>LR991065.1:8009432-10509432 GCA_905163555.1 Notocelia uddmanniana | reverse complement strand
TAGTGTAATAAACCAATGAAAGGATCAGTTCCTGACTCCTCACATTTTCTGAATATGTTCTTGACAACTTTCACAGACACCTCAGCAAGACCATTAGATCTGGGTAAGTATGGACTAGAAGTTATGTGTTCAAAATCCCAATTCAATGAAAATATTTTGAACGCTTGAGAATTGAATGGTGGGCCATTGTCACTAAGTAATTGTAATGGAATACCATGTCGGGCAAATATAGACTTTAAGTTAGCAATTACAGCATTGCTGTCGCTGCCCTTAGTCAGATGAACAACTTCAATGTAGTTAGAATAGAAATCGACCACAAGTAAATATTTTCCTGACTTATAGTCAAATAAATCTACAGCAACTTTTTCCCAAGGATAAATAGGTTGCTCATGTGACTTAAGTGGATCTTTAGGCTTGTTATTCATATACATTAGACAATATTCACATTGTTTTATTTTAGACTCAATGTCGCTGTTGATATTTGGCCAATAAACTGTGCCTCTAGCTTGACCTTTTGTCTTTTCTATGCCTAAATGACCTTCATGTAAAATTGACAATATTTCTGACCTTAATGACATGGGAATGATAACACTTTGACCTTTGAATAGTAAGTTATTTATGACATGAATTTCATCTCTAATGTTCCAGTATGGAGAAACAATAGGATCTATTTGACTTTTAGAGTTAGGCCATCCATTTTGGAAATAAAGTTTTAGCTTCTGTAAAGATTCATCTTTATTAGTGTGTTCAAGAATTTTATCTAGTTTCTCTTTAGTGATAGCCAGATGTGAAGTTAATAAATTTACATGGATTTCTACATCCTGTTCTAAATCGTCAAAATTAAATTGACAGTTATCAGGGACATTTTGTACTGGTGCTCTAGATAAAGTATCAGACACATACATTTCTGAGCCCTTTGTATATGTGACAACTAAGTGATAAGCTTGTAGAGTAATCATCATTCTTTGTAATCTTGTGGGAACTTCAGATAATGGTTTTTTGAATAATGTTACAAGTGGTTGATGGTCTGTCTCTACATGGACAATGTTACCATATAAGTATTGATGAAATTTTTTAGCTCCAAACAGAATAGCATAAAGTTCTTTCTCAATCTGCGCATAGTTTTCTTGTGACTTCGTTAGGGACTTAGATGCATAGGCTATTGGATTCTTTCCATGAAAGATTACTGCTCCAACGGCTGACTTTGAAGCATCAACAGACATTCTTATCGGCTTATTCAAATCAAAATGAGTAAGAACTGGTGCTTTGCATATTAGTGACTTTAATCTAGTTAATTGTTTTTCATGTGACTCAGACCATTGCCAAATATTCTGCTTTTTGATCAAATCTCTAAGAATACTGGTTTCATCAGATAAATTAGGTATATACTGACCTAAATAGTTAATCATACCAAGGAATCTTTGTAGTTCCTTGACACTTGTGGGACTAGGCATATCCATAATAGCCTTAACTTTAGACTTATCAGGGTAAATGCCATCCTTGTTGAACATGTGACCTACATAATATACTTCTGACATATTAAATTGACATTTGGACTTATTGAACCGAATATTTACTTCTCGAGCTCTTTTAAATAGCTTATCTAGTCGTTCGTCATGTTCAGCTTGTGTCTTTCCGTAAACTAAAATATCATCTATGAAAATCTGAATACCTGGTAAATCACCAAATAATTGTACCATGCTTTTATGAAAGATTTCAGAACTAGAATTGATTCCGAATGGTAATCGTAGGAATTTATATCTACCTAGAGGAGTGTTAAATGTACACAAGTCACTACTCTCTTCATCAAGAGGTATTGTCCAAAATCCTGAAGTAGCATCGAGTTTGCTGAAAACTGTCGCGCCAGCTATGTTCGATCGTAAGTCATCAAAAGTAGGAAATGTATAGTGAGGTCTCTTTATTGCCTCGTTCAAGTTACGTGGATCTAAACAGACTCGAAGTGTACCATTTGCTTTTTCAACTAAAACAATTGAATTCACCCAATCAGTAGGCTTATCAACCTTTTCAATGACCTTTAATTTTTCCATATTTTCAAGTTCTGTTTTCAAACGAGACTGTAAAGCAAAAGGTATCCTTCGCGTGGCACTGATTTTTGGCTTAACACTAGGATCTACATCCAAGTGAGCTTTAATAGGTAGACATCCTAGACCTTCAAATAAATCAGCATATTTATTAGGTATATTTACTGACCTTGACTTAAGACATGATTTTTTGGGATTGTTAGTTTCCTCTTTGATATTTAGAATTCTTTGTACTATACCATAGTCTTCACAGGTTCTTTGGCCAATTATAGTTTGACATACAGTGTTTGCTACAGCAAAATAAATATTTCCAGAAACATTGTTGGAAAATGTACACTTTAAGAAGCATCCTCCAACAATTGGTATTGTGTCACCTGTAAAGGAACAAAGTTTATGTCGCGCATTTAGTATAGGGACGTTTTGATTTATACTTTCTAAAGTATACTTCGATATAACATTAATCTCTGCGCCTGTATCAATTTGACATTCCAAATTCTTATCGTGAACTCTAATATTTAATATCCAATTCTTATTTATTGGGGACTTATTATCTATAGAGGAAATTACGTAAGTATCGCTATTGTCGCTTACCATGTTTACTTGACCTTTATTATAGAAACAATACTTCTCGTAGTGGTTGCGGCGGTTGCAAATTTTGCATTTGACCCCTCTTGCTGGGCATCTGAAACGATGTATTTGACCACAGCGTTGACATGTTGCACTGGGACTACGATGATCTTGTTGACGAAAATTCCTGTAATTTTGATTGCTCGTCGATGTGCGCGACTCACTCCTTGGTGGTGCTGGACTGAAGTTTCTTGTTTTAGACCTTGCTCGGCGATTTTGGTAAGACTGGGACACCGCATTGATAGTTTCTTGAGACTCGACGTTGTGATGTAGTTTAGAAGACCTTTCATGTGAAAGTTTCATGCTCTTCGCTATTTTGAGGCATTTTTCGATGTTGAGATTTTCTTCTTGCAGGAGACGTTGTTTGACATTTTTGTCAGAGATTCCAATTACGAATTTATCTTTTATGAGGCTGTCACGGAGTGTGCCAAACTCGCATGATGCACTTAAGTTGGTAATCGCAGTTACATATTCTTCAAATTCCTCATCTTGGTGTTGTTGGCGAGAAAAGAAATTATATCTTTCTACCGTTACATTTTTTAACGGATTAAATTTTGAATCAAATCTGTCGATGATATCTTTAAGAGAAGCAGTCTTGCGATCTATAGAAAAGGAATTAAAGATTTCTAACCCTTTATCTCCGAGTAGGTTGAGGAAAATAGCGACTTTTCTTGTTTCCGGCAGATCCAAAAGATTGTTTGCTTCTGTGTAGATTTCGAACTTTTGTTTCCATGTCCGCCATTTTTCCGTTACATTTGAATCAACTTTTAGCGGTTTTATCGATCCGATTATTACATTTTCTTTGAAATCGTTCTTTTCTTCATCATCATCACTCATCTTCTGACACCATGTTTAATTATCCGAAGGAAAAAGACTGTTTAGTTATTTGAGACGTGATTTATTCGACGACCATTATATTAGTAATACATTCATACTGGAATTTGGAAAGACAAAGGAATGAATCACAGACAATAGAATAAGGAAGACCGAACACCATAGACAAATACAGCCAGTATGTAACAGTACCGACACCTAATCTACATTTAAAACCACTATACAAACATTTAATCATAAAAGGTCGTATCTTCATGGGAAACTTACGACACTTACGCCCTTTTGTTTTGGCAAGACAGTTTTTCAGCAATAACTCAAAAACCGTTAAACCTATCTTGTTCAAACCAAAAATCATTGAAAGAATTTATTAATATACATCTTCATGTTTTTTTTTTTAATTTTAAACTTCATAGTTTGGAAATTTGAGGGGGGGACACACTTTTTACGACTTTGACAGCTAATATCTCACCCACGGTTGACTTACTCGTAAATGAAAAAAAAATTTAAAAACCTCTTTGTCATTTTTGAAGGCCTATCTAAAAAGGGAAGAGATGTGTCAACTGCTAGGTATTATATTTTATTAATGTGTAAAATATTTGGACGTCTCTCTTACCGAAACGTCGTCGTAGGTAGTTGATTTTAGCAAAAGTAAATATTCTACATGAAAATGACATAAAAACATGTTTCAAGACAAGTATCTTCGACGGTAAAATATGTTCATGGCATCCAGTGACTTTTAGTGAACGGAGCTAGAAATATTGCCCAGCGGTCGTGGCCCAGCGGCGCCCGCGTACCGCGTGCGGTATGCGAGGTTAAGCAATGTCGGGCGAGGTCAGTCCTTGGATGGGTGACCGCTTTGAGTGGTTACTAACTGAGCGCTTCCGTGCTTTGGAAGGTACGCTAAGACGTTGATCCCGATTGCTGTCTAAGTTAGAGGCCTTCGGGCGGCTTGAGAACTTCTAACGGTCAAGTTGCCCACTCACTTGACAAGCCTAATCCCAATAAGGTCTAGTTCCCCCTTGGGTTGGAAGGTCAGATGGCAGTCTTTTCCGTAAAAACTAGTGCCTACGCCGATTCTTGGGAAAAGGTAGCGGACCCCAGGCATCCTTCAGGATGCAACTGTACTGGGAATAACGCTAGGAGGATGATGATGATGATGGTAATAAAAAATATTTTAGGTATTTGCACTACCTAAACGCTTGCTGTGAATTTGACAAAGCAATTCATTCATAGTGTGTAAATTGAATTAGCACATTCTTGTCATTAACATTAACTTTTATTATACTAAAAACTCGTTATTAATGTATATGTTTGGTGATTCAATTTAAACATATTTTGCATTCCAACTTGAGGTATAGGTATGTGTATTTTCACGCCCGCTCAGCTAACGTATCAAAAGCAAGGGTACAAAAACCATGATATCAAATTAATGATGTTTTTAAGTACCTACGTAACATTCCTTAAAGATTTCAGATTAAATTCGATTTTATTTTGAAATCTTTAAGGAATGTTTTCCGGGCATCCTTCAGGATGCAACTGTACTGGGAATACCGCTAGGATTATGATGAGCTAGAAATATTGCAATAATAATTAATTCCGTGAGAATGTTAAAATAGATTAAAATAATCGACCAAGTGTACACGTTACATTATGTGGACTTCAAAGCTCACAAACTTATATTAACTTATTGTGCTTGACACGACTCACAACGTACGAAAGTTTGCTCCCCCGAGTACATTTCTTAAGATCGGCTATTACTCGTTAACTATTCATGTCTAATGAGCTCTGATAGGTTTTCTTTTAAATTAAGTATCCAACACCATGATTTTTTCATACTCAGTAGCCACTATTTTCCTGGCAGACAAGAGGAAGCGGGGGAACATGAATGCAGCAAAAATTGCTTTAAACTATTTATATCAAGCAATGGGAATTAAAAATTGTTTCAGAAAACCGACATTGCTTCCTCGTCCCGGAGTTTACAAATTATTTAGTATTAGGACTACAAAAACAATTCTAGCTCGTAACTCTGCTCTTTGCGGGAACGCGATGAAAGCGAAGAGGAGGTTAACAAGATTATTCAAAAAAATACAGAACTCAAACGTGATCTAGCCAACCTGGATGCTTTGCATAGGGATAGTGTGACACAGCGTGACCATCTGCTGGTCAAATTGAACAGTGTTCAGGAGTGCTGTGACATCCATGAGCGGACACTGCAACGTGTGGATGACCTGGAATATGAGCTTTCCGATGCCCACAAGGTGGTCCGTAGATTGCAAGAGGAAGCACAGTGCCAGCAAGTCAACACCACCCGGCGGCTCTTTGATGAACTTGTGACACCAAACACTTATGCAGAGTGTCATAGCAATTTTGGACCTTCTAGTGTGATTGATTTGACAGAGGACTCCCTTTGTAGTAAACAAGTTAACTTTCTAAGTCACAGGAAATACAAAAAGTATATTAAGCTAAATAGATTTATAAGAAAATCAAAACGACTGTACAGACAGCATATTAATATTCATAAAATTACTACATTGAGAAAAAATCATGTCAGTGTTCTGAAAGAATTAAATTCTTGTAATGAGCAATTATGCTACAGTAGAACCATTTATGAAACTGACACTGAGAAACTGCAAGCCGAACTGAACATATTAGAAAATTCTTTGAGAGATTTAACTAATAAATATGTAATATCCCAGAAGCAAATCAGTGAACATATTCTGGCAGCGGATGAACTTCTGGAGCTGTGCCACCACAACGAGGAATGTTTGGAAGCACTGCTTACCAAGCAGTCTTCGTATGAATGTGAGTGTGGGCTCCGGCAGGCTCATCCTATGCCCGGACATGCAGTATACTCATCAGTGCCGGACAGCAGCTTGTCGGTGTCACCGGAAACTATAACTCCAGCCTCTAATAATGTGAGTAGAACCCTTGTTTTCTCAGATAGGATAGGGCGAGGATTGGGCAAAATTCTACGTAATAATATTCTCAACAGCTGTGTTATAAATCATTGTATGCCCGATGCCTCATTTCTAAAAATTATAGATAACATCAAACATACCCATATAGATGAACAAACAACAATTGTATTAATGTTGGGTGATGGTTCAAATATTAGGTACTCTGAGATGAAGGCTGAGTTTCACTGCCTGTCTAAGCTAGGTGCTAAAAATGTTATTATAGGCGCATTACCCTATTCTGCTTCTCCATGCAGTGCTAACAGTCATGCGTGTAATCTTAATAAGCTTATATATAAGCTGACGTGCCGTCATAGTGACGTTATATTTTTGACACTAATAATGCTATTAGTGATTACCGTATTACAACTGACAGACTTGCTAAATCTTTAGCATCTTTTATTAATTCCGTTTTCGGAAATCAAAGCTCCCTCTCCACCTTGGATAGGACGACATCTCCAACTGCGGATTTGTCTTTAAACTGACTGTTAGGACAACAGAGAAGCACAATAGTGTAACTTTATTATACCAAAATATTAATCGCTTCACTGGCAAAATACTAGATTTAGAATTATTTACGGAAGAGTTTAATGTAGATGTAGTCTGCTTAACAGAAACTTGGTTAAAGAATCACATGATGAAATTCAATGTAAATAATTACGTATTGGCCAGCGCGTTCAACAGAACTACAGCAGAGGGTGGTGGATCTATTATTTTAGTGAAAAATGGTTTGACTTTTAAGGAACGTAGAGACGTCTCAGGCTGTTCTGTTGATCGTGTTTGCGAGATTGCTTGTGCAGAGATGGATCAGTATCTGATAATTTGCATTTATAAACCACCATCAGGTGATTTAACATCTTTTATGGAAATTATGGAGGATGTACTCAGGAAAGCAACAAGTGGTAAAAAGTCAGTAGTGGTCTGCGGCGACTTTAATATCGATATTTTATCACAATCAGCTGAAAAAGATAAGTACATTACTCTTTTGAAATCTTTCAATTTTGACTACTTGTTTGAAGTACCTACCAGAGTTACTCCGACCTCGGCCACTTGTATAGATAATATTTGGTTAAACAGTTCTCATATAGACAGTAGCATAGTGAATGGAATTCGTTCGGATCATAAAGCTCAGATGGTCAGGCTACCTTGCGAAGTAAAACATCCAGATCGCGTTATAGAAATAAGACCGCTGAGTAGAAGTAGACTAGAATTACTAAAGTCTAATCTACTAGTCGCCATGCCGAATACCCAGGTAGAATCAAATGATCCGAATGATCAATTCAAAATGCTTCTGAATACAGTGTGCAACGAATTTAATAAGACTTGTAGTAAAAAGCGTATTAAGATAAATAATAAAATGAGATTTAATGAGTGGGCAACTACCGGAATTCGGAAAAGTAGAGATAACTTATACCAACTTTATGAAAGGAGATCTTGCACCACTGACGAATGTTTCCATCAGTATGTTAGGGATTATTCCAAATTGTTTAAAACATTGTGCACAAAAGCAATGCACTTGAATAATAAAATTAAGTCCTCAGATAATAAAGCCAAGACAGTCTGGAAAATAATAAACACAGAGACTGGGAAGAGAAATAATAGAGAGTTCACAATTTCTTTGAAAGTAAAGGATAATTTAATAACTGATGCAGTAAAAGTAGCTGATGAATTTAATAATTTCTTTTCTAAAATTCCTATAGTCACTACTCAAAGTTTAGCATCATCTACCACAAAAGCTGAATCCCTTCTGAATGACAACGTAAAATTAGAATCACTAACTAATTTCAAATTTCATCATGTTTCTCCTCTAGATGTACTGAAGTCCTTTGAAATGTTAAAAATAAAGAGCACTGAGGACTTATGGGGCGTGTCAGTCAAGGTACTGGAATCTATTCTGGAGGTCGTTGCACCAACTCTAGCTCTCATTTTTAATAACTGTATAGACTATGGCATTTTTCCAGACTTAATGAAATGTAGTAAAGTAGTTCCAATTTTCAAATCAGGTCATAGAGATAATCCTTCTGATTATCGTCCAGTTTCTATCCTACCTGCGTTTAGCAAAATATTCGAAAAAATAATGCTTACGCAATTGGTTTCTCACTTTAATTCTCACAATATTTTGCACGCACAGCAGTTCGGCTTCACGAAGGGTAGGTCAACTACTGATGCAGGTGCAAGTTTATTAAAATTTATTTTGCAGTCTTGGGAAGAGTCGCACGACGCCATCGGAGTGTTCTGTGACCTTTCCAAGGCTTTTGATTGTGTAGATCATGGTACTTTAATTTGTAAACTTAAGTTTTATGGCATCAGAGGGCACGCATTAGATCTCATGAAGTCATACTTAACACAGAGAAATCAAAAGGTAGCGATAAATAAAGCCATTTCGTCAGAGACAGTGGTAGAGATGGGAGTACCTCAGGGGTCTATTCTAGGTCCGTTCCTGTTCCTTGTTTATGTAAATGATCTGCCATATATGGTAAGCCGAAAATCAGGCATTGTAATGTTCGCAGACGACACCTCATTACTGTTCAAGGTAAATAGGAGAGATACTGAACTCATTGAACCAAATAATACCCTCTCCATGATATCTGACTGGTTTGCTGCCAATAACTTAGTATTGAACCCGAAAAAAACGAAATGTATTAAATTCTCTCTTGCGAACTCATCAAACAGAAACTTATATACAAATATTAGACTTAATGGTCAAACATTAGAATTTGTTACTTCTACTGTATTCTTAGGTATTACATTGGACTCAAAATTGCAGTGGGGTTCCCATATAACAGCGATAGGAAGTAGGTTGAGCTCTGCTGCATTTGCAGTCAGGAGAATAAGGCAGCTTACCAATGTGGCAACGGCACGGTTAGTTTACTTTGCTTATTTTAATAGTATAATTACTTATGGTCTTATCTTATGGGGATCAGCTGCAGTTATTGAAACTGTTTTTATTTTGCAAAAAAGGGCTATCCGAGCAATTTATAACTTGGGGTCACGTGAGTCATTAAGAGAATTTTTCAAAGAAATAGATATTCTAACCCTGCCGTCCCTATATATATTTGAAATAATAATGTATGTTAGGAAGAATTTGGGCAATTTTCCAACGAACGCTGATAAACCAATAGCCACGAGAAATACTGGGAAACTGAAAGTAACCTTCTATAGACTAGTAAAGGCGAAAAAGTCGTTCTTGGGAAATTGTATCAAATTCGACAATAAAATTCCTAAAAACATTACTGAACTTAGTAATTCTAAATTCAAATCTGTAGTAAAACAAACACTTATTTCAAAAGCATATTATAAGATAAACGATTACATCATGGATAGGGATGTTTGGCAGTGATAGCGTCCTGCACGGGTAATCTATCGCGAAAATATGTTTTCTACTGTAGCATTGTTATTTCAGTTATTTTGTAGTAGCTGACACTGTAATTTATATTTAACTATACAATGTATATTGTTTTGAAAAAATGACACCTCGCCGAGTTTCTTACGCCGGTTCTTCTCGTGGCAGAGGTTTATTTTTCCGAACCGGTGGTAGTTTATTGACGTTCATAGGTGCATGTAATATGCCTAATTTGAAGAATAAACTACTTTTACTTTTTACTTTTACTTTCGAGAATGACACGACTGTATAACTATCTCCCACACACCATCGGAGCCGATATTTTTCATGATAGCCCAGGGAAGTTTAAAAGGAAAGTGTCAGTGTATTTTAAGTCGCTGGAGGCAGCGTGATAATGTTTAGTGTGCCTGTCTCTACGCTATCCGATGATGTGTAGTACTAGTGATAAGTCACATTTTCTTTTCTTTTATTATATCTTTGATTTAAAATAAAAATATTAATTAAATTTAAAATGCATGCCTTAGGTAGGAAGACACAGATGTTAGCAGTGGTTGCCTATAATTGGATAAGCATCTATCACGAACTGTGTAATTGATATAAGAACATTGTATGATGGGTTATCTGTGGGCGATCCTTAATAAACAAATAAATAAATAAATGAGCAATCCAACAAGGTCGCGGGGTTAGGGGAGGCCTCTATGTCCAGCGGTGGACGTCCATCGGCTGATATGACGATGGGTTATCCAACGACAGCCTACAAAATAGGTTATCTAAGAAAAACCATTGTATCTCCATTTTTCGTGTAGGGAGGGTATACCTTCCCTACACGTAAAATGGTGGTCGTTACGTGTAGGGAAGCCCTAAGCTACTCAATACTCAATAGTTTATTGCACATAATTGACATAAAGGTGTTACAATGCGGAGTGTCGTAAACATTATGTACCCAGAGAGGGCGCTGCAATTATGGGAACGGAGCACTTACATGCTAATACAAAAAATCTTAGTCTACTATTATGGCTACTTATCAATTATTTCAATAATAATATGTAATGACGATGGATATGTTGTTCATTCTAACTTATCATCAAAATATTCATTTATGGTATAATAAGAGTTCTCTATAAGCAATTGTTTTAGCTGATTTATGAAATCTGTGTATTTTATTTCTTGTTTTATTTTTACGGGTAATTTATTATAAATTTTAATTGACATTGGTAAAGGGCCTGATGAGCATAATTTAAGTCGTGAGAATGGTAACATTAGTTTATTTCTAGAGCGTAATGTGCAGGAGTTAACAACATTTTTTCGGTTTGTGTAGAATTCGGGATATTTTTGGACAAATTTACAACATTCTAAAATATATATGCTCGGAATCGTAAGTATTTTTTGCTTTATAAAATAAGGTTTGCACGAGTCGGTTTGTTTGATATTAACTAATATCCTAATAAGTTTCTTCTGTAGGGTAAATAGGCTGGGTGCATCTGTACTGTTGCCCCAGAATATGATTCCGTAGTTAAACCAGTTAAAGGCATAAGGCAATGCAGTTTTAAGATCAGTCGTTTTTTTAATTTCGCGAAGTGCATATGCGAATTTAGAAATTTTGCTTTTTATACGTGTAATGTGTGGTTTCCAACATATATGTTTATCTATTGTTATACCAAGCAGTGTAAATGTTTCTACAGCTTCTATTTGTGTATCCCTATAGCTACAGTTGATATTTAATGGAGCTTTTTGGTATGGATGGAAAAACATTATCTTCGTTTTTGAAAAGTTGATTTCGAGATTGTGTTCATTTAGCCAGTCTGTTGTTCGATCTAATATAGTATTTATTTGCTCACTCAGGTTTGTACTTGTATGACATGATGTTAATATAGAGATGTCGTCGGCAAACAATACACATGGTTCGTTCATGATTTTTGGCAGATTGTTGATGTAGATCAGGAACAACAGGCATCCGATAACGCTACCTTGTGGAATAGAAGCGTTGATTATTTTTATGTCTGACTGGACGTGTTTAATTTCTCCTGTCTTGAAATTACAGTGTTCTAAGTCTACTAGCTGTTGTCTGTCTCTTTAGTACGTGGTGAGCCATTTATGAGCCATACCACGAATCCCTATTCCGTGTAGTTTATTTAGTAATATGCTATACTGGACCTTGTCATATGCTTTGGTCATGTCTAACAATATTCCAATAGCGTATTGTTTAGTGTTCATTATATTTAGTATTTCTTGGATATACTTAAACACAGCTAATGTTGTGGATTTTTTTTTGCGGAATCCATTTTGGGAGTCATCGAATATTTTGAATTTTTCACAAAACTTGTATATGCGATTACACATAGGTTTCTCAAAGATTTTTGATGCTGTCGGCAAAAGGGCAATGGGGCGGTAATTGTTCGGGTTTGTTTTTTTGCTCTTTTTGTGAAGTGGTCTAACGAGAGATATTTTTAATAGGTCTGGAAAGACGCCCTCTTCAAATGATTGGTTGATTAATGTGCAGAACGGCAGGGTTAGTTGGTCTGCACATTGTCTCAATAAGGAGGGTGGAATTTCGTCTACGCCGTGGCTATTTTTATTTTTCAGGGTTTTTATAATAGTGTGTATTTCGGAGTATTCTACAGGCGCTAGAAACATGGAGTTTTCGGTAGGATGCAGTACGGGCCGCCCGGGAGCTGTCAATTTGTTTCCATTTTCCCCTATAGATGCAAAAAAGTTGTTGAATATATTAGGCGTATTACTGTTTTTTTAGGCGTGATTAACATGTATACTAACATTTCTAGTAATAGCGGCTACTGAGCTCAGCTGCGGGCGACGTATGAACATGGCGAAAGTATAAGGGTGCCTTGTTTACTACGAAACCCATAAAAAAGTTTTTTCAATACCTTTTTAAACATATATGAATCAACTTAGCATTTGTTCTTAATATTAGTTGGTGCTGAGATTTATAAATACAATGCGAGATCAAGGGTTAGATGCACATACTGGTTTTCTGTTGGAAAGCATTGCGAAACCAGTAATGCAGCCTTTTTAGGGTTCCGTAATCAACTAAGAATCCTTGTAGTTTTGCCATGTCCTTATCTGTCTGTCCAAGGCTTTACTCTGCGATTGTTAGTGCTAGAAAGCTGCAATTTGGCAATGATAGAATAAATCAATAATTCTGACAAAATGTTTTTAAGGGCTGCACGTAAAGTGGGGTTGTTTTTTTTTTTTGCTTCAAACCTTCAAACCTATAGTGTTGGATAGTTCTTTCAAGATGAATCAATCATTTTTTGATAAAGTGAATATTTTCGGAAATATTCACTCCTAAGAAAAAAAAAATAACCCCCTCATAAACGTTAAAAAATCTTGTAACTAAAGCTTAATAAAGACTTTCAATTACAACTACTTATAGCGGACATGATCATTGATCAAATAAGCTGTTATTGAGTTATCGTAAAAAGTCTGCCTTTCTTAGACGTATGAAACGCTGCGAATTTTCATAGATAGGTATATCGTGCCTAAATAATCCTGTTTTGTTTCCCTCTTTTTTCGTATTTGTATAGTTATTAACTCCAATACTGCTTTGATAATTATGATTCTGTTAACCTTATAATTACTTAAAATAAGGTTTTCTAAAAAAACAATAATAAACGTGTTACAAATTACTAAAACAAATGGGTGACAGAATGTTGGCGGGCTTTGATTGGAGTAAAAACTTTTTGGACTGACCCAACGAGAACGAGTCCACGAAATGTATTTAAATACGATTTGTGTGCGAAAAGGATTAACCAAATAGACATCCTGGATTGTTCGGTATACATAAGTTTGGGTCGGTCGTTGGGATTTTTAGAGTATGCACGCATCGTTGATTTGTCTCGTACAATTGTATCCAAGAAGGTTCTTGTAACTACTGAATACCTTGTTGAGAATTATATGGTTCCAGATTTTTTAACTTATGATTCTAACGAAAAATCAAGATAAGCAAATAATTAAATGAATGAAAAGTACTTTAAACTGTATTTTAAATGCTATACATATATCGGCAGTATGATTTTATAACTATTGCGTATTTAAATCTAGAACGTACAAATTGAAATAAACTAATGTTATGCTGTATAAAGTTTGAATTGCAAACTTAATTCAGATTATTAATTTAGATAGAGCACGATATTGACTTCAAATTACTAATTCTGCACACAAATTCTGAATCTCCCATTTCCGTGCATTCCGAATTTAGAATAGGAAAATTCAACACTATGAATTCCGAACGCACCTTACCCCATAAATTTTCTTTTACAAAACACATATTTTTACCGCTGTTAGATTATGAAGTAGTCGGTAAGACTTGTTATTAAATATCTCCAAGAAATAAAATTAAAGGAGTTTATGAAATAGTGCTACTGACATTTTACGAGTATAGCATATCAAACGTGTGTAATAATAATGACGCAATATTTTTGCCGATTGTGCTCGCATCGAATTATTTTGTTCATAACAACGAAGTGATAACAATGTCTTTTTTGAATTTATTTGTAAAGACAAATGCACTGCTGAGCTTTTAAATTATTCCTTTACCATAAAGTAACATGTTTTATAAATTCTACACATATGGGGTCAGGTTTCATTACAACTGTACATAAAACTAGCTGTGATCCTTCTAAAAAATGGCAATTTGGTATCACTTGGGGGCCAATTTGGTATCATCTTAAGCAGTTTTCGTCGTTATGTAAAAAGGTAGTCCAAAAGTGTCGTGTACTGGCAAAAGGTAACGCTTTATTTGTTGTTAATTGGTGACGTCACGAACGTTAGTATTGACACACGCGTTTTTGTTCCGCTCCGTATTTATTCGTAGAAAACAGATATAAACAGTGCTGGAATAAACAAGTAAAGTTGCAAGTTATATAACTAGTGCGTACGGTCTGCGGGATTAACAATCCTCGTGCGTTAAAACAGTGTATTTTCTACAAAAATCGCAGTTTTAATACAACCAAAACTCTTTCAACGGGTCGCCATTGCGCTAGTCAGCTGACCGGCGATCGACAAATCAGCTGCTCGCAGCGGCGTAAGCGCAGTAGAAAAACAGACGTGTTACCTGCTGAATTTTCAACCTTATTTGCAACGACTCAAAGTGCATGTTGCAATGGCGGATACAGGTTTAAAATGCGACGGTTGCCTCAACAAAATAGAAGATATGAGATTTTTAAAATGTTTTGAATGTCAAAAAAGTTATGATATCATTTGTGCCAATGTTTCCGAGAACCAGTTCCGCGGGATGGGACCCGCTCAAAAGAACACTTACAGGTGCGTAAAATGCAAGGGGGCCGAGCCCAGGTACTACAGTGCTGACACCCCGATCAGAGGTGGAAATGAAAATGTTACCATACACCGAGGAGCCAAGATGTCCGGCCGGGCCTCTCCAGGCGAGCATGCCGAGAACAGCTCCATCATGGAAGTGTCATACACGGATCAGCGGGATATGACTACACCCCCAAATAATTACCATCTTGACAGCACACAGGACGTGTCCCACATGACAGAGATGCACATGCTGGTCACTGAGCTGCGTCTCTTTCGTGAGGAAATGCGGGCCATGACGCTTCAGCTTCACGAGTTGCGTGTGACCATGGCGGCTTTAACCGTCCGTATTGACGGCTGTGACGGCCGCATTGATCAGTTAAATACGCGTGTGCACGCGCTGGAGGCCAGAACTGAAGCATGCCATGGCCATCAACCCGAGAACACCCTGTCAGAGACCATCGCACAACTGAGAGCTGAGCTCAATGATCGGGACCAGAACGAACTGCTCAATGATATCGAAATCTCCTGTGTCCCCGAACAGCAGGGAGAAAATAGTGTACACGTTGCGCTTACCATAAGCCAAAAATTGGGAGTAAACGTCACTGAGCATGACATCGTCGATGCCACGCGTGTGGGTCGTGCGTTGCAGATTCCGGCTGAGGGCGTCCAGGTGCCACTGAGCCGGCCCCGGCTGCTTGTGGTGCGGCTGGCGCGCCGTGCGCTGCGAGACCAGCTTCTATCGGCAGCGCGGGCGCGGCGTGGGGCGACCACTGAAGGGACCGGCCTGTCTGGGCCCGTCGGCCGTTTTTATGTAAATGAGCGGCTTACTCTCCATAATCGGCGCATTTTCTACAAGGCTCGTGAGTTAAAACAACAGCTCGGCTGGCGTTTTGCTTGGACCAGGGACGGAAAGGTCTTCGTGCGACAACGACCGGGCGCGGATTCACCTCGCCATCGTATTCGTACCGAGCTGGACTTGGATCGTGTTTTTGGTCACCGTAATGTTGGATCTTCCGAATAACTATGTACTGCTTGTTATTGTCTCACTAAGTAAGCACATGATTTTGTTATTGTTTAAGCTGCCGATTTCTCATTGTCGTCCACTACATCGAAACCGAAGACAACACGCAAACACACAAGATAATATAGCTTTTTATCGTAATGTAAACATATTTTTTATATATTATTACAATACACTCCGCACTACACTAAGCACTCAAAGCACGAATACAATAAATAACCTATACTCGTACACAACATCGCAACATTCGCAACTATTCACTCTTAATTGCACCAATGCAAAACCGGTTCCTTATGTCGCTCGCTTATCTTTAGGGCTGTACTTATACAATGACTCGTAAACAACTTCGGATCGGTTTGTTTAACGCAGGATCACTGGCCACAAACCATGATAACTTCATAGCGACTTGTACTCGACTAGACATGGATGTGTTAGCTATTAACGAGACTTGGGTTAAGCAAGGCGAGGAAAATCGGGTTCCTGTACTTCCTGGGTACAGGTTTAGGCATATCCCCCGACCACAGGGTGCACGCTCGCGTGGAGGAGGCGTCGGGTTTTACGTTAGGCGAAATGTCAGCGCTCGTACCTGGCCGCACCCTATAGAACCAAAGCACAAACTAGTCGAACAAATGTGGGTCATTACGACGGTGCAAGGGAAAAAAATACTAATAGGCACAGCGTATCGCCCACCTTGGCAGGATGTTGACCTCTTTTTTGACGCCATATACGATTCCATTGGCTCAATGCCCAAATATGACAATTTAGTACTATTGGGTGATTTTAATATTAACTTGTTGACCGCCACTGACACAAAAGTAACTAAGTTGAATCATTTATTATCTAATTTTAACTTAATACAATTAGTAACAGAGCCTACACACTTCACAAATACTAGTCAGACATTGATTGATTTGGTATGTACAGACTTGAAAGCGAAAAAAATTAATACTGAGCATGTGGGTTCACTTTATGGGCACTGTTTGGTTGTATGCGAGTTCAATATTAAGCGGAGCAAACTAAAACCCTACACTATAACACACAGGCCTATCCAAAGTATTGATAAGGCGGATTTCGACAAGGATCTGCAAACTACAGGGTGGGATCTGATGTCGGAAATGTCAAATGTAAACGAAAAGGTCGAGGCCTTAACTAGGCATATACTTTACTTATTTGACTTACATGCGCCACTCAAAACATCAATTGTCAGGGGCCCTTCGTACCCGTGGATCACAGGCACAGTTCAGTTGATGATGCGTATGCGCGACAATGCTGCTGCCGAGTATCATAAAATTGGGTCAGAAAGCAAAAAAATATACTATAAAGAACTGAAGTCTATTGTAAACAAGGCAATATACCAAGAAAAATCAGCTTATTTTGAACATAATATTAATCAAAAAATAAAAGAACCTAAAGAACTATGGAAAAACCTGAAATCTACCCTATTACCGAAAAATAACACAGACTTGCCTACTTTCTTCAACGACCCCAACATAATAAATAAACATTTTTTAAATTTACCAATCACATCACTCGTAACTATTTCTCAGTTAACTTTTTTTGAATTTTTCAGATTTACTGATTCTTCTTTTCACATCGAACCGATAGGCTCAGATAAAATACTTAAAATTGTCACAAGTCTGAAGTCGAATGCTGAAGGAAATGATGGTATTAGTCTGAGTATGTTGATAATGACATTCCCATACACAGTGGACCTAATTACAAATATCATAAATACATCAATTACAAGCTCTACTTTCCCAGACCTCTGGAAGCTGGCTATTGTACGTCCACTGCCTAAAAACACAAATGTTACAGAGTTAAAAGATTTGCGACCTATCAGCATATTACCCTGTATATCTAAAATACTAGAAAAGACAGTTTGCTCACAACTGACCAACTATCTTGAGAGTAGCGGTATCTTGCCAGATGTACAGTCAGGATTTAGAAAAGGGCGAAGTACAACTACTGCTCTACTTGATGTCACTGACAACATACTGACCTCTCAGGATAAAGGCATGTGTACACTACTTGTGTTGCTTGATTTTTCTAGGGCATTTGATTGTATAGATATAAACCTGTTACTGTCAAAGTTGAGCTACTACGGATTCGATAATAGTGCACGATGCTGGTTCAATAGTTATCTCAACAATCGTTACCAATACGTAAAACTGAGTCTCAATGATGGGTCCAATGAGCTCTCAGAAAAAATGGGCCTCTCCAGAGGGGTACCACAGGGATCAATCCTCGGCCCAATCTTATTTATATTATACACTGCTGACATCAGAAACCACATTGCACACTGCAAGTATCACATATATGCTGACGACATTCAAGTATATATATCATGTAAACCGTCAGAAATAGATATTGGTATACAAAAACTTAATGCGGACCTTTCAAATATAGCATCTTGGGCAGCAAGCAATAGTTTAATGCTTAATCCTGCAAAAACCAAATATATGATCTTTGGGACTAAATATCAACTAAACAGCATCTCACCAACCACGCATGTTGAACTGTTAGGTCAACCCATTGAGCGTGTATATGAGGCACGAAATCTGGGTCTCGTGATGGATAGTGATCTTAGATTTGAGAAACATGTTGCAGGCTCTGTTAGTAATTGCTTCTACAAACTAAAAATACTGTACAACATAAGGCCATTTATAAATGAAACACTGCGGATACAGTTGGTTGAGTCACTCGTACTATCTAAACTGAATTACATGGATTCAGTATATGGACCACGTCTTCTAGCAAAAACGAGGAGGCTTGTCCAACGGGTACAGAATGCCTGTGCTCGTTTTTGTTTTAGTATTCCTCCAAGGGCCCATGTTTCTCCGTTTTTGAATGCACATAACATCCTCAAAATGCAGCACCGTCGCAAACTCCATCTGGCATGTTTGCTTTTTGGAGTAATCCAACACAAAGCTCCTTCATATCTTTTCGAAAAGTTGTTATGGGTAACAAGTCGTAGACCACAGGGAGCACGGAACTGTAGCATACAGCTAGCAACACCTGCACATGCTACGGCTGCCTTCAGAGGGAGTTTTCGATATGTGGCAACAAAGTGTTGGAATATAATCCCGCCGCCTATCAGGACCCTGAAATGTATAACAAGCTTTAAAACAACACTAAAGAAATTCATACTTGAACATCAACAACACCAAGAGAGCCTGCGTCATGACACGAGTCTAATTTAACCCAATTTTATACAATATTATACAATATATTAAATATAAGTAACGCTTTCTCAATTTTAGAAGTATGTACCTGCGTTTTGTGTCCGGTTTGGAGTTGTGGAATTGTACCCCTTCATGAGTGCACGTGTTTATGTTTCTTGCTTTTTGTGTTCTCAATGTGAAGGAGCCTACAAAACACAAAATATAATATAATGTATTATTTACAAATTTAGATGTGTTCGATGTGAAGCGAGTCTGGGTCATTTTATTTCCCATTTTGTAGTTGATTTTTTCATTTACTCACCATTATTGTACGTCCCATAAACATATTGCGCAAACATCACCATAATAGCACAACAATCCTTCATTGTTCTTCCTGCATATTGTATGTTCTGTTCTTTTCTGTTAACTATACTATTTGCTCTTTCTGTGTTTTTTCTTGTACAGGCATTGTTATTGTAAATTGTAATGTCCTATTTTAAATTTTATTGTATATTTACGCCTAAATATTTGGCTTATAGTGATTATAGTATGCTCCGGCGTTTGATTGGACGCCCCTTTGACGCATGTCAGTGTCACAACAGGTCCGTCGCTTTTCTTTTTCTTTTTTTTTTTTTTTTTGGTCGCGTTCAATTTTAGGCGGAGCATGCTAGAAACACCGTCACTTTCCGACCGTGTTCACATTATCCGATCGATGTCGGTGTAGAATCCGACACCGATATAATGTGAACACGCTCTTACTTAGGTCTCGCCGGAAGATCAGCGCCGGCTCCCTGAGTCGGCATTTATGCTGAGGCGAGACCCTTTCGTGACGAATTACGATTTTTATTTTGTTTTTTTTATTGTATTTTAATTATTTTTGGTCACGAATAAATATTTTTCTTCTTCTTCTTCTTCTTAATTTGTTTTTAATCTCTATTACTCAATTTTATTTTATATCCACAAAGTTTTATCCCTAAATTTAAAATTTATTTTCATCATTAAGATAGGTTAATACACCATCTAACAATGGTGCCAAATTCGACAATATAGCCAAATATTTATATTTGGCAAAAGGTAACGCTTTATTTGTTGTTAATTTGTTTTAAATCTCTATTGCTCAATTTTATTTTATATCCACAAAGTTTTATCCCAAAATTTATCATCAAATTCCACTTTCATTGACCTAAATATTTTATTATCCAATAAAATTTAGATGATTACCTACTTACGACCAATATATATAGAAGGTTGGGTAATTCTAATAAACTCACATTAAGCCAATATATTTCAATAGCTAATTAAACTTGAAACATTTATTAGTTGGGACAAATTTTAGGAAATGAGTTAGGTAATTAATACGTACCCAACTGCCGATGTTACGAAATGAAACGGTGTAACTTTCTGTTATGATCGGTTGCATTAGTCCAGAATCCGGTGTCATTATTTTTTGCCTCACATTAAGGCATTGAAGGTGTTGTCTACTGTCTGCAATCATGGAAAAATTACATTAATTGAATAGATAATAACATTCATACAATTTTAATTTTTAAAAACTAAAACATTATTTTGACGTCAACTTCGGTGTTGGATTCGGCAGGTTGCCCCGGAAGCGCCGATATACGACGCTCTTCGGCCAGTAGTTAGCACACGCGATGGTCTCCTGCTGGCCCTTCTGGCGAACATACTCCACCATGTCATCAACCGTAATGTGTAATGCAGGCGCGACACATACAGCGCTTTGCTCGGTGTGGCTACTAACAGACCAGAATATCCGGCTCTGCTGTACACACTGGGTCTTTCGCGGCTTGCGCTTTCGAGATATCGATGTGAAACCCTCCTTATCCACATCAGTGCGAAGAGGCTTCTCTTTCGAGAAACCCGATCTTCGCGCATTGTTGAGGACGCGGCTCTCCGTATGACTCTGACGGGATGACCGGCAACGACGACGCGTCTGTTTTACAATAATAGCATACGTAGGTACTCTTGTGCAATTATATCGTTAAAAATTAGATTTGTCACTATCAAGCTGACTTCTGGACTGATAACATAACATAGCTGAGAGTATGTCTTTACGTGAACAAGGTGTCTCATGTTCACAAAAACAGTGAGTACTCGCGTCTTTGCGTCAACCTATTCTCACTAGCATTAGGTGACTCGAGCTCCCGGACCAGAGACGCGCCCGGAGTTTAATCTACGATCGCGGAAACGAAGGAACGCATTTTTAAGTTTAACGGTAGCAATTCGTTGTTTTTTGGTTTTCTTCTGAAGACCCATTTTGCGAAATGGGCAGATGGCGTTGCCGTCAAGTAAACATCGCCTCTGTACATTTAGTAATTTTAAAATAGGAAATTATACTAATATGAAAGTAAAACATAGTGCATAGTGTAAATATACCTTAAATTATTATGTGACAGTGTTATCCAAATTCATATTAATGTAATAAATCAACTATTAGTGATAATGAGTGTGTTAACTTTGGAGCCATAAAAAGGTGATAAAAACACTTTTACGAAATCTTTCGAAGACTATTTTTAAATCAATGAATAATTTGGGATTAAAAACTGCGAAATCACTTTATAACTGATATTCTTGTGTATAATATTCCTCTAAACAGTTAATCAGTGACCGTTTGAACATTTAAAACGATGGTGAACTTTGAACTCTGAGCAAGATACGCTAGCGAAACCGAAAGTCGAAACTAACCGAATAAACACGACCACGCATTAAAATTTTGTGCCATCTACCTTGATTAAGCCGTACTAAACTGCACGCTACGAAACGATCAAAACATTGCTACACCACTATTGAATAAAGTACTCGTACATCAGTAACTAGACAGATGGTGCTAGTAAGCACAAAAATAACATTGTGACAATAATAAAATATTCAAGTCGACTAGCGTGAGTCACTCTTACATGTACGAAACCAGTCGTGCGAGACACCGGTCGCTTGTATTTGCGCCGTAAGTGAGAGGTCAAATACACTGGTCAAGCACATCACGGTGGTCAACGGATCGAGATACTGGAACTATTTAAGAACGTACCTTAACTGTATAGTTGTGACGACATGGCAACTACTCGCAGGATGTTGTTAGAACAAAACTTATGCAAAGTTCAGGATGAACTGAAGGAACAAAAGGCTCTTTGCGACAGATTATTAGCTGAACGTGATGACAATGAGACAGAGATTAGGTCTGTTATTTCGCGCAATTCCGTATTAAAACGGCAACTTAACGAGTTGTCGGACCATCTAGCAGAGACCGAAGCACAGCGGGACTCTTTGCAGTTAGCTGTGGACAGTTTTCAGGAATGCCGGAATTTACATGAGGACGCTCTTGAAAAAATATGTTTTCTTCAGCAACAGCTTACAGAGGCCCGCGATGAAATTATTGTCTTGAATCAATACAAAGAACAGAAGGAAAGCGAGTGGACTCACACGGTATCAATATCTGAGGAACTCTCACCGTTTTGTGAGGTTGGCCGTTCCACTAGTATAGGTGTGATTGAAAGGATAGGCGACGCCCTCCATACCAATAAACGTCAACTCAAGAAATACATGAGGTTGATTAAAAAAAATAGGTATAATAAGTCTTACGAAAGCAAAATAAAAACATGTAAAAAATATGTTACTTTGAAAAAGCGATCTCTGAAAATGAGATCTACCAATGCTAATTTAACTGCAAAACTGAACTCTGCTTACAAAGAAATCCAAGAACTCTCGATTGCCACGGCCGAACTCACTCAGCTGAGTCAACAAAATCGAGAATTGATCGAGTGGTTCTTGGACAATCAAATGGAAATCAATTACAACGACGGAAAAGTTTCATCGGATCAGGTTCGCGAGGGAAATGACATACTGGAACAAACGCCAGATACTCGCAGTACAAAACTACCTCAAATCAATGCGACCATCGTGGCGAAAGGCCGTCGTCGGGAACGAGCACGTCGCAACCGCGCCGCGCGCCGATTGCGCCGCCAACAGCGAGCGAATGCCGATTGTATGATTACCTCACCGCCACCATCCCCCGCGCCCCCGCCGGCGCCTGCCCCCGCGGCCACGCCCGCGCTCGCGCCTGCGCCCGCGCCCGTGCCGGCGCCTGCGACCGCGCCCCGGCCGGCGTCTGCACCCTCACCTGCGCCCACCCCCCCGCCAACGCCCGCGTCCCCGCCGGCGCCCGCGCCCTCGCCGGCGCCCGCGCACCCGCCGGCGCCAGCAACTTTCGAGTTGCGCGTCCCGCTGGCAGAGGAAGAGGTCGAAGAGGTTAAATCCCAGCCGTTGCCCACCAATGTCGATTCTCCGAAACACAAGATCTCAACTCAGCAAATTGAATTAGCACAGTTGCCACCTCCACCATCACCAAAGTGCAGAAAGACGATCGTATTTTCCGACAAGATAGGGGTTGGATTAGGACCAATGTTAGATATTTACCTTCAGCAAAATACGATTAACATGTGTTATCCGGGACTTCCATTTGAAAAACTCATTAGTAAAATAAAATTAACCGACTGTAATGAACTCACGTCTGTTGTCATAATGGCTGGCAGCCATGAAAAGGTCACAAAAAGATCACTTGATAACAGTATCCAATATTTAATAGACATACAAAACAAGTCAAAATGTAAAATTATATTAAGTACATTTCCATATTGTACGAATTTGAGTGAGAACCATAACCAGTGTATTTACAGGATGAATTCATTTTTATATCATGCGACATACCAATATGATTCAATTTTATTATTTGACATAAACAAGTTTATTAATAAATTCAGTTTAACACAAAATTCAATGTACCTGCCGAAAATAACGCAACGCCGCGTGGCTAGTCTAATTGCATATAATGTATATGACCCTAGTGTACATGTAAAATCTTATTATAGCAACAGTGCTACAAATAACTATTTTTTATAATAAGGAAATTGACAGAGGAAACTGCTACAAAAAAAATTGACAATATTACTTCTAACAGTGATAACTGTAACAATTACGCCTTTTCCAGCCCGCATTACTGCGGAAAGTGTCCTATGACAAAAGGAAAGCAACACTTTAAAATATTGCACCAAAATATACAAGGCTTTACCTCGAAAATATTAGAACTAGAACTCTGTTTAGAAAATTTTCAATACGATATTGTTTGTATAACTGAACACTGGCAAAGGGATCACGAAATAATTACATTAAACTATGAAAATTATTGCTTGGCCAGTTCATTTAGTCGAAAAACAGCTATTCATGGCGGCTCACTCATATTAGTACGTAAGAATATTAAGTTTAAGGAGCGTAACGACATAGTTAAGATGTCAATTGAACAAAATATTGAATTGTCTTGTGTGGAATTGGAAAAACACATAATAGTCAGCGTGTACAGACCCCCAAATATTCAGCATTTTGGTATTTTTGAATCAGTTATGGAAGACGTGCTCACAATTATTTGCAGAGCGAACAAAACGATTGTAGTATGCGGAGATTTTAATGTAAATATTTTGAATGATAATGTTATATCTTCTAGATTACTAAATCTCTTCAGATCATATAACTTAAAAAATGTCTTTTACGAACCTACTAGGGTGACATCTTCCACAGCTTCATGCTTGGATAATGTATTCGTAAATTGCGAAATTTCAGCAAAACACATTGTAAACATCATACGTTCTGATCATTCTGGACAAGAAATCTTATTAATACATAAAATATTAGATACAGAATTAGAGATTAATACTCGTCCTATAACACGTAGCCGTTTATTACAATTTAATAACAGACTTCTACACCAATTGTTCTGTAAGGATTTAAGTTCACTTGATAATGATATGTGCAACAATCTCTACAGCTGGTTATTTTCAAAAATAATAGCAGAATTCGAGAAAAGCTTTCCAGTTAAAGTAGTGAAAGTCATTCAGAGGTTTAAATTCAGTGATTGGGCAACTGCGGGCATTCGTAAAAGTAGAGAGAAAATGTTTGAACTATATGAGCTGAAAAACCTGATTCATACCGAGAACTTTCAGAACTACGTTAAACAGTACTCAAAAGTCTTCAAAAAAGTTTGCTGGGCCGCGAAAGTAAGTTTTATTAGCAATAAGATTAAAACAGCTAACGATAAAGTTAAAACCGTTTGGAATATCATTAAAAAAGAATCGGGAAAAATTAAACGCCCAAGTAATAACTATACATTAGATACGTCCAATGGAGTTATCAGCTCCGACTTAGAAATAGCCCAAGAATTTGAAACCTTTTTTACTACCATCCCTATTAAAACAACTGAAGCACTTAATTCATCTCCTGATAAGGCCACAGTTTTATTAGCTCAAAATGTATGTCAATATCAAACTGAATTTAAATTTGAATACATAAATCCCGAAATCATCGTGAGAACCTTTAAGCAGCTTAAAGTTAAATCTACTGAAGACCTGTGGGGAATGTCTGTAAAAGTGTTTACTGCCGTCATAGTTACTCTGGCACCTCACTTGACTTTAATATTCAATAAGTGTTTGGACGAGGGAGTCTTTCCCGACCTGATGAAGGAAAGCAAAGTAATAGCATTGTTTAAAGCTGGTGACACCAAAAACCCTGGTAACTACAGGCCAGTTTCCATCTTGCCAGTGCTAAGTAAGATTTTTGAGAAAATAATAATGACTCAACTTCTTAAACACTTCAATGGGAACAAATTGTTTCATTCTCAACAATATGGCTTTACCAGAGGACGGTCCACTACTGACGCGGGAATTGCTCTAATCAGGAATGTTTTCGAAGCATGGGAGGAAAGGAAAGACGCCATCGCTATCTTTTGTGATTTATCGAAGGCGTTCGATTGTGTAGATCATTTGACCTTGCTGACCAAGTTAAATCACTACGGACTTAAAGGGAGAGCTCTGAAACTGATACAATCTTACTTAACAGGCAGAGTTCAGAAAGTTATGGTAAACGGGACTGGGTCGGCGGGGTCTGTGGTTGAAATCGGCGTGCCTCAAGGCTCGATATTAGGTCCGCTCCTTTTTTTAGTTTACGTCAATGACTTACCATTTATGGCGGAACATCTGTGTAAGATAATTCTTTTCGCAGATGACACCTCACTAATTTTTAAAGTTAATAGGTCATCCCAGAACATAAACGAAATAAATAATGTCATTCAACTGGTTCATGAGTGGTTTACTGCTAACAACCTCGCTTTAAACGCTAATAAAACTAAATGTATACACTTCAAGTTACCAAACGTTAACAATGAGATACAAGGACTGAGAATCAATAATGAAATGTTACAAATAATAGACAACACAGTTTTTTTGGGGATAACAGTAGACTCTAGACTTCAATGGGGTCCTCATATTGCAGCTCTTTCCAAAAGATTAAGTTCAGCTGTATACGCTGTAAAAAAGATTAGACTACTCACTGACGTAGCCACTGCAAGACTTGTCTATTTTAGCTACTTTCATAGTGTCATGTGTTACGGCATGTTACTATATGGCAGAGCAGCAGATATCGAGTCGATTTTTGTTCTACAAAAACGAGCAATTCGCGCCATATACTGCTTAAAAAGCCGTGAGTCGCTCAGAGATGTGTTCACAAAAATTGGAATTTTGACTGTTCCAAGTCAATATATTTACGAAAATATAATGTACGTAAGACGAAACCAGGCGTTATTTAGTAGAAGATGTGACATTCATGATAGAAATACTAGGAATAAATTCAAATTAATATCAGTTAGAACTAGATTAAGTAGAGTCCAAAAGTCATTTGTGGGTCTCTGTACACGCTACTACAATAAATTACCTGATCAGATTTTGAATATGTCGGAAAATAAATTTAAGGCTATTGTAAAACTAACGTTGCAAAAGAGAGCATATTATAAAGTCAGCCAATACTTAGATGATAAAGACATATGGTTAAATGCAATCACTATACCTAAACTGATTGTAAATAATTAAATATATAATATTGTATACCTAATGTACGTACAACCTCTGACGTTCAAAAAGTGGTCTGCATGAATCTATTTTGAATAAATAAAATTTTTGATTTTGATTTGATTTGATTTGAAATGCGTTGTAATGTTCATACGTCCAGTCAATAATTTTTTTCATAAAATATAATATAAGATACGAGTACGAGTATATGGCAAGATGTTCGTATCTAACTATTAGCTAGTAGTACGCAGTAGGTACTTTTTGACGCTATCGCTGCAGTTTAAAAGAGCGTAAACGCCGCGTGACCGATTACGTCTAAACGCACAGGAAAAATTCAATAGCGCGATGTAGAACTTTTTGTGTTTTGTCCTTAAAAGTGTATTGAAACATAAGAGGTATGTATTTTTATTTTCATCATTCAAAATGATTTCTTTTAATAATGTACGTTTCAATAGGCTCGGATGTTTTTATTCATCGTAGTTCTAATTAAAAATTTTGTTTATCTTTTAAATTTCAGTTAAACTTTAAATACAGTATATGATGTTTACATTTTTTTCATCGCCTTTTAAAACTCATTTTTTTGAGCTTCCACTCTCTGGGTTTGTGAGTTTTTTTTTTCGTATGTTATAGCGCATATAATAAGCCATATTGTTTTTATTATGACGTCATAATTATAGCCTATGTCACTCGGGACGACGACACCCCTTACATCGAAATCGGTTCAGGCATTGAGTAGTTTCGGTGTACTAAAGAAACTCTCATACATACAAACATGACCCCTGAAATGAAAACATTACACTCCTTCTTTTGGCAGTCGTTTAAGAATACTATGAATGCTCTTTCCCATGCCTCTTCTTTTTCTAACGAAAAATGTTTAACATACATAAACAAAATTGAAGTTGGATGCTACAATAGATTCAGTGTTCCTGCAGAAAACGTTTTTGTCACATTTGTACATTTATGGATCACTTACGTTTCTAATGAAAATGGATTTCATTGTAGCCTTCACTGTATTCATTAATTTTCTTTTGAACGTGTTTTATCCTATACTTTTGTACAAACAACATTTGTATTTTTTTTTGTTATAATTGAAATCTCGAAGACCCATCTAACGATTTTAATGATATTCACTTTATAAGTTTCCGGGAACGAAAAAAATATTTTGAAAGATCCTATAGTGAAAAAAAAATATATTATCTAATAGCGTTGTTGAAAAAAAAACGTATTTTAGTTAAGGCAAACGGGTCGTAAAATGCTGAATTATCAAAGAGATTTGGAATTTTTAATTATTGATTAGACATATATTTTTCAAAAAAGATCTTTTTTACTAAATTATGTTTCTACCGATGTGAAGTTTATTTGAATGATACATAATATAAATAATTCATCAATAATGAGATCCTTGTATTTTTAGTATTATTTTGTTGAAAAATATGGTATAAATGAGAACGATTTACATTGTAAATCATTCTTCATATTGTTGTGCTCAATAAAGATAATTTACGGTTGTTATATTATTACATACTTAGGGCCTCATGTGTCCCACAGCCGGAGCAAATACTTCCCCCTCTTCTGCCATTGATTTCGGTTTTTAGCTTCTTCTAGCCAGAAGATTTGCGAAAATAGCTCAATATATGTATATATAATATTCAGAATTCTAATAAAAACATGTTTATTTTCACTTGACATTATTGCTCGACATCCAACATGTATACGCGTGGGCCATTACAGAGCTTAAACTTCAACAGTTACATTAACGTACTTATGAAAACTCTAAGCATGTACGTACAGTCGTCCAAAGTATGTAGGAAGCGCTAAAACAATGTTTTACTTGCTTAGTATACTTACCGATATAGCACTACGAAACCCTTAATTTGAGTAGCAGTGGGTGAGGCACATCGCTCGCAGAACCGATAGCGATGGATAGATGGGGTGGGGAAGGTTTCTCGAGTGGCGACCACGTATCAGAGGACGCATCGTGGGTAGACCCCTCACAAGGTGGACTGATGAACTGGGAGTCCGTTGTACGCGAGTGGCTTAGGACCCGTCATTGTAGCACTCTTTGGGGGAAGCCTATGTCCAGCAGCGAACATTCCTCGGCTGATATAATGATGATGACTTGCCTAAGTAAAAAGCTTACATTAAAATGACCCACATATCTCATCTCATGTCATGCCTCTATAAGTTATTTACGCTCAGTAGAAAAATGCTGCCACACACAAAGCTTTGCTCGGCCTTGAATGGGTTAAACATTTCCAAATTCGTACCTCATAAATGTGATCAAACCTAGTAAGAGAAGAAGAGGTTGTTCAAATTGAAACCAGTAGTTATCAGATCACATAAGTCCTATTGTCTCATCGTACCTTTAATACCCATTGTGATTCAAATCGTAATATATTGGACTGTCACTGAAATCGACGTATACGAATGTTGGGATTACTCCATCTAATAAAGATTAACGAAAATAAATTGTTCTAATAACTCTGACAAGATAATCTCCCCTCCCGTTATCTCAGCGAACATAATTAGAAAGACACAAAGGCCTTTCATGAAATCATAATAAGATGTGTTTTTCAATTATTGCTTTAGGGATAATCAGATTTATATCTCGTTATATTTTGAGTTTAAATACGTGTATGTTAAGATTTATTTTGACAAAAGATTACTTTTGGCAGTATTTTCAACAAAGAAGGAAGAAGATTTTCAACTACAAATTAGCACTGCAAGAACAACGCGAAAACGCCGCCTATCTCCTAGGTAGCTGACCGCCTGGCGTCGATCTGGGTCAAGTTTTTTTATGTGTATTATTATTAATTTTCGTACTTAAGTTTTTTTTTAAATCAATATTTCATCATCAGCACCTATGTTAATACACCAAATTGCACAAAAGTTATTAATCAAAATGGAGCTTATTGTACCGTGTTGCGTGTTATACCACCTGTCCAGCTTAAATATTAATCTAAATGGAGCTTATTGCCTTCATAGGTATACATTTTAGGCTTAGGTTTTTAGATTTAGAAGAGTTTTATTTACTTTATTTTATAATACATATACATGTAGTACATTTAAAAAATAAATATAATTCCGTGTAGATTTGGTTTTCATTGCTGAGTTACAAGGTAACTAAAAATCCCGGAATCTATTCGTACATACCTATGTAATTTCTGAATATATATCGCGATTAATTAATATTAGTTAAGAGTTTTCCAAATCATTACGACACACAGTATGCTTGAATTTTCGTTATTCTGTGTATCTTTTGCCACACGTGGCACAAGTATTTGGCAACGAGGCTCCTAACTTCCAATTGAACTTTCCAATGTATACATACCTATACACTACCCTTTTTGCGTGAGGAAAACCTGCCAGTCAGGTACTCAGTCATCGGGGTTATGTGGTATTTCTACCCACTAAAAACTCCACGGCGACCGCCATCTACGCTCTGATGCGGAGGACTCCACGATCTCAATACAGAACGCACTGGAGCCCCCCTTGCGTTTTACTAGACCTTTTTGGGATTTAACTTAAATTTAACTCCCGACGCAAAAAGAGAAGGGTGTTATACGTTTAACGTGTCTATCTGTGTATCTGTCTGTAGTATCGTAGCTCCCAAACGGATGAATCGATTTTTGTTTAGTTTTTTTTTTGTGTCATAGATAATTTTATCCCGAGTGCCTTAGCCATGTTTCATAAAAATCTGTACAGCCGTTTTTGAGATATTGAGCTTTATTTCAAAAATGTCGGGGATTTTTCAATATTTTTAAGTCGTAGTTATTTTACGATGTTTTCCTTACGTAAAATATAAAACACAATTTCTTACAGTCGCGGAATGAAGAGGTTCGCCATTTTTAACTTCTGTTAAGTTTAATAATATACCAAAATATACTGAAAGAAATTTACAACACCAGCAAAGCCATTGTGAAACTGGAGAAGAAAGGGGAACCGTTTTCTATACATAGAGGAGTAAAACAAGGAGACCCTATATCCCCAAACCTGTTTACAGCCCTCTTGAGATCAATATTTAGAAAATTAGATTGGGATACAAGAGAATAAATAATGGTGAATATCTCAGCAATTTTCGATTCGCTGATGATATAGTTCTGATGGCAAATAACCACGAACATATAGTCTATATGATGGATACCTTTAGACAAAGAAAGCAAGAAATGTGGTTTACAAATGAATAAACAAAAGACTTTCGCCATGACAAATGGTGATAAAAATACCAATCAAACCTAACAGAATCTAGTAGAGTAGAATATGTAGATAGTTATGCTTATTCAGGGAAAATGATATCATTCACCCAACAAACATCTAGCGAAGTCGAGCGAAAGATAAAAATCGTATGGAATAAATACTGGTCCTTAAAATTTATCTTTAAGTCAAAACTCCCAATACACCTACTACTACTTCCATGTCGGTTAAAATGGAGATGGGCCGATCATGTAACAAGAACAACCGATGATAGATGGAGCGAGAGGATCCTACATTGGCGCCCTCGAGATGCTAAGCGCCCGCGCGGACGCCCGCGCCGCGGTGGCGCAGGGCTGATTATATTGCTCAAATAGCCGGACCGTCATGGACCCGCATAGCCAATACAGGACAGGGTACACTGGAAGGAGCTGGCCGGCAGGCCTTTGCCCATAAATAGGTACCTCACTTGTGACCATAACATAATGCAATAATAGGAGTGAACCATTGTTAACCTAAAATGTGGGAAATAAAGGCTTATTGTTCTTATTATAAGGTTAAAATTACATATAATAAGTTATTAATGAAAAACCCAGTTGTACCAGTCGGGGATCGAACTCACGAACCCAGATTAAAAATCATGTTTCTTAACGTTCGTTAACAGTGACTGTTCTGTCTGTATACAATAATGAATAAAGTATATTGAAGACATGGACGCCTTGACACCTGACATATCTACCTGGCTTAACAACCTGAAACTCAACTGCACTCTCTGACTGCCTTCTATAAATATGTATTGCCATACTCCTTCTTCTTCCTGCCCCTTATCCCATTTTTATTTGGGGTCGGGCCTCCTTGTACTTCGGCGCCAGGACGCTCTGTCCCGGGTTTCAGGGCTTTTAGGTCTTTCTCGATGCTGGTCCACCATGTCGCTGGAGGTCTGCCTCTTCCACGGGGCTTCGTGGAGATGTTTAATGCTGATTTCACAGAGTAGCTATCGTCTCTTCTGGTTACATGACCATACCAGCGGAGTCGGTTTTCCCTAAGCTTGTCCGCCACCGGCGCAAATTTAAATGACCCTCTGCTGACGTACTCATTCGTTATTATACCACCTGCCCAGCGAAACATTTTGATTTCCGCTGTATGCAGTTTTTGCTTGTGTTATTAATATTGTATTGCCAAACGATTAAATAAATCAATGAATAAAGTTTTTATATTCATAAATTCACATATTTATTTTTGGCTTTGCCATCAACGAAGCCCCAGTCAGAGTAATAAAAAATCCCTAGTTCGGGAATAATAAATAATTTGCTGAAATAAATCGAATCCATCCGAGCTCCCTATTTTTGGGCGCTTGGGTAGCCTGATAGGTAATGATGGATTTATTTACATAGGACGGGACTTTATTGATTTGCCGTCGCCGTGTTTTTATTTTATTTTTACAAAAATCATTGTGGTTGCACGGAATATTTCTTAATGATACGAAGTATAAATTATCTGCCGTTAAAAATATGTCGTTTATTATTAGGTTTTATCTATACTATAGGTAATATTAAAAAGCTGAAGAGTTTTGGTTGTTTGTTTGTTTGAACGCGGTAATCTCGGGAAAATGGTTCGAAATAAAAAAATAGTTTTGTGTTGGATAGTCCATTTACAGAGGAAGGTTGTAGGCTATGTAACATCACGCTGCGACTAATAGGAGCGAAGACGCGGACGAAGTTGCGGGCAACAGGTAGTGTAATATATATAAATACTTTTTTTTATTTTGCTTATGACACTCACAAAATTGTTATAATATTATATTAAATTAAATTCATCGTTTTTAAATAAGTCCAACAAACTGCAACTGCTGTTTTAAATAAATATATAAAAACCAGATAGTTCATTTATCACTATTTGGTAGGTGAAATGCTAGTAAAATATTAGAAAGGATATTTTGGTTCAGCCAAGTAAATTAATGAACCAAATCTCTGCCAGGCAGAATATTGAACTGAATTACTAAAATATTGGCATTATGCCCAATGTGGTCGAATTCAGTTCGGAAATATCTGTCAACGAGTTAGTAGAACTTAGGCAATTTGTGTATGAACAGACGAGAGCAAAAGTAAGTTGTCAATTTTTCACCTTATCACAATGGAATAATATGCACAACTGTTAACTTACAGTACTACCACTTATTCATATATTGAAGTTTTTTAAATACTGTAAGTAGTATACTATTTGGCGAGCTGACCTGACGATGCAGATGGAAGGTGGCCATAGAACTTCCTAAACACACAAAGTAAACAAGCTAACAAGGCAAAAACCAGCCAAATGCGTGTCGGATCACAGAGGCAAGACAATTTTTCAGCGATAACTCAAAAACCGTTTTACCTAACAATAATATAAACGCGAAAGTTTGTGAGTATGGATGGATGTTTGTTACTCTTCCACGTAAAAACTACTGAATGGATTTTAATGAAACTTTAAAATAATATAGCTTATACATCAGAATAACCCATGCTACAATTTATAAAGATATTGTGTGAATTATCCAAATACTAATCCTGCGCAGACGAAGTCGCGGGCACCAGCTTGTCTTAATTAAACCAAAAAAAAACGTTCAAAGTATTTATTAAAGTCCCTCATTTTTTTCAGAATTTTAAACTTGATAGTTTGGAAATTAGAGTGGGGGGGGGGAGGGGCGCACACTTTAAACGACTTTGGCAACTCATATCTCACCAAGGCCATTTTGAAGGCCTGTGAGATACTCCACACGCTTATGTGCATTGAATATTTTTCGTAATCCCCGCTGCTATGTATAGGATCCCCCCCTGCCCCTAATTTTATATTTTTTCGTAATTCCTATCAAATTTCATAATTTTTGTACTTATAGTCTCCGAGTAAATCGGCTGCGACAGTGACTGTGACAGACATGACGAATCTAAAAGGGTCCCGATTTCGCTATTTTGACTACACGGAACCTTAAAAATGTAGATCTTGTCAGCGACTTAACGATTAATAGCCTACGTACAATTTCCACTGTTCACTTATGGGTGACCACCATCACTACCACCACCTGTCCACTAGCGCCACTCGTAAATTATTGTGATTATTTAAATTTAAATAATCACAATAATAATTTATGGTGCTGGCAGCTGCCATTCCAAAGAAAAATGTTTCCCGGGACATATACTTTTCACCAAGATTTCCATATAATTCACCAAGATGCCCATATAATATTGTTACCGCACTACCAAAAGGTAAAATAGCCCTTTTTCACCTTTTACTTTATTTGGGTAAACAAACAGCCACTACAATGATTACTTTAAATAAGGTTTAAAAAAATGTTTACAGTATTTATTGTGTGGCCCACACCGTTTACCACTGGTTACTTTATTAACTTAATATTTATCATTCAGAGAATGGGCACTGTCAGTTTTAAGAACGTGAGTTACCCATTAACAACAACAAGGAAAGCGAAGGTATATTTATACGGCAGGTATACCTTACAACAGCATTCGTTAATTTTAAATATTTTAATCGATGTGAATCATTTTTGTTTTTACGTATATTGGTGAGATTAAATTAAATCCGAAAATCCGTTTCCACTAGTTAATTATTCTAATTTATTTGCTGAGATTGATTGAGCTCTGTGGCAGAACAGCGTACGAATTTTATAGTCAAGTTCTAGTTGGAACCCACCAAAAGTTTGACTATTCGTTATCACTTTTCAGCGTTCGGAATAGTAAATACTTTGGTCTCGTAAATCAAGCTGGGGTTCCATTTTACGACTAACAATATAATTCCATTTCAATCTCAATATTTGTGGATCTCACGCGTAAGAGCATGACTTAGCGTTTGTACAAGAGGGAGCGCAATGAGCGCATACCAACAAGTCGATTCGAATACCGCATATTTAGGTCGAAAACAAATTGTTTTCTGACGGCGACTTTTGGCGACAACGGTTTTTCGGATGCGGCGCTAGGTTTTTAATGATGTTGGTAGTAGCATTCGCAGTTTTGCAACCAACGGTAACTATTTATTGGAGGAGAAAGATTTTTTAGTTTTCAGGGAAAAGGGATCTTGGCGCGTTTGGCGCTTACTACGGCATTACAGGGATGCCGTATATCTTCACATTTTTATAAGCAGTATGCGTAAGTTTTTAGAGTTAGGTAAGAAAAAAAAAATACTTAACGTCACATAGTAACGTGAGTATTATGTAAGTATCTATGTTCTGTTACATATGTTAGATATTTTACGCTTTTAGTGCCAAGGGGCGCTTGTCTCATAAGTGCTTTTCTCTACCTAAGGTTTTCAAAGGTCATCATGGTCATTAAGTTTTTTTTGGTGGAGTAGTAGCCATTTTTTATTAATTTGACTGACATCTTTGAGCCTAGTAATAGAGAAGGTGACCACCGCTTCTTATCCGGAAGTCAAGGCTGGCAATCATTTAATTGCAAGACAGGCCGAGTATTAAGCCAGGCTGCTTTGACCAAACGTGCAGTATATTAATCTCATCATGATTGTGGTTGAGCGTCAAGTACTAAGTGATGAGTGACACTGACAGGTACACACCTAACATCCTCCCTTTTATTTTTTTCTTGTAAAGGCCTTTCGACCTAGCTACCAAATCGTCTGATAGCTTTAGTTTTGTATCCACTAAAACACTGCGCTTTAGGACTCCAGAGTAGTAGCTATGTAACTATTCAAACGAGCAATAGGACAATTCAATTGTCGTTTGGAGCGTTCGTGGCCCAGGGGCGCCCGCGTACCGCGTGCGGTATGCGGGGTTAAGCAATGTGGGCGCAGGTCAGTTCTTGGATGGGTGACCCCTTTGAGTGGTTACTAACTGAGCGCTCCCGTGCTTTGGAAGGCACGTTAAGCCGTTGATCCCGGCTGTTGTCTACGACAGCAGTCGTTAAGCCAAGTTAGAGGCCTTCGGGCGGCTTGAAAACTTCTAACAGTCAAGTTGCCCACTCACTTGACAAAGGGGGGTCGAAGTTGCACCACGTCCGTAGGGAGTACCCACCGTAACCCTACACGTGACCCCTGGGTGGTGCTAAAAGTGCAACAAAAACTGGCAACCGTACTTGTCTTCTCGAAGATCTCACGGTTCGTAAATAAATGCCATACGATTAAAAAAAAAATTGTAATTTTTCCTTCAAAACAATATTTTTTAGATCTACTAAATGTATATCTATGAGACGTTATGGAATCGACCGGCTGGATCTCTTACCCTCCTTGCCGCCTCTCTACGTCTGCTTGACTTCATGTGATCTTCCTTGCCTTAACTGGTGTTCTTAAATGAGTGCCGCGGCCTCCACTCCACCACGTGAAAAAATCGCAACCCCTATAATCCCTTTCGCCTTTAAAGGCAGAAGAGACTGTAGACCTATTTTTGTTTGAGTCGACACGGTTGGTTACCACGTCCACTAGAAATAAGACCAATCCGTGATATAAGACCACTGTATCGGCCATTCCACCACCGTTTAATAAACTTTTTAATGAATACTTGTTGTATTAATTTTAAGGGAATGCAAAATCTCTGATATGATTTCAAAGTTACCGTTTAATACCTGTAGAAATTACCTACTACCTGGTTGAATAAAGCTGCCTCTATTATTTTCAAATTTATTCGACTTCAGGTAGTTTTTATACATTGTTATATCGTGTGTTATTAGTGTAGCTACTAAAGTTCCGAATCGATTTACTAATCGCCTACAATTTTAACAGAAAATCGCGTGACCGAACTAGTTTCGATGGAAACGAGTTTCACAAACTTGTTATACGGTTGGTTGAAACTTCTCAGTATTAAGTAGATAATAAATCAAGTAACACCCCTATTGGGTAGGCGGAGATGTTTCAGATGCCCTTCTTGTTTGGCCGAGGCTCAAATTCACGATTAAAAGACATGGTATAAAAACAACAAAATTAAAGCAAACGGTAGTAATTCTGCAAGAATACCTTCACAACTTTATTAAACAGGAGTAAAGGAACCAATTATTTCATTTAATCGCGATGAAATTCCTTTTTGAATGCGGATTTAAAATCTAATATCCGTTCCTTACGGTCGAGGAAGCGATTAAAATAAGACTAGATTGGTCCGAATCTTATTGGAAATTGCAATTCTGCAATCAAACCAATCCGGACTTAAATCAGAGTGTCATCAAGCTTTATGAAAAAGTTAAAAGAGTAATTTTCATTTGAATTGTAAGTATTTGACATTTAATTTGTTGATGATGTTCAATTTTGGTGACATGATAAGAGTTTCTAGTCGTCGTAACGTTTTCAAAATGTCAATATTTGTACTATAAAAATGACACGAGTTTCCTAAATAAACGGATAATTTGAATTTTTACAGTAGGAATATTATAATATACCATTTTTAACCATTGTTTGTGTGATATATCATATTATATCACACACTTATTTTTTTATAACTTACACTAAATTTTAACCCTGTTATTCTATTGAACATATTAAAATGTATAATCTTCAGCAGGAACAATATCCGAATGCTAACTAGTGCATTTGAATTTCAGCGCGATATTTTGAATAAAATAAGTCACGTCTGGCAGCACTTGAAATATTGGCTCACATGACGCTCAAGTGCCATATTATAATGCATGAGACTTAGTGGCTTAATTCTCATTCATACTGTTAGTCTATCTCCTGCCTGACTAGGCGGGACGGAATTTTTTGTGCGCTATTTTCTACTTTAACGATATCTTACTGACATCGTCCAGACTTCCTCACTTTTCAGACTTTCAGTACTACATTTTGCGCAATAGTTATACAGTGTGTTTTTATTCACTTTTCCTTCAGGCATATAGTCGTCTATACCCATTACATAGCAACGACGTAGCATATACAGACCGAAACCTAAATAATTGCCTCTGTGTCGCACTAGCGTATTCGGCCGACACAGAGAGTGATACTTCGTTTTCGGTTCGCGGTAGCACCCCAGATTTGTCACTTCGATATGCCAAGCAAATGTGCTAGACAAGTTTTGTATAAGAAGGTGTATAAGAAATGATAATGACATATATACAGACGGGCACTGAACTTTGTTCATGTAATTTGGTTATTAGGAAATAAGTACTTTATAGACTTTTTACCCTCTTTTGACGGCCTGTTTAGCTATTATGAGCTATTATGATAGCCGTCCACCCTTCTCCCTTTCACCATAAAGTTCATAAATTTCAAATTAAAAGGAAAAATTTAAAACTTTAATACTCCGAGCAGGATTTGAACCTGCGACATCTGGCATACGCGGCCAATCGCTTTAGCCTCTGAGCTATCGGAACAACCAAGCTCGTCCACGAAATCCTTCACTAGTTCCCTCTTAAAACGCCTTAGGGAGGCGTACAGCGACATCTACCGTAGAAGACTTAGGCTTCTATTAACGGCACCAACGTCTCAAATTACATTGAGAAATCGTCAGTAACGATGCGCCATCCCATACTAAATTAAATTTGTACTAAAGCAGTAACGCTGCTAACGAAAATTTCAGACCCAGAGATTTTCATTCTACGAAATTAGATAAAAATAAATACTCGTAAACATACATTAGTACCAGAAAACCAGTTCCGACCTTGTTGGATCAATTTACAATTCCCTGTGATAGCAACTCAACTGAAAATTAGCTCAAGCGGTTGGCAATTTAGATCACTAACACTTTAAACCTCTTGGGTACAGTGTGTGTAGGCTATACTGGCATATTAAATGGATATTTTTCGAAGCATATGATTGACAAGCGGGTTGATTAGAATGTAAATACATTACACGCGAAGTATTAATAGACGAGAAGCAATAATGGAACTTTGTATCAAAGTGCCATAAGAAGGTTTTATTGCTGTTGACTCTAGGTTCACACATACTGAAGATCTAAATTACAGGAGTCCTTATTTTTCCGAGCGCCATCTTTCAGGGGTCCATCTGGGACTAAGATTTCACATAACAACGTAAGTAACGTTAATATATACGTCAAATTCCTATGTATTGTTTGTTTGATCTGGTAGGTCTGACATTTTTTACGTCGTAAATTAACCCCATGATAGAAGTTTTTCTGCATGAGGCGTTACCTTTCCTTGCAGTAAGCGCCTGTATTATGCATACATACAAACATTCTTAATTTAGGTGTAGAGTATTAGAGAGAGAGAGAGAGACAAAGTAGCTTTGTTGGCGTTATCGATTTGTATTTCCTATATCATCACGTCAGCCTAAAGACGTCCATTGCTGGACATAGGCCTCTCCCAAAGACTTCCACAATGACCAGTCCTGTGCCACCTGCATCCAGCGGATACCCTTACCAGGTCATCAGTCCACTGTGTGGGGGGCCTGCCCACGCTACGCCTTACAACGTACCGGAGAACGTGGTCGTCACTCGAGAAGCTTTCCGCCCCAACGGCCATTGGTTCTACGTGCATTGTGCCCTGCTGCGGATAACTCAATTAATGCCTGATGCGATCACGCGAGATACTCCCAGCATAGCCCTCTCCATTGCTCTTTGGGTGACTTAGGGCCTTCTTATGAGGCCCATAGTTAGCGACCACGTGTCAGTACCATATGTCATCACTGGCCAAATTACAGCTTTCCTGATTCAGTAAGAGTTACTCGTCTAATTTGCCGTGTCTTATTAAAATGATACTTAGCTACCAAGTGTGCTAACGAGAAATATAATATGAAAACACAGCTTCACCTTTGGTGGATATTGACCCTAAGGATCACTGACCCAAGCTGCGGACGGACGGACAGATGGAGATGGTGAAACTATGCGGGTCCTTTGTTAACTATGGAATCGTAAAAATTGAATTATGGTTGCGAAAATTATATAAAGATAGCGATCATCAACACAAAACATGTCTAACACTTTATTTTATGCGTATAGGTTTATCAGTTGTTTTTGTCGATGTAAAAAAAAACAAATGTCTTTCACTTTGCTCTCTCCACGGAAAGAGCCCGATAAAAGCTCGCTATTTAATTTGATTGAAGAAATCTTTCTTTGTCGTATAATTGGATCAGCGGAGTACACAGATTGAAAAAAATGAACCGAATTGAATTTTATTTAACGTTTTGCCTGCGCTGAATATTACTTTAATTGTTCTGCCTGATAGAACAGTGATAATAGTTTCGTATTTTTTTGGAGATTGCAACATGAATACGAATTTATTAAACTATATGAAAGAGGAGCACCGTTCTGACACGAGCTGTCTTAATAAATTGTTGAAATATATCGGTGTATAGACCGGAACGGTAATATCTATACTAATAAAATGGATATGAAGCATAATTCAGAACTGACTGTACTCATAACATTTATTTGTTTTTATTTGGTCTTAGCAAAATTGTGTTTAGAACAGTATTGAACTGAGGTAATACTCTCATTTCTATATTTTGACTTTATTTTGCGACGACGTATTCGTTTTTTCATGAAACAACGCCTTCGCTGTAAAATATATTTACGGTTACTGTTCAATTTTATGTCTGTCAATCCTTTGTCACCAGCCGGTACCACAGTTTAGCTCAAGTTTACATTGTAAACCGCTTAATGGGCGTACGGCTAATTTAAGTGAAATCTTTGGGGTGGATACTTGACTATAATTTATGTTCGATACAAATATTGTTTCGAGTAAGCACTTTGTTTAGTACTTTGTTAAAGTATATTATTCTAGTCTAGTGTTATACCTATCCCATCAAAAACATAAATGTGAAAATGGGAGCCAATATTAAGAATATGCGATGCTTGGTTGTCGTCTTCACCGACAAAAGAATTGAGATCTTAATGGGTGCCAAGTTCCGTAGATTCTCTGAAATGGTGTCAAGATCGGCACTACATTGTTTACAGTAAAACTAATTTACTGCGGCTTAATGCATTTTGAGCTTTAACTTGGCAGTTTTCTTAAATATCCAACAGTTTTTATGGTATTATAACATGCTGCATAGAAAAGTGCCAAGTGAGGTAACTAGCATACATAATAAAAATAACAAATCTAATAAAAAATTAACTGTTTTCTGTTTTTTTCTGATGTACACACATAATTACCAAGCTGCATGCCAAATTTCAGCTTTCTAGGTCACCTGGAAGTGGGTTAGGTTTTTGATTACTAGTCAGTCAGTCAGTCAGTCAGTCAGTCAGTCAGTCAGTGGTAAAATGCCGTTTTTTTTGGAATTTAATATCTCAATAATTATTAAACCTATACATATTTATGAAATTTGGGGTTCTAGTTGTTCTAATAGATCTTAATACATGTACCAAATTTCATTTTTTATATCAGAGAGATTTGGAGTTACTGGGGGGTCAAAAGTGGCTCCAAACGGTTCGTGTAAAATAACACACTGCTGCTGTCCGCCAGTTCCTGGGGTGAACTTGGCTGGACACGCTGCCGCGTGTCTAGATAATAGACCCTTTAAATGTCTCTGCTGTAACTATTCATGTTGTTACTTAGTTGCTGCTGGTTCTCTTAAAAAATAATGAATTAATGAATACATAGATAGGCACCTATTCTCAAAAAAATCCTGTTAATTTTTATTACACTGTGGCTGTTCTTTTTTTGCAACGAAAAAGTTTAAATGTACATATATATTTACCTTAATCGTGCATACATACGAGGGCTGCCTTTTAAATTGTGTCGTTTGGAAAAACTAAAGACAATTTAAGCGTTAAATGGTATTTATTGTTTTTCAAAGTAATCACCGTGATATGTAATACACTTTTTCATTCGATCGAACCGATTTTCGAAACACTTATTCCAGTCCGAAGTCGGGGTCTCCAAAATGGCCGTTTTGTATGCCTCAATGCCTTCAGGCGTCTGGTACCGTTGACCAGAGTCAGAGTCAGAGGTATTCACTACTTTTGCCTGTCCGGTGAAATTAGATGGATATACGGGTACGCGACCCCGGCCTACTTTAGCTACTGTCACCATCTACTCTAATCCCTTCCACGGCGGCAGTATCCTCCCCCCCTTATTATCCTCTTCCTTTACCTCTCCTATTTTTTCCTGTCGTTTGGTGGGCTTCCCAGCTTCGGCTCTTATTTCACCACCTAGAAGAAGGCAAACTTCGAATAAAAACCTGGAACGACATCTCCGTAGATGTCTGCACCCGAACCTCTCTCTGGTCGTAGCGGTTTCCCGTTCCACTAGGCTCAGAGGGGTAAGGGCGAGAGAGTGCATCTGTGTCAGCGCGAACATTTATGCACTTTAATATATCCTGCGTAATCTGACTGCTTTTTCTCGATCAAAGGACTCCGATCTTCATCTAAGACCTGTGGCGATGGGTAGAGTCTGAGGGGTCTGGTTGTGATGCCAACTAGGCCGTGGATAATGTCTACACGCAGGCGGCTCAGGGAGAGTGGTCACTTATGTACTGCTTTGGGTCGACAGTACGAATTCGGCAGCACCCTGAACGACGAAGCAGCTCTATTTAGGGTGGCCCTGCTTCCCCCGCTCAGCCAGGGAGGGGACTAGAAAAGGTGTCCCAAAAAAGGCTTGACCCGCCCAATACGGAAGTAGTAACCACGGCTGCTTCTGCATCAGATTACACGTGGTCGAAAACTGAACAAAAATAAAGCCAAGACCAAAATTCGGCATATAACGTTCGGCGCATGGAATGTTCGCACCCTCCTTGACCGCGAAGGTAATCAATGCCCTGAGCGCAAAACCGCCATCGTGGCTCGTGAGCTTCATCGCTGACACACATTTAGCTGACGAAGGGGAGCTGGTGGAACACGGGGGTGGTTATACTTTCTTTTGGAAAGGCACTCCATCTACAGAGCCCAGGCGATCTGGTGTTGGCTTTGCGGTCAAAAACAGCATTGTAAACAAACTGGAGGAGTATCCGATTCACATCTCAGACCGCGTTACTACCTTGCGTCTACATTTGGAAAACATGAACTATCTCAATGTCATTGGGGTGTATGCGCCGACTTTGCAAAGAAGTGATGACATAAAAGATCAGTTTTATGAAGAGCTCACTCAAACTCTTTCGAAGATCCAGCCCAGAGAACAAATATTACTGCTGGGTGATTTCAACGCACGAGTAGGCTGTGACTGTTGTTGGAAATATGAACAGTAATGGGTTACTTTTGTTGTCAATATGTGCTAAATTCGACCTAGCCATTACCAACACCATGTTTAGACTACCCGCTAAATATAAGACCACATGGATGCATCCCAGGTCAAAACACTGGCACCTGATAGACTACGCTATAGTTAGGCAGAATAATACTTTCCAAGTCCCTGTTTAGCCTAGTTGGTAGTGACTCTGCCTCCGAAGCTAGAGGTCCCGGGTTCGAATCCCGGCCAGGGCATTTATTTGTGCATTTTTCACGGATATTTGTTCTTGGGTCTTGGATGTTTTCTATGTATTTAAGTATATATTTATCTATATAAGTATGTATATCGTCGTCTAGTACCCATAGTACAAGCTTTGCTTAGTTTGGGACTAGGTCGATTTGTGTAAGATTGTCCCCCAATATTATTATTATTATTATTATTTGTATGTCTTTTCCTTATCTCGGGACCATGGGGTCCCGGACCTTTGGAAGGCGTGCGTGGGGCCGAAGCCAACAGCGCAGAGGCCCTTTTAGACAATTTAATATAAAAGCAAAGGGATACACTATTATTATTATTATTATTACTTCCCAAGTCCGCATCACTCGCGTCATGCGAGGAGCTCACTGTTGGAGTGACCATAGACTTGTAATCACCAAGCTGAGGCTCCGTCTCCGCTCACCTCGCAGATCCAGAGGAGCGAAACCTGAGCGCTTAGATATAGGGAAATTACAATATATAGAGACTAAGAAGACCTATGCTCAGGCAGTAGCTAATGCAATTCATCCTCTAGATTATAACAAGGGTGATCCTTTAGAGAACTGGAGGTCGGTTTCGTCTAGTTTAGTTGATACTGCATCCAATGTACTTGGTGTAAGATCTTGCCGACGTGACGACTGGTTCGATGACAACGACGAAACTCTGACCGAGGCTCTAAGGAGACACCGGACTCTGTTGCGATTGAACCGTAGTGACCAAGCAGACGTAGTCAAGTTGAATGGCATCCTACTTCGGAGTAAAAGTAAGGGAAGTAAAGGACAAATGGTGGCAGGACAAAGCCGCGCGCATACAGTGGCTCTCCGACACCAACCAGCTAGGTGCATTCTATGGTGAAATTCGTAGTTGGTCCGATAAACCGCAGTTCAGTGCCACTAAAGTCCTCCGATGGCACTGAATTTGCTACCAACAAGCTTGACGTTATCAAAAGGTGGGCAGAACATTTTAATAATTTACTAAAAGTTGACAAAGCAGCAGATATGCAGCATGTCCGAGCTATACCATCACTGCCTACCGAAAGTAAATTCGATGAACCGCTGTCGCTGAGTGAAGTTGTTACTGCCATACGGCAATTACAAAATAAGAAAGCGGCGGGCATAGATAACGTACCTGGAGAATTATTAAAGTACGGAGGAGACATCCTTCATGATGCTATCTGGAAGATATTCCAAAAGATGTGGGACGAAGAGCGAGTACCTGCTGACTTCCGAGTGTCTCGCATCTGCTCCCTTTATAAGAACAAAGGAGACCGATCAGACTGTAACTCTTACAGAGGCATATCACTCCTAACTACTCCAGGGAAAGTCTTTGCCCGAATTCTCCTAAACCGTCTAATGTCGCTATTGGAAAGTATCTTACCAGAATCCCAATTCGGCTTCCGACCAGAAAGAGGCACATGCGAGGCTATTTTCTCTATACGCCAACTTCAAGAGAAAAGTAGAGAGCAAGGTCAACCAATGTATCTCGGTTTTGTTGACTTAGAGAAAGCCTTCGACAAGGTGCCTCGTGAAGCGTTATGGGTGGGACTGGCGAAACTGGGGTGCACGGACAAGTTTGATAGGATGGTCCGTCTACTACATGATAATATGCCTATGCTGTGTAAGTGTCAAGGGTGACCAATCGGAGTTTTTCTCTGTAAGCTGTGGTGTGAAGCAGGGATGCGTGCTTGCACCCACTCAATTTGCCTTGTAATTCAGAGTAGTAGTTCGGGAGGCACTACAAACTTTGTCTGAGGGTATCCATATTCGCTACCGCACCGATGGTGGCATATTTAACCTATTACGGCTTAAAGCTCGCACCAAAGTGTGTCACGTTGCAATCACGGAGATGATGTATGCAGACGATTTGTGTTTTGTGGCGGAATCCCCAGGTGCTTTACAACAGCTTATGTCGAGTCTTGACGAGTAATGTCTGAGGTTCGGCTTAAAAAAAAATGTAAAAAAAACCGAAGTTGTGGTTTTAGACTCGTTAGCCAGCCCGCAGGTTGACATAAAACTCAGCGGGGACTCACTTAAGCAGGTAAAGCCGTTTAAATACCTGGGCAGCACAATAACAGCCAAGTGCCACCTTGACAACGAAGTCAACTGCAGAATAGGCGCCGCTGCAGTAGCCTTCGGCAAACTTCGTTCCAAGGTGTTCCGGTCGCATGACATAAAGCTCCACACTAAGGTAGCTGTATACATGGCAGTCGTCTTAGGTAGCTGTATACATGGCAGTAGTCTAGTCGTCAGTTCTTTTTTATGCAATCACGGGAGGTTTGCAAACGACAGAACTTAAAAGGCAGCCCTCGTACGTACAGAGAATATACTAACTATTTTATTCGACATAGGTGCAATAAATTTAGTCTCTCTGTAGCTCATGAACTTATTTTTATTTTATTTTTACAAATTCTGGTATATTTTATAATCTGGTATATTTAAGTATTCTTGTATGGTTTTTGCAAAAAAACTAAAAATGTGTTTGGTGTCCTGAAGTACTATCGTGGTATAACGACATAAAATGTGCATAAATTCCTAAACAATTTGTTTTATTCCATACATTTTTGTTTTATTTTTCGTCACAATGTTATTTTAAGTGTACAATAAAAATATTTAAGGCATTATTTTATTACACATGATTTAGTTACATCTCTTTTCGATCTTTCTCTTTTATCTTGATTTCTTGATATTTTTCTAAAGTTTTTATACAAACCTTTCCCCCGTTTAGCCAATGTAGCCTAGAGGATACAAACGCTTTTTCGTACATAACTACATATGTAAAAAAGAATTAGCTTCATAAAAAGTAAGAAATATGAGAAATATATGAGTTTAGCTTTTACTTAAATTTTAGACCAAAACATACAAAACATGTTTTTGCTATTTTTTTTTAATTAAATAATAGGTGAGTTTGTTTACAGAATCACTAAGTTATATTGATTTTTAACTTGACGCGCCGTCTACACTTTTTCTCTGTATTAATTTTTATACACACCGTTATCTAGACTATGACCTACAATGTGTAAAAACGTACTTATAAATTTCCTTGAAATTTTATGGAGGTTCGAAGCCTATGTTGCCTGTGGGCTACATCGAGCTACATCTATGTATTAGAAAATTGCTGGTTATTGTATGAGTTATTTACAATATTAAAAGTAAAATAATAATACCCAATATTCATAAAATATGTACGCATCATAAAAATATTATCGGAGTAGTCTGTTTCTTCCTAAGATTTTGTTCATATCATACAAGCCGACGAAAAATCCGTTTTGTTTTATGGGTGGAACAAACGACGAAAAAATTCGTTTTGCCCTACACATTGAACAATATGGACTAAAACAGCCTAAACACGTCCGTAAAATTAAAGGAACAGATCGTCAAGTCGTCGGATATATTCTAACTACGCGACAACAGAGTACGGTTTCATACATTTGGTATGGTTAGATACACACATCTTATTGTGTCAGCCCCCAGAGCGATATATGTAACAGTTTGTTAGTTATACATAAGGTTTGTATTCCTGGTAATAAAAAGCGGGATATGAGCGGCCGTGGCCGTTAGTGGCACCCGCTTCACGCCCTCGTGAAACTTTGTTTAAAATTCAATCATAATGGCTATCCTGTATTTTTAGGGGTCTGTACCAGAAAAGTAAATTGAGAAATCCGCACATTATGGTGCGTCTAATCCGTTCGTCCTATCCGTTTGTCGTAAATTTTGGATCTCAAAAGTTACTTAAGCTATCGATTTGAAATTTGGAATACATAGTTGTAAAATAAAGCCCATCTAAATATTTTAAACATTTATAATTATTTGCTATTAAAAAACAGCGGGATGTATCGAGCATATAACCGTGATAGTATTTTTTACAAAAATTACATAATAAGGCTTCTTGAAACTCGAGAGTCACTGTACGAAAACGAGCGTAGTGAGTTTTGTTATTAAAGACTGATTATGTGACATGATAATTAACATTCTTCGACAGCAAAATACTTAGATTTAAATTAAAAGTCGAAATGGTGAAATAACACGGGCATTGACGCGTCCCTCTTAAAAAAACTGTTGTATAATGTATAATAATGTATGGAAATCCATTATGATTCTCTCACCAGTCATATTTAATGAATTGTAACGGTATGAGACTTGCGTTGGTATATAAGCAGAGTAAATATAAAACAAGTAATATTAGACTACGAAAATATGTGAAAAATTATGTTAATAATTATTATGGTAGAAGAACAAATAAGTTCTTGTTCCCGACCATTTGTAACGGTATCAGCTGGTTAAGAAATGAGGAAAAAATTTGTTTAAATATACTAAAAACTAAGCTAAAAAAGATATTTTTGGAAAGATTACCTTAATTGTCAAAGTTCTGAGTTTAGTAATTTATACTGTTATTATATATTTTAAGTAACTTAGGTGCACGATAGATCTGTAGAAATGAGCGAGGTCTCGCCAACAAACTGTTTCGTCAGTTTGGCGAGTAAATTTAAAAATGATAATGTGATGTACCTTCATTAAAATAAACTAAAAAAAAAGTTTATTGTTTACGTACATACCGCTATCAGTCATTAAATTGGCAAATTACAATGCTGGAGTAGAAAAAATATATTAAGTGTTACTGATACTTTTCACATGTCCTACCTATTTCTAATAATCCCGAAATAAAATAATCATCAATATGAAATAAATCAATGTTTTGTTGATAATCGCCGATACCCGCGTTGTGTGTAGAGGGCCGCTAACTTAAAAAAATGGCCTATAGAGGTATGAGGGGAGAGGGTACTAATTTAAATTGTGTGTTACCAGATCAAGTGTGGTATCATAATAAATTTTAAGAAAAAAAAAACCGACTTCAATGGGGGAGGCCGGTAAAAGATTATTATTCTTAGATGGTGCACTCTTAGATAGATATACAATAAAATAAAAATGGCTATAATGTATGTTTATAATGGTAGAAGACTAAGTACCCTCAATTCCTCATGGAATCATGAAAAAACCTTGCTTGCTTGACAAACAAAACGAAGAGAACAAATCGCAAAACGTGAACTACGCGTCGTTGAAGAGTTCCGTTCTGATCATCATCAGCAGTTCCACTTCATCAAATGTCAGTTTTATGAATGATAATGCTCGATTTGTTGATAAAAACACAAAAATCACTATATGTTTGCCTTTAAGATTTGAGGAGTTCCCTCAATTCCTCATGGATCCCATTATCAGAAATCAAGCATGACAAAAATTAATCGTGAAAATAGAAATTGCTTAACAAACACAGCTAGGAGGACAAATCGCCAAACGTGAACTTTTCGTCGTTGAAGAGTTCTGTTCTGATCATCATGAGCAGTTCCACTTCATCCAATGTCACATTTTTGGATGAAAATGCTTGACTTGTTGATAAAAACACAAAAATCACTATATGTTTGCTTTAAAGATTTGAGGAGTTCCCTCAATTCCTCATGGATCCCATCATCAGAACTGCGTTTTGACAAAAAAGGGACCAACTTGGATATATATACTTACAAACAAAAAAAGAATTTTTCAAATCGGTTATGAAATGACGGAGTTATCGACTAACAAACATTAAAAAAAAAAAAAAAAAAAAAACACAACCGAATTGATAACCTCCTCTTTTGAAATTTTGAAGTCGGTTAAAAAAAACTTGATTTACATTTATTTTTTTGTCTTTCCAGCTAGTTAAATCTAGCCATCGTCATATATACACAGCGTGTACCTTCCATACGAACTTGAATTTATATTACTTTAAAAAGTCCAATAGCCGTACTTTATTCTTGTATGGGCTAAATGCTCGAAATAAATGATTATTATTATTATTTAATAATAGTGCATATTTAATCCCAGTTTGTGATGTGATAAACACAAAAACCTACCATTTTTTTAACACTCCTTGGAGACAACCAAGTAAATTGTTAACCAAGGGTTGGAAGCCATCCATATCAGGCGAGATATGTAATTTAATAAATATCTCAATTAATAATTCTGTGGCTCTAGTGAAAAGGGGTACAAGTCCTATACAATTGTACGGTACTTAAACCCTTTTTTAGGGTCACAGAATTCGACGTTGATGTGGGTGGTTTCACCCCAGTTAAACACTTTGCTTTTCATTTCGGATACGAGGAAACTAAAAAAAATCCAAGTACGCAAAAACATTACCTGAATTAGTTCAAATCTTTTGTGTGTAGCGATGGGCGTAGTAACACAACTGCTCACGTTGGGATTATGATATATTGTCTCTTAATAGGGTTGTACATGAGTTTATATACTAATAATATAGTGAGAGTGTGTGCGTGTGGCGCAGCACACACTAAATGTGGTATAGACCATTTTGATGGGAACTGTTGGCTGACTTTAATAGTGTTTGTGTACATACACAAAATGGTCCATTCCATTTCCTGGAAGCAAATCTGTACGGGTTTATTTAATTTATATTGAACAAATGAATGCTTATAATTTGTTGAAAACATTGAAATGTAATGTATCGATAACATTTTTGATTATTTCGGTTTTAAAAAATTATATGCAACTTCTATTTAATATCTATAATTCACTTTATATATACGGACTTTTTGTCAAAAATGAGCAAACGTTACCACAGTATTCATGTAGCTATTCGGTACCTTACGTGGGCGTAAAAGCTTTCATATATTTACGACTCCGACTGCATTTTATGGCAAACTAACACACTTAATGATTAAATGTATGATCCGGAGTAGTGGCCGAAGGAAAAGCAAACAACATGTTGTCTATAACAAGAATATCAAAAAACCAGAAAATCGGAGAAAACTAGAATAATTATAATAATAATTCATTCATTTCGGATAACATGGAACAATACAAAAAAAATGAAATAATAATGTATTAGTACAATTATCTTAAATCTAGTGTTAGTATGTAATATCTACTGTCGCTGAATACCGTGGCTCAATCCATTCCACCACCACAACCATATCAGCCGAAGATCATCCACTGCTGTCCAGCCCATGAAATTGGGGGAGGCCTATGTCCAATTCCCGTTAAATGCCATAAATGCCACGCTTGGCATGCGGATTGGCGGTTTGCGATCGCAGTATCTCCACCTGCAGGGATGCTGCTGCCCGTCCCCCGGTGGTCTTGATCGCAGATTTAGGACATACCCGGGTCCTAATATGGATTAAAATAATGAATGGTCATTCACTTATCCATATTTTTTCCGTTATTCACAAGGAAACTAAACGTAGGACCATCTGCAAAGTTTTTGGCATGATTTAGCACGACAACATCCTAAATAAAATCATGATAAGCACCTGCAACCTGTAAATCACTTTAATGTACGAATCCTGGAGTTTGGATAATTGCGCCGCTATTTTTAAGAAAAACGTGGAAAGTTGCTCGGTTTCACTAGCTTTTATTATAATTATTTAGAATTTTGTGTATACATATATTCTATTGTTGAGTTTTGTGTATTTAGTCAGGTATCAAAAAGATAGGTAAATGTGTAAGAAAATTTTAAGTATTATATGTATCGCTTTATACTCATATACCTCTATAAGTAGGTACCTACACATTGAATAATAAGTATGATAAGCAGTTGAACTAGTTTTTGTACTTTGCCGTTTTGTGACATTTATATGTTTAGAATAGAAACGAATTTGTTGCAAACCAAAAATATGTTTCAACCTATATTGTTCACAATATAATTTATACCAAAAAAACCAACTCAATTTTGTACTTGCTATGCCACAATTTGTGGTTTCCGTGAGCCAATGCTTGGTTACCTACAGAAAATACCGAAATCGGCATATGCGTGCCTATCAAATTCGAGGAGTTCCCTCGATTCCTACTAGATAAGAAAAAGAACAAGCAAACATGCAGACGAACTGAGTACCTCCTTCCTTCTTTTGAAGTCGGTAAAAATGCTTAAAATCATATTATTATTATTTGCGATCTGCCTTGAAAAATAATATTGCATGCGTTACAAAGCTAAATATACATACAATTTTTCCGTTTGCCCTTAAATAATTATTACCCTTAATTTTTTGGACCCTTTAACATTTCAATTAAAAGTCAACGGTGGCGTTACCTATTATAAAAGGCCGCTAAGATTTTCAAAGCAAATTTTCAAAGTATAGAGCCATATTTGTCGACCCTTTCGTTTTTTCAAACCAGTGCTAGGTATTCTGGAAACCAGCTTTTACTGGAATCCCTTTCTTTTATCACATAACAAAAGATGCCTTGCTTTAAACTTTCCAAAGCATACCAAACGTGTATATGTAGATCTGTACATTCATCTATCCAGGGGGCCAAATCTCGGGTTCGATCGAGATGATCTCTATTAGAGATTCCATACAAGTGACTCTACCATTCTATACAATGTCACGATAGACATGCATCTCGATCGGACCGAGAATTGGCCCCCTGTATTCATGCCACGTTAGTATTTATTCAAAGTTTTACTAAAATAAGAACACTTTTTTCATACTTACACAAAAAAAAATTAAATCGCGACTTCAAAACTTCTATTCGAATAGCGACCAAGATAAAAACAGCACACTTCAGGACTTCTTAAGTCCAAATATCCTATGAATTTTATTCGAATCGAATCGTGTGCCTTAATCTAAAATCGAAATGAATACAAACACTCAGACACAATTTGAATTCAATGCTCATTTATATAAGGTTTACTTTACAGAAGCAAGCATTGATTTCTGGGTGTTTTATAGTGGTCTCTTCATCATTAATGCAGCGAATACTGGCAACGTTTAGTCCGTCGGGATCCCTCCCCTAATTACGTTAGCTCGCAGCGCCCGGCATTACGAATGCAGGCATTGACAATGTCCAAAGGTCAATTACGAAGCGTGTTTGAGTACCGAGAGAACAATTGTCTATGGAAAAGTCCAAATAAATTGGAATAAAACGTTGGCAAGCCCGCTGTTCCGCTGCGGTGCGTGACGCCCCGGTGCATTTGTTATTCATAAGCTTGATAAAAAATAATCGTAAATAACTAAAATTCCAAACGTTTTTTATTTTGATTTATGGTTTTCAGATGTGAGATAACATTATTATAATGTGGTGCTTTATGTTAAAATTGTACATAGTAGTAGACCGGAACGCTATAATTTCTAAATCCTTATTATAAAATATGTTTACATAATATAAAATAGATTTCTAAATTTTGAAAGATAAAAAAAAACCCACTCATGAGCTTATCTGACTTACACCCCGAGAGTTCCGCCAAACTAGCTTAGTAAAAAAAATGGTGAAATTAAAAATGACCTCAAAAGGGATATATACAGAGTGTTCGGCAGATGGATGGACATACGTATATTGGGGATAGATGAGGTCATCAGCTACGTGGTCTAGCACAAAAAAATGAATTGGGTCCAAAGATTTTATTTTTAGACTTTTTTATTCTTTGAAATTTTTAGTTTTCAAAGAACTGAATTCGTGATATTCTGGAAATAGTCTAGATTTAAATGAAATAGAAATGTTGTCCGTTTTATATTTCTTTAATTATATGTTTTCAAGATTATAACCTCAATTACTTAAAAAAAAAACATAAAATGGGTAAATTTTTTATTTTATTCTAATCTAAACTAATTCCAGAATCTTACAAATTCAGTTATTTGGAAACGGAGAATTAAAAAAAAATATTAAAAAATAACTTTGAGCCCAATTAATTTTTTTTGTGATTGACCACGTAACAGATGACCTCACCTATCCCCAATCTAGACACGCGGCGGCGTGTCCAGCCAAGTTCACCCCAGGAACTGGCGAGCAGCAGCCGTGTGTTATTTTACCCGAACTGTTTGAAGCCAGTTTTGACACCCCAATAACTCCAAATTTATTTAACATAAAAAAATTAAATTTGATATATGTATTTAGATCCTTTAGAACAACTATAATCCCAAATTTCTTAAATATAGGTAAAATAATTATTGAGATATTAAAGTACAAAAAAAATGCTTTTTTACCACTGACTGACTGTCTGACTAACTAGTAATCAAAAACCTAACCCACTTTCAGGTGACCTAGAAAGCCGAAATTTAGCATCCAGCTTGGTAATTGTGTGTGTACACACAAAAAAATCAAAAAACTGTGTTTTATTATTATTATTTATTCTTGTTACCTCAGAACTCCGTCATTTATTAACCGATTTGCAAAATTGTTTTTTTGTTTGGAACGGTATATTTACGGAGTGGCCCTATTGTCATCAGGTCAGAATCTGATCATAGGGTCCTGGAGAAATCGAGGGAACTCTTCAAATGTTTAAGGTCTTTAGCGATTTGGGTATTTTGTATAGTAAATTAGTAACTCGTGCATTCACTCTTGAAAAGCATTCATTTAGTGAAGTCTGACATAAAGTAATGATATCCCATCAAAAATATTAATGTAAAAATGGGAGCAAAGTTCAGTATTAAAAAGTTTGCGATCAGCGGTTGTCGTCTGCCAAGTTGAGGCTCAAAATGCATTAAGCAGCAATAAATTAGTTTTACTGTAATCAATCTAGTGTCAGACTTGGCACCTTTTCGGAAAATCTACGGACCTTGGCACCCATTTAGATCTCAATTGTTTTGTCGGTGAAGACGACAACCGCTCATCGCATATTTTTAATGCTGAACTTTGCTCCCATTTTTACATTATTGTATTCGATGGGATATCATTACTTTTTGTGTGTTTGTAGCACAAACCATATAGACGCCGCAAACGCGCTCAATAGTATGGAAACCGAGCGTGTCAATTTTTACGTGCCTACTATGATGTCACGTAAGCAATTTAGTGATGTCCAACACTACCGCCGCGTTAAACCGATTCAAAGGCGCCGCCGTCGGTTTAGTACTCAGTAGGCCTTTGCGGTGAGAGGACGTACGCAGCCCGCCCGCTTTAGTTTACGTTCTGCATTTTACTTCAAAATTCAAGTAAGAAACCTATGAATTTACGTTAATATGTCTGTTTTAAGCATACAAAATGCTCCGTAATAGTAAATTGATATATTTATGATTGATTATCTATCGATAATTTTATCGATCATACTTCGAGTTTATAGACGGACAACGAGAAAGTGATTCAAAGATTACTAGTGGCTCTGTGAGTTTTAGACATCGCATTTTTTTAATATAAAAATTTTCAAAATTTGACACGATAAAGAAATTCTGCTCACAAAATATCACGAGAATCGGTTGAGAAATGCAAACTGAGATGCTTCGCTAGCTCGGTCAACAAGTCAGAGATTTTTTTACACGATTTCCCAAAAGAAGTTTTGCAATGTTTTTATAACAACAACCTTTCATCGATGCAAAACTATAATTCATTTTAGAGAGAAATAGTCATAATGAAAATAGATATTTTATAGGGCATTTTTTTGAAAAGCATTCAATACGTGAAATAGTGTAATAAATAAGTGCTTGGTGGTTATTAAATAAATGCAATTAAGTAAATAGTTGCATATTCTTCTTCGCTTAATGCCCTGATACCTACATATAGTCAACAATCAAATAAATATTCTACTAAGCACTTTATGAAAGAAGCTCCCTGCTTCTGTGACGCTTAAGAATCTATTGCTAAAAATATTATTAAATTAAAACTATTAAATATTTTTAATATTAAAGAATAACATTATTGTATAGTAACTAGCCTTAATTATCATTGTCCGTCACAAAAATCGATTATAAATCGAATTGCACGGTGACATTGCATGAAACATCGCAGTGTACATCACTACTCACTTTAAATCGACAGACAATGAGAAAATCCCTACTACCCTGCAACGTGAAGATTTACGAAATAATCGTTTGCTTCACTGTCCATTGCGGCCTACAATAACAGTCCTTAAGGATAGTTTAAAGTAGAAGCCGCAATGGATGGCTTACTTTGGTAGAAACGACACGACATCACTCCAAGTTGAAAATAATTAAATTTAAATTAAATAAGGCGAAATTTATTACAATAAATACTTACTTATGAAAGGAAACGTCACCGTTTACTCGACTAACCACTCTTGTTGAATTTGAGCAGTCAATTACGGCGAAGTGTGGCATTTTCTAGTGCAGCAACAAACGTCTGACAGTTAGAACGACAGGAGCGCGATTGAGCGGCAAGTGGTGCACCGCACCATTTAGATACACGCGAAGTACATACATTAGGAGCATCTAGGTTTATCTAGGTCTGTGGTTTGTAGGGAGCTTTATGTCATACGATCGGAACACTCTGGAACGAAGTTTGCCGAAGGCTGCTGCAGCAGCGCCTATTCTGCAGTTGACTTCGTTGTCAAGGTGGCACTTGGCTGTTATTGTGCTGCCCATGCTATTGCCCATGCCCAGTGCTATTTAAACTGCTCTACCTGCTTATATGAGTCCCCGCTGAGTTTAGTGTCAACCTGGAGACTGGTTAATGAGTCTATAGCAACAACTTCGGTATTTTAACATTTACTTTAGGCCAAACCTCAGACATGACTCGACATAAACGTAACTTTAAAATAAAATTTAATACTCGATTACGACTAATTCGTACTCGTAGAATAACACCATCCTGGATTATGAAATTACGTAAAATGTATACGCCACCTTAAATTTCGAAATGGGTCGAATTCATATTCTGTTAGTACCATTTAATCGAAATCAAGTATAATGACCATATTTAAAAAAAAAACCGCCATCTTGGATTGGATTTTGAAATGGGCCCAATTCGTTTTCTGAGAGCACGATTTAGTCAAAATCAAGTATAATGAAAATATTTGAAAAAAGAAACATCTGCTACCTCTGTGGGATTTTGGAATGGAACCCAAATTCGGATTCTACGAGTGCGAATACTAATCGACTACGAAATCGAGTATAATGACGACTAAGGCAGAAAAATATATTTTTGAAATACAAAAACTGTTTTTTTTTATGTTTAGATACATTTGATAACCACTTCACCACCTAGAACACGAAGCACCGTCGTGCTAAGAACTATAACTAGTCTGATCGTTTAAAAGCTAAGGAGGACTCAAACAATAATGTAAAGCAGTAACTAAAGAAACTCAAGTCCTGTGCGACGCTCGCTTAGTTTGTGAGACTTACTTGGTTAGAAAATCTGGATATTTATACTGAGTCAAGTCTTATGAGTATTAATGAATAAGATTCCCAGAACTTGAGTCTTTTACAACACTATTTTCTACTCGGTAACCTATCGAAGTTTCGAAAATCCTTTGTCCGATTTTCACTTGTCCGAAAACGGTTGCTCGAATGTTTATAATCCATATACATTGCTTACCATATTTTTTGAAATGTCTCTAGTTACCTATCCCACATCTACATTTTCCCGAAATTCGATAACCAGAAGAACGGTTGCCAAATTTATTATTTGACAACCGATTTGTTAATCACCTTTTCATAAATCCGATGCTACGCGAAATCGAAATGGGTTAGGTTAGGTTAGAACGGCGACCCTCGCGGAAACAAACATTTGCTAGGAAAGTAAGAAAGTATTGAATATAGGTTAATAAACCGAATTAGGAACCGGAATAGGGACTTAGTGGCAAAACCGACTCTAATCGCGGATAGGTTAGAAGACGGAAGCGGGAGCTTAGCTCCCGCTTTCGTCTTCGAGGTTATTTTTTTTATAAAAGAGCGGAAAAACTTGTTATATAAAACTTTCATACAGTATAGTTAAATTCAGCTATTAGGTAAGTAAATAATGAGGACATTTCATGTGATCTCAGTCTCAAAATAAAATAAATTACTAATATTGAGTTGCGTGCAATGCGATAGTAACACTTTTTAAATATTATATGCGAGTTATTACTGCAAGAACGAACGAACAAATTTACTTACTTACAATTTTGTTTGTTTGTTTGTCGATCTGATGGGCGGGGCGTTATAGGCAACGCGCGTTATAGGGAAAATAATATTTCGTTCAAAATACTTTACGCCACAAAAAGTAGTTGGCAAATGATACTTCGGAATTTTTACAAGTGTTGATTCGAATCATAAGCGAAATAAAATTGCAGCGAACTGAGAAGGGGGGAAAGTAATGAACAGGGAAACGTACTTTCGGGCAAACAAAATTTAGGCTAATTAATAAAATGGGAAACGTTTTCGGGGTATTAATAATCGACATTACAATTTTCGACTTTATGATAGGTAACCTTTCTACTCCCATCCCTGACTGAGTGAAGGAAGCAGGGCCTCCCTGAATAGGTGCTGGCGAATTTTCACCGTCAACCCAAAGCAGTACAAAACCGACTACTCTCCCTAAGACGCCTGCGTGTAGGCATTATACACGGCCTAGATGGTACCACAAACAGACCCCACTGACTGAGTACATCGCCACAGATCTTAGATAAAAATCCTTGATCGAAAAAGCAGTCAGATTACGCAGGATACTCGTATATTAAACTGCATAAATGTTCGCGCTACCACAGATACACTGTCTCTCTCTCTCTCTCTCTCTCTTTCTCGTGTTTACCCCTCTGAGCTTGATGGAACGGGAAACTGCTACGAATAAAAAATAAAGAACTTACTAAACTTAAAAGATCGTATTCTCGAATGTCAAAATTATGGCGTTTATCAAAATTGTTTGGATTTTCCTTCAATACTCATCAATACTCAATGGATACGTATCTTGATATGAGTATATCGCTTGACGATGATAACTGAGTAAAAGATCCCTTTAATTTCTCTTTTATTTTTATTTGTTATCTGCTGGGAAATCACTTAATGATTCCATCGGAAGATCAGCGCTGGTAATCGCAACAGCACCACGCTGGCGCTGAGATGGAACCATTTCGTGCAATACCCATTATTACTACCATATATTATCTCTTTAATTGTGTTGAATTTTTTTTTGTCATGAATATGTTTTCAATTTCTAAATTAATCCTTCATTATAAAATTATCCTCAAAATATCTACCAAATATCACGAACCAAAAACGAATGTAATTCAGTAGGGCAACCACGTAAATTTTTCTGACATACGATAGGTAGAGCTGTCATTTTCGCTTTTAAAAATGACATCATTAGATTTTACGTTACGCTCGCTTGAAAACGTTGCGCCGCTGGACCTACATACACTCCAATGACTCCGGACTATAACACTGACGACGTCAAATAAATTTGGTTGTAGGTCGCCCATTAAAACTTTGGCTTGCCGCTTGTATGAAGGAAAACCTTTTTAGCCATATATTAAATGCTTTTGTTGGGGCCACGAAAATGCTCACTAGTTAAAATGGGGATATCCGCAGAATTTATCATTTTCCAGTGACTTGCCTTCAGGCACGGATCGCTTTTATCTCTCACCCTTGCCGCGGGGGAAAAGAATAATTCTCTTTCTCTCGATTCGGCCAAAAATATGATAAGCGTGGCCTTATGGCTTTTAAGCAATTTATATGGTGAGTTGTCTGTTTGTTACATTATGGTTACAAAAATACCTTTTACGCGGCTGCTGAATTGGAGCTACGGTTATTTACGGTACGGATATTTTACAAAATGGTGTTCTTTCTACAATATTAACAATAATGTATTGTTGCCAATTTTATTGTGTATGAATTATGTGGCTGTTGCTTAGTTTAAAATATAGCTTGCATAAAGTATTCAAAGGAAAGATTTTATTTTAAGTGCTCAAATCGTCAAAAACTCTGACATTGATTTGGACGCCCTGTTATCGCCGGAGGCAAACTTATTTTACATGGAGACTGCCGAGTTCAATACCGTGTAAAAGGATTTTATTTATTTTTTCCTTCATTATACCTTTTGTATTTATCGAATGAACAATCCGAACTTTATTTAAAATTAATTTCTGAATCTAACTTCCCTCATGTTACGAGTATTTTAAAAGATGGCCGTTATGTAATTTCTAAAATTCAGGATTCCCTAAATGTTAAATCATGGGTATAAATTTTTTAACAAAATCGAGGGAAAGCTTGCTGAGTTTTGTGCTTTATAAATTTGATTTTTTTAATGTTTTGGGAGTTTCATCGAACAATTTTACAGGAAGTGAGTACAACAATTTCCCTATGAACATATACATATATATTTTAACTGCAAGTAACGTGATACCTCCTTAATTTCAAATTTGGGTTTTCAAACAAAGATTTTTCGTTAATAGATGTGACAACATTAAAAACAAAAGGTATTTTTTGAATAACCATATCAGCCGGAGGACTTCCACTGCTGGACATGGGCCTACCCCAATTTCATAGGGGGTTAATGCCATAATCGCCACGCTTGGCATGCGGGTTGGCAATCGCAGTATCTCCACCGCACTTTAGGGATGCTGCTGCCCATCCCCCGGTGGTTTTGGTCGTAGTTTTAGGACATACCCGGGTCGTACGCCCCGAGAAACGTAACTAACCTAAATTTAAACTAAAACAAATTATCGTCATCATCATCATCCCAGCGTTATTTCCAGTACAATTGCATCCTCGGGGCCCGCTACCTAATCCCAAGACCTGGCGTAGGCTCTAGTTTTTACGGAAGCGACTGCCATCTGACCTAAAACAAATAAATCTGCATATTTAAAAATAAACTACCGGTTCCAAGTATGTGCCGTGTAAAAACAATACAGTGGAAACTAGATAAGTGGAACCTGGGTTAGTGAAAAACCTCTTTAAGTGGGCCCAAGTTCTCGGTTCCAGTCCCTTGGCAACGAATTACCTCCATAAGTGGAATTCTGGGACCTCTTAATTTTACCTCTGTAACTGGAAGCAGCCGTCTCCGAAACCTCTATGAGTGAAATAGCTCGGCGTTATAAAATTTGTCCCTTGCAACGAATTACCTCTATAAGTGGAATTTAGGGAGCTCTATAAGCGAAATCCATTTTTTCGAAAATTTCTCATTATACCTCTGTAACTGGAAGCAGCCGTCTCCGAAACCTCTATGAGTGGAATAGCTCGGCGTTATAACCGGTTTTAAACTCAATGACGTAACCGGCGAATGACGGTTTTTTAGGGTTCCGTACCCAAAGGGACCCTATTACTATGACTGCGCTGTCCGTCCGACCGTCTGTCACCAGGCTGTATCTCAAGAACCGTAATAGGTTTAACAGTTGAAATTTTCACAGATGATGTATTTCTGTTGCCGCTATAACAACAAATATTAAAAACCGGCCAAATGCGAGTCGGACTCTTTGCCGTTTTTATTTTTTGTACGGAACCCTTGGTGGGCGAGTCCGACTCGCACTGAGCCGGTTTTTTTTTTCATTAAAGTACAATCGGTACATTGATTTATTTAACCATAGTGGTTTCTCTTGCATAAATAAATATTAGGATGTGATTTTGTTTAAATTTTTTTTTAGTTACTGCATAACAAAGGACAAATATTATTTTTGTATACAAGTACTGTGGATTATTTACAGTATTGTTTTTTAAAGTCAGGATAACATACCTATTTATAGTTAATATATACATACATATCTACATATTTAATAAAAGATGATTATTTAAGTCTTGATCTTTTATTTGACCATAATATACGTGACCTCTATAAGCGACATTACTAGCATCCACAACCTCTGTTAGCGAGAGCCTCTGTAAGTGAGAATACGTTTTATTTGAACCTGGTTAAGTGGAAAACTGGATAAATGGAATACCTGGTTAAGCGGAATTAAACAGCCGGTCCCTTGCGATTCCAATTATCCAGTTTCCACTGTATATTTATTATAAAAATAAAATAAAATCATTTACAATCAAGGTTAAATATGATAAAATACGGTATGTGCATACAGTCGACCACAAAGAGAGGTCTCCGCGTTTTCACCTTATGGTACCGTAAAATGGAGTGAGTAGGGTTCGCGGGGGAGTTGGGTTGCGAATCCAGAATTTCTTTTTTCAGTAGTTACTTTAATTTTCGGGCTCAGGATGCTAATTTGATTATATTTTTAGACATATTTTTTCTTCTTATCTCAACACTAAGCGGCCAAATCATACAATTTTGAAACACAAATTCACTGTCAAAGTTGATGCTCGAAAGCGGCGGATTTTTAGTTGAATTTAACTTTGTTCTTATGTGATGTTTGCCAAAGTAAGTGTTCATCCACCTTTCGGATATCGTTTATTTACTTACATGGCTTATTGAAAACAGAAAAAAATAAGTTATATTTTCTTTAATTATAATGGTTATATATATTGCCAACCCGCATGCCAAGCGTGGCGATTATGGCATTTACCCCCCATGAAATTGGGGAGGCCTCTGTCCAGCAGTGGACGTCCTATGGCTGATATGGTATGATAATGGTTATAACACATAGATAACGTTTCAACCGTATTTGAGGATTTTTATGGGAGCGCAGGGATGTACTGAGGGGTGAGTTGGGTCGACAACGGGGACAGTTGGGTCATGAATGGGGAGATTTGGTGTTACGAACGGGTTGTACCGGGATGATAGAGGGGGGAGTTAGTGTTCGTAGTTCAGGGTTGTCGATTTAAATAAGTAGTCAAAAGATTCTTACATTATGACGACCTGTTTAGCCTAGTTGGTAGTGACACTGCCTCCGAAGCTAGAGGTCCTGGGTTCGAATCCCGGCCAGGGCATTATTTGTGCATTTAGCACGGATTTTGCTCTTGGGTTTTGGATGTTCTATGTATTTAAGTATGTATTTATCTATATATGTATATATGTATGTATATCGTCGTCTGGTACCCATAGTACAAGCTTCGCTTAGTTTGGGACTAGGTCGATTTGTGTAAGATTGTCCCCCAATATTTATATTTATATTTGTTTATGATAAAATGGTAAATATTATTTTCAAAAATATTAAAGTAGCGGATGTACTTATTAAAAAAATTGCATATTAAGTGAATATGTTATATTAAAATGTGTATTTTATTTATTTCATACAGGGTATTACCTTCTGAATATTTAATCGACTTTTATTCAACTAGTGAGTTTTTTTTTCGTCAGACATGGAATTTTATCGACATATTTGAACATATTTGACCATTCTTAAATGTCAATTTGCAATGTGCTGTGCTGATCATGCATTTGCATACCTAAATACGACACTACGTCGAAAGACGTCCCTTCTGACAACGCAGTGTCATGCTAGTCATGTGTTTGCACACAAAATTGTGACACTACATCGTTAGACGTTTCTATTTGTCGACGTGTCATAGTGTGTCATGCAGGTCATTAATTTCAGATTAAGGTTTTTGATGGGATTCACCTTACCAATTCCATATAGATCAAAGTATTTTTTAATTGATCTAAAAAACTATTTATTTGTCATAAAAGTAAGGGTCGCAACTTACAGAAAACATTGAACCGGTTTAAGTAGGAGCATAAATAAAACATAATTTTGCTACATTATTAAAAAATACTCTTGACAAGTCAAGCTACTGTCTTTATCCGAAAGTGTCAACCCTAGCAATTTTCTTTCTCACCCTTATAACCCCCCAACTACGGGGTGAGCTGGTTTTGCCTACTATTATGTATTTTTCGTTGAAACTATGCAATGAAGCAACAAATTATCATTGGCAAACTAAAATCCATACCTCCGGAACACTTTTTTTTTTATATAAATCAATGTGCAACATTTAAAAATAAACTTTTATCCAGGTTTGAACTTCGATTTCGACCCAACTAACCCAACTATTTTACAGTATTAAATTAGGTTCAAAACTTAAACAGTTATAAATTTGCGACATGTATTACTAAAAAACTAGATTACGCAGTGTTTCAATTTCTAGTAAATTTCCTGAGTTGAGTTGAAACCCTGAGTCTTATTCAGCAGCTGAATCGCGTTTTCTTTTATACTGCCTGTGGGACTGTAATGCCTAATGGAATTCTTTATTTCAGTACGCTCTGAAACTGAAAAATGTACTGAGGGGAGTATTGAACTTGATACAAAATTAAAAAAAAAGTGTGTATTCATACATAGTTTATGCTCATCATCCGTTATTCTTAACAACTTTTAGCTGCTACGTGACCAGCCTAGTTCGTGCGAAAAAAACAATTGCTATTTCATAGGAAACGATAGATCTTTTGGCACGGGCAAAATTAGACTATACTATACTGACCATCTGATAAGGGTCGCGGGTGCCCGCTAGATGCGGGTGGCAAAGGGCTCGTCATTTTGGAAGTCTTTGAGGGAGGCCTATGTTCAGCAGCGGACGTCTTTCGGCTGCACATGCACGTATAGAGGTAATCGATGGCCATTGGGGCGGAACAGTTCTCGAGTGGCGACCACGTACCGAAATGTGTAGCGTGGGCAGGCCCCCCACACAGTGGACTGACCGACCATCTGATAAGGATTGCAGGTGTCCGCTAGATGCGGGTGGCGCAGGGCTGGTCATTTTGGAAGTATTTGGGTTAGGCCTATGTCCAGTAGTGGACTTCTTTTAGCTGACATGATAATAATTTACTTAGTAATTTGTATCACGTTGCAGTGTCGGCCAGCATTTTAGAGTGTTATTTAATTGTATTATGTGCAGCGGATATCCAGAATGTCCCCTTTTGGACCAGACCTTCGTCGCTGATAGTGCAGTCAGCCAACAAGCAAAATTAAAAAACCTGACTGCGTAAAAAAGGTGACATTTGGAAAATTAAGACGAATCGATTGACGTAAGAATCATCAAAATCGGCCGACGGGTTTGTTCTCTAGAGTGCCTACCCTAGTACCCTCCTTTGCGTCGCGTAGTCGGGTAAAATAGTGGTCCACTGCTTTTGAACCTTATTGTACGGTTCAGTAGAAGATCTGCCTCGCTCACATACAGAAACTTTAATTTCTTATCTACTTACATTTAAAAAAAATGTGTCAGTGGTTGCATCTTAACGTTTACATTTAAAAGTATCGATAACCGATACTTTAATTACATTAAAATTTCGAGCATTATTTTAAACAAAAGAATCGTATTTGGAGTGTTTTTCGGTTGTATTCTAAAGTTAATAGTATAGTCCGCCTCTTAAGTAGCAGGACACTTTGGGCCATTTTCGCTTTCTCCCGTTGGAAATTTAGTATGACCATATTATAATCTATACACCTTGTAGAAAGCTTACGATATGTATGTAGATAAAGTTATATATGCGACTGTACATAGGCATTAAACACTCGTGTGATCTTATTATGAAACTCACCTTCTGTTTGTATTATAAAGTCACACTCTAATTTTAATGCCTTTCATTATGTAACAGTCACAAAAATGACTATTTTTAAGCTATGAGCTTCACCACATTTATTTCTTATTGTACCTGTATGATTGCCCGTTAATTAACTACAAATATATAAATAAATGTAGCTAATTTACTTAATTATGATAAAATGAATGGTCAATTCAATTTTCTAATCTAATCTAATCTAATTAAATAATTTCTCAGCAATGAACTAAGCAGCACGGACAAAGGAAAATTAAGTAGGTACCTAACGTTCCGAAGGAATTCCTTTTACCGTCTGGTGGTTGTAAAAGGCCTTTGTACGGAGATAACTTGTGGGAATTTTCATAAGTGAATTATATAATGGACGTGGCATTAGGAGCTACAAATCAATTCGATAAATTTATTTAAAATTAAAGGTAAATTAGTAACTTTGAATTCTCGCGCGTTGTACAGTCACGAACTTTAATTTGGGACCCCCTTAAGGTTGACAGCCCTGTCAAACCGTATAGAAAGTTAAAGAACTTTTTTGCGAAATGGGTCACAAATTAACGAGCGTGACTGTACACGTACTTAAAACGATACCCGTTATACCATGTGCTGCGTGCCCCGGTTCAATAAGTAAATGTCAAATATCTTCCTGCTTCTTGGTTTACAAAGTAAATTGGGATTTTAGGTTACAAATAAAAGAATAGACTAAAACTCGATACGAAGGTTACCTTTCTGATTAAATAAAACCCGGTATCACAGATTGTGCTACCGATGCAGCACTTTCTACCGCGATACAAAAAGGAGCCATATTCACCAGTCTGTTGAAGACGGAGATCCCGCTAGGGTATGAATAGTACATTGTTTATCGAGGAGCGGAAACGGATAACTGCGAACGAGAGTCTATCAGAAGCCCGACGCCGGAAGCGGAGGGTTTTTAATGACTCGAGTTCGTAATGTTCTTACGTCCGAGGTAATCACAACGTATTTTATCACATTTGCGAGGAAATAAATAAAATCAATCCAAATTGATGAAATCGACAACTTCACTTCCAGTATCAGTGCATGATCGCTGGGGCGTCCTTGGGAGAGGAGCGCGCAGCTTCAATATTTCAACCAATGTGAATACAGTGTGTAACGAATTTAATAAGACTTGTAGTAAACTTTATGAAAGGAGATCTTACACCACTGACGAATGTTTCCATCAGTATGTTAGGGATTATTCCAAATTGTTTAAAACATTGTGCACAAAAGCAATGCACTTGAATAATAAAATTAAGTCCTCAGATAATAAAGCCAAGACAGTCTGGAAAATAATAAACACAGAGACTGGGAAGAGAAATAAAGCTACCACAGAAGCTTAATCCCTTCTGAACGACAACGTAAAATTTGAATCACTAACTAATTTCAAATTTCATCATGTTTCTCCTCTAGATGTACTGAAGTCCTTTGAAATGTTAAAAATAAAGAGCACTGAGGACTTATGGGGCGTGTCAGTCAAGGTACTGGAATCTACTCTGGAGGTCGTTGCACCAACTCTAGCTCTCATTTTTAATAACTGTATAGACTATGGCATTTTTCCAGACTTACTGAAATGTAGTAAAGTAGTTCCAATTTTCAAATCAGGTCATTGAGATAATTCTTCTGATTATCGTCCAGTTTCTATCCTACCTGCGTTTAGCAAAATATTCGAAAAAATAGTGCTTACGCAATTGGTTTCTCACTTTAATTCTCACAATATTTTGCACGCACAGCAGTTCGGCTTCACGAAGGGTAGGTCAACTACTGATGCAGGTGCAAGTTTATTAAAATTTATTTTGCAGTCTTGGGAAGAGTCGCACGGCGCCATCGGAGTGTTCTGTGACCTTTCCAAGGCTTTTGATTGTGTAGATCATGGTACTTTAATTTGTAAACTTAAGTTTTATGGCATCAGAGGGCATGCATTAGATCTCATGAAGTCATATTTAACACAGAGAAATCAAAAGGTAGCGATAAATAAAGCCATTTCGTCAGATACAGTGGTAGATATGGGAGTACCTCAGGGGTCTATTCTAGGTCCGTTCCTATTCCTTTTTTATGTAAATGATCTGCCATATATGGTAAGCCGAAGATCAGGCATTGTAATGTTCGCAGACGACATCTCATTACTGTTCAAGGTAAATAGGAGAGATACTGAACTCATTGAACCAAATCATACCCTCTCCATGATATCTGACTGGTTTGCTGCCAATATCTTGGTATTGAACCCGAAAAAAACGAAATGTATGAAATTCTCTCGAGCGAACTCATCAAACAGAAACTTAGATACAAATATTAAACTTAATGGTCAAACATTAGAATTTGTTACGTCTACTGTTTTCTTAGGTATTACATTGGACTTAAAATTGCAGTGGGGTTCCCCACCATATCAGCCAAAGGACGTCCACTGCTAGACATGGGCCTCCCCCAAATTCACGAGGGGTATATGCCATAATCGTAAAGCAATAGGAAGTAGGTTGAGCTCTGCTGCATTTGCAGTCAGGAGAATAAGGCAGCTTACCAATGTGGCAACGGCACGGTTAGTTTACTTTGCTTATTTTAATAGTATAATTACTTATGGTCTTATCTTGTGGGGATCAGCTGCAGATATTGATACTGTTTTTATTTTGAATAAAGGGCTATCCGAGCAATTTATAAGTTGCAGTCGCGTGACTCTTTAAGAATTTTTTTCAAAGAAATAGATATTCTAACCCTGCCGTCCCTATACATATTTGAAATAATAATGTATATTAGGAAGAATTTGGGCAATTTTCCAACGAACGCTGATAAACCAATAGCCACGAGAAATACTGGGAAACTCAAAATAACCTTCTATAGACTAGTACAGGCGAAAAAGTCGTTCTTGGGAAATTGTATCAAATTCTACAATAAAATTCCTAAACACATTACTGAACTTAGCAATTCTAAATTCAAATCTGTAGTAAAGCAAAAACTTATTTCAAGAGCATATTATAAGGTAAACGATTACAACATGGATAGGGATGTTTGGCAGTGATAGCGTCCTGCACGGTAAATCTATCGCGAAAATAGGTTTTCTACTGTAGCATTGTCATTTAAGTTATTTTTTAGTAGCTGACACTGTAATTTTATATTTAACTATACAATGTATATTGTTTTGAAAAAATGACACCTCGCCGAGTTTCTTCTCGTGGCAGAGGTATATTTTTCCGAACCGGTAGTAGTTTATTGACGTTCATAGGTGCATGTAATAAACTACTTTTACTTTTTTACTTTTAATCACAAAACAACATTCTTGCGGCGCGTGGCCAGCTTGGTATTTCAGCTTCAATATTTCAATCAATCACATACCAGTATTCTTGCGGCGCGCGGCCTACTAGATTTGTCAGCTTCAATACCTCGACCAATCACAGAGTAGTATTTTTGTGGAGTGCGGCCAACTAGATTTTTTTAAACCAATGAGATTACACAGAAACGCATAACTCCCTAGGGAGTTATGGTAACCATAACTCCCGGGGGAGGTTAATAGGTAGATAAAGACTTTATTTCTTTCCACAACAGACATGGTTACACATAGGTGACAAAAATGAAGTACTCAAAATTATACAAGATTATACCAAAATGAGGTATGCAACTTAAGACTAAATTTCAAATTTTTTTTAGTTTTTTTTTTACTTCTTTTATGATAAGAACCATGTGTAGTGGTAGAGAAAAGGCGCTGACTCAGCACAATGATGCGGCAATAAGTCACATCGCTGATATCTTGCCAGAACCTTACAAAATTTTAGTGAGAAGTGCAACGCTACGCAACATGTGCAAATTATGTAGTGCACACTAGTGTATGTGGGTGCGGTGTGTGTTTGTAACTGTGAGTATGGGTGAGGGGCTGTTCGTATATATATTCATTATTATTCGGTGGTGCTCACAACATCCTGACACCTGGGTAAAAGAAAACTATGAAAGCAGGCAGAGTACGATAACAAAAAAAAATAAGGCTTTATATAAATTGAATTAAATTTGTAAGAAGCATGGGAGTTTAGGCGAAAATATATATCTATTTTTGTTGTTTCAAAAGGTATAATCGATAATTTAATCTGAAATTATGTTTGTTTTTAATTGACGCGTCGGCGGAGGTATGTTATTCCAACATTTAGTTGCGCGGTACCGAAAACTCCCTTTAAAAGCGGCAGTCCGGTGTTGGGACCTGTAGCTCGATGGCACGTGAGGTTCTAATTTGGTGGCGATTACCATTTTTCGAGAACCATGTTAGTTTTTTATAGAAATAAGAAGGCGTTTTTGTTCGGATGGCATCAAAAAGTAGACATGCGAACATGAGCTTTTGTCGTGCGGCCTACTAAATCGGCTATAACTGCTCTATACGCTTGCGTAAAATAAGATCCCAAAAGAAACCCACCACCACCATATCAGCCCTAGGACGTCCACTGCTGGACATAGGCCTCCCCCAATTTCATGGGGGGTAAATGCCATAATCGCCACGCTTGGCATGCTGGTTGGCGATCGCAGTATCTTCAACAGAAACATAAATGTGAAAATGGCAGCCAAGTTCAATATGCGATGCATGCTTGTCGTCTTCACCGTCAAAAAAATTGAGATCTAAATGAGTGCCAAGTTCCGTAGATTATTTGAAAAGGTGCCAAGTCTGGCACTAGATTGTTTGCAATAAAACTAATCTACTTACTATCTACTATCGAAATAGAATCGAAATACCTATGTTAGAAAGGCCAAAGGTAAGGTAAGGAAAGGTATTAGTAAAGTCGGCTCTTACGCCATTTACTTGAAGACAGGCTAGGTAAAATTTGAACCTGTCTTTAGTCATAGTATGTTTACTGACACGAAAAATAAAAATATGTATTAGCGCCAAGCACACACACTTCTTTCTTACCTACCTGGAATTAGAACCACGTAAACACACAATCACACGTGTAATCAGGAACATACGACATTACATGTATACGCAATCTTCTAATATTTGTTCCTTCTTGTTTACGATAATTTCCCAATTATATTTAATTCATTACAATATAAAGCTAGATACAGACAATGTAAATATAAAGTTTCGAAAATAATACACGTACGACATGTAAGGTTTTTTATTCTTCGTAAAAATTTCAGGAAATTTTGAAGTAGTCCGTTTTGTCCTACACGTCAAGTCGAGTATTTGTTTTCATGGCGTAAAATAATGACATTAATCACTCACCTGCTAAGCCGAACTGCTAATTTCCTACAGACAGGTAAAAAACAAAGTGCTGGTATGTAAACTAGTGAAAGACCAATGCTATACGTATATACGACAAACACGCAATGATGCTAGGCTAATTCCACAAAAAAAGTAAATCCTATGTAGTGTTTTTGTATATTTATTTCTCTGTATATGAAGGCCGTGGACGTCGGTATTTATAATGTCTGTACCGTGTGTAAAAACCTTTGTTGTTGCGTATCGCCCAAAATATATATCATTGAAGTAGGATCTCCAAATAATTTTGATGTAGTATTTATTTTCGCCCTTTATTTTGAGCTTTGATGTTTTATTGAATATAAGCAAGCACAGAAATATTTCGACAGAACAATTTTTATTTTCCGTTGGAGATGAAGGAATATTAACCATTAGTTATACAGGATGTTTTTATGAAATTCTGTTAATTGCGAGGGCACAGTCCTGAGATGAAATAAAGTAATCTTGTCTAAGACACTTGTATCCCAATTAGTATTCGAGAATTCGTATTTGTTAATTAACAACCCCAGTATAGTATATAAGATGATTAACAAATAAACAAATATGACGTGCGCGTCGTTAGAATTTCTAATATTGTCATACTTTCCATTAATATTCACGTTAACTCTGAAGGCCTTTTGAATTCAGTCTTGGTGATATAATTAATTATTTTGTATGAAAATGTAAAAAAATCTTGTATTTTGAAAAACTAATATAAAAACTAAAATATATGCTACGACGTTTTAATGGCTTTACGGCTATATGCTTAAAGGAACGGAAACCAATAAAAACACCCTGTTTATACGAAATATAGGTCATTTTAGGGTTTTCGTATGTATAATATATTGTTAATTCAAAATGGCGACAACGGAACCCTTATAGATTCGTCATGTCTGTCCGTCCGTCTGTCCATATGTCACAGCCGATTTACTCGGATACTATGAGCACTAAAATCATGCAATTTGGTAGGAAGGTGTATTCCATAAACCGCTATGAGACATTAGCCGTCAAAGTAGTAGTAAAAAGTGTGCCCCCCCCCCACTAATTTCTAAACTATGAAGTTCAAAATTCTGATAAAAATCAAGATGATGTACTTATACATTAATAAACACTTTCAACGATTTTTGGTTTGAATAAGATAGGTCGAACGGTTTTTGAGTTATTGTTTAAAAACTGTATTGCCCAAACAAAAGGGTACACGAGTTCCCTATGAAGATACGATTGATTTGATTCAATGCATTATGTAGTGGTTTTAAATGTAGATTAGGAGGTGTCGGTACGGAACCCTTCTTTGTGCGTGATCCAACACGCGCTTGGCCGGTTTTTTACCTTACTAGTCATGGTTTATAATTGAGGTTAATATTTTGTTCGCGAAAAAATAATATATTCCGAACATAAGTTCATCACAAGGCCCCCCAGGTATGGTTGGTTGTCAATGTAGTTTTCGCGGCAATGCAACTAGAATGACACTTACGAATAACTGCACCCGGTGATGAGCAATTGTGCTTTATCATTTAATAGGGATCGTTTTGTCGCATCGTTCATACAGATATTTTTTACCAGCCGATGTAGGTACTTATATACAGCCATATCACTTATAAACATCAATAGGATCACGACTTCTCCCTAAATATTTACCTACTTGTAATAAGTGACATTATTTTAAATTCCCATAAATGCGCTTCCGGAAGAACGAAATACGTTTAAAGCTCCATGAAAATTATAACGCTTGTCTTACCTAAGTTGGGTTGTAAAGAGTTTATGTCATATTTAACGAGATAGGGGATGGGAAAAGAAATAAAATATATTATACCCTTGGCCAGTACCGTCCGTAGCAATTTATAAAATTATTTCAGTAGGAATCGTTAAATTTTAAATGGAAAAACGCTGCTGCGTAATAAATTAATGAAATTTTATAAATGAGTAGAAGTAGTATAAACAAAAAACTGAATTATTCAGCATTTTATCATACAAATTAAGTTCATCTATGATGAAGACTTACTAAACAGACTAAGCATTAGCAATTTGTCCCCTATATTTGTGAAGGCGATAGAGCGTCAATTATATTTGGGTACATTGGAATCAGAGAATATAGTAGGCGACTGGAAACAGTTGATGTGAGAGTTAAACATTTTCTATCTTTCTTGTGGACACAGATTTAGATTTCAGGTTTTTTTGGCCTTATCGGTACATAATATTAATATGTTAGCGTTTGACTTACATCCGGGCATATTTTGTAGAAACCTTTTTTAGACTTGCAGGCCAGGAAGATGGTTGGGCTAATTGTATAAAAGAAACTTCATCGTTTGCCGCTCAATGTAAATATTTTTACAGTACACATGGTGCTAGATTACCGCACGAGTGCGGTAATCAGCAGATTACGTGCATATGTCGAAACTTTAAAGAGCCATATGTACTGTAAAACGTTGCACGATACACGTGCCAACAGGTAATTCGCATTTCCTGTTCTCTGCACTTGTATCGTAATGTACTATATTAATTTGGTGTGGCACGTTTTTACACGACTGCCAAAAGAAGGATTTGTAATGTTTTCAGGGTTCATGTTTGTACGTATGTGAGTTTATTTAGGACACCGAAACTACTCAATGCCTCAACCGATTTAGATGTAAGAGGCATCGTTAGAATTCTTACGTCATCCCGAGTGATAATATAGGCTTTATGACGTCATAATAAAAACAATATAGCGGATTTTATGCATCATAATGTACAAATACGAACTTAAGAATAAAAAAATCTTACAAATCTTTAGCAATTCGGAGGGCTATGTCGGTTACTTTGGTTCTACTGCGGATGACCTCATTTCTGCGGTTACGCAGAGATACTCTCAGCATAGCCCTCTCCATTGGTCTCTGTGTGACTTTTCTTATTTTCTTGTCATGCGACCCGGACCCGGGTACCCGGGAGACCCGGGTATGTTTTTAAACTACGCCCAAGACCACATGGGGATGGGCAGCAGCATCTCTGGATTGTGCAGTAAAACATAGTTAAATGCATGCAAATACAATTTAGTAAATTATAGTTAATATCATTGCAAATAAAACACAATGAAAATAGAAAATACAAATTGAAACAGTAATTATACTGTGTCATTGATATCTAGACACGCGGCAGCGTGTCCAGCCAAGTTCACCCCAGGAACTGGCGAGCAGCAGCCGTATGTTATTTTACACGAACCGTTTGGAGCCACTTTTGACCCCTCAATCTATTTATTATAAACCTAGTTTATTAAATAATCTACGGAACTTGGCACCCATTTAGATCTTAATCTTTTATCGGTGAAGACGACAACCACGCATCGCATATTCTTAATATTGAACTTGGCTCCCATTTTCACATTTATGTTTTTGATGGTATATATATTCAGAAACTAATTTGAAATAGTAATTATACAGAGTAGTAGAGAAAAACAGAAACAGATATATAGTAATTAATAACATGTCATAATCATAATCATTATAATAATAAAATTTCTTATGTCTTTCAAAGTTTCAATGAAAATTAATACTTATGCTATTCCTGGCAGCATATTTAAATAGAACCACTAAACCGAAGTTAAATTAATTATTTGACCACCATTCGTTTCAAAAGAAATTGCACGCCAACTACTTTGCTTCAAGAGATTGCAATCTTACTTGAACTTTGACAGCTTACGCCATGACTTTAAAGCTCCCTAAGCTTTCAAAGGTTTGAAAATCAAATGGCTTCTGATTTGGTATTAAAAAATAACCAACATCATTTGCATCTAGACACGCGTTACCGGTAAACGTTACGGTAATATTACACGTACACGAACCATTTCGGGATACTTTTGACCCCTTCACAAACACGAAATCTATTTAACGTAGGTTACTGTACATTACATTTTGCACATTTATTAAACCCTTTAGCATATCTCGAATCTAAAATTTCATAAATATGTAGCTTGAATAGTTATTGATATATTAACGTTTAAAGACTGGTTCACTCACTGGCCTATACTATATCAAATTCTTACCAACTTCCAGATCATCATATCAGCCCTAGGACGTCCACTGCTGGACATAGGCCTCCCCCAATTTCATGGGGGGTAAATGCCATAATCGCCACGCTTGGCATGCGGGTTGGCGATCGCAGTATCTCCACCGCACTCTAGGAATGCTGCTGCCCATTCCCTGGTGGTCTTGGTCGTAGTTTAAGGACATACCCGGGTCCAAACTTCCAGATAACCATCAATAAAGTTGAAATTTCACGTCCAGATTGGTTGTAGTGGGCCAAGTATGGCAATAGATTATTTACAATAAAACCAATTTATTGCGGGTTATGTATTTTTCACTTCTCATGCTCTAAAAGTTGGCCTTTATGCTGTACATAGGCGAAATAAAGTCGCTTTTTATGCTCTAGAATCATAAAGCAAAATCTATCCCCGGTGCGCATGCAGCCGCGCGCGGGCGCGCCCCGGCTCCACTACTCGAGGTCGACGAGCACATAAGTATAAATTTGATATCATAATTTTAATTATATGAATGGAGGAAATAATATTTAAAAAAGCAGAACTTATAACTAATTATTACTAAAACTAAACAACCTATAATAAAATAAAATATACTACAAATAGAATATTTGCCCCAGTTCGTCGTCGCTGGGCAATTATACTCGTACCCAGAAGTTTGGCAGCATTCTATTAATTATTTCTTTAATTTTCTCCCATTCGAAGTGAAAAGCAAAGCGTATAACTCGTGTTTAAAATCCATTTTATCCTCTAAATTGTCCCGGATAAAATGGCTTGTTTTATGCACTTGTTGTTTTATATGCAGCATATTATAATTATAGATGGAGGTGATTATATCTATAATACCATGAAAGCTGTTGGATATTTAAGAAAACTGCCAGATTAAAGCTCAAATTTGGTTTTACTGTAAAAAATCTAGTGTAACAGGGCGAATTATGAAAATCACTTTACAGGGTGTGGCCTATAATATTAGCAAAAAATTAAACGGTACACTATTGAGCTCTCCAGCAATTATTTCCAAATGATTTTATTAAAAAAAAAAGTTTTTTTTTAATTTTTTTTCGCAAATTTTGCTTATATGTACTTTTTTACTCTACTGGAGTGATATTAATAACAATTTATTCAAAAAACACAAAAAAAATATTAAAATAATTTAAAAAATCCCAAAGATATTCTTGTAAACCAAAAATGCGACCACGATTATGAGTCATAACTTGAAGCAACCTCAAAATCAGCATTGACTGTCGCGCTATAATCTCTTGGAGGTCATAACATTAGATCAAATTTTCTCCCATTAAAAAAATTTTTTTTTGGACACAGGAGGTTACTGCAGGTGCTCTAACGAAGCGTCCTTTAAATGTATTGCTCCTATTACAGGCCACACCGTATAGTATACTCGTACAGCTCCTATACTGTCTATAAGTATTTAAAGCAGTTTTAAGTTTCTTTATTATTATTTTTGTCATATAAAATATGCACCCCGTTTTCCGTTTTTCATAAGGGGATGAATTTAAATAAAAGTTATAAAGTCAAAGTCAAAGTCAAAATATTCTTTATTCAAATAGGCCTAGCAACAAGCACTTTCGAATCGTCAGTTATAACATGTATTAACATATATATTAATTAATTATTTAGAGCAATTTATTGATGCTATTATTATTCTTTAAAATAAATATTGTATTGTTGTAGACATGTCAAAGTAAGAAATTATTTTGTAGTAAAATTCACAATAGGATCGTCAAAACATAAATAATAATAATAATAAAAATATATAAAAAATTGAAATCTAGACAGTTTCTAGAATAAAATCAAAATATCAAAAAAAAAGATCATATTAATATCTACCTATAATGCCATAATGATTAAATCATTAATATTTCAGTCACAATTAATCCCACGGTGTTTTATCATTCATGTAGTCATGTGTGCTATAATATGCTTTCGATATGAGTTGCCGCTTTACATAATTTTTAAATTTATTAATAGATAATTCAGTTAGGTTTCTTGGAAGCTTATTATAAAACTTCACACCATTACCCATGAATGATTTTCTAATTTTTTGGAGGCGAGTGGTGGACACCGCGAGTTTGTGTTTATTTCGAGTATTAATATTATGTATGTCACAGTTCTTCCTGAAAACAATGTTTTTATGTACATACACAATATTATCATAGATGTATTGACAATGCAATGTCATTACATTAATGTTCTAGAACTTATCTCTAAGTGGGTCTCTATGGTTCATTTTATATATTGCTCGAATAGCCCTCTTCTGCAGAACAAAAATGGTATTAATATCTGAAGAATTGCCTTTATGTTAATCTGTTTTTAAAGCTACAAATTGGAAATCTTAGTAGAAATTATTTTAGTTGTTTTTAAAACTAAGAGGAACGTACATCCGAACATCGGCACAAGCTTTCACATTTACGTGTAATATTATTATGATTAGGATTAATAGGATAAGTTTTCGACATTATAAATTTGCATAATGTCCGGGTGGACAGCTACGGAACCCTACATTGTGCTAGGCCTGACATACACATGGCCGTTTTTATACACATTTCCTTGATTAGCCACTTACCAAAACAAGAAATTGTTTTGGCTTATTCTTGCTTTGAGAACACGGAAATTGCCTTCAAGACATTTATCATCTGTCTATCTATATAAATTGAAATTAAGAGTTGTATGTTGACGCATTACTTAAGAACTGCTTTACTTACTTTATTTGTATTTTTTGCTGTGTTTTAATTATCAGGACAGGGTTTATAAATAACATATGTAAGAAAAAGTACGAAAAACCGCAAATACGTGTATTGACATAAAAACTTAGCTAAATCTCTACTTTTAGAGATTATTTGCTAAGCAAATGGTTTTTAAATTTAGTTACAATTGTTCTACCTATATTATAATTATCATTTATTTTTATGCAACTGTTTTTTCTTTCAGTATATATTTGATCGTATGGGGTTGCTCCTCCAGTTTATTTATAACTTCTCTGGGTAAGCCATTTAGGATGTACGGTAGATGATTGGACCAGATCCTCTGGCCATAGTTGTTATTGCTTTTTGGCACAATGAAGTTCTTAATTTTGTCTAATGTCCGCAGTTTTGTTGATCTTTTATACCTATCTTTTATAGCTTGCCCAGGTTATGCTTATATTCTATAATCACAGCCATATATGAAAAACGCGGGAGTGCTTAATACTTCTGGCCAAGGCCTGTATACGTACATACAACAGGTCCTTTTCTTAAGTGTTTTACCTTTAGTCAATGACCTTTAGTAAGTAACGGTTTCTGAACTAAGCTGCGGACGGGCAGACAGACATGGTGAAACTATAAGGGTTCCTTGTTTAAGCTGGAAACGCACAGAGAGGGCGCGGCGCGGTGCGGGGCGAAGGCAGTTTGGTTTTGCATTTTTGATCTTTCCGAAACTTTAGACATTTAATAAAGATAATCATATAAAAAGTGAATATATGGAGATCTTCATAAATATTGACTGAAAAAGTAAAAAATAAATCGATAACATTTTAGCCGCATTACCAAATTAAAAAATTGCTAAAATGGAGGTAACAGGTTTCCTTATGACCCGACAGGAACGTCAACCAATTCAAGTTTTGCCACCAAGCGTCCAGGGATAACAAGCTAAGACCTACCTATAGGGTATAGGGTTATTTAACATACATAAGCCGTCGCGCCCTGTATCCGAGTGGATAGTATTAGTATTATTTTTTATTTTGTGAAACTAACAGCGCCGAAATATCGGAAACTCAAGAATATTAACATACATGGTAAATATCCCGTTTTGAACGGTAATTCTATTCTTTTGTGAAACTATTTATCACCTACCTATACCATTCAACAGAGACATGTGGAAAAATGAAGAAACAACATTTTTGCAGCGTAATCCCTCTTAGTAATTAGATAATCTACAATACACTTGCCACTTCAATACAATATAACTAAATCTGCTGTGTGGTAAAGTTATTTCAAAAATTAGTGGGTATATTTTGACAAATATTATCAGCAAGTTCACGAAAATGGACCTCTCTTGAAAGTACTCACTCTTAATTTGTCCGTAATATTCGTCAGCTTGACATAGCTTCTCCATTAAGACCCCGAGAGGGTTTAATTTTGCTGAAATGATTGAGAGTTTACTATAACTTAACTGGATAAATACAAATAAACAGAGCAACACCTATATTAAAATGCATGACAACCGAATTCAACCGATTTGAGGCAATTTTTTTCAATATCCGAAACAGTATTTGCATAGTCAACCTATTTGTCTGTAGTAGCCGTCCGTGTGTATGAAATTATATCAATTTGCCCCATTCTTATTCAATTTTTTTGTCGTGGCAGTAAAATTTTTGAAGATTTGAATGTGTAACTCCATATACAACCTTAAGATAAAAATAATAAAACAAAAAGGTTTCTAGGTACTAATATTGTAACAATAGTGAAATGAAAAAAAATATGCCGGTACGAGTATTAGATCCGCCGTAACTCCGTTCTTATCCGCCGCCTTGTTGTAGAGCTTCTCAATCTCACCCAGGAGCTCAGGCCTAGACATTACGATTCTGCCATCCCCTGTTTTCAGCCTCATCAGCTCCACACTGCCCCACATTTGATTTCGTGCAAACACTTTGGAGTCGTTGTTTCGCGACTTCAATGTACTTAGTATTAAGTTAGCGCAGGTCGCAAGTCAATGACATTGAAGTTTGTCTGTCTCGCCATACTGTCCGTCCTTCAGTCCTTCCGTCTTTCCGCGTCTTAGCTTAGTAACCGTCACTTATACTAGAAAGCTGTAATTTGGTTTGGAATACAAATCAATCACGCCGAAAAGGGATACAATTTAAGCGGCAATCCCAGCACTTTTATTGTTACCTCAATTTGTTATATGTAGTAAAGTAGTTACATGATAAGGCTGGTGAAATACTTAGTGGTTGATTGTTCTGACCTGTAACAGATCTACTTGTAGTTTTTATTTTTATTCCAACTCTAATTAATAATTGCTATTAATAAAGAACTAGCGTTATATTTTCATTGTTCTTTAGGTGGAATCAGTTTTCTATTTATATGTGAAAGTGTTTTCGGCTTTGTTTAATCCAAACAAAAATATGTCATTTTTAATTTTCATTCAGATCTGTTTGATTGAGCAGAAAGAATGAAATTGAATTTTCTAATCGAGTTATTTAATTGCAATTGAAATCAGTGAATTGCTATCTAAAATGGTTGTTCATTTATTTGCAAGCTTTAGTAGACTCAAATTAAAAAGTAAGTGAAAGTTACGTCGCATATTTATACGTGTATATGAATATGAATAGAATTTGTCTTAATTTGTACTTCATTTAGTGAAATTTTGAACCAGACGGTTGATGTAAGCATGAAATAAGTACCTATGATCATCCCTTTATAGTTTGTGACCTATGAAACTTAAAGTGTTTTTTCCAAACCATAATGGGATGTGGCATGGTGTATAAAAAATAAAAGTATGTAATTTTTGCGGAAAAACTGGTTTTAAATATAATTTCTTTCTATAACACAAATATATACCCACATAATAATAATTAAAGAGAACCAAAAGGTACGGAAATTCGATACAAAATGTAAAAATAATATTTCATAGTAGATAAATAAGTTTCTCGGAGACATGTCATAGTACCGGATTGAATAAGTGCAACGAACTAAAATCGGTGACGCTAGTTCAAAAATTGATAAAACGACTCCTAATATCACTAGAAAACATGTGGGTAAGAACTTTATTTGTACATAGTGTACAGTTGCCCAAATATATTGGAGCGAACAATCTACTCACAGTTATCTGAACACGACTTTATTGTAAAGGCATAACAATGACTGTGTGATGCTAAAAAGTTGACTCAACATAATGTTGCATTATGTACCTACAGTACATATTATATTTGAAGACAGCAAAACACTTATTTTTAGTCAGGTTACCTTTCTACAGGTACCTAATGGGTTACTCGTTATTTACGTCGGAACAACGATAGATGTAGGTATTTCGGATAAAAACGAAGAAACACTGTACATGCATATTAGTTGTCTATACGACAGTTCAATTCTTGTTAAATCCTGTGTTGAGCAAACGCTCGTAATTCACAGAGGCATTCCAATTTGTCCACTTGTAAAACGTAAAAAAAGGTTCATATGCAGAGTATTCACAACGCTTATCGGCAACTGTTTATGCGAACTAGTATAATAACCTTCAGGAATGTAGGCACTATCGCCGGAAGCTAAGAGTTGACACTAAAGTCACTATTTGCGAGATGTTCCGGACTACAATTAGAGTCTATTATCAGGATGAAGAGGCTACTGCTGGAGGGTGTAGATGAAGTTGCTGGGTTTTGCCGCTAGCGTGGAAGCCTGTTGTTCCTAGATTCAGGGGTGTGTGAAACGATAGCCGTGGGGACGTAGTGAGTTCGGTGTGCCTATCAATGGTCAATTTGGACGATGTGGGTCGACAGTCAACATCAACTCTAACGCAAGACTGCGCCACCCCGCCCCCGCCCGCGAGCTGCGTGCACAGCGGCGGGCAGTTCGGCACGATCGGCAGCCGTGTCAACACTCATCCTGATGAAGGCTCCAATCTATCTATACATATAATAAATCTGAAGAGGGTCGAAAGTCTGTACATGGAAGATATTCGAAAAAAAGTTGGTTGGGGATACTTAGAATCGATAACAGAACACGTTGTAACAGTTTTTAGATTTTTATGTCCGTTTGTCTGTTTGTCTTTTTTTTATTCGTTTCCGTCCACGACAGATCTAAAGCAGGATATCCACGTTGTCTACTCAAAGCCAAACTCAAAATACCGACGACCTGTTTAGCCTAGTTGGTAGTGACACTGCCTCCGAAGCTAGAGGTCCCGGGTTCGAATCCCGGCCAGGGCATTATTTGTGCATTTAGCACGGATTTTGTTCTTGGGTCTTGGATGTTTTCTATGTATTTAAGTATGTATATCGTCGCCTAGTACCCATAGTACAAGCTTTGCTTAGTTTGGGACTAGGTCGATTTGTGTAAGATTGTCCCCCAATATATATATAATAGTTCATACTTAACTTTGGCCACGTAGCCCTTAGAGCATTGGTTTAATGCTCTAAGACGTAGCCAGAAGAGAACCGGACAACCTGGAGAAACTGGAAGTGGTTGATAAGGTAGATAGATAGTGACCACGTGGTCTCTTTCTATTCTAAACGTAGCCCGTATTCTAGTTAATGAACGGATCAGGCCACAATCGTGATAAAATAAGGCCAAGGACAGTGTTAGCTGGAAGCTATTACAAAAAGTTCAAACCAGATACGACCTTCAGCAATGAAGACAACTACCACTGATAATTGATGCAGTTCTGGTGATCAGACAGGTTACCAGAGCTGCGAGTGAAGGCCTAGCAGTTGTCTGTAGTTCTCGACATAGATAATTCAAATCAATTCATATTCGATAAAGCGTTTGCCTCCGCTAGGACCACAAGATCTCTGAGTAAGTGTTGGGGTCATGTTAAACTAAGAGTGAGTTACGATGAAAGTCGAGTCGGGTTGTGAATCGCCAAGCGGTGTCGTGATTTGCGCGGGCTGCTGTTGGCGCCATGCTAGCGGTTAGGCCATAGCGAAATTACTTAACAGATCACGGCGCGGTCAATGTACCTAGTTTTATGCCTCGCAAATAACGTAATCATAGTATATATGAATAAATATAGTTCTTTGTTGTACAAATGTACAATTTTTTTTATTTTTTATTTATTAAACTCAAAAAAGAAACTTAATGGTATGGTACATTCATACTATCGCCAAACTGTTTAACAGTTTGTTGGCGAATGTTGCGCTCATTTATGTTTACACTTATACCTACTTATAAAAGACTACTTATATTCATCAGTACAAAAAAAAACTGCATCATCATACTAGACACACTGACCATTCGAGAACCCTATCTGTTTGTAATAAGGTTCACAAATGGGCAGGCCTTTTGTATCATCGATGTTATAACTAACAATGGCAAAACTAACTAAAACTAACGAACATTTAATTGTAAATTACAATAAGGACAATGCCGTGTGGTTTATTATGTACAGTATAGGTAGTATATAATATAATAAAGTTAATAAACCACCATCTAAGTGTCTATGTAAATGTTTTCTAGCAGTTTGTTTTTTAACTTACTTTTATAAATATGTTTTCTTTTGGATTGTTCAATTGTTGGACTTACAGTGTTAAGAATCAGTGTTAAGAATTGACATCACATAAAACAAATATATATAACAAAACCTGGGCTAGTATTTATGTAGCCATATTAACCGCAGGATAAAATTGTAGGTTCATAGTGTACTTAATCAGAACATTAAGGGTGGTTATTAGCGCTTACTTGTCACTTTATTTAGCAGGACATGCTGGCAGTTGAAAATTTGTTAGAAAATAATTGAAGTCGGGATTTTAGTTTTATAATAAAATTCGTGTCATGTTTAGGTAAACGAATAACGTTTCCATACCCTCATCATGTCAGCCCAAGGACGTCCACTGCTGGACATAGGCCTCCCTCAAAGACTTCCACAATGACCGGTCCTGCGCTATCCGCACTCAGCGGACACCTGCGAGCATCATTAGTCCATCGTGAGGGGGGCCTGCCCACGCTACACCTTCCGGTACGAGGTCGCCACTTCAGAACCGTTCCGCCCCAACGGCAATCGGTTCTCCATGCTATGCCCAACCCATACCCTGCTTAAAGAAAATCCCGCATGCCGGCAACACACTATAATCTGAAGTATAATTTAATACCATGTAGGTAGTAGTAAATGTTAAGATGAAACTTGTAAAAGTACCGGATGCAAAGTTTGCTTCTCTATGATCCCTCTCAACAAAGTTGTTCTTGCATAATGTTTTCGCAGAATGTTGCAAGTAGTATTAGTTCCAAGCGTATATAATGAAAGTGTTTATTGATTGCCAGATTTAAATAGCAGCAAAGATTTTTCACAGAGCTACTCAGTGTAAAATGAAGATATTAATTTGTTTGTATAGGTAATGTATATCACCAGTCACATGTAAAGCGCGAACCTATTATTTCTATTCTACTGTTGTTTGAATTGATTATTTTCATTTGTCACTTAAACATTTGTGCTGATGTGTTACTAACCCTTATAGTTTCGCTATATCCGTCTGTCTGTCTATCCGAGGCTTTGCTCTATGATTGTTAGTGCTGAACACAGACAGCTGCAGTTTGGTATGGTAAAGCAATAAAACTAACAAAGTCGTAAAATAAAATCTAAAAAAAATTAAGGGTCTCCCCTACACGTAATGTGGTGATGATTTTTTTTTTGCTTGAACCCAATGGGGACCCGGGTATGTCCTAAAACTACGACCAAGACCACCGGGGGATGGGCAGCAGCATCCCTGGAGTGCGGTGGAGATACTGCGATCGCCAACCCGCATGCCAAGCGTGGCGATTATGGCATACACCCCCCGTGAATATGGGGGAGGCCTATGTCCAGCAGTGGACGACCTTTGGCTGATATGGTGGGTGGTGGTGGAACCCAATGGTGTGGGGTGCTGTTGGATAGGTCTTTCAAAATAAATAAAAGTCTTCATTAATAATTTTTCGGAGGTATTCACTCCAAAAAAACATCTAACTTTTTCATGTCCAAAAAATTTCCAATTAAAGGGAAAAATTTAATGCTCCGAGCAGGATTCGAACCTGCGACATCTGGCATACGCGGCCAATTGCTCTAGCATCTGTACGTACGCCTCCCTAAGGCGTTGTAAGGGGGAACTAGTTAGGATTTCGAGTCCGAGCTTGATTGTTCCGATAGCTCAGAGGCTAGAGCGATTGGCCGCGTATGCCAGATGTCGAAGGTTCGAATCCTGCTCGGAGCATTCAATTTTTCAATTTTCCCTTTAGTTTGAAATTTTTAATAAAGACTTTCAATGAAAACTATCTGATCAGTTATAATATGATCACTATATATGATCAGTTAATTCGTTTATGAGTTATCGAATAAAGTGTTTCTGTCTTAGTAATAGACGTAAAAAACGCTGCGAAAGTATTCCCTTTAAGGTAAGATAAGATAAGATAGGATATCATTAATTGTCAAAACTGTGTACATAAAATGTCATAAAATAGCTTTTGCTTGGTATTCATTTTTTTAAAGTAAGTTCATTGGGCTACTACGGAATCCTACACTGAGCATAGCCCGACATGCTCTTGGCTGATTTTTGTAGCTATATATCGTGTGAAAAGTTGGATGTTTCGTACTAGTGCTTTATAGTTTTTTCGGAACCCTAAATATCATGCTAGCAGTATATGTAATGAATTTAAAAGAAAAACGATCACAGCTAAGTACACAGTAATTTGTTTCTTCGTTTCATCTACCTACTAATAGTTAATATAGATTTATATAGATTTCATTATGGCCCTATATAGATTTCGTTGCGGCTGGGTGGACTTCCCCGCCTGTGAGTGTGGTGCCGAGGAGCAAAGCATAAAAAACCTTATTACCACATTATACAAGAATGCCCATTATCCCGGTATACTGATAGACCCCGGAAGACCTGATCAACTTGAACGACGAAGCTCTTAGGTGGATCGGTGCTCTGGAGTTGCATTTGTGATTTTTCTGTATGTGTTACGATATGCCATACGATTAAATAAAATAGTTAATGAGTAGAGGTAATACCCGAACTATATATTAATTTCCATTGATTAATAAGGTAATGTTATTAGCTATATCAAATTTTAAGAAAATATAAGATTTCGTCATTTTCAATCCGCCTAATGAACAGCTACGGTACCCTACATTGCGCGTAGCCCAACTCGCACTTGGCCGCTTTTTTAATGACAATGTTCATTTTTATTTTGCTGTATTGTAGTTGATCATGTAATTGGCGTCTGCGTCGCCATGTATCTCGATAATGATTACCTTATTTTCTCGTGAGCATCATTTAAACTAAATACTTTTAGGTTTTAGCACGTAGTTAGCAAGTATAATGGATATGGTAGAGAGATCAGTGCCAGTTTGACCAATAACTACGAGCTAGCAAAGGATGAATCCTACTAGAATCTAACTCGCAATCTAGTGGAAATCATTTTGTGAATAGATTGACTGACCGCAATTACTTAGATGCAATGAATAAGTTATAAGCTAATTTCAATACGGACCCATCGTTTGCCCCTAGCATTACTTAAAAGTCGAACTCATTTATTGCTCAAAATCTTGAATTACGATTGTTAAAGACTTCTTTTATATTCACGCAAAACGATCTCATTTGAATCTCATTATGTTTGCGTTTGCAGTGTTTCAGTAAAAGGAAAAAGAATCAGAGATGTTACAATGTTCTTAAGATATGAATTTTGAAGGTTGTATGTTGTTTTATTTGAGGGAAGATTTTGGGATGTTTTCCTTTTCTTTGTTTTCTATCATTCAGATAAAGGATTCGGTATAATTAATATCATGGGCATACTTCAAAATAACATAATAGTATTGTAAAATTTAAAGATTTATTTTGAAGGAGGAGCTAAGTATACCAACATTGCATTGTACAAGATTCCATATGGTTATTTTTAATACTCACAGCTCTGTTGCTATAGTCTTACACTCTCAAACGAGTTTCGAGTTCTCAAATTTGTTCATGGATAAAAATATATCTATATGACTTTATAGTTAAGGGCATGAGGCAACTCTGATATTTTTGAACTCTTAGGAAAATACATATATTAATGAAGTCAACTGAACAATCAAACTATTACGATAAACTTTACCCATCGTAGGAATATTAATTTCTAATTTAAGTTTGAGTCTAAGCTGTGTCGCTTAGATTAGCGAGATAGAGGTGCTTTATGGCTGCGGTCGGTAACCGACGGCCCGCAAGCCCTTTCCTTGTGGCCCACAAGCCCCTTGGCTTATATTATGTACTTATTTTTCAAGCTCTTGGCCTCTAACAGGTTGCTGACCCCTGCTTTATAGCGAATTTTGCTGGCATTCAATACATGCATTTTAAAACCGAGCTTCATACTCTTTGGTGGTGGTTGGTGGCTTCTATATCAGCCAAAGGACGTCCATTGCTGAAAATAGGCCTCCCCCAAATCCACGGGGGGTATATGCCATAATCGCCACGCTTGGCACGCGGGTTGGCGATCGCAATATCTCCACCGCACTCCAGGGATAGATTTAGGATATACCCGGGTTCGGGTTGGTGGCTTATTTAGGTATAACTGGTACGGAACTAACTGCCATATATTTGGCTAACAAAATGTTCGGTATGCACTATTAATTTGTTTGAATTCTTCTTAATTCCGATGTAACAGTACTTTGTCCATGGTGAAACCTAGGACAATTTATGTAGCTACACGACGCGCTAATAATCTGATTGACTTTGAAATGAATACAAATTAAATCAATGTCACTGAATTCAGTGCGTTCACAGTAACTCCACGCCACGTTTAACTATATTGTTAAAAATCCGAATGGTTGAAGTATTCAGTTGTGCTTTTAATTTTACTTTCACTAACAGGCTTTGAATGTGGCATTATTACAATACCTTCCCTGTTTTCTTAGTATTTAAGTATGTATTTATCTATAAGTATAGTATGTATATCGTCGTCTAGTACCCATAGTACAAGCTTGGCTTAGTTTGGGACTAGGTCGATTTGTGTAAGATTGTTTCCCAATATTTATTTCTTTACCTAATCATTATGAGAATATAGACTTTTTAAGCGTTCGGGAAGCTACGGCACATCTTTTCGTCAAATACCCCGCAGTGTCTCAAGACGAGAGTCTTTGGCCAGTGTGTATTGCCACTGCCAGCAGTGCTATATATATATATATATATATATATATATATATATATATATATTTTAGTGCCATATATATATATATATGGCACTAAAACGTGGTCACTTACTATGGGCCCTCATAAAAAGCAAGTTACTTTGCGGAATTGCTTCACAATTGAAGCCATCCTCCGCAGCAGAACCAAAGTAACAGATATAGCCCTCCGAATCACTAAACTTTAGTGGCAGTAGGCAGGGGAAAAGTTCTTGAGTGGCGACGACGTACCGGAAGTCTTAGCGTAGGCAGGCCCCCCACACGGTGGACTGATGACTTAGTTCGCGAGTGTCCGCTGGATGCGGGTGGCGCAGGATCGGTCATTGTGGAGGTCTTTGGGGGAGACCTATGTCCAGCAGTAAACGTCCTTCGGCTGACATGATGATGATGACGTGAGATTTTTTTTTTTACCTTATTCTAATATCAGTAGTGTTCTGCGGAATTTGAAATTTCACCATCAAATCCCACTATCTAATTATCTTAATAAAGCAAACGGTCGGTTCATGACATGCGTTACGCATTCCTACTTGTTCTGATACGTTATATTAGCTTGCGTGAGTACGTGACATTGAAAACAATTCAAAACCAAATTAGAATGCGTAAAGTATGTCTCAAATAAACCTCTCAGATTTTACGCTAAGCGTTAAACGTTTGCTAGGTCATTAATAAGAACCAGGCCAGCAAACAATGGCAAGAGTCCCATTGTTGCCGCGTTGTTGTGCACGAGGACTTTCCGGCACAATGCCCCACTGAGTGACTTTCGGGTAGGTAATCCTCTTATTCTTGCACAGGATTATCAGGGGACTAATTAATATGGAAACATGTACGTGAATATTCTTGAACGCTAATTGACTACATGTTTTTTAATACAGCGATTGAAAATGCAGGAAAGTGCACAGATGAGAGCGAGAGAAGATGAGAAACTGCGATATGATTTTGATATTACGTAGTAGTGTTTCTTCGTTCTAGTCTAAACGGATAAAAATTTGGAACACAACTCTGCTGAAAGACGAATTATAAAGTATGCATAAGTTTCTTTCATTACGCCCACTACAATATTTCAAACAATATTTTTTGGATAGAGAGGACGATGAACAAATAATTAGTAATTACTTTAATATCGAAAGAAATACAAAAGCACACCTACTTATACTCGAACAAAGATTAATTTCGTGAACTCAATGAATGTTGTCTGATATTAATGAGTTACGTAACAAACCGTTTTCATTAGACAGGTTCTGACATAAATTCTTGTTTAACAAGGCGTTTGAAGTGTTTATCAGTGGAACCAGAACATAGGTATGTAGTCCATTATAAATAATAAATAAATATTAGGCGACATTTTTTACACAAATCGAACTAGTTCCACGGTAAGCTCAATAAGGCTTGTGTTATGGGTACGACGATATATTTAATAGATATATACTTAAATACATAGAAAACATCCAAGTCTCAGGAACAAATCTCTCTGCTCACCACAGAAACAAATGCCATTACCGGGATTCGAACCCGGAACCTCTAGCTTCGGAGGCAATGGCACTACCAACTAGGCTAAACAGGCTGACAAATTATGTAGTTCAATTCCTTAGACGTCAGGCGCAACTAGAGCTTGCTCGTTTTGGCGTGTCAGGTTCTACGAGGTGACTTGGACTGCCCAGAACTGGTAGAGAAGCTTGTGAAGCTATTTGTGCCTGATCTGGAAAATATAACCCTTTGTTAGCAGTGCCAACGGCACGTACGGTGGCACATAGAAACTCGTCAATTCTTCAGGCCGTGGCTCTTGTGAATGCGCTTCTGGTATCAGCATCGGAGTGCGACCTACTTGCGTGGCGACGGGAGACTGTATGTCAGGAATGTTTAAAATTTTGTGATGCGATGGACAAAATGCTGTCTAGTGTTTTAACTTGTTAATATTAAGTTTAAGTATGTAGTTTCACAGCGTATTAGTTATAACTTATAAGACGGTAATACTGTTTAAATTAATCATCCCCATAGCGTTATTCCCAGTACAGTTGCATCCTGAAGGATGCCTGGGGTCCGCTACCTAATCCCAATAATTGGCGTAGGCACTAGTTTTTACGGAAGCGACTGCTATCTGACCTTCCAACCCGAGAGGGAAACTAGACCATATTGGGATTAGGCTTGTCAAGTGAGTGGGCAACTTGACTGTTAGAGGTTCTCAAGCCGCCCAGAGGCTTTTAACTTGGCTTAACGACTGCTATCGTAGACAGCAACCGGGATCAACGGCTTAACGTGCCTTCAAAATCACGGGAGCGCTCAGTTAGTAACCACTCAAAGCGGTCACCCATCCAAGGACTCACCTCGCCCGACATTGCTTAACCTCGCATACCGCACGCGGTACGCGGGCGCCGCTAGACCACGAACGCTCCTGTTTCCCGAGTCCTGTGTCCCGAATACTGTTTAAATTAATAAATAAATAAAATTATTTCCCATCGCAATGCGAGTTTGTAGCTTTCGTGCTAAACCAAGCGAAGCCATCTGAAAGATCCGGCGTTAGTGCGTATTTATAAATATTAATCCAACCATAACTCGTTTATCGTTGATAAAAACGTCATGTTTGGCAGGCATTTTAATAAGTTATAAATAATTCTTAAAATTGAACTAAACAACCACAACACAAACCGAACTGGTCAATGGAATGGCTACACATAGATGATAAAAACATGGTTTCACTTAGCACCACCACCACATTTCATTAAAATAAATATTTCTTGATAGAATTACCACGGCTCCGCGCGTGTAGTACTAATTAGTTCCATGCAGACATTCAACCGTTTTCGACCTTTTTTGTAATCTGAATCTCAAATGTTTGTTTTGTATCCAACAGGCTGACTCTCTTCACTAAAACTATATCCATTTAATCATCATCATCATCATCATATCAGTCAAAAGACGTCCACTGCTAGACATAAGCCTCCCCCAAAGGGAGCTACAATGATCGAGCCTGCGCCACCCGCATACAGTGGACTTCTGCGACCTTTACCAGGTCATCAGCCCACCTTGTTTTTTTTTTAAATTAAAATGCTCATGCATTAAAAGACTTAAAACTATTACAAAGTTTCACTAAACTGCGGAGCAGTTTGTTGGCGAATAAAGTATACACTCTTTCCTAAACAACCGCCTGTGCCAACAGAAGATACTTATTATTTCCTTATTCTTAAACGTTCACTAAGCCAATTTTTTTAATATAATGCCTTAAAATTCCTTTGTTTTTAACTGGCAAATTTTGAATTATGTTTGCATGAATCACTTTTACACAAAGTTAAAGCGGCTAGCTGAGGTTTATGAAGAAGGGGGTTAACATGTATTTTTACTTTAATGCAATAAACTTTTTACTAAAATAACTAACATTCACTAACTAATATACTATCTAAATATTATTGATAGTACGTTACTTTGCGGAATGCCATGATACATTCATTTCAAGAGCGAGAAGGTTATGCTCTGTGGACGTGGCGCAAGCAACTTCTCCTGCTAGTATGTCCTGACACGTCCTGATGATGCCTCATAGGGACGTGAAAACGTGTCGAGTTTTAGTCATTATTGGTCGTGGCTTTTTTGACCAAGCGAGCGAAGCCTCTCCGTTTCAGCTTTCGACAACGTCGCATTTCTCAACCTATTCGCGTGAAATTTTGTGAGCAGTTTCGATAATAATATAGATTTTTTTTGTCGAGTCACTTTTTGGAATTTTTGCAAGGTCTACAGCTCACAGAGCCACTAGTTTTATTTATTTGCATGTTTGCGGGTGCGGAGGGAGGATGGGAACATGATAACATAATTCTCCCATAACCTTTGTTATAATTATGAGAAACTCAGTTTCAAAAGAGGTTGGGTCCAGTAGAACGTCATCACGATCATATTTGGACTAGCCCAATTGGGGCACTACCTCCACCTTAAAGAAGACCACAGCCATTAAAAATCACTACTTGTAAGGCCGCCAGAGCAGCTCCCAAGGGTACGCTGTGTTGAGAGTGAGCTGCAAGACCTGCATTATGTCTCTAGCTGTCAAAACAACGAATCCTCAATCGGCAACGAGCTTGAAATTCTTATGGTGTTGCAAGCGTTCATGTGCTACGGTGTCTGCTTACCATCAGACAGGCAGTAAGCTTGTTTGCCTAACTGTATACAAGGTGGGCCTCCCTGTAACTGGAGCAAATATTTACAAGTATTCTTGCATCTGCAGTAACACCTGGTGTACAATTTTTGTTCAAAAATTTTCGTTTCGGAATGACCTCCTCTTGACACCACGAGACTAAAGCACATCAGTCAATGCAGGGTTTGAGGTAATATCAAGTTATGAGTCATATTTTTTTTTGCATTTTTTGTTTACAAGGATATTTTTGGTATATTTCAATATATTTTTTCAATTTTATTTACATTTTTAAATATATTGACATTACTGTCACTTTAGAAAAGTAATAAAAATACACGTAAGCCATCTTTGAAGAAAAAAAAGTATTTTTTTTAACTGAGACCACTTGGACATAATTGCTGGCCCGCTAAATAGTCCACTAAATAGTTTAATTTTTTGCTCCTGTTACAGGGCCCACTCTGTATATCGTGATACCGTGTCCTATAAACCGTATTGAACATTGCTGTGAGCCGCATGGGAATCTGCTAGTTCATGCCGCACTCCCGCAATGATATAGTTTCACAGCTACGTGTCAGAGTAGCTTCAGCTTTGTATTTAACATCGGCCTTAGTTTAAATAACGACGGACCAAGCACATGTACGAGTAATAAAGATGTAGAACGATATATTTACCAACTTTGACTGCTAGCTGGTAATGTACCAGTGCTCGACACTGACCCACTATGTCGCACTTTTAATCTTATGTCATAATGACAGAGGTGACCAATAGGCAGGGGCCTTTCAGCTCGAAGTACGATTTTTAGAGTTCCGTAGTCAACTAGGAACTCTTATAGTTTCACCATGTCCGTCTGTCTGTCTGTCTGTCCGAGGCTTTGCTCTGTGATTTTTGGTGCTAGAAAACTGCAATTTGGTAAAAATAAATTTAAGGGTACCTCCCTTACACGCAAAGTGGGGATGTTTTTTTTGCTTCAACCCTATGGCATGGGGTGTTGTTGGATAGGTCTTTCAAAATAAATAAAAGTCTTCATTAAACATTTTTTGATAAAGTAAATATTTTCGGAAATAATCACTTCAAAAGAAAAAAATGTGTATCCCCTTCTAACTTATAAACTATGGATTCAAAAAATATGAAAATAATCCTGAAAGTAAAGTTTAATAAAGACTTTCCAAAAAATGTATAGCGGACATGATCAGTTAAGCTGATGAAGCTGAAAAAACGTATGAAACGCTGCGAAGGTATTCCATTTTGCTTGTTATTGATCTTTTTAATTGAGTTCATTGGGTAACTACGGAACCCTACACTGAGCATGGCCCGACATGCTCTTGGCTGATTTTTTCTAAGGAGATGTTAGTTTACCTTGTTTGTACCAGATGTAACTGGGTGCTATCTCTATCGTACTTGCATATTGGAGTGGCAGAGATGCACTGATCGTGCGGTTAGTTCTTTCTTACTAAATACCACATCGGCGCTACGCGCTTATCTATGTGGAGTATTATTAATTTCAGTATACATATTTTACAATAGGTGACATCTATCGGGCATTGAGGTGTCGACCATGGGTACGTTTACCCTATGTAATGCAGTCAGTATCATAACTTTAACTCACTCTTCCATCGATTAAAAACGGGGTCTAGATTTTTTCGGACCACTTTTGCTGATAATTGCCGTCGATGTGTCCGACACGCTTGGAGAAGAAAAAGGTTAGTGAAATACATGTACGTATGTCCTAATACCATGAAAGTAATATAAATCTTTATTTTGCTCGATATTCTGTCCATAACAGTCCTCTTTATCTATTTACATACATAGTCGTGAGTATATGAAGAGAAGAAAAGTTTTATGAAAGTGCGTTTTAACAATTCCCGTCGTTCCAAGTCCATTACATTTCTTATCTAAAACATTGGATGTGAGTGATCACTAAAAGATTTCATAGTTACTACTAGACTATTGCTGAGTTAGAATTAAGGAATGCTGCAAAACCTAGAATTCGCTTCAATTCAGCAAGAATTCTTCATCTTGCTCGTCTGTAAAACTAGGCGTGAAGTGCAGACTTGCCAGTCATTCCGCGTACTTTTTCATTACGCATCACTATTCTGAAAACAATAGTGCCGCCCTCGACAGTTCCCTTGTTTTTCGTCTTGACGTGGCCGCGATTGCTGTGAAAATATCAGTAGGCTTACAAAAAAAAATCACGACACGTCATTCATTTCTGTATTCTTCATTCGTTTAGAAAATGGATAGTTGATTTTCGCAGGTTTATTATACTTCATTCGTTTAGAAAATGGATAATTGATTTTCGCAGGTTTATTATCCTTTATTCGTTTAGAAAATCAATAATTGATTTTCGTAGGTTTATTTAGGTCGAACTCCAAAGGGGCTAAACACCTTTTTAGGCAAACTAAATTGACTGATAAGATGTCGATAAAAATATCAATAAGTATAACGTCGATTCCGTAGCCCGTCTTCTCGTTTGCCTCTTGTTCTACACTGGTAAAGGTAAAAATAAACTTATTTTTAGACATTATTATCAAAATCTGTTTTATTTAGTCAAAGTGGTCCAATATACTGTCTTCTTAGAAAAATCAACTCTTTAGAAAAAATCAGCCAAGAGCATGTCGGGCCATGCTCAGTGTACGGTTTTATTTTGTAGGTACCTTATAAGTCGTGATGCGACAGGCAATTACGGGTGTAACAAAGCCATAATTTAAAAATAAAGCATGTTTACACATACAAGGTTGTTTAGTTTGGTCTATATAAGTATTTATATCGTCGTCTATTACCCATAGTACAAGCTTTGCTTAGTTTGGGACTAGGTCGATTTGTGTAAGACTGTCCCCCCAATATTTATTTATTTATTATTTATATTTTATGGAGCGTCAGCGCCTATCAAACGAGCTCTTCATGAAATCGTACAAAAGAATGCCGTAAAGATACATATTGTACTTTTCGGCCTTTATATTGAAGGTTGAATATTCTTTTTGATAGAAACCCACATCATACTTAAGCTGACAGATATACCTGACGTATCCCACAAGAAGACTTATAGGTAATATTTTTAGCTGCAGGTATGTCTGGCCTATTGTAGGATGGTATATCATAAAGAGGGCCTCGTTCGACACGTTCCCGTTATGTCAGCGTCGAAACTTGTTGAGGCACGTTATTGCGGACAGGCTACCCGACGACGCTTCAGTTCTCAAGAGTTTAGGTAGTTCTTTGTTAAAGCTGGATTATTTTCAGAAATAAATTACGCCATAGCACGTTTACAAAAAAATTGGAAGGGGATGCATGTTGCATTTTTGGTTTTCATTTTTGTTGCACTTTTTTTTTCGTTTGAGTACCTAGTGCAGCATTAGGCTGCATGTTAAACGCATTTTTATACACTGTTATTACATTACATTGTAAATTTATTAGAATATTTTTATATAGATCGCTCTCACGTCAATCCTCTGCGTTGTGTTTCCTTCGTATGCAACTGGCAGGTTACGAAAAAAACATCACCGTTCGAATTTATCTTCTGGAGTAGTTTTTTGACTTGACGTGAAAATTTTCCTGTCATAATAACAACAATGTGAACGTGAGGCATTCTTGGAAATATCTTCGTTCAGGAAGCAACTTGAATTTATTTGGGCAGTTTCGTATACGTTTTGGTTCATCCCAGTTGTTGCTTGATACCAGCCGGTATCCTTATCCCGGATTAAGCCGCGCCTACCAGCTCTTTGCGGGTAAGTTTATTGAGCTAGTAATTGCAATCGCGTTATCTCTCTATAGGAAACGTTAGTTAGGTTCGTTGCTCATATCGTGGTTTTGAATTGCAGCTTTACCTTGGGGATTTCCGCTCGGGGAACTATTACCTGGAGTTATCGACAATAAAGGCTCTGCGCGCTGTCAATCAAGCCTGGTGGCAGCCACTACAGGAAACGACGCTTACCTAAATTTCCGTGCTCGGATTCAGCACAACGAGTGGCGTATTCACCCTTCTTTCCCTTAAGATAAGCACCGGACTTTTGGAGGTAACCTCCAAGTGTGATTAAGTGATCTATGCTACAGACCCGAATTCTGTGCGGTGACTGACGCGCATATTTTTTTTAACTAGCTTAACGTTTTTTAATTTTAAAATACTCTTCTAACTGTTATTTTCCATTTAATATTAGCTGGAAGGGCTATAACCGTTATTGGGTTCCATACCGATTCCTGTTGATTTGCGAATCTCTGCGATACGACACTTGAGTTCTATTTATTTTTGACACCGTAGCCATACATAATTAATTATCTGGTAGTCTTACCTCTACAATAGTTAATTAGTTATATATAGTTATTCTCCTCTCGTGCACCATCGTTCATGTTTCATCATTTTCGTTTTCTAAATTCAAAAGGCGCATTTTGTCCGCACTGTGTCATCACGTTTCGGCCACTATTTATCCACACCGCACTAGCACGAACCATTAAAAACATTCCAGTTTTAACATTATCGTTTCATCAGTGTCTCAAATAATCTTCCAACAACCAATTAGTCCCGGGACGTTTAACAAAGTAGTGTCAGTGTTCGTAAACAATCGTGGGAGCGTGGGAACGCATTTATTAACCCATTGACGGTACGCCGACCTTTTTTTGTACAATTCACCGAAACGCCATATCGATCGAAATTTTTAATACGTTTCACCGAAAGTCGGAATTCAACATTACGCGTCCGGTATTATTTTCTCCAGCTATCTGTACTGTTTATTATTATATTAAATACATTCGTTTGGTTCACCGCACAGAATTCGGGTCTGTAGCATAGATCACTTAATCACACTTGGAGGTTACCTCCAAAAGTCCGGTGCTTATCTTAAGGGAAAGAAGGGTGAATACGCCACTCGTTGTGCTGAATCCGAGCACGGAAATTTAGGTAAGCGTCGTTTCCTGTAGTGGCTGCCACCAGGCTTGATTGACAGCGCGCAGAGCCTCTATTGTCGATAACTCCAGGTAATAGTTCCCCGAGCGGAAATCCCCAAGGTAAAGCTGCAATTCAAAACCACGATATGAGCAACGAACCTAACTAACGTTTCCTATAGAGAGATAACGCGATTGCAATTACTAGCTCAATAAACTTACCCGCAAAGAGCTGGTAGGCGCGGCTTAATCCGGGATAAGGATACCGGCTGGTATCAAGCAACAACTGGGATGAACCCAAACGTATAACACATCAAAACTTTCGACGACCAATCGGTTTTATTTAAATTGCTTAACCACAAACACGAAACTGCCCAAATAAATTCAAGTTGCTTCCTGAACGAAGATATTTCCAAGAATGCCTCACGTTCACATTGTTGTTATTATGACAGGAAAATTTTCACGTCAAGTCAAAAAACTACTCCAGAAGATAAATTCGAACGGTGATGTTTTTTTCGTAACCTGCCAGTTGCATACGAAGGAAACACAACGTAGAGGATTGACGTGAGAGCGATCTATATAAAAATATTCTAATAAATTTACAATGTAATGTAATAACAGTGTATAAAAATGCGTTTAACATGCAGCCTAATGCTGCAGATATCCCCCTACCAAAATAAAATGAAATAGAACATTTAAACTGAGAGGTAGCCATAAGTATCTATAGCTGCAAACCTTAAGTGACAACCCTAATCTGGCATGCACGGCTGCAACTAACTATGAAATCCACTACACAAAACGAAGTGTAACGACAATCTAAGACCTATAACGCAAAATAAATACAACCTTTAGTTCAATCGAACCAAACAAGTCCGGCAAAAATAGCAAAAGATTACGCATATGCTGAACATTGTGACGCGGCCTAGTAAATCAATAGTGATCGGAACAGAGCGAGGGAAAAATACCTGTCCATACGACACGACATAAAAAAAGGAATGGCATTAAGCAGTATACCACGGACTCCAACACTGACCATCGTGACGCTACTCAATGCATCAACGATGTCAAGCGAAAATAGACGCAACGGAATTTAAAAAAAATCGCACATGAGGAGCGGACACTGAACATACCACCACACTGACCATCGTGACACGGCCCAGTGTGCCATCGATGCCAGAGGGATAAAGTCGGTGTCAGGATAGGAAAAAGTGTAAACATTTGCCAAATAAACTAACCAACTGAAAAGCTAGACGGACATTGCGCCTTTTAGAATTTTGAAAAATTATAGATACTAGTTAAGTCGTCATAAATAAAATAAAATCGAGCATTTACTTTAAAACATCCTTGATATGGTACGTACCCACGTGAGGTGAGTCTAAATCCGCCAACTCATAGACTTGGGGGAAAATAGCACGTACTACACGGCATGCAGTAAAACGGGGAGCGAACTTGCCACCCCTTGCGTTGTCCATAGTTCCCCGCTGAAAATTACGCCGCCAGACCACCTGGCCTACGGGAAGGAGAACTGTCGTCCTACCCGTATTATAACTCCTAGCGTTCCTCTGAAACGCCAGAACCATGGCATCTCCAACCTTTGCGTACACTTCTTGCAAGGTTCGAAGGTTCGCTGCACGTTCGCCCCGACTGAGATCCAAACTAGGGTCCTCAGGCTGGGCACCAACGCGTTCGCGAGCCGTGAACACTTCCCGACCATACATCAGGAAGTTCGGAGTAAACGTGGTTGGCAGATTAATGCACGAGTTCAAATACAACGAGACCTTCGGTAGTTGCCTCGCCCAACTGCGATTGTCATCAGCGACTAGTATGCTCAGCGTCGTGATAACGCTTTGATTGTAGCGTTCCACAACGTTAGCGTTAGGTGAGTAATACGGAGTAAAGCATGGCTGAGATATATCATAAGAGGCAAGAAAATCAGCAAACTCCGCACTCCGGAAAACAGTAGCGTTATCGCAAAGGATACCAGAAGGAGCACCATAACGAAGGATAACTTCTGACTCCAATGCGTTAGAAATATTCCTGGCGTCAACTTTCTTAAGAGGAACTAACCACACGAACTTCGTAAAGACGTCAACCATGGTTAAAATGTAACGGAAACCATAATAGGCTGCCGGCAAAGGTCCACTCAGGTCAATTGATAACAAGTCCATCGGTGCCGCAACGGCTCTAGGATACAGTCGTTGACCGCGCGGTCGTGAATTAGCGATTTTAAAAGCTTTACAGATACCACATTCAGACAGCACACTGGAAACATCACGAAACATGTTGGGCCAATAGTAGAGTTCCCTCAATTTCAAATAAGTCTTCATAACCCCAGGATGGACATTGGGGAATCGTTCATGAACCTCCAGAATGGCCTCACGGACTTTTGTAGTTGGAAGAACAATCCTCCAAGGGTTCGGAGCCAATGGATTTTCCACGGCCATCCTACGTAAAAGCACGCCATCGCGAATTGTGTACGCCTGGAAAATACGAGGAGTCTCCACAACACCATTATAAACCCTCTCGTACCATGGATCTGGTGTAGCATCTGCGCCACGTGTGAAGGAAATCAGACCCACTTGTTGTCGGGACAGAGCGTCAGGCACAACGTTTAACGCCCCTTTACGATGCTCAATTTCAAAATTGTACTGAGATATAACAGTTGCCCATCGCGCGAGCCGACCCGATGGATTGTCAAGAGTAATCAACCACTTCAGAGCGATATGATCCGTGACAATCTTAAACCTCGCCCCATCTAGATACCCTCGAAAATGTTTAATAGAATCCAAAACCGCCAAGAGCTCCCGCTCGGAGGTGCTATAGTTCCTCTCCGGCTTGGAGAACAGGCGAGAATAGTATGCTACCGGACGTTCCAAACCGTCGATCTCCTGAGCAAGGACTGAACCAAGACCAACTTGACTCGCGTCACATTGCAGAATAAATGGCTTAGTGAAATCGGGGCAAGCAACCACTGGTGCATTCAGCAAGACCTCTTTCAACTTTTTGAATGCTTTCTCGGCGTTTTCATTCCAATCAATACGATCGCGTCCTTTCTTCTTCCCGATCAATTTAGTTAAAGGTGCTATTATGGTCGAGAAATTATCCACGAATCGGCGGTAGTAAGAGCACATACCTATAAAAGCACGGAGAGCCTTGGCAGAGAGAGGAGTTGGGTAACCGCTAATAGCCTCAAGCTTCTTAGGGTCGGTTTGCAATCCTTTCTCATTTACAACATATCCGAGATATCTGAGCTCAGACTTGCAAACCTCACACTTTTTGAGGTTAACAGAAAGGCCAGCCTCTTTTAATCGATCCCGAACCTTACGAATAAGGCGTATGTGGCTGTCAAAGTCACGCGAAACGAGGATAAGGTCATCAACATAACCAAAGACAAAATCGTCAGATTCCGGGGTAAATTCGAAATTGACTATGAGATCTGTCAGGCGCTGCATCTCCGATGCAGCGTTAGTTAAACCAAAAGGTAAACGAACAAATTCGTACAAACCGCGCTGGGGTACAATAAAAGCTGTTTTCTGACAGCTCGCCTCGTCAGCCAGTGGGATCTGCCAGAAGGCACTTCTGAAATCCAGAGAAGTCAAATACTTGGCACCCCTAAGATTGTCCAAGATGTCCTGGATCCTAGGAAGCGGGTACGAATCGCGAACCGTGACACTATTTAGCTTCCTGCTGTCAACACAAAAGCGAACGCTCCCATCTTTCTTGGTAATCATCACGACAGGACTGGCCCACGGCGATCGGGAAGGGCGTATAACTCCCATATCCAACATCTTGTCGACCTCTTCATTCAAGGTCTTCAGCTTAATTGGTGACAATGGGTAGTAACGTTGGCGAATAGGAGGGCCCACGGTCTCGATCCTATGAGACAACCATGAAGTACAACCCAGACCGATCTTCTCAGATGAGATTTCTTCGAAGTATCCAATGGCTTCCTGAAGCTCAGTTTCCTGTTCAGGCGATAATACGTGACGAGGATGGATGTAGCGTGACTCGCAGACACGGTGCGGTTGAAGACTTGGCTGTGGCTTAGCTGGTACGAATAGTTTGCCAGCCGAATCACTCACAAAGGCCTGACTAATAATATCTGTCAACCCAAAGGATTCCCAAAATCCAATACCAAGAATCAATTGCGTAGGTAGACGAGAACCTACAAGACAAGGATGAGCAATAAAAGAACCATTAAAACGAATAGGTAAGTCAACACCACCCAAAATCCTAATGGGAGAGTTGTCGGCCGATACTACGGACGGACGGATATCAGTAGAATAAGAAATGCCTAGGCTATTCAAAAGAGCAATATCAATAAGAGAAGCCTGAGCACCAGAGTCCAACAATGCCTTAACATTGCTATCACCTACCAAGATTTCAATAAAAAGCCGATTATCAAAAGATTTTTCAACTATTAGGGGCAACACCACTGGGCCTGCTGATGTGCCACCAATTAGTTTTTTGAAGAAGAGGACGGATTACATTGAGGACAATCGCGCGTAATCACACCAACACGATTGCATTTAAAACAAACCGGATCAGAGAAATTTGGACACAAAAGAAAGTGATGACCCGTTGCCTTACACTTCAAGTAAACAATGGACGAAGGATCTATACCAACGGGAGCGACCATAGCCGATGTAGACTAAGAAAAAGTTTCAAAGTTCCGAGCTACCTCCAGAAGTGAGTCAATATCTCTAATGATGTTCGTCGCCAGACATGCATGGTAACGGGGATGCAGACCGTACTTGATGATGGTAAACAGATCATCATCATCAATCGAGGTCCGCAATTTAGCATTGAGATCCCTAACTTCAATAACAAAATCTACGACCGACTGGCGCTTAGCTTGGCGAAGAGCCCGAAGCTGTCGCTCTACTTTAAACTCATAGTCAGAAATATCAAAGGTCCTAATAAAAGCCGTCTTTAATTCTGCATACGAGAGACCCGGTTCCCGAATAGAGCGGAAGTATTTAAGGGCACTGTCGGTGAGAAGTTCGTGGAAGCGCCGAACGACGTAGGCAGGAGTGACCCCACGAGCTATGCCCTCTTCTTCAACTCGCGCAAAAAAATCACGAACGCAGGACCTCCCGGAGAACGTATGGTTCCATTTAGAAAGGGCTTCCCCTTTCGAAGGTATGATAGGGTAATCCGGCGAGAGTTGAGGAAAGTTGGAGGTGGTAGGCAGCGGTGAGACGCCGATGCCAGCTTGAGAATCTGCCACGGGTGCAGCAGGTAAGAACGAGACCGTAGGTGAGGGTTGAGGATACAATACGCGCGGAGAAGCAGTATTAAAAGGGTTAGTAACGAGTCGAGGTGTCTCACGAATCGAGAGTTCGGACATGTTTCCGTCACCCATCATGTTGACTGATAGATTAAATAAACAAAACTAATTAAAATTAAAATAGCAGACCGGGTAGATCAAGAATGATAAACAAAAGGACGAGAACGAGAAAAGAAACAACAAAAAAATAAAAAGGGCTAAAGTGACTTACCTTGCAGTTCCCTGACAACTACGGGTGCAAACTACGGGTTTGGAAATTACAAATAAAATACACGGGTTAAATAGGAAAGGGGAAATAAAAAGCAATAATTACGAAATATAGTTTACAAGTTCCAGTTTCATTAAATTAATTGACACAGTTTGAAAAAAAAAATTATTTATTTATTATTGTTGGTTGACTTCACACCAAACATAGCGATTCTTGCTGGAGAAGTAAAGAATCTGTATTCCGTTAGTGAGTGAAATCTGAAATAGTAAAAGGACGAGTTAACGGACCCCACCGAAAGTCGGTATTCAACAATACGCGTCCGGTATTATTTTCTCCAGCTATCTGTACTGTTTATTATTATATTAAATACATTCGTTCGGTTGACATGTTTTGTCGACAATTGGGTACCTTAAGTTTTCTAAAGTGGTCCATATTTTATTTTTTATTGTTAGTAGACACAAAATGAAGTCCAAAACTTCAGCTGATATTTTTTTATTACTTGTGGTTTTTTAGAAATATTTTTTTGAATATGTGTTTTGACATACCACGAGTTTGGTTGGATTAATAGAGTTTGTGCCTTAGTCTGCCGCAACAGAAAAAAATACGTGGAGTTGACAGCTGACACTGACAGTTGGCAGTTGTCAAATATAGCCGTCACATCTACGAGTTTGTACGCTGTGCTTCCTAATTTCTACTGTTCTCGAGTTTTTACCATCGAATTTGTAGTACCCTGGATTTTGTAGTACCTGCATCTCACGACGACCACCGCATTGCTATTTTACGGAATCGGATGCCTTCACGACGACTTGTGCATGTATTTTTGGACAACGATACTGCCCTCGACGACCGCTGTTCTCACTTGTGTAATACAATGGATAGTACAAGTAGCACTTCCAATGCAATAGTTCACGATAGAAAGTATTACGCAGATGAATGAGATACTTTAAATTGTATCATCGTGCAAAAAATATAGAAGGGGTAATCCCAACTTAACTTACTACTTACTTACTAACCGTCTTCCTCCAGGGGCTATTGTTTTTTCCGACCGGGGCTTTAAAGGAATAGAAGCACATTTACAGGAAAGAAAGTTGAAGCTCCTTCGCCCTCCAAGTGTCTCATCAACAGAAACTCCCAACAAAAAAGAAGTATTGCTTGGTCAAGTGATCGCCAGTCTGCGCATTCATGTAGAGCGTTTAATACGAAGAGTGAGGGAATTCCGGTTTTTGAAGCGTCATTCAGTAACAAACCACAGCCACATGCGGTATTTAGATAATAGTGTTATCATTGCTTGTGCCTTGGTGAACTTGCAGGACAATTCAATAAAACTAGAATAATTTTCTGTCTTGTTTTATTACAGTAGAGTGCTGGACATTGCCTTAAAACCTTAACAACAGCCCGGCTAGTATGATAGCTTATACCGTCACGTTATACGGCCAAAACGTACTGAAACGTCACATAAAACGTGACGGTATAAGCTATCATACTAGCAGGGCAGGTCTCTATACCCATAAAATAAGTAGGTAATCAATCAAACAGGGCTTTGGACTCCAATTTATTTGAAATATATGTATATCATTATGTATGATATAAATACACGTGTGTCAGAAAATCCAAATAACATATAAAAATTAGTTGGCAGTTTATTTAGTTTAGACACATTATGCAATGTCACATAGAACTTAATATACTTAGAACATAGAAAATATTTAAGTACATCAACTTGTATTGAATTTCACACAAAACTATTCACTTTCGTTACTATTGAGTGTTTAGTGGTAATAAAACACATATTTACAGTTCCTGACAGTACTTCATGCACATGGAATAAATCACCCTACATAATTATTAATTATATACATTAAAAATTGGATGTTGGCAGTTTTATAAGTCCAATAACATATGGAAAACCTGCCATACGCTTGATTGAACTCGATTCTCCATACAAACGTAGTTTCGTTTTCATTTTAAAACGCCATGCTGAAATAACATAAAACTTTGTATACACAATGGGATCCGCTAAGTCTTAAGAGTCCGCAGTAAGCTCAGTTCTCCATACAAACATAGTTTCACTCTCATTTTAAAATGGCATGCTCGAATAATTTGAAACTTTATATACACAAGGGTATCCGGTATATATAGGTAAGTAATTAGTTTCTGTTGCTAGAAATGGGAATGGGAAAAAAAACAGCAAGTTTTTTAATTTTTTTGATCTTGTATGAAAACCTTAATAATCACTATATTTTTTCTCCATTATAATTTCAAGCTACAGAAACTAATTCCTTACCTAGATATACCGGATCCCCTTGTGTATATAAAGTTTCAAATTATTCGAGCATGCCATTTTAAAATGAGAGTGAAACTATGTTTGTATGGAGAACTGAGCTTACTGCGGACTCTTAAGATTGCATTTTGCAAAATTTTTGGGATATTATTCTTCCAAAATATTTCCGATTTCATCATTAAGCTGTTAGCATAAGCAGAGTCGAAGGTCAGCCATAGGATTTGAATTTTTTTTTGTTCAAATTCTGGATCAGCAACACACAATGCACACTTTTTAAAACCACTTAGTAACATCTGAATATGGCACTGAGCTTTAAACTTTTCTTGTATTTTGTTATCAACTACATATGATTTCAGGGCTTTTGCAGTGCTTGGACATTTAATCTCAATGATATAATCATTTGTCATGCCATCAGGCGAGGCTCCACATATTAAATTTTTCCACATATGTCACCCGGAGTGATAGTTCACACATGAATTTTAACTGTTTTAGTGATATAGTATACAAATGTGACACTAATCTGCATAAAGGGGTGGATAAGTTGCCAGTTCGAAGAACTAAGTAACAAGTAAGACATATCTTTAAAAATTCCTGCTTGTGCTGGACATCCATCAAATTCTGTATCTATTATGGTGCTTTCTATTTCATTTATATGCACTGTTACGAGATAGGTAATATTTTTTGGTGTTCTTGTGTTTAGGAACAACTTTCGCTCTAACAAAGCATTTGGTGTTATATGTCCTTAAATATTCCATAATAAAATAACCACCATGTCCATGTCTGGCAAATTTCCGGAGTCTGCTCGTACAAAGTCTTCTGAGGAACTCATTTTCCTTGCTAAGTTAGGTTTAGCAAGTAAGCAGTAGGGCAGCGCAAGTCGTCGAGGGCAGAAGTATCGTTGTGCAAAAATACGTGCACAAGTCGTCGTTTTTATTTCCGTAAAATAGCAATACGGTGGTCGTCGTGAGATATCGATACTACAAAATCCAGGGTCAGGCAGAATTCGATGGTAAAAACTGGAGAACAGTAGAAATTAGGAAGCACAGCGTACAAACTCGTAGATGTGACGGCTAAATTTGACAACTGCCAACTGTCAGTGCCAGCTGTCAACTCCACGTATTTTTTTTGTTGTGGCAGACTAAGGCACAAACTCTATTAATCCAACCAAACTCGTGGTATGTCAAAACACATATTCAAAAAAATATTTCTAAAAAACGACAAGTAATAAAAAAATATCAGCTGCAGTTTTTGACTTCATTTTGTGTCTACTAACGATAAAAAATATAATATGGACCACTTTAGAAAACTTAAGGTACCCAATTGTGCTGCTAGGATATTAATCTTTCTAATGTTAACCTAGCTTTATTTTGAACGTGTGTTTTATACAGCATGTAAATGTTGAACCCCATTGTGTCATAGGTAAGATTTATTCCTGATTTTAATTACTTGTTTAATTTAAATAAATTATTCTTGTGGCTTTCTCTATTTTTATTTTATGCTACACTAGGTATAATTATCTCAACTTCATTCATGTGGAAGAATACCTTTTTAACCTCCGACGAAAAAAGAGGGGTGTTATAAATTAAACGTGTCTGTCTGTGTATATGTGTATCTGTCTGTGGTATCGTAGCTCCCAAACGAATGAACCGATTTCGTTTAGTTTTTTTTTTGTGTCATAAATAATTTTATCCCGAGTGTTCTTAACTATGTTTTATGAAAATCTGTTTAGCCGTTTATGAGATATTATACAAAAAATTGTACTAATAATTTGTTAATAAAAAAAAAATTGTATTATTAGCTACTCAATAGTGCAATTTGGCAAGTTTTCTCTTTTTCAAATTCGTCTACTTGATTGATCTGAATGTAAAAGTTAATTATTTTCTTAACTTACCATGATACCTTAACTTCGACGCACTTAATCGAAAAATATATTAATTGAAACAAAGCGCAGTACAAATGGCTCACAAATTTTAATGCGCAACGCAGGCTTTGTCAGGTATGTTCAGAAACATATCAGCACTAGGCTTCACGTTCACATCAGAGATGAAATCTGCAACAGACTTCGTCTAAAATAAACTTTGATAGAAATTAACTTATGGGACCGCCCTGGATCGTAGATGATTCAAAAGTTCCCATGATACTGACCGTCTGAAAGGGTTCAGTTGAGCCAAGAACGAATACTTGATTAGATCTTTGTTTATGGAATACATTGCGCTATACTACACTGTACTTAGACTCAAAGTTGGCGGGTGAATATCTCGTGAATCTTCATCATTGTCTCTTACACAAAATTACTTCTAGATTTTTTTGTAAGAGACAATGATAGATCCTTAGGTAAGTACGTTTGAAACGTTAAGTTATCGCCCTCTGTCCCCCATACCCCGACTTGTAACTTGTACCTCGTGTGATCATAAGTTTTGAGACGAATATTGTTTTAAATAAATCAATTACAGAAAATATTCCTGTCAAGGTTATTATTTTCTTTGAATCACTGCACTGTAGCTGATAAAAGTAAATAGAGTTTATTTAAATTGGCTTTCAATGTTTTTGATTTAAGCCTTTAAATGCGGTGGTCTCTCTTAGGTGCCGGCACGAAACGAAAAACGCCTTTTTCACTGACAAGTTAATGTCTATGGTAGAAAGAAAGTTAACACAGCGGAACTACAAATTGTACACCAAGACCGATAGATGTTCCAACTACTGCACTGAACGTACTGCAACCTTATCACCCTGCGAGGTTCACGATACGGTCGATTATTACGTACGAGGTAGCCTTTTCCTTCAATTTTTAATACTAGATGCTCAAACTATGCCTTAATTACCAAATTAGAATTATCCATTTACCAGATAGACTATTGGAATCACTTTTTAAAGTTTATTTGATAAGTTTATTTGTCAAAATAATTGGTTTTTTGACAAAGTTTTGGAGAACACCGTAACAAAATTAAATTTCATACGAAAACTGCTGCTGCTGCTGCTGTATGTCTTTTACCAGTCAATAGAAGTAACTTTCTACGAGCCCGGCTCTAAATACTCCTGATTAGTCTTTTTGGGCAAAATTACCTTTTATGAACACACAATTTAGAGCTAAAAACCTGCCATAAATACTACTCAAAAATAGTTACTCACAAATGAGCCACTGGAAGAGAAGCAAGAGATTCCCTGATGAAATTTTTCGTGTCTCGCGGAGTCATTATCTAGGTGTAGTCGACGCAATAAATGGCACCTAACATAAAATATTGGAATGCAGTTTAAACAATAACTATGTAGGTTTATTAATGAAACTATTTTCAAGTAAAATTAACAAAATATTTTAAGGTATATATAAAAAAAAAAACGAGTATTTAGCCGTCTTAAAACTTATGATCACACGAGGTAATATTAACAAAAGCCTCTTTTTAACTCCCTTGATTAGAAACAAACTTTGGCTAATATGAGAAGTTGCAAGCTTTTATGAAATAGACCCACTCTAAAATTCAAAATAACATATTATTATGTAACCTCTAAAGCAGAAGCTTATAATTGAAATTATTTAAAATATCCGTCATTTTATAAAACTATTATTTGAGTTTGAATCTTCTTGCTTGGTAATTTTTTGAATGGACTAATTTGATAAAATATAAAATAAAATAAAAAATGTTGACGTTTCGGAAGCACTCGAGACCACGGGGTTGTTTCTCCCCAATAGCTCATCAAAAGCTACCTGATTATGTTACACGCTTTATTTATACTTATGTTGGGTTTTTCATAATAAGTTTATAGAAAAAAAAATGATTATAAGAATCTGATCTCTGATCATACTTATATGAAATCATTGGGTCGACTTGGCCAAAATAGAGTAGGGCAAATTTGTTATAGAATGTTGAAGTTGAACATGTATGAATTTAATTAGTAGTGAACCTTGATCTGTGTTGGTCGACTTGGCACTAGTATTGTACACATGGGCAATTATGCGCTAACTTACTGATCAAGCTGTATGCACTTAGCTTTGCCTACATAGTTTGTAAGCTACTGAACACGTGCGAATTAACCATGTATTGTATGATGTCTGTAAAGTGTACCTTCCTAATAAATCAATAAATAAAAAACTTAACCTAAAGAGACTGCGAAAAGAGACCCAATTCGTGACCACCGGCTTTGGTGATACAGAAAGGAACCTTTCGACTGTCCGCGCCCTGCCGTGCCCAGGAGGCATTATTATTATGACCATATTATTTAGTTTTACTATAGCAGTCAGGATGTTCTCTAAAGATGTTCTCTATTACCCTGATTTCAACTCTCGGATAAGAACGATAGAAACATAGAAATATGAATCGCAACTTATTGACAAATAAGATGATATAACAAAAATATAACTCCTTGGGTCCCAAGCTACATTTTCCTGTGTGGAATACAGTGGAAGTCCATTGTCATGCATTTTAATGTGGGTAGTTGTCATCAGTAAATCGCTGCTACTTCATAAAATATTAAATTTAACCGAGTTTCTTTAACCAATTTGAGCTTGTCAAATAAATAGAAGCCTTTATGGTTCATTATGAGCTCAAGGTCATTTCATAAAGACCACTTTTTCAGCGTTCAAAGAGCATACGTCCTATTACGTGTTAAATACTGAGAAACACTTGTCTTCGTCACGTCTCAAGCCTTGGCACATCCAATTTGCCGTGAGATCCATGACAATAGCACCTCGAAGCATGAGCTCAGCGTCTAATGCTACTTGATGTGTCCAGACAATACTGAACCCTATTACAATGAGAAAAGATCTACGCCGATCACGCCTCCTGCAGTGCAATGTAAAAGCAAAATTAATTTTGGCCAATGTTCTTGATAGATGACCCTTAATGGTACTTCGATTATTCCAGTTTGATTAGATTTTTGTACGTCTGTCGTTAGTAGAGTGAATCAATTTTCACTTAAAAATATTTTTTGTGGTAAAACGACGTGACTAGCGAATTTCTTATCGCTACTTCGCTGGGTGTGGTTCGTGATGCGGTGGCCTATCAGACACGTCACCCTACCTACATTAATTAAAAGTTGATTAATTTCCTTAAATAAGTGTCGCATCGTAATGGATTATTTATTTTACTCTCACTATATTATATTATGGTATAAATTACTTAGCATAGAAGTTAAAATCACGATGATGTTGAAAACTGCTACATTGGAGGTAACACCGACCGACTAGAAGAGAGACGGAATTATTAACAATTTTAGTTACCCTTTTACCTTATTATCAGATAAATTCCATGATAGACATTAACGATCAAGTGCAATTTAAGCAATAAAGAAGAAGTAAATACTTAAAATAATTATTTTCTTTACCAAACTTTGGGTTCTAAGTCGTAAAAGCTAAATTACAACCCAGTTTTTAAACCCTCGACACAAACAATGTGTGTCAGTTACATGATTAAGTTTTAGTAGCATAAAGCATTGTATATATCACTAACTTGTTGAGAGTTTTTTTTTCAATAGTAAGTTTTTTTTGCTACAACAGTACGTAGTTATTCATGGCGCTAATTGATTACGCAGCATTTCAAACTCACGCTAGATCTTTTAGTATGCAAAACCTTACGCTGGAAAACGTAATGTGTAGAAAACATTGTGACAAAAACATTACCCTCAATTCCGAGTAAAAAGCGCTCCGCTAAACTTCAGCATTTCTAATTAATTGAACTCCAAGACCACAACACAATGTGACTTAGTACACGAGTTCTAATCGTAACATACGGGCGCAGCTGTGCCGAAGCGAGTTACGATGACTCCGCGAAACGATGCGATGCGCATCTCCAACTTTATCTCCATGCCATCCATGGTCCTCACGCGAAACTTCCCGCATATCGATGTTTGCGGCCTTTTTGTAGGTCGAGCCTGCTTTAAGTTTTGCCTCAATACAGATTTCAGGGATAATTAGGTATATTCCTTGTAAAGTACCCCTTTTCAGTTTTTATCGAATTCACTTGACTCTAGTTCATATCATTCAGAAGTTAGTCGAGTGAATTTGCGTTTTGCATCTTTTTTGCAAGTTGAGCTGACGGTTTTCATCTAGTAATATTTCAATATCTGATAAACTGAGCGAAGCAATCATTAATAAAAGTACCAGTAAAAAATATTGATCAAAAGCTGTTACGAGTATGTAGGCAGCTTCTTTCCGTTAGGATGCAGTCCTAGAGCTAATCCGAGTATAGAAAAATATTTTAGCAGGGAATAAAACTATATTCGTTGAATCTTTCGGTTTCGTTTTACGTGTATATACCTATATAGTTTAAATAAAACAAACCAAACTATTATCGGTCAAAAAACACACCCAACAGTAAAGTTGTGTAGCAGTTGTGCAAACATTTTCAAATACGAGTACCTGCGTTGCACTTTGGTGGAAATAGTTCTCTATTGAGCTTTGTGGATTGTGTAGGCAAAGTTTTTTAAACAACAAAACCAATTTATATTCGCTACATTCGTTACGTTTACCTACTTTAGATATATTTGTGATCTCAGCCGCGTTGAGCACATATTTTCAGTATTAGTAATGAATCCTAAGTCCACTTCTTCATTTGTAAAATAAAGCGACCCGACAGCTACTGCGGTTTTCGTAAGCTGTTGGTTGTCAGTCATGTTAGTACAGCTGACGGTACAATAGAAAAGGGGCACGCGAATCATGTACGCTACCGTGAACTACACTCGTAGACAAAGAATACTGGTCGGTAAAATACCGTCATATATTCCTAAAATACTTAATACAAGGATGTACAGTTTTTTTAATCCTGTCATAATTTTACATTTAAACTGCAAAAATTGACGGTTATAAAATAGTTTTAAAGATAGGATCCCGGAAATTACTTATATAGTAGGGTATAGTTAAGTTGGGTGGTTGTTGGGAATAGTATATTACCAACCACCTGTACTTTTGTATGTTTGATGTACTTTTTTACTCCACTGGAGTGATATTAAAAACCTTTTATTTGAAAAACACTACAAATTATTAAAAAATAAAATAAAAGAAATCTCAAAAATATTTTTTTAAACCAAAAATGCAATAACGATTATGTGTCATGACTAGTAGATGCTAGCTCAAAATCAGCATTGACTGCCGCGCTATAATGTTATGGTGCCAAGATCCATTACTTAGAGGTCAAAACTTTATATCGAAATTTCGCCCAATTGAAAAAGATATAATATATAATTATTATTTTTTATTGTTAATGGGATTACGTTTGACCTTAGTCTAACCTGATGGAAAGTTAAGACAAAGTCTAAGATGGAACACGCTCACCCAGAAGATGCCTATTCACTCTTACCTTGAAGACATCGAGGTCATATGCTTCCGGAAATACAGACGCCGGAAGAGAATTCCAGACTGAAGCAGTGCGAATCAGAAATGATTTGTTAAACCGCCAGGTGCGGCATGGAGGGAATTCGACTACATGTGGACGAAATCCCATACGGCGCCTAGTACTCCGATAAAGAAAAGTCGAAGGGGGGATAAGGTCATGGAGCTCAGCAGCACACTCTCCAAAATACAACCTATAGAAAATTGCCAGACAGGCGAACCTCCGCCGATGCTCCAAACTTTGGAGTTTGGTTCCAACGAGCGCAACGTTGCCTATCAGTCTCCTGGCTCTCCGGTCCACCGAGTCTAAAGCACCCAGCTGATATTTGGCTGCACCATCCCAAAGATGACAACAGTACTCCATACACGATCTCACCTGAGCTTGGTATCGGTGAAGCAACTGTTTCGGTGAGAAGTACCGTTGGACCTTACAGAGGATACCCAGTTTTTTAGCAGCCGTTTTTGCTTTTGACTCGATGGAGCGACCGAAATTTAAATCACTGGTGATATCCATACCAAGGAGTTCAAGATGGTCGGATAGTAACAAGTAATTTTGGAAAGTAGGAGTGACGATGAAAGAGCTTCTCTTGGTAGAAAACAGACACGACTGTGTTTTATTGGCGTTGAATTGTACCAGGTTGGTTTCTCCCCAATCGGACACTGACCTAAGAGATAAGTTCAGACGCTCAATTAACGCCTCTCTAAGGGAGGTGGTCTCCGCCTGCCCTGAGTGCGCCGCAGAAAAATATCTGTCCGCCACGGTACTGTCATCTGCATACCCATAGATACTAGGACATAAAAGATCATTTATGTGCAGCAGGAAAAGTGTTGCAGACAGAACAGACCGCTGAGGCACACCCGCATTGATTTCCAGTATATCAGAGGAACTACTACTACTCTTATTGATCTGATTGATCGAATTTTTGGATACAAGAGGTTACTGTAGATTATCTAAGGAGAGGCCATACCCTATGGTGTATATACTTAAGGCGGGATATGATACTTTTGTTTATAAACTTTCTATCCCCTTGTAAAAAAACGAATCTACAAACTAGCTGTTAAGGGAACAGCAGGAAACTAATAATAGTTGCGTCGTGTATCCGTACATCTTCAAGTCACTAATATTATAATTTCAAAGATCACTTCTTCAAACCTTCTAACCTAACCCTTGCTTTATGAATAATCCATATGATACTTTTGTTTATAAACTTTCTATCCCCTTGTAAAAAAACGAATCTACAAGCTAGCTGTTAAGGGAACAGTAGGAAACTAATAATAGTTGCGTCGTGTATCCGTACATCTTCAAGTCACTAATATTATAATTTCAAAGATCACTTCTTCAAACCTTCTAACCTAACCCTTGCTTTATGAATAATCCATGCGCCTAAATAAAATGGTGACCCGATAGTAAGACCGATAAGCTGTTTTCATGGTAGAACACCGATGGGAAACTACACAGGTGTCGATCATAGATTTAGATTTCAAATTACATTTTGATCTCAATGAATTTCTCTAGTTCTCTTTATCTTAACCCATACCTACCGATTATCGAGGGTAAGGAAAGTAAGAAGCCAACAAAATGCCGTCAATTGTTAAATTAAACACCATCAAACCTTATAATAATAATTGGACATTTAAAATATAACTGTGAGATACACCTAATATATATTTTCCCAAAAAAGGGGCAAGTTCCGCTAAGAGATTATAGTAAAATAGTTTATATTTTTTGTGGGGATGTAAGGCGACTAAGCGATAAGCTCATACAAAAACACTCGCTTCTCGCCCGCTCGCCCACTCGTTCTAGTATTAAATTCTACTCGTTTATCGCTCTTCGCCGGCGGTGGGACCAGTGCCTGACGACCCCATCGCCCACTGGGTTTCCTGTACAATAAGTCAACGTAGGGCAGCTTGTGGCAAGCTGTTAGGGAGTAGCGTACCTAGGTACATACGCACGTGTATTATTCTACGTATTTTTCTGTCTTGTAAATAAAACCCAACGTCGGATAGCTCGCTCGAAATTTTCTTTAACCTCTGGGTTTTCTTTAACCTTTTTTTTTTAAGGAATCCGTTGCGTGATACTATATTTTATTTTAAAGTACAAATTCATGCTTACCTGCACCGGGTAACGCTATGGATGACGTTGATGATGAGAAGAGACAAGAAAAATAACCTTGTGCCGTATCCAGCTTGCTTCCGATATGACATTTTATTTTTTAAACGTAGTCAGAAATACGGTGCTTAAATTATTTTAAATAATCTAGGGGTCTTGTATTTATTTCACAAGTGTTTTAGATGTAGAAAGAATTTTACTAATTATCCATCATTTTAATAAATAGCGTACATTCACATATCACAAATTTCATGAAACTAAGCTAAGTACCACTATTCGAACTAAGTATTAAATTTCTTCCTAATAAAATTTGAATCTTGGAATGAAAGCACGCACTTGAACATCTTTATTTAAAAACGTATTACTCTAATAGAAAAACGTTTTAACCATTATTAAATTTCACGCATCTTCAACAAGCCCGAAAATTTCGTAACTGCCTGTCTTCCGCAAACATTATTTTGTTGCTTTAAAGAAAATTTAGTCCTATTTCCGTAGTTTAATAAGGCTTATACACATACATGCCATTTTAAAATGAACGACCCAAAAAGTTATTTATGTTAAAATAATTTCCGAGCTTCTTAATTCGAGTATTTGGGTTAAAGCCGCCATTGAAAAGGATGGGTATAACCAACCGTAATCCACGTTGACAATAGTGCCTATAAAGTGGTGAAAGGTCCAGATAGCTAAATCAAATTTCCTCGGCGGAGGCTTGAATAGCATGTGGCCGCATATATTTATGTAAATGGAGGTAAGATGGCAAGAAGTAATAGAACTATAACAGTTTGTCTTATATAACTTTATTTCTCGACAACTTGATCCTCCTTGATGTTGAGGGAATAACCAAAATCAATTTCCCGAGGCAAAAACTGTCACCAAAATTATTAGAGCCCAAAGCAATCCATTATTAATATCCATCTACCTTGGCCGGAAATAAACATTCTAGGAAAGGACGATATTTGATTATGAAGCTAATAGAACGAAAGTAATTTCTTTCTCGTGTTTTCGTTGTTTTCGTAAGGGCAAATATCTCATTCATTAAGTTTTCGGTTTCTTAGCACTAGCTTAAATCTAACTTGACAGATAAAGACAAAGCTTTAAAAATACTTTAATTGGAATTTTCAAACAATTTTAGTCCCTGGTCGTCACAAAGGCTTTCGTTAATCTAAAAGGAAACTATCTACAAAAATGAATGTTCTTTTCTTTACCTGTCATGCAGTCATGGGCTCATGGGTCATCTTGCAATCGCAATATGTCTTCGTCAAGGAAACTGTCGCTTTTATAAAGAGATACCGCCTTTTATCAACGAGACCAGAATATACACACAAAAATTTGATGCCAAAGGAGGAAAATGTGAAAAGAGTAAGTTACGTAATATAATGCGGTATTTTTTTTTCTTTTTCGACTGGTTTTACATGCTTTAAAACTGGCAACCGGACTTGTCTTCTCGAAGATCTCACGGATCGTAAATAAATGCCATACGATTAAATAAATACATGCTTATGTATGTACTTATGTAAGAAGTATCAATACTGTGTACCCTGTCAATACTCAAAAGTTTTAATTAATCTAAACATGAAATTCAAATAGAAACTTATTGGACAACTAGTATAATCTAGTCAGTAATCCTTTTTTTTAATCCTTGTAAAAAAGTTTTTACTGCTGTGTAATGAGCAGGATTTTTTTCTGAGTTTAGATGTTTTCAATGTATTGTGGTTTATAATTAACAACCCGTATTAAAGTACACATTACAGCATGTACATACAATACGAGCAAAAATTAAACCAGACTTATGGTTTAATAGTGTAATCACCCATTTAGATAATTGTTTAAGTTACACTCAATTTTGACCCTGTCAATATTGATTTTCGAAAGAAAACGAGCAGTAATGTACGGGTTATCATCCTACTCAATGATAAAGAAACATGAGCTTTTTCAAAGCACTGACATTTAAGTTGTCCATAAGCGTTTATTTACATGTTTTGCTTAACATTGCGGTCTCAATTATTAAGTATCGTTAATATTTTTAGCAAAAGTTAATTTTCAGCAAAAGTTATCTAATTACGAGGGTTGTTCCAAAAGTTTCTAGCTGCTTTTACTCTATTCATGACATTTATATTTATTGATATCATTATGTGGATTTCAATAGTGATGTGCTGGGATAAAATAGAGATCAGCAATTAATTTATTCATATTTATTGTTTTTGCTAAAAGCTATTCAAAAATTTGTGAGAAAAGTACTATTTTTGAAAACTAAAAATAGTTTTGGCAACTAATTCACTATACTGGAAAATGCCTGTGATAAATTCTCAACTTAATTTTGCTGATTTTTATGTAAAAAATCACTTAATCATTTTATCGACTTACTAATGACCCATACTAATAGTCAATTTTTATAAGATTGTCCTCAAATATATTTATTTAAACCCGGGGTATTTTATGACCCGGGTCTATCCTAAAACTACGACCAAGACTACCGGGGATGGGCAGCAGTATCCCTTGAGTGCGGTGGAGATACTGCGATCGCCAATCCGCTTGCCAAGCATGGCGTTTATGGCATTTACCCCCCATGAAGTTAGGGGAGGCCTATGTCCAGAAGTATACGTCTTTCGGCTGGTATGGTGGTATTTGGTCATTCTTAAATACTTACTAGTAGCAGGGGTGGTTTACTACCGTGACGTCATCGCGCCGCGCAAAGTACATGCGGCCGCCGGCTCACACGTCGTGTGACTATTCAATGGTTGCGGCGCAGCATTACGGATCGCACGCGCTGTTGTGCCGCTGTACGATCATAAAATATACCCTTTCGTGTTAAATAATAATTTCAAAACCACATCATTATTGTATAAAAAATATCTTTATATAGTTACCCAAATTCTTTAATTAAAATGTTGAAAAAACTGACAGTTATCAGTCAAAAAACTGACAGTCATTGAGTTTGGTATTCACTAACGGTTGACATAAAAGAAAATGAAAACGTTGGTTCTAAGAATCCTCTTTTTATTTTTTAAAGTGATGCCTTTAAAAATTATATAAAACCTTGTATCCCCTGGTTATATGTATGGAGTGGCCCCCTCCCCCTACTTTAATATTTTTTCGTCATTTCACATCACTTTTACGTAGCGGTTCATACGAGTAGAACATACCTTTCTGCTAAATGTTTTAATTGTATTTGTAGTGCTTATAGTCTCCGAGTTACTTTGGTTGTCACATACATACGAAAAGACGGACGGACGGGTTCCGTTTTCACCATTTTGGCTACGGAACCTTAAAAGTACTATTCTTAATTGTATTGTAAACAACACTACTAATAATAAAATACCTACATATATTTAAATAGGTTTTCGCTGGTGGTAACCCTAGCGCTGAGGGCGGGGCCTCGAAAGAGCGCGTTGCGTGCGATAGAAAAAGATGGCCACGTTTAGGCACGTTCGGCATACCTAAATGGACGATTTGTTAATAGAGAAACTTCTGTACTTGTACTATTACTTATTCTGTGCTAGTAGCCTCTAAAATGAGCTAGGGAATAATTCTGTTTTTTTTTTTTAAGTATAAAGTCTAATTAATAATCTGAAATTTTGATATGTTTATGTTTGCTACTACCTACATCTAAACCGTATGTGATACGTTCAGGGTTTATATTCAGGTATCTGAAATCTAAAAGTTTCATATTCCAAAAGCATCATTTGTATTGACAATACGAATTTTTATTCCCATTTCGCAAGTTGATCTTTAGCTACCACTAGCGAGCAAGCAAGGCAAACATTTTAAGAGCACCACGGATCTCAAATCTTAGTGAGGATCACCTCAACTCGCTGATTACCGTCAAAAGTGTTTAAACTACGTGTTTTCGTTTGGTTGCCTCGGGGGCGCACTTTTCACACTTGTCAGGTACAAGCCAAAACTACCCCGGCATTACAGACTAGGGAACGATTTGGGTGATGTTGCAAAAGTGCCGCACTGTCCTTTTTAATCTCCTGTCAGTCGGTCTTTTCAGCGACAAGATTCGCATTTTGGGTCACATAGGTATTAAAAGTGTAACTCAAAAGCGATGAACATAAAAGGAATGAAGAAATTTTCCTGTTATGTAGACTTAAGGATACTATACTTATAAAAAGAGGGCAATTTTATTGATAAATTCAATACAAATTGTAAGCTTTTTCATTGACCATTGTCCTTGACTCCATGTAGTTGACACTAACCTAGACTGGACAGAGGTATTAGATACTTGCCAATGCCCTGAACCCTGTGCCATTTGAAAACGCCACATAGTATTTTGGAGTCGATAGTGAAAATTGTGTTGATTAGGATTGTCAATTATTGATTGAAGTAAAAAAAAATAAGTCTTTAATTTTTTCTGTTTTAACAAGTAATAATTCAGGTATACTACTTTATATTAATCATCGTTTACGAAAACAATAAAAATAGACATTTAATTTTTTCACATATTATTAAGCAATTTATTTCATTATTCCGTAATATTTGATTTAGCATGTGACATCATATCTCTTGATAACGTATGATGAAAAGCACTTATGCAGGTACTAACTATACACAATATTCTACACGGCGGCCGTTCCTCTGCCATAAAACAAACTTCGGCACCCAACTATCTCCCACGTACGGCCTATTTATTACCTCCCTCTCACGTAAAAACTAGAGTGAGACAGCCGCGAAGAGGGAAATAGATTTTTTATAGCAAAGCTGTGGGGAAAGTTCCGTACTTTCTAGCTCTAAGTTGAGTTGGTTCATAAAATGTATTATGGCCTACATAATTTAACCCGTAAGTACAGCTATATTACTTTAAGTTTACCACTGGTATTATGCTATTGTTCCATTGGATATTATACTTTATCACTAATGTAATAGAGTATTTATTACATGCACACTCTCTAAAGATTGTATGTTTGTAAATAATAGGTATTTTAATATATTGGTGCGCAAGGGACAGCCAAAGGGCGCGAGGCCGCCCGGTCCACCGCTTGCGGGACGTCATCCAGGCAGTGGCTGGTGTCACTGGGACCTGCACCGCGGCGAACCGGGACCTGTGGAGATGGAGGAAGCCTATGTCCAAAAATGGACAAACCAATGATAGTGCTAGTATAACCATCATCATAATATCAGCCGAAACATGTCAACTGCTGGCCAAATGCCTATCCCAAGGATTTCGATAATGACCAATGCTGTGCCGCTGGAGTAATAAGATAAGACAACGAAGTATTTAAATAAAATGAAATAAGTTTTGCATGAAGCATGTATAACTAACTTTCTTTTAGTTTATTGATTGTTACTTGAATTTTAAATTGAAATGTATAATTATTTACTATTTGTAATCTATTGGAAAATAAAAGGCTTTTATTATTATTATAATACATCATTAAATTTATATACATGTAAAGGTTTTTAAGGTTGTTAGGATTAGATAGATGGGCGTTATGTAATTGTTATTACGAATTCATTTAAAAAGTGATTTTGGTCTGTAAAATTACTTCGCCGTTACGAGCAGTCTTAAAATCTATAACGTTCTTTTAAGCTAATAAATATAAAAAAAAAAACCCAGTGTTCATACAACGATATCTGAGCGCCTTGGGTTTGTGTGCGGTTGACAATAACCGATTTAATATACTTCTTTGAATTGGTATATTTTCGGTCGCTGAAATTAAATTTTGTGCAGAAGTTGTCGTCTTTCACATCATAACGATGATATTATTCACTCCGTTTGTAAATTCTTAGCAAATTCCGAAATTATTAAAAATACTAAAAACACGAAACTTTCTCACATTAATAGTTTACAAATAGAATAAAAAAGAGGTTTATACATATATTTTTTTTTTTATAAATTTTGAAATTAGGAATATTACATGCACCTATGAACGTCAATAAACTACCACCGGTTCGGAAAAATATACTTCTGCCACGAGGAGAACCGGCGTAAGAAACTCGGCGAGGTGTCATTTTTTCAAAAAAATATACATTGTATAGTTAAATATACAATTACAGTGTCAGCTACTACAAAATAACTTAAATAACAATGCTACAGTAGAAAATATATTTTTGCGATAGATTACCCGTGCAGGACGCTATCACACCAAACATCCCTATCCATGATGTAATCGTTTAACTTATAATATGCTCTTGAAATAAGTGTTTGTTTTACTACAGATTTGAATTTAGAATTGCTAAGTTCAGTAATGTGTTTAGGAATTTTATTGTTGAATTTGATACAATTTCCCAAGAACGACTTTTTCGCCTTTACTAGTCTATAGAAGGTTATTTTGAGTTTCCCAGTATTTCTCGTGGCTATTGGTTTGTCAGCGTTGGTTGGAAAATTGCCCAAATTCTTCCTAACATACATTATTATTTCAAATATGTATAGGGACGGCAGGGTTAGAATACGTATTTCTTTGAAAAATTCTCTTAATGAATCACGCGACCCCAAGTTATAAGTTGCTCGGATAGCCCTTTTTTGCAAAATAAAAACCGTTTCAATATCTGCAGCTGATTCCCACAAGATAAGACCATAAGTAATTATACTATTAAAATAAGCAAAGTAAACTAACCGTGCCGTTGCCACATTGGTAAGCTGCCTTATTCTCCTGACTGCAAATGCAGCAGAGCTCAACCTACTTCCTATCGCTGTTATATGGGAACCCCACTGCAATTTTGAGTCCAATGTAATACCTAAGAATACAGTAGAAGTAACAAATTCTAATGTTTGACCAGTAAGTTTAATATTTGTATCTAAGTTTCTGTTTGATGAGTTCGCTAGAGAGAATTTCATACATTTCGTTTTTTTCGGGTTCAATACTAAGTTATTGGCAGCAAACCAGTCAGATATCATGGAGAGGGTATTATTTGGTTCAATGAGTTCAGTATCTCTCCTATTTACCTTGAACAGTAATGAGGTTTCGTATGCGAACATTACAATGCCTGATCTTCGGCTTACCATATATGGCAGATCATTTACATAAACAAGGAACAGGAACGGACCTAGAATAGACTCCTGAGGTACTCCCATTTCTACCACTGTCTCTGACGAAATGGCTTTATTTATCGCTACCTATTGATTTCTCTGTGTTAAATATGACTTCATGAGATCTAATGCATGCCCTCTGATGCCATAAAACTTAAGTTTACAAATTAAAGTACCATGATCTACACAATCAAAAGCCTTGGAAAGGTCACAGAACACTCCGATGGCGTCGTGCGACTCTTCCCAAGACTGCAAAATAAATTTTAATAAACTTGCACCTGCATCAGTAGTTGACCTACCCTTCGTGAAGCCGAACTGCTGTGTGTGCAAAATATTGTGAGAATTAAAGTGAGAAACCAATTGCGTAAGCATTAGTTTTTCGAATATTTTGCTAAACGCAGGTAGGATAGAAACTGGACGATTTTAATTTTTTATTTAATCGTATGGCATAGATTTACGAACCGTGAGATCTTCGAGAATAATAAACTGGACGATAATCAGAAGGATTATCTCTATGACCTGATTTGAAAATTGGAACTACTTTACTACATTTCATTAAGTCTGGAAAAATGCCATACAGTCTATACAGTTATTAAAAATGAGAGCTAGAGTTGGTGCAACGACCTCCAGAATAGATTCTAGTACCTTGACTGACACGCCCCATAAGTCCTCAGTGCTCTTTATTTTTAACATTTCAAAGGACTTCAGTACATCTAGAGGAGAAACATGATGAAATTTGAAATTAGTTAGTGATTCTAATTTTACGTTGTCTTTTAGAAGGGATTCAGCTTTTGTGGTAGACGATGCTAAACTTTGAGTAGTGACTATAGGAATTTTAGAAAAGAAATTATTAAATTCATCAGCTACTTTTACTGCATCAGTTATTAAATTATCCTTTACTTTCAAAGGAATTGTGGACTCTTTATTATTTCTCTTCTCAGTCTCTGTGTTTATTATTTTCCAGACTGTTTTGGCTTTATTATCTGAGGACCTAATTTTATTATTCAAGTGCATTGCTTTTGCTTTTGTGCACACTGTTTTATTATAAACTGATGGCACTGCTTCGCATTAATTTTTAACCCCTGACGCGGAACTAATAACTATGAGGGGTGTTATGAGTTTAACATGTGTATCTGTGTTTGTGTGTCTGTCTGTGATTTGCATGCAGTTTTTTAATTTGATAACATGTTTTCCGGCGATGGTTCTTAAAGATTCTTCTGTGTGTCTTATCAAAATCAGGTTAGCCGTTTGTGAGATATTGAAGTTTGAAATGAAAATGTCGAGGGTTTTTCAACTTTTCTAAGTTGTCAGTCGATTCAGGAATCAGTTTGCGAAATATTTATGCTTTCAAGTGGCCATTTTTAGGGTTCCGTACTCAAAGGATAAAACGGGACCCTATTACTAAGCCTCCGCTGTCCGTCTGCAACCAGGCTCTGTCTCATGAACCATGATAGACAGTTGAAATTTTCACAGTAAGTTAATTCGGTTGCCGCTATAACAACAAATACTAAAACCGAAAATAAAATAAATATTTAAAGGAGCTCTCATACAAAAAAGTATTAATAAGTTGCTCGGTGTTTTCATTAAGCGCTGGGTTTCAAAATGTATGGGAAAACTAAAATCCGACTCGCACTTAACCAAATTCATACTTGATGTTATTTAACGTTATTATTACTGTTAAACAATATTATTATTTAAATTAAATTAAAAAGGCTATAATGAACTGTCTAATGTTGTATAGACAATAAATAGTACGGAACCCTTCGTGCGCGAGTCCGACTCGCTCTTGACCGATTTTTAGGGTTCCGTATTATAGAAGTCAGCTCTCCCACCCTAACAACTATGCAATTATGTTTGGATATTGTGAAAAGATTCACAACGAGTCTGCGATTTATCCTGAAGGTATGTAGAATCCATTAAACTTCAGACGCGTTCTTGCAAAAGTACTTGGGAATATTTAATACAAAAAGCGACTTTCATACTTATGTGTATTATTTCAATGGTCCTTTGATGTATTAGGCGGGTTTGTGTACAAGTACATAGGTACACTAGGTCCTTTTAAACCTACATTAATATAAAGGATAAAAATTGGAATTTCAGGGCCGTCTATTTAACCCATAACCAAACATTAAATTCCGATATTTTTATGGGCTGATTTCCATTCTGGCACTAACCTAATAGTTATTTAAATAGAGCGTGGGTTGTTGAAGAGCTCTCACAAATAAACCGGTCAAGTGCGCGTCGGCCCACGCGCGATGTAATGTTCCATAGTTCTGTTGCCCACACGATACATTATGAGGACAACATATATTTACCGTATTTTTGACACAACTAACAACGTTATATTAGTAATCAATGGAACTTGTTCGAAATTTTGCTTTTCCAGGTACAGTCAGCATCAAGTGTAGCTACGCATTTGAAAAGTTCAAAAGTCTTTATTACAACTACAAGGGAATAAGAGTTTTTGATCCCTCCATATGCATAGCTACTTTTGATACTGACTGTAGGTGTATCTCATTTGCTTGTGGGTAATCGGGTATATAGTAAAATGTGGGTAGCAAGATATCTCGGATAATAAATTAGTCTCAGCCCAACGCCCGTGTTTGATTGTCGACTCCTCGTTCATGTACCCTGACATGGCGCAGCCGGTACCTAATTCTAACAAAGTATTCGTGAACTTTTCGTGGCAAAGATATTGAACTTGTTTTGTGTGGTGCATTAATGACAGACAGTGAAAGTGATCGATTCGAGGACTCAAAGGAGGAAATTATAGATAGATCTTCAAAAATGGAATCGATTTTACAACCACCGCCCCCATTCTTGTTCGAGAACAATCTCACCAATGTGTCATCCGGAAATTTAAGTGCAGAGTGGGAAAGTTGGAAAAAATCATTTCTAATCTATTATGAAGCGTGTGAATTATCAAAAAAGTCTCAAACTGTACAGATAAACATATTGCTGCATATTATCGGAAACAAATGCCGAGAAGTATACGAGCAATTTACAGAAAATATTGACACGGTACAAGGATTGTTACAAAAATTCGATGACTTTTTTGTACCCTTAAAGAATTTGGCGGTCGAAAGGCATAAATTTTTCAAAAGAGATCAAAAAGAGTTGGAATCAACTGACCAGTATATTTTCGAGTTAAACAAAATAGCTTCTAAATGCGAGTTTGAAGGCTTGACTGATGGATTAGTGTGCAGCAGGTTTATATGTGGTGTGAGGGATGTCGGTCTTTCAGAACGAATGCTCAGGGAACCAGACATATCGTTAAAGAAGGCAATCGATATATGTAAATTAGCGGAGATGTCAAGGATGCAGGCATTAACTATAAAAACAAATAATGTTGAGCATCACGTACATGAAATGTCACAAAGTAACGACAGCGCCGGGACTGCAACCTATGACGTACATCACATAAACAAACGCCCGCGCCAGCCGCCTCTCACACCGACGCGATATAATGCTTTCAAAGGAGCTCAAGAAGCTCAGAAAAACCGTAATACAAGTTCAACATTTTTCACCCCAAGGCCCACAGGTGGGAATAAATCCAATCGTTACACATCATCGCAACCAATGTTAAATGAACCTCGGCGAACATTCACATCAGGTTGTGGAAATTGCGGCCACGCGCACGGAAGGATGGAGTGCCCCGCGTTCGGCGTGCGGTGTAACAAGTGTAATAGGAGGAATCACTATGCAAGAATGTGTAGATCATCGCGCCAAGTGTACGAAATACAGGAGGACTCCACCGATCAGGTAATCGCTCAAGTTAACAATATAAATAGTGACTGGTCAGTAGAATTGCAAATAAACAAGGTTTTTGTAAGTTTCAAGTTGGATACGGGGTCGGATGTAAATGTTTTGCCTAAACGATTTTTGAATAAAATTGAACTAAGTACAGAGAATCTCACTAAGACGTCAATTAAGCTAAAGGGCTATTCCGGAGGAAATATTTGTGTAGCGGGAAAATGTTATTTAAAGGTAACTTACAAGGAAAACACATTTTTTTTGAACTTTGTAATTGCCGATGTCGATTCACCTCCTGTACTTGGCAGGGACGCGTGCGAAGAATTAAACCTAGTTAAACGGATAATGTCTGTGCAAGACTGTTCTTCAAGCGAAAACATATTAGATGAGTTTCCAGACATCTTTAAAGGTATGGGTTGCTTGCCGGGTGAATATAAAATACAATTAAATAACGAAGTTTCCCCAGTGGTCCATGCACCTCGAAAGTTACCGTTGGCATTAAAAGATCAAATAAAAAGCAAATTGATTGAAATGGAGAACGAAGGAATAATTTCGAAAGTAGAAGGCCCGACAGATTGGGTCAATAGTATGACCGTAGTAAAAAAACCTAACGGTGACTTACGCATATGCTTGGATCCACGAGATTTAAATAAGGCAATTAGACGCGAGCACTTTAAACTACCAACATTTGAGGAGATTACGGCTGATTTGCTGGGTGCAAAGTACTTCAGCACACTAGACGCGAAGCAAGGTTTTTGGCAGATAAAACTACACCCAAATTCTACAGAGCTCTGTACATTTAATACAGTATTCGGGAGATATAAATTCTTAAGGATGCCTTATGGAATATCCTCAGCATCGGAAATTTTTCATAAACGGTTATACGGTCATTTTGATGACATTGAAGGTGTCGTATTATTTGTTGATGATTTATTAGTTTATGGCCAAACGAAAGAAATTCACGATCAGAGGCTGCGAGCAGTGCTGAAAAGATGTAAAGAGATCAATATAAAATTAAATAGAAACAAATGCAAAATAGGCTTAACTGAAATTAAATATCTTGGTCATAAAATCGGTAGTGATGGGATTCGCCCGGACGATTCACATATCGCGGCGATTAGGGACATGCCTACTCCAAAAAATGTAAAGGACGTTGAAAGATTTCTGGGGTTAGTGACATACGTCAGCAACTTTATACCCAATTTCTCTGATAAGACTGCTGTTTTAAGAGAACTATTACAGAAAGATGTCGAATGGCATTGGGACAAAACTCATGAAAATTGTTTTAAAGACCTGAAAAATGACTTGATTACTTCTCCTGTATTACAATACTACGATATAAACACCCCCGTAGTAATTTCAGTAGATGCCAGTAAACATGGATTAGGTGCTTGCTTATTACAAAATAATCTCCCTGTATGTTATGCATCCAAGTCACTAACAAAAACAGAGCAGTCATACGCTCAGATCGAAAAAGAGCTGTACGCGTGTGTTTTTGCATGCGAAAAATTTTACACATATATATACGGGCGTACAAATGTAACCATCGAAACCGACCACAAACCACTAGTAAATATAATTAATAAACCCCTGGTCAACGCTCCTGCGAGATTGCAGAGAATGTTGATGCGACTATATCCATATACATTCACACTGGTGTATAAACCTGGTAAATATCTATTCATTGCCGACACACTATCGCGTGCGCCTGCACCGAACGCGGGCAAGCCCCTCCCGCCGCGCGACCATTTCGACTCGCAGGCACAAGTCTGTGCCCTCGCGGCTAGCAATTCTTTAATCGACACGCATTCATTAGAAATACAGAAATGTACAAAGGAAGATCACGAACTTCAAACCTTAATAAAAGTTATAAAACGCGGTTGGCCAAATGACAAAAATCAAGTTGATGATATTATAAAATGTTACTGGAATATCAAAGATGAATTAACAACTGATTTCGGAATGGTTTGGAAGGGAAATCGTATTGTCATGCCAAAGTGTATGCGCATGGATATGCTAAAGAAAATTCACTCTAGTCACCTGGGATTAGAGAAATGTAAGCTAAGGGCAAGAGAAACAGTATACTGGCCAAGCATTAATTCTCATTTACAAGATTATTTGTCAAACTGTCAGGCTTGTTTAACTTACAGAAAGCAAAACTCTAAGGAACCTCTTATTCCACATGAAATACCGGAAAAACCGTGGCGTAAAGTGGGCATAGACATTTTTCATTTGGCAAATCAGTCGTATATCATCGTCGTCGATTATTTTAGTAAATTTATAGAAATAGCAAAGTTGTGTAGCTTAAAATCAGAAAACGTAATTGGAGAACTAAAATGTATTTTCCGCAGACACGGCATACCAAAAATTGTGATGAGTGACAATGGACCAGAATTTTCGTCCGCTCTTTTTAAACAGTTTTCTACAAATTGGAAATTTCACCACCTTACTTCTTCTCCCGGATACGCACAATCGAATGGCCAGGTGGAACGATCCATACAAAGCATAAAAAACATAATGAAAAAAACGAATTACGATAGATCAGATTTGGACTTAGCACTATTAGAGTACTCATGTACCCCGATAAGCGAGGACTTACCCTCACCCGCTGAATTACTGTACAACAGGAAACTACGCAGTATCATACCTTGTAAAAGCAACCCATCAGCAATGCCTAAAATTATACATCATCATTTGCATGACAAATTAATAGAAAGGCAAGCTAGACAAAAACATTATTTTGATTTACGCACTAAAAATCTAAGCACATTGATCTCTGGACAAAAAGTTAAAATTAGAGTAGGTAATAGTTGGGTTTCAGGTACAGTTGACCGCGTACTAGGTCCTAGGTCATATCTGGTCTCAATGCCTAATGGCAATGTACTGCGACGCAACAGAAAACATTTGATTGTAGACTCAAATCAAAGACAGGATTACACATTTATTAATTTAGATGATGACGTCACTCCGCCTTCATTAGTCACGCGAACAACATCCAACCCCAGCCAACCAGTTTTACAATCAACTGATCGCAATGTACTTTCTCAAACAAATATGTTTTATCGTACTACTCGTTCCGGCAGGATAGTGCGACCTCCTGATCGGTGGGGATACCCCTCCACGGCGTCTGCGAATATCCCTGCCACGTAATCTAAGTTTAACTGTTATCATAATTAAGGTACGAAAAAAAAAATGGCATAAAAATATATATATACAATACAATTTCAAATTCAATTCTTTTGCACGTTAATAAGGTTTAACTTTCATTGAAATTATTACTATAATGATTGACTATTAGAAATAATAATCAATCCTATTAGCTATAAATATGAATTAATTTAGCTTTAACTCTGCAAGTGTGTGTTAGGTAAACAAGCCTAAACATGTATGAATGTATAATTGTATACCAACTAGTTACACATATTTTTACCAAATCAGCGGATAACCAATTGTAAATGTATCAAATGTGTAAGTACATAATTTCCAGACGTCACTTAATTATTGTAGTAGAATGTTTTGATTAATTTCTTATGATATGTTTCAATAAACAACATGTAAAACTGTGCCACCTGGAACAAGTAAAATAAAATTTGTAATTAAGTTAAAAATTAAGATACATAAAATCATAATATAAGTGCATGCAATTACATAAAAATAAGAATGAATGGATAGAAATTTAAACAATACTTGCGAGTATGTAATAATGAATAGTATATAATTGGTAATAAATTATACGTAATTTGTATCATCTTGCAATAAGTGTGTAGGTAAGAGATATTCAAATTATCGGCAACGTTTATTTTCTTAAAACCAGATAGGTACCAATTTGTTCATTAAACACTATTTAATGAATTCACTCGTAATGCATGACAATTTGTAATTAGATACTTAAATTGAAGATTGAAAATGATTTTAATTTAATAAATATTCTTATCTTCTTGCATTTTAGTAAGAAAGATTGAACTTCATGTAAATCAAGTTAGGTTAACAACTATTAGTAATAAATATAGGTATAGGCATATCCACCCATAAGATATGTAAGTAACTGTGCGCACAATGTATTAATTAGGTATGGTAACAATAACAATTGTAAATTACTCTAGGATGTAATAGCCAGAAATAGTAACAAACTTTAACTCAATACTATTTTTCACACCTAGCCTACGAAATTATATTTACATAAAATTATGTTATATGGAAGTAAATATTATTTCCTTAAAAAAAAGAAGGTTGTAGGTGTATCTCATTTGCTTGTGGGTAATCGGGTATATAGTAAAATGTGGGTAGCAAGATATCTCGGATAATAAATTAGTCTCAGCCCAACGCCCGTGTTTGATTGTCGACTCCTCGTTCATGTACCCTGACTGTACACTCCTTAAGACCGGCTATTACTCCCGCCCGGGATGATTAATTTTTACATTTTTCACTTTGGCTGGAAATTATAATTTCGCTAAGTACACGTTTCCGCTTGTAAAAATATATACAGCTATTACTCGTTAACTAGTTATGTCTACTTAGCTGTGATAGTTTTCCTTTTAAAATCGTTATACGAGTATGTTAGTGTATGGTATTAGTTTACCATGTTATTTTTTCAAATACCAAGTAGCCACCGTTTAGCTGGCAGTGGGGGGTAGGGGCGGACATACACTCCAACAAAAAAAATGCAATTTTGAAGTTTAATAGATATCACGCAAACAGATTCTGATTTAAAAAATACATAGTTAAAGAAAACTTAAATTACTTTTAAACAAGCAATTATCCAACGATATCCCACACGATGGTTTTGCTTTTTACTACATATATTTACATATACACCAACTTACAGCTTTCTAGTAGTAACGGACATGGCGAAACTAAAATGGTTCCTTGTTCAGAACCCTAAAAAAGAATAAGAAATGAAGGCTTTTTCTTTACCTAATATTTATATAATGACACAGACTGGGTTGCTAGAACTCTTACGAATTAAGTTTAAAAATACTTACTTATTCTTTTTATGACGATTTTACCTACCTACAGTTTAATGCCCTGATTATTTAGAAGGATTTAATGTTATACGATTATATGTATAGTAGATTGTATGACTAGACAATAAAACGATCCATTTTAGGCGAGGTGTGCATATAGCTACCCGAGCCGGAACGGCCAGGGTCGATAGGCACAGCGAGGTTAAAATGGGTTTTATTACCGAGTTATACACTCTAGTTTTGCACTTTGAACAATAAAAAACTAAAGTTAGGTACTTATTTTATATCTTAAGATACTAAATTTTACAGCCGAATGCTTGCCATGAAATTCCCGATTTAAAAAAGATGTTTTGCCTCTATCGCATTGGCACATTTTGAGTAAAAAGGAAGGGAGATAAAAGATGGTTTCACGTTACAGAATGAGCAAACAAAAAGTTTAGCAATTTAAATATGCGTTTTGTTTCATATATATGATGACATTGGCTGAATAATATTTTTAATAATTGTAAAGTAGGAACTATAAAACACCTTATGTCTTGAGACATGAATAAGTACGTGTATATCTGTATTCTAATTGGTTGATACCAAATGCGAAGATTCTCTTAAGTTCAAAGTTCAAAGTTCAAAGTTCTTTATTTGTAAACATAGGTATTCAAGGTGGTACAAAAAATGTGTGAACGCTATGTTTCGCCGTTAGGCATACAAATTTGTAGTAGAAATTATATAAAATTAAATAAAGGCATATCAATTACAAAATTCACTGTTCATAAATAAGATAAAATTCAAAATTATAATTGCTTTAAGATTAATAAGACGAGAGCAAAAAAAAAATCCATATTACATAACATATATACTATACATAAATTAATTTAAATTGTCAGAAAAATAATCCGCTAATGAGTAATAATTTTAATTAAATACTTAAGGCACTGGTCCCACCGCGAGCTAGTAAACTATGAGCTATCGGCTATTTTCTAGCCCAAGAAACGAACAAAAGATAATCGCTTCCGTGTAAATAAAAGAGAGAAATATATTTTTATAGTTAATCGCTCGCTGTTCACACTGCCGGCGAGGACACTATCCCACCGCCCGGCGAGTAAGCTATAATTCCATAGAATTTTTACTAGCCTCCCGCCGATTGTCAATTGTTTCTAGTGCAGAATTTTACTAGTTGCTCGCCGAGTTCGCCAATATCTGGCGGTGGGACCGCTGTTTACTTGTTGACCGCAGCGATAAAAGCTATCGACTATAAAACTAGCTCAGCGGTACTCGCCGATGCCTGCTTGGCGAATGCTTGGCGATCAGAGCGATCATTCTATAGATATTCGAGTGCACGTATTTACAATGAATTTAAAACAATCATATAAACTATCTTTGTTGTCTAGTTTGGATGACGATGATGACGTTTTTTATAAAAGCATGCGAGTAGTGGCAATGGCAATTACGAGTATGAAGAGACGGAAGAAAAAAAGGGATATTTTCAAAAGAAAACCAAGAACGATTTGGATGCATGAAATTAATTATTTCAGTAAAGAAGTGAGTTCAGACTGCCACTTTGATCCCTCCTAGCAGGGAAGAAAAGCCCCGTTTCCGAATAGGTGATGTGAAAATATCTTTTTCTACTAGTCAACTCTAATCTGTCAATCAAACGAGTGACAGCAACATCAAAACTAACGTCATGAAGTCTAATTGTCTATACCTAGACTCTAAGAGCACTGCTTAGCAGTTATCAAAAAAAATGGTACAACTGATATTTATTTTAAACTTGCAGATTCATTGCAAATGTCAAAATTGAGGTTTAATAATTATTTCTCAGATGATAATGAGACCTAATACAGTTTTGCATACAATTTTCTCAAACATCGTGCGTCAAAATTCATAGGGTGACCATGATTTACTTAGTTTGTGATTGCTTTTTGGTGTAAAGCTAAAAATAATAATTGAATGTTATTTGATCAAATACTGCCGTATCATAATGATAATTAGTTAGAGTCAGAAAAAAATGTTTTGGATCATGACCCAAAAAGTCATCCTGTATAGAACCCCGGCTGAGCTAGTGGAACGAGTAATCGCCCGACGCACGGGAACACTAGCTTATAGCCGAGCGTCAAAACTATCAAAACTATACTAGCTTCTCGCCTCTCGCCCACTAGTTTGTAGTTTATAGTTCTACTCGCTCATAGTTTGTAGCCGGCGGTGGGACCAGTGCCTAAATTTTTTTTTTTTTTTAATAAATATAAATATATTGGGGGACAATCTTACACAAATCGACCTAGTCCCAAACTAAGCAAAGCTTGTACTATGGGTACTAGACGATAATATACATACTTATATAGATAAATACATACTTAAATACATAGAAAACATCCAAGACCCAAGAACAAATATCCGTGAAAATGCACAAATAAATGCCCTGGCCGGGATTCGAACCCGGGACCTCTAGCTTCGGAGGCAGAGTCACTACCAACTAGGCTAAACAGGTCGTCAAAACCACAGTATAATAATAATAATAATATACGTACCAATAAAAAACCACCGATGTTCAGTTCCGATTAACTGCCGATGAGTGCTGTGATTGGCTGTTGTGAAGTGTTTTTTAAATCAAAAATATCATCATCATCATCATCATTTCAGCCGAATGACGCCCACTGCTGGACATAGGCCTCCCCCAAAGACTTCCACAATGACCGGTCCTGCGCCACCCGCATCCAGTGGACACCCGCAACCCCCACCTGGTCATCAGTCCACCGTGTGGGAGGCCTGCCCACGCTACGCCTTCCGGTACGTGGTAAAAATATAAAAAAATATCAAAAATATGTATACATACATATTTTCTCTAGGGACTAAAATGAGATTTTTGCCCCGCTCTGCAGGTCTAATATGAAGCACTATTAGAACATGAGAAGTGAAAAGATTTTTATTGAATTAACTGTCAATATTAAGAAAAAGGATGACAAATCATTTAAAATGAAACTTGACAAATATCTAATGCAACACTGTTTTACTCGGTTAATGAATTTTGAATGTAGTCATTTTATAAGGAAAGAAATGTACACATGTATGCTGATAAAACAGAGGCCGATCTTACAATGTATTTACCATCATTTTATGTTATTACCTATGTTTGATGTATAAATTATATTCATTCATATAATGAAAATTTAGTGCATTAAACTCATATAGTAAATGTGAAATGAAATCTAATAATTATGTATTAAACGTATATTTTTTAAACGTAGATACAAAAAAAAGCTTTCATAAGAAAACAACTTCATAACATATATCATCTTTATTTACAACACTAATTTTGTACAATAATCCGATCTGTATTTCTATAAACTTCCCTGTACAAATTTTCATTATCTAACTATTCCGTGAAATCAATAGTGGAAAGCAAGTTGTGATGAATATTTAATTGATAATAGACCATAGTACACCTAACTTAAGAATTATATTCAAGAGGCCTGTGGCATAGACGTGTGTCCCGAGAGATCTCGGGACGCGCTCGTCTGACATGACGCTGGACGCAACAACGACACGGCGACCACTGGATGCGTCACGATTGTCGTCCGCGGCAACACTGCTCACTTCAGGCGGTACACATTTAGGAACTTGTACCTGGAAAGGACATATATATTTTAGCATTGTCTAGTTGTATAATATCTCTCTTCAACTAAGAGGACTGGTGGAAGATGTACAACACGTGCTGACGGAATGTGTCCGGAGCGCTGCCCAGCGGCTCGGCCCAACAACTAGTAATGTAGGCATATGTAATAGTACCCTAACCCCTAACTACTTTTACCTAATAGGAAATAGTTATTCGTAAGCTTGTTTATAATTTTAATATGATAACCTGTATTACGGGAGTGGCGTAGCATTTCCTAAAGCCCCAAGGTAAAAAAAAAAAAAAAAAAAAAAAAATAAGAGGACTGATCTATTCACTGCTGCTGTCTCATGAAATCAATAAGCCAAGTTTGGTATTTTTGTTGGACCCGGTTATGTCCTAAAGCTACGACCAAGACCACCAAGAGATGGACAGCAGTATCCCTGGAGTGCAGTGAAGATACTGCAATCGCCAACCTGCGCGGCGATTACGGCATTTACCCCTCATGAAATTGGGGGAGGTCTATGTCAACTATGTCCTGCAGTAGAAATCCTTCAGCTGATAAGGTGGTGGTGGTCGTAGTGGTATTTTTGTAATCAATTTTGAGAAAAAAGATAGCTGTAAATGCCTGGACCAAGTAACGAAATATGTCTTCAAATTTATTGGAACTCTTCAACGACAATGCTGCAATACGATCACTGCAGTCAGGACAAGTGAAACACTTTGAGTAAGTCCTTTAATCGTCTTTTACAAGAGGCTTTCTGATTCTAATACCGCCTAAGCTATGAGAGGACAATGCCATATTTTATATTCACAGTGGAAATTAAAAGGTTAAAAAAGGGAAAGAGTTTTTTGTCCCTTGCTGCTAAATGTGGCGTGAACTGCCGTTCGCCCCAATTAATCGATGACCTAAAGAGGTAATTACGTTTATTTACGTTTAGAGAATTACAGATTTAGGTCGATTTCATTTATTATTTTGTTTTGCCCAATCTTAAAGGGTCGTGCAATTCTTAGCTTACAGAGTTATCTATCTTTTAGCTGTCAACTCAATACATTGAATAACCTTTAAAACGTCAAATTTGACATTAATTTTAATATGACATAAGATTAGGAGCTCGGATAAGTATCAGAGTAAAGCAGATCCGCTCATTTAAGTTGAACAATTTCTGTACAATTGATCTATTCTCATTAATGCACAAATTAGAAAGTTTGAGAGAGACAGACAAGTGACATCTGTCACGTCTTCACCTGTCAGTGTCTCCGTCTTCATAACTAAAAATTGTACTGAACTGACGTTGTGGTGTGTTTAATTTTATGTAGGATTTAACATCCTGGTGTGCTTTCAAATGGAGACAATTCGTTAACAGCCGAAAATTATCGTATAATCTGTCGTATTCTTACTCATTTTGGTACCACCACCACCACCATATCAGCCAAAGAACGTCGACTGCTGGACATAGGCCTCCCCCATATTCACGGGGGGTATATGCCACAATCGCCACGCGCACCACGCGGGTTGGCGATCGCAGTATCTCCACCGCACTCCAGGGATGCTGCTGCCCATCCCCCGGTGGTCTTGGTCGTAGTTTTAGGACATACCCGGGTCCGGGTCATTTTGGTACACCATAAGGATAAAAAGACAACTATATGAAATTATCTGGCTTAATACTGCGAGTTTGCTTTTCTCTGATGTCTGTGATTTTATAATAATAATAATAATTCATTTATTTTGGATAACATGGATCCATACACGAAACAAAAATAAAAACAAAAAAATAAAAATAATAGTTAATTAATTAATGAAATGAAAATAAAATTAAAATGAAAATAAAAATGTGTTAGTACAATTATCTTAAATCTAGTGTTAGTATGGCACCTAATACACAAAATTCAATTAAATAAATGAAGAATGTCACGTTTTCTGTTTTTGTTCTCATAATTAATAGAAAATAGAAAATGTCACACTCATTTATTTAAAATATGCTATTGCCTATATAAAACATGGAGTTGGTCCCAGTGCTTCATTATGGGACAATCCAGTCTATTAGCTACAACAGTTAGGAGGCGGTTGGAGCTCTCCCGTATACGGCGTTTAATGGCGGCGGCCCGTTTTCGCATGACGGCGTGAAAACCGTCAACTTGTGTCTCCGCGAACATTCCCGATGCGCTGCAGTGTCTAGGGAGACCCAACAGCATCCTAAGCGTATTGTTATACTGAACGCGCTAGGCGTTGATTGCCCGTTGGGTATAGCTGACCCACAGGCCGCACGTGTAAAAGGATTGGCAGTAAGCCTTAAACAGGGTTAACTTGACTTCGTGCGTACATCATGCAAACCTGCGAGCCAGCATATTCCCCCGCACAGCCAACGCCCTGCGCTCCCTCTCAATGTCGGGATCATCTGAAAGGTACTCCGTGACCCAATGACCAAGATACTTAAATTTTGTGGTTCTGTTTAAGGCCACTCCATACAGCGTGACTTCCGGCACTCTGTCGACCTTGTGTTCACGCGGCTGAAAAACAAACACCTCACTCTTAGCCACGTTGTACCTGAGTCCGTGTGCCACGGCGTACTCCTCACACTTGCTCACCAGCTTTCTGATCGCACAAACAGAAGGCCCCAACAGCACCATATCATCGGCATAACTTATGTTGTTCACCATCTCCCCAGCAATGGCACAACCAACCCTGGTACTGCTGAGATCCCCTATGAGCGCATTTATATACAGGTTGAACAGACAGGGCGAAGTCAACCCCCCTTGCCTCACCCCGCAGTTCAACCTGTACTCATCAGAAAACGCGTTATGCCACTTGACAACATTTATTTGGTTGTTATACCAATAATCAAGAACACCGACAATCTCCATCGGTACATCCGTTTCTGTTCGCAACTTGTGCCATAATATGTTATAAGACACCATATCAAAAGCCTTCGATAGGTCTAGAAAACATGCATAAACCGGAGTTTTCCTATCGGTATAGTATCGGACAGTATGCTTGAGGCACAGGATTGCAGTATCAGTCGATAGCCCTGCTTGGAAACCAAACTGAGCATCGTGCAGCTTAAGATGTTTACAAATTTGTCGATCAAGCAAACTCTCCAACACCTTGGCTGTCGTGGTTGCTAATGACATGGGTTTAAGCGTAATAGTACCTGGATTGATTGTTTTGTTAATGAGTAGGTACACGTTTTATATTTTATTGAGCAACACGAGCAACAGCAAGGTAATCTTTCAAGGTTAATTTTTCGAACGAATTATATGATATACCGCCATTTTAAACAGATAAACTTTACCGATTATTTCTCTCTGTTTCTCTCAATTTTACCTCGAGACCGGAATAATGTTATTTGCTTGTGAAATTAATTATTTTACCTGCGGCTGTGTGAAGTTGATCTTTTCCTGGCATCTTCGTGACTGGTGAGCGAGGCAGGCTGCGTAGGCAATGGCATGGGGGATGTAACTCTGTTCGACTACGCCCGCAAACAAGACCGTTGCCATGGGTCCTGGTAACAAAAATAAAAAAGGTGAAATGTCTTGTTTGCTAGCCTCCTATAACTGGCCACTTCGCTGAAATGTGGACAAAGCTTAGCATTCGTTGCTGCTATTTAATTCTAATAAATTAAAACAAAACAATGTAGATGTGGAGCTGGCAATGCGAGCAAGTTCATTTCTGGGTGGAGTTTAAATATTGGACCATAGTTAAACCTGCGTTTATTCATCTTTGATTTGATTGAATCCGTTGTGACACGAAAGTTGCCCAGGGTACGTAAATTGTAAAACAATTTTTAGTGCCACAACGGAATGAATTAAATTAAAGATGAACTAAAAGTCTCAACTTTGGTCCAAGAATTTGAAATCAACCCGTATTTTGTTAACACATTCAGCGTCAAAGATTTGATTGTCGGATACACTGTCCGTATTTTAAATATTTTTCCTCTTTTATCCGTACCTACTCAGATTTACTTATATTAAGCAGGTTCAGTATTATTATTGTACCAAGTATATTTTTGGGAGAAAATGACTGACTGGCGAGTTTGTTTCGGTGTTTCTTCCCGGCAGTGATCTTCTTTTTCAGAAACGCTAGTAGATTTTGACTTGTAAAAGTGCCATTGCGGCCTACTTGCAGAATAAGTTAATTTATTTCATTTATTTCGTAGCGACTACTTGCATTTCCTTAAATGGCCAGTTATAATAAAGTTGTTTCAAAAAAATAATTATATTATTCCTGAGTATAATTTTGCACAGTCACCAATTACTAATAATATAAGGCGATTGTATCAAGTCCTTATATGACGGGTATATCATATTCTATAATTTATTTATTAAAAATATACATATTAACATCACCCAGGCATCCTTCAGGATGCATCTGTACTGGGAATAGCGCTAGGAGGATGATGATGTTACACATTAACATCACATTACAGTGTGGACTAATACGTCAGGAAACTAAATTAGACAAAATATACATAAATAATAAAATAAATTAAATTGGCACAGTCGAATTCCTAGCATCCATCGTCTCACAGACCTTCAGGTATTCATAACATACATCCGCCCTTCGCCATGCATGCAGGTGACATTCCGGTGCTGATGCCAGAAGCGCAGTCAGCTTTAAATTAGCGCGGAGCAAAGACAAGTGCGCGCCAATAATTCTGCCAACATATCAAGTCTTCGTGGCAGGACAAACAGTCGCATAAGTCGCATCACCAGTTTCGGACAATCCGATTCATCGTACAGAGCACGACACTCAGACACCAACAAACAACAGTTACGCCTCCCCTCCAATCAAACGCTCGCGAATTTAGTTAGATAGAGGAACGGGTAGGACCCGTTTTTGTATAAATACCTCAATAAGGTTATTTTGAGTAATAAGACGTAGGATTACCAAATGTAATTTAGGGATTCTTCGGCCCACGCCACCGACAGCCAATATGTGGAATTTTTTGGAGATCAGACTACCGTCATGATAAGCAGTTGGTAAGACGGCGAACTATCTGATATTATACATTACCTATTTAATACAAGTCATACGATTTCTGTATTGGCGAATAACGTACCTATTAAGAATAAATACAAACTTAAGAGTATAATAATAAAATTAAGAGTAAAATTACTATTTCAAAGCAAACGAAAACTGACGGTTCCACCACCACCACCACATCAGCCCTAGGACGTCCACTGCTGGACATAGGCCTCCCCCAATTTCATGGGGGGTAAATGCCATAATCACCACGCTTGGCATGCGGGTTGGCGATCGCAGTATCTCCACCGCACTCTAGGAATGCTGCTGCCCATTCCCCGGTGGTCTTGGTCGTAGTTTTAGGACATACCCGGGTCCCACGGTTCAATTAAATATATTTGTATCGTGAAGCGCCTACGTCAAATCTACACACCAGGCTCCTCTAGGATAACCGGGAAAAAGCGAGGAGGATGATGAGGCGTTTAAGTTTAAACAACTGCCCATAAACAGAGGGCCTCTGGTATTATAATCATCCAAAATACACAACAACCTCGTGAATTTTCTAGCATAATAACTGCAAAAGTGTCTTCCATACTCATGTTACGTAAACCACAAGCTTTTACTTGTCTCCAGGCATTTACGGGCACAACATTTTTGCCACTAAGTACTTACAATTTCTCGCAAATAGATATTAAAGCAACCTCATCACATAAAGGAACCCTCTTGCAAAACTCCAATCTAACTAACGTAAACGAAACCAATGATTAAATTAAATATGCAAATGTAAGCTTGTAAAGAAAATTCCCAAGCCTGCTCTTATAATTTTATTTACCTACTCATTGTTAAACTTCACAATGTTTCTTAAGTAAACCTCAAACTTTTAATAGCCCTCCATCTCCGCATTGCGTGTACTCAAGACATACATACATTGTGTCCCAAAGAACAGGTTGGCGATATTTTAATTGACCTTGCAGAAGACTGCTGCCTGGAAACACTTGCTCCTTAAGAGACACTAATTGATTTTATTATTGATGCTCCGATGAGAGCTGATATTAATTGCTACAAGTTTCCTCTATAAAAAAACCCCTAAAGTTGAGTTTAATTTTTTTTCTCAGCCTATTCAAACAATCAATGATTTAACTCCGTTAAAATGATTGTATCTTACCTTACCACATTCAATTTATCTAAAACAGCCTTTCCGGACTTTCCGGAACCCTCTGGTTGCATCTTGTTTTCATCGCTTAATGGGATGCCTCGAGTCAGTAAACCACGCCCCGTTTAAAAGTCACGCTTACCTATAAATATGTCTTCCGCACATGAGAAAACGAGAAGCACCGCTCTTTGACAACTTTGAACAAGTTTCGATAAATATCTAACTTTGTGTCGTTCGTTTCATATTTCCTCTTAGGAGATTTTAGAAGGTAACATAACATCATTTTAATATAGTTGGGTCGTTTAGTAATGTATTGTTTGAGTAGATTGAGGAAAAAAGAAAAATAAAGCATCAACTTTGGAATTTTTTGTATCGAGAAAATTATGAGCAATCATGTTTCGTCCGTAGTCAGAGAAACAAATATATTTTCGAGAATCTTATACCTAAAACTCAATCGTTCCTGTTTTTTTAATCTCATCAGAAAGGCGTTTCAAATAATGTGATATTTTTTGATGTACGCCCTTAAAGCCACATTCGCGTATAGGTTACACGCCGCACTACCAACCAGCCTCTTCACCTCAACCGTTTTTATATATGGAAACTATCATTTGTCAAATTTTGACATCTTTCATATAAAAACGGGTGAGGTGTAAGGTGAGTGCTGAGGACAAGTCAATTTGTGAATAATACCCCAGCTATGCTATTCGCAACCTGTCGCGTGCCTGCCTGCTTGAACGGTGAGGACTGTTCACCTCACCACTCGGTGACTATGACGTTTCCTTCTTTCGCCGCCCGCCTGAACGATAGCGCGTCATTTGGCCTCTGTAAATACGGCCTCAGTCTCGATTCCGACGCCACCGGCGAGACATAAAGATGCCACCGGTGACCGAAACGCTGACAGTTTTTCTTCCTCGTACAAGGAAAAATCTTGGCTATTGAGCGCTGAAATGCTGCCAGCATTTTCTACACAATACAATTTTCAGATTTAATTTAGGCATTAGTATTGTAATACGGATTCTAACTTATAGTTTTTAACTTTGTTTTATTGTTTTTTGCCTTACAATAAATTTACCAAAAACTGCAAACAGGTAAAACTTTGTTGGGGTGAGTTGGTGAGTGGTGAGGGTTTATTTGTATAACAAACTGAAAACAAACTAATTTCATGCTGCAGTACAGTCAGCATCAAAAGTTGTTACGCATGTGAAGGGGCCAAAAACTCTTATTCCCTTGTAATAAAGACTTTTGAACGTTTCAAATGCGTAGCTTCATTTGATGCTGACTGTGCCTATGCTTTATTATAACTCATTACAAATGTGATTTTAATGTTAAAAATATTAATTTAAACGTTTACCTACTTGTGCTACGTACTAAGTTCTTTACTTTAAATTGTATGTATTGCATTCGTTTTAGATGACGTGTGCAAATATTCGCATTGTACGTGTACTTACTGCATAGTGGGGATGAAAATTGCAAAAGTATTTTGTCGCCTATCCATAAGGATACGGAAAGAAAACAGCAAACTTGCTCGTTTATGTTTCGTATTTAACTTACGCTAGCTAGATCTAATTGTAATATTTATTAGTACTAATGGAAAATGACATTCAGATTTACCTTACACTTGAAAAATTTACGTAAACATCCCTCTGGTTTAACAAGGTTAAGACGCTATTAAATATAATGAACCTTAACGTTGCTTCCACGCTATTGCGGCGATTTCGCCCCAAATGTGTGTACCGAAATATCGTCGCGTTGAATTTCCGCTTCGAAAAAGAAGGTCACAAATATTTGCTGATAAATTTTACTTGCGCGTGAAACTTTTACTGGGCAGTCGTCTTATTTAACTTTAACCTTAAGCGCTCTTGATCTAATTCAACGATAGTCATAACTGGTAATACGGGTTAGATGACATGACGTCAGACCAAGAGCGCTTGCTTCACCCGCATAATCGGTACAATTGTGGTCATTAACTTAATAAAATAAAATTATTCAAAAGATACTCATGGTGTCAAAGATAACTGTCGTGCTTTAAATACGTTACATGCCATACAGGCTATGGAAACGCTCAATTTAGAAACCAATAAAAACGACCAAAGGTCACGAGTGTTTCTAAAGCCGGTGATAATAACAAATAATATTCCGTAAAAATTGTTTTTGATATTAAAACATGAGATGATTTTCATAAGTATCTATAACATAAATAGGCAACTCCGCTTTTTTGTCGCCTGTGGCATCTATCGTGTCATCTGTCAAATTTGACATGATCTGTAACGCGCTATCGAAGTTTCTAAAATCAGTTGCATATTTATAACTTCCAACTCTCAATGGACATCAGTCAGGAGATCTCTCTATTGTCGTTTCTTCTTGTGACTCCTATCTATTGTATATTTGTATATAGTTTGTAGATAACCCTTTCCTGTATATACCTATACAGCCTTGTAAATTATTCCTACCTAGGAGCAGCACATCTCATCTATATCGCCCACTGCTACAACTAATGGGTCGTGTCAAAGACGATAACCAGTATCACCTACCTACTATCCTTACTACATAGGTACATACTATCGGATTGATATGCTTTCTAAAACACGGAAGCGCGCACGCACGGTATCTACACACAGTCCCAATTGGTGGATCAGAATTGATACAATACTTATTACGTACCTAGTGCGTAAATAGGCACATCTTCTCCCCCATGTGTGGCCCACTGTCGCGGTGCGGCGGCAGCGTGGACCGCGTCGGCCGACGTGATGGTGCCGTTGGCCGGGATGGCCCGTGGCTCCGCATGGCCCGGACCAGTGCCGTACAGCAGCGTCGTGTAGCGAAGACCGTCGATGTCAGACACGACGGTGTCTGCGCCTGTGTCCAGTAATATGTGCACACATCAACAAAATGTTACTCACAATAAATCAAATCAAATCATTTTGTATTTTTTTATAATGTCATATCATGACCGAAGACCAATTTAAACAAAGATTTGGGTGGGGTTATTTGAGTGATAGGTAAAAATATATCTCAGACAATTTCAGATGAAAACGATACGGAAAAATTAACAATGAATAAATACTTTTTCAATTAATTACCATTTTTGTGAACAATTTCTTCTTTTAAATTAAATAATCGTAATTTCCTTGAAGATCCTAATTACACGGGATTTAAAAGTATCATCACCCAAAGCTTCTTTGAGAAATCAAAAAAATATCAGTTTCATTTGTCATTTGGCAAGCTTCCCAACCTATCACCGCCTGTTACAAATTAAATATTTATAATTAATTAAACGATTTAATGTTATTCAGTGCTCGTAGTTCCAATCTAAAGTTACTACTTAAGTTAGAGCAAGGTTTAAATATAGATGCTTCATTTGTCATTAGGTTTAAGCTAGTCTCGAACTCTGAAAGTCAGATGAAACTAGTTTACAGACATTTCAGTTAAGTTAGACGGAAAAGTCTCCAATGAATATCCCCGCAACTTAGTTGTTAGGGTTTGACCGGCATCATTCTGGATATTTTAAACCGAGCGCAGTACGAGGGAAGTGTCTCCGTTTATGCTGACAAAAATGGGTACAGGTCGCATTTTTCAACAGACTGTCGTGAAATTTTGTCAGCAGAATCGATAATTATATGGAGGTTTTGTCGACTTAGGTTAAGGAAAATTTCAAAATGGCGGAATTATCACAGAGATCTATCGTACGCACACGGGTGGATTTTGGGGCCAAACGCACTAAAAAAAAAACAAACAAAAAATTAACATTGTTGTTTGCAACGTTTTTTTTATGGAACTACAGATATTATGTCCTATAAATATCTAAAAAAGATTTCAAATATTAATTCGCTACCGCTTGGTAGTGATATTAGTAATTTTAAAATTCATTGTTCACATTTTGAACGAATAATAAATAATTATTTTTATCAAGAAGTCTTTTTTCGTGCTTATTTTCTGTGCGCGAGTGAAGAGTACAATATAACATTAGTTAGCGAGCAAGAGACCATACTTAAGAATAACATACATATACTCATGCGCGTATCCCATGGGATAGGCAGAGACCAGAGAATGCCAAAACCTACAGTCCTTACAAACTTCTTTCGCTTCAAGCACATCGCTTCAAAGGCTATGATGAGTTAGGAATAAATACGCCTTAAATCACGACCCGTTTATAACACGGTATCAACGTACACTCCACAGCTTTGATATTGTCTATCCTTAAAGGCATATGAGGCAAACGCCCGTAAACTGCGTTGGTAAATAGTTTCGAGATTGGGTCGGTATTATTCCCCAAATTCCATTCGTTGCAGTGTAAGACACGAGACATTGTATACTGTGCCCTGAAAGCAACTTCTTGTTTGCCGAAGCGAGACGCTATTTATCTAACGAAGTGGTCAACAACACGGGCGCACCAGAATATATGTCTTGAATAATTGCAGCCAGTGACGTGTCGTTGACCGTAGGTCGATAATGAACATTTAGTACGTACCTACGTTAGGTATATCTAAACTGTCATGTTTAAGAGAAATAGTAAATTGTTTAACGAGGGGCGTAAGTGGAAAATTGCGAACGAGAGTCTATCAGAAGCCCGACGCCGTAGGTGCAGGGCTTTTGATGACTCGAGTTTGCAATATTCTTACGTGATACTGTGATTACACAATGTTTTTCATCACATTTGGGAGGAAATAAATAACTCCAACACCAATCTAAATTGACGAAATCGACAACTGCACCTCCAGTATCAATGCATGATTGCCTGGGCGTCCCTGCGAAAGGAGCGTGCTGCTTCAATATTTCAACCAATCACAAAGCAGTATTCTTTCGGCGCGCGGCCAACTAGATCTTCCAGCTTCAATATTTCAACCAATCACAGAGCAGTATACTCACAGAGCGGTCTTGTGGAGCGCGACCAACTAGATTTTTTTTCACACCACACAGAAACTCATAACTCCTTATGGATATTCATAACTCCCATGGGAGGTAAATCAGTTACAACTACACTATACGCCTGCGTATAATAAGACCCTTCACGAGCAAGTGTGATGAAAAAGACATAGCCTGCGAGCCAGGACTGGTTCTCTTGACCAATTTCCTCTCAGGCGATAACTTGTACTTTGACTATGCTGGACAAGTAAAAATCCTAATCTTGTCTTTGTATTGTCTTGTAAGATGCTTAAGAGAGTTATATTATAAAGCCCCGTGAACGTCAGCTGCATATAGCACAACATGTTTCTTAAAAAGTTATCGCTAAACTAAAATTACCTAAAACAGGATGACCTCGAGGAGTGGCCTGACCGCCGAAAGTCATGACGTGCCCATGGTCAGCCGTGACCACTATAAGTGTCTCAGCCGGGTTAACGCGTTCCAGAGCTGCCAACAGGGCGGTTTCCAGCTCCAAAGTCTCGTCCAGCGCTCTGTACGGGTTGTTGTAATGGTGAGCGTGGTCTATCCGTCCACCTGATAAAAACATAAAATTTAATAACAAGTATCTCGGACACTATACAGACAAATCTAGGTAAATATAAATATTACCCGTACTGCAAAATATTCAAAAATTAACTTCTATGAGGTTAGATTTGGTATCTAGAGGTATAATGTTTATTTTAAGATACGAAATTACATTACACATATGCATACTGTTTTTGCATTTATTACTATATTTGTTGTTCTTATTCTATTTATTACACTTCTGGTGCTGTTTCTTAAATACTTTGTATTAGAAATAGGCAAATGGTTTCATTGAAAAATTCTCATTCTTCAGTTCCTATGTTTTGTATGTTTTTACTACCTTTCGAATAGAATAGAATACATTTTATTTGTAAAACACAGGTGGTAATGGTAACATTCAGTATTGGCGTACAAATTGTTATTTAAAATTAATTATTAGAACTTGTGATGCCAACAAACAAATTATTACAATAAACATTCAATTATTAAATTATCATTATTATCAATAGCATTGAAATCATCATACATCAAATATTAAAACTAAGTAAATCTAATAATGTATCATCGTTACTATTCATTCGTCACGAGCAATTAAATAGTTAAATCAATCCTATGACACGAAATTGGTCCAAAAAATAATAAATTTTATAGTTTTATTGTTATAAATTGATTTAATGTTATCTAAAAATTAATTTATCGAATAATAACATTTGTTAATTAAAGAAGAATTTAAGTTCTTGGATTTGCTAAGTTGAAGTGCCTTTATGCAGTTTGGTATTTTATAATAAATATTTGGAGCCATTCCTAATATGCTTTTGCGCATGAAAGCTGTTTTATGTTCACTGCTACAGATGTTATTTTGATATTGTAAACGTACAGGAAGTAGCGTTAAGATGTTTGACGATTTGAAAAACGGGGCGCAAATTTCCCTCATTTTTAAATCGTATACATTTTTTCTGGGCTTTAAAAACCGCGTCCCTATGAACACAGTTTCCCCAGAAGATAATTCCGTATCTTAGTACTGGGGCTACAAGACCAAGCTGTTATTACTGCCTTCTTGTCTACTATTTTTGCCAGCTTTTGTAATGCAAACGCTGATTTATTTATTCTCTTAGTAACATATTCTACATGGTTTTTCCAAGTCATCATCCATATGTCCATAAGTCAACGATTAGTCCTAAAAATTTTGTTACACCTACATTCTCTATTTTACAGTTGTTATAGTTGACATTCATGTCAATTACTGCTTTTCGTTGGTGAAAATGCATAATATTAGTTTTATTTAAATTAATTACCAAATTATTATTTTCGAGCCATGTTATCATTTCCTTCAATACCAAATTAATGTCATGTTCCTAATCCACGCCATTATCAAATCTTATATCTTATAACAGAGGCACAGCAAACATAATCATTGGATGGTGAACTTTCCGTGGTAAATCATTAATGTATATCAAGAAGAGGAGAGGTCCGGGTACACTGCCCTGAGGTACGCCATATTTCATATGTTGCTCATTAGAAATATATTTTTTCATTAATCTGCTCTTAAAATATATTCGTGATATTTCTGTATACTGTATTCGGTTTTCCAGATAAGAATTTAATGAGAGCTCGATACTAATAGTCCAGACAAGTAATTGAAAAAGTTATGCAGAAAATTGCAAATGAATAACCAATAATAATTCAACCCTTAAAAATTTAAATCAAGCTCGATGATAAATCTCTTTATTTTGATTGCAGATAAAGTCAAAACATTCTTGACATTTTTCACAGTTATAAAAAGTCGAAACTGATAGAAGTGTCAGTAAAATGTGGGAGAAGATGGGCACAATTTAAACATTTTAAAATTGAGTTATCCGGCATGTCCCACTTTTGTGTACCTTTATTTTTCAGAATCAGAAATATATAGAAAGAACTAAAGCTATATCTATACTATAAATAATAATGATATTTAAAAAAAATTAATTGTTTGTTTATTTGTTTGTTTGCATTGAATAGGCTCCGAAACTACTAAACCGATTTGAAAAATTCTTTCACTGTTGGGAATTTACACTATCCCGGGTGACATAATGAATGAATGAATGAATTATTTATTTTTCAGACTTATGTCCATTATCCACCATATACACTGTAGTAGTTACAGGCTATATAATATTATCAAAAATAATAGGGCTCCTTACTAAAACACTATAATGTATCCCAAGGTGTAAAAAATATATAAATTATTCTTTATACCGCGTGCGCTACGAAAACTACTGATGATGGAATAATTATTCATTAATTATTTATGTGTATTATATATATATTTTTTAATATACCCGTGCGAACCCGGGGCGGGGGGGCAGCTAGACAATTAATAAAATAAAATGAAATGGAAATGCGGCTTTAATGAACAACATCATAATTTAATTTAAGTGACACGAACAATGTGTTACAACGAATACTTGAACAATGTGTCAGAATGAAACTTACTGTTACAACAGCAAACGTGCCTAAAAAGCGATAGAGATGACATTCTCGTAATGTTGCCTGAGTTTAGTGTTTGTTTATTTGCCACGCGACAACTAGGAGTATCACGTAGCAACTCGTGTTTGTTCATGAATTTAACACGTTCACTGAGAAATTAAATTTATGCATACATTTTAAGAGGTCTCTATCACGAGTATACGTGATTAGTTTTGAAACTCATACCATTTTTAGGTTACCTACATAACGTACCTAATAGGTAACAAACATAATCGAATGCAACACTTTTAAGTTAATATATCCGCTTTCTCCTTGGTATTAGTTCGGTTTAATATTATATATTTGTATCTCTGTCAATTAAAAAACAACTAGAAAACAGTATAAAAACTAACGCCTACGCCTATCGCCTATCACAAAGATCAGCAGTGAATGACCGCTAACTACTGATATGATTCCTACTAAATAATTTTATACATGAAAACAGTAAAGGAAATATGAACTAAATGTCACCCAATTGAGCAATGAAGCATGCAAAACCACAACCAGGAACTATCAGAATAACACCCAATAGAGCAATGAAGCATGCAAAAACACAATCAGAAACTATCACAATAACACCCAATAGATTCATTGCTCTATTGGGTGTTATTCTGATAGTTTTTGTGTCTCAATGCAAAAACACCGCAGCAAGAGCTATCAATATTCTGTATAGAGGTAAAGTAAAGTTAACTTAAGCCAAACTTCAAGTATAGATTCCCTGGGAGCTCGTCGAAGGCTAGAATTTTAAGTAGATATTCATTACGCTCTGCGGAATTAAAAGGTTCGTCACTTTTCAAACTCTATTTTAATGCCGTTAAGGCCGAAAAGTGACGAACATATAAATTCTATTCTTATTAAAAATATTTTGTACTCAATTGCCCAATTTTAAATTGCAAATTTAAAATTATTTGTGCCCAATTTTACTTTACATAATAGGAATTCGATTAGACAAAAGAAATTTTACTACAATCTACGCTAATTAAAATACTCAGTTTTGTTCTCATTCCATTTCAACATTCTCTTCTATGGCAATCACTAAAAGCCGGTTACAGAAATACTGTATATTAATTTTCACAATATCACTTGCCAGCCTTTCAACATTTTCAATATCATACCCTCAATAAGCAAGAAGAATCCTTTGTCGTTCTTTAACAATATAGACAGGGCCGCACGGGTCATATCCGAGAGAGATGGGTCATCAGCCTTTACTGTGGACCCGTCAGCTGAACCCTCCTCAGCGTCCGTCGTTGCGCCTCGCTCAGCGTTGAATTCCATGTGGGAATATTCAAATAGACCTGTAAAGAATGCACCTTTTAGTCATGGTAATACAGATAAAGATGTTTTCCAGCGAAAATGTACGCTGTGATTAGGAAATAGGTATGTTCCACGGAAATGCGCTAATGTATCCATACCACACACAAGATGTGCATCCACACCTGTCACTGCGGTAAACACGGATATGAAAGTTCCTCTCCGAGCGTAATAGGACTTAACTATAGTAAAACGTAAGCAAGAGTGGTAAAAACGGGACGCCAAGTTTATATGACATCTGATACTTTTTAATTTTGCCTGTATTACATGATGATTAACAATCAAAATAAAACACAAAGCACTTGCTTGTAGGAAAAAATATGGAATTTTTTAACCGACTTCTAAATTTCAAAAGAGGAGGTTATCAATTCTGTTGTGTTTTTTTTTTTTTTTTTAATGTTTGTTACTCCATAACTCCACACATATAGTGATTTTCGTGTTTTTATTAACAAGTCAAGCATTTGCATCCAAAAATGTGACATTGGATGAAGTGGAACTGCTGATGGTGATCAGAACAGAACTCTTCAACGACGAAAAGTTCACGTTTGGCGATTTGTCCTCCTAGCTGTGTTTGTTAAGCAAGTTCTCTTTTCACGATAAATTTTTGTCATGCTTGAAATCAAGATGATGATAGGATCCATGAGGAATTGAGGGAACTCCTCAAATTTTAAAGGCTAACATATAGTGATGTTTGTGTTTTTATCAACAAATCGAGCATTATCATACAAAAATGTGACATTTGATGAAGTGGAACTGCTGATGATGATCAGAACAGAACTCTTCAACGACGAAAAGTTCACGTTTGGCAATTTGTCCTTCTAGCTGTGTTTGTTAAGCAAGTTCTATTTTCACGATTGATTTTTGTCATGCTCGAGTTTTGATGGTGGGATCCATTAAGAATCGAGGGAACTCCTCAAATGTGAAAGGCACACAAATACTGATTTTAGTATTTTCATGAACTAATCAAGCATTTTCATTCATAAAAGTGACATTTGATGAAGTGGAACTGCTGATGATGATCAGAACGGAACTCTTCAACGACGCGTTGGTAGTTCACGTTTGGCGATTTGATCTCTTCGTTTTGTTTGTCAAGCAAGCAAGGTTTTTCCATGATTCCATGAGGAATTGAGGGTACTTAGTCTTCTACCATTATAAACATACTTATAGCCATTTTTATTTTATTGTAAGGAATCTAAGAGTGCACCATCTAAGTATAATAATCTTTCACCGGCCTCCCCCATTGAAGTCGGTTTTTTTTTCTTAAAAATTATGTTACGCTATGTTGATTTGTAAGCAAGTGATTTTCATCATATTTCAAAGTGATTGTTACGAGAGGATAATTTTAATAATAAATAACATAAACATTTTGTTACGGCATGAGAAACAATTATCATCATAATCAAATTAAACTTAATTTTATGTGCATATTTATATTGTAACAGAGAAATAAGAAACAGAGAGTTGAGCCCCATTTACGCGAAATCCTGACTTAGCGGGGCGCAATCAATATGTGCTATTTTGTTCTTTAACGCGAGCTAACTGGTGTCCCAAAGATTTCGTCACTTGAAGAGATATTGTCAGAGTCAAAAATAACTCACTTATTTAATGTAGGGACGCAGGCAAATAAATAAATAAATATATCGTATCGCCTCCTCATCGACAAAACAGGAAATCGCCTTGCACATGAGCAAGAATTGCATTTAAGTTTAACTATATTGCGGGGTTGTTATAGATCGATGGAACTCACTATACCATCAGAATCCGCAATGTATGTTAATTAAACTAGCATATGATTCTTGGGAATATGCAAGGTTAGGCGACTTTTCGATTTTTCGAGGATTTAGTTCGTAACTGTCACAGATAGTAATGAAAGGTAAAAATACTAAGAAATTTCGCATTTACGCAAGCAAATAATATAAGGTTAGGCGACTGTCTGATTTTTCGAGGCTTTAGTTCGTAACTGTCACAGATAGTAATGAAAGGTAAAAATACTCAGAAATTTCGCATTTACGCAAGCAAATAATATAAGGTTAGGCGACTGTCTGATTTTTCGAGGCTTTAGTTCGTAACTGTCACAGATAGTATGGAAAGGTAATAAAAATACTCAGTAATTTCGCATTTACTCAAGCAAATATAATTACATAAGGTAGGTACAGATGAAAGCGAGTGGGTACGAGTAATGTACAAAAGTATCTTCTTCTCGAAAAGTCTAACTATTCTCGCTGTGGCTCGGTTACGCTTGGATAGCGTCCTTCATGTAAAATATTGCAAATGGGACCAGCATTTTCGTTTATACTGGCATCGCACGCAACCTTCGTTCGCTTATCTTTATGTCAGTCAAAACGAACGGACAATGGAGTTTTGGACAACGCTGCAAAATTTATCGCCAAAAAAGGTGATCAATACCAACACTTCACCAAATAGCTGTATTAACATTTCAATTTTTATATCATGGTGGGAAACAAATGTACGGCCTGCCTGATAGTAAGCGGTAGCCTTATCCTATGGACGTCAGCAATTTCAAAGGTCCCAAGTGTGCTTTAAATCTCTCCACTCATTTTCTGGAACCCTCCAAATAAGGATTTCTTTAGAGATACGTGTGGTAGCACAAGGACGGAAAGGTCTTTATGCGGCTAAATTGAGAACTGATAACTATAAATGATCTCCTTAACTTGGGCTGGTTGTCATTTGTTTGCCTCAAAATCATATCAAATATTATAAGGCAAATAAAAAATTGTTAAACTATGGCACGGACAGCATGAGATATGTCTCTCTCTGCCGCTCTTATTCAAATTTGTACATTCGACCTTCTTGCATGGTAGTGGTATTTTTAATTCAAGCCTACTTTAGTTACTCTGAGTTAGAACCCCTCATCACAAGTACATAACAGTTTTAATTCCAACCATATCAGCCAAAGTACGTCCACTGCTGACATAGGCCTCCCCCAAATTCACGGGAGGTATATGACATAATCGCCACGCTTGGCATGCGGGTTGGCGATCGCAGTATCTCCACCGCGTTCAGGGATGCTGCTGCCCATCCCGGTGGTCTTGGTCATAGTTTTAGGACAAACCCGGGTCCGTTTTAATTCACGGACACTAAAAACACACAAGACATTTCCTTACACAAATCGAACTAGTCCCATAATAAACTCTATAAGGCTCGTGTTGTAGGTTCTAGACGACGATATATTTAATAGATATATAATTAAATAAATAAATAATAAAAAATAAATATTGGAGGACAATCTTACACAAATCGACCTAGTTCCAAACTAAGCTAAGCTTTTACTATGGGTACTAGACGACGATATACATACTTATATAGATAAAAACATACTTAAATACATAGAAAACATCCAAGACCCAGGAAAAAATATCCGTGCTAAATGCACAAATAATGCCCTGGCCGGGATTCGTAACCCGGGACCTCTAGCTTCGGAGGCAGTGTCACTACCAACTAGGCTAAACAGGCCGTAATTACATATCAAATAAAAAAGTCTCAGCATCAAATGTCTCTGCTCACCACAGAAACAAATTCCTTTACCAGGATTTGAACCCGGGACGTCTAGCTTTGGAGGCAGTGACACTACCAACTAAGCTGAACAGGCCGACTATTTCACACAATATTGTCTAGTGCATTCGTGAATTCAAAATAGACTCCATAAAAAAAAAGGGTTGTAACGAACTTTTTATCCGTCCTCTCATTTCGTGTAAACTTTTTCAATAAGTGAATAACAGTTTTTACTGTGAATAACAATTTCTATTTAAAGTACATCACAAAAATGCGTCACTTCGACCTTTTCTAAAACGGTCTAGAAAACCCTATTTATAAAACGCTGACGCTACGCGCTGGACCGGTAAAATATTTGTATGTAAATGTGGATCCTTACTAAGTAACACGAGCAAAGTTAACAGCTCCGACAAAGTTATCTTGCTAACTTTACCTTACTCTTAAATAAATCATAAGACATACTAAATGACGACGGCGCAATGCTCAGATGTGTGTAAAGAGTTGTTTGTAAAGAGCACACAAAAATAATACAATTATTTTATCGAGATATTTTTTTACACATTTTAGTATCTAGCTAGCAGCCGGTGGGTACAGTACACTAAAAAGCCTACGACGCCCTGCGCGTTCAGAACAATAATGCGTTTAGGATGCCGCTGGGACTGCCCAGGTGGTGTAGCGCTTCGTGCATGTTTGCAGAGGCCCGCACGGACAGTTTTCAGGTACTTATGCGCAAGACGATCGCCCAACAGCATCCTGGGTGTCATTGTGACAAGTACGACTGTCCTATATATTAATATACTGGGTCAGCCACATAAAAGCAGTTGCGCAATTTAGAGTTAAGTATAGGTATACAGGGTGCGGCCTGTAATAGGAGCAAAAAATTAAACGGTGCACTATTGAGCTCCCCAGCAGCTGGTGGTTTTTATTGCAAAAGTAGCCTTTATGTACTTTTTTTACTCTACTGGACCTATATTAATAACTATTTATTTAAAAAACACAAAAAAATTATATATATATTTTTTTAATCCAAAAAATATTTACACAAGAGGTTACTGCAGATGCTCTAAGGAAGCAGCCTTTAAATTTTTTGCTCCTATTACAGGCCACACCCTGTAAATTAGGTCCAATAATCCGTTTGCTAGATCCGTGTTCCGACGTATACATTTTACGGCACTATACACCGTAGAATAGCTATTCTATTTTAACTTTATAGCTCTAAAATATAGCTCATTTTAAGAAATATTTTTTTGCAATTCCATAGCGTAATAGTTTAATCATCATATTTAAATAGATATGATTTTTCCATAACACGCCGCGGCTGATTCAAAACGTTGTGGATCACGGTAAGGTGTGTCGCCTCTCATTTATCCGCGACGTTCCTCGGAGAGGGAGGGCCTACCGCGAACCACAAAATCTCTTAAGAGGGAGTTGTTGTGGAGATATCGTAAAACGCGATGGCACCATACGCGCGTATAGTATTCATTACGCTGCTGCTTGAAAGAACTTAACAATTAACTTAATTATTTCTTTTTCTTTTGGAGTGATTATTTCAGAAAATTTTCAAATTATCAAAAAATATCTAATGAAGACCTCTATTCAAAGGCCTATTCAAAAATACCCCACCCCATAGGGTTGAAGCAAAAAAACAAATCATCCCCTCTTTGCGTGCAGGGCAGGTACCCTTGAAGAAAATGTCTTCAATCATTGATTGATGATTATTTTGTCAAGATAAATGGTTAAAATAGTTTAATAACCCTAAACCTCCAACTAGTGGCGTTGGATTGGACATGCGCTTCAAAGATCGGACGACCACCTGTCCAAGCAGAGTCTACGGTGGCAATCTACCGGCAGAAGACGGCCGGGGCGTTCTCGGAACACATGGAGGCGGTCAGTTGAGAAGGAGGCTGGGTCAACTGGTCTCAGCTGGAAAGAGTTGGAAGAAGCCGCGCAAGATCGGGACAAGTGGAAAACTCTTCTGCGAGCCCTATGTCCCTAATGAGGGACAACAGGAAAGCATCATCATCATCATCAAACCTCCAACTAGATTTCGAAACCAAATCACAAATGCCTTTTTAGCTAATATTCAGGCAGAAAATAACATTATCTCTGATTAAAACACAATTATAATAAGAAAATAGAACATTTATCTTTCAAGAGGGTTGTCAAGATTTTACATTCAGCAACAGAAGTAGCTACGCATAATGAGGATGTAATTTTTTTTATTGTAATGGAATAAGGGGTGTTTACCTTTTCATATGCAAAATTACGTTTGATGCTGAGTGTACTAGCTATCATCGGAGTTAACATAAACATAGGATAGTTTTTAATATAAAAGTACACATTAAAAGGGGTTCAATTCTAATTTTGTGGTTTATAATTTTTTTACTATATTGAAGTAAAATTCCGTATCATACGCCTAATTAAGATGGTATTACTTTTGAATTATTACTATAAAAAAATAACAGCAATGTGATAAAAATAAACGAAACCAGTAACTAAAACATAAATTCTACAAAAAATATTTTTGTTTGTCAAAAATGGGCACAAAAATTTCAGGTTTCAGGGTGTCAGTTGACTCTGACAGCTGATAACATACCGCACTGACACTCCGACAGAGTAACCTAAGGATCATACACTTTATACCACGGCTGGTACGGTAGCCTATATGACTTACTTCTACGGTATCTTAGTTTCACAGTTTTTTAGTTCAACTCCGCTGTATCTTCTAATCTAATATTTTAATCTAGTATCTTGTAATGTAATTCTAATGTAATGTGTGTTCTTGGTAAAGCGAATATAAAAATTGCGACCAAATTATAAGCAAATATAAAACTTTAAGTTCCGAGGATGATTCTCAGATTTGTCTTTTCATAAAAACGGAACTGTACCGAGCGAGACTGAGTTTTATTTTGCTTAATCTCGGTTCACTTGTTTTATACGGCTTTATTAATTTGGATATACATATAATTGTTGTAGTTTTAGAGAGTACGCATACGTAGAGTACGCACTTTAATTAACTGGATGAGAGAGTATATATCCGCTCTCATCCAGCCAAAAAAGTGATATGTTATATCAGTGGTGTTATGCCATTGGCTGAATAACCTAGGCATATGTTTTAGTTTGGTTTATATTGCTCCACTTTAAAACCCAATGAATTATTTATTCGTGAACTCGCGCACGAGTGACGATTAGGTAAAAAATAGGGTTAAAATCTAAGAGTAACAAATACTCGTACGAGTATATGCTTTTGATGAACATAATTGTGTTTCGATCAGGGTAAAAAAATAGGGTTGAACCCTAGGAGTTGTTAATCATGTTTCATCTGCCTTAAATTTAAGCTAGCTGAAAATGTATGATATTGAATTGTTGACGTTTGATACCTAATTTTAGTTAACGACTCAGGAAAGGGGTCATTTGCAAAGAGGAGGTTCTCAATTCGGTTGCATGTTTTTTTATGTTTGTTGGTCCCGTTCAGTTCTGATGATGGGATCCATGAGGAATCGAGGGAACTCCTCAAATCTTAAAGGCATACATATAGTATTTTTTGTGTTTTTATCAACAAATTAAGCATTTTAATACAGAAATGTGACATTTGATGAAGTGGAACTGCTGATAAGGATCAGAACAGAACTCTTCAACGACGAAAAGTTCACGTTTGGCGATTTCTCCTGCTAGCTGTGTTTGTTATGTAAATTCTATTTTCACGATTAATTTTTGTCATGCTCGAGTTCTGATGATGGGATCCATGAGGAATCGAGGGAACTCCTCAAATGTGAAAGGCACACATATAGTGATTTTAGTATTTTCATGAACTAACCAAGCATTTTAATTAAAAAAAGTGACATTTGATGAAGTGGAACTGTTGATGATGATCACAACGGAACTCTTCAACGACGCATAGTTCACGTTTGCTGTGTTTATTAAGTAAGTAAGATTTTCAAGACAATCATTTGTCAAGCTCGAGCTCTGATGATGGTATCTATGAGGAATCCACAAATGTATAAGGCACTTATAAACAAATCAAGCATTTACATTTAAATAAGTGACTTTTAAAGAAGTGGAACTGCTGATGATGATCAGAATGGAACTCTTCAACGACGCATAGTTCACGTTTGGCGATTTGTTCTCTTCGTTATGCTTGTCAAGCAAGTTAGGTTTTTAAGCATATTTTAGTCAAGCTTCTTTGGTGGATTCCATCAGGAATTAAGGGTACTTAGTCTTCTACCATTATAAACATACTTATAGCCATTTTTATTTCATCGTATGGAATATAAGAGTGCACCATCTAAGTATAATAATCTTTTACCGGTCTCCCCCTTTGAAGTCGTTTTGTTTGACGGTAACGTTAGTTAGGTACGTACTGACTAAACTTTATTCGTATCAACCGTCGTTAGTATCCAGGCTAAACTCAAAGGTTACGAGTGGTCTCGTTAGTCACGCAGATATACATGTAACTGTCTGAAGATTTTTTAGCCTTTATTAATATTAGGTAGTCGCAAGCAGTCTGCGCCCGACGTAATGGAGCGAAGCTATTGTCTGTCTATAATAAGTACCTTCACTCTAGACCGTCACGGTATGCATAGCAAAAACGGCTTAAAAATATATATATTTAATATATTTTTTTAATTCTAACTAATATAATAGAAACGAACCAGTCCTGGTGACTTGCTATTAAGTAACATGTAAAGCTTACGTTAAGTATAATCAAAATCAAAATCAAAATCAAATATTTATTCTGCAAATAGGCCACAAGGGCACTTTTACATGTCAAAGCATGAATTTATACAATTTAAAAAACTGACAATCTTACTTAATAATAATGATACAAAAAAAATATACTGATTGACAATTCAATGAAAATAAATTTACAAATATTAAGGACGTATTGAATACGATCTGTGTCCGAATAAACAAAAGGAATATAAAATTAATTTAATATCTCAGAGATGTATATGGTCTCTGAGCGTCCAAATATGATTAATAACAATGATTTCAAAGTGCTTAGAGATGTAAATGATCTCTAAGCGCTAAAATTAAAATAAGTAAACTTAATATTGTTAGAGCTGTATAAGGTCTCTAAGCGTCAATAATAATAAAACTAATCCAGAACAGGATCATGTCTCTCGTCAATCTACATACAATAAAATAACACTAGTATTAAGGTATTTACTATGCCCTTGCAAGCATGAACAGACCGGACTCCACAAACAGCACCCGATCACGAGTATGACGCGTATCTCAGCCATCGCCTCCCTCGACCATCTGTTAGGGAAGGTGGCGACCCGATCAACGACGCCACCGTAAGCAAAGCCCTTTAAGCGAGCATGACATATTCAGGCTGCCGGACATTAATAAAATCAAAGATTAAAATTACTCTTCGGCGAGAAACAGCATCATGTTTCATAAAATGCAACGACAGAGATAAGTATTTATACAAGGAAATATGCTAAGTGAAGCATAGGTATATTAAAAGTAACAGGATTTAACTATCACTGGCTTAAAAGCATTTTTGTCATTTAAGAAATCGTTGACAGTATAATAGGCCTGGCTTAACAAATAACGTTTAATATGAGACTTAAATTTACTAAGTGGAAAATTAACTATATCGATGGGTATTTTATTATAAAATCGTATACAGTTCCCCACAAACGACGTGCTAACCTTCCGGAGACGACTGGCCTTCACTGCAATCTTGTGTTTACTTCTAGTGTTGTAGTCGTGGATATCACTGTTAAGTTTGAATTCTTGAATATTTTTTCGAACATACATAATGTTTTCAAGAATGTATTGACATGCCACAGTAAGAATATTTGCCTCCTTAAATTTTTCTCTGAGAGATTCTCTGGCCTTAAGTTGGTAAATGGAGCGTACAGCTCGTTTCTGTAGCACGAAAACGGTCTGGATGTCAGCCGCTTTTCCCCACAACAGGATTCCATAGGACATAACACTATGAAAGTAACTGTAATATACCAGCCTGGCCGTCTCAACGTCAGTTAACTGTCTAATACGTCTTACTGCATAGGCCGCAGAACTAAGTTTGCCGGCCAGAGTGGCAATATGCGCATGCCATTGCAGTTTTGAATCTAAGGTGACACCTAAAAACACTGTTCTATCTACAAATTCCATTTCATCCGACTTTAATTTGATCTTAGAGTTGTTTGCCTGCTTGACATTAGGCATAGTGAATTTGATGCACTTTGTTTTCTTGGAATTTAAGAGCAAATTATTTGCTGTAAACCAGTTCACAACAGTACCTAGTGCCTCATTAATACCGTCAAAGTTTTTGTCTTTGCGGCCTACCTTGAAGATAAGCGACGTATCATCTGCGAATAGCACTATATCATGTTTATCTTTTACAAGGTTTGGTAAATCATTAATATAAACTAAAAACAGAAATGGACCCAAAATTGATCCTTGAGGAACTCCAAGAGCAACCGTTGTCCCTGCAGATTGAATCCCGTTGATGACTACCCGTTGAGTTCTCTCTGACAGATACGATGTAACAAGGTTCAGGGCACCGTTTTTTATCCCATAATGGCTTAACTTTCTAATTAAATTCTCGTGATTAACGCAATCGAATGCCTTTGATAGATCACAGAACACTCCAATAGCATCTTGAGCCTCTTCCCAGGCATCAAAAATATGTTTAATTAGTACCACACCGGCATCAGTGGTAGAGCGACCTCTAGTGAACCCGAACTGATTGCTATTGAGTAGTTTATTGCGATTAAAATGGGACATCAGCTGACTAAGAATGACTTTCTCAAAAACTTTGCTTAATGCCGGTAGTATTGAGATTGGTCTGAAGTTGGTAGGGTCAGTTTTTGATCCTGATTTAAACAACGGGATGATTTTACTGTGTTTCATCAGGTTAGGAAAAACTCCAGTATCAATACATTTATTGAAAATATCAGCTAAGAAAGGTGCGATTGATTCTACAATGGAATGTAATACTTTTACTGAAATACCCCAAAGATCTTCAGTCTTTTTTAAGTTTAATGATTTAAATGCTTTAATTACAATATGTGGGGTCACGTAAGTGAAGCTAAAGATTTCTTTACATTCTGTTACATTTTCCTTCAATAACGATTCAGCGACATCTGGTGATGAATTCAAAGACTTCGTGGTATCGACGGGTACATTAGTAAAGAACCGCTCAAAATGATCTGCCACTTCGTGGTCAGAACTCACTAGAGTGTCATCGACTCGCAGGCTGAAGTGCGCATCTTTTAACTTACTTTTCCCAGTTTCATTGTTGATAACTTGCCATACAGTTTTAATCTTATCACTGGAGTTCTGGATCTTTTTTGACAAGTAATCGGCTTTAGCAGCGACACACATTAACTTAAAAGATTTTGAATAGTTCTTAACATACTCTAGAAATTCCGGCCTTTTATCAGTAGTTCTTGAATCATACAAGTCATAGAGTCGGCGCCTCTTCTCGTGAATGTCTGGCGTAGCCCAGTCGCTAAATTTAGTTTTGATCTTGCTTTGAATCTTCTTCAAATTAAAACAGACATCGAATTCAGTTTTGATACAATTAAACAATCGAGTACACAAACGGTCAGGGCTTTCCTGAGTAAGTGGAAGATAACATAATCTTTTCATTATATTACGATTGAATAAATCTAAGCTCTTTTCAGAAATAGTATCTGTCAGTTAGTATGGAAAATTACATTTAGGGAACGTTAAGTAATCGCCCCCATAAGGAACAGATAAGCGAGTACAGAGAGTAAATTTGAAAAAAAATAAGGGGTAATTTTATAGTAATTCACGTAAAAAAAAACAAAATGTTATTCTGTAAATAGGCCACAAGGGCACTTTTACTTTAACTAGTTTAACTACACGCGTAAAATACTACTGAAGGCGTATGATGGTTAATTGCCATTTTATCACTTATCGCCGTGGATAAGACGCCCGTCACTCTCGCACTGGCATACTTGTCAGAACGTGACGAATGTCTTATCCGCGACGATAAGTGATAAAATGACAACCATTATAGGCCCACGGTAGAATCGGTGGACTCGGGTTTTATTTTCAGTAGTGCTTTGACACGCTTTGTCGCAAAAGTAATGTAATACAATCTTAAACATCATCAAAATGTTAGATATTATGTAATGAAACGTTAAACTGGCGTAAGCCTCCAGCTCGTACAAAGCCGGAAAAAGGGTCAGATTTCATTCACATTTTTTTTCATTTCAGAGGGCAAAATAAAGGGCAAACTGAATTAATGCAAGTTATATAACGGTTCACAAACATGTGTAACTTAATGGGCTGCGCCCTTGAATGTTTGGTTAGGCCACTTGGAAACAATTTAAATATTAAAAACCAGTCTATTAAGCACAGATAGGAAGCAAATAGACAAAGGGCCACTTTGCGCCCGGGCCGCTAACGCACGCAATGTTTAATTTAAAGTAGGTCGACATTGGGTTTTACGTACATCCCATCCGTAACGTGGGTAAGTAATTATTGAATTTACCTCGTCCTTCTAAAATATCGTTATAATGTGGGTTCCATTATATTAGGTTAGTTGTGGTCAGTTAATACAAATGGGTATTTCAAAAATCAAGCTTTAAGTTTAAATTCCCATTTAAACTAAAAGCTTGATTAATGAACCTTTGAATAAACCATTATTTTGACGAAGTAGGAAGCTTTGACAAAGGTATTTAAATATTATGAACTTGCCTAACCTTAAAGTAACCTGTTTTATATAATGACTTTTAAAATATCGAGAAAACGGATTTCATGAATATCTTAGAGACAGATAATCCTGCTTTTTATTTCTGCGTAAGCTTTCTTCCTGTATCATCCTCAGTGACTTCCATGGGGCCCAGGGCTCTTTTCCTAAGTGATGCCAAAAATTGCCGAAGGCAACTACATTTTATGCGGTTTCCATTCGACCGTCTTACTCAGAGAAGAAACGAACCTTATGCGGTTTTGTGGGGTGAGTTTGGCACCGAGACTACCAAGTAAATTTATTGCTGTTATAGACAACAGCCGGAATCAACTGTTATACCGTACCATTATACGTACAGAAACGGTTGGTTAGTAATATAGGTATTAGCAGCTGTTGTATCACTTGTAGAGTCAATAGTGCGAAAGTATAGGAGACACGAGGAAGCGAGCTCTTCCCGTTTAATGTAATATATTATGTATGAACCCCTTGTGCTCGAAATATATGGTTATTATTATTATAGTATTTTATGCAAAAGTTACTGCGAGTTAAGTAGTTTTATGCAAAGGATACTGCGATCGCCAACCCGCATGCCAAGCGTGGCGATTATGGCATATACCCCCCCCCCCCCCCCCGTGAATTCGGGGGAGGCCTATGTCCAGCAGTGGACGTCCTGGGCTGATATGGTGGTGGTGGTGGTATGCAAAAGTTACATAATAAGGGTTCATAAAAATTAAGAGCCACTGTTAAAGACTCGAAAATTTTAAAACCTAATTAAGTAATATACAATATTTTTACACAATATTTTTTCTACGGCGGCATAATAATTTGATTTAAATAAAAAGTCAACATGCGGTGGCAGAATAAGGGTATTGACGCCTGCCTCATTACAAAAACAGTCGCGTAATAATGTATGGAAATCTATTATAATTCTCCCATCTATGTCTATGTTATGGACTTCCATAGGTAATTAGGTATATTAAGTTTATTGTTTTAATACTGCGTTTAGTAATTTAATTAACAGATTACGATGCTGGAGTAGAACAAAATGTATGAAGTAGATGATATTGCAAGCATTTTTAATAAAGCCAGTTTATAAAAAAATCTTCTCAAATGTTTGAATTCCTCTTTTTTTCAAATGCGGGATGTCCCCTGACATGTAAAACTTCCCATAGCCTGACTTGCAAAAATAAAATTCGTTAAAATTTCACAGGCTGTGGAGTGGATGCATGAAATGACATCATCAAAAACATTTACCATTTTACCCGTAAATAACGAGGACAACACCAAATGTATTTAATTTAATATGTTTGTGTCAGAATTATTTTGCATATTTAGCCAGCTATTCAGAGTTCGTTTCACCTCACCTCATCGTTCACTCCTAGCCATGTCTTAAAGCTGATGGTCAGTAAAGTGTAAAATTATGTAGGTATCAAATTAATCCTCTCATACATCATATACCGAAACCTGGTAATCCAGTCACCAAAGCAATGAAACGGGGCCAACTTTGGATTGAGAGGTAAAAAGCTGGAACCTTGTAAACACCTTTATTTTGGCGTTTTATCAATTGCCTCTAAAGTTTTGTAAAATCTCGTGTCTGGGCCGCAAGTTTTTCAGGGTTACCTCTGTAACAAAAATCGGATTTTTACGATATCCCGGTTTCTATCGGTCCAATGAAATTATTATCCTATAATAAAGTATAGAGCATTGAGTTTGCTACAATTTTGGTTATAACATGTTTTTTTTATATGTACGTTTAACTGTTTTTGCGACAGAGCGCGGAGAGCGTGCAGTACTCAAGCTCGATCGAACGCACAGAGCCGGGGCGGGCGTGCGAGACAGAAGCGGTTTTGCATGTTTGATCTTTCCAAAACTGTTGATTGTCGATTACTGCTTCATATGTTACACACGCCACCTTCGCTCTACCGCGCTACCGAATACCGTGCGTTTATTTAGTGCGACGTGCCCCGGACTGCGTTTGCTTTATGCCGCCCCGCAACGACGCTGCGTTCGTTTCAAGCTTCAGTCATACATACTGTTATGCAAGGTTAACTGTAAATCTGAAAATAATAATATTCAATTTGTTTATGTCTATAATATATTCATATTTTTGTACTTGACTGTACGTATTACAAAATCTCAATCGAAGGTCTGACTTACACTGGTTCGATCGTAAGATGAGACAATGCATCGTGAATAACAGTCCAGGACTTAACAAGCTTTAAGGATTTTGTAAACTGAACCACGTATTGTACTGGCTTAACATTTGTATGGTTTCGCTGTAATAAGCTTATGTAGGTGATATAGTTGTTAAAAGTTAATCCGAATTTATTTTTTGTAATGTAGAATGAAGTTTCCGTGTAGGGTTAAATTAAAATCATCTTTGGGTTTCGCGGAGCAAAGAGACTGATTAATTGATTACTTATTCAAGTCGCCAGTTGCTTTGTTCCACTGCCCATTCATGGGTTTTATCAGGAGGTCTGTTTGTTCGTCGGTTTGCATTCGTTTGACACTTATATATGTTTTGCACGCTACCTTCCAAACATAACAGAATACAAAACAGATGCGGTAGCGAATTAGCGATAATCCGTGTAGAGAGCCTTTTGTAATATTAACATCTAGCACGAACTAACGTACCATACGTAATGAGATGAATGAAAATCAAAATCAAAATCAAATATTTATTCTGCAAATAGGCCACAAGGGCACTTTTACAAGTCAAAGCGTGAATTTATACAATTTAAAAAAAAACTGACAATCTTACTTAATAATAATGATTAAAAAAATATACTGTAACACCGCAAACTAGGGAATGCACGAACACGTGGCGCCATCTAGTAAGGGCTCTCCGCCCAGATGGCCTAATCAATAATATTGGACTATGATGTCCTGTTAATCACTGTTTAAAGCACTAAACACAAAGATGTGAACACAAAGCAATTCACCACCACACGAAAATATCATAACTAGCGCCAGCCTACTGCAAGTAAACAATATCGAAAGTACACCGTAGCACAAATAGATGGCGTCGTCTACCCGATTTTATACATATTTTGGAATCCAAAGTTATATGATACGGACTCCTAAAAATACCCAGAAGGTGCCCCGAGAGTTCAAACACAGAAACAACGCCGTTATAAAATACGCCGTATCTTCGAAGTCTACTCGGGTACAATGTAGATGTCGCTGTTCCCACCGTGAATTCGCCATACTAAATTGTAGAACGCGCTGTTAAGATTTTTCCTGATTTGGTTAGGTCCGCCGACTGTAATTTGTTTTGTATCGAATCTTAGGGAAACGATAACCATACCTACGTATAGCCCCCTGCTTCCCTTGTGGAACTACGCGCTATAAATAGGTATCGTTCGTAAAGGTTGCTTCCGCTCCAATTCTACCTATCAATTGGTTGGGGAACTCCTCTCGGATCTATCTTGTAGAAGTATAATTGTTTAAAATACACCTCTTCACGACTTCATCTCCGTCTTTGCCTTTCGCCCCGCTCGCACCCTCGCTACAACTGGCAGCCCAACGTGGCGCGCGCGCGAACTCACGGGTAGTAGAAGGTGCCGTGATCTATGAAGAACGAGGCGAAGTCTGAGGTGTCCACGCCGCCATCCAGGTCATCACCCAAACGTCGCTCTTCCGGCCCAAAGTTTCCCACTGCTGGAAGACCTGCGAAACCCGGAACAGCACGGAAGCCAAGAAAACCCGCGAATATGGGTGTTTCGCTCACGGACGCTCAGTTCGAGCGCATGATGGCGGCCTTGTCTCCGAAAAGCGGATCCTTGTCACGCTGCACGCTCTCCTACGACGGGACGAAGGATACTGGCGTCGTTGAGGCATTCCTGGCCGCTGTCAGCACCTACAAGCGAGCCGAGCGCTTATCGGATGAAGACACGCTCATTGGTCTCCCGCTCGTCCTGAAAGGTGCTGCAGCAACATGGTGGCAGGGAATGCAGGACAAGGTCCACTCTTGGGCAGAATTTCAAGAGCGCTTGCGCAGGACCTTCGCACCCAAGAAGCCTGCGTACCTCATCTGCAAGGACATCACGAGCGGAAGGCAAGAACCTGAGGAGACAACGGAGGCGTTCTTGTCCAAGAAGCGAATGCTGTTTTCATTATTACCACGCCCAGAATTCCTGGAGACACAGCAGCTGGACCTCATCTACGGTCTCCTCTCGCCGTATATCCAGGAGAAGGTCCCAAGAGCGTCATTTACTACCTATGACCAGCTCTTGGAGGATGCCTTAGCTGCAGAGCGACTGCGGGACATTTGGAAATCCGCCACCTCTACCTCTGCCTCAGCGGCTACCTCGTTTGCTGCTCCATCATTCTCGATGGCATCGATGCCAGAAGCTGCTCACGTCCCGGAGTCCACGATGCAGAAGAAAAATAGGCAACGTTGCCGGTACTGCAAGCTGCCAGGCCACACTGTGGACAGGTGCCAAAGAAAACAAAGAGCGGATGAACGCGCCGCATCGGGCACAGCCACAGCCACCGCACCTGGCGCCAACAAGCAAAGATCGCACACCTTTTCTTCAGCTCCCGTTATGCCCAAGTTTAGCTGCTACGGATGTGGCGCCCCCGGTGTTGTTCGAAGCAACTGTCCAACCTGCCATAGGGCAAAGAATGACTCTGCTGGTACAGGCGTCAGTGCACTCGGAGTACAACTGGATGCCCGAGAAAGGGCGCTAGTTTATATCTCGGTAAAAGGAAAAATTGAGGGAGCACTTATAGACACAGGCGCTAAGTCGAGCCTCGCATCTCCAGAGCTGTACCGCCACCTGCGACAGGCGGGTTGCACATTCACTTCCGAACGGGCCATACTGACGCTAGGAGTTGGGGCACCTCAGTCTCGATCCGTCCTAACGACTGTCGTCGACGTTGAGCTAGGTGGTAGGACGATCCCAACTATGTTCCTGGCGCTGCCAGAATCCCGAGACCACCGAACCCTTCTAGGAGTAGGGTTTATCCAAGATGCGCTCATGATGTTGGACTTGGCTCAGTTCACTTGGCACTTTAAGGGAGACGAGGCAAAACAAAACGAGTTGTATAGCGAAGCCTTTGCCACCTTCAAATCACCAACTGCACGCCGCCCTGCTGGATTTGATGTCCCGGCTGAACCCGAAGCCAGCAGGACAGAACAAGTCAACCAGACCTATGGACCCCTACACAGGATTGACTTTACAGCGGCCAAGTGCAAAACTTACGACGAGCGGTACGCATTGGTAAGGACGTTTGATGGACGCAACCCGTGGGAAGACGCTCTCTTCGAGGACGCCTGCCGTCAGGTTGAGGAACAGCAGGTAACCTTATCGCCGAACTCGGCCAACCTGTTCCCAGACACCTCACACTGAATCCCGATCATCCTCAATACATTAAGCATCACAATCTTTGACATCCCACTAAACGGTACGCCCCCTGCTTCTCTCCGTGAGAACTACGCGCTGCCATTAACACGAGCATCCACTTCAGCATTGTATCGACGAACTGATTGAGGAACTCTCCTTTACAACGAGCATCCACTTCAGCATCGCATCGACGAACTGATTGAGGAACTCTCCTTTACAACGAGCATCCACTTCAGCATCGCACCGACGAACTGATTGAGGAACTCTCCTTCACAACGAGCATCCACTTCAGCATCGCATCGACGAACTGATTGAGGAACTCTCCTTTACAACGAGCAACCACTTCAGCATCGCATCGACGAACTGATTGAGAAACTCTCCTTTACAACGAGCTTCCACTTCAGCACCGCATCGACGAACTGATTGAGGAGCTGTCCTTACCACTCATTCATCTCGGCATCCAGCAAGATGGTACGCCCAGCTTCTCTCCGTGAGAACTATACGCTGCCTCTAGCTTGACAGACCGGATCAAGGCGAGCAACCACTCCAGTTGCGACCCCACGCACTGACTGGGGTACTCTCCTTCACAAACCCCTTCAGTTGCGACTACACGCACTGACTGAGAAACGTGTCGCTTCAATAGCGTCTGCACATATGCTATGACAGCACGTCTGGTCCAGGGGGAGCCCGAAGAGAAGCATTCAGTGAGATACGCCACCTCCATCATAAGGAACATACTGCTGCCCACCATGGTACGCAGAAGCTGATCGCCAGGATAGGAAGGCGTACAACTGAGAACATAAACCTTTAAGGTAGATAAACTTTTTCGGTCCTCTTCGCCGGGTCGTCTTCAGGGACCGAGGGGGAGTCTGTAACACCGCAAACTAGGGAATGCACGAACACGTGGCGCCATCTAGTAAGGGCTCTCCGCCCAGATGGCCTAATCAATAATATTGGACTATGATGTCCTGTTAATCACTGTTTAAAGCACTAAACACAAAGATGTGAACACAAAGCAATTCACCACCACACGAAAATATCATAACTAGCGCCAGCCTACTGCAAGTAAACAATATCGAAAGTACACCGTAGCACAAATAGATGGCGTCGTCTACCCGATTTTATACATATTTTGGAATCCAAAGTTATATGATACGGACTCCTAAAAATACCCAGAAGGTGCCCCGAGAGTTCAAACACAGAAACAACGCCGTTATAAAATACGCCGTATCTTCGAAGTCTACTCGGGTACAATGTAGATGTCGCTGTTCCCACCGTGAATTCGCCATACTAAATTGTAGAACGCGCTGTTAAGATTTTTCCTGATTTGGTTAGGTCCGCCGACTGTAGTTTGTTTTGTATCGATTCGCCGCAGTTTATTTGTTGAATGCCGAAGTATGCGTATGCTGCCAAGGTAATTAAATTTAACACTACATACACGCGCCCGGATCGCAATTTACTTAACCCACGCAACCGTTTCCAACCCGTCTAGTTGTCGCTGGGCCCGGCCTCCCACAAGCGGGTCTCACCGGGCAAAGCTCCGGCGAAACGGGAAGGAGCGGATTGCGCCGCTGCGATCGCGCGAAACTGCGCACCATCACCACCAAAAGTGCAAACAGCCGAGCCGACATCAAAATCGGCGCATCAACACCACCGCTCCCCCCGCCTTTGAGAAATCAAAGGTGGGGGTAGAGAGAGAAAACCCGGGTAAAACCCACCCGCGGTTTTCAATCATCGCGGAATATGCCGCCACCACCACCGCCGTCCCACAGGGACCCAACGACCCGAGCCCCAACCCGCCCAAGGACCTTCCGGCGAACTAAAGGACTCGAGGACGCGTCCAGAGCCGCCCGCGACCCACGAGTGCAAAATGCGTTCAAAAACGCACTGCGCGCAACGTATTCAGCGACCCTCCGTGCATCGTCCTCCGCAAACTCCAGCACCCCCGGAACACCGACAACCGAAGGCGCCGGGGAAGCACTGTTCCCCAGACCAGCCGATGTTGTCCAGGCAATCCTGGGTCAGCTAGTCCCCGCCGCCCAAAGATTACAAACAACCCCTGCCACTACGGCAACAACCGCCGCGCCCGCGCCTTCCGAAGGCCGCGCCGCCGCCGGTAGCCGCGCCGTCACCGCCGACGGACGCGCCGCCGCCCCGCTGGCGGCGCCCGACGCGCCCGACGCGCCGGCCGCGCCCGCCGCGCAGGCCGCGCCGCCGAAACCAAAAAGCCGCCCCGGGGCGCTCGCCGCCGCCGCGCCCGGCGTCTCCGCGCCCGCCGCTGCGCCCGCCGCCAGAGCACGCGCCCCCGCCCCGCATGCCGGCCGCCCCATGACTAGAGGGAGCCCACCCGCCGTCCCACCGGCCGCGCCGCCCGTAGGCGCCCCCGCCGCGAACAATTATGCCACCGCCGCCGCGACAGGCCTGGGCAGGGCCCCGGCGCCATTACGAGTACCGCAGCGCGCGCCCGCAGCGCAGCGCCCAAAAGCGACACCAACAACCGCGCCGCGTCAGCCGCCCGCCCTCGGAGCGGGCAAGGCATCGACCGCGCCCCGCAAGGCGCCCGCGCCCGCGACAAGTGCGACGCCCCGTACGGCGACGCCGCCAACCCTCGCGTTGCGAACACCGCCACAAAAAGAGGCCGCGCCTAAACCGCAGCCACCGCCCATACGACCTAAGGGATATAAACCCCCGCAGATCGGCCCCACACCGCCGTCATCTGCCACCAGCCAGGCTCAACACCTCCCCCAGGAGGTAGCGACATCACCACCTTTAGTGCAGACCCCTGCACCAACATTGTCAAACAATGCCGCGCCGCTACCTTTTGGGGGCAAACGCACACTAGCGTCACCCCCGGAAAGCCAGCAACTGCAGAACGTCCCGCGCCTTGACCTGTCCCCTATGGACACGGAACAGGACACAGAAGAGCCGGCGAACAACGCCAACCTGGAAGAGGACGATGATCTCCAAGAGGAGCCTGAGATCGACGAGGAGGCGCCGATCGCTGCCCCACCGCCAGCCCAACCACAACGGCGAGAAAAGCGCCCTCGACCGATAACCGTGGACTACTTCCCGGAATGGCCACGCCATTTCCGTGAGATAAGGGGTAAGCTGGGACGCTACCCGAACGCCAAACCTTACGGAAACGGTATTCGGTTTACGCCCGCTGATGAAACTGAATACCGTACCGTACAAAGGTACCTAGAGGCACTCCAGGAGGACCTAGCCACCCAGGGCCAAGAACTGTCGTGGCAGGTTTACTCTCCTGAGACAGAAATCCCGCTGAAGGTGTGTGTCAGGGGCCTTCCGGCGAACACCGACCCAGAACTCATCACCGAGGAGCTGAGAGGCCTAGGATTCGAGGCCATATATACCCGCCACGTCAAAGCCAGAGAAGGGAGACCGGGCTGCGTATTCTATGCGCAGATCCAAAAAACCGAGAACACCATCCCGGCCATTTACCAGGTACGGGACTTGCTAGGGATGCCGGGCGTGGTGATCGAAGCCTGGCGCGGAAGAAAAGGACCGGCGCAGTGTCACCGATGTCAGGGCTTCCGCCACGCCTCCACGGGTTGTCACCGCCCAGTGAAGTGCGTCCGCTGCGCCGAATCGCATTTCGCGAGCCAATGCCCGCGCCCACGGAACGAACCCGGCACCTGCGCAAACTGCGGCGGCGCCCACACCGCAAACGACGTCAGCTGCCCCACATACCGACGTGAGGCAAGAAACAAAAAGGCCGGAACAGCCCCCCTCACAAAAACACGGCAAGGACAGACTATCGTCCAGCCGAGTGTAGTGAGGGACGAGGAAAACGCTGCCAACTCGCTTATGGCGAAAGCAAATGATGGAGCACCGAGACGCCGCCGCCCGAGGGGGAGGGGCAGAAGGAAGCAGGAAGAGCCCATCAAGCAAATACCGCTTCCACTACCAACACCAGCACAGCCACCACTGCCGGCCCAGCCAGTCCGGGAGCCCGAAACTGTGCCGGAGGAAGACAGGCAGGCCCCACGCCTGCACACCACCTCAGCAGCGAACCAGGACGTCAGGGGAAAAGTGATAGCCCAATGCATCGCCATCCTCCAAAACGTACTGGCCGCTATCCAAACCGGAGCTAACCCCGTCCCCATCATCCTTAGGGGGCTGGCCGACCTATACCAAGATGGCTAGCACCCTAAGGATCTTACATTGGAACGCCGGAGGTCTCAACCGTACCAAGAAAGAGCTCATGTCTTCGATCCTGAAAAGAGAGCGGATTGACGTGGCTCTGGTATCTGAAACCCACCTCAGGAAGGAAGATCCCCTGAAAATACCGAGCTACGTCACTTATCGTAAGGACGAAGTGTCACCTCAGGGCAATGTCTACCGCGGGCTGGCAGTGCTCGTCAACAGACGAGTGGTGCACCAGCCCCTGCCCCCCTTGACAGACCTCAGGGCGAGCTACGCACTGGGAGTGGAGATCCATGCCGGAGGCCAGCATCTGCGGATCTTCGCTTTCTACCGACCGCCTGGCAACACTTTCTCGGAGGGTGACATCGAGCAGATCCTGGCTTCGAGCGCTCCCACCATTATTGCCGGCGACTTCAACGCAAAACACACGGCCTGGAACTCAACCAGGATCTGCCCGACGGGCCGACGACTCCTGAACCATGCCGATCGAAATGGGTACGCAATTCTGGGCCCGGAGGTGCCCACTCACTACCCATACAGCACGGCATACCTTCCGGACGTCATCGACCTAACGGCCGTCAAAAACCTACCAGCTTTGCCTGAGCTACAGGTCCTTGACGACCACACCACCTCAGACCATCAACCGGTAGTCCTGCAGTTGGAGACTGGAGTAACCAAGACCAGAAACCGTGCCAAAAGGAAGAAAACGGACTGGGTCAAATTCGCAGAGCACATGACCGAACACTCAGCGTCCTTCCCAGCCAGCACCGCTGAGGAAGTCGACCGTCTTGCTGAGTTGTTCGCCTACGATACCCAAGAAGCCATCAAAGCCGCAACCACCGCGACCAACGAACTCAGAAGAGTAGACACCAGACCCAGAGCCCCGCATCATATTCTAACCCTGATCGAGGAGAAGAAGAGGATGCGGCGGCTGTATAACAGGACACAGTGCCCCACCTTGAAGACCCGACTCAACGCCCTCGCTGAGAAAATCGGGAAGAGCCTCGCAGCACACTCCCGCCACACTTGGCTTGAGGGCGTTGACACAGCAATTGATGAAGGGTGGAGTGGCATTCACCGCCTCTGCCGCCGCATAAGTGGAAAACCAGCTCCTGTACGCCCATTATTGGCCCCAGATGGAACGCCTAGGTATCGCGCGGAAGACCGCGCGGAGATCTTTGCGGACCACCTCGAGGAGCAATTCAGACCGAATCCTCCAACCAACGAAATCCACAACGCGCAAGTGGAACAAGAGGTCACTGAATACCTCAGGTCTCCGCCGATGCCAGACGAGGATCCCCTCATCTTCTCACCAGGCCAAATTCAACGGGCAGCACGGCGAACCCAGCTCCGGAAAGCCCCAGGACCAGACACGATCCCAAACGAAGCGCTGCGTCACCTTCCTCCGCGAGCCATCGCGACGCTGACGCGGCTCTTCAACGGGATCGTCAGAACGTGTCATTTTCCCAATCCCTGGAAGCTGGGAAGGGTCATCATGTTGCCCAAGCCGGGGAAAAACACACTCCAGCCAGGAAGCTACCGCCCCATCACACTACTACCCACGGTTTCCAAACTGTTCGAGCGACTTCTCCTCAACCAACTAGCGCCACATATTGAGCCCCGCGCAGAGCAGTTTGGATTCAGAGCCGAACACTCTACAACGCTGCAGATAGCGAAAATCCTGCACACTGCAGCGCTGGCGCGGAACAAAAAGGAGCACGCGGTGGCAGTGTTCCTGGATGTAGAAAAAGCCTTTGACCGGGTCTGGCACCCAGGCCTGGTCCATAAGCTACTAACGACTACAGCGCCAAGAAGAATAATCCACACGGTGGCCGCCTTTCTTGAGGGACGCACCTTCCAAGTGGCAGTGGAAGAGATCACATCCTCAAGGAGGCCCATAACCGCCGGTGTTCCACAAGGTAGCGTCCTGTCGCCTGTGTTGTACGCGCGCTACACGGACGACATCCCAGTGTGCGAAGGAACCATGCTCGCCCTATATGCTGATGATGTGGCGTACATCGCGACATCCATAAAGCTACCACATGCCGCAACGAAAATCCAGCGCACACTGGATGCGCTCCCAACATGGCTGGACAATTGGAGGCTCAGGGTAAATGTAGCAAAGACCCAGGCCATTACCCTGAGCACAAAACTAAATCTGCCCCCAGAACTGACGCTTATGGGACAACGCATCGTTTGGCAACCGACGGTGAAGTACTTGGGCGTCACCATCGACCGGCTACTGAACATGACGTCCCACGTGAAGAATGTCATCGCGCAGACACGCACAGCGCGCGCTTTGCTCTATCCGGTGATGAAGTCACACATCCCATTGAAAACCAAGATCGGTATTTACAAAGCCTATATAAGACCCAGGCTCACATATGCAGCCCCCGCGTGGTACGCGCTGGTGGGAGAGTGCAAGAGGAGACGACTACGCGCGCAACAGTCGCTCTCCCTGCGCGCCGCCGCAGACGCCGCTTACTACGTAAGCAACGCGGTGCTGCACAGAGACCTGGGCATTGAACACCTCGATGACTTCATCACCAGATTGACCAGGGCGATGTTCGAGCGCGCGGACGGCTCGCGTCTGACGCACCTGCAAGACATCGCCCCATACCACTCGCGACCGCCTGACAAACGGGCCCTACCGCGAGACCTGCTCCGCGATCACACCTGATGTAACATGGATGTTCCTGCAGTGCCGTCGGCTCGAGGTCGCTCGCTGGGCCTCCCCTTAGGGGGTCTCACCCGGCAGGGCTTGACCTCGCCGACGGACGAAGTAGATGACCCCACCACCGATCCTGACGAGCAAAGCTCACCATAGTTACCCGTCCGTATTTGCGGACGGCGCCTGATACCGCCAAAAGTGGCCCAGCCACGAAAGGCTTCCCCAGACCCTTACAGGTCTGAGCGATGACCCGACCGGCTTTTGTATCGAATCTTAGGGAAACGATAACCATACCTACGTATAGCCCCCTGCTTCCCTTGTGGAACTACGCGCTATAAATAGGTATCGTTCGTAAAGGTTGCTTCCGCTCCAATTCTACCTATCAATTGGTTGGGGAACTCCTCTCGGATCTATCTTGTAGAAGTATAATTGTTTAAAATACACCTCTTCACGACTTCATCTCCGTCTTTGCCTTTCGCCCCGCTCGCACCCTCGCTACAATACTGATTAACAATTAAATAAAAATAAATTTACAAATATTAAGGACGTATTGAATACGATCTGTCCGAATAAACAAAAAGTACATAAAATTAATTTAATATCTCAGAGATGTATATGGTCTCTGAGCGTCCAACTACGATTAATAACAATTATTTCAAAGTCCTTAGAGATGTAAATGATCTCTAAGCGCTAAAATTAAAATAAGTAAACTTAATATTGTTAGAGATGTATAAGGTCTCTAAGCGTCAATAACAATAAAACTAATCCAAAACAGGATTATGTCCCTCGTCAATCTACATACAATAAAATAACACTAGTATTAAGGTATTTACTTTGTCCTTGCAAGCATGAACAGACTGGACTCCACAAACAGCACCCGATCACGAGTATGACGCGTATCTCAGCCATCGAATGATTAATGTTGTTATCTGCATCGAGGTTAAAGTTTTCTTCATCTCTATCGTCGGATAAAAGTAAGGAGGAGGAGGAGCTAGGGTCTTTTTTTGTAAAATTTTATAACAAGATATTGTTGCCATCCTCTGTTCGTCATTTTAGGAAATTCGCCGAGAAAACGTGTTGACGCGCACAATGAACCAATTTGACAAATCCGCTAGTGAATGATGTCACGGACTGGCAAATCCAGCCGCCGTGAGCTGCGTGTCGAGCTCACGTCACGACGGATAAATCCCTGCGTGAATGCATGCGGTACTTCTGCGCACATGCTATGTGAATATGAATACAGTTGTTTTTATCTAAGCAGCAAGGTGCCAGCACGACTGATACTATTTGTTTAGTTCACATCTTGTAAATATAGCTAAGCCGAAGTACTAGTATTTTACAGGATATCATCATCACCATTAATCTATAACACGTCTCACTGCATATCATAGGTCATACATAGATGAGAGGGATTTTACGGCACAAGCTTGCAATACACAATTTTTGTCTAGTACTCCTCAATAAACCAGTGTGGGAACTATAATCCATTCCCGTGAGATATAACCTGAACTTAATGGGACGTTAACAATGTGTAAATGAAATCACCGAAAAATCGTATTCCGACACCCTTTATTACATACAGGCTGTCAGCTACGCGCCAACGATGACACAGTGGCGTGTGCCGTTGCAACTTTTAGATTGGAAAAGAGACAAAAAAAACTGTACTGAATTACAATATTGTACTGTGTTACGAGTTGTATTCTAACTGATTTCATACGTTGTCGGTGGCAAAAAAGAGTTGAGTGAGTAGTTTCAAAGTGGATGGTTACAACTCCGAGGTCACAATGCCGATCCTTTTTTTGGAAAAGCCCTTATAATCTCACAAAATATTGCCTAGCTAGTTAATGTCGATTGGCGTAGACACTAGTTTATGCAAAAGCTGATGCCATTATCCTTCCAAGTAATCAGGTCAGAAACCTTTTTGGTATGAGATATAGTAAAGGAAATGAAGTTGTTATTTATTTTATTTTATTTATTATTTCATAAGATTACACAATTTTACAGGATTTAAGCCTAAGACACTGCGAAATTCATAACAGAAGAACTTTCTTAATACGGTGAACCCAAGCTAGGTTTAGTGATATAAAATCCCTAAAGTTAAAATATTACAGAAGACGGTCGCTTATCCATCGCCTCACAGAACTTCATGCACTCTGCACATCTCGTATGTGCACAGTGTGCGTGTGGTTATAACCATCCAACTACATGCAAAAATATCACAGTCCGGAGCTGATGCGAGCTGCTCATTGATGTATTGGAGACCGCGTACAAGTGGAGACATTCTATGGGACACGGTGCTTGTCTTAGTTACTGCCAGAAGAGGATAAATGCGGGGTCGGAGATTATTTTTCAGTTGTGATAGTGAAGTTATAAGTACTTACCTAATAGATAATCCACTGATCTTGGATCAAGTTTAGCTAGCTGGTCCCTGGAGTGTATATACTGGGCTCGCAACCGTCTCCTCTTCTTTTCTCTTGCCCAGTCTTCGGCCAAGTTTCTCCCGTCCAGCCTGCGACCATAGCGACTCGGGTCTTCGGGATCTTGTGTGACCGTGGGCAGAAAGTGCCTTCTACCACCTCCCATTATTACCTATGATGCAATAGAAATAAGTTATGTGATGCTTAAACTGTAACTGGTGAAGTTTTAAATTAAACTGGATTTTATAACTTTTTGGAAAAGTATCTGCAAATTGCCATTATATGTCTGTTTAATCGTTGTTATGTCTGAAACTCACGGAAGTTTTCTATATAAAATTATCGACAAATTGCTTCTCTAAACAGATAAACAGAATGACAGTTCAATTAGTTTTTTCTGACACTTTTTAGTGGACGTAATATTTTCATACACACTCGTATGTATACTTACTTACAAAATTTCTGAAAGGGTTTAAAATAGGAGGTGTTTGGTTTGGACTTTACAAACCGTACTTTACCAAAATCATAAAAAATGGCACGCCGTTTATTCAAATGTAGTGAACAGGAAGTAAAAATACAGTATTATTATAATATTACTTTCAAATCGGTTAAGCCGTATTAAAAGAAAATGCCTTTCTATAATTATTATGACAAGGTTAATTCATTCCTCTAATCCGATCCCCGCTTATACTTTTGTCATAAACGGCTGTACATTTAAATAAATACATAAGTGGCTATTCCTATTTGGTTCGTAATATTAAAAAAAAACCGGGAGAAAAAAATGCTGTACATGGATTTACACATACCTAAGGAAGATATTTTCGTAACAAGCCTTTTTTTAATTTAAACTACGCATAGCAACAGCCGAGCATTGTAGCTTCGATGATTACTGGATCGAATAATTAGTTCGGATTTCGATTGTTATTTAATCGGTGAATCGGACGTACAACAATACTAACTCGATTGTTACTGGATACAATATGCACTCGATTGAAAAACATAAGTAAGCCTTGCAATTATCGGTAAAAAATTAGGCAGAACCATTTTATTAGGATTCTATAAAAAAGGCAATTTAAGGTGTACATTGTTACGAATATAAGAGCACAGTACCTATGCAAATTTTGTGAGAGCTCTAAGGGTAAACGAGAAGTTTCTTATTTTTATTGCAAAGTGACTTTTATCATTGTTTTATTATACTTTGGGATTTCGTTTCAGCCTTTTCACGTTAGTAAGAAATAAACGAAATAGTGCTACAATATTATTAGGTTTGCTATTTGACCTACCTATGACCTACCTACCTATTGTTGAGTACTTAATAAGTCTTTATATTATAAATAATATAATAATATAACTGAAATAAAATGGGTGCTTTGGAAATATGACGACGTTACGGTTTCATATGCTGTGTAGGTTATTTGTTAATCTTTTCTAAGTTATTAAGTTATTAATGATTGTTTTTAAGTTATTAAGCATTTCTTACTTTGGGATAGTGCTTGCCCGAGAAGGAGATAAGCAAATCCTATCTGATATTATGCTACCGGCGTTGTTAAATATTACCTGTTACCCTATGATCCAATCCTGCGCAAAGTCTACTTATACCAGGAGTATCATAACATAATGCGTCTTTTTGTGATCGACCCATTTTAGGTATCTAAGACTTCTACCAAACTTTTATTCATCCACTACTTTTCTCCGTATTTTATACTACTTCTCTATTTATTTTCCCGCCCGGTTCATTTTCTCAACTGCATCGCGATTTCTTTGCAGTACTTACAACGGTGGACAGCAATCGGCTGTCGTCCTTCCTACCGACACGGTGGGTGTGCATACACCTCAGCGGGTATCGCATCGGATTTACAAGTAAGTACAAGTAGTACGCGCAGATACTACTTGTAATTGACGGTCAGCACCGATTTGAAGACTCCCAAAACGAGCATACGCACGTGCTTAAGTCGGCCACGAAAAGAATCAATTAGAATTAAATCCCACCGTGGAACGAAATAACCGAACTATTTAGTTCCTTGATTCGATTTAACGAGATTCCAGCGAATTTTTCAAAACGGACCTGACACGGCACTTGTGCCACTAATCAAGAACAAAATCAAGCTTATAACTTCTGCCTAATTTATTCAGCAATAGTCTTACATTTATGCTCCTCCCTGGCTCATTTTCCACGAGCTGCATCGCGATGTCTTTGCAATCCTTCCTCACAGTGGGTGGCACTCGACTGTCGTCCTCCCAGTACCGGGACGGTGCGTGTGCATACAACGCGGCAGGCGTTGCGTGGGTGATGCGCGCGGTCGTCACTATGCCGCTGGATTTACCTGCACATATTAATAATTCATTACCTAAAGGAATGAGAAATTGAACTTTGATTAACCAGAGGAAGTGTGGTGGTCACCATTTTAATATTTACCGGTATGGATAAGACCCATTTCGTCCTGTAAATTTACCTACCATGAATGGAACATGCAAGTTAAGGAAATTATCTAATTACAAGCTTTTAGTCCCTACGGACGTGGTACAACAACGACCGACTTTGTCAAATGAGTGGGCAACTTGACTGTTAGAAGTTCTCAAGCCGCCCAAAGGCCTCTAACTTGGCTTAACGACTGCTGTCATAGACAGCAGCCGGGATCAAAAGTTTAACGTGCCTTCCAAAGCACGGCAGCGCTCAATTAGTAACCACTCAAAGCGGTCACCTATCCAAGAACTGACCTGGGCCCACATTGCTTAACCTCGCATACCGCACGCGGTACACGGACGCCACTGAGCCACGAGCGCTCTTAATCCGGCAATTATTCGCACCTATTGACTTTGAAGTGTTGGGGCCACAAAATAAAATATTCAAACCAATTTAGCCTACCGTTTGTAATTATTTTTGTAAGTTGGCCGTCACTTTTATTTTAAGTCCAACTTAGTATGAAACCTCTACTGGTCTCCATTCCAATATTTTTTGAAAACTTAACACATGTTGTATACTTTATTGTTTTGAAAAAAGATTGAGAGTATTGGGCTAGTAGTGCTCAGAACTGGGACGTTTACCTAAACTTTTGAAGGGACTATTTCGTTCCATCTTTGTTAAATATTGCGCCAAGAGATATTGGAATTTTCCGAATACCACATCCGTCTCTTGACAACAACTCTGCTGACACTTCAAGCGCCTAGCCAAAATCTGGGCGCTTCGAGCTAGATGATACATTATTTAAGTATGTGGTTAAGGCGAGTTGCTACCTAAGCGAAATGACTACTCTTAGTTGCATAAAATACAATATCAAATATGATACTACTTTTTATTTCTGAAATGAATAAAAATGGCCAAGTGCGTGTTGGGCCAGGCGCATTGTGGGTTTCCACAGCTGCCCACCCGTGAAATGTCATAATGATGCGGATTTAAAACATTACAAACTTATATTTACAATTAATTTGACATAATATCTTAGAACATATTTAATTAATCAGTGGAAATTGAACGAAAATTTTCCTTTGAATATATTTGAAACTACATTAATATGTATACTTATGCCAAATTACAGGTTTCAAGTAGTAACGGTTACTGAGCAAAGCCATGGACGTATTTCGGATGGACGGACAAATGAACAGCAAAACCGATTATACCTCAAAGCTTGCTTTAATTGGTAATAAGTACACCAAATTATATCATACTCTTTTCAGATTCTTCACGTATATTGTGCAAGAACATGATTAAGTTAGTATAGGTCCACGATGACCTATCTTTGCCACTGTACGTTCTATCGTAAAACGGGTCTTACTGCTTAGAGCTCGAAAAGTGAATTCTGAATATTATAAAGTAAATACACTAAGCCTGCAAAAGAAAGTATAACAGTTTTGGTTCAAGTCACGTTTATGAGTGTTATACCTTATTTTGCAGGCCAGTGTACATTTTTGACATAGACATTAACAAGTATTTTCAGTAATAATAAGAATGAATAAGGATTAGATTTATTAATGTAGAGCAGTTTATGGGAACAACTTATGGACTTATAAGTTTGCGTTTATACCGATAATAACCGAATTTATCCGTATTTTTACGTGTTTCGTGAACACAGTAAAGTAATTAATAGATACATCCTTAGAGGAAGTGAACGGCAAATAATACGTAGTGCCAGTATTAAATTAAGGTAAGTCTTGGAAAATCACTCAGTTAAACCATGAGAAGACGTCAAGTTATACACCGTATCTTAAGTTCGTAAATATGTTACATTAATTTATTTCTTTATCGTTCCAACTACGAACATTAACGTAACTTCTCCCTTTAACTTCCGATTTTCGGAAGACTAACTTAGTCCTTTGCGTACTTTGGGTAATCGAATTTCCACCATATTGTGTATTAACTCACATGAGAAGGTTAGTGTTAAAGCGATTTCAAATTTTGCCTTCGCACTTGGTTGAAATAAATTTCACAGAACTGGCGTAGTATTGGAAATTGAATAACATTGTGATATTGAAAAATATATTATAAGATTCACGTTTATCGTCTTACGACCAATGAATACGAAACTCGTTTTCATTGGTAAAGATAAATTAGCAAAAGCAAGTAATTACTTAGTAACAGCCTCAGCATAATAATCGAGATTATGTTACTAACTTAGGAATATAATAATTTTGGTTGTTATATTGTCATATTTTGACCTTGATACTGATTTTATTGGTGGTATAAAAATACTCGTACTTATCTAGTAACAATAGGTACAGATTTATCATGTGTAGGTAGACCTACACATTATTTTAATATTGACAGGCGGTGTATCAATTTTGCTTTGTGAAGCTATAAATCCTATTCTTCGGACATGTCAAACTCGGGGAATGTATTGTTAATTAAAATATATTCCAACACAGATTAATGGAGTTTACGGTAGGCTTACGCGTATACCTCTATATGTATGTAGATTTGTAATTTAGGCAAGACAAGTTGTTACATTTCATATTTAAACTGAATTGATACACAGGTCGAAGCATAAAGAGAAAATGTCACTATCACTAAAAGGAGAACTACCGCCAGATGGCCGTTTTTGAAAGACTAAGGCTAATATTAAATCTGAAAATATATTTAATACTTTAATGTCTTATTAATAATCTGACCGTTTGAATGTCATGTAAAACATTAGTTTAATCAAAATATCAAAATAGAAAAAAAATTGCGCTCCGAGCAGAATTCGAACCTGCGACATCTGGCCAACGCGGCCAATCGTTTCTAGCCACTGAGCTATTGGAACAGTCAGGCTCGGGCACGAAATCCTTCACTAGTTCCGTCTTACAACGCCTTAGGGAGGCGTACAACGACATCTACCTTAGAAGGAAGGGAGGTGTACAGCGACATCTACCTTACCTTACCGCTGTTTTCAACGTAAGAGGCCTTACTATGTCATAACTCCAATTTTACTAATGTTACTGCATATGTATTAATTAAGTATGACATAAAATGGGAGCCAAGTTCAATATTATGAATTATGAATATGCGATGCGTGGTTGTCGTCTTCACCGACAAAAGATTCGAGATCTATTTGGGTACCAAGTTCCGTAGATTATCTGAAAAAACCTAGTGCCAGATTGGGCATTTTTTCAGATAATCTACGGAACGTGGCATTGGCATCCAAGAGATAGAAGTAGTAACAGAGTAATAACTTACCAGCTTCATGTGCCCAGTCAATCAGTGAGGTAACCTTCGAGTTGATGGCCGAAGCACAGATGTTGAATCTGCCACCAGCATCGAGGCCCAAGGTTTCGTACCGCGCCTTCACTCCACAAAGTAGAGCCGTGGCGCAGGCAGATGACTCGCCAGTTTGGGCATCCACATTGTATGTCTGCACAAAGCATTATAAGGAAACTATTATTCAGTCCTTTAGGACACTATTATATTTATTTTATAGAGGTATGATAATGCCAGTCTGGCATAGCAAATGTTCTGTTTTCTTAATACAAGGAACGTACGTACATACGTTTTTTCTATTACGGTGAACCCTGTATAGGTGGTATTTAACTTCAAATCTTGAAATATTGCCAGCTGTCATCTAACATTATTTTAATGTATGTTTCACACACACTCTTACTTTGCAACTGTTGTCTTCGTATCCCACACGCCTATATGCATTGAAAAAAAAACTGACCCCTGTGTTACATGTATGGGGTACCCCCTTCCCCCACCCCCCAGTTAAACATTTACCGTTTTTTCATAATTTCACATCATATTATTATAGCGGTTCATAACATACACAATCATACCAAATTTCATAATTGTAGCGGTCATATTCTCCGAGTAAATCGGCTGTACCATACGGCCGGACAGACGTAACGAATCCTCAGACCAAGTAAAGTTTGACTTGGTCTGAGATTACAGGATACTGGTTTTAAATGTGAAATAGTAGTAGTAGGTACGCAACGCAAAACCCTGATTGATTTTTAAATATAGTTGCATTGCCTTTGTATATTTGTTTTATAATTATTTATACATCGGATTACGTGAACAGCTACCACCTGAAAATTAAGTGCTTTCAATTAAACATACGAACATTTTTACAGACCCTAAAGAAACAATGCTTTTATTCAACATTGACACTGACTGGTGTATAACTAAAATGTATAAAAAATCCTATAAGGTGTTGATAAAGTTAATTTTAATTTAAATATTGTTAATTTAATTTCGAATACTATAACCTATAACTTTCATGTTTGGCAATATGCTGTGATTGTAAGTTGGTTGAAAATAAATAACTAAACTTAACTGACCGCACTGTCACAAAATCACAGATATTTTCTCGTATATTATTTACGTTTTTATTAGTTATCCTTCTTTATATGTTCCTTAGAGATACTAACCTACTTCAGAATCATATTAAGCACTTTAGATCGACCTAGTAACTATAAAAAGAAGTTCGTCGATAAAAGATATTGAATCATAAACCCATCGTCGAGATTGCTTGGATGGAAGGTTGGGCTGTATCGAAACGGTCGAGCGAAAATATCTGAAGTTTTAGTGTTTATCATTTGGGCTTAGCTTTGACCGCAGACAAGACACTCAATAAATACATATGGCACAACGTTCAAAAAGTTATGCCGCAGTCCGTAGATGTTATGGTATGTGAAATAATTTTAGTGTTTCATAAGTATCATTGATTGCGGACGGAGCGTCAATCTATCAAATCAATAATATGTAGAATCAGACTACAAACAAAAAAACTGAAATTGAGTAAGTATTATTGACCATTGGGATTGTAAAAGTGTTAAAATCAATTTAAAGTAATTTTCTCTATCCTTTTTATCAACTGGACAGAAGGAAAAACAAATGAAGAGGTTCTGGATTTGTTAGGAAATAATTTTTAAGAAAAAAAAACCGACTTCAATGGGGGAGGCCGGAAAAAGGTTATTATACTTAGATGGTGCACTCTTAGATAGATATACAATAAAATAAAAGTGGCTATAATGTATGTTTATAATGGTAGAAGACTAAGTACCCTCAATTCCTCATGGAATCATGAAAAAACCTTGCTTGCTTGACAAACAAAACAAAGAGAACAAATCGCCAAACGTGAACTACGCGTCGTTGAAGAGTTCCGTTCTGATCATCATCAGCAGTTCCACTTCATCAAATGTCACTTTTATGAATGAAAATGCTTGATTAGTTCATGAAAATACTAAAATCACTATTTGTGTGCCTTTCACATTTGAGGAGTTCCCTCGATTCCTAATGGATCCCATCATCAGAAATCAAGCATGACAAAAATTTATCGTGAAAATATAACTTGCTTAACAAACACAGCTAGGAGGACAAATCGCCAAACGTGAACTATTTGTCGTTGAAGAGTTCTGTTCTGATCATCATCAGCAGTTCCACTTCATCCAATGTCACATTTTTGGATGAAAATGCTTGACTTGTTGATAAAAACACAAAAATTACTATATGTTTGCCTCGGAGATTTGAGGAGTTCCCTCAATTTCTCATGGATTCCATCATCAGAACTGCGTTTTGACAAAAACGGGACCAACTTGAATATATATACTTACAATCAAAAAAAAAAAAATTTCCAAATCGGTTAAGAAATGACGGAGTTATGGACTAACAAACATTAAAAAAAAACATACAACCGAATTGATAACCTCCTCTTTTGAAATTTTGAAGTCGGTTAAAAATAGAATGCCTTTAAAGACTATTTAGAACAAAAGAGGAAATATGTTGGGACATCTGATACGACATGTGAATTACATAAAAACTATGATCGAAGGAAAGATAGATAGTAGCAGAGGCAGGGGAAGACCCAGACGTGCGTTTATGGATCAAGCCAAAAGATGGTCAATGTAATGTCGTATCAGGTGTTCAAAGCATTGGCAGAGAACCGAACCGAATGGCGATTACTCCACCTACAAAAGCTAGGCTCTTAAATATATAGTGATTATTATCAACACTGTTAACTGCAGACTGTTATTTGTGAAATTAGAATGACAATACATCTAGTCCATCGCTTGTTGATTAATAATTAATAAATACTCAATAACTGTGAAATATTAGTTACCAGTAGTTTAGTTCACTAAAAGTAACCCGTACATCACTAGTACATATTTTTGAACAGTTATTTATTACCTATTCCGTATTTGGAATGCATGTTTGCGTTAAAACGCTGCTTGGTGAGTTTTCAAGAAATAATTACGGCGTCTTTAATTAGGTGTAATGTTAAAAAATCCTCTCAATTAAATGATTACACTACCATGCCGTGTCGTTCAATTGTTGGCTTCTATTAAATATACTCAGTGTACCGTTAGTTCACGATATTCCATGTTTTCTTTTAACGTCAAATTATCCATACTAATAATGAATTGTAAACGCTATATTAACATTTTTATACCCAAAATTATCCCCTAATTGGGGGCGAGGGTGGGGGAACGTTTTTATAGAGGTACGATAAAAAACGGGTTTCGCATGGACAACGTGACGTCTCGGTATCGGACATGAGTAAGTACTTAAATCGGCGCTTTTCTCATAAACAAAGTTTATGAACGCATTTACAGATTTTTATAAACACAGCGAGCATAAGACTGCGTGCGATCTTTGATTAGTTTAGCTATTTCCTCAAATCATTTTTAAATGAAAAGGTACTACGCCAAGAGATGTTAACTTTTACTGAGATAGTAAGACTAATCTTTGAAGCCAGCGGACACTTGAAATATTTCGTGAACCTTGTAGGAATTGTATTATAGTTTGGCTAGCGAGACCTACTCGTATACAACCAGACAACCACGCACCCTGACATTAAGACGAGGCAACCTAAAATAATTCCCACGCTTGCTCCGCCCATCACCCGCGCCAACCCGCCACCCGCTAGATACACTCGTTCGCCATGCTCGTGCGAAAATTGGAGCAAGAACATAGAATGAATAGAGATTTTTTTTATTGAAATACGTTAACTATTTTTTTTCATGGTGCCATTTGAACCAGTTTATGATGACAATCAAATTTCATTATTGTAGTTGGTCAACAAACAAAGGACAAACCTAGCTCGATGCTAGTGGCCTCCGAAAAGGCTCCTACAATATGATGTTACGTGCCACTTATCAAACCAACAGTTGTATGGGAAAATAAGTACCCATCAAAAACATAAACGTGAAAATGAGAGCCAATTTCAATATTAAGAATATGCGACGCGTGACAGTATGTTATAATACCATGAAAGCTGTTGGGTATTTAAGAAAACTGCCAAGTTTAAGCTCAAAATGCATTAAGCCGCAATAAATTAGTTTTACTGTAAACAATCTAGTGCCAGACTTGGCACCTTTTTAGTTAATCTATGAAACTTGGCACCCATTTAGATCTCAATTCTTTTGTCGTTGAAGACGACAGCCATGAGTCGCATATTCTTAATATTGAACTTGGCTCTCATTTTCACATTTATCTTTTTGATGGGATATCATTCCTTTTTGTCAAACTTCACCAAATGGTACGTTTCACGAGCGAATGCTCTAGTCACGATCTAGACACGCGGCAGCGTGTCCAGCCAAGTTCACCCCAGGAACTGGCAGACAACAGTTGTGTGTTATATTACACGAACCGTTTGGAGCCACTTTTGTCCCCCAATAACTCCAAATCTATCTAACATAAAAATAATTGGTACACGTATTAAGATCCTTTAGAAAAACAAGAAACCCAAATTTTATAAATATAGTTTTAATAGTTATTGAGATATTAAATTCCAAAAAACGGCATTTTTACCACTGATTGACTGACTGACTGACTAGTAATCAAAAACCTAACCCACTTCTAGGTGACCTAGAAAGCTAAACTTTAACATGCAGCTTCATAATTGTGTGTGTACACTAGAAAAAATCCGAAAGCAGTGATTTGTTTATTAGTTTTTTTATTATTATTATTTATGCTAATTACCTCAGAACTCCGTCATTTATTAACCGATTTGGAAAATTCTTTTTTTGTTTGAAACGGTATAGTTCAGGGGTAGGCCCATAGATATCAGGTAAGAATCTGATCATAGGGTCCAGGAGAAATCGAGGGAACTCTTCAAATATTTGAGGTGCACCTATAGCGATTTGGGTATTTTGTAAAGTAACTCGTGCATTCGCTCTTAAAAAGCACCGTTTGGCGAAGATTGACAAAAAAACATAAATGTGAAAATGAGAGCCAAGTTCAATATTAAGAAAATGCGATGTTTGGTTGTCTTCTTCGCCGACAAAAGATTTGAGATCTAAACGGGTGCCAAGTTCCGTAGATTCTCTGAAATGGCGGCAAGTACGGCACTACATTGTTTACATTAATATTAATTTACTGCGGCTTAATGCATTTTGAGCCTTAACTTGGCAGTTTTCTATGCAGTATGTTATAATACCATAAAAGCTGTAGGATATTTAAGAAAACTGCCAAGTTAAAGCTCAAAATGCATTAAGCCGCAGTAAATTAATTTTACTGTAAACAATATAGTGCCGGACTTGCCACCATTTCAGAGAATCTAAGGAACTTGGCACCCATTTAGATCTCAAATCTTATACTCTGACCTGATGACAATGGGACCACCCCGAAAGTATACCAATTCAAACATAAAAAGAATTTTCCAAATCGGTTAATAAGTGATGTAGGTAACAACTAATAATAATAAGAAAACTAATGAAAAAATTAGAGTTTTCAATTTTTTTTATGTGTATGTACACAATTACCAAGCTGGATACCAAATTTCACTTTTCTAGGTCACCTGAAAGTGGGTTAGGTTTTTGATTACTAGTCAGTCAGTCAGTGGTAAAAATGCCGTTTTTTGGACTTTAATATCTCAATAATTATTTCACCTATATTTATGAAATTTGAGGTTCTAGTTGTTCTAAAGGATCCTAATACATGTACCAAATTTCATTATTTTATGTTAAATAGACTTGGAGTTATTGAGCGGTCAAAAGTGGCTCCAAACGGTTCGTGTAAAATAACACACGGATGCTGTCCGTCAGTTCCCGAGGTGAACTTGGCTGGACACGCTGCCGCGTGTCTAGATATTGCTGTGTCAGTCGTGAAATTCTGCGTTAAGATACATAGTTGTGATACAATTAATATTTAAGAAAAGGATTGTATTGGTACCTATATATTGGTACCTATGTATTGAACACATGAATGTATTTTAATAAGATGTCATACTTTCAGTTGAAAAAAAGTATAAAGTATTTAATCATAATTAATTTTTCTAGAAATAAATAGTAGGTGGACGTTTTCCGGCTGCAATGATGATGATAATATAAGTCATTCCTCAATCATCACCACAAATATTGTCTAAAACAGCAGGGTTTGTGTATGACTGTGCAGTGTGACTATTTTCGATACTAATTGTCAGCCCATACAAAACCTGACAAAACGAGCACGTGGCGATTTCAAGCGCGTTGGACAATAAGCCCTCAGAATCAATTTTTTGGAGGTTTGGCCGACGTTTCGAATGTATTACAACATCCGTGGTCACGAGCCGACCCAAAATAATTTTTAAGAAAAAAAAACCGACTTCAATGGGGGAGGCCGGTGAAAGATTATGATACTTAGATGGTGCACTCTTAGATTCCATACAATAAAATAAAAATGGCTATAAGTATGTTTATAATGGTAGAAGACTAAGTACCCTCAATTCCTCATAGAATCCTCCATCACAACTTAAGCTTGACAAAAATGTGTCTTGAAAAACCTAGCTTGCTTAACAAACATAACGAAGAGAACAAATCGCCAAACGTGAACTACGCGTCGTTGAAGAGTTCCCTTCTGATCATCATCAGCAGTTCCACTTCATCAAATGACACTTTTATTAATGAAAATGCTTGATTAGTTCATGAAAATACTAAAATGACTATTTGTGTGCCTTTCACATTTGAGGAGTTCCCTCGATTCCTAATGGATCCCATCATCAGAACTCGAGCATGACAAAAATTAATCATGAATATAGAACTTGCTTAACAAACACAGCTAGGAGGACAAATCGCCAAACGTGAACTTTTCGTCGTTGAAGAGTTCTGTTCTGATCATCATCAGCAGTTCCACTTCATCAAATGTCACATTTTTGTATGATAATGCTCGATTTGTTGATAAAAACACAAAAATCACTATATAAGTATATTTGCCTTCAAGATTTGAGGAGTTCCCTCAATTCCTCATGGAACCCATCATCAGAAATCGAGCATGACAAAAAATTATCGTGAAAATAGAATTTGCTTAACAAACACAGCTAGGAGGACAAATCGCCAAACGTGAACTTTTCATCGTTGAAGAGTTCTGTTCTGATCATCATCAGCAGTTCCACTTCATTAAAGTCACATTTTTATATGAAAATGCTTGATTTGTTGATAAAAACACAAAAATCACTATATGTTTGCCTTTAAGATTTGAGGAGTTCTCTCAATTCCTCATTGATCCCATCAACAGAACTGCGTTTTGACAAAAATGGGACCAACTTGGATATACATACTTACAATCAAAAAAAGAATTTTCAAAATCGGTTAAGAAATGACGGAGTTATGGAGTAACAAACATTAAAAAAAAACACAACCGAATTGATTACTTCCTCTTTTGAAATCTTGAAGTCGGTTAAAAAGTCGAATGCATGTGTAAAAATCGCCATATCTATTCATTACTATTATTAGACACGTATATTGACATGATGCTTTTTTTTAATATGCTTTTGATATGAGTTTATGCTTTACATAATCTATATATATATATATATATATATATATATATATACACACGCATAAATAGCTTTTGACTACTGACCGACTTGTATCGACAGAATAGTTGTCCAAATTTAAAACTGTCAATGATGATGACTCCATTGGTTTTTTGCTCTGCTGTGCTCCGTCCGCTTTCATTTACGAAATCAGCGCAATTTTGGCACACATCCGTCGTCGGCAAAAGCCACAGGCGTCTGAAGGCGGAGTCTTGATGAGATAGCGTCAATTGCTTTCGCGCGTAAAAAAAGAGACAAAAGACAGTGATGGCGCTCATGAACACAAAGGCGTATGCGGCATAACTCCCGAATTTATAAAATAATTCATATAAAATAAACTACACAAGTAAATAAAATGATATATCCCAGTTTGCTAGATAGATAGTATTACCGTCGTTTCTAAAAATTTCAAAGGTTGGATGCTTATAGTTCCGGAATTATTAGCAAAAGAATAAAAAAATGGACCATAGTTTGGAACGAAAAACTATCGAGAAAATTTTCGCTTTGCGTGTTCTCCGATCCCAGTTTGTTAGATTATATAATGAAATTTAACATACCAAAATTTCATATGCGTAGATTAACTGGTTTGCTTACAATATCGAAAAGAACAATACCAAAAATTCGAATGCCTCGTCTTAACAGGCTATATGTACTAAAAAGAGATGGATGGACAGGTCGGTGGTTGGTAAGTGATATACAGCGTGTATTGTTTATATAGACACAAGCTATAGCCATACGTAGAATGTAATGCGATGAACCGATATTAAAACAAATTGCTTATTTAGTGTTAAATATCAGAGCGTAATAAATTTTTGATTTTTTTCGAGCAGCAATGTATTTCGTACACTTATTTGACACATGGAAGAAGCGTGTTTAGTATTGTTGTTTACTAATCATTGTTAAAAACTTGATTAATGTTATTAATATGACTACTCAACACCCAGATTTGCCTTAAAAGATATATAGGTACTTTATTATTTAAAATATTCTTTCATTCGATAAATAAGAATTAGATACATTCCTTGCTAAATTATTTTTTTTAAAGAAAAAATAACGTATATTTAAAAAAATATATAGAAAAAGATATTCATTAGAGCCTATACTTAGAACTTGTAAAGTTTGAGGTTGTATCAAAAATAGACGCTGTATACTAACATGGACTAGTGTCAAGTGAAGTTTGCCAGAGCATATGAGCTCGTGGTTTTACCGCCAGCCATATGAAGCCCTCAAATCGTCAAGCTCACTACGCGTTGCACCACATCATACCGTGTGGAATCTTAAGCGAGCCATCTGCACACCTATAGTGGCATTATGGTCACGATTCTCGTGATGCAAGGAATCGTCAGATCGGATACAAATAAAAAGGGATATGTAATCATACCTTGGCTAAAGCAACAGCTGGAAACGTGTCCCAGGCCAAATCAGTGTCTTCACCGGTCTGGCCTCTCCGCTGGCCACGCAGGATCCTGGCTGCAGTGGCGGTCGTCAAACTCATGCCATCGCCAACCACCAGAATCACGTTCCTATCATAAAAGATCACGTATAAGTCTAAAGTTAAACTCAATTAAAAGAGAATAGTCTAACCTAAGTAATAATCCCTACCTAAAGGTGAATAGTCACCAAAGATTATCAAAAGCTAGATATCAAACACGCTCAGTATTATATGTAGTTATGAAAACTAAGAAAATTTTCTGGTGAAAACTCAACCCTTATACGAATTGTAATTTATTTTCTCGAAAACAGAATATGTTGCCACATACGGTCGGAATTCCGATTCGTAATTCCGTTTCGGAATATCGATTCGGGATTTTATGGAAATCACGTTATATGCGACATCTACTCCAGTATACATAAGTCTGTGGTGGACAGTGATAAGAGTGGAAGGCCATTTTGCAGACGCCGTTAGTCGGGTATATAGGGTGCGGATTGGAGCAAAAAGATAAGATAAGCTGCATTTTGCTCAATCGGCGCTTATGGGGCGTGCTTGATTGATTGTCTTGACGATTAAGGCGCGTGTTATGGGATAATCGACTATTTCTTGTTGCTATTTTGTCCTATTGTTAGCCAGTAGAGAATATGACACGGGGTTGAGAGGTTCTTAGAAGCAACGTGGGCCCAGGTCAGTTTTTGGACGGGTGACCGCTTTGAGTGGTTACTGACTGAGCACTCCCGTGCTTTGGAAGGCACGCTTAGCCGTTGATCCCGACAGTTGACAACCTTCGGGCGTCTTGACAACTTCTAACTGACGCTAGCGGCATTACCCCTTTGGATCGCGAGAGCGATCCGTTGGCAGAGTTATCCACCAGCCCTGCGATTCTCCGATGCCTTGATCAGCCGAGACGACAAAGCAGTAAATAAAGGTGCCTTCAATTTATTCATAGTTATAAAATCCTCAAATAAATAAAAGTTTTACAACGGGCTATTTATTCTTCTGGAATTGCAAGCACGGATAGGCTGTGTCTTCATAACATATCAGGTGGGCCGTATGGTAGTTCGCCATCGTTTTGGTATAAAATAACGTTTTTTACATAATTTTATTGATAGCATTATATTTGCAGATTTCTGATTTCCTACTAAAATATCTGCAGTACCAAGGTATTAAGGTATTAGTATTATTTGTTTCATAGTAATTTGAAGTCCATTATCAATTTATCATATCAATTTGAAGTCTATTAAAGCTGGCGCAATTTTGTACTGGAGTAAATGGATAGCCTCTAGAAGTACTCTATTCTTGTTAAATCAAATTAACTTATTTAGTTAGTAAATAGGTACTATTTTACCATGTACTGTGATGGAAATACCTAAATTATTCCAATACCTCCACGTGGAGAAGTTCCGTTATAAATTATGAGGTATTATATAATAATATTCACTAATTTCATTCACTCATACATGAAACTAATAATTTCAAATTATGCTGACTGATCATCAAATAACTAGTAAATTTATTAACAACTAGTAACTATGAACATATTGCGGAAACATTTGTGGCGAAATTTAGGAATGTTTACACGCGAATTAATATATTTACGGAAACATGGCATCAAAACCAGTGTCGGTTGCCCTAACTTGCATAATTGCAAGGGTGGCACATGCAGGCGTCAATTGGGCGACGTTATTTAGACGACCATTTCGTAACTATTTGCATTACAGTTTAAATTATGCTATAGGCAACTCCGCATTTCCGCGATGCGTATTACAATGTTGTCAGTGTCAAGTCGGGACAGATTCTTTACTGCACAATTGTTTAAAAAAGTGCATTCTGATTGGCGCGGTACGCGTGTAAGCGGCTCGGTGCAATAAGTATCGCATGCGTACCGCACCGCTTTCGCACAATATAACAAAACCATGCAAATGTCATACTGACAGTATTCGTATAAAAAAATCTGGGTGACATAAGTGGGCTCTCGGTAAAGTACGAAATACCACATATCTACAAATTGCATTCCGCTAAATGCGGAAACGGCCGTACTCGCCGACACACGACAAAAGTCGCATGTGCCCTAGTCCTGTCCTTTTATTCATAAGCCGAGTCACCTGTCACCTCACACCTCACCCGTTTTTATATGGAAACTGTCAAATGTCATTTGTCAAATTTTGACAGTTTCCATATAAAAATAGTCGTACTAATAGACAAGATTCAGTTGTCTTATTCTTAGGCCGGATTCGAGCAAACAGAAATAAGGACTTAATCAAACTCTGTCAAAATTGTAGAACTCATCTGAGAGTACACTCTATTCTTGTTTGGTCGATTACCATTGGGAAATCTAAAGAGCACCTAAATATATATACAGCATAATTACAAACTTTACGAGTTCACGAAGTAAAAAGGAAACGTTTTCGAGAAAGCCTTTTACTTTTTTGTTCGCTGTATACAAGCCGGGTTAGTTATTTGGAGAACAGTGATTTATTTCGATTCCTTATTTATGTTTTCCCGTTACCATGCAAACAAGAGAACATTAAACATGCCCAATATATTTAGTACCGTAATATGTTTCCTTAACTTTATTATTATGTACTGGAGCGAAAATAGATCCGTGCATGAAATTTCAGCTTCGGTGCTTCTCAGCTCAGCTCGTCTATTGTTGAAGTCAACATAATATTAAATTTCACATTATTATTACACAGTGTTTTACTAGAATCTACTAATCAACTTTCTGTTCAACGTTTAAACAGAACATATTATGATAATTTCTTACTAATTTTTTTATCAATGAATTCGATTATTTTTAGTTTTTCTTATTCATTACTAACTGTTTAATGTAATGAGGAAAGCTATTCCCTTTTTATTCATTTCTCTGTGTGACTTATAATGACTTTCATATACGTTATGCAGGAGTAAAGTGCTGCAGGGCATGCACACTTAATATTAACTGAGCAAGCGAAGCGTCTCTGTTCCTGCTTGGGCCTTAGGTTGCTCTACAGATCGTATTCCCGCACTGATTCTCGTGTCTCGCGTGATTCTCCCAATAATTATCGAATTGTGTGCTCTATGTCACAGTATATCTATGTACTTCTCACAGAGCCACTAGTAAATACAGGTAAATTACTTTCAAAACGTTTTTGCATCTGTAGTAGTATTTGTATATTTACTGGAACACACGTACACGTTGACGTTTACAAACACACGTCAATGCGTGTGTGAGGCTGGCTACAGAGATCACAACTAAAACGCAAAAACAAAAAGGAAAAAACGTCTCGAAAGTAATTTACCTGTACATAGTTGTTTAATGTATTGTATTTTATTTTACCGACTTCAATAGAAGGAAGGATGTACTCAGTTCGTCTACATGTTTGCTTGTTCTTTTTTTATGTATGTATGTTCCCCGATAACTCTTGAGCACGTTGGCCAATTTTGATAATTCTTTTTTTGTTTCTAAGCTGGTCCCATATAAATTTGGTGAAGGTCTGATGATGGGATCTAGGAGGAATCGAGGGAACTCCTTGAATTTGATAGGCACGCAAATGCCGATTTCGATATTTTCTGTAGGTAACCAAGCATTGGCTCACGGAAACCACAAATTGTGGCATAGCAAGTACAAAATTGGAGTCTTTTTTTGGTTTAAGTTATTTCAACAAGTAAATATTCTAGTTTGCTTTAATTATAATTCCTTTTCTGTACACAGAAATGGAATTATATGAAATGACCAGTGAAATGTACACTGCTTTCTAATAAATGAATCAGTGAATGACCTACTTTTATTTATTTTATCTTAGCTTTCATTTTTGCTGATAGACGATTTTGTTTTGAGTTATTCCGACATCTCAACATATCCGATCATATTTTCTGGTCCTATTTTCTAAAAATTACGTAAATAATAACTTTTTCTATTCCTGTACTTTTATCTGTCATTTATATAGTCGCTGACTCATACACAATGCCGCTGATGATGGATCGGTGAAAACCCCGTGTGCTCTGTGTAATTATAAAAGTACAATTTTCATAAAAGCTAAGAGATGAGTCCCAGTAGAAAGTTCCCGAAACTACTATACCTAAAACTTCAAAATTTTAAGTCTAGCAGTTTCGGAGATAAGGTGGAATTGACAATTTTCACTTTTTTTGTAGTTTTATACAAAAAAAAATCATATAGTTTGCAAAAAAATATTGTTTTCTATTTATACCCCCAAAAGTGGCCTAATGTTTAAAATATTTACATATATAAGTTGCACTAACGTCTTTGGCTCACCAACTTATATATGTGTACCATTTCAATTCAATAGGTCGAGTAGTTTCGGAGCAAATTGGCTGTGATAGAGGGACGGACAAACACACGAGTGATTCTATACGGGTTCCGTATTTTCCTTTGGAGGTACGTAACCCTATAAAACCACTTAAATGGATAGTTATAAGAACGTAAAAACGTGAACGATATAAAAAATAAAGTGTACAGTCAGTAACAGCTGCACATAGACCCTAATATCAAGAGAATAAAACTCTGTGTAGATAATTATTAACGTGTTATACTGCTAAGCTACTTCTACTCTGACTGTACCAGCTATTGATGGGATAACACTTGATGTTCAAAAGTTACGTGTGGAGTAACTGGTAAAACTTAGTTTTAATGCGCATAACAGTAACCATGAACATACTTATACACTATACAGGATGGGCCCTGTAACAGGAGCAAAAAATTAAACGGTAGTTATTATTTAGCGGACCAGTAATTAATTAATTCCAAGTGGTCTCGCAGTTGAAAAAAAAAAGGAATTTTTTTTCTTCAAAGATGGCTTACTTGTATTTTTATTCTATTTATGAAGTGTCATTAATGTCAATTTATTTTAAAAAGTCAATAAAAAATACCAAAAATATCCATGATAACAAAAACTGCAAATACAATTATGACTCCATAACTTGATACTACCTCAAACACTGCATCGACTGATGTGCTCTCGTGGTGTCAAGATCCATTACTCTTTATTATTTGAACTAAAATTGTACACCAGGTGTTATTGCAGGTGCCCTAAAGAAGCGTCCTTTTAAACATTTGCTCAAGTTGCAGGACCCACCTTGTATACAGTTTAGGTACCTATGTAAAACAACTTAAGGTAATCACTTCGACTGGTTTAAATTATTTAATCACACGTATCTCTTTAATATTAGATAAGTATTTTTTGTGCCATTTTAAAGACAAAATCCGGTTTGACCATATGTATTGATTTTCTCTTAAAGGGATCATCTTGCATCCATACAGGTGGTATAGTTCTATTAGGTATTAATGAGTACTTGGAGCCCCGGTATCTGTATGTATAAAAACCTCCCAAGATTTTCCGGGACGCAGCATGCCCTAGTATAACACCAGCTCGAAGGCAGTAAATACATATGGTCTTGGTCAAACCGGATTTAATTTATAAAATGGAACAAGAAATACTTATCGTTTATGAAAATGATACGAGCTATTACATTATTTGTCACACAAATAATGTGTAAATCTCGTTGTGTTAGGTATAGACAAGGACTTTTAATTTGTGTTATTTCTAGCCCACTTAAGATTGTCCTGTCATATTGTATTAAAATTCAATGTCTTTTTTTGTGAAATGGGTCGCGAATTGATGAGCGCACATAGTGTATACCATAGAGTACATTTTATACTTACTTAGCCACCGGTTTCTTGTCTGTAGCGTACTGCAGTCTCTTCTGTAGTGTTTCTTGCGCCTGTGTGTACCAGTAATGGCGATCTGGAGCAGAACAAATTATTAAGAAACTGCAGCTAAACTCCGTTTGACTACAGGAAGGAACAAAAGCTTACTAACGACTTCCCGCATGGAGAGAGTTTGGAATGAAATAGTTTGCAAAACGATATAAGTTTTCTTTTCATATAGTTTTCGTAAGGTTTTTGGAGTGTAGTCCACTCCAAAAACCAAAAAGAGGCATAAATATATAAATCGTTATAAAATATGGTATTCTTCTGTTATCTTTAAGTAAAGTATTTGTACGATGTATATTAAAAGTGTACCCGTTTTGTGTGACTTTTAATTATTATTGAACTCAATTATGAACCCTGATATAAGCACGCTTTGGTCTAAGAGCAGTGCATAAATGCAACGGTGTTTCGAACGGTGTGGTTGTTACCATTTATAGAGCAGTACGGATTACAGGATTTCCCATGCTCCCTAAACGGCCGATTGGTAGAGATGAATAGTTTGTTAACAAATGAAATAGGAAAAAGTACAGTCGACAACCGCAATCAGTTTGACAACTACACGTCGTTATTAAGGGCATGAATTGGCCAATTATGAGATGACTTGAGCTAGAAGACAGTATTTTTAAGTGTTTTTATGGTCAAACGGCCAAATTCACCAATCGAGTCTCAGCTGATGCCCATGGGGTTTAAATACAAGGCTCTTAAGCTAACATTACACAACAACAAGTAGTTTACAAGTTATAAGTACGGCTGAGATACGCGTCATACTCGTGATCGGGTGCTGTTTGTGGAGTCCGGTCTGTTCATGCTTGCAAGGGCATAATAAATACCTTAATACTAGTGTTATTTTATTGTGGGTTGACGAGAGACATAATCCTGTTCTGGATTAGTTTTACCATTATTGACGCTTAGAGACCTTATACATCTCGAACAATTTTAAATTAGTGCTTTTTTATTACTTATTTTTATTTTGACACTTAGAGACCATTTACATCGCTAAGGACTTTGAAATAATTGTTATTAATCGTATTTGGACGCTCAGAGACCATGTACATCTCTGAGATATTAAATTAATTTTATATAAGTACTTTTTGTTTATTCAAACACAGATCGTATTCAATATACGTCCCCAATATTACCTTGTAAGTTTCGTTTCGTTGAATGACACAAGTTTGTTAATCAGTATAGTTTTAAAATCATTATTATTAGTATTGGCTACCATCCTTACCTGGTCGAAATTCCTCTAATTCGAACCAAGCGCTTTGCATCTTCTTTTATAATGCGCACTTCTAAGGTTTGGAATTCTCTGCCGGCGTCTGTATTTCCGAGTTCATATAACCTAGACCTTTTTAAGCCACGAGTGAATAGGCATCTTCTGGGTGAGCTCGCTTCATCGTCGGCCTCATCTTTGCCCCCCGGCTAGATGCTGGCCAAGAGCAATCTCATTTGTAATAAAAAAAAATAAGTATTCTTAGTTTTTTAAATTATATAATTTACGCTTTGACATGTAAAAGTGCCCTTGTGGCCTATTTACATAATAAATATTTGCTTTTTTATCGCCTGAGGAGAGGAAATTAGTCATAACCTGTTGCTAGCCTAGGGTCTGTGAAATCATAAACTATATTACAAATATTCGAAAATCTCGATATTTCCACCGATTACACTGGCACTAGTAGACTTCACAGAAAAAACTTGACATATTTACAATACAACCCAATTAAGGTCTTGGTTTCATGAATATGACAATTCGTATATTTTGTTTCCGAAAAAACGTTATTAGAGAAAATTCGGCGAAACGTTGAGTCTTAACATGTAAATGTGTATTTAAAGGCAATGTCACGAAGTCTCTGATTTTTTTATGTATTTTGCTCAATAAGAACCTTACATTTTGCTCAAGTAATTTGCCGTGTAATACATACTTGGAAATACGTTCAATGTAAAAGAAGCATTATACTTAAATGTATTTGGCGCTTGTCACGAGCCATTACATATATTAAGCGTTTGATTTTTATCAAATTATGTATACTTACTCATCTAAGCTATCGTGTTTGTATGTAGGTGTAATTAGGACCTTCATACTCCTATGTGTACGATCTCCTAATAACTTTAATAATATTATTATAATTGTGAAAGTGTGCCGTTTTAAGACTAACTACTGAATTGATTTTTATAAAACTTTCCAATGTTGAAGCCTAGACATCAAAAGAACACTTATATATTTCATTTATATCAAAATTCATTCCCTTCGGGGGTTGAAAGGGGTAGAAGTTTAGTATGGGGAACAAAAATATTTACTAAAAAGAAACTTGTAACTGCCCTAATAGACTAAGATTAGAATCGTGGCCAGCATTTTCAGAGTTTTTGAAATTTTGTCCTCCGGTGAAAAGGGAATTGAAAGTTAGTTTACGGAAAAATTATACAGGGTGTCCCAAGAAGTAGTGATATACTGAAGCTGGGAGGTAGAGGACCTAGAGGGCTATCTGAACCACATTTAGATTTAATTTTTTTGATTGAAGCCTTATTAATAATAAAATGAAATTTTCAGGGTAGCTACCTGATAGATAGCGCAAGTTTTTAAAAGCCAATCGGTAATTATTTTTTATGTGATTTTATTTTTTTAAGGGCCCTTGAAGTTGTGAACATACTGGGTAATTTTATCTTTCTTGGCATTTAATTTTTTTATGCCATTCAAAGATCTAACTATAGTAAATGTTACCATACTGAATTAGCCTATCTATCAGCTTAGCACACAAAAAAAATCTACCGCAATAATTCACGTCACCATAAATAAAAATCTCATCGTACGCGGCGAGAGGTGAAAAATTAAAAAAAAAATCATAACTCCGAAAATACTAAAAATCGCGGAACATACATGGGGGTGATTCAGATAGCCCTCTAGGTCCTCTATCTCCCAGCTTCAGTATATCATTACTTCTTGGGACACCCTGTATATTAACGAGAAACTTGAAAAAACATATAACATATCAGTGGAAAACTACTTAAAACTAATTAAAAGTCTCTATCTCTGAAGCGGTAAAAATGGAGTTGAAAGTTTGCTGGGAAGCAAACATTTCTTTTAATGCTAAACATAATAAAAAAACTGACTTCAGTGTTTTTTAAAAATTAGCCACTGAAGGAGCGAAAAAGGGTTAAGAAAAAAGGAACAAAAGGAGAGCGAAAACATGAAAATTCGTTTATATATATTTAGTAGGCTAAACATTAAAATACGAATACATATTTATCTTACTCCGCAGCTGACTGTACGCTCCACTTAATCTCAAAAAAGTAGTTTTATTTTTCCGTGACTGTTTCCAATAATAAAACTTGAAGGCCGTCTTTAACAACAAGCACAAGATGTATTCACGGCTCTTTCAAAAAGAATTGGCAAATCATTCATTTTGATAGTATGATTTTTTTAATAAAAATTCGGATTTGGTGCGGGTGCAAAAGCATGGCATATTTAATGTAATCACTCCTTGAAGGGGTGAAGAGGGGGCTGGCAGATTGTATGAGAGACCAAAAATGTAGCTACACAATACGTAATTATCCAGATAAATCATAGTTTTTTGTTTAGTTGAATTTTCGAATATATTAAATCGATCACAAATGTATTAAATATATATATATATATATATATATACACAACAATATATACAATATATATATATATATGACAATTTTTTTTTTTATATTCAAAATTACAACTTACATACTATGCATTTGATTAATATATATATATAAATAGTTTAATATATATTAATATTATTATTTTATTTATAGTTTTTTAATATATATATATACATATATATATAGTTGATAAATTAAATTGTCAGTGTATTAATCTGACATTACGTTTATAAATAGGTTTACAGTACATACGGTGCTACATTACCGCACGAGTGCGGTAATCAGCAGATTACGTGCATATGTCGCAACTTTAATGAGCCATATGTACTGTAAAACGTTGTACGATACACGTGCGAATAGGTAATTCGCAACTCGTGGTGAATTTCCTATTCTCTGCACTTGTATCGTAATGTACTATCTACTTGGTGACTTGTATTACGCTATCTGCTGAATCCGTCCATTAATTTCCCAAGACCTTGCTTCATTGGTGACGCGTTGTTTCAACCTTAACTCGTGCGTACCCAACTGAATGCGAACTAATCAAATGTTCAAAATTAGATAAACAAACCGCACTATGTGCCAGTTTCTGCCGGGTCTGTATTGTATTATGCCCAATACCCATGAGTGAAAATTGCAAATTCCTAGGCTTTACATTAGACCCCACACTAAATTGGAAAAAGCATGTAGACTTGCTGTGTAATAAATTGAGCAGTGCAGTATTTGCATTGCGCAAATTAAAGCCGCTTATTTCGCGTGATGCGCTGAGACAATTATACTTTTCTCACTTCCATTCGCTTATGACTTATGGCGTAGTCTTATGGAGCAACTCAACTGATGCTGGGAGGGTGATATGATGAGGGAAAAACGAGCTCTGAGGACTATACTCGGCTTAAATCAGAGGCAGTCCTACAAGGAACTGTTTGTTGAGCACCGAATCATGACGCATTACTCCCAGTATCTTTTCGAGGTCATTATGTTCACACGGAGGCACCTGTCACAGTTTAAGCGAGTGGAAGTGACAGGTAAGTGTCTTCGTAGCACGGGGAAACTTCGGACAGTACCGCGGCGCACAGCACTACACGCCAAAAACGCTCGGGTTATTGGGCCAACATACTACGAGCACCTACCTGCTGACATAAAAATGGAGGCATGCGAAGAAACGTTCAAACGGAGACTGAAGAACCTTTTATTGGAAAAGTCACTTTACTCGGTAAAAGAATATATTGATATGATTAAATAATTGAGACTTTGGTATGATTGTTACCACTTGCCTATTTTAATTTTATTTTATTTTATTATTTATTTTTTTATTTTGTACTACTAACATTTTGACATTGCTAATACGTATTTAATTGATAGGTACTTCTATGGTACCACATTTTTATATATATATATATATATAAATATATATAAACGGACATTTTTTTTACACAAATCGAACTAGTCCCATAGTAAGCTCAATAAGGCTTGTGTTATGGGTACTAGACGACGATATATTTAATAGATATATACTTAAATCCATAGAAAACATCCAAGTCTCAGGAACAAATGTTTCTGCTCACCACAGAAACAAATGCCCTTACCGGGATTCGAACCCGGGACCTCAAGCTTCGGAGACAGTGTCACTACCAACTAGGCTAAACAGGCCGACTTTTATTGTATTATTGTTAGTATTAAGATTTGACATTATTATTATTTGAGCGATACTCCTCTAGTATCACATTTTTATTTAATATTGCATTCTGACATATGACTTATTTTCATTCATCCTTTATTGTTTTATTTATACTCATTTGTTTCGACATTGATTTTCTGCGTACACTTAATATTATTATTTTATGTGCCACAAGTTATAAATTATTTTCCATTTTTAACTTTTGAGACAATTATTGCAAATTATTATTGTAAAACGATCGCTATATGACCAGTAGTATAAGCAAAATGTGTTTTTATATGAAAATTGTATAATGAGATAAATAAACTAAACTATTATATCTGAGATATAATAGTTTAGTATATTACACGACTGCGCGACGCGAAGGTTTTACAGTCTGAGTCTATGTATGTATGTATATTCCTATGTGCCACTCTAGAGACCAAACGCGTCGGCCGATTTTGATGATTCTTACGTCAATCGATGTCTTAATTGTCCAAATGTCGACATCTTTTTTCGCAGTCGGGTGATTTTGTTTACAAAAGAAGTCAATTTACAGGAACAAAACAATTTGGATGGAAATAATTTCAACCAATAACTTTTGACAAGCTTTTTAGTTAACTTCGGGACAAATCATGCAAATGAATTTTTGACCGGTTATCCTGAACTGATTGAGCTAAAATTTGGCATACTTCGGCAAATTACAAGTCCAGTGACAATGCAATATTATGGTACAACTGAGATCTGATGATGGAGACAGAAGCTGGCCATACCAACTCCTAAGCTATAAAAGATAAGCCCGTCGTGTTTGAACTCATTAGAACCCTCTCAACGAGTAGGTAAGTAGTTGATGACTCTTGATCTCTCTTTACCTTATTTGGATGTTTTTTTAAATCAATTATATTATTTCATTTATTCATCTGTTTGTTAGCTATAATACCGCCTATTGTCTATTTAATTTTGTTGTTTAGTTTTTATTGGGCACTCTTCTTGGTGAGCAGTAAATAATATTTGTACTGTATTTAATTATTGCAAATTGATTCTATACGTTTGCGGTTAACTATTTATATTTAACATGATTATATTGTATGAGATGCGAGTTCTTCCCGCCTCCAATTATGTCAAGTTTGATTTTTAAGGTTATATTTTGTACTGGGATGACAAGTGTCATCATAACTAGGCTATGTAAATAACACAATACTCGTAATGGCGTGTATACACGCACTAACATTAAATTTTTGTAGTAATATTGTAAATTACTGTGTCCCATAAAATCAAAATTGCCAAATTATGTGATATGGCCATAATTTATTATGATATGGGAACTATTATTACAATTGGTGGTAATATTATTTGGTAATCCCAACACTCAATATTAACATAGGAAACTTACCATATGGTTCATTTACTTCAGTCTTGAGCGGTGCCGGTGTCAGAATGCCGGTACTTATCGTGGACATCATAACCACGATACAGTACCAAGTACTCATGGTTCACAAGCCGCATCGGTACAGTCTAGACTTCTTCTCGAAATGCCCTTAACCCAGCTCCCATTCTTCGGAGACAAAGTTGCTCCAGTCACATCTCGTAAACTGCAACAAAAAAGCGTTTATTACCACCAGTAATGGGCTAGACGGTTGTTTATGTTGAAAAGTGTGATTTCTCTGTGAAATACAACCATAACAAGCTACAAAGTATGGAGTAAATAATGGAAGCACAAAGGTGCACTTAGTCTGAAATATGAGAATTTGTAGCGTTAAAGTTAGTTGCGGATAAAATATGCGTATATCCACTAGAATTTCCTACTACAAGTACTTACTACAATTTTCTACGTTTGTTTTAACCCTTGTATACGTATGTGGATTAAGTTTGAATTATTTTCGAGATGAATCTCAACTAGATGTGCTTACAATCCTGTTTATGTTGGAAGACGTATGTTATAAGACGATAGTAGGGTTCTGTGGTTGCCCACACTTTATGAACACTTACAACCCCTCTTAAACTATTATTTACTATATGTTTAACATAACTAAAAGGTTATTTAAAACGAACGTTATCTAACTTATCAATGGAAATTGTACTTCTCCGGGTTCATTTTCTGTTATTTCTTGTTAGCTAGCTAGTGATCGATGACTAGTAGCAGTGATATTTTTGTCTTAAATATTCATTACCTAATATAAGCTACAGGCCCTACACCTAAGACGGTAAAGGAGTTACGGAGATTTCTGGGAATGTACAATTTCTACCGCCGATTCATTCCTGGTGCTTCAGCAATTCAAGCTCCTCTGAACACTGTCCTGTCTGGGAGTAAGAAAAGAGGATCCGAGGCCATTACCATGACTGACAGGATGTTAGAAGCCTTCAAAGCTTGCAAAGCGAGTCTGTCGGAAGCAGCCATGTTAGCTCACCCGAGCCAAGACGCAGAGCTGGCATTGCAAACCGATGCGTCAGACTCAGCCATTGGAGCAGTTCTTCAGCAACGTGTACGAGAGAGCTGGGAGCCCCTCGCGTTCTTCTCACGACGGCTGAAACCAGCACAAAAGAACTACAGCCCATATGATCGTGAATTGCTTGCAATTTACGATGCCATAAAGCATTTCCGACACATGCTGAAAGCGAGGCCGTTCGTCATCTACACTGACCACAAGCCCTTGACGTTTGCCTTCTCTTCACGTCGGGACAATTGCTCGCCGAGACAGTTCCGATATCTGGATCTGATATCACAATTCAGCACAGATATTCGGTTCATTGCGGGAAAGGAAAACGTAGTAGCAGACGCTCTCTCGAGGATCGAGGCAATTTCAGTACCCATTAACTACGAGGCTCTTGCACATTCCCAAGATTCAGATCCTGAGTTGCAAGATTTACTCAACAATGGCACGTCACTGAAACTACAACGAGTAAGGACATCAGACGCAAATACAGAATTATATTGCGACGTCTCTACAGCTAGTACTCGACCTTATGTTACTCCTGCATTCCGAAGAACAGTATTCAATGCAATACATAACCTGAGCCATCCTGGCGCAAGAGCAACAGCACACCTAATTTCACAAAGATTCGTTTGGCCAGGAGTGAAACGAGATAGCCGAAGATGGGCACAAGAATGCAAAGATTGCCAGAGAAGTAAGATATCTCGCCACATCACCTCTCCGCTAACTCACATCCTTACTCCTTGTTTACTCTTCTTCTTCTTCAACCTTGAGGTACCCAATGCTGAGTACAGGTCTCTTCCAAGTTAGCCCATATTGTACGGTCTTGTGCTTTCCTCATCCAATGATTCCCAGCCAATCATACCAAATCGTCAGTCCATCTCGCGGGTTGCCTTCCTACATTTTTGCGCCCCGTTCACGCGCGTTGCGCGGTCTCCATTCTAGCAACTTTCTTCTTCATCCACTATCGGACCTATTACATTGTTTACTACGGATCCCTAAAAACCGAGTTGGGTCTACATTTCGGCCAGATGGAATCACTGACAGTCCAAGGACATACATATGTATACGTATGTTTAGAATAAAAAATATTTTTCAGGGAATGGAAAACGGAATTTTCCTCCTTACATGCATTTTACATGCAGTATCTCTATACTACAAAATGTTGGAATAACAACATTTTTTCTTTATATTCATGTTATTATGTTTTTGCTAAATTATTGAAAGCAAAGACCAACACTACTCTCAAAAAAATTAAGATTTATGACAAATATATACGATTCCGACTTTATCCTATGTATGTAGTAAACTGTCTTCTTAATTAAACGTAAATATCTGTATTCAGATGTCTCGTAGCTAATTCTTCTTCAAAGTTAACCTTTAATTATGGTGCCCCATTGTAATCACGGGCTTTGTAACATCTTATACTTCTTTCAGGTTGGGATTTGCGTGAAACAATACCAAGATTTGCTTTTAAAAACATCACTTTTATTATGAAACAGTACATTTTTATTATAAAAGGTATACCGTATTCTAATTTAGGATTTTGATTGTTCTGAGCGGTGAAAGCAGCCTTAGTTCCGTTTTGGAGGAGAGAGTTTATTAGTGAAATTAAATTGGAATAAAATTTGAACGCAGTCCCAGCGTCCGTGCCTAATTAAAATATATATTATGCCTTCGAAGTCAGGGGTGAAATAGGATATTTTAACGAGGAAACTGGCAGGTCAGGTACCTAAGATGTTATTTTTAATTTGGATATGTACACGTCCAGAAATTTATATTATAACAGAAGCGTGAACGAACGATGTCATTAAAATGGCAATTATTTGATTACACTTAGCACTCGTACACTCGTAACCATTTTAACAAAGTAAAATTATATTATACGGTATTTTTTGTACTTAAACTTTTTATGAATAATAATTGTTCACTAAATAGTAGTTGTAATCGTCCTTACTTTAACCAACATTATTCACTATCACCCAATACCTTCGCACCGTTTTGGAATTATTTCACGTCATTTTATGACGGGTTTTTCACCGCGACCCAAAGAATTTATTTATTTACAAACTGTCATCTTATAAAATTTCATGCGAGAAGAAATGACTGGTATTTTTTAAGTGTTCCTATGACTAGCTGCTTTTTTACGCCTTCTTTGGCAAGCTGTTACTACTGCTTAACCCACCAACAGATTGCCAGCTGACGCCCACAGTCCTTCATAATAGATTTTTTGAATCATGGTACAAGTTTACATGCGATATTAAAATTTCCTCTTGCAGTCATTTAATGAGTAACGATTTTTTCGCCTGGACCGGGTAACTACAAGTAATATTTTGTAAATAGGTACCATTCTTCTTACTATTTGAAGTTATAGATAAATTATTGAGGGAACGGAAGGGCATTATGTAGTGGTACTAGTGGTATTGTGCACTTTTAATTTGAATTTTCCGTCCTCATATTTGGTTTGTTAAAATGTCAGTGTTAAATTCTAAATACACAATTTACCTATTCACAACTTAAAACAGAAATAGCATTATCTTTTACTTGGCTTATGTTTTTTATCCGGGCGATGCAATCCCAATAGATGTATTTACTTATTGGGTTGAACTTCGTCATAAGATGAAAGAAAAAATACAAGAGTATTTGCTACCTCTAGTACTCGCTGCCATTTCGATCTAAATCCAATGCATAATTCGCAGGACAAGAACCTTGGCATTTTGTTTTAGAAGTTTGTAGTGTATCACATTTAGGTACTATCAAGTAACTTACTTAAATAAAGCGTATTTTGGCCGTCTTCCAAGTTGGGCAAGAAACCGAGACAGTCGATAAGCCAGAACATACAACAAACAATAAGTCTTACTTTTTTACTGCGTAAGAAATTCGCGCATTAGGCTAGAGCAGATGCTCGCTAGACATTTCGTATTCAAGTACGATATTAATATATTTGGGGCACTTCTTTTCATACGGTTAGTCAGCAGTATTTGAAGTAAAATTGGAACGTAAAATGGACCTAGTTAATGTCCATAATTGTCCGTGTCACCCAGATCTTTTTTATCTCCAATTCGACATGTTCTTTTTCATGAATCGTGTAGAGCTACATTTTTTTGCAAAAAAAGGACTTAACAACGCGAGGAGTATGATATACTTACCGAATAACACGTCCTGAAATAGGTTTCCAAATGTATTGTACGACTTAACTTTTTCTATTTCGATGGGTTTGGATATGTTTTTCCGAGTGTATTTGCTTGAGAAACAGGAGTCGTTACATTTTCTTAAGTTGTTGGTGGTTAAGTAAGATACTTGTTAGTTTAATTCGCAATGCGCAATTATTATTCGAGTTATTTATCGTATGGCAATCATTTCGAACCGTGAGATCTTCGAGAAGACAGTACGGTTGCCAGTTTTTGTTGCACTTTTAGCACCACCCAGGGGTCACGTGTAGGGTAACGGTGGGTACTCCCTACGGACGTGGTGCAACTTCGACCCCCTTCGATTTTTCGAGTGTGTAAAAGGATAAGAGCAGCTTCGGTTGTCCCTAAAAGGACGGTTTTACAATCGCTAAGATGCTGCTTTGCTGGCGTTACTGATGTCCATTTCTTTTGAAACAATACACACGTTAATCATAGAGAGAGTAAATCTAGAGGTTTTTAATTTCTTACACAGTAAGAGAATAATACATTAAATTAATTAGTTAATAAACCTTATCGTTCAAAAAACAGGTTTTTGAAAATTATATTCATTTTGGTAAAAATACATATTATAATTTAAGAGGGTACAGTGTTTAATAACACACCTCGCCCGTTTTTATATGGAAACTATAAAAATTTGACAAAGAACATTTGACACTTTCCATATTAAAACAGGTGAGGTGTGAGGTGTCAGGTGAGACGAGTCGGTTTGTCAATAAGAGGGCTGTATATATCAGCAGTCAACACAATAAATTTTTAACTCAAAAAATGATCTACAACGTGCTTAGGTATATGATTCTCCTGGAGTCGCAAACGTTCATAATCTACCGTATCTGCTTACTATTAGACAGGTCGTAAGGCTGTTTGCCACCGTCATTGTATATAATGAATTCAATATGATAATGACGTCCGAGTCCAAAAGACGCTTTGAATTGGTTCAAAATAAAACAAAGAGTAACCGAATCTCTTATCACCATAGCAACCGCCTCTACAAAGAAATATCCCCATCATTTTTCTTCAATTTCCCAGAACGATGATAATATAATTAGGGCGCAATTTGCTTTCCACACGTTTCTTTGCTTTCTTTGTTTTTATGCCTAGTGACGTTACAAAAGTGATGCTAAGGGGAGGCAAATTAAATTACCTTCTTACCAGCGAACTAAGGCAAAGATGTGAATTAGTACACCATGCTATTTATTTACTTTCTCCAATATGCTCGGAAATGTTCGCCTAACTGTCGCAAAACTAGTCCTTGAAGTTTCTCGTTATTGACTAGCGCAAATTTAAAAACTTAAAAATCATTATTGTCTTACGGTAGAGGACGGGAAATGATATGAAATTCCATTATTGTATTATTTTTTAATAAGAGAGAGTATGGTAAATGTCTATAGGTAAATTGTATGATTTATCTATAGCAAATAATAATATATACAATAAGAAGTAACAGGATTTATTATGTTACATAAAATTGGATTTTATGATCAATGTAGGGTATCTAACTACTTATGTTCAATTTCGAGATAACTTTTACAACCACAGGGTGGATGTTTATATTTTTATTTACCATATTATATAATCTTGTAGATTGAGCTCTAAACTTTCTGGTCTTTTTGTTCATGCTGTGTTGGTGATAATTACGGGAATTACATTAGGCTTTCTAAGTAAAGTCATAGGGTCGTTTTGATATATGGTATTTTTATGTTTCCTTAGTATCATATTTAAAACGTAAAGTTTTCTTGCTGTCAGTAAGCCACAATTTTTATAAAGTTCAGTTGTAAGAAAAGTTAAAGGCTTAGAGTACATGACCTTTAACAGTGCCCTCTGGGCCCTTTCAAGTTCAAGGATATACAATATGTGAGGATTGACTGAGCCAGAGCAACATAAATTTGATTCAAAACAGTTTTTGTGGCAGCGTGTCTTAGTATTTTTAAACAACCATATTAGTTGACGTGTTCTGGTCATGATGTCATCTGTGTGAACGTGCCATGTATTGTTAACCTTTGGTCAATCATAATACCAAGGTATTTAGTGTACCTACTCTAGTTTTTGAAATGGGTGGGTCCTAGGATGCTTCCACGTGGAACACCATATCCAATTACCGATTCAGCACTAATGTAGTCTCCAATTTAACTTTTTGAAAACGGTTCTAAAGATAACTACCTAGCAGCTGAAGCGGAATTCCTCTTATGCCAATGTTCTCTAGAGATTTTATAAGAGTAGCGACAGAAACGGTGTCAAAGGATTTCATAAGGTCCAGGAAAACCCTTTTTTATTGTCGTCTTCAATTTTAACTATTTCAGAGGAAAGTGCGACGAGGGACCATGTCGAAAGCCATATTGATTTTTTGATAGGATATAGAAAAACTGATAAACGACCGTCTGATAAATTACCTAAACAAATTCAATATCAACCAAGCCATAGTCACTCCTGTTCATAAGAGTGGAGACCGAAGCGGTGTCTTTATCTATCGTGACATATCCGTCCTACCGGCAAATCATAAGTTATAGAAAAACTGATAAACGACCGTCTGATAAATTACCTAAACAAATTCAATAACTTTTGATTTGCCGGTAGGACGGATATGGCACGATAGATAGAGACACCGCTTCTGTCTCCACTCTTATGAACAGGAGTGACTATGGCTTGGTTCAAAGAGTCTGGAAAGGTTCAAAGTGTCTGGAAAGGTTCCAGACTTGAGGCAGGAATTAGCCAAGTGGGTAAGTAAAGGAATCACAATAGCACTAGCCTATTTTAAGAACATAGTGGGGATGCTATCCCAGCGCTAGATGATTTTAGATTAGTAAGGAGAATATAGACTTCGTTTGGGTCTGTGTCATAGAGTACAAAAGAAGAGGGTGTGTAAGTAGAGTGAGGGGAAGAATGAGGAGATAATTAACCACTAATTATATTTTTTCGGCAAGATATTTTCAAATTTCTGAGAAATAACGATAAACACTATTAAGGCAAGCAGAGGAGTTGCATCACTCTCCAAAAGATCATTATTGCCACACTTGGCAGGTTATCTAAGTGTTTTAAGTTTTTACTTGCTTTCATTAACTAGTCTTTATCATTGCGGTTTATCTTTTTAATTAGTTTATATAGAAAATTGCGGTATATTTTACAGGTTATTTTGAGTGTCATATTATCGGGGTCTGAACGAAGCTCCCTCTCATGTCGTTTCTATTTCTAATACAGCGTCGTATCGTATCGTTTGTCATCTGGGATGAATATAATGAATATAAATACTTATGTCATTGAAAAATAGGTACCAATTGCTGCGGCTGCCTAGATATGCCAAATAATACATTTTTAATTATTTTATCTTTCTTAATTGAATATACTCGTATTTACTGTATTTTGGAGGAGTGAAAAAGTATATTACGCAGTAGTAAAATTATTTACATTTCGAGCTACGTGGTTTGAATCGCTCATTACGATAGCGATACGCTTATTAGGATAGAAAGGTGAGAATTTCTATTCTGAAATCCTCCGCTTCGTTCTGGGTACAATCAGTCACCTTCACTACAAAAATACTACAATATACAATTTGGATCCGTAGTAATACTACAACGTTTATGCAATGTTAATAAGTTTGTATTAGTATGGTACGGTATTATAATGACAACCGAAAATCGATTTAATCTCACTCACGCAGGGCTTGAATAACCGATATTTTTTGGAACCGGTGTTGTGACCTTGATCCAGGAACCGGTACCTCAGTACCGGTACCATGTAAAAGTACCGATATGGCTAAAACCGGTATCCTAAATGATACAGATTTCTTGAGAACCGGTAATTTGATGAATTTCACCGGTTTTTAACAGTTAAAATATCGATACTCGAACATGCGAGTGGAGTGAGTGAGAGAGGTAGAAAACCTAATAAGGTCATAAACACTCTCATCGCGAGTTAAGCGTCGGATCGATGAATTATATTCTTCTCTTAAACTCTTGGATGCAGACGTATTCTTCTTGGTGGTCGGTAATTGGGACGTTCTGATATGTGGTAAGTAAATCGTAATTGTGGTATAAGGTGTAAGAATTAGCAGTGAACCAAGTGTGTGATGATGATAGCTTTCCGCTATTGACTGACTTGAAGGTAAGTGTCATGTTATTAATTTTATTTACCTAAGTTCCGCCTACGCGCCACGCATTCGCACGAAATGGCAACATCGCATACACGAGTCGGAACCTTTATAAAGAACCGGTATTTTTCGGTGCTAATACCGGTATTCTTTCTTAACCGGTTCTCTGGAACCAAAACGAAGAGAACCTATAAATACCGGTATGTTACAGGTATTTTCGGTACCGGTTCCAAGCCCTGCACTCACGTCATCGGATTCAGAGAAATTAAACATCTGAGCCAATTATCAAAGAAAACTGCTCTGTTATTAGATATGACATGATTTGATGCATGAAAAAAACTTTGACCTGTCAAACTACGCAATTCAGCAACTTTATACGAAACGTCAAAATGCTCTGTTAGTATTATGTTCGGTTGTTGTGTCGGGTAACTTAAAATATATATTTATAGTGTAGTGAAATACCCTATTACATAGGTAACAACAAATATCAATTAATCTTCGACTTTTTGAAATTCTAAACGTTAGTAAACCATTAGTTTCCTTTCATAACTCGTTTTGATAGGGTGACCTGAAGTCACGGTCACCTTCAAAAGTTCTTAATAATCAGAAACCATCACCATACCTGGCACGCACAATAAACCTAACGATTTTATAACGTAGTAACAATAACAATGAAATCGTGCGCCAGGCTATGATTTCGGCACGTGTCGGTCAACACACCCTGCGCCCTGCCTCTTAGAACCTCTAGACCAGTTACGTATGGACGGAAAAAGACTACATGTGCTGACGCTGGTTCATTGGCAGAAAGAGGGTTGTCATGTTACATGTTATACAGCACATTTGTAACATCCCGTCTGAGACACACCACTAAAGGCCGAGCCACACCGAATGCGTGCGCAGCACGTGCGCGTGCGCGTGTGCGTGGCGTGCGCGTTGTATCGTATGAAATGGCATAGTAGATGGCAAACCGCTTGCGTGCGCAGCACGCGTGCACGCCACGCAAGCGGTGTGTCATGCCACTATCCCATTTCATACGATACAACGCGCACGCCACGCACACGCGCACGCGCACGTGCTGCGCACGCATTCGGTGTGTCTCGGCTTTTAGGCAGCATGTTTGGCGGCAGAAAATGCCGCGAAATTAAAGCATTTGTGAACATTTAGATCATGCACATCGTAGAGTGGGGAGTAGGATTTTTGCTTTTGTTTTTATTGGGTATCTTTCCTAGTTTTGGGTATATAGTTAAATAATTTTTAATCTTTTTCTGGTTCTTGATTTGTTTTTGTTTTACTTGATACTTAACCTTTTTATTAATTTTGATCCACATTTTGATAATCAGTCGCGCCTAAAGTGAAAAAAATTGAAACGTACCTATTTTATAACTTAACATTAAAACAGTAAAAATTAAAGATGATGATTTCGCTTTAATAATAGCGCACGTAACTTTTCCAATGAATATACAGTTTATTAAACAAAACAGTGTAAGTACCCTTTACAATATGGTATTTCAGGAAAGATTTTATTTGACATTATTTCTGTTTTACCAAATCAATTAACATACCTTATTAATAATGTTCTCCGTTCAATTAGCTATTCTCTATCTCTTAAGAAAACCCGTCTGTGCCCCATTTACAAGGGCAAGGGCGGTAAAACAGACGTGGGAAACTATAGGCCTATAACTATTGTCCCTATGGTATCAAAGTTGATAGAATCGATCATGTCAAACGACATTCTAAGACATGTCGAACAAAACAATGCACTATCAGACGCACAGTATGCCTATAGATTAGGACGTTCTACAACGGCGGCGACTAAGAAGTTTGTGGAAAGTGTCACACGATGCTTAGAAAATAAACATAAAGTTGTCGGGATCTTCTTAGATCTATCGAAAGCCTTCGACTCTGTGAATCATTCTCTGCTACTGTCTAAACTGGAAACATATGGCATAATAGACAAAAGTGCACACCTATTAGAATCTTTTCTGTCAGAAAGGGAACAGACTGTGGAAATAAAGGTAAATGGCAAGAACTATAGGTCACAACCACAAGTGACGACAATAGGCGTACCACAGGGATCGTCCTTAGGTAACACCTTATTCTCATTATTCTTAAATGATATTGATAAAATTGACATTGATGGAGAAATTTTATTATATGCAGATGACACGACTATTATTGTAAGTGATGAAAGTGATGACAAATTAGCTAATAAAATAAGAATAATTCTACAGAAACTGGAGTGGTGGTTTAGAATTAATGGCCTCAAACTAAACTCTGAAAAAACAAATATAATGAAATTTAAAACTCGGCAAAAGGACTCTAATGAAATAAAAATAGATTTGTCAAATGGCACAATGCTTCATGGCGTACAGCATGTGAAGCTACTCGGTTTCAACTTAGATCCAACATTATCATGGAAAGTGCATGTAAACTCAGTCTGCGGAAAGCTAGCCAAAGGCATATACATCCTGAAACAATTGAAACCTCTCATATCAAACTACCATCTGAGAGAAACCTATTTTTCATACATACATTCCATTTTGTCTTACGGGATTATACTATGGGGAAACTCAACCGACTTTGAACGTGTATTAAAAATGCAAAAACGGGCTATTCGAATCCTAGCTAATGCAAAATATAAAGATAGTTGCCGAGAACATTTTAATAAACTAGGAATACTAACAATGGTGTCGACATATATCCTAGAAGTTATAATGTATGTCAGGAATAACCCCAGAGAATTTAAGCGTATCGGTGACGTAAGTAAACGACCGACAAGATATCCTGATGATATAAAACAAAATATATGCAAACTACAAATAGTTAAAAAATGTCCCAATATAATAGGACCGAAACTATACAATAAGCTGCCAGCAGAGATAAAAACTGAGCCTAACATTAACGCATTCCGTCGCAAAGTTAAACAGCTGCTACTTGACAAGACACTATATAGCGTTAAGGAATACCTGAATAACGAGTACTAATATATTCATGTATGACCTTAAGCTGAAAGAATTATCTTTTAAATCGATTAATAACTAATTAAATGGTATACGAATTAAAATTTAATCAAATAATTATTTAAAAACTCTTTTGAAATATATTATAAATTATAATCTATAAAATAATGTTTAATAATTGAAAATCAAAGGTATAATAGTTTGAAATAATGTATAATAGTTTAAAATAATGTATAATCGTTTGAAATCTTGACGATCTCAGTACGTATGCATATTTTTGTTTGTATTTAATGAAAACTGTCATGCTATTGAGAAATAAAATAATCTGAATCTGAATCAATTATCCGTACAACTGCCAACAAATACACACACACACAAACAAGCACAGACTGAGACACACACACACACACATACACACTTTCACTTGTACTCTTACGATAATATATTTAGATACTTTTCTGTGATCGAACTACTGATAATAATGTCTGTGTTTTTTATTAAATTTTAGTATCATGTTATGCCATGTATGTTGTGGATATGAATAAAGAGTTTACGATAGGTAAATTATCTATCTACCCTTTAAATCACTGATAAAAGTAAAATGATAGTCAATAAAGAAAGTGTACTGTCTAGATTTTTTTTATATCGTGTGGTCGCAAACAAGTTTACGACCCGCCTGACGGTATGCGGTGGTGCGGTGGTGTCCGACTAGTCCTCATCTGCCACCTCACACCATATGGAAACTGTCAAAATTTTACCAATGACATTTGACAGTTTCCATATAAAAACGGAAGAGGTGTGAGGTGACAGGTGAAGACGAGACGGCTTGTGAATAAGAGGGCAGGTTACACACACGAGATGTGAGTCATGTGGTCAGATACATAACTAACACCCATGCACCAAACAGTTAACGAGGGCCCAAAAATTAGTTCCTCGTCCATTTTTCATGGAATTAGTCGTATAAAATCTTTAATTTTCTATATTTTTTATCATAGAAAACCGGCCAAGTGCGTATCGGATCTTTCACAAAGAATGGTTCCGTATACAATACATTGAATAAAAAAAGGTCGTATCTTCTCAGGGAACTCGCGGCACTTAAGCCCTTTTGATTGGGCAAGACAGTTTTTCTGCAATACCTCAAAAACCGTTAGACCGTTAAACCGCCTCCTTGTGCGTGTTCTATCGCTTGTATAATGGGTTGTTCTCCGACGAACTGTTCGATATGATGCCCATAGCGGCTTTCTATCATTGCACTTCTCGCCGTCGGCAGGGCATTCATCCTCACACCTTAGAACCTAAATGGTCGCGTACGGTACGGTTTTAGAGGAACTTCCTCCCTCGGACACTCCGGTTGTGCTCCCTGCCGAGGTTTTCCCGAGGAACTACAATATGGAATTCTTCAAGAAAAGAGTGTATAATTTTTTTAAAGGGTCGGCAATCCGCATGTGACACCCCTGGAGTTGCAGACGTCCATAGGCTGCGGTGACCGCTTACCATCAGGTGGGCCGTACGCTTGTTTGCAACCGACGTGGTATAAAAAAACCTATCTTTTTCAAACTAAAAATCGTTGAAAGAACACTAAAATGATTTTTTCAGAATTTTAAACTACATATTATATCTTAGAAATTAGAGGATTACACACTTTTTACGACTTTGACAATCTCACCATATAGCAACTTCAAAATGTATACATGGTAAACATCAGAGATAAAGGGAGCGGGGCGGTATTTTTTCAAAATTTTCATTCATATAACAAAATGTAAGTGTAACTAAACTGTTTTATATAATGTGCAACTGAAGACCTTTAATATGATACCGCACTTGACCTACTAACTAGACTTTGATAATTCGCGCCCTCTCATACATATACGTAATTTATCGTAGAAAATAAAAAATATAAGTTTTTTTTTTCATTTTCCATACACGCTGATTAATACTGCTGGTTAAACATTCAAATTTTAAAATTGGTCCAATATGTCGTTCCTGAGTTATTCTCTCTTCGTCTATATATTGAGTCGCATCATAATGGTTCCTTTTGTACCTTTTTGGTACGCAACCCTAAAAATAGATGTAAATTAAAGCAAGAAAGTGAGTTACAAAGTGAAGTTTGTCAAGTTTCCCAAGTGCTGATTGCGGTCAAAGAAACTTGAAATTATTATTTTAACTCCATTGAACAATTGTACAATTTGTGGAGTTTATTATTTCGTCGCAAATGAGGTAGCTTGTTAAATGTTTGTTTTTGGGCTTACACTATGAACATATACAGCAGCAGGTCGGTAATTGTGGCACTCTTTAGGGGTGGCTTATATCCAGCAGTAGACGTTCATCGGCTGATATGATGATGATGAAGTAGGTAATGGTAAGTTTTGATTGACGTGTCGACTTTTAGAGTAGTTCGTTTTATCCTATGAGTTTACATATCATGCCGTAGAACAAAACGAATTTTTTTGTCCGGTCTGTCCTACAATTAAAGAAAATCGTAGAACGTAACAGACTGCTTTCAGATTTATACGATAATTTAGCGCTGAAAATAGCAAAAAATTTTGGGTCTGATATCAATGATATCATACTCACTTATTGGACGAAAATATTTAAAAAAAAAAGTTACAATTGTCACATCTCCGAGATTCGTTTTCATTTGAGATATGAGAAGCTGGTGACAATTATATCAAAATCACATCCAATTGTATCTAAACTTTAACAACACTTAAAGCAAAACAAGCAACAATTTTCTGTATTTCTGTTTTCGGTTTCTATTAAACCTAGTTGTAACATTGTAATAATTTAATTACATAATTACGTTTTAGCAAATGTGCATAATATTACCATTCGTCTCCATTGCTTAAAGCTCGGTGGCACATTATTAGCGATTAAGGCTATTTCCACTTATCAAACTTTACCGAGAATATTAAAATAAGTAAAAAACAAATAGGTTTAGTATTGCTTATTCTCACGCGACGTAAAATAGCGGTCTCGTTCCATAAGCATTAGCGTAAATGGGTCAAAATTGATCAATCACGATGTAAACTTTTTACAGTGCCATGCTTTTAGTTGCCATAACCGACAACATTCATTACGTAATAAAATAATTTATGACAAATATGGATTAAATACTATAATTTACTTAAATTTAAATTAGATTCAAGATCATCCTCAAGTATGGTTTTTGGGATTTGCATCAATTCCTCACAGATCCTTGGTCAAATTTATATAAAATTTCCGTATAAAAGCCACTATATTTTATATTTAAAAAAACAGCCAAGACTTCTTGTCCGGGCACGCGCATTGTAGGTTTCCGTAGTTGCCCAACTGTTACATTATGAGCACAAACATATATTTGCTATATGTTTGACATAACTAACAACGTTATACGTATAACTAATCAATGGAAATCGCACGAAAGTTTGCTTTTCCAGGTACATTTCTGAAATTCGTCTATTGTTAACTAGTAATGTTTATTTAGGTCTTATTTATATTTTCAAATTAGTTTTCTTTTCAAATTCATTATATACAACTATTATGTTTTTTCTTCATATACCCAGAAGCTGTTATTTAGCCGAGTAAATAATAAATAAATAAATATTAGGGGACATTTTTACACAAATCGAACCACCATACCATACCATAGTAAGCCCAATAAGGCTTGTGTTATGGGTACTAGACGACGATATATTTAATACTCGTAGACATATACTGAAATAAATAGAAAACATCCAAGTCTCAAGAACAAATGCTCACCCTCTTGCTCACCACAGAAACAAGTGCCCTTACCGGGATTCGAACCCGGACCTCTAGCTTCGGAGGCAGTGGCACTACCAACTAGGCTTAACAGGCCGACATGGGTTAGGGACACTTGATTCCAAGAAAAAAATAGCACTAACGGATTTATGATCCAAAGAATGGTTTGAGAAAACTTACATTACTTTTGTACCAGCTATCTAAGAAATTGCATCCCCACTTGTAGGGTACTTTTCAAGATTATATTCTGACGTTTTGGCGGCATGATTATTATGTATGTTGTTTACCCATGCCAAATTATAGCGTTCTACTAGTAACGGTTGTTGTTTACTACGGAACCCAAAAAAGCAGATAATCGGGTCCGATTTTAAAAGTCGGTTTACCTTTCGTTTTTGCGGAATGTCATACACAAAAAGCGAAAATAAAAAATTATATATGCAAAATCGGAATAAATGATAATGAAAAATGAATACTTAATAAGTATAAATTCCAGTTGCATCCAAGCAGCAATCCAATGAATATGGAAAATATTTCCTTAAATCCATACGCGATGTCATCTATTTTACATTAGGAAAGAAACGGAAATAGGACTGATATCGCAAATACTATGAAGGCATTCAGGTTGTTGCTTACGATACGAAGGCTTAAAGATATTATTGTGTGCTTGGAATGATCTCTTAGGTCGTATACATGAAAAGAAAATACCTGTCTTAAAGAACATGGCTACTGAGCTGTGATAGTTGACCTTTTAAATTAATTATTTAAATTAGGTACTACCATGATTTGATTTTTTTCACATAACCATTAGCCACCGTTTATCTGGTAAAACCGGAGAAGTGGGGGGTGGGGAGGACTGCGGACTTGACTCCAACAAAATTTGCATTTTTAATGTCACATTTCTTTTAAACGAGCTATCAAACGAGACACCATCATACGACGGATTTTGCAAGAAAAATGCATTTTTTCTTTACGTAGTAGCGTTGTAGCGTTTTGACGGCGTGATTGATATGTAGTTTCGTGCCTAATTACAGCTTTCTAGTAGTAAAGGTTACTGAGCTAAGCTGTGGACAGACCGACGGGAGGATATGACAAAACTGTAAGGTTTCTTGTTTACTACGGAACATGCTAACAAAGACGTATCCACTTTAAAATCGCGCCATATATCAAGCCGATATGCGTTTCTTAATCATAGCATTACTATCATTCTGAACGCTCGCGATGCATGCTGATTTATAAAATTATTTGCATACCAAAAATGCGTCAGACATATATTTTTATTTATTACAAAGCACCAAAGATATTTCTATTCCAACATTTCTTGACGAGCAGTGGAAATATATTTTCGTTACTCAAATAAGTGTTGAAACTGAACAAAACTTAGAAAGTAAGTCTACTGTGTTAAAACGGTTAACCAAGTTAAGTTTCGGACGGCCAATCAAATTTGAAAACTCAAAGTTCAAACCCACATCCCTATTTAGTCCTTCAACCTTCCTTTCAAGGATTTTACTTATGGGACTATCTGAAGACAAATTATTTTAGGTAATTTGAAATTTGGATCAAATTGCTACATGATGCGTGTAGCTGATATGATTATGTCATGCGGGTAGTGCTTTTACGTGATCTCGCCGATAACATTACGAGCTTGATAGTTATAGAATGAAAAATAATCAATATTAAACAAAATGGGAAATACTATATGCTTTTGCTTAGTTAATCGTAACTAGCAAAAGCATATAGGCCAGTTTTTAGGCGTTAGTTTGTCACCAAGAGAATCGTCTCTTGGTAACAAACTAACGCCTAAAAACTGGTTGTTTCAAGATATACACCGTGGGCCCTAATAACCCACAAATTTTAAACCAACGACTTTACAGCCTAATTAGAGTCTAAAATGTGGTCTAATAACCCAAAAACCCATAATTCAAGAGATATTAATTATTTAAAGCAAACCACAAGTTGAAAAATCTAAAGCCTAAAGGCGTGACGTAGCCACCTACAACTTTTTTGAGTTGACACTTCTTGTCTTGACTTCCTGTCACGTAAAGATTTGTTGACAAAGGAGCTGTTAATTAGTTTGATTTATGTTGTACTGAAATAGTAGTTTAATTAAAACAATTAATTGGACCCATGTTGATATAACATTATTTACTCGTAGTGTCGTCAAAAATACGTGGTTAAAATCTTTCAGGTTATTAGGGCCCGCGGTGTATATAATTGTTAGTGATATGTACATACATATGGCATAGGTACGCATGGTAATGTGTTTATTTTTCTGGTTGTTTCAAGCTATAGATTGTTAGTGGTAACTGATATGTACATACATATGGCATATGCACGCATGGTATTTTTTGATTATTATTTTAATCATCTGGCTTTAATCCTGTTTTACAATTTATGTTTAGCAAATTTATAATAAAAATACACGTGAAATAATTACAATTCTAAATTAAAGTTGAGTAGCCAGGTCCCTTGCTGCAGGAGTCAGCGCTAAGTACTAAGTAGTAAGTCTTCCTGAACAATTTATTTTTCTGATACGAGTAACATGTCATCTTACGTTACCAACTTTGTATTTTTTGGATGCAGTTCGATTAGATACTATTTGTTTGTAAAGCATTTTTTATGCAGTAAAAAACTTTCATACTTGTAAATGCCTTTACAGCCACAAATTACCTACATAGTTGGAAACGTCAGGGAAACGCTCCGCCTGTTCAAAGCCACATTTCTATTGTGTCTTACTAAGTGCTCGTGAATCTTAACTAATTTCAGTACCCACACGTCTAGAGACAAAAAAGGCACGTGTTCACGAAAATTAAGAACACGGGGACAATTCTTAAATATTATGCTGATAATTTTAACATAAGCCAGAATTACACCACAGCACTAAACGAGAGACATAAGTACTAGAAAACCAAAATATTGGCTCTTCTGCATTCAATTTCGGTAACAGACTTTCTTCCTTTAGACGTTAATGACCCACCTACGCCTTCTATTCTCGTTACTTTAATTACAAACACTCACCGAGACCGACCACAAAGGCTATACATGACTAATAGTTCCACGTGGCAACCGACTGCCCCGAGTCCGTTACCAAACCGCTAAGTATGTTACCTGCAGCCGACATAAGTCACCGCTTAATGTGGCCCTACCTGGGCTCTTACTCACAATGCTTCACCCTACGTTAACTCAAGGGAACCATTGCTATTCAGACCTCCGATTATGTGTTGTTACAATGAATTTCAGCGTCTAAATATATAGGTTGTAAGCGGTGAGTTGAGTTGACACAAAATGTGAATAGCCAGTCGGGTGCTATTCCTGAAATTTATGCAACGGATTTACCAAAACTTACCACGGATTTTAGGGAAGCTCAAATGCCAGGCATTTGAGTTTGAGGTCGTTACATGTGTGGGAACACAATATTCGATGAGTATTTTGTCTATTATAACAGCGAACAAAAATAGACCAAGTACTGCAAGTTCTAAAGACAATATAATCACTGAAACGACTTCTCCGAAATTCGGACTTTTTATATAACACACGTATCGTTCATGGGCCTCACATAGGCTAGGTTATAATATTAGTACTGTGACCCCCTACATAAATTTACTAAATGCTAATCGTACTAGTAAAGTAAGTCAGGTTAAGTTAGAACTGTGCCATCCTACGTATACAAAATTCATTTGTGCGAATTACTTACTACATGAAAACTAAACTGATGAAAATGTTTAGTGTATTTGTTATATACTTACTTTTTCTAAACATTATACCAATGAATTGTTATCGTATTTTTAGGTATATTAAAAGTTTAGTATTGATTGTAATATTGATATTAAAAACGCTAAATTAAGGGTTTATAATAATATATCTTACAGTCTCATCTATCTTGGACCCGGGTATGTCCTGAAACTACGATCAAGATCACCGTGGAATGGGCAGCAGTATCCTTGGAGTGCGGTAGAGATACTGCAATCGCCAACCCGCATGCTTAGCGTGGCGATAATGACATTTACTATGTCTAGCAGTGGACGTCCTTGGGCTGACATGGTGGTGGTGGTGGAAGTATATCTTATGGGCAATATATACAGCCTCCTGTCAACTGGGTATCAAAATTATAGACAGTTATTATAAATTCGTATAGGTTGTAATTTCTATTACATACTTGCCCATTCAATCTAGGCTACATAAAATACCAATTTAGCTTTGATCTTTCGTTAAAGTTTTGTGTTCTTTTACAGATTTCATCAGCTTTGAAAGCTTTACAACTTGCAAGTTTTACTAAGCTTCTAAAAGGTATCACTTTGGGTTGGTATTATGTAGCATTACATGAGAACTTTAGAATATTACTCAAATCTAAGATACCGATCCTACTTATTTAGCTATCATCTGAACTTAACAAGGAGGCGTGAGTTTATGTATGTAGTATGTATGTAAACGTCCCAGTTCTCGACACTTACCCGTTAGATGGCATTCCCAATCGTATGTCATATTAATAGATGTGTGCAATAACTGTCACCTGTTAGGTATTAAAGTGTCACCGCGTCAGAAAGAGCGCGGTGGTAAACTATCTAATATTTTCAACCGACATTGGGAAGGAGGTTCTCAATTCGTCCACGATATTATTTTTAGGGTTTCGTACCCGAAGGATCCAAACAGAACGCTATTGCTGTCAGGTTGTCACTCACATGTCCGTCTTTCCGCATATCCTTTGTCTGTCAGATGTTTTACAGCCAAACGGTTTGAGCTACCATATTTTCACCGTATAAGCATTTTGTTGACTCAAAGCCACATAATTTGTCAAAAAATATCATTTCAATGTTTTAAGGGGGAGCACATCAGTATACAGCGTGTAATTTTTATATGGGCGTATACTGTTTCCACCTATAGTATCAATTAATACGACTCATATAGGATAATAATTTTGTTAAACAGCGTTATTAATTAGATGAAACGTTTTTTTTTTATCTGACCGAGCAGCAACGCAGTCCAACTTATTTTGACATAAAAAGTTTGTTTACTTTATTTGTTATAACTTTTAGAAACTGTCTTTTTAAAACTGTTTTTTGTTGGTACAACGATAATTCTTTTCTTTCCCGTGTTTTCCGATTTTGTTACTTTTTTTCATAAAGTGAAGTGGAACTAAAATGTGCTTCGCCAAGTTTAAAATTAAAGTAGGATTACAAATTATCATATTTAAGCTTATTGTAACTAGCTACATATATTATACGAGTATATATGGTATACGAATAAAAAAATAAACTTAAATACTTATTTCTGAATCAGAAAAATGTAACCGTATTTTTTTGCTTCACTATGGAGTGTGCCAGCATCTTGTCTTTGAAAACGAGAAGAGAATTTTATATAAGATAGCTACTTAGTCTGCGCATTCATAATTTAACGTTCTCCATAAAGAGTGTACTACTTGCACAGTAATATTTCATTTCGACTCATTAGCAGCTAGTAATTTGAATAAAGGTTTCGTAATAACGCACAATAATTATATATCATTTGTGTGTAGTATACATTGTCAAAATAAAGATCAAATGGATAAAATCAATAAATATTTTGTTTGTATTGCATGTTTATGCATCGCTATGGTAAAAAACAATCTGTGATAAAATCTAACACCTATTGATTGCTGCCTTCTTATTCACAAACTTCGTCCTCACCTCACCCGTTTGACAGTTTCCATGTAAAACCGAGTGAGATGTGAGGTGAGAGGTGAGGGCGAGTTGGTTTGTGAACAACACCCCTGTAAGTTCAATACATACAGCTTGTGACAGATGGAAGGAGCTTTCGATAAGTAGCCCTGTCTTGCTAACAATGAGTTGGCATTAAAACACCTACCTATATAAAACCCGTAGACGAGGTGTTGAACAGGCACTAGTGATGTTCATGCTTGTCGAATATTCAACACCTCTCTGGAAATAAAAAAATCTACCTGATCTCTGAATCTATTTTGAAATAAATTATGAAAAGAAACCGGAAATTTCATCTAAAGATAAAAGGGCGAATTTGAGCTTACCTTAAATACCGATGACACTGTTTAGGTGTGAACCAAAATAAATAAATTATATTAATCAAGTTTACCATTAATCCAGTTTTTCTCGAATTTAAACAAGAAAAGGTAAATAGGCATTACAATATCGTATATTTTTTGATTTGAGCTTTACTGAGTCGGATTTAAAAAATAGTAAATCGGGGATAAGTAGTCTGGACCACGGCGTGTTTTTTTTATCCAGGTTGACCTAGAAAGCTAGGATTACATCTTAATTTATTCATGGAAAGGAATCTTGAATAAAATCTTAATTATTTCTCAAGCCCGCCGCAAGTATGATCCTTAGCTTTTTCACTTAAATTAAAAATGTATTTAATGGTGAAGAAAATTGCGAAATATCTTTCAATTTACGCGTTATCAAATATATTTGCAAGCGCTTTGAATAGACTCCCATGTGATGTTATACATACATACATACATACATACATATAATACCGCCTGTTTCCCAGAGGGGTAGGCAGAGATCACGGATTTCCCGGTCAGGTTTTAGGCTATAAAAAATGTGCAGATTTGGGTTAAACGGTTTAATTTCGTATGGGAACTCCTATAATCTATGAGTTACAGGTTTGAAAATTGGTGAGCACATACTAGATGACAAATAAAAAACATTCAGATTCAAAATTTGTGAAATCTTAAGATAAAAACTGAAAAAAAGAAGTAAACGCCAGCGCTGCGCCGGGACGCTGTGTAGTGTGCGCGCCAGCCGCCACGGTCTCTTCAACATTTGAAAACTATTAGCGTTTAGCCCTTTAACTCTTAACCACTGACATACGAATGAGGTATGTCGCGTAAACTGTTGTTCGCACATAATTTTTTTTCTGGTGGGTAGTCTTTAATGCCGGTTTTAGTATTTTCCTAGCATGCAGTGACGCGACCAAAATAGATAAGAACGAGCGTGTACGATATTTCTAAATAGTTAAATTTATGTTCTTGACGTATGTGCTTCGTATGGTCAGTGTTAGTGTAACTTTTTTAACATGATTAACAATTAGATTTTTGTCGATAAAATGAACGTCGCGAGTATGAACACCTCACGAAAAAGACAAAACGTTGAAATTATTGCAAAAAATGCAGATCAGGCCAAAGAATCGTGGCTCAGATAATTCTTCGGCAGATGAAAACGATTACATTTCGTCTAACCGAAGTGATTCTTCTGGTGAAGAAGCTGAAGTCGAAGCTGCCGTTAAAAATTCATTGTAATAGTTTTTCAAGAAAAAATGTATATAATTCTATTAAAATCATCGTTTTTACGTCTATAAATAATCACATTATTGATTTTTTGCTGATTTTTTAAATTTGGGATGCTCTCGCTCTGTTGGGATGCTCGACCTTCGGCCTCACGTGTCTTAACACTCAGCTTCGGGCCTTTGGCCCTCAGCCTAATTAAAGCCCACTTGGGATGCTCAAACTACGGCCGTAGTAAGGCCCTAAACCGAGTAGTAAGTCACGCAAGGCCTTGCATGCCTTACTACTCGGTTTAGGGCCTTCGGCCCTCAGAGTTACGTAAAGAGCCCGTTGTTGGTACGCTCAGCCTTTGGCTTCGCGTGCCTTGCCGCTCTCCTTAGGGCCTTCGGCGCTTATGGTCGCTTATAAGACATATGATGTCGTCCTAAATAACCTATTCATAGTATGCATAACAACGCTCGCCTTGCGTCAGCCTCGCGTGCCTTGCCGCCCTCCACCACCCCTTAATTATCGCGTATAATACTCTTGGCTTTACTTGGCACACCCATCGGGCCTTCGGCCCTCAGCCATATATGTGTGAATGATCGGCTTTCCGTCTCGCATTTGTTGCCATTCTGCTTCGAATTTTTAGCCATTATCATTACGTAAAGAACCCACTCTGTTGGGACGTTCGGCCTCCGGTCTCGCGTGATTTGCCGCTCTGCTTTGAGCCTTCGGCCCTCAGCCTTGCATAAGGAGCCTGCTCTGTTGGAATGATAGGCCCGGCCCATAATACTTACATGAAGAACTCGCTCTGTTGGAGCTACGTTTTACGGCAGAACTGCGTAGCGAGACTTCTATCATTCTAATTGTTTTTTTATGACGGGATTCATTCGTCTAAAATCGGTACATTTGATTTTTCGAAATAAGCACTTAATGACTCGTTATGACGATAGGATTTCTAGAGAATACACCCCTAGGGTCCTGGTGTCCTTTTCGACGCCGTCCAACCATCTCAGCTTGAGAAAAATTGTATGGGAAAAGAAATAATTCTAAGGCGAGAACGAGTTCTACGCGGACGAAGTCGCGGGCAAAAGGCAAAATGTATTGTATTGTATTGTACTCTTTTATTTGGGAAGCTAAGGCGTGCTAAGAGCCATTGAACCTATCAATACGAGTACACGCACCCGATATATATATACATGTAGGTAAGATTTTAATCCTATTATGCCTTGCGCCGTTTATCGACGAGTTTTTACCGTATGTGATACAATCAATACAAGTAACACGTCATTGACTACCTACTTCCTTCTTTTTATTACACAAAGGCAAAAACAGCTCAAAGTTTGAACATGCAAAACACAAGAAAATTGGCTGCCCATGAATCGCTGCGAGTTTCCATTCTTATGGAAGTGTCTATATATCCGCTGTTCTCGTTGTGATATCTCACATATTGTATTATATGTAGAATAGACGCAACATAGACAGTAAACGTCGACGCGAACCTTGTTTATGTGAATGTTAACCCTATTTGCGTGCCCCTTTTTTGGGTACCGTACTTTAAATGGGTAATATTACATGTTGATGGAAAGGCGGACTCTGTACAAACGTATTTAGTGCAGCAATTAGAATATTCTACTTTTTCGCTTTGAACTCAACTACTAACACCAAACCTACACAACAACAACACTGTATATTGACTGTATAGACACACTGTGTACCTATGTGTGTTTTTCTGTAGTTTAAACTTACATATACAGGGTGACGCTTGTAATAAGAGCAAAAAATTAAACGGTACACTATTGAGCTCTCCAGCAATTATTTCCAAACGGTTTTAAATGAAAAACAAAAACTTTTTGGATTTTTTTTTCGCACATATAACTTATAAGTACGTTTTTACTCTACTGGAGCTATATTAATAACTATTTATTTAAAAAACACGTAAAAAAAATATCCTTTTAAACCAAAAATGCAACAAAGATAATGAGTCATAACTAGATGCTACATCAATATCAGCAGTGACTGCCGCGCTATAATCTCGTGGTGCCAAGATCCATTACTTGGAGGTCATAAGTATAGATCAAAATTTCTCCCAAGTGAAAAAAGATATTTTTTTTTGGACACAAGAGGTTACTGTAGATGCTCTAAGGAAGCACCCTTTAAATTTTTTTGCTCCTATTACAGGCCACACCCTGTATAATATGGATACCTCTTTCCATATCAAGTTAGAAATTTAACTGACAAATTCGTCTCAGTTTCTTCGATCATCTAAGAAGCAAATTAAATATTAAATATTTTACCAGTTATACTTATTTTGATTATACTTTTTACGTATAACACTACCATTTTTTTAACTCTCTAAGCTGTTTTCATTAGTAAGGTACGATTTTTCTGATCTTAGGTTATTAGAAACTTCACAGTTTCAAGGGTCAGACTGCCTCGTGGAAAACCAGTTCTGTCAAGCTGGTATAATTTGACAGACGATCAGATGTACTCTTTGAGTAATGATTGCAAGAATTTTTATGTTATACAACAATGTCAAATGAAACGAAAGTTCAAAAAATTACAATTTCTTGAACAAGGCAAGAGTTAACGTAGAATTAGGCCAAAGTTAATGTTAAGTATGGCAATATTCGAAATTCGAATGACATGCAATAAAACTGCACACTTTTATAGGCGGCAATGACAGGTACATTCAGAATCAAAATTAGCTACGCATATGAAGGTGTCAAAAGCTCTTATTCCCTCATAACAAAGACTTTTGAACTTTTCACATGCGTAGCTACTTTTGATGCTGACTGTACTTACACAGATATTTCACCTTGACGTACTTAGTCTATGAATGATATGTCAAGCAAATGTGTTAGAAAAGTTTTGTGTAAGAAGATGGATAATTAATTAGATTTGAGACGAACACTGAACCCTTTTTCATGTACCTGGATATTTAGGAAATAAGAATTTTATGCTTTTACTGGATTTAAAACCAACATTGTAGGCGTGTTAATTAAAGAGAAAGAATTCTTGATTATCTTCGAAATGATATGAGTTGAGATACTAGTATCTTAGAGAATATTACTTTTCTCAAACATGCAATAAAATTTCGTCATTACGCGCGTTACTACGTTATAACAGGCTTCAAAGTATCGTGTTGCAGGTGGAACAACTCGGGAGAACTATAAAGAAATTTCATACAAAATTGAAGGCCTTGGCCGGAAGTTTTTTTTTCATTTTAATGGCATCTGTTAAATTTGTTTTTTGGAGTGGTATATTTTTTCATTTACTATACTAATCTCGGCGAGAATCGTTGGGCTGCAGGCCGCGTATGCCTCGCTATGCTCGGCCGTCTATATCTACTTAGCTGCAGGCGCAACGTACGCAAATAGTAATGTACTATTATTTCATCTCAGGAATGTGCCCTCACAAATTAACGAAATAAATGTGCGTTAATTCACGAAATAAAAAAATACAGCCCTGTGTTATCGTAACCCAAAATCAGGTACTCTCGAATCATAGCGTATTAAAACCTACGGAACCAAAGCTGCTTATACACTTTAGTAACATTTTAGCAACTCTGGCCATGACTTAATTTATCAGTACAAATCACATTCATTTCATTGATTGTAAATGAATAAAACAAATATTCCGTTCATAGAGCCAACTGGATGCCCTTTATTAACCGAGTTAAAGAACCCTCCTCTCCCGGCATGTCACACTTCACTGGTTTTCATGAAACGGTGACGTAACATAATGTTGAACAAAGGGGAAGAGATTAGATAAAAATACAGGTATATGGCATTACCTTCGTAATTTTATTGTTTGCTCATTTTCGGCAGGGTAATATACTGTCGCTTTATATAAAGGAAAATTAATTTATTTTTCCGAGTTTGCATATGTTCATAAGGTAGCAGTTATGTAAATTATATATTCTCCTTACTTTGGTGACCTACTATTATAGTGTTGCAAATTTTTTTTTTTTTTTATTCTAATAAGACCATTGGCGCGCGTTTTTGTGGATTCCGCGCGTCTTGTCTCATTTTTCAAGATTCATTTAAATGTAGGCCCCTACTTGACATGACAGACAGCTGACAGATGACAGACAGACAACTGATACCATATCTGCCTACTGAGAACGCAGCGACAAATTCGGAAATGAATAAAATGGATATTATTTTGTACTGGGCGAAATTTTTGCTTGCCTTGATGAAGTTTTAACAATTCGATGGGATAAAACAGAATTTTTGTGAATGAAAAAGTAGATACTTTATCGACTTGGGCGGAAACAGGTTGACAGGTGACGAGAGTGATGTATAAAACAAGCTGAATAATAAAAAACTGCGTTTTATTTACTTGGTAATAGATATACACATTACTTATTGGTAACAACAATAACACATTACAGGTGAAAAAGTAAGTATATATGAAAAAGTCGATTAAGAGGGTACAAACATTTCGTTACAACTCATCATAGTCGCGATCGCCTGCGAGCGGCCATGATTACCACCCACACTACAATGTTTACTGTGTGCGTGCGGTTCGAGTGACGCCGGTTGAACCGACACTTCTTGATCATTGTTATACTTTTACTTTATAGTGAGCTAGGAAAAAAATAAAATCTGATGAGTTTTACATGTTTTATTTTATTAAAATTATGTACGCACTTATTAAGTGTCTCGTAGGTACGTATGTTACTAATTGGCATTGACCTACTGTTTCTCCCATCAACCATTCCGGGGAAAAGACATTTCTGATAAAAGAACTTTAATTTTGGCTCCATTTTCTCCTTCTAAAACCGGTCAGCTTTATTAATTCTCACAGTCTTAAACTCTGCTCCTGTCCATACCGCAAATACGAGTAGACATATATTTTTTGGCTGAAAACGAAATAAAGTTTTTGTTAATCATTTAATTTTATTCATGTTTTTCCATGACATCAAGAGTATTAAATAGTATTATAGCCCCGACTTTGCTTAAGGAGTACGAGTAAACGTGAGACTTAACGAGTTGCGCAGAGCAGAGCTGGTGTTAGCTCTCCTTTTGCAAACCTGGAAGAAAATGTTATAATTTGTACAGAATAACCTAGACAAAGAGAAAAGCCTACCATTACGACCTTGTGATAAAAATAAAAAAGATTATACATCACATCTTTACAAAATGAAACCGGCCAAGTGCGTGTCAGACCACGCACAAAGAAGGGCTCCGTACCGACACCTCCTAATATATCTACATTTAGAACCACTATACAATACATTGAATCAAAAAAGGTCGTATCTTCATAGGAAACTCACGACACCTACGCCCTTTTGTTTTGGCAAGACAGTTTTTCAGCAATAACTCAAAAACCATTTAACCTATCTTGTTCAAACTAAAAATCGTAGAAAGTATTAACCCATCAAAACATAAATGTGAAAATGGGAGCCAAGTTCGATATTAAGAATATGCGATGCTTGGTGGTCGTCTTCACCGACAAAAGAATTGAGATCTAAATGGGTGCCAAGTTCCTTAGATTCTCTGAAATGGTGCCAAGTCCGGCACTACATTGTTTCTAGTAAAACTAATTTACTGCGGCTTAATGCATTTTGAGCTTTAACTTGGCAGTTTTCTTAAATATCCAACAGCTTTTATGGTATTATAACATACTGCATAGAAAAGTGCCCATTTTCACATTTATGTTTTTGATGGGATATCATTACTTTTTGTCAGTCTTCGCCAAATGGTGCTTTTTAAAAGCGAATGCACGTGTAACTATACAAAATACCCAAATCGCTATAGGTGCACCTTAAATATTTGAAGAGTTCGAAGAGTTCCCTAGGACCCTATGATCAGATTCTTACTTGATAACTATGGGACCACCCCCGAAGTATACCGTTTAAAACAAAAAAAGAATTTTCCAAACCCTATACATGTAAAAAAAAATTTCAATGTACATAGGCGTGTGGGGTATGAATAGACCTTCAAGAATGACATAGAGGTTTCTAAAGGTTTTTTTCATTTAAGTCAACCGTTGGTGAGATATTAGCGGTCAAAGTCGTAAAAAGTGTGTCCCCTACCCTCTTATTTCCATACGATGAAGTTTAAAATTATGACAAAAATCAAGATAATATACATTAGCAAATCCCTTCAACGATTTTTGGTTAGAACAAGATAGGTTTAACAGTTTTTGAATCATTGCTGAAAAACTGTCTTGCCTAAACAAAAGGGCGTAAGTGTCGTAAGTTTCCTATGAAGATACTATCGTATGTGATTAAATGTATTATATTGTGGTTTTAAATGTAGATTAGCCGGTGTCAGTACGGAACCCTTATTGTGCGTGGTCCGTGTGCACTGGGCCGGTTTCAACATTTCGGGACACGAATTTTTTCTTTAAGCCCGACTGACGATTACGTCTACGGTAAAACACACGGTCACATCGTTTCAATTCCAAAACTTTGAGGGACTTTTGTCAAAGTTGGTCTTATTGACCGAGCGAGCGAACGGAGCGTAGCGTCTCCGTTTCAGGTTTCGACAAAAATTCTTTCGTATGTCTGTGTCGGTCTGTCCGGATTTTCTTCTGTACAGGTCGCATTTCTCATCAGAAATGTTATATAGTTTTTTTTTAATGAGTCAGTTTTTGGAAATTTTGAAATTTGAAAAAATATACAAAATTTTATCGTATGCATGTCCGAATGTTCTTCTCTACAGGTCGCATAAATATACAAAATTTTATCGTATGCATGTCCGAATGTTCTTCTCTACAGGTCGCATTTCTCGGTCGAAATTTGACATTTAGAAAAAAAATGCGAGGTCTACAGCTCACGAAGCCACTAGTTTAAGTTGGTTTGAAGCTTAACGGTGTTAAATGCTACGACAGCAGCGTGCAAACAAGCCGATAATGATTTATTCAAAGAAAAATTTATACGTTTGTAACTTACATAACACCTAGGCAGTATAAACATAAATAATACGTATGAAAAATATTTTGTAGCATTGTGACTTACCTTTTTGCTAGTCTGGCCGCAGTATTATTGAACTTTTTCGTTTCAAATAATTTGCGTTTATGGCCCATTTCTGAAATAAGTTTCTGTGAATAATGTAATTTTTGTTAAAATATTTTATTGCTGACTACTTTTTTCGACAATCGTCAACTACTTGTTGAGACGGTCCGAATAAGTTCAAACACGACGTGTTTATCTTGTGTAGTTTAGGAGTTGCCATGGCCACCTTCTGTCTACATCATCAGATCAGCTCGGTGGTACCATGATAATATATTGTTATCTAACTTACATAAGTATGCCAAATTTCAGCTTAATCCAATACCGGCAAGTAGCTGAAAAAATGATTGAAAATTTTGATAGAAATTTATTTATTTATATACTTACATAAGAACAGTACAAGTTAAATAAAATCTTTAGTTCATTAAGAAAATATATAAACTTACTTAGCATGTAATATTACTTACCAAGTATCAATATGTAGTGGACGCACTAAAGCTCAGGCGCGTGTCGGGTACGCTCGGTCATCGACCTTTAGGCAGCGACGAGAGCGATACGTCCGTTCTTTGGGAAGGAACGGCGCGTAATGGATCAAACGAAGTTTTCGCGCGCGGTTATAAAGTGGTTTTTAAAAAATGGACTAAATTAAATGGCTAATCTATGAGCGTTGAAAAAAATACACAAAATAAAACAATTCCTGTAGTTTTATAATAAAATATTTTACTTCGATAACATCACCAAATACGTGAGAAAAAAAATGTTTAATCAAACCAAATTAGACATTCTGTACTAAATTTTTTTAATAGTAAAAACGCATATTTTAGAACTATTGCGTTTGCTATGTACTAAAAGACTATATATCCTATTGAAAAAAGTAGACATTAGAACATTTTTGTAAGTTTAAAAGTCAAATATCCTAGCTAAAAGATAGCTCTGACGCGTGTTTTTGGAAAACACGTCGACAAAAACCTGGTTGTTTTAAATAACCGTTTATAGAAATAGAATTATAGCATTGCTATGGTCTAGAATAAGAGTTTGTCTATACAAAGCAGTAGTTTACGTTAACAATGTAAGCAATTGAACAAAAATATGGCCTTTGAAAAAACCTAAAGTTTGCTAAAACACCAACTTTTCGTTCGTACCCTCTTAACTATCTTTATCGAATTATCCTATCACTATCCACGAAAAACTGGTCTTTATCATCTTCACTGCAACAGGTGAGTATGTCGTTAAAATACAAAACGACATGAGGAATGTTGTGTGGGATTTGCAGTAAATATGACTAATTAAATATGTATAGCTAATAAAAATTACTACTTGCAAATAAGGTCATACAATATAATGTTAATAAAAAAAATCGATGACACATCTATGTAGGACCCTGGACTGGGTCCACGTAAAAATAAATGAAATCGCACTTGAATACGTCTGCTTTAATTTGTTAAATAAAATTTACCACGTCTTGCTTCTTTACAATCGTCTTACACGCTGAATCATCCATCAACTCATTCGCCATTCCAAAGCAATTCAAACTACATTCGAATGTTCATTATTCATCATCAAGCAGCCAGCACCTTACACAGCTATCAAAAAGTACCAATCCCACATCTATAATTTGGTATTAGAGATAAGATGACAGGACGCGACCTCACAGAATAAGACCTTTTTGTATTTCAATAAGGTGTCGCATTTAACCGAAATGTAAAATTGTACTTAAAAATAACTTTATTGTGCAAAATATAAAATGGCAAAAATACTTGTTTCGAAAACTTACGTTTTAATAACAAATTATTAATTGCAAAATCGTCTGATTTAGTCGTTAACAGTATAAGTTAAGTCGCATTTCTAATTAAGAATACCTGTTAAGACGGAAATATCGATTCTTAAGCAATTATCTCAAATATACTAAACCATTCCACCTTCTAAATCATTTAGTAAAATTCGTACTTCCATAACTAACGTATAAACCGTCTAATTAGTGGGCACTTCGGCCCTAAAGGGGATTAATTTATGAGGAAAAGCTCTAGTTTTAGCTTCTGACTTGCCATTCCGCCCACATTTTCATGCTCGCCGTGGAAACATTAATATTTGTTGAATTAAGAGCATGTAATTATTTCAACGGTCCTTTTTTAATAAATATTAATAAATTAACATAACAAAAAAGTAGCTCACCTAAAACCTCTCATTTAAAATTGCGTGTTATATTAAAAACGATGTCATCTCATGAATTTTTCATGTCAAATTGCTTAAAATAACACGCGTTCCCTTGTCTAAAGATACAGTACATCAGAAAAGTAAACAAGGAGTGAAATATAACGTAAAAATTTATAACATTCATTATTTTCATCATTAAAATAATTAGTAGGGACCCGCCGACGGATTCCGTAACAAAATGATCAATGTAATGAAACTGGTCAGTCACGTCTGTAAGGTCGAATATCACTTGGCCAGCCAAGCTTTATTCGACCGTAAAGAATTGAGCGACCTTTTCCATTATATATTAATGTCTAAAACTCAATGGACCATTCTATATAAATCATCATTTAACAAAACATGACTTCTAAAGTCGTTCCTGTTAACCAACGATGGAAGAGCATTACAACAACAGAGCATTTAATAGTACTTTGATTTGATAGAGATGACGTTTCAACAATAGACGACAACAATGACGTTTCAAAGATAGAGAATTTAAAAAAAAATAGTTATGTGTTGTGATAAATAAGAAAAAAAGCGACTGGTTGACGTAACTGGTGACCGAAGAGCTTCCTCGCTCAATTGCGATACAGCGAGGAAATGCCGCCAGCATCCTCGGTACAATGCCTCAGGGGCCTGTTTTAGATTTAAGTTAGTTTTAATTTTATTTATATTATTTTGGTTAAGTATTCTTGTATATATTTTCTTTGTATATATGAAAAAAAGGAAAATATCGCGAAATAACTTGTTTTTTTATATTATACCGTCTAAAGTGCTTGAATTTATTCTTTCATTCTCTAAATTTTTGCGTAATGTGTGCGTGATAGAAAACAAGCGCCGCCAACATCAAAAAGTTTTATTGGTAAATTACCAATTGTCAAAAATACCTTATTAATAATACATACTTATTTATTTCGATGACTTATATAAAATGGATCGATTTTAAGACACGGCTTGAAGCCTCATTATTGAATGCTTCATTTACTTGATTGGCAACGGTGCAGCGAAAATGATGTTGCAATTATTTATATTAATTGAATGGCGTAGATATCTACCGTGAAATACACGTTGCTTTATATTAGAATAAGTTAGCAGATTTCCTGATTTGTCGGTGTGGAGGCGGTACAGTCGGCCTCATAAGTAGCTGGACAATTTGGGACTTTGTCGCTCTCACCCGTTAGACATTAAGGCTGGGTTGCACAAAACCGTCTGTCATCGTAAGCTGTGTTCGCTAAAATTTGAATGTATGGAAAGTTTGACAAGTTTCTATGGGATGACAGCTGCAGGCGCCATATTTAACGTTGATCAGTCTGTCATCGTAAGTCGGTGCAACTCACCCTTAGTATGACAATTTACACGTGACGTTAAAGCAACAAGGTACAGAGATGTTCAGCCCCTTGTGAGGCCGACCGTACGATAAGAGAAAAGTGTCAGTAGTCAGTTGAGCTTTGTACTGCGCCCCTCAAACGGCGGTCCTCGTGTTTCGCAGACAAAAGTTTCATAGAATGTATTGATTTTACGCGTATAGCAGAATTGTTTATTTCATAGAAAGCTATTTTTCGAAACCGTTAACTTTAAATAGTAGGTAGGCTTTTTAGGTAATCGTGTAGAACAAAAAACTTAGATCTATCTTGTTCAAACCATAAAAAAGGGCGGGGTCACACTTATTACGACTTTGACAGGTAATATCTCACCAACGGTAGACTTAAATGGAAATCTTTTCTAAACACCTCCTTATCATTTTAAAGGCCTATCTATCCCTAGTTACATGTATGGAATGCATTTCGCTACAGAAGCCTAAAAAAAATCAAGTAACTGATTGCAACGAACGAACTGCTTTGAAAAGAAACGATTTTTTTTTAATATGACATGAAAAGAAATTATAAAACAATATTTTTTAAGAAAAAAAACGACTTCAATGGGGGAGACCGGTGAAAGATTATTATACTTAGATGGTGCACTCTTAGATTCCATACAATGAAATAAAAATGGCTATAAGTGTGTTTATAATGGTAGAAGACTAAGTGCCCTCATTTTCTCATGGCATCCTCCATCAGAACTTGCGTCAAGCTTGACAAAAATGTGTCTTGAATACCGAGCTTGTTTGACAAACATAACGAAGAGAACAAATCGCCAAACATGAACAATGCGTCGTTGAAGAGTTCCATTCTGATCATCATCAGCAGTTCCACTTCATCAAATGTCACTTTACTTTTTTTAATGAAAATGCTTGATTAGTGTTCATGAAAATACTAAAAATCACTATATGTGTGGTTTCACATTTGAGGAGTTCCCTCGATTCCTCATGGATCCCATCATCAGAACTCGAGCATGACAAAAATTAATCGTGAAAATAGAACTTGCTTAACAAACACAGTTAGGAGGACAAATCGCCAAACGTGAACTTTTTGTCAATGAATAGTTCTGTTCTGATCATCATCAGCAGTTCCACTTCATCAAATGTCAGATTTTTGTATGAAAATGCTTGATTTGTTGATAAAAACACGAAGCTCACTATATGTTTGCCTTTAAGATTTGAGGAGTTCCCTCGATTCCTTATGGATCCCATCATCAGAACTGCGTTTTAATAAAGACGGGACCAACTTGGATATAATATACTTACAATCAAAAATAGAATTTTCAAAATCGGTTCAGACATGACGGAGGTATGGAGTAACAAACATTTAAAAAAAAGACATACAATCGAATTGAGAATCCTCTCTTTTGAAATATTGAAGTTGGTTAAAAAACAAACAAAAGATAAAGATTTTTTTAACTTAAAGAACTATACTATATTACCAGCTAAGCAGTCAGCGCATTGATGTCTTGATTTATACATGTACGTTATGGGTCATGTATATACCCAAAACTCAACTCAAACTTCATAAACCTAAGGGGCATGAGCAAGCAGCAACTCAGCTAAAACATCTTAGTTAAATGCAAACATGAACAATTGACTCTAAGCAGAAACATATACCAACTCTGGTTTTGGATAATAATAGAACCAGTATTGACGCTTACCCATGTAAGACTACCGACCCACTCAATTAAGACAACCCAACCAGTTATTAAACTTAAGGGTAAGCTGTTTTTCAATTGTTTACATCTGAAAAAGAAATCTGTGTTCCACACTTTAAGTCTTTAAGACAGTTGACAGTGCCTAGGCTATATATTCTTGAGTGCTGTGTGTTTGTGAAGAATAGCCTTGACCTTTTTCCGCTAAAAATACAACCCAGACATATAATCTTATAAATAAATAAATCTGTTTAGCGGTTTAAGCGTGAAGAGGTAACAGACAGACAGACGGGTGACTTTCGCATTTATAATATTACTAGATGAAAGCCCGGCTTCGCTCGGGTGAAATAAATAAGAAAGAAATAAAGTAAACATTTATTTTTGACAGTTATCTTATGCAAACGACGAAAGAAACAGTGTATAAAAATGTATAAAATAAAAACATTACAACAACGGATTATGATGAAACTTCGTATAGAAATATAGTCTGTAGTCTGGATTAACATATGGAATTGGGAGTAAATGATTACGCTGACGACATCACGGGCAAAGGCTAGTGCTGCTTTGCAAGTTAATCCTAAGCATTTTTATAAGGGTAGTATTTAAAGGCACATAATAAATTTGACACCGTAATCAGTACTGATTTGTATAGCTAAAATACTAATCGTTCATTAAAATTCAGTTCAGATGTGCAATTGTTAAATATTGATGTGCCTGTCAGTATTTTTGGTGCGAAGTCAGAGCTGCTAACGCGATCGAAAACCAATGAAGTTCGTGTATCTCGCTCTCTGTCGCACTTGCAAATTCGAGCGACACAGAGGGAAATACACGATGTTCGTTCGTTTTCGTTTCGCGGTAGCAGCTCTCTATTCTCCGCCAAATTCTATTCAGTGGGGCCCTTTACACTCAATATTATGTGTCAATATTATCGCGATTTTCAAAATTGTATGGGGTCTGTTACACGCTTAATATTGTCAAAATACTGGTGTGTCAATATTATCATGGTTTTCAAAATCGTATGGATTTTTCTTCAATATTCATTAAACAGTAAGTGATACGGATCGTGATATGAGTATATCACGTGATAATAATAACCATGTAACAGGCCCCTATGGATGTTGCTTCAATATTCAGTGTTTCGCGTGATAATAATAACAGTTGGTAATATTTTCTCCAATTAATGGAAGCTATTTAACAACTTGTTCCGTTTTGCCACAGGTATTTCACATTCCGATACGCGCACTATCCAGGAATAGAAGCCGTCAGATCAAAGGGCCTACCGCGATCTGAAAAAATCGCTGTTCCATAGGCTACGGCGCTTACCATCCGGCAGGCAGTAAGCTTGTTTGTCACCGTCGTTGAATAAAAAATAAACTAATCGCTTCCTTGTTTTCAAAGAGACATTAAGTTATTGATCGTCACGACAAGTCGTTTAGGACAGTTAACAACCGTAGGAAAATTTCTTACAATCAAGTGAGTGCACTTGATAAAGCGTAATCCCAATAAAGTTTCCCCCGAGGGTCAGATGGCAGTTGCCTCGCGAAAACGAATTCCTCCGCCAATTCTTGGGATTAGGTAGCCAATCCGACCCCGTATTTTCAGAACGCAAGGATTACGTTACAACGGAGACGAAATATGTAACAATGTAACGTATTTTTTATTTTTATTTTAGATAAAATATTTATTTATTTAATCTTTATTGCACTAAAGAAATCTTATCGTACAAAAGGCGGACTTAATGCCATATGGCATTCTCTACCAGTCAACCTTAATATATTAATATTTAAAAACTAAACTAAGAAGATAAAAATAACGAATATCGATAAACGCACATTAAACTTTCTGCTCGAGCATACTATGTTTTTCTCGTGGTGGTTAGACTCCCACCTCAAGACTAATCTTGTAATGAAATCAACTGGCAATTTTACTATTTAGACTTATTTTACCTTTAAAAAAAAATCGGACTGTGAGAATTTTTGTAGTTCAACAGCCGGCTTAGGCCACGGAACCATGAAATTAGCTCATAAAGAAATAAATTTGATGCCTTTAACTACTTCTACAACTAAAACGGCCTCCGTTTTGCAAAAATACTATTTGAATTTAGTTTACGTTAAATTTGAAGTGCGTTGTGCTCAGCTCACACACTCACGCAAGGTCCTAAAAACAAAGTAGGAAGATTTGAAAGGTGTGGGCAGTGTGTGCCCGGCACATACTCTCTCATGAGAATAAGTTGAGAACACTTTTGTATGATGTGATGTGGGTTCAGTAGGTAAGCCAGCGAAAGGGTCGTCGATACCAGTAAACATCACGTATCGTAAATATATGTACCTACGCCTAAATCTGAGCTCCAACTACTAACAATACAGTCCATTGTTGAATGTCAAAGGCTCACACAAATTCCGTGTATTCGGATAGAAATACAAATAACACTGAGGAATAAGAAAACTATTGTTTCAGAAAGAATTTCATTTGTCGTCGATATTGTAGTAGTACCTTATCTTGGTTGGCTGCTTCTATTCAATCAGCATTCTTGAGTAACAGATAGCTGATACTGGATGAGTGTTGCTATTGCAGTATTTAATGGGGACTCAAGCCAAAAAGTGACCGAATGCCAGTGAGGTGATTAGGTTATAACAAACGTTACGTATGCCACGTGGTCTGAACAACGTTTCGTAAACTGAACGTTACGTAACCGACTAGTTTGACGCTAAACATTATGTATAACAATTAGGTTTATTTGATATGAGTTCAGTAGTTGCATTGGATTTCCGCCATGAAAGTCAGAAAATTAACCGAATTAAATAAAGCCAACAACTCCGTCGCATTCGATGAAATCTGTAGTAAAAATATATCTTAGGGGAATCTTACACAATACTATCTTACATAATACTATGGGTACTAAACGACGATATACTCGTACATGTACCATGCTAAAATACATAGAAAACGTCAAAGGCTCAAGAACAAACATTCGTGCTACCTAGTTACACAAATAATGCCCTGACCGGGATTTGAACCCGGGATCTCCGCCTTCGTAGGCAGGGTCACTACCCATTAATCCAAAGTGGTCGTCGATAGGTATAAAATCGTATAGATATAAATTAAATTAGCTCATAAATCAGACAAAATACCTTTTCTTGTAAAAATGCCTATTTATTATTTATTCTTATTCATTCCAAAAACAATTTGCTGTCCGATTTTCAGTCGATGTCACTTTTGTTTCAGTTTGACTAAATAACAATACAGACTGATTTTATTAAAACTCCAAATATTTTCAAACAATAAACGAAATATAGAGTGAAAGCAGAGCGAATGTTTTAGCTACACGAAGTATACCTAAAGCCCGTGGTATTTACGTAAGTATCACCATTAAACCATTTGCGTACATTTGATTCAGATTTTATTGCGCCGCTTACCTATTTACAGCAGTTAATATTGCGATCAGCCGATTGTTTAAAAAATCTAAAGCAATATTGAACTGTTAAGTTTAAGGAGAAACTTTCCTTCCTATTGCGTGTTCTATCGCTTGTATAATGTGTTGTGCTTCGAAGAACTGTTCGACATGATGCCCACGGCCGCTTTCTACCATCGCAGTTCGCCGTTGGCAGGGCATTCATCCTCACACCTTAGTATCGAAATGGTCGCGTACGGTACGGTTTCATAGGAATTTCCCTCGGACGCTTAGGTTACGGCTCTCCCTGCCGAAGTTTTCCCGATTGACTACATCATGGGTCTCTTCAAGAAAGTAGTGTACAATTATTTTAAGTTGACGTACGCGCATTGATACCCCTGGAGTTGCAGACATCCATCGATGTGGTATTAAAAAAAGTATTTTATGAGAGTCAATGAGAAGTTTTTTAATCTAATATACATCTTTAGTATCTACGATGATGTGAAAACTCTATGTTTCAAATCGACTTAATCGACCACTACGACTAAACATTTCATGCAATCTTGGCAAGAAAGTTGAAAGAGAAATTCAATGTGTGTATTGAAAAGGGGGTTATTGCGGGTAAACACGCCATCGAGTTATTTTCCTTTCGTGTTCCATTTCGTGTTATCTTCAAAATATTACACCAATCAAGACTTTTCCATTACAATGACGCAATCAAGTTTATTTTTACTTTAGTAAAAGTATATGAAGCAGTTCGATGTAGTTTGACGTAATTTGATGTTGTAACCAGGGGGGTCGATCAGAGACGTAACGTTTCGCTAGCTCCTAGGAGCCCCAAGCTCGTGTTAAAATGCACGAAGGTAATTTATATGAAATAAAAATGCGAAACGTAAGTCTGCAATCCAAAGCCAGACAACAGAATACAACTAAAAAGTTCGGATGAGTAAAAGAGTCCAATATCTACTTACTTAAAACAATGTATTTTTTGTAAAAGCGACATAACATTTTCTTGCAATTCAATCACAAGGGACTTCTTATTTTATGCACTTCGACTAATAATTTTCTGTTTTGTGTTTCCCTAGTTCCACGACATTTCAATCAACTACGCGAATTAAACTGGCGTACGCCGAGCAGCATCCGTTTTAGTATCAAATACTAATATTAAACCAATTAATAATAGGTGCTGGATGCGGGTAGCGCAGGACCAGGTCATTGTGGAAGTCTTTGGGGAGGCTATGTCCAGCAGTGGACGTCATTCGGCTGAAATGATGATGATGATGATGATACCAAATAAATTATTATTCTTCTTCGTTTTCTTCTATATTTGCCGCGTGCTCGCTTCTACATATAATTATACTAGCTGTTGCCCCCGACTTCGTCCGCGTCTTCGCTTCTATTGGTTGCAGCGTGATGTTATATAGCCTAAACCCTTTCTCGATAAATGGACTATCCAACACAAAAATATTTTTTCAATTCGAACCAGTAGTTCCTGAGATTAGCGCGTTTAAACAAACAAACAAGCAAATAAACTCTTAAGCTTTATAATATATATATATATATATATATAATAAATATATATATATATATATATAGCCAGTGTGCGACAAAAACGATTCAAAAGCAACTTTCTCGAATAGACCCCCTACACGAAAAGAGCGAGTGAAGTATTTGCCAATAACTATGTTGTCCGCTTCTCGAAGACCAAGTCACTAGATTTATGAATCCATACAATAACAACTTTGAGAAATAAGACAAATACTAGCATTTTTATAAAACACTTGAATGTATGTGTTGAGTATTAAAAGTGTTGTATGACTGTATTGTATTGATCAAGACCAACCAGGACACACAATATAACAAATGTTAATTGAATTGTTCACGATGTTCACCGTTCTATTTAAATGAAACACCCTCACTTTTTTCTTTTTGTTAAGTAATTTATTCTCTACATTCATGGTCACACCACAACAACTAGTTAATAAAAATAAAACCACTAACTGTTATTACTTATTAGACAGAAAGTAAATTAACACGTTGCGTTGCGAACGTAAGATACAATGTTTCAAAAGTAACAAGACTCAAATGAGATTCAATATGGCCCATATCACTTGACGCAATAACTGTATAGTAACCATGGATGTCGTAAATAATTTTAAATGTTCCATTATCAGGACACAAAAATTAATGAATGATGAAATTAATGTTATTTATAATGGCACGAAACAATAGCTTATGCTCTCCATCCTGCTCTCGTCTTCCGAATCAACCTGTAGGTACATGTATTGTTTACGAGTTACCTAAAATCGTCCCGCACAATTTTAATACAAAAATGTAGATACCGTCTACATCAGATGGTGCCTGGGGAGACCTTAAAGGGTAGCGGACAGGGAACGTTTGGCGGTATGCCTAGAAGCCTGAGGGACTATTAAATTAAACATTGAATTAGGGTTATGCGCTCTTTTAACACGTCAGGGAACATTCCATTGAAGTATCGGCAGGAATGTTTCGGATGTGTTACAATATCTTTGCATATTATAGCACACACGACTACATGAATGATAAAACCCACGGTGTTTTTAATTGTGACTGAAATATTAATGAATTAATCACTATGGCATTAGATATTAATATCTTATTATTTTCTTTTGACATTTTGATTTTATCCTAGAAACTGTCTAGATTTCTATTTTTTATACATTTTTATTATTATTATTATTTATGTGTTGACAATCCTGTTGTGAATTTTACTACATAATAATTTCTTATTTTGACATGTCTACAACAATACAATATTTATTTTAAAGAATAATAATTGCATCAATAAATTGCTCTAAATAATTAATTAATATAGCTTGTTGCTAGGCCTTTTGAATTTTGATTTTTTTTTTAATAAAGAATATTTTGACTTTGATTTTAGTCGCGAGCAGAGGTTGATTGGTTGGTAGTTGGTTGTGGTGGTTCGTTGGTTGATTGGTGGTGGGGCTTGGTAGGAGTCTGGTCATTCCATTGGAGTATTGGCCGGAATGTTTCGGATACAATATCTTTGGTCGCGAGCAGAGGTTGGTTGGCAGTTGGTTGGTGGTGGTTGGTTGGTTGGTTGATTGGTGGTGGGACTTGGTGGTGACGTGACTATTGATTTTACAACACTAGCGAAACGTTAGTCTAGTTAAATTAATAAAACTTATATGCGTGTGTCTTGTTTAGTAAGAATAATTAGTGAAAATCGTGTAAGTAGAAATCGGGATATCCCAACGTACATTTTAATGTACCCACAAAAAGTGTTAGTGGTGGTGGTGGTGTTGGCAGTGGTAGTGGTAAGTGGTGGGTGATGGTAGTGGTAGTGGTAACGGTGGCGATCGTCCTTTAATATGTTGAGGACGTAATGTTTTTTAAGCTTTCCCGAGTGTCGCGCAAGCAAAACTATTTTCAATCCAATTTATTTATAAGACACGAATTTCGACTAAACATAAATTAGTTAAATAAAACTAGGTACGTATTAGTAGCGGCGCTCCCATACAACACGATTCCCACCGGCTTGCCTAAATTTTTTTGCTGCATGTACCATACTTATAATGTCATAAATCAACAATATAAATAAATACAAACTACCCTGAATTTGACAATGCGATTTACTAAATAGCGTCATGACAAAATATTTCAACAAATCACTATCAGTATGAATTCACACGTCGAGCGCGCAAAGCCGGTGAAGATCGACTTGCCTTCGCGCGTGTACTACAGCGTGCACACATCGAAATTACACGCACACATTGATAACGCGCTTCCAAGACTCTCAGCGAAAATAGCGCCTTCCACGCGTCTTTGCAAGCCGCTGTACAGCGGCTTATTTTAGTATTATCTCACTGGAATTTAAACCTTAAATGTATTATAATAAGGTTTATATTAGAATGACTTGTTTCGGCCAAATATTAAAATTATGCTATTAAAACGAGTCTTGAGCGAATTATCAAAATATTATCAAATATCGATTTTATAATTATCAAATATTGTGTACACCTTTAAAACACAAAAAAATACTTATTAAAACTATGGATGATTAGTGTAAGTATGTCGTGTTTAGTTGCGATCGAGGCGTATTTCAAGGTAATTTGATGTTGGGAATAATACGTCTTGTTTGGGGGAATTAGAATACTTTTCAGTAGTAGTTCAAAAAGTACAGTCGGTAATAACTGTACAAAAAAAAACTAACTTATTGACAGATACTTATTTCTGCTCCGGGTTGCCCAGCAAAAAAATTCAGTGGCTGCCACTGGTACGTATATTCAAAGCAGCGCATTTTCATGGACAAGCGAAAGCGGGAGTATTAATAGCATGGTGGCCAAGTTGGCATTCACGCAAACCCAAGCATATGGCTTTGCGTATTATTATTAATGTACAGGCGGCACGATATATTGGCGTCCATAGGCTACGGTAACTTACACTCGTTCTATATGACGGCTTGCGCCCGCCGCAGGCCTCGCCAGTATTTAAACGTTACTTATCAGGATGTGGCCTGTACTAAGAGCTAAAAATGAAACGGTACACTATCGAAGCTCTCCAGTAAAAAAATCTAAGTGGTTTCAATTGAAGAAAAGATTTTGTTATTTTTTATTGCAAAATACCTAGATTACGTGTACTTTTCTACTGAACTGGAGCGGTATTAATAAGTCTTTATTTTAAGAACACCAAAAAACTTTTTTTTTAATCCCATATATATTCTTTACAACCTAAAATGAAACAAGTATTATGTATGAGAACTTCAGGGTACCTCAAAATCAGCATTGCCTGCCGCGCTATAATCTCGTGGTGCCAAGATCCATTACTTGGAGATCATAACTTTAGATCAAAAGCCTCCAAAAAATAGCCTCCTAATTAATAAGATATATTTATTAAGACACAAGAGGTTACTCGATGCTCTATCTAAAGAAATAAGCGTCCTTTATTTTCTTGCTTCTATTACAGGCCACACCCTGTATACTTAAGCTAATATATACAACATAACCGCAATACAACAGAAGAAGCTTGAGAAATTTTCAAGTGAAAACTTTAACTTGCGTCAATCAAAAGCCGTTTAACTCAAGTTTTAGTTCAAGTCCGATTTTCACCTCGCCTATGAAACTAGTTCAGAGTAATTACAAAGCCACCGTCTTGAAAATGTTGGCTTTGACGCACGAACGTGCATTCCTCTAGCAACCAAAATGTTTACACACCTCTACTCAGCCAGAATGGGGTCAATTTGAGACATACAATTCGTAATCTCGTTTGATTTTAATGTTTCGCGTGACAGTCGTGACACATTAGTTCAGGGTACGAAGAAGACACGTGTAACGAAATCAAATCAAATTGGAATGCAGTATGTGTTTTTAGGCTGACTCCAACAACTAACAACGTAGTGATTCGGATTTTCTCTCTGGGTTGGGAGGTCAGATCGCAGTCGCTTTCATGAAACTAGTGAGTACGCCAAATCACAGAATAAGGAATAGTACAGCCAAATGTTGCTATTAAACGCGAAACCGGATCCTGGGCTTTCAAGGACACAACCGACAAAAACGCTAGGATAATGATGATTGAATTTAAACGATTCGATGTATTGGCCCTTTATCCGCGACCAAAAATGAAAAACGTATAATCAATTTCATTCCCCAGTTTTGATTTTAAAATACAATCGCACGGAATATGGCGCTGGATAAAATACGAGCCGAATGAAATGAAGCATGAACTTGGACCATTGGTATTTTTCAGAATTATCGGATTCGGTCGGCCGTAAAAAAACATTTCACATCGTGGAATATCAAAATTACAAACGATCATATTGAAGAGTAAAGCTTCAATAAATAAATAAATAAATAAAAGGTATGCTTGGATTTTTCTATATCTTGGTTATTTTATATCTAAGATACGATGTTGATTAAAGAGCATCTCTAAACATAAACCATACCTAATAAAATGACGACGTTCAATTGATGTAGTAATAAATGTAGACAAACTAAGATATCGTTTAACTCTATTATTATATAATTATATTAAAGGGGGTATTCTATATATACTCCAAAAGCGGATACTAGTCATACTACATTTAAACACCTTATGAAACAAGGAATGATATAACTCATATTGCAAGGTATTTTATTGAGTCTTATTGTAGGTAGTTTCTTACTACCTTGCAATAAAACCCAACCATTCCTAATAACTATAAGAAGATGAGTTAATTTTAAAACATAAACAAGACGATCGAGCCCGCAATGATTTTACATTACAAAAAACGTGTTGCATACCTAACGTTAACGTTTTGCATACCTGGGGACAATGTTTACATACTTACTGTGTTGAAACTATTTATTAGTCATATTTAAGCACTCATATCATATGATTAAACATAATGCGGAGTACTTTTCAAAAACACCTTATTTTTTGCATAGGCACGATGTTTAATTTCTTACTAGGTTTAAACTATATATTTGTCATATCAAAGCACTTATAGCACTTTCTCATATCATATCATAATGCTTAGTAATTTTGTTCATGCAGGTATCTAACAGAACTATCTCTGGCTGGTTGAGATAGACAAAGAAGTTTTTTTTTATGAAAAGCAAACGAGCAGAAGAATTGTCTCCTGGTAAGCGATTAGCGCCGCCCATGAACACTTGCAACTTGCAAAACCAGAGGGATTGCTGGCCTTTAAGGTAGGAGTACGCTATTTTCTTGAAGGTTTGAAGGCCATCATCATGTCAGCCGAAAGACGTCCACTGCTGGACATAGGCCTCCCCTAAAGACTTCCACAATGACCGGCCCTGCGCCACCCGCATCCAGCGGACACCCGCGACCCTTACCAGGTCATCAGTCCACCTGCCCACGCTACTACGCCTTCCGGTACGTGGTCGCCACTCGAGAACCTTTCCGCCCCAACGGCCATCGGTTCTACGTGCTATGTGTCCCGCTCACTGCCACTTAAGTTTAGCGACTCGATGGGCTATATCGGTTACTTTGGTTCTGCTGCGGATAGCTTCATTCCTGATGCGATCACGCAGAGATACTCCCAGAATATCCCTCTCCATCGCTCTTTGGGTGACCTTGAGCTTCCTTATGAGGCCCATAGTAAGCGACCACGTTTCAGTACCATATGTCATCACTGGCAACACACACTGGTCAAAGACTTTCGTCTTGAGACACTGCGGAATATTGGACGAAAGGATGTGCCGTAGCTTCCCGAACGCTGCCCAGCCGAGTCGGATTCGACGATTAACCTCTTTCTCGAAGTTGGACCTACCTAACTGGACAGTTTGTCCTAGGTATATGTAATCGTCTACAACTTCGAGCGTAAAGTGTCCGATTGTTACGGGAGTTGGTGCTACATGGGCATTTGACATAATCTTCGTCTTGTCCATGTTCATCCTTAGACCAACTCGCTCGGAGGCTTTACTGAGGTCATTGAGCATTGTACTTAAATCCTCCATGGTCTCAGCCAAGACTATTATATCGTCAGCAAACCGAAGGTGAGTGATGTACTCGCCGTTTATGTTGATGCCTAGCCTTATCCAGTCCAGAGTCTTGAACACATCCTCCAGTGCAGCGTAAAACAGTTTAGGCGAAATAACATATCCTTGTCTGACTCCCCGCTGCAGCGGAATAGGTTTCGAGTTCTTGTCCTGGAGTCGGACTGACATAGTGGCGTTCCCGTACAAACACTTAAGCACTTCGATATAGCGGTAGTCCACTTGGCACCGCTGTAGAGATTGTAGTACAGCCCAGGTTTCAATCGAATCGAAGGCTTTCTCGTAGTCTACGAACGCTAGACAGAAGGGCAGGTTATACTCCTCAGTCTTCTGTATAACCTGACGGAGCGTATGGATGTGGTCTACGGTGCTAAAGCCTCTTCGGAAGCCGGCTTGTTCGGGAGGCTGGAAGTCATCTTGCCTGCGTGCGAGACGGTTCGTAATGACTCTTGAAAACAGCTTTTAGACGTAGCTCAGAAGTGAGATGGGTCGGTAGTTCTTCAGTAAGGCGTTGTCACCCTTTTTAAAGAACAGCACCACCACACCTCTGTTCCATGCCTTCGGAGTTTTCCCTTCCAGTAAGACGGAGTCGAACAACTTCTGAAGGGCCCTAAGGACCAGTTTTCCACCCGCCTTCAGGAGTTCAGCTGTAATTCTGTCTTCACCGGGTGCCTTGTTGTTTTTTAGCTGTTTACGAGCCATTCTAATCTCGTACAGGCTGATGTCCGGGATATCTTCTGTATAGTGCCGGGTTGACCTAGCTCTAGGGTCTTCCGCCAGACCAACTTCGGGTCTGCTAGTTGACGCGTATAGCTGTCCATAAAAGCGCTCTATCTCACTCAGAATATCAGGTTTGGATGAAACGATTCTACCATCTTCAGTTTTTGATTTGAAGGTCATATCGGTCCGGAAATACCGCAGGCGATAGTTCATTCCACAATTTAGTGTGCGAGGCAGGAAGTTTCTGGAGAACCGCACAGTTGAGGAGTGTCAACCATCTAAGTGGGTCAACCATCTAAGTCTAAGAGGATGGAAATGTTGGCGCGTTGAGTGAAGGCGGAAAGAAACGGCAGGTATTAATCCGAACAATTTTTGGGAATAAAACCCTAAAAAACGCATCTGTCCCCATCTAAATCAAAAAAGACCAACCTGGAGGCGATTTTTTCGGGCCTTTCAAGATGCTATCTGTAATAAATATCCCGAAAAGAAAACACTGGATATCGACAAAAACCATTTCCTAAAACTAAACCAGCTTACAAACATTGGTCTGTTTTTAGCGAGATTTTGGCTCAATAGTAAAAATAGTTATTATGCGTTCCTTTGTACGGAAGACTACAAAAGACCTCGATTTACTGGCTCATCATTTTAAAGAGTACCTATTATGTATTAAATTACTGTAAATGAATAACTATTTTTCTCTCTATATAACAGACATTATATTCAGAACTAATTCTAACAACCGGAGAATTGGCCTCCCCTGTTTACTTCTCTCGTGCGAACAACCTTAAAAAAGGAATTGAAAGTAGGTAATTTGCAAAGCCGATTACAATTAAGTAAGAAAGTAATGTAAATGTCCCAGTGCTCGCACTGATTAAATACGTGGCACTTTTAATCTTATTTCGTAATTACAGAGCTGACGTTTTTGAGAAAGTAAATTTCTGGTTAGAGAGCACCAAACCAAAAGTAAATCTTGCAAAGACAACTTTTATGGAGTTTTACTCACCACAAGGACAACAGTGTAATCTGAAAATTTCTTATAAAAAATGTCAATAGAAAGCGTCACCTCCATGCGATTCTTAGGTAATATGCTCGACTGTCACAATAGTTGGAAGGCGCACACGGATCTTCTTATCCAAAAGTTGAGCAGATTTTGTCTTTGCCCTACGAAGATTGACATAAATAGCTTCGGTGAATGCAGCTAGCGTTCCACGGGCACGTCATGTCTAACTTGCTATACGGTATTGGAGCTGCTCAAGTGGTATCTAGAAAGTATCGTACTACAAAAAAAATGCTAAGAGCGGTGTGTTGTGCAAATCGGAACGACTCCTGCAAACCGCTATGTTGTAAGCACGGGATCCTCACCCTGCCCTCTCTTTATGTACGAGTATATGAGTCATGTTTGTTTGTAAAACAGAATATCGCAACGTTTATCATAGCACCAATAAATCCTAGGCAAGCCTCTGGACGAAGTGGACTAAACCGCAAATTTTCGGCATGCAAATCTAAACACTTCCGCAACACCATATTGAATATGGCGATCAAAATGTTCAACTATCTACCAGAAGACTTAAAAATAGTTGATTTACCTGAATTTACTACTGAGGTAGTGTATGGACAAACAGTACTACAGAATTTTGTAAACATTTTGAACCATAATAAGCATTATTTCACATCATTTATTGACATAATTATTGTTTGTTTTTTCTACTTATTTATTTCATTTATCATTCAATTATTTTTAACTACTATTCTCATTCATACAATATACCTATAAGGAATAGACTAGTTGTAGCTTGTGACATAAAACGAAATTGCATACTGTATTTTTAAAATCATGACATTTAAAACCTCTAATAATAATAATTGCCTGATTTTTAAATATTTTTTATACTACATAGACAATTTTATTTTATGTTCATGACTATTGTATTATGGTTTAATTAAAAAAAAGTTAGTATTGAATTTGCATGCCACCTGATGGCGGAATGTACATGGCTCCTACTATAAGTACATTACGATACAAGTGCAGAGAACAGGAAATTCGCAACGAGTGGTGATAAATTAAATCACGACCGAAGGGAGTGTTTTAAATCGACACGAGTTGCGAATTACCTATTCGCACGTGTATCGTACAACGTTTTACAGTACATATGGCTCTTTAAAGTTTCGACATGTGCACGTAATCTGCTGATTACCGCACTAGTGCGGTAAAGTAGCACCATATGTACTGTAAAAACCTTTTGTGTACTCGCATTCTATCAAATAAATGTATTTCATTTCATTTCAAGAAGGTCTCATCTATTCTCTATTGATAATGGGAAACAAATAGCAAAAAATAACCCATACATTTAAAAATATAGTCTAAAATTAAATAAAGCGAATTAAATGAAAATAATAAGTACCATGCACAAATCTACGTTTACAAAAGTAAGCTCCAGCAATTATCATTTTTACTATCACTTTTTTCTTTTTTTACTTATAATTAATTTATTATAACCTACTATGGATATAATATGTCCGAAATAAAGATTTATTATTATTATTATAACGTTTTTATTAAAAAAAAAAAAATTTAAAATTTAAACTGTTTATTTCATAAGTATTTCATAAATTACACAATGATCTTAACTACTAATCTTAACATTAAAGATTATTTGAGTTAAGGAGCCGCTACATTAATTATACATTATATTACTTAACTACATTTAGGTTTAATTACACACTAAGTTACTTAGGTAATTACATTTAGGTTTAGGTATTGCGCAACTTAGTTTTTAACATTTCTCTCTTAAGGATATTGCGAATTTGTTTACTAGTTTTATTACTAATATCTCCTAGGAGTTCTGTTGGAAACCTATTCAATATACTTGGGAGAATACTAGACCAGACCCTTTGTCCGTATTCATTATTATTCCTTGGTATTTCATAGACAGGTACGTTTGCTAAGTTACGTAAGGTGTGCGATCTTATTTTCCTTTTTAGTTTAGATATATCGTTGCTATATTGGGTCACAATAGCTAGATCTGTGTTATCAAATACAGACAACACCCTGCAGTAATTGAATAAGTTTTCGTAGTTATCTCTGTATTTATACCTAATTTTTAAGGGTACAATAGTTTTAAGTAGACGTAGCTGTAGGAAATAGATTTTGTTTAGATATGTCTTGTATGTTCTTCCATAACTGGAAAGGCCATAATTTATTACAGAATCGGCTAATGACATATATAGGAGCCTCAATGTATTATATGGAATTTTATGCTTCAGTACGCATAATTTTGACAGTATCGATCTAAGTTTTTTGCAGACATATTCAACGTGAGGACCCCAGTTAAACTTATGGTCTATTTTTAGACCAAGGTAAGTATGTTCATTGACAATGTCAAGATGTGTACAGTCACAAGGGATACTAGGAGAGTGCAAACAGCTGTGCTTATGGGCTATGATCTTAGGTGTAAAGTTAACTATTTTTTTGTATGGCGAGTGTATGTGCATTAGTTTAGTTTTAGTGTAGTTTATTGATAGTCCCAGGTCATGAGCCCATTTGCACAGCAGGTCGAAGTCCTTTTGCATCATATTCTGAGCTGTTTCGAGATCTTTATGTGCTGTTATTAAACATGTGTCATCAGCAAACTGATACACGGAGCCGTGCTGGAATATTTTACACATATCATTGACGTATAGTAAGTACTCGGTCGGGCCGATTATTGAACCCTGTGCTGTGCCATATAGGGTCGGAATTAGGTCACTATGTTCGCCAGCTATGCAAACCGCGGTATGTCTATTCGTGTGATAGTTTTTTAGGAGTTCCAGCACGGGTCCCTGTATACCATTCTGATGCAGCTTCTCGTATAGTATGTCATAATTCAAGGTATCAAAAGCTTTACTGAAATCAATCATGACTGTCAGTACATGGTATCTTTTTTCTAGGTAGCCGTTAATTTCATCAGTAAATAGGGAAAGCAGTTGAGACGTGCTCTTGTTTCTCTGAAAGCCAAATTGTTTTTCGTGTACGAGGCCATTATTTGACAAAAAGTTAGTAATTGAAGTGCCGAGATATTTTTCTATAACTTTATCTATGCATGATAGTATAGTTATTGGTCTGTAGTTATTCGTATCGGTATATGAGCCTTTTTTATGGATAGGTCTAATGAGCCCTATTTTCAGTTTATCTGGGTATAAAGAGCGTGAGATACATAAGTTGATTAGATGCACCAGGACTGGTGCCATATGCTTTGAAATTTGTTTTATATCTTTGGCCCTTATCTTATCGTATCCTGGGCTCTTTTTGTCGTCTATTTTTGATAAAATTTTGAGTAGCACCTCTTCATTAATTTTGTTTAGACGCATTGATATATTAGGAGTATTTATATAAGTATTTTTGTCAAGTAATGGCATCCCGCAGGTATTTATAATTTTTTTAACATTATTGTCGAAGTCAAATGCAAATTTGTTACAAAGTTGTTTTGATTTTAGTGCGAAGGACTTTAGTAGCACGTCATCAATAGCCTTTGTGACCCTACCCGTTAATTTATTTATTATTTCCCACACTTTTTTTGAATTCTTAAAATTATTACAGATTTCCCTTTTTATACAACAATTTTTGGCATTACTTATCTTTTTATTTGTTCTGTTTCTATATTTTTTATAAATTAACTCATTTTGCTTATTACTTGTGTCATCTAAAAATATTTTTAAAAGTTCTTTTTTTCTAGTACACATCTTAACTAAGTTTTCGCTTAGCCAGTTACACTCATATGTATTGTCAAGGTACATTTTCGACTTGCTCGTACACTCACTATAAATCAACTGAAATTTGTTTATAATGATATCAATTAATTCGTTCGGGTCACCGCATTCCAGCGCCGCGCTCCAGTCAATGCAATTTAGTTCACGTATAAGTTTATCGTTGTTCAACTTGTTTACAATTTTAAAGGTATTTACTGTACGGCTAGGGCTGATAAGAGCTAATCCGATTACGTAATGATCGGCCGGTCCGTCTCGCACGACAGCGGACCGTAGGTACCCAGGTGTTACTCGGCTGCAGGTTTCCCGAACGAATAAATGATCAATACATGTTTTGGATACGCCATTCATTCTACATTCAATTCTCGTAGTTTGAGTTATACAACATTCGAAACCTAATTCGTTCAGTGCATTTAGATAACAGTTAACAACATTATTAGTGCACGATAAGTCAATGTTGACATCCCCTGCTAATATACAGTTTGTATTGGTGGGGTATTTTGATAACAACTTAGTTAATTCACAGATAAAAAGCGTTTTATTTAGCTGAGGCGGTCTGTAGATTGAACATAGGTATAATTTATTACCAGACGTATTTTGCACTTCACCATAAAGACACTCGAAATTCACTGTATTAACGGATATTTTTGTGAACGAAACACTCCTATGTGCGTAGACAATAATGCCGCCTCCTCTTCGTTGATTTCGTAATTCTGTGTGCATAACGTAATCATTAAGTTCGAACAAGCAGGACAAATGATCGGTGATATTAACTTCTGTGATGATTAGTAGGTGTATTATTGATGGACTTCCAGCGACGATGTATTCCAGATATGAATGATTTTTTATTAGTGAGCGAATGTTTACATGAAGTAGTATGAGTTTATTTATTCCGATATCTGGTAGATCAAACATAAAGTCGTTCCATGTTTCGTGTGACGTCTCTTTTATGAAATGTTCGTCGAGATCCATTAAAACGAAATATAGAAAATTGCCTTGATGCCTTTTGTTGTGTAGGTATTATATCATGTGTGAGCAATTGGTAAAGACTCAGAATCAGTACGTACCCGTGTTTTATGGAGCTCAGTGCCGATTCTGCCAATATCATTCTCTGACCGGACGTAATATATTTTCATGTCGCCGTCTCGTTTGCGCACCATAATTTGACCATTTTTACACCATACATATTTACACAGTGATTTTTCTTTTAGTTCCTTCTTCGTTTTCCATAGCAGATAGGCTGTTAGTGGGGAGAGAGATTCACGTAGGTATACCTTGCTATCACCTTCACCACCTAGGTCCGCGATTGTAATTTTTTTAGATTTTGCTGCATTACTCCAGTAATCACGCTTACCCTCGCGCAGGGTGACGGTGATGGGAGCATCGACCCTGACGCGCTCAGCCTGGGCCGAGCCGGGCCGGTGGGGTTTCTTCTTTCTACATACTTGGATGATGTCCTCAGGCTGCTGGTTAAGTAGCTCGCAGACTGTGGTGGCGAGGTTCTTGACGTTCTCGCCTTCAGTCTCGGTGACTCCACAAATTTCAATGTCGTTACATGACTGCGCCTGCTCAAGTTTTTGGAGCTTTTGTTCTAGAACCTCATTTTTTAGGGTGAGGTTTTTGTACGCGTTGGAGGTATCCCTCTGTATGTTCTCCATTATCTTGAAGCGCGTTTCGAGGTCCTTAACTTTCCCCTCAAATTCGTCAATTTTATCCGAGTAAAAATTGAGGGTATTTTGAAGCTCATCGTGAATAATATCTTTAACGGTTTGGCGCAGTTGTCGGATTTCTTGCCGCAATTCTATTAATATTTTGTCCTGCCCGCATTTGTTGGTCTCAACTTCGGAATCTTCGTCGTCGGGCTCTGGCAGGATGACCGATATGCGTTTCTTCAGACCGCCGCCGGTTAGTGCACAGACGCGACATTTCCAGTCAACGGAGTCCGTTACGGACAAAGCACATAGTTGGTCCGTTGTAAGCGAAGCACAGGTGGCATGATACCATTTACTACACTTATTACACTGGACACCGGGAGATTTTTTGGTCACACCTTTGTTACATTTCGCGCACTTAGCCATCGATGTACAATTAATATGCGCTCACGCACTCACGGAGATAATTATGAAACGACCCGCCGCTCGCGCGCGCACAGAGCAAACTGGAATTAGTATTAATACTTACCTAACATAGGGGATACCATGATCATGAAGGCGGTTCCCCCAGGGCGAGATTTAACCATTGCACTGCGGTTAGGTTGACCCTTGCGAATATGTCTAATGTGGATATCTCGGACGCGTTAAAATTTCTTCATGAATTCTTAATTGCAGGATCAATTTTTGTACCAATTTTTGATGTTTTGTATCAGTCATTAAGGTGTCGAGAATTGGGACCATTTTAAAAATAATTCAATAAAACTACTTATATATTTTATTTAGTTATAATATAAAATTTTCCTTGAAGTCTATTTCGGTTAGTATGGGCACCCACTTCGCATCTGTTTTGCAGGTCAATTTTGGGGGTTCGCTTTGTTTAAGTAATTATGACTATGACATTAGAAATAATATAATTTTAACATAGTGAGCGTCCATTATTGTATAGAAAATTGTGAACCCAAGAACCTAATTAAACCAAGAATGTATTGGTACCTCAAATGTGGCACATTGTTAATAAGAAGTTATTTGAGTGGTGAGTTTGAGCTTAGTATGTTGATTACTTTATAAACCACGCCAAGATCATCGTCAAAGTTCAAGATCGTTCTTTATTGATTTATCATGTTGCATTTGTCATGTTGCCTCTAATTCATTTGTCGAAACTAAACGTCACTTGATTTCGTATTCTGAAAAAGGTACCTTAAATTACTTTAAAAAATAAAAGGTTATACAGGGTGATTTTGGGGTCGTGATCCGAAATAATTGTACATGGTCAAAAATTTAAAGTAGACAACATCACAGTCGGCACGAAGGTTTATAACTCAAATAATTTTCTTTTTTTTACAAATTTTAATGGGAAATAATACTTTTTCATACAACTTGGTCACCCTACCCCTGTCTGTCTGTCAACTCTTTATACCATCCGTCAAAGAGAGTAAGGTAACCATGTTTTTTTGTGATTTTGTATTTTTTTCATCAAAATAAATTAAAAATGAAATGCGTTTGTTTCGTGTCACTACAATTTTTTTGAAATGGCTAACAGATACTAAGTCTAAAAACTGGTTCTTGATCCACGACCCCGAAATCAGCCTGTATATACTCCACTTGGCGACTACATCAGGGCAAACTTCGAAAATCTTCGAATGTTTTAAACGAGCACTGTATAGGTTTAACCCGTAAAGTGCTCGCTTAAAACATTTTAATATGATAACATTGATAACCCTCGAGGACCGTTGTTGGATTTCTGACCAGGTATTACTGCATATAATTGTCTTTGGCACGCTGGAGAGCACACACCTGCTGCAAGAAATCTATTGGACAGTTCCTCGCCCACACTCTCGAAATTTGGGCCATTCTCGTATAAAACATATAGAACCAATGTGTAATGAGTATTTTATTTAAGCTGAATAGGGAAACTTATTAAAATGTCACATTTATAAGCAACTAGCATTCGCCCGCGGCTTCGCCCGCGTACTAAGCGAAATTTTTAACCGTCTACAAAAAACAGGTTCGTATGTTTGTCCACGATTATCTCGTGTTTGGCTGAACCGATTTAGATGCGGTCTCCAGAAAAGTAGTAGTTACATTCTGGGGGTTTCGGTATACGAAGTTTGATGATTGTGATTTATTAACAGATGAACAGATGAAAAGTCAGTATACATTCTGAGAACCGGAAAACTGTTGAATTTCATTTGATTTTGGGAAAAATATGGATCTAAACTATTATCATACACTTCCGAGAGGCCGAAGGGGAAAGGGCCGATGAAATAAAAGCATGTCTTAATTGGCCCTTAGTAAAAGTATCTGTGTACTACAGTAACACCAATAGGTCTGTAAACGACCAAGCAGCGCGCAGCGGTCATAAACTCTGGTCCTTTGAAGTACAGATATACGGCTAATTCAATATCACGTGTAACATTTATTTTTCCTAAAATTAAATTTATTAGGTAGGTTTTCAAGTTCCCATTGGAGCATCCAAAAAGAAACTTTGGCCTCACTTCCATTCGCACTCCTTACTGTCAGTCCGTCTGTTACAACCAAGTTGCTTTTACTGGGCCGATTGAATTGCAATTTGGCACAAACTATCAAGAATTTAAAGCGCTCGTGGCCCAGCGGCACCCGCCTACCGCGTGCGTTAAGCAATGTGGGCGCAGGTCATTTCTTGGATGGGTGACCGCTTTGAGTGCTTACTAACTGACTCTCGTGCTTTTAAAGGCACGCTAAGCCGTTGATCCCGGCTGCAATCGTTAAGCCAAGTTAGAGGCCTTCGAGCGGCTTGAGAACTTCTAACAGTCAAGTTGCCCACTCACTTGACAAAGGGGGGTCAAAGTTGCGCCGCGTCCATAGGGAGTACCCACCGTTACCTACACGTGACCCCTGGGTGGTGCTAAAAGTGCAACAAAAACTGGCAACCGTACTTTTCTTCTCGAAAATCTCACGGCAAAGCAAATCCACACGCCTATATAGTAACATTAAACTTTTTTGCATACAGGCATGTATGGAGTGCCAAATTTTACCTCAGATTCGTATTAAGAGACCTCTCGGACGCTCAGATTTCGATTTTGAACGAAATCGGGACGAAAAAAAAGGAAATCAATATGGCCGCTACTTTCACAAATTTTACCTCGGATTCGTATTAAGAGACCTCTCGGACACTCAGATATCGATTTTGAACGAAATCGGGAAAAAAAACCACTTACAATACACTGAATCAAAAAAGGTCGTATCTTCATAGGGAACTCACGGCACTTCATGCACCTTCAGACCTTATAAGGAACTTACATGCCAAATTTGGTATTTCTCAAACCAGCAGTTTGGGCTGTGCGTTGATATGTCACTCACTTAGTCAGTCAGTTTCTTCTTGCAATTTGGCACCTACTTTTAAGTTTTCATGCCCGCAATAATAAATTTCAAAATCAATGCCATTTTCGAAATTAACGAGCCAAAAAATCATAAAAATCACACCCATATTAATATTTAGACATTCCAACCCCCTCGGACCCCAACAGAGGGGATGGTATTTCACGTCCTCCACGTGGGCTTTTAAAATCATTGTTGTTTCCGTAATCAGCAACCCGATAAACCATAGAAACAACACCCATATCGATTTACAGAATTTGTCACCAGATTTCCCCCTTTAAGGGGTTGATTTCTCAAAAAACCTGAAACACATGTTTACTCATTTATCGTATCTGTGAAGTTTCGAATAAAATAATCCAACTAATCTTGGTTCCCCATACAAACTTCGGACCCCCATTTCACCCCCTTAGGGGTAGAATGTTGAAAAATCCTTTCTTAATGCACCTCCAGACCTTATATGGAACCTACACACTAAATTTGGAATCTCTAGAACCATCAGTTTGCGCTGTGTGTTGATATGTCAGTCACTCAGTCAGTCAGTTATTTCTTGAAATTTGGCACAAACTTTTAAAAGTTTTCATGTCCACAATATTAAATTTCAAAACCGATGCCATTTTCGTAATTAACGTCCCAAAAAACTATAAAAACGACACCCATATTAATATTTAGACATTTCATCCCTCTCGCACCCCAACAGGGGGGATAATTTTTGTTTTCGTTATCAGCGACCCGGTATATCATAAAAACAATACCCATGTCAATTTTCAGAATTTGTCACCACCTTTCCCCCTTTTAGAGGTTGATTTCTCAAAAAACTTTATCGTTAGAAATACTCCTGTGAAGTTTCGAATAAAATAGTCCAACTAATCTTGTTTCCCCATACAAACCTCGGACCCCCATTTCACCCCCTTAGGGGTTGAATTTTGAAAATTCCTTTCTTAGTGCACTCCTGCACCTTATAAGGAACTTAAATGCCTAATTTGGTATCTCTCGAACCAGCAGTTTGGGCTGTGCGTTGATATGTCACTCACTCAGTCAGTCAGTTTCTTCTTGCAATTTGGCATAAACTTTTAAGTTTTCATGTCCGCAATATTAAATTTCAAAATCGATGCCATTTTCGTAATTAACGTCCCAAAAAACCATGAAAACGACACCCATATTAATATTAAGACATTTCATCCCCCTCGCACCCCAAAAGGGGGGATGGTATTTCACGTCCTCCACGTGGGATTATAAAATCATTGTTGTTTTCGTTATCAGCGACCTAATAAACCATAAAAACAATACCCATGTCGATTTTCAGAATTTGTCATTACATTTCCCTCTTTTAGGGGTTTATTTTTCAAAAAGCCTGAAACACGTGTTTACTCATTTATATTTTAAAATACTCCTGTGAAGTTTTGAAGAAAATAGTCCAGCTAATCTTATTTCCCCATACAAACTTCGGACCCCTATTTCACCCCCTTAGGGGTTGAATTTCGAAAAATCCTTTTTTAGTGCACCCCTAGACCTTATAAGGAACCTACGTGCCAAATTTGGAATCTCTAGGACCAGTGGTTTGGGCTGTGCGTTGATATGTCAGTCAGTCAGTTTCTTCTTTTATATATTTAAAGAAGATATAAAACACAATTACACAAATTCAAGGCAAATTGTTAGTTCTAAACATAGTATTTTCATTTTTCTCCAGTTTAAATTCGTCTGCCTTTTCTTACAAAACTTTGCATGCACTTCAGATTTGTGATCTTCTTTTTTTCTTGGAGCTTAATTTTACAACTATATTTAATAGAACCAAGACAAACCCTCTTTCCTTTTTCCATTAAAGATATTACATTGAACTATTAGCCAGAATAGAAAACGATGAAATAAAATAGTGTCTCAATTGCACATTTTGGTTCAAGTGCGGAAAAAACAGGTGATAGGCCGCACCGGCTATATAGCAGATAAGTAATGACTGGTTGGTAGGTCTCAATAGCTGCGTGTTTCCGTTGTTTCAGTTAAATATAGCGAAAGCTATACCTAATTAACTATAATTTTACTAAGTCGATTACTGGGAAACTAATGACATTGAACCAATTAGTGACGAGTGTTCCGTCGTCTGTTATGTTGTGTCAATATTGCTTTGTACTTAGTTTTATAACGATTAGTAATCCGTTGTAAATGTATCCACCGTTTATACCGTAGAATATTGTGATCCGTTGAATTAAAAGCGACATATTCACAGTTTTTCATCCAAAACCTATAGAGTATGTATTGTAATTCCTGTTCAATTTTATGTCAGGAACATAGAATTGAACAGGAATTACAATACATACTTTCACCTAAAGTTATGAAATTGCCAAGAACTATATACACACCTACATATTTATATCTATGGTATAAACAGAGGAATAATTCCTACAAGGTGAAAAAAGTCATCTATTTTTGTAGTCAACTTTATGACTACGCTTTTTTGTAATAGCAGTGCTGTGAACTGGTCAATTACTTAAATTTATCCACTGTACCAGCGCGAGCAATTTATTAGCAAAACTTCCAGTGTTTCGAATAACTAAATAACGGTTAAGTTACAAAACTTTAATGCTCAAAATAGAAAATTACCTTGAGGCAATTTAATTTCAATGGGCTCATGAATTTGCATTTAATCAAATTCCGTTTTCGACTTTAAAGCTAATCATTTCCTTTAATAAAAATAATACTAATACTTAAGACAGTGTTACTTACGTAAAGGTAAACATTTCGTGATAGGCACACAAACATTTTTCGGACCGCATTGTTCAATTATATAACATTTTTATTTTCTTATTGTTAGGTGTATTTAATTAGTCATGTGAGGTATTTGTACCGTATACGTTAAGTATTAGGTTCGTTAATTTTGTCAGTACTTATTCCAATTGTGTTGGACTTTAGAAACGGCAGTATTAATATTATAAACAGTAAGTACATCGTGTCGTTTATTATTTTTAAATAGGTACATACTTGTTATTGTATGGCTTGGAATTGCGTTAAGGCATTTTCTGAAATTTTAGCTCTTGTTATTACGAGCACAGTAATTTAGTAAATTTTAATTTTATAAAAGTGCATGTAATCCATATTACATGTAATACCGTACTTTAGTTCCGAGAAATCAAAGGGAGTGAAATGACAGCGCCAGTTTATTTGGGAAAGTAAATCCACGACTTCTACTCCAGCAAAGCCGGATAAAAAATACACGCAAAACCAAATAAAATAAAAGACAAAACATATACAAAGTGGGCTCTGTAACTTGAACAAAAATTTAAAAGGATGCTTCCTTAGAGCATCTGCAGTAACACCTGATGTACAATTTTGTTTCAAAAAAATTCGTTTCGGAGAAATTTTTATCAAAGGTGTGACCTCCGAGTAATGGATCTTGACACCACGACATTATAGCGCATCATTCAATGCAGTGTTTGAGGTAGTATCAAATTACAGGTCATAATTTTACATCACGCTCTGAAGCTATTAAATAGTATTCTGCACAACGACAGCCGACTGGATATCTTCCTAACCCCTGAATCCAGATTTATAACTGCCTCCACCCGTTATTTGGAAACAGTCGTTAGCGCCAGCTCCATAACTCCATAATTCCCAGACTGCTTATTGTTTTATTATTGAAATATTTTGTGTTATGTTTTGTCCAATGCTGACTCCCGAAACATTGTCTATTCAGCCTTGCCTAATGTTCAATATTTCTAATCAGATTTATCTATTTATAATTGAAAATTAAAAGACATGTTAATTTTTTTTTTGTTTAAAATTACTTTAATTCTATTGTATTTATTGACTAATGTAATTTTTTTTAATCAGATTTTTGTATAAAATAATAATGAATGAGAAATGCATGTAAAACCAATTACGTACACGTAAGGTTTAGCTGTTAGTGCTGACAATAATGAATAATAAATAAATAATAAATATTGGGGGACAATCTTACACAAATCGACCTAGTCCCAAACTAAGCAAAGCTTGTACTATGGGTACTAGACGACGATAAATAAATATTGATAAATAAATAAATATTGTTTTTGCATTTTTATTGTCAAGGATATTTTTGGTAATTTTTTTTTTCAATTCTATTGTCTTTTTAAAATAAAGTGACATTATAATCACTTCTTTGATGAAAAAAAAAATGTTTTTAACTTAATCCGCTTGGAAATAATTGCTGGCCCGCTAAATGGTCCACCGTTTAATGTTTTGCTCCTGTTACAGGGTCCACCCTGTATGAGTATTAATAGCTCCCGTCGCCAATCAACTTGCTCAACAATCGTTTCTAATATCGTGGTTACGAAGAGCGATAGATGGCGGTAAAAATAAAATCACTATTTACCCAAGGAAGACCGGGATGGCTATTGCATTGCAACCTACGTCGTTTTATTAAATGCTCTTAAAAACAACGAACACGTGTGTTTGTATAATAAACACGAGAGCGCGCTCGTTTCCGTTTCCCGTTTCGTTCCGGTTCTATATTTATTCGACCCTAGTCCCCGTACACTTTTCCTCTATCTATACCTGATTTTATTCTTTGAAACGTACACGCCGCTTCCCCGTTTTATTGTTCGTATTTTGTTAACAATTTATTATCGTGTTATTCTCATTGTCAGGTACTATTGTGCGAATGACATCTATGACTTGTAAAATGTCTTATTTTTTTCTTTACAGAGAGTATATTAAAGCAAAGCTTTTACTATGGGTACTAGACGACGATATACATACTTATATAGATAAAAACATACTTAAATACATAGAAAACATCTAAGACTCAAGAACAAATATCCGTGCTAAATGCATAAATAATGCCCTGGCCGGGACTCGAATCCGGGACCTCTAGCTTCGAAGGCAGTGTCACTTCACTACCAACTAGGCTAAACAGGCCGTCAACTATTGAAAATGCCGTAATATTGAATTTAATTATTATTGATATGGTGCTATTAAATGTACTAAATGGAATGAAACATATATATAACGTGATATCCATCATACAATGGGAAACGATTAATTACCCGAGGACCCGGGTAAGTTACCCGAGATTTTAGAATATAAATTTTAGACAAGTTCTTGTGTAATCGTCCATTCTAGTGACCCAGATAACACTTTTTAACCGAAAGTAATCAATCACGAAGCCTTACCAGACAAATCTTATGTTGTGAATTGTTTTTAGCCTGTTTCGCATCAACAGCAAAGAACTGAAAGTTTTATTTACATAATGTGCCAAACTTCCGTTAGGTAGACCAAACTGACATTTTTTATGGAAAATGATTTTTAGATCTACATACCCGCGCATATATCTTGTCGTTAGTAAGAAATTGTCTGTGTTTAATTTACCTAACCCTTTAATTGACATCTACTTTTAAGTGCTACTGGTTTTTGCGTCTGAGAGTGTATTTGCCATTCGAAAATTGGCCAGGGACATAAAGATACTAAAAGCGCTGTAGTTTTAATAACATAGGTACAGTCAAGGATTTTATTTGTGACTCACTTAAAGTTGCCAGGCCTGATAAACTGTATAGAAATTCAAAGAAAAATCTTGCGTAATGGGTAGGGAATTAAAATCCCTTTAACTGTGCTACATACCTAAGTAAGGTGCGCAAAACTATTTACCACGCGGTAGCGTTTCCAGCCAAGTTCAAACAGAGGAATTGGCGATGCAGCAGAGCCGTAACCCGTGCCGTGACTTTTGACCCCTTCACAACTTAAAACCTATTTAACCTTTATTCATTAAATTTGGCACATTTATAAAAGTTCCTTAGTTTTCCTAGAATCCAACATGTCTTAAATGTAGCTCAAACAGTTATTAATAAATTAACATTCGAAAACCGACATATTTATGACTGTCTGACTGACTTATAGATGACCTAGAAAGTTAAAATCCCATCAAAAACATAAATGTGAAAATGGTAGCCAAGTTCAATATTAATAATCAATTCAATAAAAATAATCTAGAGAATCTACGGAACTTGGCACCCATTTAGATCTCAATTCTTTTGTTGGTGATCGCATATTCTTAATATTGAACTTGGCTCCTATTTTCACATTTATATTTTTGATGGAATATCATTACGTTTTGTCAATCTTCGCCAAATAGTGCTTTTTAAGAGCGATTGCACGAGTTACTACATAAAATACCGAAATCGCTATAGATGCACCTCAAATATTTGAAGAGTTCCCTCGATTTCTCCAGAACCCTATGATCAGATTCTTATCTGATAACTATGGGACTACCCCTGAAGTATACCGTTTCAAACAAAAAAAGAATTTTCCAAATCGGTTAATGTTCTGAGGTAATTAGCATAAATAATAATAATACAAAACTAATGATGACTGATTTTTTCTGGTGCACACAAACAATTACCAAGCAGCATGCCAAATTTCAGCTTCCTAGGTCACCTGGAAGTGGGTTAGGTTTTTGATTACTAGTCAGTCAGTCAGTCAGTCAGTGGTATAATTGCCGTTTTTGGAATTTAATATCTCAATAATTATTAAACCTATATTTATGAAATTTGGGGTTCTAGTTGTTCTAAAGGAGTTGAATACATGTACCAAATTTAATTTTTTTTATGTTAACTAGATTTGGAGTTATTGGGGGGTCAAAAGTGGCTATAAACGGTCCGTGTAATATAACACACGGTTGCTGTCCGCCACTTACTGGGGTAAACTTGGCTGGACACGCTGCCGCGTGTCTAGATTAGGCGTCCATGTGGGTAATTGTACAAATATTGATCTGCAAATAAAAATATTGGACCAAGCTCATAGATAAAGATTTTTACCAAAATATGTTTAGTAGGTTGGCTCGACTACTCGACAAAAGCCAGTTACCGAAGAGGCTTTAGTACCGTAGACCACATCCATACGCAACGTCAGGTTACACAGAAGACTGAGGAGTATTCTCTCTGTTCGTGGACTATGAGAAGGCCTTCGATTCGATTGAAACCTGGGCTGTACTACAATCTCTCCAGCGGTGCCAAGTGGACTACCGCCATGTCGAAGTGTTTGTACGAGAACGCCACTATGTCAGTTCGACTCCAGGATCGGAACTCGAAACCCGTTCCTTTGCAGCGGTGGGGAGTTAGGCAAGGGGAGATATTATTTATCCTTAAACTGTTCTCCGCTGCACTGGATGATGTTTTCAAGACCCTGGATTGGAGAATTCTACGCATCAACATAAACGTCGAATACATCGCTCGCCTTCGGTTTGCTGATGATATAGTAGTCTTGGCTGAAACCATGGAAGAATTTAGTACGATTCTCGAAGACCTCCGAGAGAATTGGTATAAGAATGAACATTGACAAGAACAAAATCGAGTCAAATACTCATGCACTCGTAGCACAAACCCTCGTTATAATCGGACACTTTACACTCCAAGATTATATAAACCTAGGACAGATTGTCCAGTTAGGTAAGTCCAACTTCGAGAACGAGGTTAATCGTCAAATCCGACTCGGATGGGCAGCGTTCAAGAAGTTACGGCATATCTTTTCATCCAAAATTTTGCACTGTCCAAGACGAAGCTCTTTTGACCAGTGTGTGGTTACCAGTGATGACATAAGGCACTGAGACATGGGCCTCATAAGAAGGCCCAAAGTCACCCAAAGAGCAATGGAGTAATGGAGTGGTGGTGGTGGTTATGTTGGTAGTGTCTCTCTGCATGATCGCATCTGAAAAGAGACCATCCACAGTAGAACCGAAGTAACTCCGAATTGCTAAACTTAAGTGGCAGTGGGTGGGGCACATTACACGTAGAACTGATGGCCATTGGGGCGGAAAGGTTCTCAAGTGGCGACCAAGTACCGGAAGGCGGAGCGTGGGTAGGTCTGATGACCTAGGACCTAGGATGAAGGTCGCGGGATTCCGCTGAATGCTCGTGGCGCAAGATCGCTCATTGTTGTACTCTTTAGGTGAGGCCTAAGTCCAGAAGTGGACGTCATTCGGCCGAATTATGATGACTCAGCAAAAAGTAATGATATCCCAAAAACATGAATGTTTTTTTTATTAAAAATGGGATTTCTCTTGGCCAGCATCTAGCCGGGGGGCAAAGATGAGGCCGACGATGAAGAGAGCTCACCCAGAAGATGCCTTAGAAAAAGTCAAATTCTCATGTTTTACCAAATGGATTGGTATCTGAGTCGGGTCCTTGATTATTTTCAGTAAAACCCGACATTCGACTGTGACTTTTTGATCTTTAAGTTGACACCTTTTTGATAACACTCCTTTTGGTGGAATATGTGAACTTGTCTTACTTTTTAACATTTATGTTTTGGTGGAATATGATAATTACTAAGCGCATGAACAAAACAAAAAGGCCCGTTTACTCGTATTGTTGATGAACAGGGAAAAATAAAGCTTGATGGAACGTTATTTGCAAGTCGACTCAAAACAAAACTGAGTCCCCAACAATGTATTGGTGGGATAAAAAAGGGTACTCACGCAATGCGACCGGGAATATATGACTGGGATTTGAGGTGATCCTAACAAATAGATTCAAAAGTGGGTACCCTCGTACAATACGGATACGGATTAGCGTCATTAAAAAAAGTAAAAGTAAAAGTTTTTTGTTCTTCAATTTAGGCATATTAAATGCACCTATGAATGTCAATAAGCTACCACCGGTTCGGAAAAATTAACCTCTGCCACGAGAAGAACCGGCGTAAGAAACTCGGCGAGGTGTCATTTTTACAAAACGATGTATACTACATCGTAGGTATAGTTTAATATAAAATTACAGTGTCAGGAACTACAAAATTACAATGCCACAGTAGAAAATCTATATTCGCAATTCATTACTAATATTTTACACTTACAATAATTGTACTATTTATTTACATGTATAATATTCATATTTATGTATATGTTAGGGAATTTACGGGTCTTTTACAACAGTATATAAACCTTTGTAATTCTTCTTACGACTTTTTAATTTTTGATATTTTTGTACACGTTTAAGGGTTTACTTATTGAACTAAAAAAAAATCGACCTTTTGTTTGGTATTAATAAATCAATAGAAGGTTGGCACGATTTTGAATAAGAAAAACGCAGTATTCACCAATATTTATAATAAAATTAAAACGCACACATTTCAGTAGGTAAAACATACATATTTAAAATTAATACATGCCCCAACATAAGTATGTTCATGCAGGTTTATATATAAGTATAATTATTCTCTGTTTACTCGATTATATTGGATTGCAATGTAGTTTGGGTTGCTTATCATCTCAGTCATATATCGATAAGTTATAGAATTTTACAAGATGCAAACAGCAGTTATATTATATGTAAATATGGCTATATACAGGGTGGGCCCTGTAACAGGAGCAAATAATTAAACGGTGGACTAATTAGCGGGCCAGCAATTACTTCCAAGTGGTCTCAGCTGTCAAAAAAAAAATTTCGTCAAAGATAGCTTACTTGTAGTTGTATTTTTATAACTCTTTTGAAGTGATATTAATGTCAATCTATTTTAAATAATCAATAAAATTAAAATTACCGAAAATATCCATGAAAACAAACAATTCAAAAACAATTATGACTTATAACTTGATACTACCTCAAACACTGCATTGACTGATGCGCTACAATCCAATGGTGTCAAGATCCATTACTCGGAGTTGATAACTTTAGATCGAAATTTCTCCAAATAGATAATTTTTCAAAGTTTTTATGACACAAGGAGTTACTCTCTAAGGAGGCGTCCTTTTTGTCCGAGCGAGCGAAGCGTCTCCGTTTCAGCTTTCGACAAAAATTCTTTCATATGTCTGTCTGTCTGTCTGTCCGGATGTTCTCCTCTACAGGTCTCATTTCTCAACCGATTCTCGTAAAATTTTGTGAGCAGGTTCGATAATCTCATAGAGCTACTAGTTAATATTTGCTCCAGTTACAGGGCCCACCTTGTGTAAGCGGTATAATGTAAATGCATAACTCGTCGTCCAATCCGCTATTACTCGTACTTATAATGGATAAATACTTACTGCAGAAGAAATGTTTAATGAAAAGAGTTTGTGTTCTACTTTGCTTGATTGGTAATATTTATTTATTCACAGTAGCTGTCAGAGACCAAAAACTTTTACAGAAGTCTGTCCTGCTACTAATTAAGGCATGTCAAGAGAAATTCATAAACTGAAAAGCGTAATCTGGACTTTTAACAAAGCGGCAATTTCGACGGAATTAGTGCTCTTAGGACGACGTTCCCCTTTTAGTAAAACTAATTTTGTTGCGGTAAACGAGCGTTTAAGTAGGCTTTCTTTAGAAATAAGAGTCTACCCGACAATTTAGTATAAATTATTAAAATGATTATGCGAGTCAAACTAAGCAGAATGAAGTAAGTTATTTGCACTGTAAAGGTGAAGGTCATGCAACAAGCTCGAACGGTTTAGAACTTTACTTTTAATTTAGAAAATTAGGGTTACCACTAGATTAATAAAAAGTTACGTAAGAAATATCATTTGGTAGATTTTTTTCGGCAAGGTCAAGCCCTCTTATTCAAAAACCGACTCGTCCTCATCTGTCACCTTACACCTTACCCGTTAATATGTAGATACTGTCAAATTTCATTTGTCAAATTTTGCAGTGTGAGGTGAAAGGTAAAGCCGAGTCTGTTTTTGAATAACACTCCAGCCCTATCATTCACTAACCGACTCGTCATCACCTGTCTAATTGAAGAACGTCCACTGTTGGACATAGGCCTCCCCCAATTTCATGGGGGGTAAAAGCCATAATCGTCACGCTTGGCATGCGGGTTGGCGATCGCAGTATTTTCATGGAGGATGGAGTGCGACTCCAGGGATGCTGCTGCCGATTTAGCACGGGTATTTGTTCTTCGGTCTTGGATGTTTTCTATGTATTTAAGTATGTATTTATCTATATAAGTATGTATATCGTCGTCTAGTACACATAGTTCAAGCTTTGCTTATATAGTTTGGGACTAGGTCGATCTGTGTAAGACTGTCCCCCTAGGTATATTTATTTTATTTATTTATTTATAAAATGTTGACGGAAAATACGCGTATACTAGCTGTACGTAATACAGTCAGCAGCAAAAGTAGCTAAGCACTTCAACACGTTCACAATTATCGACATTCTACACAGAGCCTTATTCTCTTGACATAAGAGTCTGTGTGTAGCTCATTTTGAGCACTGTACCAAATTTCCACCGACTGACTGTACCAAATTTCCACCGACACCTGCACCTTTGGAACTTTTACTACCTACATATTGAAACGGTATCGGCTGGTACCTAGGCTGTGCCTAGCTTACTTACCATCTGGATGATAACTGAACTGTAGCTAGGTATCCACTTGAATAAGAAACAGGTCTGGTTTGTAGAGGAGGGTGTGTAAAGAAAACAATAGGCTAGAATGGAAGTTAAAGCTGGTTTATTAATTCGTATTTATTTGTAATTTAAATCGAAACTTTTCATTATTTAATTGGACAAAGTCGGTTAGAACTTTCTCCAATATCTGTTTCCGCTCACTAAGGCCAATTTCCTGTTACGAGGTAAAAAGCGAAACAGATAAAACGGAAAAACCCCGTGCCTTTAATGCTATATACATCATAGTCAACTATTTCAAATTAATTCAATACAATTAATTACATCAAAACTTTTAAGTCCGTATGCCGACTTCAGAGCGTTAGGATACAAACGAACCAATTTCACAAGACATTGTACGCACGTTAATTAACAAAATATCAACCTTATAAAATATGACACTTTAGAAAATCACTTAGATTTACTACCAGTAGCTGCTTTCTGGCCGTTCACACAAAGTTGATTCTCGCCAAGGATTTGAACCTTCGCATAGACCACACAATTTACAATCCCAATTTCAATTGATACGAGGTTTGAACTCGTCATCCATGCCGGCAAGTCACATATTCCAAGTTCTAAATAACAGCGTAATATGTAATTTATTCAATCTGTTACTGGCCACGTAGGTATGTCACATAATTTACATCCCATCTAATTTACGGGCAACATATTTACAGTCTATGGCAAGTTCGACGTTTGATAATGAAATCGTCTAAACAAATATCTATGAGTCAGTATTGAAATATAGTTATCAAGCCATATGTAGGATCAGATCCAATGTTTAACACCAATAAAATATACTCAGGGTTATGATGGTTGCCATTTTATCACTTATCGTTGTGGCTACCTATTATTTATTAGGTAAACTGAACTCATACAATTTTACTTCGTCCTCTTGCCAATAAATTTCACAAAATAATTTGATAAGGTGGAAATCGAATCCGCCTGTTAATTCATATAACACAAACCAAAATTCAAAAGCACACATAAAACACATTCAATGTTAATTTAAAATCACTTTTAAAATAACTGCTTTATCATTCGAATTGACCCAGTATTTGCATGAAGTTCGTGTAATCGTTATTTAACGATTACGTATTTTATTTAGTTAGAAATGGAAATAGATAAAAAGAAGGAATTTAAAATATAGATCTGGTTCCGAATGAAAAGGCTGTCTTAATATAATAATTACTTAACTTGGTTTAGCCGACAGGCTCCACAGCTGCACTTCACCGATTCCGCACTCGTTATAAAATACAATTATAATCTCGTACTTATTATGATCCACAAAATTTCAGACAAAAACAGCGTCGGTGTCTCCAATCAAGTGTCCACATTTTTCTTCTAGGTTATTCAACGAAAGTCTACGCTACAAATACAATTCTAGTGTAACTTATAATTATTCCCGACTTAATTACAACAACATAGGGATTTTTCAACTGCAGGTCCGTTTGGTATGTCTACCCGCCGTGTGCCGTAGCGAATAGTTAACACATCTGTTGTGCAGACTCCGCACTGTTTGGTTGGAAAGAACATACACCACCGTAACCTTTGTATGGGATAATATGCGTTACAGCTCCATAACAGAGCTCAAAATAGCTAATTACTGTGTGTTTTGACCACTTCGTTTATGTTTTACTAGAAATTCCTGACAAGCACTTATCACCCGCTGTTAACCCCAATCAACCAATTCCGTGAAGTAACTCCGATCATAAATTCAGTATTGTATTATCCTAAAATATATTGTTCCTTCGTAGAAATACTTCATGTTATTATTTTGCAAATAATAAACACTTCTACGGAAATTAGGTACCTATATCACGTTGCCATCTCAATATGACGCATGTGGATTTTGATTAAATGACCGTTTGGGTTTGTTGGTAGTAGCTCTGCCTAGTAAGCTGTAGGTTTCGGGTTCGAATCTCGGTCAGGGAATGCCCTGATACAAAAATCGTACACCTGTGGGCTAAATGGCATTCTCTACAAGTCAACCTTTGGGTAAAGCACATCTATTTGTGAGCGGTGTAACTAACAAGTAATAACGGTTCTCCGAACACATTCAGATGGGCCAAATAGCTGCCAAATGGAACCCACAGAATGGCTATCGGCCCGACGGTATCGGGGCAGAGGCATGCTGATAAAGATAGCTAATATGTAGACGAAATGAATATTTATCTTTCGTTAATAGGCTCTTTTTGTGCGTATGCCGCCTTCAGTTGGCACTCTTTAGCATTCAGATATGAGAATTCAACAAACCTATGAGATCCAATTATTTTGACCGCTGAGCATAGAATAAGCCTAAGTATTTGTTATGATGTCCCAGAAACCAAATTATTTGTTTTTGGAAGTTTTTTCATAGACCGACATTCAAATAAGCTCGGAGACGGGACGGTACGTTGACGGGCCGGCCCGGACTCGGAACGGTCTACTGTGAATCATCCTTTATTGTTTCGTTCAAATTTTTCATGGCAGCGAGCCGCCAAAAATGTCTAATTGTTTTAGTGCGCAAGGTTTTCTAAAGCCGCAAAATATTCACGATTTTTACACGCTTAAAAGTTTATTTCTTCGGATGCATTGCAACAAGACTGGCATTACTTGTTAACGACGTACATCCTCAAATGGTCAAAGGGGCAGCCGCCCGCTAGCGACTTCGGCTTCCTAATGCTACGAGTTCTGCTTACCATCATACAGTCCGTATGCTTACTTACCACCATCGTGGTATTAAATATGTATGGTGTATGTACTTTGTATGGTGTATGTACTTTGTATGGTGCCGTCCCTTTCACTCTCCTGTCATACACCATATGAGTGAAAGGGACGACACCATACGATGTTCGGATTTCGAATTCTGGAGTAGCCCCCTGCACCTATAAGCTAATCGCGAGTCTTTCGGACAACTCGCACTTTGGTCTTTATCATTTAGGTACCTAAATAAACTACTTACTAAGATTGTCATTGGTCCGGCTCGGTGAGGTAAATAAATTTAAATTTGCGCGAATAAGTAGCACCTTTTTATTATAATAATATGTTAAAGAATAACGAGCCTCACGAATTCTCCGATTGAACAAACTTATTACGAATACCAAATTAAATATACGGCTGTACCGGAGCCTGGTGTTAATTGAACGCGTTTCAGAGCAGGTTATTTGCATACACCCCGACGAATCAATGATATTTATGCATGCGAAATACCACAACAGTTAAACGAACTTGACCGCGGGATTGTTGACCAATTTTTATTGTACACTATATGTCTGGCCTGCGAATAAAAAAAATATGTTAAGGTTAAAATACAAACTATATTTGAGCAGCATAAAGCTCAAAAGGCTCATATGTAGTTGTTACCTTTTTCAACACAAACTATTTATTGGGTACTAAAATATTTCGTCCTTGCGTAAGTGCGACGGGCCAAAGTGGCGAAATGCAAACAATACACAGCTTCGGCATAATTATATCGTAAATAAATTGATCGTGTGTTTTAATGTGGGGTGGAAATTAATAACTTTACGCACAAAACAATCTCGTGTCTGGGCACGGCTTATGAGTTGGTTCTCTGAATCGATATCGAAATCGATAATAATCATTATCGTTTTCAGCGCGCAATCATCCACTGCCTGAGCAAGAGCATAGACCTTTCTTCGAGTAAGCCACTCGTTCAGCTCCTAAACTTTTCTTATCCATGTGTGACCCGGAATCATTATAGAAAAAATCGCCCAAGAGCATATTGGGCCATGCTCAGTGTAGGATTCCGTAGTTGCCCACTGAACTTAATAAAAAACAATAACAATAAAAGGGATTACTTTCGCAGCGTTTCATATGACTTTTAAAATTTTAAAATATTCACTTTATCAAAAAATGATTGATGAAAACCTTTATTCAATTAGAAAGACCTATCCAACAACGCCCCACACCTTAGGGTAGGGTTAAATCAAAAATAAAAACTCCACTTTACGTGTAGGGGAAGTACCCTTATTTTTTTTATTAGGTTTTATTTTACCGCTTTGTCAAAATTATTGATTCATCCATACCAAATTGCAGCTTTCTAGCACTAACAATCACAGAGCAAAGCCTCGGATAGACAGACGTACAGATAGACAGACAGATGGACATGGCGAAACTATAAAGGTTCCTAGTTGGCTACGGGAGTATAGACACGCCTCGTAGCCTCGCAGTTCGTCTATCTTTTAACTTGTTCACTCCGTTTCAAAACAACCTCAAAGCCACTGTAGTCCCAGGAGAAAACCTCAGGAGAGATATCTTTCTGGAACCGTGCGCAATCTTTTAGGTATTGAGGTGCAAAAAACGTGAAATAATATGAAATTGTTTTTTACTATTGGAAAAATTACAGTAAATGGTCATAAAAAGAAGTTCATTACGTAAAACTAGCTTTGTAGAAGATTCTATTAAAAATCGGTTAGAGCAACACATTTAAAATATAATTTAAATATCTTCTTTTCCTCTTTCTTGCCCGTATGACGTCACCATCGACCACCGACCTTAGTAACCAGTGACCACGTAACGCACTACTGATTTTTGAATCCATGTTGTTGTCACAAATAAGTGCCTATCCTATTGTATTTAACTGGAACCTCTGTCTTCTCCTCCACAACTAAGAGCCCACACGGTTACCTTATATAGAAAGCTGTTATTAGACTTTCCTATCCATAACGGAGACTAGACCCGAATAGGATTTAACCTTATCAAGTGAATAGGAAACTTAATACTAGTTCATTCTCAAGTTGGCAGAATGCCGCTAACACGCTTACCGAATTATGTCATAGACAATAACTTAGATCAATGGTTTAACTTTGTTCCAAACTCCGGATATACTCTTTTAGTAACCAGTTAATGCATCGCCCATCCGAGGACAGACCGCACCATCATTGTCAGCCTAAATGGTTGACGCGTTCAGTGGTACAGAGATGCATCAGCCGCGTGCCTTTATGCATGTCAAACGAACAAGTCCCGCTTCAGTCCGTATGTATTATGTATGCATCATTGTACCTTTACTCATACTGAGCGACATCAATAGATGTCTCAACCAGACATATCAATACCGATGTCAAGGATACCATTGTCGCTCGGGTTTACAAATCTGAATCGATTATTCAGACAAAATTTCGTGAACAGTTAAAGACAGTCCCAACATAAGACGAGCCTAGTGCCTACCACCACCACCACATCAGCCCTAGGACGCCCTAGCCCTACGTTTACCTACGTTTGCCTACTTTTTGCAAGAATTTAAAATCGATTTTATACCTACTTATTTAATGTTATAGTGGAAAGCAACTAAAGAATGATTGAAAATATAAGAGGAAATATGTTGGTGCATTTGCTATATTATGACAATAGGAAAGTTAATTAAGGAAAATGGACGGAAGAAGAGAGAATAGAGAAAGGTTAGGAATCCTATGGCATTAGGCACTCGTACGTTAAATTACGTAGGTGATTAGGTTGACAAGACGTAGATGACGCTTACATAAAATGACGTAATTACGTTCAGCTGCCTAAATCACGGCAAGAAATATTATTCGACTCCGAATATCGGTATAATAAGACATTGATAATGAAATTTTTATCGAAGGTTCGTTTACTATTAAGTTTCTATTTATTTACAGTAAGTTTTCATTGCGATTAATAAAATAAAAATAAATAAATAAATATTAGAGGACAATTTTTACACAAATCGAACTAGTTCCATAGTAAGCTCAATTAGGCTTGTGTTATGGGTACTAGAGGAAGATATATTTAATAGATATATACTTAAATACATAGAAAATATCCAAGTATCAGGAACAAATGTCTCTGCTCTCACCACAGGACCAAATCCCCTTACCGGGATTCGAACCCGGGACCTCTAGCTTCGGAGGCAGCAGCACTACCAACTAGGCTAAACAGGCCGATAGGGATTAATATTTAATTGTTTATTGGCTATGTGCGAAGTAGGTGGTGGGGGTAAACTAAGCGATCGCAGCGCACACCATGGCAGAAATGTGCAATTTCCGGGGACTTATATGTCAAATTTACTTCGACGTTTCCTATTGGTTTCCTACGATTCGTTTCCTTTGTATTTATTTATTTATTTTCTTATTTATTTCAGTCAAATTTCCAGTAAGGGGTCTTTCTCGCTTACTAAAATAAATAAAATATTCATGTGTCATTATTTGACTTTGCCCCGGGACCTGTGACGTTTGACGTTTCTGACGTGCATATAGCCAATACGAATACGGTATTTCGCTGGTAGTCAAATGAGCAACTTCTTACGAAACGTCAAAAACGCTCGGATAGTATGAAGTTTGTAAGGAGATGTGTTTAATGACGTCACAATTTTCAATGGTCTATATGCGTCCTTTTTTCATGAGATTAATTTAAAAATTTGATTTTCTCCGAGTATGTACGTATGTATTTTCGTATGATTTGTTTATTGGTAACGTAAAAAATAGTATATTGTTAGTGTTGCGAAATACCCTATTCCGGTACATGACTAGGCTGAGTGCTACATATTTTTCGGTGCCTGATTAATTTATTGCCTATGGTATAATAATGGTCAAACATCTATAACAAACAGAGCTGTTACTTAAATACTTATATGTATGGTAATATCCATTTTAAAATGGCTTTTACGCACACAATACCAGAAAAACAGCAAGTGCATAAACTTAGACGATTCGCATATCACTTCTATTTCAACGCGTCCCAGAATTAGACTATTGCGATTCGCATTTCACTTTGATTTAGAGCGGGTTGCACCAACATAAGATTTCAGACCGATCAACGTTAAACATGGCGCAGGCAGCTGTCATCTCATAGAAAATGAACAAAATTTCCATACAATTAGATAACGAAAACCGCTTACGATTACAGACGGTTTGGAGCAACACATTTAGTTAGAAGCGTTCCGGAATTAGTCCCCATATTGTACATGAACTATGGCACGGAAATCCACACACGTGACATGTGCATCGCACCACACACGCGGTGGTAAAAGGTCCTATGTAATAGCAATTAATTGGCCGTCTTGGTGCGGTCGGGAGGACAATAAGCAATGGATAGACTGAGATTATTGCAATCGATATACACGTATAGACAATTGAGAGTGATCCCTTTCTAGTATAAGTTTGCTTCTGTACCTGTGTGTAGGTAAAAAACTAAAAAAAACCGGCCAAGTGCGAGTCGGACTCGCGCACAAAGGGTTCCGTGCCAGAAATAACCTCCTTGCTATTACGGTTCATGAGATACAGCAAAAAACGCCAACAACTACTCCGTTGTATGGGAGCCCCCCTTAATTATTATTATTATTTTGATTTTAGTATTTGTTGTTGTAACCACAATAAAAATACATAATCTGTGCAAAATTCTACTATTACGGTTCTTGAGATCTATCTAGCTCGGCGAGTGCAGGTAGCCATGAAAAAGGGCTATTTTAGTTATCCCATACAAAATAATAATATATTCATATTATCACGTTTTTTGTATGGGAGCCCCCCTTAATTATTATTATTATTTTGTTTTTAGTATTTGTTGTTATAGCGGCAACAAAAATATACAATCTGTGAAAATTTCAACTGTCTAGCTATTACGGTTCTTGAGATACAGCCTGGTGGCAGACGGACGGACGGACGCACAGCGAAGTCTTAGTAATAGGGTCCCGTTTTTACCCTTTGGGTACGGAACCCTAAAAAGGGCCTTTTGTAGTTGTGACGTGATCGAATAGACATTACGTATTTAAAATGTGTAACACAAATAAAACAAATGTCTTTTCAACCACGTCATAACTAGATACAACAGGTCCTATTTTCTTAAGTTTTTTACCTATAATCTCTTACTCAGGCGGTTCCTGCTGGCGCGCGGTGTAAGAGAAGAGACGTCAAGGTAGTGGCCGGGACCCGGGCTTCAAGGACTAGCCCGCTACCCCGTCTGCGTAGGACGTTGCCCCTGTTATAGCAGAAATTATTTAAAAAATCTGACTTTTAAAGAAAATTCATTATATCTGGAACCGTCTTGCTTGAATAGTAATAACTTTTTAAACGGATTTGATACATTTCGGTCAATACAAATAATTTTAAATAAACACCTGATTTAGTTAATCGATATGCGTAAAGTAGAATAGAACACAATAGAATAATAATTTATTCGTGACAATAAACAAGAAGACATGAACAGAAATAAGCATATTAAAAGAAACAACGAAACGGTTCCATCTCAGCACGGTTTTGGCGTGATGGTGATGTCCAACGCTGATCTTCCAACGGTACCAACTTGTGATTTCACGGTATTTAACACAGACTTATAAATAAAGCTACATACGACTATAAATAGTAAAAATAAAACAATCTGAATATAAAACCAAAGCAAAACAGATTTTATAAATTAGTTTAACTAGGTCAAAATGTAATAACATTAATTGACATACATCTGAACGCGACTTAATCTACACTAGCATCTATGACGCTGTAGGGCCCTTCACGGTTACTCGTATCACGTGTATATATATTAATAAATATTTAATAAAATCTATACAATTTTGAAAAGCGCGATCATATTGTGATAATAATAATCTTGTAATGGGCATATTATATGAGGTACTCTAGATGCAGTAGATTTTTGAGGGAAAAAATAGTGACAGTGACAGTGACACAAGAAAAGCGCATTGCGCAATATTGTTAGGCTATGTCAGGGCCATTCAAATTACGAAAAACATGACAAATAAAAAACTAACACGTATTTTATTATAGTTGACGGCTAATCCAAGCTAAAAAATAACAAAAGTAATATGGATCGCAAGTACTACTTTCTAGAGAGACATAACACAGGGGTACGTATTGGTATACAACTTCTTCAATCCCGTTACTATATACAGCTTGTATCTAGCCTACAAGTTCCCTGGTTTTTTTGGTGATGGTATAGAAACATTTTAATTTTGATTTGAGCTGGGTACATGCCGCAGGTTTCATTTTTGTTGCTACATACCGGAAACTGCCCCGGAACGCTGCCGATGCCTGTCGGGGCGTCAACAACTGTATTCCACACTGCATTTTACCATTCAGTTTTACTGGATAGTTTTTGGAAGATATACTCGGGGACGTCGTACTTTATTACTCCAAAGAGCAAACATGCCAGATGTAACTTACGCCGATGCTGCATTTTAAGGATGTTGTGCTTATTTAGAAATGGAGTGATATGAGTTCTCGGAGGAATGCTAAATCAAAAGCGGGCACAGGCATTTTATACACGCTAGAGTCTTTTTGTTTTTTTTTTTATTTATTTATTTATTAGCGTTAAATTGCAGGATACAATTTTACCCATAGGGTGTAGCTAAATATTTATTATACCTACGCAAAACATAAAAACAACAAAACAATACATTGACACTACTTAAAACTATTGATAATAAATACAGTCGTTATTAAATGTCATTTCATTATACTATACACTAAAATAATTTAAATTATATAAACTAACAAACTGTAAACTAAAAATCATCGCAATAACATTATTTTTGCTTTTGCTAGAAGTCGTGGCATACACTGTATCCACATAGATCAATTTGGATAAAATTAAAGACTCAAGTAGCTACTTATATTCACGGATTTGCGTACAACTTGTTAATGCTGCCCCCAAATTATATTTCCACCATTTTTATCACTGTAGGCTTGGACAACAAATATCTGGAATATACATATGAGATGAAATTGAAATTTATTACGGGTAATATTTATTAAAATGGTATATATTCATCTAAGCTTCTTAATGAATTTCGTAAAAATCTGTATAAATACCTATGTATTGAATAAGCCGTGTAGCTTAAACGTAAATAAAAACCCTTCCTTAATTGGAATTGGGAACGAAAAATATGAAAAGCGGCGCGTAGTACAAAAATAAAATACAGTTTCATTTTAATTTAAAAAAACCGATGCAAGTCTGACCCATGAGCCGCTCCGGTACATTAAATTGTAGTTTTACATATTTATAAATTTTATTACTAAAAATACCCAGATAGCGAGAAGGTTATTTTTTCCTGCAATATCTAATAATAGTATATATAAAAGGCAAGGTCCTAATTCCTGACTGATAATGATTAATCAACGCACAGACAAAACTACTGAACGTAGTAGCTTGTTTTTTTTTCAGTATGTTATTGAGGTGACTGTCGATTTTGCGAAATTCAGGTGGAATAAGGGGGTTTAAAATGTGGTCAAAACTTTGTATCGATAGCAAGTCTTTTTTTAAGTGAGAAACCTTTGTTTTATATCACTGTTATTGACTTGCAGTGTTTCCTCTGCTAGCTCCAAATCCCGCTGGCACCCGATCACATAAAACAGATCTCATTCATTAAAAACACTTAAACAACAACATTAAAATGTAGCCTCGCTCTGCATTTTCTACCGCATGTATTACGGGGAGTGCTCCGAGGAATTGTTCGGATTAATCCCTGCCGCTTCCTTCCGCCATCGCCCAACGCGACAAAATTTCCATCCTCACCACTTAGATGGTTGGCAGTCCTCAACTGTGCGTTTCTCCAGAAATTTCTTGCCTCGCACAGCTAAACTGTGGAATGAACTGTCGCCTGCGGTATTTCCAAACCGATTCGACCTTCAAACCTTCAAGAAAAGAGCGTACTCTCATCTTAAAGGCCGGCAACGCACTTACAACCCCTCTGGTGTTGCGAGTGTCCATGGGCGGCGCTAATCGCTTACCATCAGGCGATTCGTCTGCTCGTTTGCCACCTATGTCATAAAAAAAAAAAAAAAATTCCATTTAATAACTAACATTTTTATACGACAGATTTCCCATGAGTGCTACTTGTTAACAGAGCTTAACCTTTGGCCCAGTTTTATTCGAGGCAATAATGCTATGTGTGACGGAACAAATACTAGAACTAACACGGTATAAACAAGTTTCACAATAGACCGTATCATAATAACTTTTCGGGTCCGGGATCCTTTCGAATAACAATCCGCAATATCATTGTTTACCTTTGCAACCTCTCATCTGCCGACCATGTGATTCTAACATCAGCTTTATTGTGTACCAGCAGGACACAATTTTGATGATATAATTAAGGGTTGATATTACTTAGGAACGGGAAACAGGTGATTCCCTGTTATGTTTCGAGTATCGAAACAGCTTTAGGTTAATGCAACTGAATCAGAAGTAGTAAGTTCACATTACCATATGTATACACTTTATTTACTATAAATGCTAAGGTTGGATTCAATCAAAATGGAAAACGGTTTAATCTGAGATTGACCGTAATAATAGCATGGAGTAAATTTTGAATAAATTATTTTTCTTTGGCCGCATTGAGTCTAACTTAAATCTTATTCATATCACTCATACCCATTACACCTACTTAGTGGGAAATGGGTCACATAGAATCAGAAGACAGAATGAATATCATAATATATGAACTAACTAGGACTAGGCCGATTGGTGTAATATTGTCCCCCAATATTTATTTATTTTAAAACGCTATTATTTCTGTAGAATCATTGAAACTAAATCTATTTACAACATTGTATACATACATACGTTTTTGACAGGGTTTTGGCATTACATAATACCGTCTAAGTAAATGCTACGCGAAAATAAAATAATAACTACCTAATTAATAAATAAGTTTTCTATTGGAACGAGGTTGGTAGGTACGGAAAACTAAATAGCTATTGGTTTTTTCCTCAATGCTACTAAATACGGGAAATGAGACTTTCCTTGTCTATCGACAAATATGAGGCTTGTGATTCTGTTAATTCCCAGCGTATGTGTGCTACGCATCGGCAGACACACATAGTCACACACATACGCGTCAGCGACCAGCTAGCGCGGACGAGACCGCGCCCCAAATCTTATTCTAATGGACGATTCACACTAAACGGCTGGAGTCGGCGCGCACCCCCAATCAAAGGAATTCGAACCCTCCATACAGAAGTTAGATTTCATATTTGAATGGGTTGCGGGCAGCCGTTCGGCTCCGGTCGGCTGCCGCCAGCTCTACCGCTGCCGTTTGGATATGAAGTCTAGCTGCTGTTTGAAAGAGAGTTTGTTAGAGGGTTTAAAATTCGAATTCCTTTGACTCTGGTGGCGTGCGCACCGACTCCGGCCGTTTGGTAAGAATCGTCCATTACTGTTACCGAACGCGTGTACGTTACATATTCCTACTATGAAAATACTAATTAACTAAAGTAAGTAAATAGAAGGAAATTCCCTTTTAGTATGGAAAATGGCATTTATTATTTAGACTACCTAACACGCTAGACAATATTACGCAATTACCCCTTCTTGTACAAATTCAATTGAACGCTATGAAATTTGCAAGGTTTTGACTTACAAGATTTAAAATAAACGTGCATTTAAATAGATACACATCGGAACGGAAATTGTTGCGTATGGCACGATTCCAAAGGTATTACCTCTGCAGTAACGGTAAGGGATTCTACAAGAAACAAGTCTAGTGATTTTTAAAGGATTGGCAATTCGCATGGGAGTCCTCTTCATCATTAAGCTTCCATAGGCTACGATCATCATCATCCTAGCGTCATTCCAGTGCAGTTGCATCCCTGACATTCTTCAGGCATCCGCCCGGGGTCTGTGATAGTCATAGTCATAGTCATTTATTTTATAAAACCACTTTACATGTCAAAATACATCAAAATTAATTACCGTAAAATGGGGTGAGTTGGGTGAAAACTGAAATTCAAACTTCAATAACATTTTATTTTTACATATGAAAACTGAATGGTGTATATAATAAGTGTTCCGGACGTTTGTATTTAAGTTTTTATTTTATTTTGGGTGGATTTTTTCCCATTTCAAAACTTTGACGATTAAGAGGAAAACCCACCTCACCCCGTAGTGCCTCGTATTTGGGCTGAGAGGGGTTTTCATACAAAGGTGATTTTGGAAGGTTGTTGGATCGATTTTTTTTTATTATGCGTATTACTATAGCTCCATTTTAAATTGGAATACATTATAAATGTAGCAGTAGCCTTAAAATCCCTTCTCACCTCCCTCTCAAACCTTCTCTCCCCATTCATAACCCACCTCTCCCCGCGAAACCTACTCACCCCGTTTTACGGTACATTAAACATTACAATTATCTACAAAAATAAATAATTAGTCGCGTTTCAATTTCTTTATATTTTCCAATCGAAAAATAAAAAAATGAAATACATAGCTGTATCAAAAAATTATAATCATCATCATAGAAACATACTATAATAATATTAATATTCCAAATTATATAAATAAATTACAATTCCTTGTACATCATCTGCTACCTAACCCTAAGAATAGGCGTAAGCAGTAGTTTATACAAAAACGACTGCCACCTGACATTCCAATCCAAGGGAGAAACTAGACCTTATTGGGATTAGTTTTGTCAAGTGAGTGGATAAGTGACTGTTAAAAGCTCTCAAGCCGCGGATCGTCACGGGATCAACGGCTTCCAAAAGCACAGCAGCGGTCATTTATATCCCGTTTTTTAAGATTAGAATTTTAACGGCCAGTTTCGCCCACGTTGCTGGGATATCATATGATAATTTCTGTCGTAAGAGTCGACTATGGGAATAGAGATACAATGTGTTGTGGGCGACGAACTAGCAACCTATCACTGCATTGTAACATTTTCTTCATCTCTAGAAGTGGCACTGACATTTTTCATATGCTCTGTCTAATAACCCAAGTCTACCCCTTTTGGGAACAAGCGTAAGTTTAATGTGTATGTATGTAACCCCATGCCCGCATCTCGAACCGTGCAACATTATTGTTCTCGGCACATAAACAGACTCTTGCTGCGAAGACATGTAAGTAGGCACGTAAATAAATAATGTAGGTCACGCTCTGAATACCTCGTGATACTCATCTCTTTTTGTTGACGGTATACAGATAAGGACAGGGATGAATGACAGATTTTTTTGTTGACGTCATTCTTTATTTAGCGCATCAAATACATAACAACGAATAATTATGTTATTTTTAGAATAATACGAGAAAGAAAAATCAGGTGTCACCGATGGATCTTCTGTGCCGTATCTGATATTTTTATATGGGTACAGTTACCTCACAAATATGTGGTACAATTGAAATTTTATTTTCTTAATGCACTCGTTAATCGTCGTTTTTTATGAAAAATTATACTGTCACCTGCAAGAGTAAGTGCGATAGCGATAGAAAGCCGATTAGTATTAAGAAGCTGATTTTACTGCACTTGTGGAAAAAGCTCATTTTCAAAATAAAGTTCTAAGAAAATTTTCATTTTAGGATAAGCTTTTACTGCCGACTGTATCTTTTTACAGTCATCAATTACTCAACGGCCCAATGAGCCGAAACACGACGGGTTTATCTTTTGTAGTTTAGGAGGTTCTATGGCCAGCTTCTGTTTCTATCATCAGAACAGCACGGTGGTACCATAAGATTGCATTGTCAACAAACCTACATAATTATGCCAAATTTTCGGTCAATCGGTTGATATGGTCTAAAATAAATTTAGAAGATTTGTCCCATAGAAATTGGGCAGACATACTTAATAACTACCTATAACAGGGTAAACTAAATATAAGTTTTTAATGACAAGAGACTTCCTGATTTGTCGATGCGGAGACGGTATGGTATGTGAAAACTATCAGCTGTCAGTGTCAACCGATACGAATGCGGTACTGCCCCACTTCTAAACATGGTACTACTACTACTGAAGAAGAGAAATATCTATTCGTAGCACAGCACACAAATATATACAAACGGACTAATATCTACGATACACATAAAACAAGGACAAAAACTAACATGATATAAATTTTTTTAATAACTAAAATATCACAACAGTAGGCTCACGTCAAAGAACAAAATATCTACTAGGTACAGTCAGCATCAAAAGTAGCTACGCATTTCAAAAGTTTAAAAGTCTTTATTACAAGGGAATAAGAGCTTTTGACCCCTTCGTATGCGTAGCTACTTTTGATGCTGACTGTACATCAATCCCCCAAGAATTTACCTAAGGAAAACAAAAACGAGTTTCTATTTCCCTAAGCGTAAGTGAATTATGCCTCTGTCACAAGCTCTTACGATCTCCTTATGGTAATTTGTTTAGAGCACACCGTAATATATGTATGACAACTGCTGATGCACCAAAACATGTACAGAAGGCCTACTCTGAACTTCGAGAATCGAATTCTCGTGTTATACACTATATGACGGAAAGGGATGGCACGGTACGAAGTTCGATTTTCGAAGTTCGGAGTAGGCTTTCTGGAGTGGAGACCGCGTCTCGGCAAACGTTATATACATATAGCTCATGGGCCGGCTAGATATACACGGTGTTTTTATTGATTTCCGTTCCTTCAAGCATATAGCGGTGTATAGCCATAGAAACGACGTAGCATATTTAGTTTTTCAATATTCAGTTTTTTTTTTACGAAATTATTAAAAATATCACCAAGGGTAAATGGAAAACGGCCTTAAAAGTTAACGTGGAGTTAAGCAAAAGTTAATGTCAAATATGACAATTTGAAATTCGAATGAAACGCACGTCAACATTGCTAAATTGTTAAGGATCTTTTATGCTTTACTAGGGGTGTTAATTAACGAAAATAAATTCGTGTATAACTTTAAAATGTTACGAATTGGGATACTATTACTAGTGTCTTAGAGGAGATTGCTTTATTTCATCTCAGGATTGAGCCCTCGAAATTAACGGAATCAATAAAAATATCCTGTGTTATAGACTGGTTAAACAACGTTTAAATTAACTAACTGAAAAACTGAAAGTAGTTTGTTTATAATCGAAAATAGAATTGATTACAATGGATTCTGCGGTAGGTTGTGTATTATTTACCATGCCGGTTCTAAAAATTACAATTGCAACATACGCCAATATCTTAGCCGTTAATTCTGAAATTTGATATACTAAGGGGTGTTATTCACAAACCGACTCCTCCTCATCTCATAACTCACCCGTTTTTATATTGAAACTGTCAAAATTTCACAAGTGTTACTTTATATTTTAGAATAATTAAGATATTTGTGAATATACACAGTAGTAAGCTAATTTAAAATATTAAAAATCTGTTAGGGTATCTGCAGTTTTCAGTTAATTAAATTAAACCAATAATGGGAGCCTTCCACAGGAGCGCTCGTGGTCCACGTGCCACGTGCGGTATGCGAAGTTAAGCAATGTCAACCGGCGTCACCTCTTGGATGGGTGACCGCCTTGATCGGTTTACTTACTGAGCGCTCTTTGAGAGGCTCGCTAAGCCGTTGATCCCGGCTACTGTATGTCTTGTCCTTCGGGCGGATTGATAACTTCAAACAGTCACGTTGCTCACTGACTTAATAATCCCAACATAACGTAACGTAAGTAAATAATGTCTATTTTTCCTACTACTATCTAATACCTACACGGATTCTGGGGATTAGGTAGCGGACCCCGGGCATCCTTCAGGATGCAACTGTACTGAAATAGCGCTAGGGGGATGATTATGACGAATGAGAGCCTCCCATTGGATCATAAATTAGACGGCCGAGCTTTGACGAGCGTCTTGAACAATTAGCGTAGCGTAGGGTAGCACCCGGGTCTTTTTGGGTCCCACCCTGGACTGCACCACCCGCCCCTCCGCCCTACCTAGCTAAATACGGCTCATTGTCTTGCAAGAGCACTATGAGGCGTATTTAGTGAGTGGACGTACGGTGATGAAAATAATGACACGTCACAAATTGTATACATTTTTAATTTAATTTAATTTAATAGACACCCAGGTATTGATTAGGATGCCATCCACAACATGTATACACAGCATCATCATCCTAGCGTTATTTCCAGTACAGTTACATCCTGAAGGATGCCTGGGGTCCGCTACGTAAACATGTATACACAGCATGATTACAAAATATCAGCGAGCGTAAACTATCCTAAAACTACACTAAATAAATTAGGTACAAACAAAACAATATAATTGAGCAAGTAACAAACAGATAATTGAGTAGACGCATGACTAAAATACAAATAGAAACTAGCTATTGGGTATTGAAAACCAATTGAAGGGAATATATGTACATATTAAACATACGCATTTTAGATGTAGTAAACGTCTAAAAGTTAAATTTTAGTGCAAAAAGCCTGGTATCATTTCCAAATTTAATTATTTTAGTATATTAGTTTTGATATAATTTATTCAACTGACATTGTTATGATTGGTACCTTGACATGGTATAACTTAATTTTTATGTATATTTGTTTAGTGTATCATTTTAATCTTTATTAACTGACATCTTTCCATTGTATTATTTTCTATTATTATTCTTTAAATTGATTATTGGTAAATGCAGGTATATATTTAGTATATACCTTTATGTTACTATTATTATTTTACATTTAAATTTCAATGTACTGACGATCGATATACGACTAGCAATATAAGCGAATATGTTTTATAATGTAATTGTATAATGGAGATAAATAAACTAAACTAAACTAAACTAAACTTAAGTTAAATTTTAGTGCGCTATGTTTCATGATTACTTGTATTATCCCTTAATAGGGCACTGGTAAAATAGTTACCACCTGATTTTGAAACTTGTTGCTGTAAGATAAGATTAAAAACCAATGAAAAATCCGGTGACACTCTGCCCTATGAAGGGTTATAATACGAGTGGATTTCGCTTTTTCTACTAGTCTGTAGAATAAAATACCTATTATAGTACATGGCATTATTCTAGTTACTGAACGTCTTGCCAATGCATGAAAAAGTAAGGTCATTGCATGAAATAGCAACCGAACAATTTAAAAGTACCGAATTTAAAACTCTGAGAGCATACACACGACCGCAAAGAGGGCTAGAGCGACGGAAGTACGCGGAACCCACGGCCAACAATTATTATGATAAAAGGACACGCAGCTACTTAACACCGCGAATATTTAACACTATTACTTTTGAAGACGAGTGTAGCAGTAAAATATATATTTAAAACAAAACTCAAAAAGTTGCTATTAAATGCTTCAAACGATAGAGAAAGTAAATGCTTAGTATTAAATAGATAAGATAAAATAACTACTAATTTAGGATAACGATTACTTAGATAGGTCATCATTAGATAAGGCTAAGTGGTATAATAATGGAAGTGAGTGTAATATTCGCCGATAAACTTCACGTTTGGCGAAAAGGTTATTAATGTACCATTTTTTTTCTGGAATTTTCGTGGATTTCCGGAGAATACGAGTTCTCCCGAAGATGACACCTACCCTAGCTAGATCGAATTTTCACCATTGTAAATGTTGTAAACATTGAAATCGTTGGAACTATTTCCGAGGTCCCCGAGATAAATAATTATAAAAATACATGGATTGCTCGTTTAAAGATATAAATAAAGATAAATATATAGATGAAAAGACAAGCTAATTAATAAATAAATATCACATATTTCCAAAAAATACAACGGTAACTACTCAATGTCATGAGCTTTTAGGTATTCTTATTATATATTGCACAAATTCTTTAAACTATTTCGTTGAAAATAAGCGCGTGTTTTATATAATATCGTATTTTCAGACAACGTTCCACTTAACTATAAAACAGTGCTCGATACGAGTAGTAATATTTCCATTCGTTGTGTTAAAATATTAACAAGTTCGTTGACATGTTTAACGTAATTTATTTGAATTAAAATGATCTGTAACAGCCTATATTTATTGCTACTTCGAGCCTTTTCATGTTTGTTAATTAGTAATAGCATAATGAATTAAATAAATATAACGAATTAACTTAAATATTTCGTACATGTACTACAACGGGAGCTGTTTGAGATAATCGAGCCAATAAATAATATTTTAATTAAAGTTAGTAGAACTGGATTACATACATATTTACTAAACTATAATATAAATGCTTATTTAATGACAACATGCCGTTATATAGCTGGAGCATACACGTTAACATAAAAATACTTGCTTAGAATTTTCCCGATATAAAAAAAAACTGGTCTTAATTTCCCTTTTTTCAAAGTCAATACATTAATGAATGGGTTGTATCATTTAATAATGTGTTTGAAAAAAGAAGTTTGAATCATGGTAAATTACCTCATGTAAGATCTCATAACCAGGTTGTCCCTTACAGTAGGGGCGTGGTTTACAGAAGCGAGATTATCTCCTTAATGGGGTAGCACAGGAGCATTTATATGAACCGCGGCCGCGTGAGCCTCTCGGTACACGCTATTGCCGACTTGACTATTTTTAAGGGGTACGTGTCATGAAGGTAATAAAGGGACCCGTGTGATTGACGAATTTTCTCTGTTATTTTGTGTAGGTAGTGCCTATATGTTTCTTTAACAAAATGTAAGCGTGTTCATATTTGTTCTAAACAAGATGTGTTTACCTATAATTGGGTTGATACTCCATCTAGACATATAATTATGTTTTTAAGTTCATGTTCAATAAATAGTATTGTACCTGTTGGTGAACCGTAATAAAAAAAAAGAAGTGCTACTTACGAGTACCTACTCTCTTAATGCGATTTTAAATTCTATTTGTTCGTGGTGTTTGTGATTCGATTTAAAATTCTGAATAGTACCAAGGAAACGTTACCCAACTGTATTGAAAATAAAAATCGGATAAGAACATGTCGGGCCATGCTCAGTGTAGGGTTCCGTAGTAGACTAATGAACTAACTCTAAAAAAAAATACAAGCAAAAGGGAATACTTTCGCAGCGTTTCATACGTCTTTTACTAAGAAGGGAAGATTTTTTACGATAACTGAAAAACGGCTTAACTGATCATGTCCGCTATAGTTTTCGTTGAAAGTCTTTATTAAGCTTTACTTTCATGATTTTTTTATCTTATTTTATTAAGCTTTACTTTCATTATTTATGTTTCAAAAGTTAGAGATTAGGGACACAATTTTTTTTTCTTTTGGAGTGAATAAATCCGAAAATATTCACTTTATCAAAAATTGTTTGATGAAGACCACTATTCATTTTGAAAGACCTATCCAACCTACACCATAGGGTTGAAGTAAGAAAAAACCCCACTTTACGTGTAGAGGAGAGGAGGTGCGCTTAAAACTTTTTTATTTTATTTTATTTTACGAGTTTGTCAGTTTTATTGATTTATATATACATACAAATGTCAGCTTTCTAGCACTAACAATCACAGAGCAAAGCCTCGGACAGACAGACAGACGGATATGGCGAAACTATAACGGTTCCTAGTTGACTACGGAACCCTAAAAAACTGAGGAACGGTATATATATCTTTACATTTTCCCTCATAAATCGTAATTTATTCACCGTATAAATATATTAAAGCCCATTCATATGACATAATTCATTGTGATACATTGATGGTTTCCTAAAATAATAACTTCATTACAAAACTAAAAATGTACTCTTCATTCATTTAAAAAAAAATCAGTTTGCTAATAATACAAATCAGCAAATGTTACATCCGATTCAAGATCAGGTAATATAAATAAAACGGCACAATCATTGAAACAACTCCACGTCTATTCAACGAATCTACTTATCCAGTAATCCTCCCCTAATTGAACATTATGTAGACGTTGTTTACTTGGTTGATCCTATCATTAGCTCTAACTAGCCACAAATCAATGCACGTGGCTAAATTCAGTGATACGAATAAATCTTGTAGCACATCCATATTAATGTACATCCATTATATATGTCGTAATAGACGGCAACCGATGGAAAATTTCACAGTATATAGACAGGGGAAGTCCTCCTTTTTTGATTAGATACCTGACAGTATTATAAAAACCAAAGCTTTAATCTGATATTTAGTACTTAATGTACCTAATGCAAGGACAAAGAAATTAAAAATACACGAAAAAGAATAGAAACCTGTAAACTGTAAGTAGACCTCGCCAATGCTCCCTAGAATTAAAAATATACTCATACTCATTTTAATGATAAAATATAAAATTTTACATGTCAAAATTATTAATCAATTAAAGTATATCATAGGTTACATTAGAAAATTTATTTTAAATAAAATAGAATAGATATCAATTAGAAAGTCAACATTAAAATGTTAATCGATTACAGTACGTAGATACAAGGTGTAGTGTATGTAAAAATGTAATATATAGAAAGTGAAATTGAACGTTTTACATTAAATTTTCCTTAAACTTATGAAATTCTAACATATTATAAAACGTCTGGGCGGAAAGCCAAATTTCAATTTATTATAAAAGGATGAATCGCTATTGTTTATATATATTTAAACTTATCAACGGTAGGTGTCGATCCTATTTCCCATAATTGGCACAGTTTTGTTCACGTTTATTGCTATGGGGTTGTACACAGTATTGTGCCAACGGTGAGCACTAGAACATTTCATTTACCAACTCATACCTGTTTCATTGGTTTGGTAGTGGTACCTACATCGAAAATACGAAGAGTTTTGAATGCAAATCCGACACTAAAATGCATGTGCTCGGTTTCGTTAATATTACAAATAATAATTATTAAAAAATTAAATACACATTTAACAGTTCATTTACATGTCAATCTACGAGTTAATAAAACGCTATGCGGATAAAATATACGAGTATCAATACCTACCGAAAAGGTCCATTTTTTATCAAAAGGTTTTTTTGGGGTTATTGTAGATTACATACAAACTTACAGAGTCGCAAATAAATAATATTACAAATGGGTAAAGCTTTGTAATAAAAGTAGGTATAAAATATACCTGGACGATATGACACCTACTACAGAAATATTCCTTCCCAAGTCATAAAAGAAGTAAACAAGTCATAAGCAAAATTTAAGCGAGCCCATAAAACCCCTAAACGGCAGCGCACTTATTCAGGGCTCAACGTAAATGTGCGAAAACATATAAAATAACTCATACTATATTTAACTTCTGCTTTCGACGTCACTAATAACAGTGGCCATTAGATGGCCAAAGTAATTCTTTCCTGGTACGTGAGCAAGAAGGCAAACGATTGCTAACATAACCTGGAGGCATTTGAGCCAATAACGATGTGTCAGATTTCGTTCATATTTTTACTGGGAAATCAACATCAAAAGGAGAAAATGATAAGCCTAGTTTCAAAGCAAAGTCATACCATTTCTCGTGGGAAAAATATGCGACGAGAGGACTTCCCTGAGTAATATACAATTTGATACAATTTTAGTTTATTTTCGAATTTGGATTAGAGTCCTTTTGAAACGTTATCAAATTAGTTTCTTTACGTCTTTTTTCATGCCGTCTTATTGAACAATCGATGTAAAAAATATCAAGAATGAAAAATACTCAACACGTTCATCTACTTGTCATATTCATACCTTCATATTTTTCCCACCAATAGGATATCTTATTTCGTTTGTAAGTCACTGAAAAACTGTCGCATGGTTTCCATACAAATTGCGGTAAATTCGACCTTTATTTAGTTATATATCGGTGATTCTAATCCTATCCCCGTTTCCATCATTCTGCTTTTGCCTGCTCATTGATATTCGTGCCACACAAGATTATGTACTATTGTCGTTTGAAACTTCGACCTCACTCAAACTTCGGGCGGGTTAAGCTTAAGTGATCAAACAAAGTAACTTAGTGGAGCAAAATAAATTAAGCATCATCAGTACGTAATAATCGACATTTTATATGTGGATTAAAGGAACGACTCAAATTGGATAGCATCCATATAAGTATTACTGTACAAAACTATTACCCAAAAAAAATATTTTTTATCTATTTAGTGGCAGATTAGTGCAAAGGTCAACCATGAGAATGGTAAAATTTTGAAAATCTTGTCTTTTACTTAAATAATGTATCTCGCTTCTGTGTCCGCTAAATGGGTATCATATTACTGGTAATATACCTGTAAATCTGTTTTAAGACTAAAAATGCATGACGGAGCTAGCTAGATGAATGTTTGATGATTATATTATGACGAACTGTTCCTACCTACATGACTAACATTTTAAAACGATTTGGTGGTATTATGTATTGCTGTCATAAGTTGAATAAATAAATAAATATGTTTTAACAAAACAACTAGAGGTAAATATTATAAATTAATTATTTTCGTACAATCATCTATACCTGCAATCGTTAAACAGTTCATAATTTAAACCATTCCAATAACAATGGCTGTAAACTTTCATTTAACACTTGTTGTTCATTTCAATTACTTCAGTAATGTACTTAAGTAGGTACTTACTTTATAAACTACAATATATTGCCCTTCATCGCAAACTGCTTACTCATTATTATTCTGATGCGACACTAATGAAACAAGCGAACTAAGTACGTATGCAGAACAAGAAGCTCCAAGAACCTAGCTTGTCTCTACATCTTGTTTGATTTATGAGTACGTCTTCTCATTTCATTTTACTACGGACTATTAATAAATGTCCTCGACTGCGAATAAATATTTGTTATTTTTATTTTGCCGCCATATCAGTATACGGCGGCAAAGTAAAAAGAACAAATATTTATTAGCAGCATAAACTTGTGTAGGTACATCGGTAATATCAGTATGTACTAACACAAGTATATGCTTGCTGACTGATATTGTATTGTATTACTAAGTATACAGGGTGAAATAATATTGACTGTTCTCACAGTCGATTCCTCAGCGAAAAATAAAAAGTACGTGTTTTTTCTTTCAGTATGTTTCAGTACTAAAATATTGAGACAGAGCAGCTAAAAGATATCCTAAAAACCAATGGGTTCATGGATACCGCGGTGGCGCGCGTTGTGCGGGAGGTGGCAATGACGCTCGCCCAGCCCCTACATTGCGACGCCGAGACAAACATACGCGTTGAAAAACTGTTTTTTTTTTAATGAAAGTTACAATGATATTAAAATGTCATTGGAAACTAGTAAAAAAAACATATGTTGCAAATTTTCCTTCATTCACGGGATACTTCCGATTCGTAAACATTGTTGTAAGTCACGTTCGGGCTCGCGCAACTTTACGAGAGATACAACACGTAAGTGCACAACCGGTCATGCGGAGGAGCGCGTGCGACTAATTTGCAATTTTGGTCGAGATAAAATAGGTGAGCCCTCCCCCCGCACCGCTAACCCCGAGCGTCTTACAGCTCGCGATTATCCACACGTTACTAATTATTTATTCGGACAGCACATTTTATTGTGAAAATTTTCCTACGGTTTTTTTTTCAGAAATGTCATCTTTTATTGATACCTAATGCCTGGGAAAAATTTGAACAATCAATAAAAATTCATCCTGTATTTATTCGCAAAAATACAAAGCATTTCTTCTTGATTTTGTTTTCAACTGAGTTTAGAAAAAGTGTCTTCACTTACAATCATGTTTCATTCTAACTTGATAAAGTTACTTTAAATAATACAATATTGGAAAAGTTAATTCAACTACTCAGATTATTCTTAGTATCAGTTGAACTTCTGTATTGTTGTAATAAAGAATTGCCAAGACACGTTCTTGGTACACAAGTTTTAAAAACTTCGATATACCTCCAAAGCCATGCCATTAAGTTAAAATAGTTTTTAATAATTCAAGAAAATGTGTTTTGCGCGCTGAAAATAGGCGTCAAAAATAAGCGTGCAAAACATATAAAAATCAAATTGTATAATGTTTGACCCCCAGTGATTTTCTTGTCTATATATATATATATATATTTAGTAAAAATCGGATTGCTTTTGGCCAGCATCTAGCCAGGGGGCAAAGATGAGAACGACTATAAAGCGAGGTCTCCCAGAAGATTGGTAATATTTGGTCTGCTATGCTACAGGCCAACACAGGAGGATCTCCAGCGCTGCGTAAAGGCTCATAACAAAGTAAAGGTACTTGTACACAAAAGTTCAATGTTCAAAAATTAAACTACGAGTATTATACTCGTAAGATCAACTCATATTCTTTCTTGTCGAAAACACTCCGACCATTGAGTCTTTGTCAAAGTTTTACTCAGGTATTGGTCTTGGCTCACGACTTGAATCTGCTTGTGTAGTCTGTAAAAGACCATTGATGGTAAAGTTAAGGTAAACGTGCCAACGTCCGACACCTTAATACCCAATGGTAAACATTTATTGTATACCTCTATTAATATTGATATAAGATGGGCAATGTTAAGCACTGGGATTTTACTACAAAGTTTTTAGAACCACGTGACACGTAATAAAAAAAAGTGGTCTAGCTGAAGCTGCTAGGTTACTTTACTACCAAAAAGTAAGTGTGTTTACATTATTTCAAAGCAATTTATATTGGCTTGTTGATACTCTGTTCAGAAATATAGTACGTTTACTGTTTATGTGCAATCACCACCACCACCAGTTTCACCTGTTGATGAAAATTAATATAATATCAATTTCACTCCACCTTACAGAAGACCTCAGGCATTTTAAAACACTACTATATTATGTTTAGGAATATGATAGTATTAGTAAGGTCGCCACTCGCCAGAGAATGCGCTGTGTACTTGATGTATTGACAGCTGGAGAGATCCTCAAATCAAAAAAGCTTCGGTATACCATTTGGTTTTTGGCACCATCGTAGTATAAATAAAACCTTGCTTGGAAGAAATACCCCTCCCCCCTGAGCATTACAAGATACACGTCATCGGCACGTGGCAACTCTTGAGACATGGTGAGAGCACACTTCACGAACGCTACGTGATTTGAAGAATAAAACAATGGAAATGTTACATTTTGTGTACGAGCGCGTAATAATTTGTTTGCCAATAAATTTATGGGTGTTAAATATATGAGACGTGATGTGACTTTCAGTGTGTAATAAATATAATAAAACGAGTTTTATTCGAGATGGTGTGTATAAACGTGTTATATCTTTATCTTAACGTTGAATGGAAAAACAGGTGAATCATAATATCATTCGCAGCTTCACTTAAACCGAGTTACTTCAACCTTATTTTACAAAATATATTTTTTATGTACACTTCCGTTTTCGTAATGATATTGGTATCGATCGGGTTCGGTATTTTTGTGTTTCTTGTTAACAAATTAATGAAATGAGTTAAGATTTCATACTACTTAGAAATTTAAAATGTTATTAGGCCGCGGGCTGATCATGATGATATAAACTCGTACTTGCTGAGCTGTCTACGGCGCAGCGCAGGACAGTCTGACACATTATATGGCATGTTGCGGACGCAACCCTTAGTTTTGTATAGTTTTCAAATATTTTCTTATGCAGTAGCAAAACGCGCCCATCGGGCACGGTTAGTATAATGGCAGCTTCTAAAAGTCACCAATAGCAACGCTTTAGTCAAAATCTTGCCTCGTCATTACTTATAATACTAAAATCTCTTTCGGCTAGCTGCTTATGTAAATCAGTACTTTCCATCATCACCGTCATCGGCGGCTACATGGCACATAAATTCAATATGTTCAATCAAATAATTAAGATTTTTATTTTATTCTGTATTATTCCAAACATATTTTTGCGCTCACCTATACGAAAGGTACAAAAGCTTAGTAAAATTGATATAAATGTCATCTTCGAGACATAAAACGACCTTACAAACGTTTGACACGTGACGTAATTAATTTCCAGAACGATAATACGAGTATACAGACCTAAAAATGGGTTACTGAAATAAACGTTCGTAGTTCTTATTGTAAGCAAAGAAAACTCTACGATAGAGACGCTAACTTATGTATTTCAATAAGTAGAAAACCCAATTAGAATAAAGACCATTCCTTCGAAACTATTCGGTGTCTGTTTGCTGTCTATGGAAATCTACGTCTCCTTTAATTGGACAGCTCGGGGAGATTTTTCCGAACAATTCGGGACAAAGGGGCGGGTTATAATCCACCATTTTCGCCTCTAACTTCATTCCCGTCTTCGTTTCTAGGGTATTACAATAGCCGTGGAGGTGTGACCTTTGAATATTTGTCGAAATGACTTAATAATATCTGACGCATGATTATATACATGGTTATATTTTATTACTTAAGATATGCAATACATATGTATACAGGATGTATATATATTTTAGGATATGTGTATAATTTTGCACAAAACAGTCTCTCAATTTGATGTAATACTTAATAAATATTTTGACATATTTTATAGTAACCCCTAAACCTTGAGAAAAAAACCGGTCAAGTGCGAGTCTGACTCGCGCACTGAGGGTCCCATACAACAATTGTTTTAGAATATGCAAACCTTTTTTTTAATACAACGTTGGTGGCAAACAAGCTTACGGCCCGCCTGATGGTAAGCGGTCACCGCAGCCTATGGACGCCTGCAACTCCAGGGTGTCACATGCGCGTTGCCGACCCTTTAAAAATTTATACACTCTTTTATATAAGGCCCCACATGACATAGTCACTATACTGTGAACTTTTGAACTAACATTAAATAAACCTCAAAAGTTTAATTTATCTCAATTCAGTGATCGTAGACTAATCAAACAATTGAAAATAATACCCCAAAATCTGTCAGTCCCCATTTGCCCCAGTCTTCGCTATTTCCTGGCACATTTTCTCAACTACGTAACAAAAGTAAAGGTTCAGCGTTCAATTACGCTGGATTGCACGTAATAACATCACCCACTACAGTTTAACTGCTAGTATCACCTACGACAATTTCCGTTATAGTCCTCCCAGATGTTAAAGATTATGAACTTACTCGTAATAGGCCAGCGTCGTTACAATGTTAGGTCACCAATGTTACAACTACGTAATTCTCCACGTCTTTTAACGCACCTCACTTATCGTTAGGTATATCTAAACCCCGGTATTCGTAACAAGTATGCGTGATCGAAGGTCAAACTTATACTGGTTCTCCTGAGACTAAATTGTCGGTCAGCTTTGGAGATGTACAAGCCCGATGACCGTAACAAATAACAATTGTCCAGTATGCCCTTTTTTTTATCATTCCAAAGGAAAATGTTGTTCAATGTCCTAGTCACGTTATATAAGCATGGTTACGCCGTAACTTATTTGGCATTACCTCCTTGCGCGGACCTAAAACCTGGCCGGCGAGAAGACGATAATGTAACGTCAGTGTCATTAACTGTATCAAGAAAACCGAATTCGCACATCGTGCTTTTATATAACTAATTAAATATAAAATACACTCACACCAAAGCATATTACCAAGCGCTGCAGCAAATCTATAAAGTGTGCCGGAAAGGAAACCGGAACGTGTAAAGGAGGTTTCAAAGAATCGAACCAGGTATTGTAAATTATTCCCCATAAAATTGGTCCTTCGAACCGGATTTACGATCAAAATTTACACAATATACAATATTGCCGACCTCCTTGCTCATAGAATAATATAATATGTATATACTTAAAACGATAGCCACACAATATCACCGTGTTGGTTTGATTTAATGTCAATAATTGTACTATCAAAATTTCAATGTACAGTCAATTCTAATTTATTGCTATTGTCTGCATATTGTTTTTTTGTCTGCTTGCAGCGCGTATATTTTTCTCATTACGTTACTATAATTTCGATGCGTAATAATTCGAATTACGTTTTGATTAAGTAACCATCTAATGGTAACATCGACACCTTTATTTTACGTAAATTTAGCGTATTTTAAGTTAAAAAATACACTGAATTTACATCGCTGAGAATTTTGCATAGGTAAGTTATTCCTAGAAATCTCAGTTATTTCTTGATCTGTCTTGATATAATACGGATTAAATTTATTCGATAAATTAATTGGATTATATCATGTGAAGTGTACTTATAATATATCCTTGAAATGTATTAAGTTATTATACAATTTCAACGTGTATTATATTAAATATTTTTCGTACAGTTTAATTAGGCTGTTAAAGCGTTGTCATAGTTACAATAACAGTCAAACATGGCCAACGATAAATCGGAACTGAGACTCAAACTTGCGGAAGCTAAACGTGCTCAATGTTTTTTACGTTTGCAAAACATTTATGACATGATTCCCAAATTAAGTAGCGACATGAAGATTTTGACCCAATTTATCGCACAAGCTCGATTGGTCGATCAACTTAGGTCAGAATTTAAGGAGTTGATGGATGACGTCAATCTTCTAAACTTGGAGCTAGACCCGGAATATAGTGTCAACTATAACGCAATGAACGCATTTGAGGATCTCTATTGCATAATCAAATGTCAAATAACAAAACTCGACGCGCCTTCTCCGAGCGTTTCGACGGCCAGAGACTCGAGCCATATATGTAAGGACGAGTCCATTAAGATTCCACGGATTGATCTGCCGTCATTTGATGGAGAAATTCAAAATTTCCCCTTCTTTTACGAGACATTTAGAAGAGTCATTCACGAGAATAATAAACTGACGGATTCTGAACGTGTGCATTATTTGTTTAGTCATCTGACAGGTAAAGCGAAGTCGATCTGTTCAGGAGTTATTCCTGCAGCAGAGAACTATAAAATAGTTTGGGAAGCCTTGATCGCGAAATATGATGACAAACGCGCATTGGCTACATCCTATTTAAATCAACTTCTGTCAATGAAACCTGTCAACGGTCCTTCGGCATCTAATTTGGAAAAAACAATTGATTCGTTTTCTGCTACAATTTCAGCAATAAAGCAACTTAAGCTAAACAATTTAAGCGACTTTATATTTGTTCACTTGGGTCTTAAATTATTAGACTCTGACACAACAAAAAATTTTGAAATGTCGATTCGGAACTCTTCCGAAATGCCCTCATACGACGAGTTCATTTGCTTCGTTAGAGAACAAGTGAAGATCTTGTATCGAACGTCACAACGTACTTCAACTAAGGGCGACAGCAGCTCTGCAGCCAGCAGTAACAACGCGCGCGCCCCTCTTCCTCGTACGCCTCATGCATATGTTAGCACTTTGCCGCATGAGAGCACTAATCCATGTTCTATGTGTAAAGGCACTGAACATTCACAACTTTATAATTGCAATGCTTTCATGAAGCTCACTCCTAACGAAAAATTTAATTTTGTTAAGGAAATTCATGCGTGTACGAACTGTTTGAATACACATCATACCGCATCGAAATGTTCTTCGAAGAAATCTTGTCGCAAGTGTAAGGGCAAACATCATTCGACGTTACACTTTGATAACTCGAAACCTATACTCAGTAAAATTGAGTCTAGACCAGACACTTCTGCGAATCATGACAAATGGAAACCACAATCTAAGGATGATAGTGGAGCTAGCGCGAGCACATCTATGCCTGATGGCGACGCTTCCGTGTGTACGCTATCAGCATCAGGACGTGCTAAGTCACCTTTGACGGAGATTTTGGGTACTGCTAAAGTATTTGCTCGTGCGCGTAACGGCAAGGACAAAATTTTAAGATGTTTGCTTGATCCAGGTTCTCAAAAACATTACGTAACATTAAAATGTTGCAAGAATTTGGGTTTAACTGTAAACAACAGCCCGTTGACGTCGGTTAAGGGTATCGGTGGAGCCATGCAACCCGTCAGAGGAAATGTCAACATTACGTTTAGATCACGATACGATCCTAAACGCCATTATACAATCGAGGCGCTAGTTTTAGATGAAATAACGTCTAATTTACCCACCTGTCATGTAGATATTTCTGCGTCGGAATTGTTTGACAAGATGAAACTCGCAGATGACACATGGGCGATTCCAGGTGAAATCGATCTTCTTATTGGGGTCAAATTATTCGCTGAAATGCTCATGTCAGGTAAAATTGTCAACGATCCTGGTTTACCTAATGCATTAGAAACGGCATTAGGATATATAATATTAGGTGATGCACCCGCAGTGAATTGCTCCAACTCGAATGTTGGATATTTCTCCTCTGTTGATGTGGGTAATTTAATGCAGAAATTCTGGGAAATGGAAGACTTGGATGGAGGTTTAGTTCTTAGTGCCGAAGAAGAAAATGCTGAAAACATATTCAAAACAACATTAAAACGTTTAGAAAGTGGACGCTATGAAGTTGCACTTCCATTTAAGCTGAACCCCAATAATTTAGGAGACTCCTATAAAACTGCTGAACGTAGATATTTAACTTTAGAAAGAAAATTTCGCGTTCAGCCTAAATTGAAGCTATTGTATGATGAAGTTATTCGTGAACACATAGATAAAACCTACTTATCTGAAGTTCCGAATGACAGGTCAGAAACTGCTTACTATATTCCTCACCACGCAATTGTGCGTGAAGATAGGACATCTACTAAGGTCAGGGTGGTCCTAGATGCCAGCGCAACAACCACCAGTGGTTTGTCATTAAATGATATACTTCATGCAGGTCCTAGTCTTCAAGCTAACTTATTCTGTATATTGTTAAATTTGCGGTTGTTCGCTGTCGCTATTACATCTGATGTACGTCAAATGTATCTGTGTATTGACGTACGGGGGGAGGATCGTCCTTATCAGCGAATTCTTTATAGGTTCAACTCCGAAGAAACTTTAAAAGTGTTTCAATATAACCGAGTTGCTTTCGGTCTCCGTAGCAGTCCATTTCTGGCTCTGCGTACTGTCAAACAGTTAGTACTTGACGAAGGAGATGAGTTTCCACTTGCCAAAGAAATCGCTTCTCGTGACATTTACATGGATGATGTAGCCAGTTCAGTTATTGATGAAAATCAAGCTACTCAAGCAACTAAACAACTGCTGGAGTTATTCTTGAGAGGAGGATTCCAATTGACAAAGTGGTCATCAAATTCCACAGCTGTTTTGAAGGAAATACCTAAGGAACTACATTTATCACAAAGCGTTGCCTTTGATGATGATGATACAACATTGAAGATTTTAGGACTTCGTTGGTACCCTGGTGATGACGTATTCAGGTTCCAGGTTAGCATTGACGATCGTCCATGCACCAAGCGAAATATTCTGTCATCAATAGCTCGCCTATTTGATGTTCTGGGCCTTGTTGCTCCAGTAATTGTATTCGCCAAGCTACTTATAAAGGAGTTATGGTTATTGAAAATCGATTGGGATGAAATGCCGCCTGATCATATTGTTTACCAGTGGCAACGATTTAAAACAGAACTACCACTATTGTCGAGCATCAGTATTCCTAGACATATAGGTGTAATCGAAAACTGTTCGCTTACCATCGTTGGTTTCTCAGATGCAAGTGAAAGAGCATATGGTGGAATGGTTTACGCCTACGTAACCATGCCTAATGACGGCTGTGGGCTTATTTACTTGATTTGTGCTAAATCAAAGGTAGGCATTGAAGGTTGTGTCTCTCGCGAGACTGGAATTATGTGCAGCATTATTGCTATCACAGTTGGTGAAAAGGGTGGTTGACACGTACTCAACTAGATATCCAATCGACTCTGTGCTAGCCTTTTCGGATTCTACAGTAGCGCTCTGTTGGATTCATTCGTCACCCCATCGATGGCAAACCTTTGTAGCCAATCGCGTAACTAAGATTCAGGGGAATTTACCAAGCAATCATTTCTACCATGTCAAGGGAACAGAAAACCCAAGTGACTGTTTGTCCAGAGGCTTAACTCCGGCCCAGTTGGTGAATAATCCTCTTTGGCTATCAGGTCCTCCTTGGATGAAACTTCCCAAGGACGAGTGGCCAATTAAACCATTTATACCAGATGAAATTGGTGTCCCTGAAGAGAAAGCTATCTCACTAATTACCACCAATATTTCAACCGACAACATAATTTATGAGTTGTCTAAACGCTTTTCGTCATGGCAAAAATATGTACATACAGTTGTGTATATACTTAAATTTTTGAAAAGATTACCTAAGGGGCCTATTAATGCCGATGACTTGACGACAGCGGAATTAGAAATAGTACGAGCCCTACAAGGGGTTTATTTCAAACAAAATATGAAGGATATTGAATCGAAAAGAGGTCTGACAAGGGCCTTTGCAAACTTGAAACCATTCTTAAAGGATGGAATTCTACGCGTTGGAGGACGTCTTAGCAATTCCAGTGAAGATTACGATTATAAATATCCATTATTATTGCCACGTCGTGATCATATAATTAATCTACTGGTAGATTATTATCATAGACGTCATTTACATGCTGGACCTGAAACTCTAATATCAATTCTGCGGCATAGATATTGGATACTTGCAGCCAGGTGCATAATCCGTCATAGGGTTCATTCATGCAATTATTGCTTCCGAATCAAGCCGAAGGCTAATTACCCTATAATGGCCGATTTACCAGCATGTAGGGTCAACCAAGTTGAAAAGGCCTTCATACATACTGGTTGTGATTATGCCGGTCCCCTATATTGTACCCCTGTTCGCAGAAGAGGCGTTAGGAGCCAGAAGGTTTATCTGTGTTTATTCACGTGCCTAACGACACGTGCCATTCATTTGGAACTAGCCACAGATTTAAGTACAGCTAGCTTTATGTCAGCATTTAAGCGATTCCTATCCAGACGTGGTCCAGTCAAGTATATATACTCAGATAATGGCACCAACTTTGTGGGAGCTAATACGTATTTGCGTGAGCTTCACACCTTCCTTGCAAATGAGTTTCGAGATGCATGGGAACATGAATTATCGGATAATCGAATTGTTTGGCGATTCATACCTCCTAGTGCACCCCATTTTGGAGGTTGTTGGGAAGGTAACGTCAAATGTGTCAAATCACACCTATTTCGGACAATAGGTAAACAAATCCTGTCATTCGAAGAGTTGATGACAGTTCTAAGTCAAATTGAGGCTTTGCTAAATTCTCGGCCTTTGTCCGTTCTTAGTTCAGATCCGGCTGAACCTTCCGCATTGACACCAGCTCATTTTCTTAATGTTGCACCATTGACATATTTTCCGGCTGCGTCTGTTGCGGAAGCAACATCTGATCATATTTTACAACGTTATCAGTTACTGGATCGGTTAACGCAATCTTTTTGGAAAAGATGGCGCAATGAGTATTTACATACGCTGCAAGCCAGACAGAAATGGAATACTTCGTCTCCATCTGTTGTGGAAGGAACAATCGTGCTTATTCTTCAGGAGAATGTATTGCCACTTCATTGGCCTTTAGGAATAATAACTAAACTTATCACAGGCAAGGATGGAATTGCCAGAGTTGCTTTAGTAAAAACAAAATCTGGTCTACTTAAACGACCTTTAGTTAAATTATGCCCTTTGCCTTCTCAATAATATAATATCTATATTTATTGCTTGGGTCTTGTACATATCATCAAGCAATAGTATAGTTTTGTTAGGAGTAATGTTTTATTTTCTCTGAGCAATAAGGTTGTCCTTGCAATATTGTATCAACAATTTCTTTTTGAAAACTACTTCCTTTCAAGGCCGGGGGAATGGTTACGCCGTAACTTATTTGGCATTACCTCCTTGCGCGGACCTAAAACCTGGCCGGCGAGAAGACGATAATGTAACGTCAGTGTCATTAACTGTATCAAGAAAACCGAATTCGCACATCGTGCTTTTATATAACTAATTAAATATAAAATACACTCACACCAAAGCATATTACCAAGCGCTGCAGCAAATCTATAAAGTGTGCCGGAAAGGAAACCGGAACGTGTAAAGGAGGTTTCAAAGAATCGAACCAGGTATTGTAAATTATTCCCCAAAGCATTTAACTTTATTTTTGTACCTTTTACAACTGTAGACGGGATTGTGTTTTTGAATGTAACCGAATATGAATTACAATCATCCATAGGCGACAGAGTTTGATTACCATCAAGCAGGCCGTAAGCTTTTTGCCACCGTTGTGGTATTACAAACGAGAATGTATGGCAAAGTGAATCGAAGAAAATATTGCGAAGTTGAAAAAGTATTTCTCTGAATACAAAACAAAATGAATAGAGCTCTGCCAACATTAACGTCAAGTAATAAAATTATTTAAGTACTTGTCTTACTTAACTTACCTACGTATTTTCTATCTCCTGCTACAACATTACGAAACTCGTCCATTTTCCTTCACAGAAGCGAAAAACAAAGAGAACAAACGAAACGCACATCCTCAAACGTCATCAAACTATAAACTTTAATTACAAATCTCGACGAAACTTTCGCATCTTTCGGATCTTTTGAAAAGCGTAACAGAAAAAACACGAGGAAGTTTATGAAGTTCGGGATGCCCGGGATTCCCGGACAATTCCCGTCACACAAGGCCATTGTGTACTCGTCCTGTAGTGGAACGTACATAGTACAAGAAAGTCCGGAATTTGCGGGTCCCGAGGTCAATCTTGGACTTTCGTTTCGCATCCCAACAGGATTCAAAGGTTCTAAACTCGTTCTGACACGTCAGATCGGCGTGCGTGGAAACGTACGTGCAAAACACATTGATATCTAATTGGTATACGAATTATTTGTCTCAGATTGACTTCCTTGTCCGCGCGGAAAACTTTTGCCCCCGTTTATTTGGGTATAATGTAAACTCTAAGTGTACTGCTTGTTGGGACGAATTTGTTTGCGATCGAGAGCACAAGTTTGTATAAGGGCAATTTTTGCATGTTATATTTCTTCAGTTCAGAAACTCTTTTTTTATATTTCGGAATAAACTTGACGTGCCAACTTGTTGAAATTTACATAATTCTGATTATAATTACAGTTGTATTATGATATTCGTTTTGATATTTGCATTAAAGTCGGAGATAATTGGGATACTCACACAACTCAAAAATTGGGTTTAGATGATATTGTCATAGAAGATTATTATACTTACTATGCTGGCTCGAAGCTGATGACCCGAAGAGGAACTTGCCCTCCGACACAAGAGAACGCCGCTCTTCTCTATTCTGCACCACCTTGAAGGCCTCGTCAATCATCCAGCGGTATCTGGGACGACCAACCGAACGTTTTCCATTGGGCCGACCCACATAAGCTCTCTTCACTGAACGGTCGTCTCCCAACTCTCCCATCCTCTCCAAATGGCTGAGCCAGCGGAGTCGCGCTGCTCTGACTTCGCCCATTATGTTCGGCATGGCCATCACCTCTTCCAGCTCTTTCTCCTACATTTCCAGTTCCCGTCTTCACTTCTGGTTGGACCCAGAAATTTGCGCAAATTTTCCGTTCTGCCACTAAGATCTTGCTCTCTTCTTTCTGTGTGAGTGTTTAAGGCCCCGACCCGTACATCATTGGCCTAACAACGGTTTTGTGGATACGTATCTTGATGGCTCTGTTGATCAGCTTAGACACCAGTACTCTATGGAACGTGGCAGAACATCTTAGGGCACTCTGAACTCGAACTTCAATCTTCTCTTCAAATATTATGAATCATCATAATCAACGAAGATGAGACGTATCTTATGCACGTGTATTTTTACACGAATTTCATTTAAATCTTTCAAAATTAATATAATTTCCGTGTACAGTCACGCTCATTAATTTTTGACCCATTTCCCAAAAAAATTCTTATCTTTCTATATCGTTTGACAGGGCTGTCAACCTTAAGGGGGCGCCAAATTAAAGTTCGTGACTGTACCATATACAAATAAAACAAACGAAGCACCGGAATAATGTAAGAACTTTCCTCGTGGCTTTTGCGCGAACCTGTATGCGTAAAATATCTAAATATCTTGTATTTTGTATTGAGATTTATAATATAGCAGCCATTTATCATTTTAATGTGTTAAGTAGGCACGTTCTTGTAACGCAAAGGTACCTTAGGTTAAACACGAATCTTAATAAATAATTTACACAACATGGAGAACTCACATCACTTACTGTAGAAAATTTTCTGCTAGAAGCGTCACAAAAGAACACCAATGCAACCGCTCGAGCGAGCAGCGACGCGGCCTTTAAATATTAAAACGAATAAACCTTCAGACTTCCGATACACACTCAGATTACACATCCAATTTAAGCATAACACGGAAAATTTTAAAAACGCTGGTGAAAACTCTATCCGAAATACAGAGTAAAGCGTTGCCAGTGGCCCGTTTCACGATACAAGTTGCAAATTTTGCAAGTCTTAGGTGACTTCCTGTCAAAGCATGACAAACATTTCAGTATTTTCCAGTTTAAAGTATGTTTAAAGTATGCTCGCGCGAGGGTCCGATGCTCGCGCGGGTTCTTACCTGGTGCAAAGGTTGTCTATCGCCATTCAACGTGGTAACGCGGCAAGTGTGATGGGTACCTTTGCGCCAGGTACAACTCGCGGGGGCTTATTTGACTAGGCTTAAATTGTTTTAAGTCTAATTTTTCAATTCGTGTTTGTGTGTATGTTTTAAGCTGTATTCAAATGATTATAAATAAATGGTTTAAAATTGTATAATATCAAAAATTACAATTTATTATGAATTCAAAAGGTTCACAAATTCTAATCTGCAACGCAGGCTTCATCAGGTGCGTACAGGAATAGGTATATCAATCAGCACTAGGCTTCGTCACATACGCATCAGAGATGAAATCCGCAACAGGCTTCGTCAACAATGAACTTTGGTTCAATTAATATAAAAGACCACCCCGGATCGTAGATGGCTCAAAAGTCCCCATGATTCTGGTGGCGTTGCAACGCTGAATGGCCAAGTTGAGCCAAGAACGATCCGGAACTAGGATCACAGCCCCTCTGTATCGTGTAAAACTTATCCCTGGAGGTGATGATTACGTGACATCTTCGAGTATGCATAAGGTAGATCTAAATAATAATTCCCATATTAAAAATGACAGATATCGTACGAAATCAACTATCTATAAAATGACATAATACAATATACTGTTAGTATGAGTTCCCGATATTTCGGCACTATTGAAAGCACCATTTTAAGGAAAAACTAACGTTTTAGTTGTAGTCTACCCACATACCATAGCAATCTACTCTCTTTTGGTGCTCTTTTATGTCACAATGTCATCTTACTATTTAAGCGAATGATGTTGATAAGATATAATATACTAATAAAGTACACAGGTAGGTAAGAGTAGATTTGTTATTAATCTGTAAAACAATTTGTTTAGTAATGATTGAAACTCATTTGTCGGCAGCACATCACAAACTAAATAAAGCTTGATATCAATTTTACTATTCCAATACAAATTCAACTTATAACGATAACAAGTTGAAAAGTTGTAAAAGCATGGTGTTGAATCGAGTTGTTTCATTTCTCGCCGGTAGTTTGCGCTTTCGTTACCTCAATAAAACTCTTAACTTTTGTCATTTCTGTCTTGTTAATTAGACAGTGGTATTTATTATTCGTGGTGTAATGTCTTCGAGAGAACTAACTTAACTAATGATGATATTTAAATTTAAACTACCTACTTCAGGAACAAATTTCTTTTGGTCTAGCTCAACAGTGTCTGCGTCTTATATGCTGTTAATTTTAAGTTATAATACTTTTTTTTACCCAGGTTTTGGTTGAGTTTTGACTGGTAACAAATATAGTTATATGGGCTGCATACAACAATAATCTTAAATATTATTATGGAACTCTTATAATGCTACCATAGATTTAAGTTTAGTTATACGAGTAATTTATGAAAACCACTAATAATCTTATCGTTAAACTCCGTCCAACCATTCTGAGTGGACAACTTTTTTGAGCCAACATATATTTACTTCCTTATTGCATTTAAGCCAGTATACTTCTTGTTGTTGTTACGAACTAATTCTCTTATCTCTCGTCTATTATACTTATACCGCATAGTGATCTGATGAAAAACAACGAAGTCCTAGTTGGGTAAAACGTTTAAATAGTAATTGTTCAGACTCAATTCAACAATTTGTAAGGACATAAAATTTCTAATCCGTTGGTCACGCGGTTTTGAAGCGATAAGGGAATCGCGTTTGTGATATCTGCGCCCATCATACGCCAGCTGGCGAGAATCTGCCGGGACGTCTTGGGGGTAGGAATGCACTATCCCTTGTATACGGGTAGAATTCCGAAGCCTAGGCCTAGAGAGAGACAATGATGCTGCCGTCGACGAAAGAAGAGAAGACAAAACTGCGAGTTTTAAGATAGAGAAATTATACTAGGCTTAGTGAAGGGTAGATTTTAGTATCCACGTAGCGTGGAAGTTGCTTAACTGCACACATAAGTCGTGTATTGAACAATAAGTAATATGTAGTACATGTAACGGTTTGGTTACTTTGAATGGGATTTTGACAGGGACACTTCATTGGAGAAAGAGTTCATTGTTGCCGATTTAATAATCTTTTGTAATGGGTTTTTTTATACAACGACGGTGGCAAACAAGCTTACGGTCGGCCTGATGGTAAGCAGATGCCTATGAACGCTTGCAACTCCAGAAGAATCACAATTTGTCGTGTTCGTCGCGGGCGGCGTCTGAGGATTCATCATCATCACATTAATCCCTTCCTCTCAACACATTGCATCCTAATAAAAAGACTACCACTAATAAAAAGAATACGGTAGCCAACGGAGGCTCTAAAAATACAGAAGATATGGTGTCACGTTATATATTTGCATACTTTTGGTAATTATAAGGCGTAATATATATTTTTTTATTCTTTAATTTAGGCATATTATATGCGCGTATGAATGTCAATAAGCTACCATCGGTTCGGAAAAATAAACCTCCGCCACGAGAAGAACCGGCGTAAGAAACTCGGCGAGGTGTCATTTTTACAAAACATTATATACACCGTATATTTGATTTAGGTACGAAGTTCAAAGTTTCTTATTTATGAAAGAAACCGTAGCTAGCTGTTCACTAGCTAGGAATAATGATCTCAGGACTGCCTGTAAAACTTGTATTGCTATTTACTTCGCAAGTTATTCCGTGCTAACACGAAGAAACTAACTAAATACCCTTAAAAAAATCTATTTCAGCATTGTAATCTGTCAATAACCATATACCAAAATATTTATTATTAAATACAAAATAAAAACACTCGTTTAATATTAATAACTTAAAATACAAGGTGGGCCCTGTAACTGGAGCAAATATTTAAAAGGAGGCTTCCTTAGAGCATCTGCAGTAACACCTGGTATACAATTTTTGTCCAAAAATTTTTGTTCCGGAGAAATTTTGATCTAAAGTTATGACCTCCGAGTAATGGATCTTGACACCACGAGTTTATAGTACATCAGTCAATGCAGATTTTGAAGTAGTATCAAGTTATGAGTCATAATTGTTTTTGCACTTTGTGTTTTCTTGGATATTTTTGTTTTTTTTTTTTTCAATTTATTGTCTTTTTAAAATAAATTGACATTAATTTCACTTCAGAAAAGAAATAAAAATAAACGTAAGCCATGATTGAAGAAAAAAATGTTTTTTTCAGCTGTTACCACTTGAAAATAATGATTGGCCCGCTAAATAGGCCACCGTTTGATTTTTTGCTCCTGTTACAGTGCCCACCCTGTATAAAACTTAAAGTAACTACAATCAAAATCAATTAACTGTTATTGTTTTGAATTTTAAAAGAGTCACGCGTCATTGGCGGTGTTCTGCCACCATTTAAATTTTGAATTTAAATCAAATTATTTTGACGGCGTAAAATAAAGGTTGTATGCGTAAAATAATGTTGTATTAGGTCTTATACTTATCGAGTCTTCAATAAAAAAAAGCTCGCTGCGCTCGTTTTGTAACAGTGCCCCTCGGATTTTAATAATTTACCGCAGATGTTCGAGGCCCGAGCCGTAGGACCCGGGTATGTCCTTAAACTACGACCAAGACCACCGGGGAATGGGCAGCAGCATTCCTAGAGTGCGGTGGAGATACTGCGATCGCCAACCCGCATACCAAGCGTGGCGATTATGGCATTTACCCCCCATGAAATTGGGGGAGGCCTATGTCCAACAGTGGACGTCCTAGGGCTGATATGGTGGTGGATAGGATAAAACTGATGTATGGCAAGATCTTGAATCTGATATCAATAATGAAAATTTAGTTTAGTGTGTTCATTATGACAGTTGGGTCGCGGGAGTCCGCTCCAAACCAGTCAAGTCATAGTGGCACTCTTTATACTTCAAAGAAGTTGATATACAAACCAATGACGTTTCAAATATACTTTCCGTATATCTTGACTGATATTGATATCTGCCAAAACAATGACAAACCAAATTAAACTTTACGTTGTGAGTTACAGAACTGTTTCTGAGTTAATCATAGATAAGCTGCAAAACATTTTGAAAGAGAAGAGGCTAGCTTTGTCTAAGTGTGTCTCTTTCCCACCTATTGCCATACCAGTAGGGTGATCATAAGCGAAGAAGTTCAATCAGTAGACGTTACTTATTGGTGGATTCAGATCAAACCAACGAGAAAACAATATTGCATTAATTAACCTGTACGACACCAATAACGTATTCGACGTATATGCGCACCATTGATTCGACAAAACGACGAATATATCCGTCATGGTGACGGCGTCCAATGCGATATCAACCTAGATGCATTTCTATTGATAGTGCGCTTAAAAGGTTAAATACTTTAACAAAAATAAGACGTCAGTGAAATAATTAAACCCTTTAATTGTCGACAACATGGGAGTTATGACGGACGTTGTCAAAATCACCTTCGTTCTTTAGTTGACGTGTAAGTGTCACTGCCGTTCATAAAGTATGGCGTTCAAAGGGTTAATTTGCTATTCATCAATGTTTGTCTGAGGATGTCAAACGCAAAGTTGAACCCTATAGAAATGCATGTAGGTTGATATCTCATTAGAGGCCATGACGGATATATACGTCGTTGGCTTCGGACCGTTGGTGCGCAATATAGGTACGTTGTTAGCGTCGAAAAGGTTAATAATACTCGAAAAGTTAGAGGACATGTATATTTCTCTTTGTTACGTTTCAGTAAACATGTCCAAAATAAGGGGGATAATGGTCACGTTAAACTGCCACGTTCTAAAAGGGCGTAGGTACATTGAAAGGATGAATAAGATTACCACTATTGGTAACATGTTCAATTAAAAGTTAAAATTAGACTGTATCAGTGTCACCTGCAACAGTGACAGTGCCGGTTTTCAGCCTTGACAATTTAATATTGACATAATTAAAGCACAATAAAAAAAGTTGACACAATACGTGTGTCATTTATGTAAACTGTAAATACTTAGACCGACTATTATGTATTGTCTTGTAAACAAATTAGTAATTTTACTTTCGTTTATAGTTAATAATATTGAGTATTTCTCGACTCAAAAGTTTTATATTGTAATGCTGTACCAGATATTTCTTACAGGAACATTTTAGTTCATATTTAATTTTATGTCATCCGGAATCATACCATAGCCAGTTCCGTCACGTGGAGGTCACGAGTTAACCAAGCTAAATTTTGACACCTCGTACAATTCTACCAAGGTAAGCTGACCCCTCGCTTGTATGCGGCGTCATCGAACACTATTTTGAGGCTTATATTTGTCGTGGCATCCAGGATTTTTCGTAAATATCATTTTATTATTTTTCCACGATAAAAATAAAAAAAAAACTAAGACCTTATTGCACATCTGCAGGATGAGACGAATCCTATGGTATATAATTTATCAAAATCGGTCCATAACTGTAGATCTGATGGGCATTATAAAGATCGGCTTCGCGTAATATATATATAGATTTAACACCTAAACGTGACTGAAGGTACAACATACGAGAAGATTGCCAACTTTGTATGTAACATAAATAAAGAACAAAGAAACATTTATTTACAGTCACAGAACACACACACACACACACACATATATATATATATATATGTATATATATATATATATATATATATATATATACATGATATGACTGACGGCATGTACTACTAGGCTATAGTTGGTAGTGACACTGCTTCCGAAGCTAGAGGTCCCGGGTTCGAATCTCGGCCAGGGCATTATTTGTGCATTTAGCACGGATATTTGTTCTTGGGTCTTGATGTTTTCTATGTATTTAAGTATGTATTTATCTATATAAGTATGTACATCGTCGTCTAGTACCCATAGCACAAGATTTGCTTCGTTTGAGCACGTTTGGGACTAGGTCGATTTGTGTAAGATTGTCCTCCAATATTTTTTATGACTACAATGCCAACAGAAGAAATTATAAACACAAACCACATAAAGTGTGTCCACGGTAGAGAAACTTCTAAGAGATAGCAAAATAAAATGTCAGTGCTATAAGAAGTTAACTTACTCGTATTACCGATAAGTGGCGTGCTGAATTAATTTGTATGGAAATAAAGATATCAAATTATGTGTCTAAGGCCTTATACTCCCAATTATGTGTCTAAGGCCTTTACTCTTAAAATACTATAATAAGGAAGACTACTGGGTTGCTGTATTTGAAACTGTATAATTTTGTATATAATGTACCTATGTACTTGAGCATTACGATTTTTTATACGAATCAAGAAGTGGGCGTCGAGTGCAATCTTAATAATCTGCTAAGGAACGGTCGGGTCGACCTCTTGGAGAATTCCCGGTCCACTGAGACCGTACAACCCTTTAAAGAGGTTTTACATAAAATAAAATGTACCTTTAAATTGTATAGCTAAACGTTTAATTAAAATCGTTTTACAGCCTTTAACGTTTAAGATTCAATTGAAACGATCTGTTGATTTGCTCTATTTAAAGGCTCCTTGGACAATTAAAGTCAGACAGGGTGAATTTTTATTGCAACACTTGACTAAACAGGCATTAAAGTCCAATGTCAAAATAATTACGAAAGTCAACAAAAGTTATGTTCCATCTTTTTGTTTTACCAGTAGTGTAATGATGCATTCACTGCATGATTTCACTTCAGTGTTAAAAATGCATTGGCATTTTGATGTGCAAGAGCGCAGGCAGCCGGTAGCCTTTTAACCGTACCTTTGCCGCTTAAGTGCACGAGCTTGCGCCCAAATTCACTTTTCACACTAAGTTACTAATGACACGGCATCTTAAAAAGGATTAGAGTTGTTGAGTTATTAGATGTTGTGCAAAGTGAATACCACCATATCAGCCGAAGGAGGTCCACTGTTGGATATAGGCCTCCCCCAATTTCGTGGGTGAGGCCTATATACGTTGTATGTATGTACGTGTTGTTGCTGCATTATTATCAGATAAGTTTGGATCCTTACTAGCTTCATTCTTGGTTCAAGCCCTGTATGCGGCCTGCTTATGTGCTCTTACATATTTACGGGGCCGATTAAACCACGGCCGCTTTTTCTCTCCTGCAGCTACCAGCGAGTTGGGAATAAAACATTCCATACCCGCCAGGATCGTCTCAGTGACAGCGGCTGCATAGGAGTCTGGATCTTCTGATGTGAAACAGAGCTGCCTCCACGGGTACAATGCGTAAAATTCACGCAGTCCATCCCAGTCTGCTGACCTATACTGCCACATGAGCCTTAGGTTGGTTGGCCGTGGTGGTTCCCGTCGCACACATGGTGCCTGTGTCCGGACGAGGCAGTGATCGGATGAACCGAGTAGCGCATTCACTGAGATGGAATACCCGTCCGGACGTGAAGTCAGCAGAAGGTCCAGTAGAGAGCTAGTATGGCCCTCGACGTCTGGTATTCTCGTGGGAGAACGTACCAGTTACGAGAGTCCATAGGCCAGAGAAAATTCGTGAGCAGACCTACAAGCGTAGTCGGTGGATCGAGAACTGAGCCACTCAATATGGTGGGCGTTAAAGGCTCTTAAGATCACCAGCTCCGCGGAGGGGTACTGCTCGAGAACTTTGTCAGTCGTCAATTGCAGGTGGTCAAAGAGCCGAATTGCGGGTGTGGCCTCTGTCTTCATAGGCTTGGAGGCGGCGACAGCAGACACCCTGCCGAGCATACATGCATACACCGGCATGTCTCAAGAACTTATGTTCGAGCGTGTATCCGGGATAATGAAAGTATGATGTATCAGATGGGCGGGATATCTGTGTCTCCGTAAGGAACAAAAGGGTCGGTTTCGCAGATTCCAGATGGTGGTGAACTGCGTCTAAATTTGAGTGTAGCCCCCGAATGTTACAGAAGTCCACTTGTGTGGAGTAGGGTACCGCTGAGAACCTATTCCCTTTTTTTCCTTGCCATATATATTTTTCGGATGTGTATAAAGGAAGATTCGCTGTGATGGGACAAACGCACTACAGTGGGTGGTGGGTACGGCACGGTGTAGTGGGCGCGGCGTACGGAAGGGCCCTCGGTCCGCTCCTGTTGTGGCAGCCAGGTCCACCCCGGTCTCCTTCTCCGGCACAACTGCCACACCAGGAATTATGCGCGAGGCTGGCGGTTCAGCCTTCCAGGGTGGAGATTAAGTGACCTCTGGGTTCGGGAACCCTACTTACCTGCGGGTGGCCAGCGGTCAGCCGTTTCACCGGGTCTCCCTTATCGCCGCACCCACTCTCCGGGCCTACACGAACCTAAGGCATGGTTATTAGTCCCTTAGGTCCCCCGTCGTCAACATAGCGCATCCTCAAGGAGCTCTGGAAACCTTACTCACCATCAGGAACACAACACCACATACCTACTGAGTAAGTTGTGGCGCTATTATGGCTGTGATCTTCTGTAAGGTGGAGGTACTTCCCCAGTTGGGCTGCTTCAAATACGAGCGAGATGACATTTATGCCCTACCTCCTGTAGACCTTTGATATATCCTCATACATAGCCTCCACCTCGTCGTCGGAGTGTGCCGAGGTCGGCGTGTATGACCGTCAACGAGTACGTCTTGGATACTCGGAGTATAAGATATACCTATCTTATACTCCGAGTATCCAAGCCACCCTTGCTGACACACTCTCGATCTTCACCACGTTGTTCACGAGGGATTTGTGGACGATAGACCCGACACCTCCCTGGGACTGTTGGTCGCCCTCCCGAAAATAGACCAAGTTGCCGGACTCCAGGGTTATCTTGTCCTCCCCTTCACTTCGGACTTCAGATAACCCTACGATATCTCAACGCAACTTGCTCAATCCTTCCTCCAGTTCCGCTATCCTTTCGTCTGTCCGCAGTGTGCGCGTATTATATGTTGCCAGGGCCAGAAGTCGGCGGTGGTGGTAGCCGGATCTTTGCCGGAGATTCTTCGCACCCCTGACCCCGCTAGTACCATGTCCGCTACCATAACCAGGGCACCGGGGGTCGCCGGAACCTCGGAGCCGTGGCTTGTTTGTATCTGTCATAGGGGGTAATTGCCATAATCGCCAAGCTTGGCATGTGGGTTGGCGATCGCAGTACCTCCACCGCACTGCAGGGACGCTACTGCCCATACCCCGGTGGCCTACGAGTAGGTCGTAGTTTTAGGACATACCCGGGTCCTAAAACTACGAAGTCCCAGTGCGCACAAGTTGTTTAATTAAATTGCGAAGCGTCTGTTTGACGTAACTGGTGACCGAAAAGCTGGCGACTTCCTCGCACAACGTATCGGTATCTTGATACAGCAAGGAAATGCCGCCAGCATCTTCGATACAATGCCTCTTTTGATTGAGTATTCTTGTAGATATTTTCGTGGTACATAAATTAATGCTTATGTAATAGAGTTTCTATTCCAAACATACGATTTTAAGACAGTGTCTATGTAATAGAAACTCTATTATATTGATCTCAAAGTATAATATCCAATGAAATACGAGCTGATATGTCATGAGAGATATGTCAGAGTCATACTTAAAGTAATTTACCTGTATTACAAGTGAATGCCTCTTAGACGAATACTTTTAGAAGAATAAAATCGATTGACAAGTTACTTGATACATTGATGACAGTAGTATAGAAGAGAGTGCTTAAGATAAAGCAAGACAGCTATTCCGTAGTTTTAAGTTAGTTGTAAACGATATTTTAGTTTGGAATATGTTGGATGAAACTAAAGTATTATGTTACATGTAATTTAGGATTCAATAAATAAATAAATGGGTATAATCACACGGGTAAGACTGACGAGCTTTGACCAACGACGAGTAGACTTTTTAACCAGCGATGCCGTTGGCGAAGTAAAATAGAATTTTAAAGCCTCTAAAGTTGCCAGCGCTCAATGGATTAATGTGATGTGATCGGTGTGATCGCTCGTTTTTTATCATCATGGTAGGTAAAACGAAAAGTTACTATGGCACAGCAAAGCAGCACCCAATACATCAAGTGCAACCGCAATGCACAATTTATCTTGATAATGCGCATTGTAACACAGATTGTAACTGTGGCAAAAATAATGGCTTGTTTGTTCCGGGCTTACGTGCAACGCGGGTCATAACTGTTGCACTGAACAAAGGCCGTGACAGAATAACAGATGTACAAACAGATGCCTGTGTTTGAGGAATTATTGAAAGCAGTTCATGTCATGACCATTCATGGCCCTTATTGCAATGTATATAAAGTACACGAATGGTCAGTTAACAGTGTTGGCGATGGTAAGATAATAAAAGTAATAACGATTTAAGCCACTGTACCTGAGCGCTATCGAGGGTTTGGGCCTGGAACCTACGACCAAGACCACCGGAAGTTGCAGCATCTGCATGGCAGCAGCATCTCTGGAGTGCGGTGGAGAAATCCGATCGCGAACCCACATGCCAAGCGTGGTGTTATGACATCTATCCCCCATGCGCAGAACAAGAATACTCGATGGCCTCGATCTTCAGCGGTTTTTGCGGTACTCTTTGGGGGGGCCTATGTCCAGGACTAGACGTCCTTCGGCTGATAAAATGATGATGATGATTAACCGAGCGGTAAGATACAAGACGTGAAATCTGGAGGTCGTGGGTTCCAACCCCAGCTCGTACAGTCACCGTCATAGTACGTAGCAGCCAAATTGGCCGAATTGTTACTCAGGCGATGGACGTACGGACATGGCGAAACTATAAGCGGTCTTCCTTACGGAACCCTCAAAATCCTCAGTTGAAAGTAATATACTCAACTATTCCAACTTAGTGGAATGATAAAAAGTTTAAACATAACTCGGACTGTATTAAGACGGTGCTGTTAGTCGGGATGCAAGTCACTGGACCAGAACTTTTTTAACTTGCAAGAAACCGACCCGCCAAGAATATTCATTGGACTAACTGCAGCCACAGTAAGAGTTTGAAATGAAATTAAGTCCTGAGTTGTGCTACTTTTAATTTGTGCGCTTTGAAACTACGCATCTGTATTACTCGCCTTTTGTTCGCTGTATTAAGCCATAAAAAGAGATTTACTTACTTTTCATTCCTTAGCACTACGTAGAACGCTCGTATCTGAAATAGATAAAGTTTTTGCATTCACTAAGCGTAATAATGGAAAAACATATACTATCGTATATGGCAATGAGAAACTATTTATTTATGCCGCAAACAGAAGCTCCGTTTTAAAAGATTATAATTATGTTTAATCAATCAATCAATGGTTTATTTTGCTTACAGAATATTATATGCAAAATTTTGTAGTTACCTATTTAATCCAAGAAAATGTCAAATATCACTTAATATCTAAAATACAGCTCCTAAATATGTCGTATAATATAAACTAAAGTGGTTTTTGTCAATAGTTTAATAGCTATTTACGATACAAGGGTTGTAAAACAAAGAAAGGCCGATATCGCAGATGTTTGAGGCCCGAGCCGCAGGCGAGGTTCATAAATATGCGAGAGAGGGCTTTCTGTTTTACGATTTGTGTTTCGTACACAGTTTTACGTCACCACTTAGTCAAAAAGTGGGTTTTTCCGGACGCGCAGGAGTAAAAAATTAAAAGGATGCTTCCTTAGAGCATCTGCAATACCCTCTTGTGTCCAAATATTTTATTTATTAATGCAATTCAATGCAGATTTTGCGGAAGCATCTTATTATAGTTGCTTAATAATAGTTGCTCCATGTTTGATTTTGGATACCTTTGGACTTATTTTAATTTTATTTAAATGTTTGTGTTTTTTTATTTAAATAAACAGTTATTAAAATAAGTAAAAAAATCACGTACCTAAGCTATATTTGCATCAAGAATTAACTAAATAAAACATTATTTTTTCAATTGATACCACTTTACTTTTAATTTTTTGTTCCTAATACAGGCCATATCCTTTATTTATATTATCCTCAGTATATTTTAAAATATAATCGGAACAATAAATATGTCTATAAAAAGTACTAAGCATACCCAAAATATCTCGATAACGAAAAACTTCAATTTTTTTTTTAAACAAATACGTGTCATGTTTCACGGATTATTGATTAGTTACCAAACATTCTGGCAAGAAACCAAGTTGACTAGAGCATTCATAGAATTGAGTGTAGCCACAGTTATTTGGGCAGCTAATTATATTAAACCAGAAGTTGTAAGAGTTACAAGAGTCTCGGCACATAACTTCTTTGTTATTTTCTTATTAGGCGTTTATTTATTGCCTTTATTTATTAACAAGCTTTTATTGTTACCCCCGATATGCATTCTTATTATATAAAAACATGTTTTTTAAATTTATTATCACAAGCATATATATATATATATAATTGTGAAGTCAATACCCCGGGTTTGTCCTAAAACTACGACCAAGACTACCGTAGGATGGGTAGCAGCATCCCTGGAGTGCGGTGGAGATACTGCGATCGCTAGCCCGCATGCCAAGCGTGGCGATTATGGCATTTACCCCCAATGAAATTGGGGGACATCTAAATTCAGCAGTGAACGTCCTTAGACTGATATGGTGGTGGTGGTGGAAGCCAATACATTGGTAAGAGACATTTAGAAAGCAATCGATTAGTTTCCTAGATTGCATCCTACATAATAAACCAACTAAAACTTATCGCTTTATAATTCTAGTTTTATTGAGATTTAATTTCCTTACTACGCAAAAAATTTAAATTCAGATTTCTAAATCTTATTTTCTTTTATGAAATACGAGGAACGGGAGCAGACCAATTGCCTGATGGTAAGCAATGAATCAAATCATAGCTTCGATAACTATAATGCCAGTTTATTACTCAGAGACTCAAGCCCTCCCAAACATATAACTCAGCAGGAAATAGAAATCACTAAGGAGGTATATTTTTATACATATAAGTATACATATATTGATTACCACTTATTATCGCTGAGATTAAACTCTTGTCTACTAGACGAAATACTTACAGAAGATTGGTTGTTTTCAATTTAAGTCAGGTACGATATAGCTATTTTTCACACATTACTGATTTATGTTTGAAAAACAACTGTTGTATATAATTATTAAACAACAATAATGACATGATTTGCAATTTCACATGGTGCAATTTCGCGCTGGAATTATTTATCTACTTAACACTACTTCCCAACGCAATTATTAATACTAACATTGTAACAGTATAATTTTTCCTTTTTTCCAATGTGTCATACAATAAGCTCGTAAGTAAGTTTATTTAACTTTATTGTCCACGATTCCGGTGTCGAATTGTCGATACAAACCCGATAGGGTTTAACGATACTTTTCTGTCAAACCAAATGTATACGTTTTCAATTGTAAATAAATTATTTCAAAAAAACATTTCGTTATTACTAGCTTTTTGTAAAATCTAAAGACAAGTTTCCAAAATTATCCAATTCCTTACAATGAAACAATTAATGGGTCTACGTCAGATAAAAGAGAATTTATGAATTATGCTCAATTAGCATTCAGCAGATAAATATGCCATCAATCATAATTAGACGAGATTCCTTCAAGGTGTAATTAGACTACAATCACGACCTGGGTATAATTAGTAAGAAACGTTTTCATATCGTAACCATTTTCATGCAGCATACGTACTTTAAATGTTCAACCGATTTAGATGAAATTTAGTACAGAGATAGTTCGAGTCCCGGGAAAGGACACAGGATAGTTTTTAGTCCGGAAATTATTCCTTAGAGGGTAAAGGGGGGAGGGGGGTAGATTTTTGTACGGGCGAGCAATATTTTTGCCTGCGACTACAACTATTTAATAGCAATCATTTCTATAATATACCGAGTTGCACGCGGACGGAGTAGCGGGCAAAAACTAGTAGCAAATATGCTATTTTATTTTTATTTATAACTAGCTCTAACGCGCAGCTTTGCTCGCGCACGTTAACTTAGGACTTATTTAACCTTTATCGGTTTTATTTAAAAATCTGTACATAGTCGGCGGTAATTCATAATATTTCTTTATATGCTATATAAAAAAAAAAAACATTCTTATAGGATGCCTTCATCATAAGAGGAATACGTGTGCGAAACTTTAGGTTTCTAGCCCTAAAGGGTTTGGTCTGTGTAGGGGTTGAATTTTGGAAAACGCTGAAATGCGCAACTAATTATTTTTGCCGTAATCACCACCACCACCACCATATCAGCCCTCGGACGTCCACTGCTGGACATAGGCCTCCCCCAATTTCATGGGGGGTAAATGCCATATACGAAATTTTATACAAATATGTCCAAGGAATAAAAAGTTAAATACAAACTTTTATCCCCAATACAACCACTTGAGGGGTTGAATTAAAAAAATCCTCTTTAATTGATGTCTACATCATAAGAGGAATACGTATGCGAAATGTTAAGTTTCCATCCCTAAGGATTGTTTTGGCCTGTGCGTTTATATAAAACTTTCATCCCCTATTTTACCCTCTTAAGGGTTGAATTTTGGAAAACACTGAAGCACATTAGTTATTTTTTCTGTACTCAATTCATAAGAAAATTTCATGCATATATGTCCAAGGATTAAAAAGTTTCATACACACATTTATCCCCAATTCAACCATATGGGGGTTGACTTCTGAAAAAAATACTTATTTTAGTGAATGCTTACGCCATAAGAGTAATACGTGTGCAAAAGTGGTCTAGCTCGACGCGAGCGGTCCACGAAGCGCCTCCAACAAATTGACACTAGCTTATGACGTCAGGTGCAAGTTATTGAACATGCCATTGTAAGGGATAATAAGTATATTGTTATTTAAGTCTTGAAATACGGCGTTAAGGTATATAGTTGTGCTACAATTTATTCTTTGTTTTTACATTTCTATTAGTATACCTTGTATTTGACTTTTGGATTATAAAGAATAAAAAATAACTTTAAGATTTTTAGAAGTTAAAATTATTTGTTAGTCATTTCATGTTTTTAGCAGCGGTATTCATAGGCGGTGTGAACAGCAGTATGTGTCACAAGGTAGCTAAATTATTTCCGTCCCAGGCGTATTCACGTGTAACCCTTACTACGCTCAAGATTCTACTTTATATTTTATAATATTTCACTTCACTCAGGATTCAATATACCACCCTCGTCGTAAATATGTAATTTTGTTCCCTTGAGATCTTATCTTATTCATCTTACTATACCCAATTCAATCGGGTAAACAGATAGAGAACGCGAAACTGTATGAACTACTAAAGTTACTGCGAAAAGACTCTATTATTGGGCGTAAAAACTGGATTATCAATCACTAGCAGATCAAAGTTACGCCATTAGAGTTTTTAGAAGAAAATTCGTCCGGAGTTCTCCGTTTATATCTATATAGGGATATTAGGGATATCAAAGATAAATCTTGTCCTAGTTTTACTTCTTTTGATCATTAACTCAGTTATATATTTATTTGTTTTATATATAAAACACACACATTTTGTTTTATATATAACATATATGTTATATTTGTTACTGTATATATTTTCCCCGGTAAATGTATGTATGTAGTTTATAAAATATTCATATTAATACTCAAAAATTATTTAACTTTCCATGTTTTTTTATTATTTTACTCAATGCACCCACTTTACACAATACCACAATACCTGCGGTTTTGTGAAAACACTATACCAACCGTTTATTTTATTCATGACGAAGTGAACCCAAATGCGTAAAAAGTTGCTAATCTGTCGTGCTGTAATGGTTATGCTACGGTTATGCTCTTTTTACTCCGAATGTGGTGTTTTCTGCCACACTGCGGTGACAGATTGAGATTGATAAGGATTTTTTTCACGTGGAAAATTCACTTTAAATCTCGTGTCAGTATTTTGAAAATACTCGTATTTTGTGATGAACAGATTGGCTTTTATATGCGGGTGAGTTTTTACAAATTAATCCCTTTCCAGCGAAATAATGAATTCAATTGTTCCACTTGGTTGGATTTTCACTTTTTATTTCCAATGAGTACAGAAAATCTCATTTAACAAAATAATGTAAATAAGTAACACAATCATTTTCTTTCGTAGATCAACTTTAAAGTTAAATTTGGCTATTAAGAGACATCGGGATACTTAGAAATATTAAACTGTTCTCCCTCAAAATTAGCTTACGGTATCCTGGATCAACAACGTAATAAAAGCGGTACCGAAGTTAAATTTCAGAGCTTGGAGCAAAGATAATTGTTATTGTTGGAAGTAGGCGAAGTGCGAACTAAATTACCACATAGAGGGTAAAAAAGGAAGATTGGATTTTTTCTAATTCTCCCTTATCACGATGGAGTGTTCGCTTACCCAGGTAAGTGTTGGAATTCGGTTGGCTGCTGACACAGCGAAATTAACGCCACTGCCCTCGAGATTGGGCCTGGATTATCAGCTAAGAAAGTTCATTTAAGTTAGCAAAGGTGAGAAATTGCGGAACCCCTCTCATAGTAAACTAAATCTCGCGCGCAACTACGGATTAAGTTCAGGTTTAAAAATTCAGATATATGTTTGTGGTAATATAGCTTGTTTCATCTGTTGTTAGTCTTCATAACCTAGAACTATGAGTATAATATAAAAAAGGGCGTTATGAAGTAAAAGAACAGACTTTCAATCTTTTAATAATAATGAACATTAGAGATTTACGATTAGGTGGGGGAATGAAGGTGCCAAACGTTTGAGCGTTTACCTCAGGTTATAAATCGTTACATAAATAATTTCAAGTAATTCATAGAATTAAAAGCAGTAAGTACTTTGCGAAATTCCATAATAAATTTCTAGAATAATATTCCTTTGCTATTTCTATAATGAACGTGTAGGTCAACTGGTGATAATGCAATATTTGTATACTGGGTGATTTCGGGGTCGTGATCCCGAATGAGAAAGTATAGTGTGCACTCTATCTATAGGGACAGTAATGGAAAGGGAATTTGTTCTTATGTAAGTTGTGTAATTGATTATTGGGGATAATTATAATAATAATTATTATTATTATTATTATCCACGAACGCTAAACAGAGGGGCAGGTTATACTCCTCAGTCTTCTGTATAACCTGACGGAGCGTATGGATGTGGTCTACGGTGCTAAAGCCTCTTCGGAAACCGGCTTGTTCGGGAGGCTGGAAGTCATCTAGCCTGCGTGCGAGACGGTTCGTAATGACTCTTGAAAACAGCTTATAGACATGGCTCAGAAGTGAGATGGGTCGGTAGTTCTTCAGTAAGGAGTTGTCACCCTTTTTGAAGAACAGGACCACCACACCTCTGTTCCTTGCCTTTGGAGTTTTCCCTTCCAGTATGACGGAATTGAACAACTTCTGAAGGGCTCTAAGGACCGGTTTTCCACCCGCCTTCAGGAGTTCCGCTGTAATTCCGTCTTCACCGGGTGCCTTATTGTTCTTAAGCTGTTTAAGAGCCATGCTAATCTCGTACAGGCTGATGTCCGGGATATCTTCGGTATAGTGCCGGGTTAATCTAGCTCTTCGGTCTTCCGCCAGACCAACTTCGGGTCTGCTAGTTGACGTGTATAGCTGTCCATAAAAGCACTCTATCTCACTCAGAAGCTCAGGTTTGGACGAAACGATTCTACCATCTTCAGTTTTTAATCTGGCGAGCTGGCTCTGCCCAATAGACAGATCTCTTGAAAAAACTTTAGAGCCCTTATTCTGCTCGAAAGCCTCCTCAATACGATTTGTATTGAATTGGCGCAGATCGCGGGTAAGGGACTTGGAGATCTGTTTATTGAGCTGCCTGTATAATGTCGCATCGGCTGAAGACTGCAGAATCATCTCATTCCTTTCCTCGATGAGTCTCTGAGTGGAGATAGAGATCCTTTAGGCTCTTTGAGTTCGTTGGGCCTTAAATAACTTAGACCCAATGCTATGGACAGCTTCCACAAACCCGTCGTTGAATTCGTCCACATCGCCGCCTAGACAATCGAAACGGTTTTGGAGTTCCAGCTGAATGCTCTCGGGGTTTTGGATTTGGACTGCTGCTGGACGGAGCGTGGACTTCATCAGTCGAGAGCGTTCTAGCTTGACGCATATATTCAATGTGCCTCTTACCAGACGATGATCACTTCCGGTTTTAACCGTACTGATCACAGAGACATCATTGAATATATGCCTCTTCGTCGACATGATGAAGTCAATCTCGTTTTTTGTTGCACCGTCGGGACTCATCCAGGTCCACTTCCTGTGCTCGCGTTTCTTGAAGAAGGAGTTCATCATGTAGAGTCCCTCCTTCTCCAAGAAACCAGCCAGTAGTGGGCCCCGGTGGTTCCGACTTCCAACTCCAAATTGCCCCACTCTCCGTTCTTCACCATCTCTCTTGCCCAGTTTCGCGTTGAAATCCCCCATAACAACGGTGAAGTAGGTTTTGGAACTATGCATGACTTTTGATATATCCTCATACATAGCCTCCACCTCGTCGTCGGAGTGTGCCGAGGTCGGCGCGTACACCTGTATGACATCCAAAGAGTACCACTTGGATACTCTGAGTATACGGTACGCCACCCTGGCCGACACACTCTCAATCTTCACCACGTTGTTCACGAGGGATTTGTGGACGATAAACCCGACACCTCCCTGGGACTGTTGGTCGCCCTCCCGGAAATAGAGCAAGTTGCCGGACTTCAGGGTTATCGTGTCCTCCCCCTCTCTTCGGACTTCAGATAACCCTACGATATCCCAACGCAACTTGCTCAATCCTTCCTCCAGTTCCGCTACCTTTTCGTCGGTCCGCAGTGTTCGTGTGTTATATATTGCCAGGGCCAGGAGTCGTCGGTGGTGGTAGCCGGATCTTTGCCGGAGATTCTTCGCACCCCTGACCCCGCTAGTACCCTGGCCGCTACCAAAGCCAGGGCACTGGGGGTTCCCGGAACCTCGGGGCCGTGGCCTGTTTGTATCTGTCATAGGGGGTAATTGCCATAATCGCCACGCTTGGCATGCGGGTTGGCGATCGCAGTGTCTCCACCGCACTCCAGGGATGCTGCTGCCCATCCCCCGGTGGTCTTGGTCGTAGTTTTAGGACATACCCGGGTCCGGGTCTGATGATGATGATGATGATGATTATTATTATTATTTATTTGACATTATCACACTTCAAACTGTTCTTATTTATATATTTTTTGTTTAATATAATTTGTGTAATTACTTGGGATAGTGCATATTTTTCGTTTTTTCTTTTTTTTTCTTTTGTTTTTTTTTATACATTATTACCTATTAATCTTATTATTGTGACATTATTCTATTAATTGTTCTGTAATTTGTATTGTTAATTTATGTTCAACACAATATCTATTGTTATGAAAAATGAAATTAAATGAATGAAATGAAATGTGTTGTACATGGTCATACTGGACAATTTCTCCCAATTCTTCCGGATGTTTTCCTCTACAGGTCACATTTCTCAACCGATTCTCGTGAAATTTTGTGAGCAGGCCTGAGGAGTCACAAGTGCGTTGCCGACCCTTTATTGACTTGGGAATGCGCTGTGTTGAGAGTGAGGGGCCGGCAGACGTCTCAAGCTGTCAAGCTAGAGACATATACAGGTCCTTCACTCCCAAGACAGCGCATCCTCGCGAGCTCTGGCAACCTAAACCACCAGGAACACAACACCAAATACCTACCTAAGGGGCAAGTAGTGACGGTATTATAGCTGTGGTCTTCTGTAAGGCGGAGGTACTTCCCCAGTTGGGCTGCTCCAAATTTGAGCGAGATGACGTTTCGCTGTGCCCTACCTCTTCACAAACATCCAGAACTCAGGAAAATTCGTGCTCCGGCTTCATAGGCGGGGCCACTAGCGGTTTGTAGTTGGTGCCTGCTGCTGTTTGGCTTAGTTAAGCCAAAGTGGTCGTCGCTTACTCGTATTTTAAACATGTCTATTTGAGTGACGTCTATTTTAAGGCTCATACCGACTGAATTCCGCGACCGAATTTCATCGCCGAAGTCCGTGGCGGAATTTATCCGCCGGTCTGTGAAGGGATCATAAATATAGTTTGAAGTTGCGGTCGGAATCAGTCCAGCGGAATTCGCTATTTGATTGTAATTTTAACATGATACCTCCACCCCTATCTGAGGAAAAGGGTCTTAATAAACGTACAACGTGATCTTATAAGGGTTCCTTTCCTTTCTTTTAGGGCACGAAACCTTAAAAATGTATTACAACCAAGCTGAACAGCTGTAATGTCCAATTTGTCGAGAAATTAATCGCAGAAAGCTTTCGCAATAAAGAGGTGGAAGATATTAATCACTGTGGATAAAAATGAAATTAGTCCATTTGTCGAGCAATTTTGTATACGGCTGGTTTTAATGGGCTGAGTTACATATACATTGGTGTTGTTTGGAGTTAAAGTTAGGAAGGAAATATTCCAATGTCAGTGATGCATTAACCTTTAATTACTTGGTGCTGTTAATTAATCTATCTATCTTTATCTATCTAAAAGCAATAAACAAAAAACATTTAAAATTAACATACGGTGTCCCCTTGTTTTGCAGACAAAAGTTTCATAGAGTATATATATATATATTTTTTTTAATTTATTTATATTACAAAAAAAATTACACATTTCAATACAAACTTATAGACGCGCACAGAAACCTATTTAAGGTTTATGCGTGACGCGAATGCATCGCACCGCTCACAACAATAATATCACAATCCTTATATACCCAAGCAATTACGATACAACTATATGTAGTAGTTATTGAAGATACACTCCAGAAACTACACCTCGCTGTCAGTTAGAAAATATCTTTTTAATGCGTTCTTGCATGATTTTTTGTCTTTAAGGACACTTGTGTGTATATCTTCTGGTATACTATTTAGAAAGTTAGGCAGCATGTACTCCCACGTCCTCCTGCCATATATATTTACATAGTTAGCTAGAATATATCTAGGCTGATAATCTAAGTTACGTAATTGTTTTAGTCTAATTCGAGTTTTTAATGATTTTATTTTATCATAGTTTTCGAGAACTATAGACATATTAATTTTTTTAAATATTGACATTACTTTGCAGTATTTAAATACGCTGGACTCGTCCTTAAGTTTATTTTTCATGTATTTAGGTACAATAGTTTTAAGTATGCTCAATTGTAGCTTGTATATGCAGCTTATATTGATTCGCAGTATTGCTCATTTCGTAGAAAGCTTTGCTACGAAACCGTAACTGTTTAGGTAGGCTTTTTAGGTCATTGTGTAGAGTCATTTAGATCTAGCAGAAAAGTAGGTTGAGTTAGGTTAGAACCGCGACTTTATGAAGAAAATGCTTTCTATGAAATGAAAATTATGGGAAACATACATTATATGAAAACTCTGTCTGCGAAACAAGGTACAACGTTATTAAATATTAATTGACTTGACTAATGTCGAATGACGTCATATTGTTAATTAACTTATTAACAAACTTATTTAGTGTTAGTATTTAGTTTTATTTTATATATATGTAAGTTAGTTTATTTTTTGTTACGTACCCTGTACATATATTGCTATTGTGTGTTTATTGCAACAAAAATGTTTGCTTACTAACAAATAACTCACTGATCAAGCTGTGTGCCCTTAGCTTATGATATCATGCTAATCTTGTTAGCTACAGATACGTGGAAATAAACTGTATCATATATAATATCTGTAAAGAGTACCTTCCTATTAAAACAAAATAGTAACATGGGCGTAACATTGTAAGCATAAAGTTTTGTTATAAAACCATTCAATATTCCTATGTGTAGAGAAGCCAAGAACCAAGCAAAAAACCAAGAATAATCAAAACCCCACATCCACAGAACTGCTTCGCATTGAGATAAAATAAACACTATCAGCTTACTCCAATCTTGTTGACCCTATTCGCCTGAAAATTGAAACTTGCCTCAACAGTGACATTTTCTCTCAAAATGGTGCAGACTTCCCGGAATAATCTTAGCCAGCCATTCTGAACACGCACGCGGCTTCGTCGTTATATTACAATAAATATCCTCGCACAAACTAGTCCAATGATCCTCGCGTCATCGAAGCAGTCAAAAGGTCATCAAAAGGGTTTTCCTCGCCGGAAATGTAACTAGGATTCCCCGCACGCACTCAAAGCAAACAAGGAAAAAATCGTTTTCTCCACCCGGAGGTCCTACTTGCCAATTATATTTATTTGTCCCAAGACTGCGGTAGGCCTTAGCCCCTTTTTACGATGCTCGTCTGTTTATCTTTTTGACGAAATTTCAGTTCGGAAAAGTTTTGTCAGATAGTAGTTTCATCGAGTTTTGGGTAAACTTTATCCCAGATTCAAACTAAAATATTTATTCTGTAAGTAAGCCATAGCAGAGGGACTCTCTTTTTAATACTACTGCTTCACAAATTATGATAGATATCTGTTAAAGATGAAGATTCATAAGTAGCAGTCTGTCTTTGTTTAGCGTTGACAATTAGTTATAAAATAATGGGATATGATCGTTTACATATGCTTGAACATTTATATTGTTTTTTATTCGTTTGGTATAAACTTTTAAATTTACGCTACAATATATTATGAGAAACTACAGAGCATTGTAGCAAACAAAACTAAGTTGAAGAATACGTAATAATAAATGCATTTTTTTATCATACCTTGCAGCCCCGTATTTAAATTTTTAATGCTGTATGTGTTTATAAATAGTATTTTTACTGTCGGAATTTACGTGCCGTTCTTATAGGCAACACAGTAAACAAAATAAAATTGAACTTGTTGTATTTACTTTTGATTCGATCGTTTTATTTTCCCGTTTTTAAACTTACTTACTTTATTTCCTATTTGTAATAATTAATACTACATTACTTATTCGTAATAATCATAATACTTAAACGTCGAAATCGTTTCCAACGAATTTCTCCAAAGGTTACATTTTTCTGAACCTCGTTGATAGTATAATACTTGGATATTCCACATTATTTTTGTAAAACAAATAAGTATGAAATAACAAATTAGTAACCGTGTATCTAAAACTATGACTGATAACAAAATGATTCACACTAAACTAAAACAAATTAATAAAAATAAACATAATTAAAAATCTAGAAAGGGCCCCTGCGGCATTGTGCCCATAATGCTGGCAGCGTTATTCTAAGAATTGTTTACGCCGATACTCACGACTGACACACACACATGAATCATGATGACATTAAATCATCAGCGTGGCGTAAAAAGTTGCTATTACGCAGTGCATGTTTTGAAATTTCTTACATTGAAAGTCAATAAATGAGAAGTCACGTCACTGACATTACCAAAGATTAATTGTAGTCCATTCATGTAACATAAAATTTATTTTATTAACTTCACATATCAATTTTCATTATTTCCAGCAGCAGTCGTATAAAACATTATGGTTACTGTTGTACTAGTGCTATGCTAATGACATCTCAAACAATATAAGTCCTTTACCCACATCTCAACCCACGCTAGCGTGAAGGACAATCTAAGACATACATTGAACATTCCAATATGATTTCAATGTTCCGCTAGTTATTCTGCGCACCTCAAGCTGACGTGACAAAACGAGCACGTGAAACACATTGAAACCAAAATGCGACAAGCGTGTCTCAAACTGTACCCCTCTCGTAGCAACCGAAAAGCGAGAACCGTAAATCCTCGCCGCAGCGGTCACTCGCAATCACAAGTGAGGCGAAGATTGTAAAGGGTCAAGGGGATTACGTCTCTGCCACCGCACAATGGCGCGCCATCTTAAGTACCATAAGAAGGTTTTCTTTAAAGCCTGGCCCAATGAATATAAGTCAACCGTAGACTATACTTGTGTCCTATTGACCATGTAAATCTACTCAGGGGCATTTAAAACGGGTTTGTCTGTAAGGAAATTCTGTACAAAGTGTACCCATTTTTTGATCATGACTATATCGTCATCATATACATGACGCTATTGTATTTACTACCGTCACACGCCCAACAAATATTCGATGAAGCTCTTCAATTAAGTGTCATGTGACATGAATTAATTTAGACCCAAAACATTTACTTTTTGCTAGCGCTGGCCTTCCTTCATACACATTTATCGAATCTGATTATTTTTGGCTTATACAAATCAAAGAATTACAAAAATATCTGTATCATTACGAAAACTCGTAGTTCGATCTGACACACTTTTCTATATAAAACAATTTAGAGCGTGATACTAAGTTAATCAGTAAATAGCTGATTAAAGACGTGTCTAAATTCAGGAGTTCGGGAATCGACGAACTTCTAAGCCATTTAACAAATTGATTTGAGTGAGCGGAAGGGATGTTTATGTAATTAAACCTCACAGGTATTTGTGAAGTTAGCTTGATATGTGTGAATTAAACGTTACACCACATATTAAAAGAGACACCTCAACTTTTATTGAATAGTTAGTAAAAAAAGGAAAAAGTAAAAGTGATTTATTCTTCAATTTAGGCATATTATATGCACCTATGAATGTCTATAAAAACTACCCATCAAATAAAGATGCAAAGCCTTTCTGAGAAACAGATTTTTTAAATGTTGAGGATTTCAGTTAATAGCGCAAAGCAATAAATATGCAATAGCGTTCTCGTGATCAAGTGGTTAAAGTCTTTGACGTGGTAAAACAGAATAATTGATAGAAAATCAGGCGTCAATTTTTGAAAGTTTCGATGAAGCGGAATAGCAAAACACATTATGCTGTAATGTAAATGTAAGGAGTCTGCTACTCTGCGGTTCGAAACACAGTCTACTCCCATGGGACCACAAATTACTTATTATACTTCATCGAATAATATTGGATAAAAAAATATTTGTGAACAATCTTACACAAACAGACCTAATCCCGAACCGAACTAAGCTGAGCTTGTCCTATGTCCATAATAGGCGACAGAAACAGCCAGGACTCGGGAACTATTCATGTTCACAGAAATAAGTGCCCCGACCGAGATTCGAACCCGGGACCACCAGCTTCGTCAGCAGGGTTACTACCAACGAGGCTAAAGAGGGGATTCTGCCATAGAAGTCATTAAATTAGGTTTGTCTTGCACGTAAAAACTTTACCATTTAATAAATAATTTTTAAGAAAAAAAACCGACTTCAATGGGGGAGTCCGGTGAAAGATTATTAATCTTAGATGGTGCACTCATAGATTCCATACAATAAAATACAAAAATGGCTATAAGTATGTTTATAATGGTAGAAGACTAAGTACCCTCAATTACTCATGAAATCATGGAAAAACCTTGCTTGCTTGACTAACAAAACGAAGAGAACAAATCGCCAAACGTGAACTACGCGTCGTTGAAGAGTTCCGTTCTGATCATCATCAGCAGTTCCACTTCATCAAATGTCACTTTTATGAATGAAAATGCTTGATTAGTTCATGAAAATACTAAAATCACTATTTGTGTGCCTTTCACATTTGAGGAGTTTCCTCGATTCCTAATGGATCCCATCATCAGAACTCGAGCATGACAAAAATCAATCGTGAAAATAGAACTTGCTTAACAAACACCGCTAGAAGGACAAATCGCCAAACGTGAACTTTTCGTCGTTGAAGAGTTCTGTTCTGATCATCATCAGCAGTTCCACTTCATCAAATGTCACATTTTTGTATGATAATGCTCGATTTGTTGATAAAAACACAAAAATCAATATATGTTTGCCTTTAAGATTTGAGGAGTTCCCTCAACTCCTCATGGATCCCATCATCAGAACTCGAGCATGACAAAAATTAATCGTGAAAATAGAACTTGCTTAACAAACACAGCTAGGAGGACAAATCGCCAAACGTGAACTTTTCGTCGTTGAAGAGTTCTGTTCTGATCATCATCAGCAGGTACACTTCATCTAATGTCACATTTTTGGATGCAAATGCTTGACTTGTTGATAAAAACAAAAAATCACTATATGTTTGCCTTAAAGATTTGAGGAGATCCTTCAATTCCTCATGGATCCCATCATCAGAACTGCCTTTTGACAATAACGGGACCAACTTGGATATATATACATACAATCAAAACAAAAAAAATTCAAATCGGTTAAGAAATGACGGAGTTATGGAGTAACAAACATTAAAAAAAAAAAAAAAACAAAAAAAAAGACAACCGAATTGATAACCTCGTCTTTTGAAATTTTGAAGTCGTTTAAAAATGGCTTAGCTCAGATCATAGATTTAAACCTTAGGTCCAATTAAGAGGGCGCAGTACGCTCGGTTCTCCATACAAACGTATTTAACATGAAACTTTGATACGTAATGGGATCCGGCATATCTAGGTCAGAAATAAGTTCCTGTTGCTAAAAATTGTAAAAGAAAAAAAATACAGCGGTTTTTTTAAGTTTTTTACGGCTTGTATGAAAAACTTAATAATCACTGTATTTTTTCTCCATTATAATTTCAAGCAACAGAAACTAATTTTCGACCTAGATATGCCGGATCCCATTGTGTATACAAAGTTTCATGTTATTCTAGCATGGCGTTTTAAAATGGGAGCGTAAATACGTTTGTATGGAAAACCGAGCGTACTGCGCCTTCTTAAGCATTTAGGGCTAACAAGGGAGAACCCGAAGATAGTCGTCTAATTACTCTTTTTGCGTTTTACACACTGTATTCGAAACATTCTAAATTAATTATACCCTTGCAATATCAGATTCCCATTGTGCACTGAGCAGTAGATACACGTCCTTGTAATATCAATATCACACAAATTGATATTGTCTGCTATTACGAAGCAAACATTGTAACGGGAATGTTCAGTTCAGTAGTCCAACAAATGTTTTCACAAAATGGATTGATGTTGAAAGGAAACGTCATTTCGAGCCGTAATGCCACTTCTGTGCTACGTTTTGAGCGGCTTCTTTACATAAATGTCTACTTTTTGGAGATATAAATTCAAATAAAGCCAAACGGCAATTCGTTAATTTCTTCATCATATATATTATCTCCACCTTGCTCTTGTACTTGAAAAAAAAATGAAAAAAGTCTATATTTCGTCACCGTCATTTTACCCTTACTTATGATATTATTAAATATTTGATTAGCCTCGTTATCCCGTTACTGACGCTTATCTACGTAAGTCACATTTCACTTAACCTAGTGGTCTGTGATGTCACGTCACGAAAAGCTAATAAATAGGAGGGGCAAGAAATACCTGTTAGAAAGATTAGGTAAAACAAGTAAAAATTTATGGCACCGTAAAAATATTCTATACCTCTATATTTTTTTAATTTTTTATGTTTAGGTTGTAACGCTTATGCAATCATTTTAAGTCTCGTTTTTACTTATACCAACAAACCATTTTTCGTTTACAGAATAATGAAGAGACCGAGTCTATTTTGACCGGTTGATTGATTAATTAATTTTCACGCCACACCTGGCCCCGGGAAGACGTAAAATATTGTAGGTACTTTCTTTACCTACTACGGACGCTTAAAAGGGAAATCTAACACACACCTAAGATGAGCGATCTGGACCTTTTTCGACATAGGGGAGTAATGTATAAATACGAATGAACTTGGTTTTATAACACGATCATAGTAACGCCGCGGAACACCAATGGTTGCACCGCACAACGCATCGACACACACATGCACAGCCGCACCGTATATAAGGCGACCGCGCGAACCGGAGCATCATTCACTCGCTAGACGGCGACGAGTGCGATAGCCCCGAAGTCCACTCGAAGTCGTAGTAAATACTTGCCCTGACTGATAGCCCCGCAGTCATCAGGTGTCAAGTAAGCTAGGACGGATAAAGGGGTGCGATAGCCACGCAGTCCACCCCACGATCCTTCAATAGGGATATATGCTAATTGAATGTAAACCCAGTTGTATGATAACCTGTAAGTTTCGTAAAGAATAAATAAACAACCAACAATTGGGCTTTTTCTCACCTGGCAACCCTACATCTGGCGCCCAACGGAAATATAAACGTACTGCCAACTGCCAAGTGTCAAATTAATGCACTTAAAACTGTCTTCATAAACAACAGATATCTACCCTCAACTTTCAACAAATTGACGGCTACCGCTGAAATGGCAGTAACGTTCAGTCAGGAACAGTTTGCCGAGCTAATGAAAACGTTGTCTATCTCATCATCTGCTGCAACTGGGAAAAGCTTCAGTTCCTGTACGGCACAATTCTCTGGAGAAAGAAATCACGACACAGTGGAAGAATTCATCGCTACGATATCAATATTTAAAAAGATAGAAAAAATATCAGACGCGGACGCAATCGAAGCCTTACCACTAATATTAAAAGGTAACGCTTCTTCCTGGTGGCAAGGCGTGAAGAACGAAGCTAAAGATTGGAAATCCGCACTTCAGTTAATAAGAATGGCATTCGCACCGAAAAAGCAACCGCATGAAATATTTATGCAATTGTTAGCTACATCACAACATCAAACGCCGATTGATGAATTCATTCGCGAGAAACGTGCTCTTCTCGCCCAACTACCGCATAAACGCTACAAGGAAGAGGACCAGTTAGACCTAGTGTATGGGTTGCTTAACATAACCATTAAGAAAGAAATCCCACGCACTGAAATAAAAACGTTCGCGGAGCTGCTTGAAAGGGGCCGCTACCTGGAGCAATTGAATAAAATATCTAGTGAGGAAACCGTTACCACCGAACCACCCAAGGTCAAGCGCTGCACTTTCTGTGGCCGAAAAGGACATTATGAAGATTGCCGCAAACGCCAAGCCGCTTTAAATGAACATCCATCCACATCCAAAGAAAAGCCGCAAATCACCTGCTACGGATGCGGAGCTCCAGGCGTCGTGCGCAGTAACTGCAACAATTGCAAATCTAAGGAGACCCCACCAAAGCCTGTCCAATTCTATTCTTGCGAATATACTGTAGAATATGGTACAAAAATTCCAACTATAGAAATTGAAATAAATAACGAGCACGGATACGCTCACATCGATACAGCCGCACGAACCAGCATTGCGGGGAGCACTTTATACAAATTACTCATGGATAACGGAACTACTTTCAAAGACAGTACAGCCACCGTCCTGCCATTTACGTCCTGATGAAGGTGAAACCCTCTTTGTTAGCAATAAAAATAAGGTTAATCAATTACTAGCCGAATATAAAGAAATATTTAACAAAAATGGGATGGCAAGATCTCATACTACGCACAGAATTGAAACTGGAAATCATCCTCCCATAGCTGTAAAGCCATATCGATTATCACTCAAAAGGCAAGAACAATTAAGAGAAAAATTGGATGACATGATAAATCAAGACATCATTGAAGAATGCGACTCTCCATGGACAGCACCTGTCATAATGGTACCCAAGAAAGATAACGATATCAGAGTTTGTGTTGACTACAGACAGTTAAATAATGTTACAAAACCTGACAGATATCCATTGCCACGAATCGATGATTTATTACATCAAGCTAAAGCCATGCCCTTCATGTCTACAATCGACCTGCAATCTGGCTACTGGCAAATTATGGTTCACCCTGATGACCAAGATAAAACTGCCTTTGTGTCACCATTTGGAATATACCGCTACAAACGAATGCCTTTTGGTCTCCGAAATGCGCCAGCGACATTTCAAAGGCTCATGGATAAATTCATCAGGTCACTAAAAGCCAAATGCGTACTGGCCTACCTTGATGATCTCATCATCAGATCCCCTACCATAGAACAACATCTACAGGATTTAAGAGAAGTGTTTGAAAAACTAAAAGAATTCAATCTTAGAGCAAACAGAAAGAAATGCCATTTCTGCTGCTCGAGCATTAAATATCTTGGACATCTTATAGTACCTGAAGGGATAAAAATCCGACCCTGACAAAATATCTGCTATTAAGGACCTCCCGTCTCCAAAGAACTTGAAACTGTTAATATCTTTTCTACAAACAGCGTCATGGTATAGACGATTCATACAGAACTTTGCGGAAATTGCCCGACCGCTGACACATTTAACAAAAAAGACGACAACGTGGCAGTGGGAAACCAAGCAACAGGAAGCATTTAAAACACTCAAAACTGCACTGACAACAGCACCAGTATTAAAACAAGCAGAAGGTAACGATGCCTTCAAAATCAAAACAGATGCAAGCCAATACGCGATTGGCGCAGCTCTGGTGCAGGGGGAGGGTGACAAAGAACATCCAATAGAGTATGCTAGCCGACTCCTGACCAAGGCCGAAATTAACTACACTGTAACAGAAAAAGAAGCTTTGGCGATCGTGTGGGGAATATCACGTTTCAGAGGATACATTGAGGGAACTACGTTCATAACAATAACGGATCACCAACCCCTCAAATGGTTAATGAGTCTGAAAACCCCTACTGGTCGCCTAGCCCGGTGGGCTCTTCAATTGCAACCATATGAATTTAAAATCGAATACATACCGGGAAGAACTAATGTAGTCGCAGATACGCTCTCCCGGCCACCCTGTACTAACCACAGTGAAAAATGTACTATATGTCATATTGAATTACAATTACCAAGATTTAGCGAAAAAACTCTACGAGAAGAACAATTAAAAGACGATGAACTCAAAATCATTATCAAAGCACTCGAATTCGAAGACAACCTAGAAGATTATGCGGAATGGATTAAAAAAGGCTACCTACTGCATAGAGGAGTATTATATCGAATGACATTGGACCAGGATGATGATGAAGCAAAGCTAGTAATTCCTCAACAGGAGAAACAAAATGTACTAAAAGCTCATCACGATGTATGTCAGCACATGCATCGAATGTCAGAAATATAAACCATCTAACCAGAAACCAGCGGGTCTGTATCAATCAACAAGTAATAATCAAAGATTTGAAGTAATAACTATCGATCTATTCGGCCCACTACCTAAGGCTACATCAGGCGAACGATGGATACTTATTATCGAAGATACTGCTTGAAAATGGGTCGAACTGTTTGCCCTAAAAGAAGCTACAGCAGAAACTTGCGCCATCACATTGCTTAACGAGATCTTGTTACGTTATGGATTACCAAGGAAAATAACAGGTGACAACGGCCCTCAGTTCATTTCGGCAGTAATGCAAAAACTAACATACTGCCTCCAAATTCAGCACATTTTTACACCTGCATACCACCCTGAGCCAAATATTGTGAAGAGAAAAAACAGAGACATGAAGACCCAAATTGCAATCATAGTCAAAGACAAACACGACACATGGCCGACAGCTCTGCCATCAATAAGGTTTGCAATGAACACAAGTAGGTGTCAAAGCACTGGATTCTCAGCGGCATACCTAACTTTTGGGAGAGAGCTACGAACTCCATACGACCTCACTCATGATATAAGCTGGGGGTTATTTTTTCTGTGGCAACACTCGCCAACGTCAAACGTCAAAGTTGTATCAGCTGATTAATTTTAATATAATAATTAATATTTTACGATTAAAAGTAAATTCGAATGGTGAAAATAGAGTAAATAAGCGACACCAGTGTTAGTTTAATATATAATTCCTTAGTACAGTGCCCGGGCACTCGTGTATTTGAAGCTGTCAACGGACGTTTGTACGTTGGAGCCTGGATTTGAAATCTGTGTTCGTTTCGCAGTCCTATTTGCTTGCTTTATTAATTATTTGTCTAATTGTGTGTATAACAAGGCGTAAATCATTGTACAGAATTGTATTGAAAGGCAGTGTATGGGCATAGTGAGACGCCAGAATTTCATGTAAGTACCTAACTGTAATTTCGCTTAGTTTGAGTAAGCAATTCCTTGTTTTGTTTTTGTGCTTAACTAAAGAAAAACAATAATGCTAACTCGCAGAGCAGCTGCTGCGGCTCGCCAGCAGGAAACTGATAAACTTCAACTTACCTTGCTTGAACTAAAAACATCCAAGGAATTGTGTGCTCAATTGCTTGGTGAGAGAGAGGACAGTGAGAAGGAACTATTATTAGTACTTGATAGCAGAGATAAGTTAAAAAAAGATTTATGTTCCTTAGAAAGTGATTACAATGATGTAAATTCTGAGCGGGCCCGGCTTCAGGAGACGGTAGACCGGTTTACTGAGTGTGGTGCTGCATATGAAGAGGCTTTGAAGGACATTAACTCACTGGAGAGAGCGCTACATGATGCCCACGAAAAAATCTACGACCTACAGGAAGCCCAAACTAAAGCTGCAGAGGCTCACACTCAGAGTTTATTCGACGAACTGGTCGGGCCCGACTCAAAGTTGGCTACCTCTGCAATTGATAATCCTGTGGTTACTATAGATTTAACCAATGATTCTAACACATCAGGGTTAGAACATTGCAGCGGTAATAAACTAAAGAAATATCTTAGACTGAACAGATTCATAAAAAAAACACAAAAGTTGGCAAAACGGAATAAATTGTTTTTCAAGAACTTGAGATTTAGCAAAATTAATGTGAATTTAGTGGATAAGTTGGATATATATTCTGCTCAGTTGAAAAATAGTAGATCAAAATATGAAACTGACACACAGATATTGAAATTAAAAATTCATAAGTTGGAGGACTCAATAAAATCTTTAGATAGGATGAATGAAAATTCAAAAAAAGTTATTAATGAATATTCATTAGCCATGGATGATTTAATAACACAAATTAATTATAACTCGGAACGGTTTGAGTCACTGACCAATGGCCAGTCATGTTTATGTAAACAAATGAGTGGTCATTTATCAGATGGTCCATCGAACCCACACCTTTGTGCCAGTGTACCTCCACAAGAACAAAATAATAATAGCTCCTTCCACACTTCAGAAACGAACACACCTAATGTAATTATGTACTGTGATGAGTTTGGAAGTAATATGGGCACATATCTAAGCGATCACTTAACAGGGCTTAGCGCAATAAGCAATTGTCTGCCTTATAGTAGCCTTGATAATATGTCACATCAAATTATGAGTGATAATAGTATTCATTCTAAAACAACACTGCTTATTCTTATGGGTAACAGAGGAAATGTGAACAAACATAATTTAATTATTTTTTTTGATAAATTGGACACATTAACTGTAAAAGAAATTATTATGTTCACATTCCCCTATTGTCATCAGATTTCAAAGGCAGAAAATGACACTAGATATAATTTGAATATAGCTCTGCATAATCTCTGTACATATAGTAGTAAGTTTAGCATAATTGACACTAACAAATATGTTGGTAAACACAATTTATTGACTAAAGGTAAGTTTTACCTTTGTAATTATTATAAAAGACAAATAGCTTTGTCACTATCCTATTTATTTGACATTTCTGCCAAGAATTTGGCACATAACTCTGCTCCTATTGAGCAGTTCAATATACAGTTGGAATTGGTTCCAGTTTTAACCAATCATTTAAATTAGATTTTAAGACAAAGGAGTACTCAAACTCTGGCAATTTAGTTATTAATAAATTTAATGAAAGATACTGCCATCATGGAAAATATATGCACCTGGTTCACCAAAATATTCAGTCTATTAGAGGAAAAGACTTACAGATTGAACTCTTTTTGAATGATTATAATATTGAAATATTGTGTGTAACTGAACACTGGTTAAAAAATAATGAATTAATGCCTCAATTTAATAACCACCAGGTGGGAAGTTCGTTCACCAGACTTAGTTCCATACATGGTGGGTCATTAATAATATTACATAATAAATTAAAATTTAAGGAACGTAAGGACATTGTATCCTTGTCTGTTGAACGGACCATAGAAATAAGTGCAGTAGAATTAGAGCAATTTATTGTTGTCTGTGTGTATAGGCCGCCATTAAGTAATTTTGACCTTTTTGAAAGCATAATGGAATCCGTGCTACTTAAAATATCACTCTCTAATAAGAAATTACTTATATGCGGAGACTTCAATGTAAACATTTTAGAAAATTCAACAACAAGTATCAGATTGTTGAATCTTTTCAAATCTTGTAATTTGAGTCATATATTTACGGAGCCTACTAGAGTCACTGCTACAAGCGCCACCTGTATAGATAACATTTTCACTAATATTATTCCAATCACTAAAAGTGTAATCAGTAAATTAGAATCAGATCACTTAGGTCAATTAATGGTATTTGAGACATTAAGAAGAAATACCCTGAGGAAACAAATAACTATTGTACCAGTAACCACGGGCCGTATGGAACGAATGAAGCAAAGTCTAGTCCAGGCGCTACCCTTTCTGTCTTCCGATATGAGTCCAAACGAAATGTACAATTCATTTTTTCACACTTTTATGAAACATTATAATGCGATTTTTACATCCAAATCGGTCGTGGTTGGTGGGACATCAGTTTTTAGTGAGTGGGCTACTGAGGACTTACATAAACGTCGGCAAGCACTGTATGCTTTATATGAGGAACGCCGGTTTAATATGAGTGATGAATTTAAGGAACATGTCAAACAATATTCTAAGAAATTTAAAATAGATTGTCATATAGCTAAACGTAATTTTATAAGCCAGAAAATTACAAATAGTTCGGACATTATCAAAACAACATGGAAATTAATTAATGTGGAAACTGGTAGATCAAAGCACAAAATGAATGATCTTAAACTAAAAATTGATGGCATAATTATAGATTCAAGTTTAGAAGTAGCAACAGAATTTGAAAAATTTTTCACTGAGATACCAGTATCCACAACAAAGACATTAAATTCTTCACCTTCGTCTGCCGTTACATTGTTAAAAGATAACGCCTCAGAATGTAGTGGAAATCTTCATTTTGAATATGTTAGTACCCCAGATGTAATAAAGGCGTTTAAATCAATTAATGTCAAAAAAACTGGTGATCTCTGGGGAGTCTCTGTCCATGCTGTCAAATCTCTAATAGAAGTCATAGCGCCTGACTTGGTAGTTGTATTTAATAACAGTATTGACTGCGGTGAGTTTCCTGATCTAATGAAACATAGTAAAATAACTCCTTTATTTAAATCAGGTAGCACTTCTGACCCCACTAATTTTAGACCAATATCTGTGCTACCAACATTTAGTAAAATTTTTGAAAAATTAGTTTTGTCCCAATTAATAAGACATTTTAATGCAAACAATTTAATGCATAATAAGCAATTTGGTTTTACGCGGGGTCGCTCGACAACCGACGCGGCTGTTGAGCTAACTAAACATATATTCGATGCCTGGGAAGAGTCACAGGATGCCTTAGGTATTTTTTGCGATTTGTCCAAGGCCTTCGACTGCGTATGTCATGAAACATTAATCAGAAAACTGCACTACTATGGAGTTAGAGGATCGGCACTGAATTTGCTAAAATCTTATCTATATGGTAGAATACAAAGGGTCGATGTGAATGGACAGCGATCTCCAGGATCAGTGGTCTCGATGGGTGTACCGCAGGGATCAATATTGGGACCATTCCTATTCCTTATCTACATAAATGACTTGCCATACCTCGTAAAGACCCACCATGATATAGTATTGTTTGCAGACGATACCTCTCTTATATTCAAAGTCAAACGACAGCAACAAGCTAATATAGATATAAACAATGCTATTTCTAAAGTAGTTAATTGGTTCAATGTCAACAATTTATTGTTAAATGAGAAAAAGACCAAATGTATCAAGTTTGTCACGACTAACGTTAAGCACAATCAAACAAGTGTCATTGTGAAAGATGAGGAATTGGAACTAGTGGATAGTACAGTTTTTCTTGGATTAACATTAGATTCCAAACTCCAATGGGGTCCCCATATTGCTAATCTCTCGAATAGACTGAGTTCTGCAGCTTTTGCCGTGAGCAAGATCCGCCAACTGACAGACGTGAAGACAGCTCGATTAGTATATTTTAGTTACTTCCACAGTATTATGTCGTATGGTATTTTACTATGGGGCAGTGCTTCAGATATTAATACCATTTTTGTTCTGCAGAAGAGGGCTATTCGAGCAATATATAAAATGAACCATAGAGACTCACTTAGAGATAAGTTCAAGAACATTAATGTAATGACATTGCATTGTCAATACATCTATGATAATATTGTGTATGTACATAAAAACATTGTAAATTTCAGGAAGAACTGTGACATACATAATATTAATACTCGAAATAAACACAAACTCGCAGTGCCCACCACTCGCCTACAGAAAATTAGAAAATCATTCATGGGTAATGGTGTGAAGTTTTATAATAAGCTTCCAAGAAATGTAACTGAATTATCTATTAATAAATTTAAAAATTATGTAAAGCGTCAACTCATATCGAAAGCATATTATAGCACACATGACTACATGAATGATAAAACACCGTGGGATTAATTGTGACTGAAATATTAATGAATTAATCATTATGGCGTTAGATATTAATATGATCTTTTTTTTTTGATATTTTGATTTTATTCTAGAAACTGTCTAGATTTCTATTTTTTATATATTTTTTATTATTATTATTATTTATGTTTTGACGATCCTATTGTGAATTTTACTACAAAATAATTTCTTACTTTGACATGTCTACAACAATACAATATTTATTTTGAAGAATAATAATAGCATCAATAAATTGCTCTAAATAATTAATTAATATATATGTTAATACATGTTATAACTGACGATTCGAAAGTGCTTGTTGCTAGGCCTATTTGAATAAAGAATATTTTGACTTTGACTTTGACTTTGCTCAATTGTACAGACAGAAAACTTTGTCCCAGAAATAACACCGATACTAAGGAAACTCACAGTTGACTTAAAATTGGCTCGCGAAAACATTGAAAACTCACAAGAATATAATCGTGCAAGAATAAATCAAAACAGGAGACCTGACCCCGGGTACAAAGAAGGTGATATGGTCCTGATCACAACGTATCCATTAAGTAATCAAGAAAAACATTTTACTGCAAAATTTGCACCTAGACGAGATGGACCATACCGGATCATAGGAAAACATGGATCGACTATCTACGAAGTAGCACATCCAAGCAATCCTCATCAAGCAATCGGAAAGTTCCACACATCTGCAATTACAAAATATGAGCCAAGGGACGATGTTATCCCAGCTCTAATAATTCCCATAAGACGCAGAGGAAGACCGAAGAAGGTACCTGCCCCGGTTTCATAAGCTGGTACTCTATCGGGACGAAACGAGCACCAGAGGGGGAGGATATAACACGATCATAGTAACGCCGCGGAACACCAATGGTTGCACCGCACAACGCATCGACACACACATGCAAAGCGGCACCGTATATAAGGCGACCGCGCGAACCGGAGCATCATTCACTCGCTAGACGGCGACGAGTGCGATAGCCCCGCAGTCCACTCGAAGTCGTAGTAAATACTTGCCCTGACCGATAGCCCCGCAGTCATCAGGTGTCAAGTAAGCTAGGACGGATAAAGGGGTGCGATAGCCACGCAGTCCACCCCACGATCCTTCAATAGGGATATATGCTAATTGAATGTAAACCCAGTTGTATGATAACCTGTAAGTTTCGTAAAGAATAAATAAACAACCAACAATTGGGCTTTTTCTCACCTGGCAACCCTACAGTTTTAATTTTAACTGTAAAGGTGGTTACACTATTGTTGAAGAAAACAGCGTATGTGGTTAAGTGACGAAATTTTATTCAAGACGGATAAACTCATAAGCACTATACATACTGTTCAGGAAACAGCAGGCGTTTCGAAAGAGACACCGTACTGCGACCCGAATAGTTCCCCAGAGGCCTTTCAGCTCGAAGTACGATTTTTTCTATAGAAATGTTAGTTTAACTTGTTTGTACCAGAAGTCACTGGGACCCATCTCTATTGCACTTGCATATTGAAGTGACAGAGATGCAGCATTCGTGCGTTTAGTTCTTACAAAATACACAACGGCGCTAGGATCTATGTGGAGTATTTCACTGGTATCTCTATCTCAGTATATATATTGTACTTTGTGTAGTTCCCTAATGCACAAACGTACTAGAAGGTGTTCAATGACTTGAATGCAGCCAACCAAGTACGTACGTATTTAGGTGCCCTAACACAAGTCAGCAAATGATATCTTACAGGGGGCCAATTCTCGGTCCGAGCGAGATTCATGTCTATCGTGACATTGTATAGAATGGTAGAGTCACTTGTATGGAATCTCTGATAGAGATCATCTCGATCGAACCCGTGAATTGGCCCCCAGCTCGGTAGTCATGATTCTATGTCGACGTGTCGTTAGCGCATTCTATCTCGACGCCAGCGCCATCTTTTGGCGAATTGACTTCCTACATAAGTATTTTTTATTGTAATTAATGAAAATTATTTTTGACGATGGGTTTTATGGAAACCTCCTAGGTTTCCATAAAACCCATTCTTATCCGATTAATTATAGGAAGTTTGAAGTGGATACTCGACGACTCTCAACGTTTTCTACTTTAGTTCCAGTGCTAAAATAAAAATGATGGTATCAGTGACTATTAGCAGAAATAGACGGCAAGTAAAGTTATAAAGCACAACACTACACAAGCACAAGTTTATTAGTTTCATTAAAGTTATCAACCAAATGCTAAAGCCTAATTCTAAATATTATGTTTATTTTACATTGATGCTTATTCTGTTTGTTTAGTGACTAAAGTAAATAAGTAAGCAACGTAAGAAGTATCCGCTAAATATAATTTACAGTTATGTTCCCGATACAATTCATTGTATTTTTAGGGTTCCGTAGTCTAGGAACCCTTATAGTTCCGCCTCGTCCATCTGCCTGTCTGTTCGAGGTTTTGCTTCGTGCTAGAAAGCTGCAATTTGGTATAAATATATAAATCAATAAAACTGACAAAGTTGTAAAATAAAATCTAAAAAAATGGTTTAAGGGTACCTCGACTACACGTAAGTGGCGATGATTTTTTTGCTTCAACCCTATGGTGAGGATTGTTGTTGGATAGGTCTTTTAAAATGCATACAGGGCTTCACCAAAAATTTTTTGATAAAGTGAATATTTTCGGAAATATTCACTCCAAAAGAAAGAAAAATTGTGTCCTTATTTCAGTATAAAAGTACCTAACTTTTGAAATATGGGTCCAAAAAATATGACAAAAATCGTAAAAGTAAAACTTAATAAAGACTTTTAGCGAAAACTATAGCAGACATGATCAGTTAAGCCGTTTTTGAGTTATCGTAAAAAGTCTTCCCTTCTTAGTAAAATACGTATGAAACGCTGCGAAAGTATTCCCTTTTGCTAGTTATTGATTTTTTTAAAGTAAGTTCATTGGGCAACTACGGAACCCTACACTGAGCATGACCCGACATGCCCTTGGTCTTTTTTTTTTAATTTACAAGATTCCGTTGCTCTCAGCTTACGTTATGTAAAGAATCTGCGTGCCACACATTACTCACAATGGCGGGGCTGGCCTACGGACGGCGTCTGACAGATCGTGTAATATGTCAGCTTCAAGACTTATCCCTCAGAAAACAGCAGTAGGTCACTGCTATTCTGGTCGTCGCCAAGCCCTTTCTATGTCTTTACGATGAAGAATATATTTTGTGATAAAATTCAAGTTGTTTCTTAGGGTTCCGTACCCACGGGACCCTATTACTAAGACTTCGTTGTCCGTCCATCCGCCCGTCCGTCTGTTCCAAGCTGTATCTCATGAACCGTGATAGCTAGACAGTTGAAATTTTCATCATCATATAACAACAAATAATACGATAAACAATATAAACCAAATATTTAAAGGCTCCCATACAAAAAAAAAAACTATTGAAAAGTTGCTCCTTGCCTTCATCAGGCTCTGAGTCTCAAAATGTATGGGAAAACTAAAATCCGACTCGAATTTGCCCAAAATTCTACTTCATATTATTTAACGTTATTATTACTGTTAAAAAATAAAATAAATATTATTAATAATTTTTTTTTTTTTTTTTTTTTTTTTTTTTTTTTTTCGGGTAGGTGAATAAAAACATCCACATCACAGTTTAGATGTTTTAGTGAATAAAAATATTTAAAGATAGTTTTTGACATTCTAAACGACTTAAAATTAATGTTTAGATAACAAAATTCACCTACCAGCAGTATTAATAACCAAACTCCAGGAAGTACATAATTATTTCACATTTTGTGGCACACACCATTTCACTATGTCACAAGTTGATTCTATTAAGGAGACCTTGGCAGAATTAGTGGAGACATTTCACAGCAGAATGGCTGAGTTTCAAAGTGACTTGGACAAGTCGGAACCAAGCAACCCCTCCGCAGCATCCATCAGGGCGGAGTTCATAGCTTTCAAAGCCTCTATGTCGGAGTCACTCAACACACTTCAAAGGCAGGTGGAGGTCATCTCGCAGCAGGTGGAGGCCACCTCACAGCAGGTTGACCAAATTGAGATGCGGTCCAGGCGCAAGATGCTGGTTGTTCATGGTGTCCCGGAGGCTGAAGGCGAAAGCACAATCACTATTGTAGCCGAACATCTCAAGACCATCCAGAGCGACTTCACTAATGAAGCAATTAAAAGATGCCATCGTCTTGGTCGTCCACGAAGCAGCAAGCCTAGGGCTATTATTGTGAAGTTTTGTGATGGTGCTGTACGGGACAAGTTGTGGTTTGGCAAGGTTGCGTTGAGAGGCTCTGGAATAACAATTTCAGAGTTCTTGACTAGGTCGCGCCAAGACACTTTTATGGCGGCTCGTGAGCGCTTCGGCATTCGGAAGTGTTGGACCTGGGACGGCGTTGTGCATATACTGGATCCGAGCGGTGTGCGCCGGCGTGTGGTCAGCCTCGCCCAGCTTAGAGCTATTCCGGATGCTCCGGCGCTTGCTACATCCTCAAGCTGCCTTTCAAAACCAGGCCGAAAAGAGCTGCTGCTACTAAGTCCAAGTGTTAGTACATAATTTGATTAGTGTTCTTTTCTTTTTGTTTCGCTTTTACATTATGTGAGCTTGACTCCTTAATTTAGTCGCTTTATCATTGTCACTCACTTGTATTGACGTACCCTCTTTTAGCTCTGTTATACACTTGTTATTGTTGCTTTAATTATTTTGTATGTATCACGGTTTTTTTTTTTTTTTTGATAGCAAGCATGACTGTCGAGTCTGACGTTTACACTTGACAGCTTGTGTGGTGTTGCCAACATGTTCAGTTACGATTCGTTGTACGTACCAAATAATTCAAGCTCTCAGAATACTTTGTTATGTTTTCCATGTGTTATGTTTTATGATTGAAAATTTGAGCTTGTTATTATTATTATCTTATCTTATGTTTACACAAAAAGTCTCGTTGTATTTGTAATGCATTCAAGCTTCCGTGACATTTGTGATATCCATTTGTTACCTACTGCTGGCGGGTAGAATGAGGAAGTTATTTTCTTTTTTGCATACACAATATATATAATCATTATATATTTTATTTATATGCATACTATTTATATATTGGTTTAGGTATAATATATATTTTATCTGTATGTCTTTTCTCAGCCAAAGTATAAGTAGTGATGATTTTTTGTCATTGTCTTCCTCAGATAATGTGAGTGATGATGACAGTTTTTTTAGTTTGCCTCCTTCTCTGCATGATTATCTTGATTCACAGTTTAGTGATGTATCTAAAAACTTTAACGTTGTCCATTTGAACGCTCAGAGTATCCCTGCCCATTATAATGACCTATTGCTATCTTTTGATTTGCAAAATATTCATGCTGTATTAGTGTCTGAGTCTTGGCTTAAGCCAGCACTACCTTCTACTTCTTACTCTTTACCTGGTTTTAATCTAATCCGTCACGATCGCTCTGGAAGAGGTGGCGGTGGAGTTGCAATTTATCTCCGCTCTTACATCCCCTACTCTATCGTTAGCCTCTCACCCATATCTTCTGGCGCTGACACTGCTGAGTATATTTTTCTTGATGTAACTTTATCCCATTCTAAACTGCTTCTTGGTGTATTTTATTCACCCTCTCTCCAAGTAAATTATTTCGATTCTTTTGAAAGACTACTTGAAGACCTTATGCCGTCATTTTCTCACCATATTGTTATGGGTGATTTTAATACATGTCTCCTGAAGAATGATCATAGGGCTAAGCGCCTTAAGTCTCTAGTTGACGCTTGCAACTTGAGCATTCTTCCTTCTAACGCTACTCATCATTTTCCAAATTGTGTTCCATCTCTTCTAGACTTAACTCTGGTATCTTCCACCTCTCACGTAGTTAAATTTGGTCAATACTCTGCAGATGCCTTCTCTTACCACGACTTACTTTTTTTATCTTACAAGATTCGTCCACCCAAGTCCAAATCAAAAATCCTTTTGCAGCGCAATTTTAGTCGGCTAGATATGGCAAAGCTGCGTGAAGATGCCTCCAAAATTGATTGGAGCGTTATCTCTGGAGCTAGTTCAGTAAATGATCAAGTTTCTCTCTTCAACTCCTTCCTCATACAACTCTTTGATATTCATGCTCCAATTCGTGCTATAAAAGTCAAGCACTTGCCTGCTCCTTGGCTCACTGCAGATATAAAGGCTCTGATTGAAAAGAAAAATGTGGCTAAGTCCAGGTACAAACACGATAGCTCGGATAAAAACAAAGCTAGATATCAGTCTCTGCGAAATCGTTGCAGTACCATATGTCGTGATGCCCAGAGGCGCCACATACATGCTTCTGTTGAAAATGGAGAACCAGCCAAAGTGTGGAAATTTTTAAAATCTTTAGGAGTTGGGAAATCTCAGCAATCATCTCATCCAATCAACACTGACTTCGATCAGCTTAATCAGCATTTCTCTTCATCTGCTTCTTTTAGCGGCCCTGTTAAGGTAGATACTCTTAACTATCTGTCATCTTCCCAACCTCCTGATTTCTCTCCTTTTTCTTTTTGTCAATTCACTGACAGTGATGTTAAGAGGAGCGTACTGAGCATCACTTCAAATGCTGTGGGTGTTGATTGCATCAGTCGTAAAATGATAGTTCCTCTCCTTGATCTATTACTCCCTGTCATTACCGGCATACTAAATTCCTCAATTTCGACTGGTGTGTATCCTGCTCAGTGGAAGGACGCTGATATTATCCCTTTACCTAAAAAGTCCAATCCCGGTTCCTTTTCCGACTATCGTCCCATATCCATTCTTCCTTTCCTATCCAAAGTGTTGGAACGACTGGTGCATCAACAACTAACTTCCTTTCTGAACAAAAACGAGCTATTAAACCAGTTCCAGTCGGGTTTCCGTTCTGGACACAGTACTACTACAGCTCTGGTCAAGATCACAGATGACATTCGGTTGGGCATGAATGATAGAAAGCTTACTGTGTTAACTCTACTTGATTTCAGTAATGCCTTCAATACTGTCGACTTTGACATTTTGCTCGCTGTTTTACGCTCTCTTAACATATCTCCTGCAGTAATCGACTGGTTTCATAGCTATTTAATTGGTCGCCGGCAAAGAATAAAGGTGGATACTCCTCGCTCTTCTTGGTGCAATACGCTGGCCGGCGTTCCCCAAGGCGGTGTGCTATCTCCCCTCTTGTTTTCCATTTTCATTAATTCCATTACGCACAACATTTCTTCTCGTTATCATCTTTATGCCGACGATCTTCAGATTTATTCACATTCCATGCTTGGCGATCTTCCTTCTGCCATTCAGAGAACAAATGATGACTTGGCTTGCATTCTGAAGTGGAGTCAAAGATTCGGTCTGAACGTGAACCCAGCAAAGACCCAAGTCATTATAATTGGCAGCAGCAAACTGATTTCCAGAATAAATTTTGTTAATCTCCCACCTATATTTTTTGATGGTATTCAAATTGCGTACTCTAAAACAGTAAAAAATCTTGGGATCATTATGGACTGTACTTTGTCTTGGGTGCCTCAAGTGAGTGAAGTGAGCAGGAAGGTGTTTGCTGCAGTGGGGTCTCTAAGGCGGCTTCGTAATTTTCTACCTATCGCCACTAAGATTGCGCTTGCTCAAACGTTACTTCTTGCTCTTCTTGATTATGCTGATATCTCCTACCTTGACCTTTCAGTGGAGCAACTTAATAAGCTTGAGCGTCTCCAAAATGTCTGCATTCGGTTCATATTTGGGTTACGCAAATATGACCATGTTTCTAGTTTCCGTTCTAAACTCAAGTGGCTCCCAATCCGTTATCGCCGTAACTCTCACATTCTCTCTCTTCTGTATAATGTTCTTTTCAACCCTGCGACTCCCCGCTATCTCAAGGAGCGTTTCAGCTATTTAAATTCGCTCAGATCTTCAAATAATTTTCTTTTAGCAGTGCCATCGTCCTCTTCCAAGTTTTACAACTGTTCGTTCACTTTTAAAGCCATTCTACTGTGGAACTCTCTACCGCTTGACATAAGACGGGCAAAATCTATTGATATTTTCAAAACCTTACTTAAAAAACATTATTTGTCTCTCCCTTAATATCAACTACCTATAAAGTTCGGCAGACTTTACAAATATGTATATATACTTTCTTTTTCTTATTTGTTATGTAATATTATTATATATATGTAAGATTGTGTATGTATGTTTATATATAAAAGTATATAAGTATGAATTTTACAAATTAATTTACATAATTCATATAAATCTCTGCACCACCTACTGCATATATTATTTTTCTCTTTTCCCGCTACCCAAAGGTTGTCTGGAAGAGATCGCTCGTTAGCGATAAGACCGCCTGTTGTCTACCTCTACCTACTTACATGTTGCTGTTTTTTTTTTTCTTCTGTTTGTAACTAATTCATTTGTGTGAGGTGTGCAATAAAGAGGATTTGTATTGTATTGTATTGTATTTGTAAATTAACTATTCAAGATGAGCACAAAGAAAGGTGGGTGAACCATAATCTGCATGATTCGGATTTTGGTCCAGAAATTCCATACAAGTTGGATCCGGATCGCAATCCATACCAAACGGAAACAGCAGGTATTGAGTATATATTTCAATTTTCAGTCGATTTTTTTTATTCCCGACTGTTTTTTTTTAATTAATAGACCATGTCAATAACTGATTTATCCACTCGCGGCCGCCCGCGATTTCGTCCGCGTAGATTTTAGGTAAGAACAAACTTTATAAATTAGGTCAACTTTATTCCGTCAGTTGCCTAATGCTGTAAAAAGGCAACATTTTTAAGGCCTGATGCTTTTAGAAGACTATTAGAAGAAGAGACAGGTGGAGTTCCCGACACCGGCCAAAATGAAATTATCCAGACGGTACCTCAGCATTTCAAAAGGGTAGTGTTATTAGTGTTTTAAGGCATAGCAAAAAAAACGCAATCTGAAATGTGCTGAATTGCGGACCAGCCAAAACTTAAGCCACATAAGCGAGTTCATGCGATTATTATTTTAGTCTACAGGCTAATATGAGAGCGATAAAAGATTAAATTATTATAGAAAGTTATATGTGACATAAAAAAACTAAAAAAATATTGTTGCCATAGTCAACCATAGGGCGAAACAGGGAATGCAAATTTGTTTGACAAAAGGGAAAATATCACGTGGACGTAGTCACGCGCAGAAAACAGGAAAAGAATTAAAAACATAAGCTCTTTCTTAACAACATTAGCGGCATTTCCTTTGGGGGCTAAGATGACCAGACTGCTAGCAGAACTCACCCTAGAACATGCCACGTAAAATTGACCGTGAGAGAAAAAGTCTTCTCTTAAATCAATCCCTGCCATTTCAGTGACTGTCCTTGGGATTTATTAATAGTCATTGCGAAGCATAACTTAAAAGGGAATTGTGTTCTTTTGAACTCGAACGGGTAGTCTGATGGAATTATCGGTATTCTAGCAATATACACTATTTGGCCTCGAGCGCTAAGTCTTATAGCGCTCGAGGCCAAATAGTGTACCGTAGCTTCGATAGGTAACGTTTTTATGGAGAGCTTTTTATTGTAATCTAGTTCCATTACATAATTTAGGCGGTTTAAGATTCCTTATTAATATAACAGGTGCTCCAACTTTAACATTTAGTATCTGAGGCGGAAGGCTAGAAGGGTTTAAACTATTTAAGGTCTCCACAGGATAGTGTACGGTGTCATCACTTTGTATGACGGAATCGAAAGATTTGTATTGAGCGCTCTCAGCTTCAAAAGTATTTAGTGGTAAATGATTAATAGCGGCAGCATTGTCATTTTTCGGGGTAAGGATTGCACGTTCGCACAACCACTCTATTGATTTCTTGTGAATATTTTGTAAATAAGGATATACCTATTACGGCAGTTAGTTACTTAAAACATAGACACTTTATTTTTACGTTAATTAATGATTTAATAATACCATAAACAATTTATATTTTGGTTATTTATCACATCAGACGTACCGTATTTGTTGTACTTAAACGGAGAGTCTATATACGAAGTTTCAAATCTCTAACTGTACAAACTTTAAACCCCCATTTCACCCCTTTATAGGGGGAAATTAGGAAAACGCTTAAATAAGTATCTGTTGTATTTAAACACAGAGTCTACATACGAAGTTTCCAATCTCTCACTACAAAAAATATTTGCTCCTTATACAAAATTTGAAACACTTTTTTCACCCCTTTAAGAAAATGAATTTCGAAAAACGCTGATTCACGCTAAACGCTGATATATTTAAACAGAGAGCCTATACACGCAATTTCAAGTTTCTAAGTCCAAAAATTTTACTTTTCCGATACAATTTTTCATCCCTTTTTTTACCCCTTTAAGGGGTAAATTTCGAAAAATCCTTTCTTATCCCTAGCCTACGCTATAAATGTAACCGACTGTACAAAAATCAGTTCTCTAGCTTTAGTAGTTTCGGCTGTGCGTTGATGTGTCAGTCAGGACTTCTTCTTTTATATATATATATCTTCTATTATATATTTCAATTGCGGGTACCTCGCTCGTAACGTCAACATCGCGAGAGCGTAAATTTCTATTTCAAAAATATTATATACGTACATAAGTGTCAAATAATACATATAATCGGTAATAAGGAACAGTGTTTATACTTTAATAAATAAATTATTCTATTAAATCGTTTACAAAGTGGTTTTTATGTATGTACCTAGTTTAGTGTAGTTTTAGTTTTACGCTCGCTGTTACTTTTAATCATGCTGTGTATACATATTTTGGATAGCATTCAAATCAATACCTGCGAACTATGCTATTTTTCTGTCAATGAATGTTGTCTGTTTTGTGTGCCTATTAAATAAATAAATAAATAAATAAAATATAGAAAATAGATAAAAAACAACATGTATATTATCAAATAAACTAAATTAAACCCTTACAAATCTAAAAACCTAAGTCTAAAATTGGCCCCTGTGGCATGGTGCCGAGGATGCTGGCAGCATTTCCTCGCTGGATCGCAATACTTATGCGTTGGGCGAGGAAGCCGCCAGCTCTTTTGTCCCCGGTTGCATCGACCAGCCGTTTAGCTAACTCTCGAAACAGTTTCTGTGCTGCAGGGCCCCACGGACCAAGAGACTCCAAAAGCAACAAAGTTAATTTGTTTTAATTAATTAGTTTTGTTTAATATAGTTCACCTTTTTATCAATAAATTAGTATAAATGTTGTCGGATTATTAATTAATCGTACTCTGAATTTGTGACCCGAGGTTCCATAAGCTTAGTAATCAATCATCATTCAACACATAATTCTAACTTAAAACCGTCTTAGATTTGAATAACCTTCAGTCCTACAGCTTTAGATGGGAGGTGTTAGTGTCAAAGATGGATCCAATCTATCAAGAATATGTCTTTTGTTTCTCCCTTGTGTTTGAGGGCGGGATGGAATGTTGTCATTGTATTTCAACAATGTTTGTTATACTCCACGTCTGAAATATGTAACATACTTTCTTCGGCATTATTACAAGGGATTATACGCAATAGTCTTGTCAAATATATCTTTGACAAAGACCCTACATGTCTAGAGGACATATGATAATGAGAGTACAATGTAGGCATCGGATTATGGTGTTTTTTCGCTGAAATGCAAAGTACTTTGTAGTCGGGCATGTTTCGCTTATCACTTCGGCTAAATTCGACTCTCACACACCCCCGAGGTGTTAATTCACCCGCACGCGGTTGACACCGCCGGACAGTGACCGCATCGTTGAACAGGGCTATGTAAAAAAATGTGGACAATCTTACACAAATCGACAGAATCCCAAACTAAGCAAAGCTTGTGCAATGGGTCCTAGGCGAAGATATACCTAGCTAGATAAATACTTAAATACATCAACAGTTTTCTATATATCCAAGACTCAGGAAAAAAATGTGCTCATCATACAAATAAATACTCTTACCGGGATTCGAACCCGGGACCACCAGCTTCGCAGGCAGAGTCACTATCAGCTACACTAAATTGAACATCAGTGTGGAACAGGGTATGTCCTAAAACTACGACCAAGACCACCGTGGCATGGGCCCTGTACCGCTACCTCATGGTATGGTGTGGATCCTATCGAAAACATACATTACGTTACTACAGTCGCTACCGAATAAACCAGTTTCGGGTAGATTTCGATTGTGCTCGTACCATGAGTCAACAGTCGTGAGTCAGTGCGGTCGAGATACTGCGATCGATTGGCATGGCATACCGAAACGGTGTTGAAGGCCAATGTCCACGCATCCACACAACATCTATTTTGATATAGTCTGTGACATGCTCTATAGTATTATAAGTTTTTCTCTTTGGTTCGTCGCTTGAAAAATGTAATCTTTGTAACTGTGCTGCAAATGTTAATTAACAATAAAAACTCAAATATAATTATTAGATGGTGGTTTTAATAAAATAATACTCAACAGTGGTAGCAGAATGTGGTTGGACTTGATTCGGGGTGTCGAAAATCAGTGATTGTTGTTGCCGTGAGATATTGAGAATAGAAAAACAAAACAATGGCGTCGTTGGAAGCGAGCTTTAATTCAATTAAAATAAAACAGTTTAATGGAGAAGACTTCGCGATATGGAAATTTAGAATAAGTACTATTTTGAGGGCAAATGATTGTATTAAAGCAATAGAGTTATCCAGCTTCGCGAGCGTGCCTGAAAATAAGATTTCGGAGGCCAAAGCCCAAAGCATAATCGTAAGTGGTGTCGCTGACAGCCATATTGATTTTATACAAGAAGAGAACACGGCGTACAACATGATGTTAAAATTAGAAGAACAATTTATGAAAAAAGGAACTAGAAGTAAACTATATTTGAGAAGGCAACTTACTGATATGAAATACAAAGAAGGAACGCCATTGCTGGAACATTTTGTCACTATGTCAAAAATATTTGGTCAATTAAAGGATGCCGGCAGCGTGTTATCAGAGGAAGAAAAAAATAATTTCTTATTATTATCCATGCCCGATTCATATGAGATTATTGTGACAGCGATTGAGTCATTGCCGAACCTCACAGTTAATGTTGTGAAAGACAGACTTTTAGGAGAAGAAGAGAAAAGAATTAACAATTTGCCACGAGCCCAAGAGCACCACAAAACCTCGTTTTTGTGTTTCAGTTGTGGTAAAGAGGGCCATAAAAAGTTTGAATGTAGGGAAAGACAAACCTATCAAAACCCTCGAGGTGGCCATCACTCGTACCAAAGTTCTTCTAGAGGTCGAGGATACCAAGGACAAAGGACAGGATTTTCAGGACGTGGTTTTTCAAACAGAGCACGAGGATCAAATAGGAACTTTGGACATGGAACACTAGGAAATACATACACAGGAAGAGACTCTCATTCATATGCGGCATCTACACAAAATGATCATGCCTTTTTAGCAGGAAGTGAAAGTGTTCAAAAGTGTGATAATGAAGACAATTGTGATTTAATATGGTGCATAGACTCAGGCTGCTCAGAGCACTTGGTAAATGATGAACGTGTTTTCTCAGAATATGTTAAACTAAGTCAACTTATGGAAATCGCCGCTGCAAAGAATGGAATTACTTTAATGGCGGTTGGTGTTGGGAATATTAAAGCACAGTGTTTCATAGGTAAGAGGCCAGTTATTATAAATATTCAAAATGTGTATTATGTGCCTGACTTAAGAAAAAATTTATTGTCTGTGAGTAAAATAGAAAAGAATGGTTATAAAGTAGAGTTTTTAAATGGAAAAGTCAGAATCTTCAAACAAAATTGTTTAACAATGATAGGTAATAGTGAAGGGTCTTTATATACAGTTAAAATGCAAAAATTGGTTACTAATGAATGTAATTACAGTGATGATGAACGGAATATTAAACAATTGTGGCACAGACGTTTTGCTCATCTTGGTATTAGAAATTTAACTTTGTTATCATCACGTCAAATGGTTACTGGTATTGATGACTTGAGTAAGTGTAAAAAAAATCTTTCAGTTTGCGAGCCATGCTTGTTAGGGAAAATGACAAGACAACCGTTTAACAGACCTGGACGTAGAGCTACTAGAGCACTAGAATTAGTGCATACTGACGTATGTGGTCCGATTACCCCAATGACAGAGGATGGTTATAAATATTTCGTGACATTTATCGACGACTATACTCATTTTGTTTGGGTATACTTACTGACAAATAAGAGTGAAGTGTTTGATAAATTTAAACAATACTATTTTTATGTGACAAATCATTTTAATACAAATATACTAAAATTGAGATCAGACAATGGAGGAGAATATATTTCAAAGGAATTTCAAGAATTCTGTTACAGTAAGGGAATACACATGCAATATACAGTACCATACAATCCAGAGATGAACTGTGTAGCTGAGAGGATGAACCGTACCCTTATAGAGAAAGCCAAGACAATTTTATTAGATTCACAACTTAAGAAAAAGTTTTGGGGCCATGCAGTGTTATTTTCAGCGTATGTGACAAACAGAAGTCCGACTGAAGGGAAAAGTCAAACACCATCAGAGTTATGGGAAGGAAGGAAACCTAATGTGTCAAATATGAGAGTGTTTGGGTGCACGGCTTACAACCATGTGCCTAAAGAGTTACGACAAAAATTAGATAACTCCAGTAAGAAAATGATTTTTATAGGTTATTACACCTCAGGATACAAGCTGTATGATCCAGAAACAGGAAAAATTACGTCAGCACGTAATGTTATATTTGAAGAGACAAAACCGGATTGTGACAAAACAACTAAATATTTACTAGATGTGATACAAGAAAAGAAAGAAGAAATTGGTAGAGAAGAACAAGAAAGTGATGAGGAAACCGAAGAAGTAAAGGTACTAACCAATGACAAGGAAAAGAAAATAGAGGAAATAAAGAATAAAGGAGATAAGCAAGATAAAAGGAAAGAAGACAATCAAGAAATAGAAACAGAGGAGAGAGAAACCTTAGAAAGAGGGAGAGGAAAAAGAGAAATTAGAAGACCAGTATGGCAAAAAGATTATGAAATTGACTTAAACGAAAGTGATTCAGCATTATATGCACTGTTAACAAACTATCAGGATACTCCTACCAATTTTGATGACATCATGGGAAGAAAAGATGAAAAAGAATGGAACAAAGCTATAAATGAAGAGTTAAAGGTTTTGAAAGAAAATGAAACATGGAAATTTGTACCTGTACCGAAGAAGGAAAAATTACTGGACAGCAGATGGGTTTTCACAAAGAAGAACTTAGGAGAAGAAGAAATATGTAAAGCAAGATTGGTTGTGAAAGGTTATCAACAGAAAGAAAAGTTAGAAAATATATACTCACCTGTACTGAAGTTACAAACTTTAAGAGTTCTCTTATCAGTTGCTGCTCAGAAGGATTATGAAATTCATCAAATGGATGTTAAAGGCGCTTTCTTGTATGGAAGAATAGATGAAGCCGTTTACTTGAAACCTCCTCAAGGACTGAAAGATCCCGAAGGTCAAGTTTTAAAATTACAAAAATCTTTATATGGTTTGAAAAAGAGTCCTAAATATTGGTATGAAAAATTTACAGAAGTGATTACCGAATATGGGTTTATACAGTCACAAAATGACTACTGTCTGTACAGTAAAGGAAATTTGTACTTAATCTTATATGTTGATGACTTGTTGATTGTAGGGCCTAGTGTGACTGAAATAGAGAGTGTTAAGAAATTTCTAAAGACTAAATTTAATATGAAAGATTTGGGTAATGACAAACTGACATATTTAGGGATTAGTATTCAAAGGAAACATGATGGCATTTATCTTAATCAGACTAAATATTTACAGAAAGTAGTTCAATCTTATAATATGGAAAATTGCAGAGGATTAAATTCACCAATGGATCTTAATTTTAAACTGGACTTTGACTTGAGTGAAATTGACATAACATTAGAACACAAGTGTAGATCTCTTATCGGCTCTTTAATGTATGCTATGGTAAGCACAAGACCAGACTTAGCAACAGCTGTGTCATATTTGAGTAGATTCCAATCACAACCAACTTTGAAGTTATGGCAAGCTTTGAAGCGTGTTTTAAGATATGTAAAACAAACTATTGATTATAACTTAATATACTCTAATTATGAAAATGAAACACTGATAGGCTATGCTGATGCTGACTTTGCTAGGGATAGTGACAGAAAATCCACAAGTGGATATTTATTTAAACTGTTTAATAATACAGTTACCTGGAAATCTAAGAAGCAAAGTACTGTGGCTTTGAGTACTACAGAGGCTGAATTAATTGCTTTGTGTGAAGCTTCTGTAGAGGCTTGTTGGCTAATGAAACTATTGTTGGATTTTAATGTAAAAGTTAATAATACTGTTATTTTTGAGGATAATCAGAGTACCATAAAAGTTGTTAAAAATCCTGACCAGAAACGTTTGAAGCATATAGATGTTAAATTTAATTTTATAAAACAAAAGGTCGAAGAAGGAATGATTATTGTTAAATATGTTTCTACAACAGATCAGATAGCTGATATCTTAACAAAGCCTTTGTCAGGAGAGAAATTTGTAAAACTTTGTAATTTGCTCAACTTGTTTAAATGTTAATGAGAAATGTTTGTATGTTGGATGGATGTGCAAACATTGAGGGAGAGTGTTGAAGGCCAATGTCCACGCATCCACACAACATCTATTTTGATATGGTCTGTGACATGCTCTATAGTATTATAAGTTTTTCTCTTTGGTTCGTCGCTTGAAAAATGTAATCTTTGTAACTGTGCTGCAAATGTTAATTAACAATAAAAACTCAAATATAATTATTAGATGGCGGTTTTAATAAAATAATACTCAACAAACGGGGGATTTGTTAACGGTGGGCCTCCTGTACACGTGTATAGGCGCATAAAATTAGCGAAACCTGGACATAATTCGATAACTGTAATTTTCTTTTTCTATGATTTAAAGTATTGTTAGTTATAGTTAAAATAAAAAGAATTAAACATTTTAAGGCTCCGCGTCAATGTAAAAAACAAAAACTAAATTTTTAACACATTTTGATTTCGTAAGTAAACCATAATAAATAAATTTGTAAAAATACCTGTATTATGATAAGAAAAAATATAATTTAAGTAATTATCGTGGATATTTTTTGTTTAAATTGTTTCTTATGGTACTAATAAAATGTTGACGGTCTTTTTAGCCTAGTTAGTAGTGCCAGTGCCTCCGAAACTAGAGGTCTCGGGTTCGAATCCCGGTCAGGGCATTATTTGTGCATTTAGCATGGATTTTGTTCCTGGGTCTTGGATGTTTTCTATGTATTTATCTATATAAGTATGTATATCGACGACTAGTACCCATATTACAAGCTTTGCTTAGTTTGGGACTAGGTCGATTTGTGTAAGATTGTCCCCCAATATTTATTTATTATTTATTTATATTAAACAAAAAATATTCACGATAATTGATTAAATGATATTTTTTCATATCATTATACACGAGTAAGCCAAAATAAATAACTTTTACAAAGTTATTATTTTGGCATACTTAAGAAATCAAAATGTGTTAAAAATTAAGTTTTTTGTTTCTTAACATTGACCCGGAGCCTTAATATGTTTAATTCTTTATATTTTAAGTATAACTAACTATACTCTAAATCATAGAAAAATAAAATTACAGTTATCGAATTATGTCCAGGTTTTGCTAATTTTATACGCCTAGTAGTACTATTACTTATTCTGTGCCTCGGCGATATTAAGGAAACTAACATTTCGAAAGTACGATATATGTAAATCTGTTATTTTTCCTTTGCAAAATGACATTTAGATCTACCTTACGCGTCTTTGAAAACGTTGAATAATTACCCCGTTGTAAAAGCTATTTTTGGATTTCTGTTTTCTGTATAATGAACTAACAGGGTAACCTATTTATGCACCTCTCTAATTATTGGATGATTTCATTTCAAAGCGTGTTTAACAATGATTGAATGCCTGCATTAAATGATTGGGATGAATATAAGCATTCACACACGGAGTACAATTCACAATGTAAACAATTAAAAGCAAAATACTTGGGGCGCAATTTTCAATTCGTGTTCAATTATGATAAACCGATTATGATTGCCAGTGAGCGCCTTTCAAATACGAAATCTAAAATTTAAGCGTATTGCCAACGAGAAAATATTATGAAATTAATTCATATTAAATTATGTAACAGAAACATTGATTATAATTATATATTAACGGAATTAAATTACGGAAAATACTGAAATGTATACAGTAATTATGTATACAGTAATATTTTTAACTTGACTTGACTTTGATTATAATTTAGTTATTAATTTGATTTTATTTGAAATGCATGCCTCAAGTTAGACGAGACGCTTTTTTTAATCTTTATTTATTTTGGAGCTTTTGGCAAGATGAACTTCACACTTAAAACGCAATGTACTTTTCTCAAACATGCAATAAAATTTCGTCATTACGTATGTTATAACAGGCTTCAAAGTATAACATTGCAGGCGGAACAACTCGGGAGAGCTGTAAAAGAATTTCATACAAAATTGAAGGCCAAGGGCTGAAAGTATTTTTTATTTTATTTTAATGTCAAACATGGAACGGTTTGTTTATTCTGAGTGGTGTATTTTTTATTTCATTGCATATGTTTGAGAAAAGCACTATACAAAGCTCTGCGAGAAATGTTGGGCTGCTGGGGACAGTTGAGACAGGAATCGGTAAGTCGCACGTAATGCAACTTGGCTACAAATTATACTACATTATGTAGTGAATAATGATAGATAATACTTATACCGTGCACAACAACCTAAAGTAAGTAAAGAAAATAAATACCCATCAATACGTAATATAATAAATCCGTAATGTAAGTTTATCTATATTCAAAATTATAATGTACATAAATAAATATAGAACTCAACCAAATTACTAGTCATTGGAAAGCCACAAATTCTTAAAATTACTATTGAATTACTCACAAATGTATAGGCATCCTACTTTTGGGAAATGATACAAGCAAGGGTAAGAACTATAGTCTTCTTTTTTTCGTGAAGAAAACCTGCAAACCAGGTACTCAGTCATCGGGGAATGACTGGGTTATGTGGTATTTCTCTTCACCTAAATCTCCACAGTGACCGCCATCTGCACTCTTTAAGATCTATTTATTATGCATACCGCATAACTCTACGGTACCAGCGCGGCGCGCAGCGTATAAGGGTTGACGTCAAAGGGTAGGTGACGGAGGAGCGGGGCAAGATGTTTTAAGTAAGGTATTTATTTATCTTTACGTAATATATGGTACATGTTCCACATACATATGTGTGACGTTGTCCCATTTCCATATAAACTATAATCAGTTACGTCTTTGTTTTACTTAGACCCGAGACATGCAAATGTGTTAGCAATCTGAACAATTTAATTACGCCGCTTAACCCACGCCCGCACCGTTACACAGTCTACACGTCGAACTGTCTGGCTCCTACAGTACCGGCTTAACCTAATAATAATAAGCCAAATATGTAGGCTGGGAGTCGGAGGATTCGAGAGAAACCAAGAATAGCAAACTTAATTCCTTTTAATGATGGAATTACAAAAATTAAAATAAATCAATTAAAATTAATTAAATGTAAGAGGTGCCTAATGGTCGATGTGAGAACCAAGAGTGACGGATCATTCAGTATTTTTGGGAAACGGGGCGGCGATGTTGCGATATGCTGAGTCGACGCCACCTGGGTGGCTGCTTGGGCGGTCGCTGGTTATGCAAGCATATAACACCTCCATCCCCAGCTAGGCAACTATTCGACAATCTTGGAGAATATTGCCGAGTCATGATTTACTTGTATATTCCTGGGGTGCAGCTTCGGTTTTTCTGGTGTCTGGTCGATAGTTTCTGGAGCGTCGATTTTGCCTGTTTCTACTCGTAATGAGTTCCTTCGGCATCGTTTTGCGAATAGGCGACGACCGGTGGTTCCGGCAACGAGTGCGCACGCGCACAGTATGAGTATGTAGACTGGTATTGTAGTATGATACAGGCTTAAACGGTCGCTCTGTTTTATATTCACAGGAAGTTGCGAGGATATCTTCTTATCGCTGGCGTGCAAATTTTCCAGTTTAATAGAGTTCAGGGTCAGTGAAGGAGATGAGTCTCGAGCTTGCAGTTCGTCTGTCGGATTCGTGTGTGGTAGTTCCATGATTTTTATGGCATGACCTTCAACCTGGTCATTAGAGTTAGTGATGGAGTAATCTGGGGTTTTCAGAACGCATTTGTGCGGGATTCTAACAAGGTAGCTTCCTTGGATTGTTTTAAATTGTTCTTGGCCACAGGAGGTTTGTACTTTAGTCGGCTCCGGTAGACTTATAATGTACTGCGTGCTGTCGAGCTGTTGTACCGCAGGTCTGGTCAGGAACACTCTCGTAAGTTGGCAGGACGAGCTGAGCTGCTGCGAGGTGATGAGCTGGTATGTGCAGTCAAGTTGGTTTTGTATCTTCTGGTGAAGTGGTTCCTCGCAGAGATGCCATGATTTGACCTTCGGACATTCTGTCTCCATGTACATAGAATCCTGTTCATGAATCGCTATGTAAGGAGAGGGAGGTATTAAGACCTGATGATTTTTATTAGGTATTACTGCTAGCTTATATAAATCGTAGACTCTATCTACCGTAATCGGCACCTTAAAGACTAAGACTACTTGTTTATCTATATAGTATGACCCAACTTTAATTAGGTCATAGTATTCCCTAAGATCTACTTCAAGGATCTCTTCCTTAGGATAGAGGACCTTTATTTTATCTAACATGCTTTTAAGAGTGGGAAAACTAAGTATCGCGTGAGGCATACTCGACGCGCGAATAAGAGCTAGTGCATTTCCTAGCTTATCTAGCTCTTCGGACAGGTTTTCTACATTGTCACTCAAAATGACCAAGTATTGTGCCAAGTGTGCAAATCTTATTAATTCTGTCTCACTGTTCTTTTCACCTTGTATCGCTAGTGTGACGGCCTGGGCTATTTTTTTTTTGGTTTTGAACTATGTTATCTAATATTTTGGAGTGTTGCATCATCCAATTTTTAGATAGACTAATATGGTTATTAAATTCGGACTGTAATAGGTTCTCATTATTTTGAAGGGTTTTAATTGCAGCATTATATCTTATAGCGTCTGTGTAATCTAGATTTCCGGAAATGCTTTTAATGATAGATCCGAGACCGTCTATGAGTCCCCTTTTTACACGGTCGGGTTCGAAAGTCCTCACCTGTTCCGAAACCCTTTCGAGTTTTGCGCTGAGAAATGATACGTGCGGTTCGTATAGCGAAAAAGTTCTATTATTAAGTTGAGGTCTGAGGTTAAGTAATTGGGTCCGTACTGTATCAATTTTATGGTCAATGTCATTCAGGTCCACATGTTGCAAGAAAGCGTGGTAATGGGATATAAGTCTTGTCAGTCCAAGTTTGAAAGGCAGTAGTCCAGGTCCATTGTCGAGGCTTTCAAGTGTTACTTCTTCCGCCAGAGTCGTTTGTAGGAGGAACGTCAGTAGTATTCTGTAACAATTTTGAATTGTTAGCGACTCGCTTAAGACGCGACTTTGCTACGGCGCCTCTTTGCTTTTTAGTGTAAATATGGATAGGGAGGTCGGCCATTACAACGTCCTGCGTATATCGAGGAGCTAGTTTTTGCCTACTGGCCATGGGGTTCTTAATAAAAACTTGTTGGTCGGCAGAGTATTCAATTTCAGGATCTCTGTTCCTATTCCTAGCTTCTGTGAGTTCGATTCGGTGTTCGAGGGAGGCTTCATTGATAATATCATAGACTTTTGTCATTCCTTGTCGATGGTGGCGTATGTATTCTTGTAATAAATGCTGTGATAAGTCTATGTCGAAAGGGTCGCGTGGGTCAAAATGTCCTGTAATTACATCTAAGGGCCTGCATTTAGTGAAACTGTGAATGGAACTATTGTACCCTAATAAAGCGTACGGCATAAGTTGTGAAGTAGGTTCCTTTGATCGTTCTAATTTCAATATTCTCAAGTGTTCAAGAATGGTTGAATGGAATCGTTCTACGATTCCATTATCATTAGGAGCGTGTGCCAGGACCTTATGGTGCTGAATTTTATGGAGTTTTGTGAATTCTGCGAAAACTTGGTTCGAGAATTCGGGACCTTGGTCTGAGACTACGGTAAGCGGTACGCGATTATGTGTAAAGTAAATCATAAGTGCCTGTATTACACTGATAGCGGTGCCATCTTTTAGGGGGTATGCTTGCGCGTATTTAGAGAAAGCATCTACTAAGGTAAGATATTTTTCATTTTGTACTGTAAAAAGGTCTATGTGAACTATTTCGAATGGCTTGGTAGGAGGTGGGACAATGCGAAATTGTTGCTTAATAGGATTCCGGTCATATTTTGCTTGGCCACAAATGCCGCATTCACTTACAAATTTGGCAATTTGCTCCTTCATCTTTGGCCAGAAATACCTGTGGGACAAAGCCAGGTAGCATTCGTTAATTCCTCGGTGATTAGTTTTTCCTATATGGTATTTCTGAATAATTTCCTGCTGTTGCAAATAGTCCTTTACATTCTCAACTTCTTTCTTTGTTAAATATATATTCATAGATGAGTTTCTGAATCGGTCTTGTAAGATGGGGATGATTTTGTACATAGCCAAAGGGGGGTAAATTATAATTCCCGTTTTAACCTTAGGGTTAACATGCTCCTTTATAGCGTTGACCAAATCTTCTTCAAGATTGTCCTCTGATATCTGGATTGTGGTCCGTGTGTGAGTGTCGAAAGGCTTCATAACTACTGCTCGTTTCTTAATGTCACCTACGATCGCAATTCGGAGCTGCCTATTAAATTTATTCAGGGGATCATCTGTGATTGGTATTTCTAATATAGGATTTTCCGCGCTTGTGTGGGCCGTGAGAGTAGATGATCCTGTCTCAGACGGGGTTGTGCGGGCAGTAAGGGTGGACGACCCAGACTCGGATGGAGCTTTTTCGGAGGGATTCACTATCATAGAGCAAAGGGAACAAGTATCTTCATTATGAATTTCTACCCGGGATAGAGCGTCCGCATTCCGATTATATTTACCTTGTTTATAGACTACGTCATAGGTATACTCACTCAACTTTAATCGCCATCGAGTAAGTCTGGAGTTAAGCTCTTTTAGATTCCTTAACCATTGTAAGGGTTTATGGTCGGTGACAATCGTAAACTTGCGGCCATACAGATATGGACGGAAATATTTCGTTGCAAAAACGATTGCCAAAAGCTCTTTTTCTATTGTACTATAGTTGAGTTCGCTGTCGTTCAATGTTCTCGATGCGTAAGCAATCGGCCTATCAGATCCTATTGGTCCTTGAGAGAGCACCGAACCAATAGCGACATTGGAGGCATCTGTAGTCAAAATAAATGGCTTATTGAAGTCGGGGTACTTCAATATCGGGTCATTGACAAGTAAAGTCTTACATTTTTCAAAGCAATTGATAAAGTCATGGTTTTTGTATGTTATTTTTGATCCTTTCTTCAGGCACTGTGTCATAGGTTTGGTGATTCGGGCGAAATCGGGTATAAACTTCCTGTAATATCCTACTAAACCAAGGAATCGTTTTATCTCAGTGTGAGTTTTAGGCAATGGAAATTTCTGAATGGCGGCAATTTTATCTGGGTTGGGTTTTATCCCATCTTTACTGATTACATGACCTAAATACGCGGTTTCTAATTTTAGAAATTCCGATTTGTCCATTTGGATTTTGAAGTTTGACTCACGAAGGCGTTTGAATACCTTTTCTAAGTTTACCATATGTTCCTGAAGCGAAGTGCTAAAAACTATAATGTCATCTAGATATACAAGACAGACAGTATTTTGTAAATCTTTTAAAACATTGTCCATGACGCGCTGAAAGGTGCAGGGGGAGTTTTTGAGACCCATGGGCATACGGAGAAACTCAAAATGGCCGTGCTCTACATTAAATGCTGTCTTGGGGATGTCCTTTGGGTCCATCTCCACTTGATAAAAGCCGCTGGCAAGATCAAGTGTTGTGAAATATTGACAGTTACCAAGTTTGTCCAGGACATCAGTTATATTGGGGATCGGGTATTTATCGTCCAGGGTTTTCTCATTAAGTTTTCTGAAATCCACAACTAACCGCCATTTTGTCGAACCTGATGCGTCAGCCTTCTTTGGGACTACCCAGATAGGGGAGCTCCATGCAGATGCCGAAGGCCGTATGATATTTTGTTCCAGCATCTTAGCAATTTGTTCTTTTACCTCATTACGGTGTACGAAAGGATAACGATAGTTTTTACTATAAACTGGTAATTCATCTGTGGTTCTTATGCTATGTCTTATCTTATTAGTGAAACTAAGCGGTTCGCCTTCTATATAAAATACGTCAGCGTATCGTGAGCATAGGGCTTCTAAATTAGCGCGTTCCTCTATGTTCAAATGATCGGTGCGCAAGCGCGATAATACGTGGTGAGCGCGATCTGAGATCGGCTGTTTAGTTCGGCTGCACTCAATGTTTAATATTTCAGCCTGTACAGGACGATCCATGGAAAAAATTACGTCATTCGGGCTTGTGTTCGTAACTTCTAATATCCCCCGGCTATTGTGTATCGTCGTAATACATTCAGCTATGAGGCAATTAGATATAAATTGACGTGGGATAAGCGCATCTCCCTCCTGACCGTTAATCGGGACCTTAACGAGTCGTGATGAATGGGCAGGTATTATATCTTCGTATAGATTACAGTTCCTAGAATTATACATCCTTATAGGATTCGTCGCGTTTTTTGTAACTAAAACGTTATTTTTTAAATCAATATTGGATTCCCATTTGTTAAGTAAGTCTAAGCCAATTAAGCCATCGAAATAGTTGTGAAATTTATAGACGAAAAAAGTTACGTCGTTGTTATTGTTAAATTCCGAGAAGCACGGTAACGTTACCGAGTAATCGTTCCGGCTCGTGGCATGCACATTCGTCACCTCGAAGGGATCGTATTTCCATTGTGCGCTGGGAAAGTGTTTCCTAACCGAGTCGGGATTTATAAAAGACTGATTGGCGCCGGTATCTATGAGCAGTTTAAGTGGTGGGTTAGCTATTTGTATATACGGCAATTGCCGTTGTGTCTGCAAGTTCAGTTCTATTTTTGTCTTCCTAACTTCGGAGATTTCCGAAAATCCTGGGGCTGTGTAGGAGAAGCTTCATTTTTATAAGGTTCTCCTGCGAAGTTCGGGTACGAAATCTCTAGATATTGAGGTTGGTGCACGGACTCGACATAGTAAGCATCATCAGTAGGGAACTCGCCATAGTTGCCGTCCTGGTAATATTCACTATAATCGTCGCCATAAGGTTCATAGTCTAATGTATAGTCGTTGCATTCATTAATATTCATCTCCCTAGTTCTGGGATAGTTATTGGATGGTGGGTTCCTGGAATTGGACCAATTCTGAGTAGGTGGCAATGGTCTAGCCACATAGTGACTGACACCGCTCATGGGGCGCACGGTATTATTTCCATTATTTTGAGAATTATATCTAGGCCTAAATGAATTTTCCTGTGGGTTGTAGTTAGGTGGTCGTGCTGCAAACATTTGCTGAGTGCGGGTAGGGCCTTGAGGAGGCTGGTCTAGATTTGGTCTCCATACAGGTCGGGGTTGTTGAGGCAAAAATATAGGGTTTGGTCGGGATGGACCGGGAAAATTAAAGGCAGGTTGTCTGGATGGTGCACTGAAAAATGGTGGCATAGGGCCAATAGATAATTTGGATGGCTGAAAATCCGCTGGTTTCTTTTCTAGGCGATCATTACGTTGCTGTAAATACTGTGTATTCATCTCTTCGTGCACAAATTCTAGGGCCTTCTCTATAGTTTCGGGCCGCATACAGCGAATACGCGAACCTAGGGGATCCTTAAGTCCCCGCACATATGCCTGGAGGGTCAACTTTTTATATAAATCACGTTTCGAGTCAATTGTAGTCTGCACGGTTTCATGTAAAGTTATGTACGTCATAAGGGTACTGAACAGGTTTTGACATTTTTCATAGAATTCCTGAGGGGTCGTGTTCCCCTGAGATAATAGCGCGAGATCGTTGTATAAAGAGGTCTCATCGCGTTGGTCCGCGAAATTATTAATAAGTGCACTGCGAATTCCAGCCCAGCTTTCTGGGACCCCGTTCGCATTGATTAAGCGGGCGGCTGGCCCGGTAACTTTATTAAGTATACCATTTATAAGTGCGAAATTGGTCAATTCTTGATCGGGACGAATAAACTCTTGTACTAATTGGTCACTTAATTTAATAAACCTCGTAAGTACATTAGGGTTACCATCAAACTCGGGTAACAGGCGGAGGGCCTTAAAAATTGAATCTAAATCTGCCATACTAACTACTTCCGTTTCCGAATCCGATTCCGAACTTAAATCAGAATTAATATTCCTAAAGCCGTCTAGTAAAACGATTCTATGATTACTGCCTAACCTAGGGGTGCTCGATCGCCGTGGATAGGAAATCTTTGAGTTTAAAAAAAACTACGACTATGAAAGTACCTCCTTTCCTAACATAAGCAACTCTAGAACGATTCTAAAGTACTCACATGCGCATTTCTGGCTCTCTGCAGTATCGATGGTTGGATACTCCTCCGTCCAGCTCGTAGGTTCCGCCCTCGACGTGATGACCGGATAGCTGCCCGGGCGCTGAGCGAGCGCGAAGTTTCGATATTAGAAATTCGGTGACCGCTCGCGAACCGGCCCGCGAGGAACGTCTCTCGACTGCGCCAAATATGTAGGCTGGGAGTCGGAGGATTCGAGAGAAACCAAGAATAGCAAACTTAATTCCTTTTAATGATGGAATTACAAAAATTAAAATAAATCAATTAAAATTAATTAAATGTAAGAGGTGCCTAATGGTCGATGTGAGAACCAAGAGTGACGGATCATTCAGTATTTTTGGGAAACGGGGCGGCGATGTTGCGATATGCTGAGTCGACGCCACCTGGGTGGCTGCTTGGGCGGTCGCTGGTTATGCAAGCATATAACAAGCCTTTATTCAGACAGTTACAATATTTGTTTTAAGTACATGTTTTATAAATAGCTTTTAATTATGAAATTTAATAAATGATAAAATTCACTTTTCTCCTTTTATATTCCTTTTATATGTCTGTATGCCTTTTATAGGCAAAGGCCTCCCCCAACTGTCGCCATTTCTCCCTATCTCTCGCTATTGTTGTCCAACCTCCACCTGCTGTGGCTTTTATGTCATCGACCCATCTTCTAAGAGGTCTACCACGTTTCCTTTTTCTATTTCTAGTGAACCAGTACATTATTGTGTTCGACCACTTCTCTTTCCCTCTCACTGTATGGCCTGCCCATTGCCATTTGAGCTTCCTGATAGTTATGGTTATGTCTTTTGTTCTTGTATGTTTCTTTATAATTGTAGTTCTAATCCTATCAGATAATCTCTTTCCCATCATGCTCCTTTCCATTGAATTCTGACAAACCTCTAGTTTTTTAATGTGTGACTTATTAGTTGCCCATGTTTGACAACCATATGTTATTACTGGCAGTATACAGGTATCAAACAGTTTTCTTTTTATGGTCATACTTATTTCTTTATTTTTCATAATCTCCTTTAGGCTCCAGTATTGCTTCCAGGCGTTTCCGATACGCCTGTCTATTTCTTTAGAGGTCAAGTCCCGTGGTGAGATTATCTGGCCGAGATAAATGTATTCGTCGACATATTCAATTGGATTGTTGTTGACATAAATAGGCTCTTGTGTTCCGTTCGTCATGGCTTTAGTTTTTTGGATGTTCATGCTTAAGCCTACTTTTCGACTTTCTCTATCCAAGTCATTTAGCATTGTTTGGAGTCCGTCTTTCGATGGTGACATGATTATTAGATCGTCTGCGAATCGTAAATGTGACAGTTTGTCACCATTGATTGACAACCCACACTCATCCCAATCCAATTGTCGGAATACTTCTTCTAGGACCGCTGTGAAAAGTTTAGGTGATATGGGGTCACCCTGCCTTACACCCCTTTCAATATTTATTTCTTTACCCGTCTTTTCTAGTTTGATTTTAGCTTTACTGTTTTCGTAGATGTTTTTGAGGATTCTAATGTATTTGTTTTCAACTCCTTGGTTTTTAAGTGCTTGCCAAATTTTCTCATGTTCTAGTGAGTCGAAAGCCTTGCTGTAATCTACAAAGCAGCAGTAGAAGGTGATCTTGAATTCATTTCCCTTTTCGAATAGCTGTTTCACGACGTAGATGTGGTCAAGAGTTGAGTATCCGCTTCTGAATCCTGCTTGCTCTCTCGGTTGGTTCTCATCGAGCATCTTAGTTATTCTATTCAGAATTATCTTAGCGAATATTTTATAGATGTTAGACATTAGACTGATAGGTCTATAGTTGTTGATGTTGTTTCTGTCGCCTTTTTTATGTAGCAGTGTGATGGTTGATGTCGTCCATTGATGAGGTATAGTCTCACTCTGTAGGACTTCGTTGAATAGGTATGTAAGAATTGGTACGAGGTAGTCTATGTTTTCTGTGAGGAATTCGTTGCTGATGCCATCTGAACCTGGAGCCTTATCTCTCTTTTGAGTTTTCACGGCTTTCTCTACTTCTCTCAGTAGTATATGTGGTACGTTGCTGTCGCCACCCAGATCTACAGGTTGGATGACATTTTTCCTTGTATATAATTCTCGGAAGAAGTTTGTGGCTATCGAAATTATTTCTGGGCGCCTGTTTACCTGCTTGCCATTTTTATCCGATATATTTGGCATCCAATCTATTTTCTCTCTTAGTTGTCTAACAGCTTTTTTAGTACCACCGGTCTTTTGAATACATCTTTCCAATAGCTCAAGCCTATGTTTTTGGTGGTCCTTTCTCATACTGGACTTGATGTTTTTAATTATGTCGGCGATGTCTTTTCTATCTTTACATGTCTTCTCAGGGATAGATATCAATTTAGCTCTTATTTCCAGCAGTTCCTTCGTTTCACTTGTAAGCCACTTTACTCTATTCTTGTTTGTTTCTAATTTCCTTTTTTCTTTTGTGTGTAAAAGATTTTCAAATTTATTATATTTGTGCTGGGTATCTAGTTCTTTGGTGCATTCTATAAATTTTTTTAGCTTTTGTTTCAGCTTTTCTGGGTCTTCAAGTGACGTAATGTTATTTTGCTGTGGTTTAAAAGGTCTACATTTTTTTGATGTGTTTGTCTGTAATTTTGCTCTAACCATTCTGTGGTTGCTGTTGAAGTTCAGTTTGTTTATAACTCCACAATCTTGGAATTCTTTAGGTCTGTTGGTAAGAATGTAGTCTATCTCGTTCTTGTGACGGCCATCTGGAGATATCCAAGTCCATCTGTTATTGACACGTTTTTTGTATAAAGTGTTAAGTATTTTCAAGTTATTCTCATATGCCAGTTGTATAAGCTTCCCACCATTTCTTGTTCTTTTGCCTGAGCAGTAAGGGCCTAGTACTATCTCTTCTCCTTTCACTCTGGTACCCGTTCTTGCATTGAAATCTCCCATTACTATGAGGTTACTGTGACCATGCTTTTTTATTGCCTCTGATAGCATAGAGTAGAAGGTGTCAATTTCTGTATTACTGGCTTGTTCTGTTGGAGAATAGATTTGTATAATTGACCACTCTTCATTCTTGGGGGGCATTTTCATATTGAGTATTACAATGCGTTCCGATATGCCAATGAACTCTTCAATGTAGTGTCTTAATTTTGATTTTACTAAGAAACCTGTTCCATTTTGGCCTGGTGTGTCTCCTTTGTAGTAGATGATAAAATCGCCATGATCCTCAATACTCTCTCCTAGCCTTCTAACTTCACTTAATCCGATAATAGACCAATTTATGTTTGTTAATGCTAATGTCAATTCAGTGAGGCTTTCGGTGGTTCTTAAGGACAGAGTATTTAGTGTTGCAATGTAAATTTCTTGGTTATTAACTTGAGAAGTTTTTTGGTTTTGATGTTGGTGGTAGTAACTTGTTATATTGGTTGGGGGGTGGTGGTCTTCATTCCCCACGGTGACCGGCCGGCTTGGGGTGTTGGGTTTTGGGTAATAAGTTTTGTTTGTTGTGTTCAGTGTTTGTTTCGTAAATAAACCGGCCGGTTCCGTATCCTATTCTCTAATGTAAGTGTTCTTCTCCGACATGGAGTATGCACGTGCCCTCATGTAGTCAAAAGCATTTGTTTTCAGTATTTTGGCGCACTGTTCTTCCTTCTCATTAATTTCTGATGATTTTTCTTTTGGGGACTGCGTTTCAGATCTTCTTCTCTTCTCATTTTCGTTTGGTTTGCTTTCTTTAATTATAATTTTGTTTTGGCGAATATAGGCCTTGTTGCCTTTCTCAAGTTCTTGTTTAAGCTGTATCTGAAGTTGCCTTCTAGCTTCTAGTTTTTGTTTGGTTAGGTCCTGAGTTATGTACGTGTTGGGACGCATTTTCTTCTTATTTCTTAATATGTCTATTTTCCTAGAAATGTTTGTCGTCGCTAGAACGATTGGTCTTGATTTTCCGTCTTGTTTCTTCCCAATTCGGTGTATTTTAGCTATCTCGAATTTTTGTATGTCGACATCGATATCCTTCATTATTTTAGTAGTTATTTCCACTAATTCGGAACAGTTTTTCTCCGATTCTTTGACGCCATGGATAATTACGCTGTTGCTTTTTGCACTAGTTTCGAGATAATCCACCTTTCTTTTCATGAATTCTATTTCTGACTTGAGTATTTTATTTTCTTCGATAACTGGTTTTAACTTTTCCTCTAAGATAAACAAAACATTGGCGGTGACATTTTCATTTATTACTTGTGTTTGCTTGTCAAGTTCAATTTTTAGGTTAGTAAACAGTGCTGCCATCTCAGGTGTCATGTTTCCGCTCATCCTGTGCAAACTAAACGTTTCAAGGTAATTTCTGAACGTAACTTATAGTTGGTTAAGTTGGCAGAAGCGTTTACCGTTTTTCGTTTTCTGCTGTTGAATGGTGACAGTTATTTATAACCTCAAATGATTTTCGGTTTTCTTGATCGGATTAAATTCAACTTGCACTTTCTAATTTTCACAGTTTATATTGTTGTAGTATGGGAGTTGTGTGGAGGCACTTTAGTAACACTATTTAACCGTGATTTATGCAATTCTTCCCGCAAAAGTTCGTAATTATGTACGGAGCAATTGACAGCACGTATTTCGCTTAAGAACACCGGAACCGGAACTACAAATTATACTACATTATGTAGTGAATAATGATAGATAATACTTATACCGTGCACAACAACCTAAAGTAAGTAAAGAAAATAAATACCCATCAATACGTAATATAATAAATCCGTAATGTAAGTTTATCTATATTCAAAATTATAATGTACATAAATAAATATAGAACTCAACCAAATTACTAGTCATTGGAAAGCCACAAATTCTTAAAATTACTATTGAATTACTCACAAATGTATAGGCATCCTACTTTTGGGAAATGATACAAGCAAGGGTAAGAACCTTCTTTTTTTCGTGAAGAAAACCTGCAAACCAGGTACTCAGTCATCGGGGAATGACTGGGTTATGTGGTATTTCTCTTCACCTAAATCTCCACAGTGACCGCCATCTGCACTCTTTAAGATCTATTTATTATGCATACCGCATAACTCTACGGTACCAGCGCGGCGCGCAGCGTATAAGGGTTGACGTCAAAGGGTAGGTGACGGAGGAGCGGGGCAAGATGTTTTAAGTAAGGTATTTATTTATCTTTACGTAATATATGGTACATGTTCCACATACATATGTGTGACGTTGTCCCATTTCCATATAAACTATAATCAGTTACGTCTTTGTTTTACTTAGACCCGAGACATGCAAATGTGTTAGCAATCTGAACAATTTAATTACGCCGCTTAACCCACGCCCGTACCGTTACACAGTCTACACGTCGAACTGTCTGGCTCCTACAGTACCGGCTTAACCTAGGACCTCCATAATTCTGTATCAACAAAGAATCACCAGGACTGTGTAACACATTAGACGTGAATAAAGCATGGAATTTTCGTGTTCATGGGATATTTTGGTGCAACACGCGATTGTCACTAAGGGGTCATGAGCTGTCGCTAATGTATTTGTCCTCAGTTTGTCCATTAAAAGTCAAACTCTAAATATTATTTATTCAAATAGAACTAGCAAAAAGCACTTTCTAGTTGTCATTAAGAGTTTAAATCTCTAACTGACGATTTAACTTACATTTACTTTATATGAAGTAGACAGCTGTGCTGCAGAATTGACAAAAATGAATAAATGTAGTTTATTCACTATCTACAGATGGTACATGTAGGTACAGGTGTTACAGAGTGATAGTATTCCTAATATGTTTTGCCATAAATAATGGGCATGTGAAAATTATTACAATGTAAAATCTAATAGAATTTAATACAATACAAATATAAAAAGTACAGTGTCCAAGTCAAATAAAATTATATGTCAAATCAAAGAATATAATATAACTAGCATTTGCCCGCGGCTTCGCCCGCGTACTAAGCGAAATTTTTAACCGTCTACAAAAAACAGGTTCGTATGTTTGTCCACGATTATCTCGTACGTTTGGCTGAATCGATTTAGATGCGGTCTCCAGAAAAGTAGTTGTTACATTCTGGGGGTTTCGGTATACGAAGTTTGGTGATTGTGATTCATTAACAGATGAACAGATGAAAAGTCAGTATACATTCTGAGAACCGGCAAACTGTTGAATTTCATTTGATTTTGGCAAAAATAAGGATCGAAAACTTTTATTATACATTTCCGACAAGCCGAAGGGGAAAGGGCCGATGAAAAAAAAGCATGTCTTAAATGGCCCTTAGTAAAAGTATATGTGTACTACAGTAACACTAATTGGTCTGATAACGACCAAGCAGTGCGCAGCGGTCATAAACTCTGGTCCTTTGAAGTACAGAAATACGGCTAATTCAATATCACGTGTAACATTTATTTTTCCTAAAATTAAATTTATGAGGTCGGTTTTGCCAGATCCCATTGGAGCATCCAAAAAAAAAATTTGGCCTCACTTCCAGTCGCACTCCTTACTGTCAGTCCGTCTGTTACAACCAAGTTGCTTTTACTGGACTGATTGAATTGTAATTTGGCACAAACTATCAAGAATTTAGAGCGCTCGTGGCCCAGCGGCACCCGCCTACCGCGTGCGGTGTGAGAAGTTAAGCAATGTGGGCGCAGGTCAGTTCTTGGATAAGTGACCGCTTTGAGTGGTTACTAACTGACTCTCGTGCTTTGGAAGGCACGCTAAGCCGTTGATCCCGGCTGCAATTGTTAAGCCAAGTTAGAGGCCTTCAAGCGGCTTGCGAACTTCTAACAGGCAAGTTGCCCACTCCCTTGACAAAGGGGGGTCGAAGTTGCACCACATCCGTAGGGAGTACCCACCGTTACCCTACACGTGACCCCTGGGTGGTGCTAAAAGTGCAACAAAAACTGGCATTTATTTACGAACCGTGAGATTTTCGAGAAGACAAGTACTGTCTTCTCGAAAATCTCACGGTTCGTAAATAAATGCCATACGATTAAAAAATATCTAAAGGTTGATTTAAATGGAAAAAAATATCTATACCTCTATGTCGTTTTTAAAAGCAAATCCATTTATTTATTTATTTATTTATTTTAATTTATTTATTTACACACATACACTTTTTTGCATACAGGCATGCATGGAGTGCCAAATTTACCTCATATTCGTATTAAGAGACCTCTCGGACGCTCAGATATCGATTTTGAACGAAATCGGGACGAAAAAATGAAAATCAATATGGCCGCCACTTTTTTCAAATTTTACCTCAAATTCGTATTAAGGGACCTTTCGGACGCTCAGATATCGATTTTGAACGAAATCGGGTTGGAATTGAAGAAAATCAATGTGGCTGCCACTTTTTCCAAATTTTACCTTGGATTCGTATTAAGAGACCTCTCGGGCACTCAGATATCGATTTTGAACAAAATCGGGACGAAAATGAAGAAAATGAATATGGCAGCCACTTTTTTCAAATTTTACCTCAAATTCGTATTAGGGGACCTCTCGGACGCTCAGATATCGATTTTGAACGAAATCGGGACGAAAAAAAAAAAAGAAAATCAATATGACTGCGACTTTTTCCAAATTTTACCTCTGAGTCGTATTAGGGGAGCTCTCGGACGCTCAGATATCGATTTTGAACGAAATCGGGACGGAAATGAAGAAAAGCAATATGGCCGCCACTTTTTCCCAATTTTACCTCGGAGTCGTATTAGGGGACCTCTCGGTCGCGCAGATATCGGTTTTGAACGAAATCGGGATGGAAATGAAGAAAATCAATATGGCCGTTACTTTATTCAAAGTTTAGGTACCTCGGATTCCTATTAAGAGTCCTCTCGGACGCTCAAATATCGACAATTATGACGAAATCGTATCAGACGGCACTGATTAATAAAACCACTTACAATACATTGAATCAAAAAAGGTCGTATCTTCATAGGGAACTCACGGCACTTCATGCACCTTTAGACCTTGTAAGGAACTTACATGCCAAATTTGGTATCTCTCGAACCAGCAGTTTGGGCTGTGCGTTGATATGTTACTCACTCAGTCAGTCAGTTTCTTCTTGCAATTTGGCACCTACTTTTAAGTTTTCATGCCCGCAATATTATATTTCAAAATCAATGCCATTTTCGAAATTAACGACCCAAAAAACCATAAAAACGACACCCATATTAATATTCCAATCCCCTTGCACCCCAACAGAGGGGATGGTATTTCACGTCCTCCACGTGGGATTTTAAAATCATTGTTGTTTTCGTAATCAGCGACCCGATAAACCATAGAAACAATACCCATATCAATTTTCAGAATTTGTCACCACATTTCTCGCCCAGGGGTTGCCGGCCTTAGACCTATCCCTATCCCTATATGTCCTTTTATATGTCTTCGGCCGGCAACCCCTTTCGTCCCGGCCTCTGTAGTAATGTACTATTAACACAGAGCTACATGTTCAATTTTAAGTTTTTTTTGTGTATAGTATGTCATTTGTTTTAACCCAGCGTCATTCAAGACACATCAGTTCACTATATAAATGCCTTTGAATGAATATTACAACCTGGTACGCGAGGCATGGGAAAATTTTTCATGGATTGAAAATGTAAATGAACTGATAAGTTTTTTTAGTGAAGGGAAAGAATTTAAACCCTATTCATAATACTATTTATAGTTTTAGCGAACTTCATTGAATGTAATAATGTGAATGGGTCGTTTATGTATGCAATTCACCAGCTAAACCTGAATAATTTGTTGCTTCATTATTCACGAAATAATTTTGGATGTTGGAATAGCTTTGTTACAGAAAAGGAATATTCTGTTTCATTATTTACTAATTAATTTATTAGTCTTTAAGAAAACAAAAACGAAACCTTTATCATTTCATAAAAAAAAACTAATTATTGAGTGTGAACAGTTTAAATGATTCAAAATAATAAGTAAGGTATATAATTTCAACAAAAATCTTAACTGGCTATTGCATTTTTTTAACTTTACGTTAATTATCTACGTGTGTTTGCCCATACAGCTAAAACCACCGAAACCAATTTTCTTAGAGCCTTTAAGCCTTATACACCCGTGACTCGAGCTTTTAAGATTAAATAACCAAGTAAATTGCTGATAGATTTTTATACATAGTTTCTGCGTCGGATTACATTTTCAAATCAACTTAACGCTAAAAATGTAGTAATCAACAGACGGCGTCGCTACATCGAGATATACAATTACACGACAAACGAATCATATTATGGAATAAAACATTAAGAAGACCTCTTTAATTGAAGTTAAAGAATTATTTAATCTGACATCAAGCACCAATATTATATTAAATCAATATCCGTCCATTCCCTACTTCATCATCATCATCATGTCAGCCGAATGACGTCCACTGCTGGACATAGGCCTCCCCTAAAGACTTCCACAATGACCGGTCCTGCGCCACCCGCATCCAGCGGACACCCGCGACCCTTACCAGGTCATCAGTCCACCGTGTGGGGGGCCTGCCCACGCTACGCCTTCCATACTTAGTTTATACCTTGTACTAATTACTATTTACTAATATACTAACAATATACTAATAGTAATATACTTTTTTTTTATTTTATTAAAAATGGGATTGCTCTTGGCCAGCATCTAGCCAGGGGGCAAAGATGAGGCCGACGATGAAGCGAGCTCACCCAGAAGATGCCTATTCACTCGTGCCTTAAATACTAATTACTAATAAGATTATAAATGCGAAAGTAACACTGTCTGTACTACTACTACTACTAGGCACTCTGAGAAGACCAGACAATAGTACCACCAGCAACCCAGCGGAAACGGAGAGTTTGCTGGTGGAGACACACTTCCCGGGATGCAAAGTAGTAGACATACAGACTGGGGAAAAACAAGAAGAAAACTATCTTCCAACAGAAGATGAGTGGAAAATAGCAGAACAAATAACAGAGCAAAACAAAACAGCCTGGGCGATAAACAGCTTCGAAAACTATAAATCGTCAGGCCTGGACGGAATTTATCCAGCCCTACTAAAATGTGGAGGACAGAACCTAATCAAACACATATCCAATTTACTATGTAGCTGTATCGCCTTCAGATACATACCTAGAATTTGGAAAGAGGTTAAAGTCATATTTCTACCGAAACCAGGGAAAAGTGACTACTCTGACCCGAAATCTTTCAGACTTATAAGCCTAACCTCCTTCATGTTAAAGACTCTGGAAAGACTCTGCGACAGAGAACTAAAGGACACGGCCCTCAAATACACAAAAATACACCCAAACCAACATGCTTACAGCCAAGGCAAATCAACAGACTCAGCCCTACACGCTGTAGTAAGCAATATACAAGATGCGCTGGCTAAAAAAAACTCCTGCATGGGCACCTTCATTGATATCGAGGGAGCCTTTGACAAGACAAACTTCAGCAGCATCAAACAAGCACTAGAGAGACATAAAACCGAACCGCTACTAATAGAGTGGATTATGAACATGCTAAAGAAGAGAATCATAAGATTATCTGAAAACCAGAAACACCAGGCTCTAGTCATAAGAGGATGCCCCCAAGGAGGCACCACTACTTTGGAACTTGGTAGTAAACGATTTAATAACAAAACTGAACAAAAATCGCTTTTTGACTATAGGGTATGCTGACGATATAGTTATACTTGTCAGCGGCCTGGTTATAAACACATTATGCGAACTCACACAAACTATACAAAATGGTAATAGTGCCAATGATAAGCTACGGAGCTATAGTATGGTGGCCCCGTACTCAAATCACTAGTGCAGTTACCAGAATGCAGAAAACACAAAGACTAGCATATGTAGCGGCAACAGGCTGCATGAGAACAACTCTAACAGCAGCACTAGAGATGATGCTAGGACTCCTACCACTGCACATACATATACAAAAAGAAGCTGCTGCAACAGCAGTACGATTAAAAAGCCTAAACCTATGGACAAAACATAACACATCGCACACAAAAATCTACAGTAATCTGACCTCGAACATTCCTATGATTGAGGCAGAGGTAGACAGAGTACCAAAAACAGCGGTCTTCCGGAAGGAATATAATGTATTTCTAGCAGAAGACTCGAAAGAAGGGCTAAACCAAACCGACCTAAGAATCTATACCGATGGATCTTAAACGAACGAGGGAACAGGATGCGGTGTATTTTCAGAGGACTTAAACATATCCAAACCCTTAGGTCAATACAACACGGTCTTCCAGGCTGAATGTGTGGGCATCATCGAAGCTTGTAACGCCGTGGAGAGACGACAAGTCAAAGACGCAAACATACTAATACTCTCAGATAGTAAATCAGTACTGCAGGCACTGAGTAGTGACATATATACATCAGGCCTAATATACGAATGTCACCAAAAGCTCACAAAAATGTGTGGACATAAAAACAAAGTAACATTACAATGGATAAAGGGACATAGTGGCTCGAGAGGAAACGATGCAGCGGATGAATTAGCCAGAAAAGGCTCAGAAACACCGGCATACGGACCAGAGCCAATTATACCCCTACCACAAAAATACATATACAACCAATTACACCGGTACGCGAAACACCAGCATCAAAGATACTAGGAGGAGATGGACACATGTCGACAGACAAAAGAGATACTGTTGGAACAAGACCACAAACTCACAGCTACATTACTGAGGACACACAGAGACCAACATTTTTTTGATCAACATTTGGAATTATAACAGGACACAACACACTCAACAAACATCTGTACAACTTAGGCATCACAGACAGCCCCATGTGTAGGGCATGAATGGAGGCAGAGGAGACGTCTAATAGACATTCTACTGGACTGCAAGCAGGTAGAAGTATACAGGAAAAAGCACATAGGAACGCCGAACACACTGCACGAAGCAGTAAACAATATCAAAGCATTGGTAAACTTCATACAGGAGCTAGGGTGGTTAGAGTAGCGCTACCCCTTTCACGCAAAATAGGCACGATAGATGTCGACTTGCGGAAAATGCCCAGTAAAACTAACTAACTAACACTGTCTGTCTGCCTGTCTGTTACTCGTACCTCTTCACGCTTAAACTGTTGAACCGAATTAGATGAAAATATAATAGTACATTACTAAAGAGGCCGGGACGAAAGGGGATTCCTGCCGAAGACATATAAACGGCCGAGCACAGCGAGGCCGGATAGATCTGAGGCGGGCAACCCCATATTTCCCGCTGAGGTATGTATAGTGCTTTTCTCAAACGTGCAATGAAATATTCAACAAAAAAAATATTTTTAATACGCATAGTGGCAGAATGTCATGATGCCTGTGTGCCACAAATTTATGTGGGATGGAAATTAAATAAGAGCACTTTGCTGGCCTAGGCCTGTAAGATTTGTATGAAATTCCATTAACGACCTCTTGTCCTAGCCGCACCTAAAACGTCATACTTCGCAGCCTACTGCCTACACTATAAGAAACATAACATCAATATTTCATTGCTTGTTTGAGAAAATATTATAAATGACAAAGTAACTCTGTCTGTTTGTTTGTTACCTCTTCACGCTTAAACCGCTGAATCGATTTAATGATGTTTGGTATAGAGATAGAGACCCGGAAAAGTACATATTTAGGATAGTTTTTATTCCTTAGGGGGTGAAAAGGGAGGTAGAAGTTTGAATGAGCGAACGATATTTAAGCCTTCGCCAACAACTATTTAATGGCAAATATTTCTGTAAAATAACGAGTTCCACGCGGAAAGTCGCGGGCATAAGCTAGTATATAACATTACGCGACTTTCGCAGTTATTATCTTCGAAAATCTTTCTGAAAAACCTCACAATCGTTTTTGAAGACCTATCGATTCACGTGTCTCGTGTTAAATATATTTTTTAGGGTTCCGTACCTTGAAAGAAAAAAACGGTACCCTTATAGGATCACTTTGTCGTCCGTAATCAAAAGATACAGCTCGCAAGGGAATCAAATCTACAGGGTACTTCCCGTGAACTCAGAATCTTGAAATTTGGTACCAAGCAATGTCTTATAGCACAGATAAAGAAAAAATTGCGAAAACCGTAAATTATTTATATACTAGATGAAAGCCCGGCGTCGCTCGGGTGAAATAAATAAGAAAGAAATAAAGTAAACATTTATTTGTGACAGTAATGCAAACGACGAAAGAAATAGTGTACAAAAATGTATAAAATAAAAACTTTACAACAACGGATTATGATGAAACTTCGTATAGAAATATAGTCTGTAGTCTGGATTAACATATGGAATAGGGAGTAAAAGATTACGTTAACGACGTCACGGGCAAAGGCTAGTATCTTTGCAAGTAAATCCTAAGCATTTTTATAAGGGTAGGCGTATAAAAAATTTGAATCCGTAATCAGTACTGATTTGTATAGCTAAAATACTAATCGTTCATTAAAATTCAGTTCAGATGTGCAATTGTTAAATATTAATGTGCGAGTCAGTATTTCTGGTGCGAAGTCAGAGCTGCTAACGCGAACGAAAACAAATGAAGTTCGTTTATCTCCCTCTCTGTCGAACTTGCAAAATCGAGCGACACAGAGGGAAATACACGATGTTCGTTCGTTTTAGTTTCGCGGTAGCAGCTCTCTATTCTCCGCCAAATTCTATTAAGTGGGGCCCTTTACACTCAACATTATGTGTCAATATTATCGCGATTTTTAAAATTGTATGGGGTCTGTTAATCGCTTAATATTATCACAATACTGGTGTGTCAATATTATCGTGGTTTTCAAAATCGTATGGATTTTTCTTCAATATTCATTGCACGTGATACGGATCGTGATATGTGTATATCGCGTGATAATAATAACCATGTAACAGGCCCCTATGGATGTTGCTTCAATATTCAGTATTTCGCGTGATAATAATAACGGTTGGTAATATTTTCTCCAATTAATGTAAGCTATTTAACAACTTGTTCCGTTTTGCCAAAGGTATTTCACATTCCGAAACGCGCACCATCCAGGAATAGGAGCCGTCAGACCAGAGGGCCTACCGCGATCTGAAAACCAAGTATTTCCCTCTCCGCGCTCGAATATGCAAGTGCGACAGAGAGGCATTTATATTTAGTTTTCGGTTGGTAGCACCTTAGTCCGAGCGCGGCGGACGGTCGAAGAAAGTCAAGGAACATTCCGTGTGTTGTCTGTCACACATATAATTTTTTAACTTCCCATCGACCTATGAACTTGAAATTAGGTGATAATGTTTATTATGAAGTATATTTTACCAAAAATATCAATATATTGATAAATCACATAGTTGTACGGAACCCTCAGTGTGCGACTCCGACGCACTTGGCTGGTTTTTATTACATTTTGAATTTCATTTCTCTTATAGTAAAATACCCTATTCGTTTTAAGGTTGACGCCTGAGGGACTACTGCGAACCAAAAACGAACTACCTCTCTGTCGTTCTAATATATATGTGCGAGAGAGAGGCAGATAGTTCGTTTTCGGTTCACGATAGCGCCTCTAACGTCCGAGCGCGGCGAACGGCATGAGCTGGGGGTCTACTCCGAAATTCAAAATCCTAACTTCGTATGGTGCCGTCCCTTTCACTCATATAGTCTATACAGGAGAGTGAAAGGGACGGCAGTTCGGATTTCGAATTTCGGAGGAGACCCCCAGTACCACTGAGTTATAAGATTGACCGATATAGGGATAGAATTTTGCTAGACGTTTAAAAGCCATAAGTCACCTAGTAGTTTGTCACAACAAAATAGAGACGCAGCTTTAAGATGGCGGACAGACTCAGCAAACATTCAAGTGGTGTCCTTTACAGGATTAATATTATCACAATACTGGGGTGTCAATATTATCGCAGTTTTCAAATTTATATGGATTCTGCTTCAATATTCACGTGATACTTATCGTGATATGAATGTATCACGTGATAATAATAACCATGTAACAGGCCCCATACATTCGCTTTGAAGGCGGTAGTTGTGACAATCAGCCTAGCTAGCACGATAGATTATACCGTTACGTTTTATGTGACGTTTTAATACATTTCGCCCATATAACGTGACGGTATAAGTTATCGTGCTAGCTAGGCTGATAGGTGTATAGAACGCTTAAAAACTACAAAAACAAAACGCTGCAGACGCGGCTATCCGAATTCACACAATGGGCGATGATGGCCCATCACCCAGAACGCAGCCCAGCAACCTGGCAAACACACCGGACACAAACATAGTTTACAATTTCCGAACGTACCCAACCCGACGCTGTCAACCAACGAATTTAATATGGCCGACCTTTTGTCTTAAAATTAACACTTTTTAATGCAAAATACGCGACAATCCGAATTTTGCGGATACATATGTTCAACTCGAAATCGTTATTTTTATACGTTCTTCAATTTGGGACAGGTCTCGTTCGGGTCTACCGTACCCCTGCACGAAATTATTAATATAGATAGTATTAGTTACATCATATAATAAAAATATTTTTACGGAACCCTCGGTGCTCGAGTCCGACTCGCACTTGGCCGGTTTTTTTTTACTTTCTGTTACATGTCATCATCATCATCATATCAGCCGATGGACGTCCATTGCTGGACATCATCTGGACAATGACTGGTCCAGCGCCATCCGCATCCAGCGGACTCCTGCGAGTCCTGCGACCTTTACCAGGTCATCAGTCCACCTTGTGGGGTGCCTGCCTACCCACGCTGCGCCGTCCAGTACGTGGAAGTAAAAAGTATATTATATAAAGTACATTATTATTTTAAACAAGTACTTTCCAGTTACATGAATGCCCCCCAAATATTTTTTATAATAATTTGAATACATTACTATGTAGTGGCCGACATAACCTGACATTTCTTATTATAATAATACACCTTATAGTTTTTGAGTTAAATGCATATTACATACGGGAAAGAGAGACAAACAGATGGACATGACGAAACTATAAGGGTTCCGTTTTTACCATTTACACTTCGGAACCCTAAAATTACCCAAAAAAAATTAGAAGCAAATAAAATTACCTAATATTTCCTACTTTGCCTATCATTAATTTCGTCGTCTACATCAATTAAGTATTAATAGTCAGTAAAGCAAATTGAAAAGAAATGTTTAATTAGGAGCCGAATAAAATGTTCTAAGTACATATGATCTTATTAATTTAACGTTATATTTAACACTGAAAATGATGGTGACTAATGATGCTAATAAATTATTGTAACAAAGTGTTCTTTTACTAATTGAAAAAATATAATGAAAACATTTCTGGGACGATGGGTGACCAACCCAAAAGAGTGGGGCCCAGAAAAATAAGATTGAATAAACGGTTCGGCTATCAACAAACCGAAAATAATTTATTTATGGTGTAGAAATAATCCCATATTAATAAGTAAGTAGTAGCAACATGGAGAGCGTGCTATCAGACCTTTCAACCGTAAAATCGAAATTCCAGGCTATTTATTGGCTTAGAACTTAACTTCTCTAAATGTGAACTCTTTATTCTAAACTCATCTCTAAATTCATACGAAATAAAACAGAAATTTGATAACCTGACTCCAAATATAAAATTAGTGGACAAAAAATCCCTGTGCCTTCTAGGATCTCCTATTTTTGAAGAATCTTTTTCAAATTACATTTCAGATTCCATTACTAAATTCAAAAATTATGAAAGTCGTCTTCTCGAAATTAGCCCTCATTTTGCAATTACAATTATAAAGTTCTGTCTTTTTGTGCCAAAATTAACATATGCACTTCGCTGCTGCCCCTTCACTAATTTTCAAAATTTATTATATCCCATGGACGACTTAATCAAAGTTAATCTGGAGTCTATTTTAAATCTGCAACTCAGTGAAAATTCTTGGACGTTAGCATCCCTACCTATTCGTTATGGTGGGCTAGGGATACGCAAAATTTCTAGTATTTTTGCACCGGCGTTTTTGTCTTCGGTTGATAGCTCGGCAAATCTCATAGGTAAAATCCTTAGGGCTCTCCCTGTAAACTATGAGATTACCGGCTTGACGGACGCCAAAAACGCCTGGTCCAATGCCTGCCCGGGTAAGGATTTCCCCCAAAATTTAAAATCTCAAAGGGCCTGGAACGATACCCTTTCCAAACTTAGTTTTGACTCTCTCTTAAACTGCAGCACGGGTTCCGATCGCGCCAGAATCTTGGCGGCGGGGACTAAAGAGGCCGGGTCCTGGTTACACGCCTTCCCATCTGTTCATACCGGGACCTTTCTGGAGCCCCACACCCTGCGCATAGCTACCTGTCTGCGGCTTGGAGTCCGGGTATGTGCTCCACACACATGCCCTTGCGCCATTGAGGTTGATGCACTGGGGCATCACGGACTATCGTGCCAAAAGAACGCGGGCCGCTTCTCCAGACACGCCGCTCTCAATGACATCCTACGCCGCTCTCTTGCCAGCGTTAATATGCCGGTTCTCTTGGAGCCACCCGGCATTCTTAGGGACGATAGCAGGAGACCGGATGGCATGTCATTAGTTCCGTGGAAGATGGGTAGGGTGCTTGTGTGGGACGCCACCTGTGTCGACACATTGGCCCCTTCCCATCTTCACGGAATATCCATCAGAGCTGGTTCGGCTGCGGCGGCGGCCGAAAAGTCAAAAACGAACAAGTATAGGGGTCTGGGCGCCGAATACTGTTTTGTACCGTTCGGCGTCGAGACCCTCGGTCCGTGGGGTCCCAGTGCCCAAGAACTCTTCAAAGAGTTGTCTAAAAGGCTGGCTGATACCACCGGAGACCGTAGAGCTGGCATCTTCCTCGCTCAACGCATCAGTATTGCAATTCAGCTAGGAAATACTGCCAGCATCTTCGGAACCATGCCTCGGGGCGACTCCTTATTATAGCTTTAATTTATTTTGATTAGTTTTAGTTCTTAGTTACGTTTTTTGTTTTATCCATATGTAGTTATATAAAGTTTTGTAATCAGATGATGAAATCAAAGTACATTTAAATGATTTCTTTGATCAAATGTATATAAGTAAGTAGTTGAATGTCATAAGTAGATAGGGATCCTCGTATTTGACTTCAATGAGATGCTATTTATCGTAATAAAATCCAAGTTATCCATACTGAACGAAGTCTGAAACTATGGAATGGGAATTTTCTACATTACAGAAAACTCGCCATATAGGAATATTTTCAGGAAAATTCTAATAAAGTTTTACGAAAAATACCAGCATCCGCTTGCTATCCGTTTTCTTTTTATTCAATTTTTGATATTACACTGCCATCTAGTGCCACGTTTAAAGAGAAATTTTCTTATGAAAACGTTGACATGCATTTGATTAGATTTTAGTTTAATTTAGCTAACTAGTAGTGTTTATGAATAGTTCTAAAAAATAAAACGAATTAGACAAAGGAAATACAGGATGTGCCTTATAATAGGAACAAAAAATTAAACGGTACACTATTGAACTCTCCAGCAATTATTTTCAAAATGGTTTCAATTGAACAAAAAAAAAGATTTTTATTTTATATACGAATATAGCTTAACTGTACTTTTTTACTTTACTGGAGTGATATTAATAACTATTTTCTTTAAAAACACTTAAAATTAATAAAAAAAAAAGTCCCAAATAATTAGTAAAACAGAACAAGCTTACTATGTTAAAAAAAAGTAAGAAATCCCAGCCTTACCCACTGTTGCTAATATAAAACGAAAACTAAAGTATGTAAATCTTTTTTCCACTCTGAGTAACTAATTTGGTATTCCAATGGAAAGTGAATATCTATTAAGCTATATTAATTACATCACTACAAAATAGGAATCAGTCTTTGATATATTTTTTAAAATTGTTGTGAAAAAATTGTGCATGATTTCATAGCACTACTCGTAAAACAACTTGAATGACACCACAACCATTCTGTTTCGTGAGTGAAGTTTAATAGTCAATATATACGTCCACTGCGTAAAAAGTGTCCCAACTTTTCAGATTTCCTTCTTGTGCCGGCTCATATGAATTAAAGAAAAGGCGTCGCATATCTAAAAAAATAGGCGCGTTTTGCGCGTCAATTTTTTTTTTAGGGATAAGCTCGCCATTGTACATATGTCAACTGTTCTTGTAATTCTTCTTGTGTTGTTGTATTCTACTCACGTATAATTAAGAATTTTACATACATACTACATGCATATACTTTTATTAGCAATTATTTTTTCTCAATAAGTGAAATATAAATTTATTTTTGAGAATAAGGTTCTTTAAACATAATAATAATAATACTTATTATTCTGAGCAACACATACCTAAAATACCCAAACTCTTAATAAAGTTAAGGCACACTTTTGTATTGAAAACGCCTAAAAAATAGACTCTTAAAGAGAAATATCCACATACCTTGCACAATCTTTATATTTTTTATTTGTCGCACCAAACAAAGTAACTTCTCAAACACTTACACGATAAACTCTAAATACACTACACAAACCATCTAAAACTACTCGAACACGTCGAGGGGACTTGAACAAAGTTTTGATAAATCCAGAATAATTTAAACTCTCGACGGTCCGTTAAACCGCGTGTACACTGTTGCAGGTTGCACGATCGCGGAGTTTCGATTCGTAGGTACCGTTTCAGTGAGTGTCCGCACCGGGGCAGGCTTATGAGTCCACTGAATCTTAACCGATGTCAAAGTTCTCACCGCGCAGGCGTCAGTGCCGCTTCAAAATGCTGCATATGCTTAAAAACGTTTTTAAGTATTCAAATGTAAAGAACCGGTATTTTAATGGAAATTTTTGAATGTATTATTTTAGGTTCTAAAGTAAATTTCAATCTGCGATTTTGATAAGCATTAGAACGTATTTTTAGAGCACAGAATCACAGATGTAACGTTCGCATTCACAACTGCGGCTTAGATTTTTTTACGACAGTGACATTTATGATCAACTCGTCTGATGATTAGCAGACACATTAGACTTTGAGTGCAAGCCAAAAAAAGAGGTATGTCCTTACTCCGCCGGATCACGCACAAAGAAGGATTACGTACAGACACCTACTAGTTCACATTTAAAACCACTATACACATATTATTGAATCAAAAAAGGTCGTATCTTCATGGATATCTAGTTGGGCAAGTCAGTTTTTCAGCGATAACTCAAAAACTATTAAAGCTTGTTATTGTACACCACTTCAATTTTCTTCAGAATTTTTAACTTCATAGTTTGAAAATTAGAGGGCGGGGGGCACTTTTTACAACTTTGACAGCTATCTCACTAACGGTTGACTCAAATGGAAAAGTTTTTTTAGATTTTTCAGGCCTATCCATAGGATAACCCACACGCCTATGTGTATTTTTTTTTGTGTGGGGTGCTAGTTATTTTTCATCACACTTGCTCGGAAAGGATCTTATTGTACGCAGGCGTAGGCATCTATGAAATTTCGCATCTACGAGTAGCTCTACAGCTTTTATTCTTACTGCTTCAAAATATTGACACTGTTCGTTTGAGAAGCATTGTAACAGATTCTGGATGGTACAGAGTTTTTAGTGAGCGATTGTTTTCTAGTACCTATACGCATGAATTTAATTTTAAGAGCAAGCAATCAAACTCCTCTCCAGGCAAAGCAATTTGTAATAGAATTCTTTTGTTTTATGTTTTGAAAACCAAAGACCTCAATTAAACGCTTTTTAACCTTTCGCATAGAAAAAGCTTGATTGAGTCACAAATAACGCAAAATTGTTTTTTTATAAAAGGAAAATGAATAATCTTTTCATTCCAATAATTCTGAATAAAAATATTTCACTTCAAAGTCTTTCATTTCAATTTCCGTTACGGGTTCCCAGTTTTTAGGGTGTAGATATCTTAAACGTTTTGCCGATTATTAAAAATATTAACTTACTAATTGAAGTCACATGATCTCTTGAAATGGATTGATATTCCGCAACAAGTTGCCTGTTTTATTCGATATCATGACAGTAATAGCGTTTGAAGTGAAATGAAATAAAGATATTACTTAAACAAAATATCTGTCTCGTATTGTGGCTTCGGTTACTGAGGAAACTCCTTTGCATATCATGTTATTTAAATTATTTTTTTGTCGTACATGAGTTGATAGGCGCAAGCCACTTATCTGCTGAAATCCATTTATTAGGTTTTAGTTAATTCATCATCATTATCGTGTCAGCCGAAGGACGTCCACTGCTGGACATAGGCCTCCCCAAAGACTTCGACAATCACCGAAATTAACTAAATATTATTTTATTAATTGTTCGAATAAAATAAAAAACCGGCCAAGTGCGAGTCGGACTCGCGGACGAAGGGTTCCGTGCCAACACCTCCTAATCTACAGTTAAAACCACTATACAATACATTTAATCAAAAAAAGATCGTATCTTCATAGGAAACTTACGGCACTTAGGCCCTTTTGTTTGGGAAAACAGTTTTTCAGCAATAACATAAAAACCTTTAAACCTATCTTGTCCAAAGCAATTATCGTTGAAAGTATTTATTCATTTACATCATCTTAATTTTTTTCATAATTTTAAACTTCATAGTTTGTAAATTAGAGGGGGGGGCACACTTTTTATCAATCAATAAATCAATCAAATTGTTTATTTGCTGGAATACAGTAGGTACAAATAGGTATTATACATTAAATTTTAAAATATAGTTCCATGTATTCAGCCTGCAAGCAGGCATGCAAACATTTCGGAGTGCTACGTCACGATACAAACATTTATAATATAATAATATAACAATATGTCAACATTAACAAATAAACAAATAATACAATAACAGAATATTAGGAATAACAAAATTAGTTATAATTATAAAATAAATGTCAATATAACCATCATGGAGTAAAAATTCAAACTTCTATGTCAAATTTGGTCTAAATATTTACGCTATAGAAACACTTGAAGCCAAGTTGACTTGTGTTTAAAACTATTACCCCGTAGTAATTTTATTTCGTCAGGTAAGATATTAAATAGTTGTATACACTTGTTGAACACATTTCTGCCGTACATCGCCTTACGAGCACGAGGTTTATGCAACAGATTCATAACCCTTGGTCTGGTTTGCCTGTGCATGATTTTAGAACGTTTTCTGAAGTATCACCGGTTGTTGCAGACAAAAAAACATCTCTTATATATAAGCAGGGTAGTGGGAGTATGTTTAGCTTTTTAAATAAGGGTACGCAGCTATCATCTATCCACGCATTGCAAATGGCCCTGACACGCTTTTTCTGAATTATGAAAACTCTACCCACATCTACAGAATTACCCCACAGTATTAGCTCGTACCGGAGAAAGGATTTCATTTTAATGTCATTGGTAAGCTATTCGAGTTAGGAGACGTAAATTCCATATACTTTGTTTTTTTAATATTAATACTTGGGTTATTAGTATTCATCCAGTTTAATAAGTCTGTTAAAGAATTTTCTATATTTCGATTAAAGGTTATCCTATTAAAACCTTTTATCACTAATGTAGTGTCATCTGCGAATAAAATGGTCTTTTGAACAGTTGCGTTGGGCAAACCATTGATGTAGAGAAGGAAAAGTAGCGGTCCCACGATGCTTCCTTGTGGGACACCTTATTTTTATATTTAGATCTGTAAGGCGCCTTCCTGATTTATCGATGCGGAGGCGGTACGATATAAGAAAACTGTCAGCTGTCAGTATCAACCGATACTAAAGCAGTACTGCCCCACTTCGGCGCATGGTTTTACTACTGCGCAAACGTAATACTGACAGTATTTCGTCAAGTGATGAAATTTCACATCAGTAAGCTCACGTCAAAGAGCAAAATACTTATGACATATCGCTCCCGCCCCGCCAAATCAGGAAGTCGCCTAAATTGGTTCATAATATTGTTTACCACTTTGACAGCTAATATCTCGCCCACGGTTGACTTAAATGGAAAAGTTTTATAGGAACCTCTATGTCATTTTTGAAGGCCTATAGATAAATAACCCACACGGCTATGTGCATTTAAAAAAAATTCACCCCCCTGTTACATGTATGGAGTGCCCCCCAGATTAATATTTTTTTCAAAATTTCACATCATATTTCTATAGCGGTTCATAGTATGCTATGAACCTTCCTACCAAATTTCATAATTGTAGTGCTCATAGTGTCCGAGTAAATTGGCTGTGACATACGGACGGAAAGACAGACAGACATGACGAATCTATAAGGATTCCGTTTTTTGCCATTCGGCTACGGAACCCTAAAAATGGTGTACGATAAACGATAACAACCGTATGAAATGTAAAGAGTATTTTTATCATTTCAATTCTTGGTTAGTTTCTTGGTTTGGTTAGTGGTTCCATTAAGATCGAAAGTTAAAAGTATACGAACTAAGTAATGCTTATGGTTCAAAATCATAGGATTAGGAGTAATGGAGTCGGAAAGATCTTTTTGTTTCCATAATATAGAGTTACCTGTTTACCTACTATACTTTCAATCAACAAAGTATTGTTATATTTTGACGCCCGGTTTAGTGGCACAGCTTAGTGGTGAGTCTGCCCAAGAAGCCAAAGGTCCTATGTTTGAATCCCAGACAGGGTAAATACTTGGGTGACTATACTCGTAATATTTCTGAGACTCGGATGTTTTCTATGTATTGAAATATTTATATCTAATCAATATATCGTCGACTAGCACCCATAACACAAGCCTTATTTAGCTTACTTAATTCGATATGTGTAAGATTGACCACCTAAAATTATTTATTTATCTTAGCATGATGTGTTAGCAGCATTCCTTGAGTGCGGTGGAGATACTGCGATCGCCAACCCGCATGCCAAGCGTGGCGATTATGGCATTTACCCCCCATGAAATTGGGGGAGGCCTAGGGGAGGTCCAGCAGTGGACGTCCTAGGGCTGATATGGTGGTGGATGTGTCTACGGTCCTCAATCACGTCTGATTTTGTATAAGGACACAATTTTGTCGCGACTGGTTATGAATCTCTGATGTTTACCCGGACGAAGAAGTCGTCCTCGCATAATCGTCATCGAAATTGCCTCAACATAAGTAGAAGTCAATAAATGAGGTACCGACAAGAGGTAGATTTACCCTGTACTGCGATAATATACATTTTCTGTTTACTTCCGCGAAAGCGTTTTGATGTGTTCTTGGCAAATAATTACAAGCTCAAAGCAAAGTAACGTAAAGCAGTAATATACAGACGTTGTTATTTGATCTTTCAAGTCATGTATAAGATGGCGAACGCATATGTTTAAAATAGTTAAACTACACAGTACAGTCGTCGTTCGACCTAATCCTGAAAATTTTAGAAATAGAAAATCTCGGTCTGAACTCGGTCCGATCTCTCTTTCTCTCTGTTTCTGAGAAAAGAGGACTGATATACCTAGCTACCTATCTACTATAAACTCTCCTTAAGGCAACAACGCGATTGAGAAATATTTACTTAGATTTAAGACTAAGCTTAGTGGTCCACCAATACATCAAGCTAATTTTGGTTCGACTGGTTCTGCAAAACAGAGAATGGCACTTTACAAGCATATTGAACAGCAATGATTAGTGTGGGACACCATTCCGAGTTGTCACCCAGACGGGTGCAGGCGGGCATATAATTATTGGCAACAATCGCCTGAGAACTCTTTACCAAAATACAGATGAAATTATTTACACAAGTTTCTATTAGTCATACCGTACAATTCCGATAGCAACCTTTTTTCAAATTCCATCAAATGTCTTATTGAAAGACAATGAAGAGATAGGGCACAAACCAAAATAGTTCCTCGAAAACACCTCATAGCAGACTCTTGGCGTTCATCCCTCGCTCACAGCCGCCGCGGTTAAACGTACATACGCAGTATATATCATTTATTAAAATTTGCTTACTTTCAGTCTAGGTAACATCCCGAGAAATATCTTGACAGCAAGCTCATTCCCATATCTGGAGCTTTCGTGATAGAATATTTACTGGAAAACCTAACCCGTCATAATAGTAGGGGTGAACACACCAGTGACACCTATTGATGTTACTCTGCCCAAGTCGGATTTTAGTTTTCCCATACCCACGTTTTGAGACCCAGTTCTTCAGGCGAGAACACAAAGAGCAACTTTTTTTTTTTTTTTTTTTTATGTGTGGGAGCTTCCTTAAATATTTATTTTATTTTGTTTTTGGTACTTGTCGCTAATAGCGGCAACAGAAATATATCATATGTGAAAATTCCAACTGTCTAACTATCACGCTTCATGAGCACAGATATCAGAGCAGATCCGCTCATTTAAGTTGAACGACTTCTGTACATCTGATCTATTTTAACTAATGCACAAATCAGAAAGTTTGAGAGAGATAGACAAGTATTTCCGTCTTCATAGCTGAAAATTGTACTGAACTGATGTTGGGGTGTGTTATGTTTATATGTGATTTAACATCCTGGTGTGACAATTCTGTAACAGCCGAAAATGATTGTACTATCTGTCGCATTCTCACTCATTCTGGTGCACCATAAGAATTCAACGAGACACCTATATGACAAATCATCTGGTTTCATAATGCGAGTCTGCTTTTCTCTGATGTTTGTGACCATAAGAATTCAACGAGACACCTATATGAAAAATCATCTGGTTTCATACTGCGAGTCTGCTTTTCTCTGATGTCTGTGTTCATGAGATACAACCTAGTGCCAGACGAACAGACCGACAGACAGACGGACGGACAGCAGTCTTAGTAATAGTGTCCCGTTTTACCCTTTGGGCACGGAACCCTAAAAACCAGCCCTAGAATGACCCGCGCTCTAGCGCGTATTTGATTCTGTCAACCACGTCCATCGTGTAAGAGATACGCTTATGTCTTCCGCGCACGAGAGATCGAGATGCAACACTATTCGGCAATGACTTTGTTGGACAATAAATATCGGTTTTGTGAAGTTTTATTCATATTTCTTCTTGTGAGAGTTTCGATGAGGTAAAATACCATCACTTTAATTTGATTATGTCGTTTAATGTATTGTTTTAGTAGGTTGAGTAAAAGAGGAAAATAAAGACAACTCAACTTCTTTTATAATTAAGATTAGTAGTCATATTTATGAAAAAAACTGATTATTTTTTTTTCACTTTGGATTTCATTTATATATAGAAAATTTAAAGGAATCATGTCTCGGCTATTGGCAGAAAAACAGTCCTTTAGTCAAGAATCATATATTTGAAAATCAATCCTTATTATTTTCTCGTCTGTTCAGAATGGCATTTCAAAGAACGCAATATCTTTGATTGCACGCCCTTAAGAGAATCTCTTGTTAAAATTAATTAAGTATTCTAAAAGCATCTTTACAGTTCGCACTGTAATTTGTTTGTGACGCAACGTGATAAAGAACTTAGGAACAGAGCCTTTACCTTTCGAGTAAATTCCGTCTTAAACTTTGGAATTGAGTAATACAACATACTTACGGGTTATTTCATTTAAAAGTTATACCTACATAAATTTGGTCACGTATCTGTATACGTGATGCTGGTATAGGCCCTGGCGGCTAATTATTTTAATGAGAGACGGCAACGGAATATGGAAGTGTAAATATCATAGGTGTCACTGAATTGTTACATAAGAGTGGCAGTCTAGAGCTTTTAACACAACTGACCAAAATGGAGTGTACGTTTTCAGGCTTCATGTATATGTATGTGGGATTATTTATTCCACTAGAACTTCTCAACTCCTTTACCGATTTAGATGCGTGGGGTATCATTAGAATCCTTACGTCATCCTAAGTAACATAGGTTATGTGAGATTTCAATAAAAAAAACATTATGGCGGACGATATATGATCAGTACAAAAAAAAACTCGATTCTATTAAGTCGGGATTTAAAAAAAAAATATTGACGATTATGTGTCATACTTTTTTTTTACACATATGTGTCATAAGTCATAAAATATAAGTTTTATAAGCCGTCACGACGAACGCGGCGCCAACGCTCTATTTATTTGTATTAACTGCAAATGATTGCGTTACTTGCGGATAGCACTAAAATCAAAAAAATAACACGTTTAAAAATATATCTTTTATTATTTAATTATTTAGCAACTTATGAACAGGTAACAATTAATAATAATAATATTCTTTATTGCACCACAAATACAAGAGTAAAATGTGTAAAGATTTGGCAGTATTAACAACGGTGACAACAGGCGGTCTTATCGCTTTAAGAGATATCTACCAGATAACCTACAAACAACACAACAATAAATAAATAAGTACATGTTAAGATGCTCCCATAGACAAATAAAGTATAAATTGCTTTATTTGAGTAAACATTACATACATCACAACGTTTTGCAGAAGAACAACGTTGCGAGACTTTTTGTAGATGTCATGTTTTTGACGAAATCTATATTTTTTTATTCGTCAGCTTTTGAAACATCGAGTTCTGTAGCACTGGAGTTTTTCATCTATGCAGCCTACCTACAAGACAGACAGTCCGTAAAAGCTACCACGGCATCCTCAGTTGAAAGTCCAGTTCTGTTGAAGCGACAATTTAATATTTGTTGAGTTACAAGATAAGGCGGTTTTTAAGGATCTCTTATGGCGAAGACTTAGTGAGACTTATAAAATGTTCATAACACCATTGTATACATATACCTATGTGTTTACGAATAAAGGATTGAATTGAATTGATATGAATTTCTAAAATTTGTGATAGAGAAGACCCAAATTGGTCTGTAGTTAGTGATACTGTCTCTAGAGCCAATCTTGAGCCAATCATTATGGATGTACTACGGTACCCTCTAACTTTTGAAATATGGGTCCAAAAATATAAAATAAATCATGAAAGTAAAGCTTAATAAGGACTTTCAATGAAAAGTATAGCAGACATGATCAGTTAAGCCGTTTTTTAGTTATCGTAAAAAGTCTTCATTTCTTAGTAAAAAACGTATGAAATGCTGCGAAAGTATTCCCTTTAGCTGATTATTGTTTTTTTTTTTAAAGTAAGTTCATTGGGCAACTACGGATTCCTACACTGAGCATGGCCCGACATGCTCTTGGCTTATGTTACTGGTGGAGTAAGAGCAACTTTAGAGTTTTTGATGACTTGCCGGGTATGTTGTTCCAATCGGTACCACAATTTGCTCGCATATTAATTATCGGCGAAGAACTTAAGAAGTTCGTTAAGAAACTGTATTATACGGTTTGAATTTGTTATAGTCTTAATTACTTTCCACATAGCTTTAGGGTTGTTTATAGCTTTTTCTAGTTCTGCTTTTTCATATGAGTGCATCAATCCCTTGCAAAAGTTCCGATTACTTTTATATATAGATTTGAGTAATTCGTCATTATGTTGATTTTATAATGCATATGGTGCATAATTGTATGGGATACTGACAGTTCCAACTTTATACATTGTAGAAATATAGGCAAAAATTCAGCTTTAGCTGCTCGCTGCCGAAGCCCTTGGTTGGGTTTTACATTTAGAGATTCCGATCTTTAAAAGCGGTCGCCGACCTAAATTATGCCATAAAAAGTAAATCGTAAAACCCGCTTTATTTAACACTAGCTTTTGCCCGCGACTTCGTCCGCGTATAATTCGTTCTCGCCTTAGAATGATTTGTTTTCCCATACAATCTTTCTCAAGCTCAGGTGGACACCAGGATCTTAGGGGTGACATGTTGGAGAAGGAAAGTCACGAATAGATGGGACTGGAGATATTTGCTTGACCAGGCTAGCCTAGGGCCCACCCGTGGCTATAACGCCTCAGGTGATGATTATGATACAATCTATCACCCTTCTTTACACCCCCTTAAGAAATGATTTCAGTCAATATGACATTCCCTAGAAATCCTATTGTCAAAACGAATCATTAAGTTCTTATTTCGGAATATCAAATGTACCGATTCTAGACGAATGAATCTCGTCAAAAACATTACATGTACATTGTACAATGATAAAAGTCTCGCTACGCAGTTCTGCCGTAAAACGTTATCCCAACAGAGCGAGTTCTTCATGTAAGTATGATGACCGAAAGCCGGAAGCAGAGCGGCAAGGCATGCGAGAATAATCACACAGAGCGGGCTTCTCATGTAAGGATGAGGGCCGAAGGCATGAAGCGGAGAGGAGAGACGCGCGAGGCTGTTGGCCGAGCCTCCCAAAAGAGTAGATTCTTCATGTAAGGTTGATGACTGGAAAGCCGAAGGAGAGTGGCAAGACATGCGAGGCCGAAGGCCGTGCTATGTCGTCGCCGAAGATCCAGTTGCCATATTAATGAGGGTAAATTGTACTCCATTCGTTCATTTTCACGTGATGCCTAGACATATAAACAGACAAACAAACTAACAAATTCTAAGTATCCGCAGCCAACTATTTTTCAAATATCTTCCATGTACAGACTTTCGACCCTCTTCTAAGTGTACATCTAAGATGCTCCAACTGTCTATGCTGACGATTGGGCTGCCCAGCTCAAGTGATCTCTTATATCAAACAGTTTTTATTGTGTGAAGGGTCAACAATAACGTAAAAAATAACACACGATAAAACAATGGTACACCGACGATACAAAGTGTGCATTGAAACAGCTGTTTAGTATTTAAGCATATGAATAAAAACAATGCCAAAGTATCGCAAATGCATTTTGATGTACACGCAAAGTAGAACTTATTGCGAAAAGGTTGTGCTCAAAAAAAGCGTCAACAATCAGAAGGAAATATGATACTTCGGTTTTGACATAATGAATCGTCAACTTGTTTACAATTCTGCTTTGCTTTAAGTTAAATTTCTTGACACGCTGTTATACTCCCAATGAAACTTAAATCGTAGAATGGCGTATGAGGATTAAACCACCCCGTTTCATAGACCTTACTTGCATCCCCGATCCCACTCGAGACACTTTCCTCCTCAACGGCCAACGGTTCTACGTGCAATATGCCCCGCCCACTGCCACTTAAGTTTAGCGGTTCGGAGGGCTATGTGGGTTACTTTGGTTCTACTGCGGATGGCCTCATTTCTGATCCCATCACGCAAAGATACTCCCAGCGTAGCCATCTCCATTGCTCTTTAGGTGACTTTGAGCCTTCTTATGAGGCCCATAGTAAGCCACGTTTCAGTGCCATATGTCATCACTGGCAATACACACTGGTCAAAGACCCTCGTCTTGAGACACCGCGGAATATTGGACGAAAAGATGTGCCGTAGCTTCCCGAACGCAGCCCAGCCGAGTTGGATTCGACGATTAACCCCTTTCTCGAAGTTGGACCTACCAAACTGGACAGTCTGTCCCAGGTATAATATATAATCATCTACAACTTCAATTAAAAGTGTCCGATTGTAACGGGAGTTGGTGCTACGTGCTTGTGCTTTCAAAACGAATGATTAAGCTTAATTCAGAATATCAAATGTACCGATTCTAGACGAATAAAGCCCGTAAAATATTACATGTACAATGATAAAAGTCTCGCTACCCAGTTCTTCCGTAAAACGTCCTAACAGAGCGGGTTCTTCATGTAAGTATGAGGGCCGAAAGGAGGAAGCAGAGTGGCAAAACATGCAAGGCGGAAGGCCGAGCATTCACACAGAGCGGGCTTCTTATGTAAGGTTGAGGGCCGAAGACTTGCAACCGGGAGGCGAGACACGCGAGGCCGAAGGCCGAGCTTCCCAACAAAGTAGATTCTTCATGTAAAGTTGATGACTAACGGGCCAAAATGGAGTGGCAAGGCATGCGAGGCCGAAGACCGAGCGGGATCCTTATATAAGGCTGAAGGCCCGGAGCCGTGTGACACGCACGCGAGGCCCAAGGCCGAGCGTCCCAACAGAGCGGGCTCCTTATGTAGGGCCGAAGGCCTGAAGCAGAGTGGCAATGCAAGCGAGGCCGAGAGTCCCGACAGAGCGGGCTCCTTATGTAGGGCCGAAGGCCTGATGCAGAGGGGCAAGGCATGCGAGTCTAAAGGCAGATCATTCACACAGAGTGGGCTCCTCTCATGCCGATCATTCGATGCCAAGGGCCCTCCAATCGCTCCATTGATTTATCCAATATCTTCAATGTACAGATTTTCGACCCTCTACAGCTGTATTATATGTATACGGATAAGCATAGATCCAGGGGCCTTTCAACTCGAAGTACGAATTTTTCTATGGAAATGTTATTTTAACTTGTTTGTACCAGATGTCACTTGGTGCTATCTCTATCGCACTTGCATATTGAAGTGACAGGGATGCAGCGGTCGTGCGGTTAGTTCTTACTAAATACACAACGGCGCTACGATCTATGTGGAGTATTTCACTGGTATCTCCATCTCAGTATATATATTGTACTTTGTGCATAGATCTAAGGTGCTTCATCCGTCAATGTTGACGATTGGGCTGCCCAGCCCAAGTGATCTCTTATATCAAACAGTTATTATAGTGTAAAGGGTCACCAATTACGTAAAAAATAATACACGACTAAAATTAAATTGTACACCGACGATACAAAGACTGCATTGAAGCAGCTGTTTTTGTATTTAAGCATATGAAGACAAACAATTCCAAAGTATCGCAAATTTATTTTGATTTTCACGCAATAATAGACCTAATTGCTAAAAGGTTATGCTCAAAAATAGCGTCATCAATCAGAAGGAATTATGATATTTCGGCTTAGACATATCGAAACGTTTACAATACGTCAATTTCTGCTACGGCTTAAGTTAAATTTATTGACACGCCGTTATACTACCAATGGGCTGAAACTTAAAGCTTAGAATGGCGTATGAGGATTTAGATCACCAGTTTCATAGACCATATTTGCACCCCCGATTTAATCCCTTTGACAAAAAGTTTTCCCTTATCGGGACAAAAAGTGTACTATAAGTGAATCCAGATTATATACTGTTTAGTATACAAAAATCACCTTGATCTGTTCAGCCGTTTTTGCGTGATTGAGTACCAAACATCCAAACATCTAAACTTTCGCATTTTTTTTTTTTATGATAGACTGACCAGCATTTGGCCTTAGTCTCACCTGATGGAGAGCATTTATAATATTAGTGGGTTTACAAAGTTATATATGTAGTTTTTGAATCTAGAAAACGGTACTGAAATTGGGGTTTAGAGTCACAGTTAATTAATGGAATAAATCATAATAGTGTTCAAAATTTGAAGAGACCGTGGTGGCTGGCGCGCACACTGGGCAGCGCCGCGGCGCAGCGCTTGCGTTTACTTTTTTTTCAGTTTCTATCTTAAAGTTTCACAAATTTTGAATGAGGATGTTTTTCCTTTGTCGTCAAGTATATGCTTACCAATTTTCATTCCTGTAACTCATGGATTATAGGAGTTCCCATACAAAATTCAACCCCTCTTTTTACCCCCTTTAAACCCAAATTTGCAAAATTTTTATAGCCTAAAACCTGACCGGGTGTTTACTCGACAGATTAGTGAAGTTTTCATCAAAATCCGTTTAGCCGTTTTCACGTGATGCGCGTTCATATAAACAGACAAACAGACAAACAGACAAAAATTCTAAAAACTGTTGGAACGTGTTCTGTTATCAATTCTAAGTATCCCCAGCCAAATTTTTTTCGTATATCTTCCATGTACAGACTTTCGACCCTCTTCAGCTTTATTATATGTATAGATTTTCTAGCATAGTATAAAGTAAGCAATTTCAGCCGGGTACTGCCAGTCCGTAAGAGGCAATCTAAAAATGATTTACTTGATATTAAAATACAGAAAACCTCGAAGAAATTGTTTATCGAGAAACTGGACAAATTGATAAAGTATTTGAAAATATATATTTCAAACGAAATAAGTAGTTAGCGTAAGGATTTATTAGATCAAGGCTTATTGTTATTATTTGTTTATAGCAAATTTTAAACGTAGCGTTTTCTCTTAGTCGTGAATCTTCTTAGTCGCTTTATTTCTCTTTTTTAATCTTCACGTTTTTAGGGTTCCTTACTTAAATGGTAACAAACCGGCGAAGTGCGAGTCGGACTCGCGCACCGAGAGTTCCGTAAAAAATATTTTTATTATATGACGTAACTAAAAATTTACGGTTTTCGCAATTTTTCCTTTATCTGTGCTATAGACGTTGCTTCGTACCAAATTTCAAGATTCTGAGTTCACGGGAAGAATCCTGTAGGTTTTGATTCCCTTGCGAGTGTCGAAAATTTGCTGCATAAATGGCTGTATCTTTTGATTGCGTTGGAAGTGAGGATCACTTTGTTGTCCGTCCGTCCGTCCGTCCGTCTGTCTGTCTGTCAAGAGCCGTTTTCTCAGGAACGCGTGGACGTATCAAGCTAGAATTCATATCAAATACTCAGGTCTACAGTCTCATGGAGATGTGAAAAATAAACAAACTTCTAAGCCAACGCAATCAAAAGATACAGCCATTTATGCAGCAAATTTTCGACACTCGCAAGGGAATCAAACCCTACAGGATACTTCCCGTCTGTCTGTCAAGAGCCGTTTTCTATATATTTTATAGGATATAAGGGTTCCGTTTTTTCCTTTCGAGGTACGGAACCCTAAAAAGGAACCAATATGGAACCACTCTGTCAGTCTGTCTGTCACACTTCTAAATATCTCAAGGCAAAAATTAAGACTAACGTGTGTTTGTTGTTACGTTATGCTAGCGATTTAAAATTTGGAATAAACTTAAAATAAAGATGCATGGAACATGTCTTTTTTTATCTTCTGTAAAAAATTATCGATAGAAGGGGGACGCAAAAGTCTAGTGACTATGTCAAGAGGGGTGTCATATGAAAGGGGTTGAATTGTACACTTGTGCAGCAATTCAATGTTTGTTTTAAAGACTAAAAATAGCATCAATAAATTGCTCTACGTATATATTTATGTATTTACCTCAAAGTAAACAAAAAACTAATTAATTTATTAACATGTTATAACTGATGATTCAAAATTGCTTGTTGCTAGGCCTATTTGGATAAAAATATTTTGACTTTGACTTAAAAATGTATGAAAATACTCTAACAAACCATTAAGTAAACGGAGCGCCATTTAACTTAACTAATTGTTTCTTTAGATATCTATCTATACATATAATAAAGCTCTAAAGAGGGTCGAAAATATGTACTTGAAAGATATTCGAAAAAAAGTTGGCTGGGGACAATTGGAATCGATAACAGAACACGTTCCAACAGTTTTTAGAATTTTTGTCTGTCAGTTTATCTGTTTGTCTGTTTATATGAACGCGCATCACGTGAAAACGGCTGAACGGATTTTGATGAAAACTTTACTAATCTATCGAGTAAATACCCGGTCAGATTTTAGGCTATAAAAATTGTGCAGATTTGGGTTAAAAGAGGGGTTGAATTTTGTATGGGAACTCTTATTATCCATGAGTTACAGGTATGAAAATTGGTAAGCATATACTTGACGACAAAGGAAAAACATCCTCATTCAAAATTTGTGAAATCTTAAGATAGAAACTGAAAAAAAAGTAAACGCAAGCGCTGCGCCGGCGCTGCCCGGTGTGCGCGCCGGCCACCACGGTCTCTTCAAAACATGCAATTACAATGTTACTTTTGCCGTTCACTTAATGTGCACTCACTTTGTACCATAATCCCACTACTTAATATTATAAATGCGAAAGTTTAGATGTTTGGATGTCTGTCACTAAATCACGCAAAAACGGCTGAACAGATTAAGATGATTTGTATGCTAATAGTATACTTATATAATCCCAGATTTTAATTTGCTGTCTCTCCAGGATAGACGTTCTATCGCAGATATTGTCATGTTGCGTAACATATTTACAGGAGACATCGTCTGCCCGCAATTATTGTCAAGCATTCGGTTTCGAGCGCCAGTAAAATGTACAAGATCCAAAGACCTTTTCAGCCTACCTAATATAAAGAACAATGCCGGCAAACGCGCACCAATTTATAGAATGTGTAATCGCCACAATATGGTTCTTAATGAAGTTGAAATGTATATATAGTACCTAATTAGCGTTATCTTTCAAGTTGCGTTTGATTTGATTTGTAATTTTGCTTTGATTTGTTAAGCTGTACTGAAAATTTGAAGCGCGTCAATTGTGCTTCTAGCAGACTGCATAATTGACCCGCCGAAAAATAGGTAGTGTCAACATATTTTTAGCGTTATTCGTGTTAAAATGTTTGTGTTCACAGTGAGATATGTGTAAGGAAACATCTATACCTAAGTACTTTTACCAACATACCTATACGCTGTATTCTCTTGACTGTTTCTGTTTTTATCTCCTAATAAATAAATAAATCTGGATTCACTTATATATATATGTACTTTTTGTCCCGATGATCTTCCATCAAAGGGATATTAAATCGGAGATGCAAGTAAGATCTATGAAACGGGGTTGTTTAATCCTCATACGCCATTCTACGATTTAAGTTTCAGCCAATTGGGAGTATAACAGCATGTAAAAAAAAAATAACTTAAAGCATAGCAGAATTGTAAACAAGTTGACGATTCATTATGTCAAAACCGAAATATCATAATTCCTTCTGATTGTTGACGCTATTTTTGAGCACAATCTTTTCGCAATAAGTTCTACTTTGCGTGTACATCAAAATGCATTTGCGATACTTTGGCATTGGTTTTATTCATATGCTTAAATACAAAAACAGCTGTTTCAATGCACACTTTGTATCGTCGGTGTACCATTTAGTTTTGTCGTGCGTTATTTTTTACGTAATTGTTGACCCTTCACACCATAAAAACTGTTTGATATAAGAGATCACTTGAGCTGAGCAGCCCAATCATCATCATAGACAGTTGGAGCATCTTAGATGTACACTTAGAAGAGGGTCGAAAGTCTGTACATGGAAGATATTCGAAAAAAAGTTGACTGGGGATAATTAGAATCGATAGCAGAAATCGTTTCAACAGTTTTAAGAATTTGTGTCTGTTTGTCTATCTGTTTATATGTCTAGGCATCACGTGAAAACGAACGAATGGAGTATAATTTACCCTCATTAATATGGCAACTGGATCTTCGGCGACGACATAGCTCGGCCTTCGGCCTCGCATGCCTTACCACTCTCCTTCGGCTTTTCAGTCATAAATTTTACATGAAGAATCTACTCTGTTTGAAGGCTCGGCCTTCAGCATCGCGTGTCTCGCCTCTCTGCTTCAGGTCTTCGGCCCTCAGCCTTACGTGAGAAGCCCGCTCTGTGTGATTATTCTCGCATGCCTTGCCGCTCTGCTTCCGGGCTTCGGTCATCATACTTACATGAAGTACTCGCTCTGTTGGGATAACGTTTTACGGCAGAACTGCATAGCGAGACTTTTATCATTGTACAATGTACATGTAATGTTTTTGATGAGATTCATTCGTCTAGAATCGGTACATTCGATATTCCGAAATAAGCACTTAATGATTCGTTTTGACAATAGGATTTCTAGGGAATGTCATACTGACTGTAATCATTTCTTAAGGGGGTGTAAAGAAGGGTGAAAGATTGTATCATCATCATCATCTGAGGCGTTATAGCCGCGGGTGGGCCCTAGGCTAACCTGGTCAAGCAAATATCTCCAGTCCGATCTGTAAAAGAGGCTTCGTTAAAATTAATCTAACAAACCATCGTAAGTGGACTTAAATAACTAATAATAATAATTGGTCCACGCTGAGTTTGAGAACCACTCCAGTACCATGGCTGGAAAAAAGTTTTTGTAGCTACTTGATGTAATTTCTTGGGTTCCTTTGAAAAAAATGAACGTAGTTTAATCAAACCTTTAAAACCTTTTTTTACCTACCAACTACCACTAGTCCAGATTTAAAACCACTATCCTACACTATGAATTAGGAAAAGGCCGTATCTTCATAGGAAACTCACGGCTCTTAAGTTATTTTCTTTGGCTGGCTGTTTTTCACCGATTTTTTGACTACAGAACCCTTAAAATTAAATGTATTGCTACCTATTATTGATGTTAAGACATCCTAAGACCAAGTACAATCACGCTCTTTAATTTGTGGCGCATTTCGCATTTTATCTTTCTTTGAATTTCGATACAGTTTGACAGACTGTCAACCTTAGGAGGTTCTCCATTCAAACATGGTTTCGTTCTCATTTTAAAACGCCTTGCTGAAATAACATGAAACTTTGTATACACATTGGGAGCCGCCATATCTAGGTCGGAAACTAGTTTCTGCTGCTAGGAATTATAATAGAAAAAAAATACAGCAAGGTTATGAGTTTTTTACGTCTTGTCTGAGAACCTTAATTATCGCTGTATTTTTTCTCCATTGTGATTTAAAGCAAGAGAAAATTTTCCGACTTAGATATGCCAGATCCCATAGTGTATACAAAGTTTCATGTTATTCTAGCATGGCGTTTTAAAATGAGAGCGAAACTACGCTTGTATGGAGAACCGAGCTTACTGCGGACTCTTCCCAAATTAAAGTGACTGTATCCGCGGTATTATTGTTGCTTTACCTCAGTACTTGCACTTGGGACTACTGTATGGGATTCTTCAAGAAATTAGTGTATGTTTTTAAAGAGTCGACAACGCGCATGTGTCACCCCTGGAGTTGCAGCGTCCATAGGCTGCGGTGACCGCTTACCATCAGGCGGGCTGTACGCTTGTTTACCACCGACGTGGTATTTAAAAAAAAGTTGCACAGACGCTAGCGGAACCACAGCTCTTTTCCCCTTCTTGACTTATCGAATTTCTCTAATCCAAGTCGGGGTTTACCTTTTTGCAAAGGCCCGTCGAATGTTGACGTCCGGACTTTTAACGAGTCGGCCTCCCGACGTGACTCAATTTTCACATCAGCTTTCCCTCTCATAAAATATGTATACTTTTTAATCCACGCTACCCAGCTGCCGGCGATATGGCTCATAAATGAGACTCGAAAATTAATTTCGTAGAAAATTGAAAAATCATGTCGCATTTTAGAAGAGAAATTGAAGTTCGGCGTTTTGGAACAAACTTTGTTAGAGTAACGATAGACATGCTTTTTTTAAAAATCATTCACGTACATTTTTTGAAATGGTTACACAACTATTAACTATTTATAAATAATTTTAACGTTAAGAAACACTAAAAAAGTGGCCAAGTGCGTGTCGGGACACGCGCAATGTAGGGTTCGATAACTGTGCACTCGTGACATTAAGCGGATTTGAAACATCGAAAACTTATATTTACTCTGTATTTGTCACAACAAATCAAAAAAGGATAAAATAAAGCTCATTTTTTAACCGAATATCTAATAAATACACAAAATGGACGGTTTTGCTAGAAAGAAAATTGGATCCCTACTTTACATGTAGAGCAGGAACCCTAAAAAATGGTTTTACAAAATTTAATTTATCGTCTTGTTGGTGTGACTGATATCTACGAGTACCTATACCCATACCAAATTATATCCACCAACACCATATCAGCCCAAGGACGATCTTGGATGCTTGGCATAGACCTCACGATGCTTGGCATAGACCTCCCGAAATTTCATGGGGGGTAAATGCCATAATCGCCACGCTTGGCATGCGGATTGACGATCGCAGTATCTCCACCGCACTCCAGGGATGCTGCTGCCCATCCTCCGGTGGCCTTGGTCGTAGTGTTAGGAAATACCCGGGTCCAAATAACAATCTATAACAGTACCTTATTGTGTACTAAACACATCATGAGCCTTTACGTCCCACTGCTGGGCACAGACCTCCTCCCATAAATGAGTGTTGTCCTGTCCCGCGCCCGTCAGGAAGCCCTCACAATTTCCTTATTTGTCGGTGCGGCGCACAGATATCAGAGTAAAACAGATCCGCTCAATTAAGTTGAACGATTTCTATACATCTGATCTATCCTCACTAATGCACAAATCAGAAAGTTTGAGACAGACAGACAAGTGACATCTGACAAGTCTTCACCTGTCAGTGCCTCCGTCTACGCCACGCCAAAGCAGAAAGTCACCTTAACCGTAAAAAGCGGTACTGAGTCCAATGACAGTTGACACTGATAGCTGACTGAGGGCTTACTCTGACTGTACGGCCTCCCAAATCAAAATCAAAAATTTATGCTGCAAATAGGCCACAAGGGCATTTTTACAAGTCTAAACATCATCATCATCATCATGTCAGCCGAAAGACGTCCACTGCTGGACATAGGCCTCCCCTAAAGACTAAACATGAATTATACAATTTAAAACACTGACAATAATAACAATGATTTCAAAACTATAATGATTAACAAACTTATGACATTCAATGATATTAAACTTACAAGACATTATCAAAAAATGTTTGTTAAGCCTAGGACGTATACAGTCCGTCCGAATAAACAAAAGTATATAAAATAAATTTAATACCTCACAGATGTATATGGTCTCTAAGCGTCCAAATACGATTAATAATATTAATTCCAAAATCCTTAAAGATGTACGTGGTCTCTAGGCGTCAAAATCAAAAAAAATAATGAAAATAGCACTATTTTAATATTGTTTGAGATGTATAAGGTCTCTAACCGTCAATAACAATAAAACTAACCCAGAGGGCCTACCGCGAACTTCGAAAATCGAACTTTGTATCGTACAGTCCCTTTCCGTCATATAGTATATAACACGAGAGTGAAAGGGACGGCACGACACGGAGTTCGATTTTCGAAGTTCGCGGTAGGCCCTCAGGACAGGGTGATGTCTCTCGTCACTCCCCAATAATGCAAACATGAATAGACCGGACTCCACAAAGCATGAACAGACCGGACTCCACCCCGCCAAGTCAAATACTAGTCGCCTTATTCCAAAGACCTATTTACTGACGAAGGCCTGACAAGTCGTTTAACCAAAATAAACCCAATTCTAGTTGCCAAGTAAGTTTTCCCTATAATTGAAGTAAGTAACAGTTAACGTGGACTTCACATTTAACATTTATGTAATAGAACGTCGAATAGCTGTATAAGTACATACTTAAATACTGTCAGCCATTCGGGAATTGGTATTTACTCCTCTCCTAATGTTCGTGCGTTCAATAAATACATTGTTATTTGCTTATATCATTATTTTATTAATTACGCACACTTGGCTCAGCGGCGCCCGTTTACCGCGCGCGGTATGCAATGTCGGGCGGGGTCAGTCCTTGGATGGGTGACCGCTTTGAGTGGTTACTAACTGAGCGCTCCCTTGCTTTGGAAGGCACGTGAAGCCTTTGATCCCGGCTGCTGTTTATAATAGCAGTTGTTAAGCCAAGTTAGAGGCCTTCGGGTGGCTTTAGAACTTTTAACAGTCAAGTTGCCTACTCACTTGACAAAGCCTAATCCCAATAAGGTCTAGTTTCCCCCTTGGGGTGGAAGGTCAAATGGCAGTCGACTTTGTGTCTAAGCCAATTCTTGGGATTAGGTAGCTGACCCCGGGCATCCTTCAAGATGCAACTGTACTGGGCATAACGCTAGGATGGTGATGATGATGATGCACTTACAAACATATATTACGAGTATCAGTAATTTATAAAAAGAATAAAACTTAAAAATTTCCTGAAAAGTCGGAACGACTTTTACCTAGTGAAACTTTTATTTTTGTTTTGCTTGAGTAATTTATATACTAACTTGATCTAATACAATGAACATAAATCGTCCAAAATAATGAATGCTTTGATTTAAATACTCATTTCCATATGGAACCTTCGTAGGATGCTTGAATTAATTTTATATATAGAATGAAATGGCCAAAAAATCTAAAAATAGAAGGAAAAAACAAAATATTATTAAATAATGATTTACAAAACCGTAATTTTATTTTTATTTTTTCAGATTACAATATATCAGCGATGTTCGCAATGATACGAGGGCTTGGTACTCCGGTATACCCAGTAGAGGATACACTGAAAATACTCGTACATACTTTCATGGAAAAAATTACGTCGAGTGTTATCATTCAAACAAAATGTTCAAGAAAGAGATGAATATTGCTACGCCCATAAGAACCCAGCTCTTAAATTTATAATGATGGTGATGATAATGATACTGTTGCTATTTAATTGCAAGAAGAATAATAATTCTTTAAATGAAATGTCACATAGGAACTTTAATTCATTCAGGAATAAATAAAACTTGATAAAATTCTAGTACCTAGTGTTAATACCACTAAGAAAATTTAGATACACGACAATGAGTCACGCCAAGATTGAACTACAGCCTATCTAAGCACGGTAGCTTATACCGTAACGTTATATGGCTGAAATGTACTAAAAGTCACATAAAACGTGACGGTATGGTATAAGCTATCGGGCTAGCTAGGCAGATGCGTTATTTTCCACGGCACGCGCGCTTCTCAAATATTGACAATTTCCATACATTCTAACAAGAGTGTGTAAACGCGGCGTAAGTTGCAATACTGGATAGTGGATACTTATTAAAGTCCGAAATATGCTTTACTTTACTGAAGTACCTAGATATCACATTTTCGTAGTATGTACAGTCGCAGAATTAAAAGGTTCGTCACTTTTCTACTCTATTTTAATGCCATTAAGGTCGAAAAGTGACGAACCTTGTCATTCCGCGACTATACAAGTTATACAACCGACCGGTTTCGGTTGTATAGTTCGTTTGTCACTGTCAACCACGTTTAATTCTACGACACTTCTCCGAGTTGAGAAGTCCGTGAGAGCTCACCGAGTCTAACCATGGTCTAGCCAAAGTAGCAATAGGAACAGACATGCTATTATATTATAGATAAAAACCAGAACTTCGAATAAAGGATTATCTTCCATGACATATGAATTGATAAACATCCTTTGAAACAAAGGCAGCACTCAAACTTAGAAAGGCAAAAAGCTCTTCTGTTTACATTTTCGCTTTAGATAAAAAAAGATAAGCCTGCAACTCAAATGCGTAAACAATTCAAGCGTTTGCGTATTCCAGGGGCTTATTTACCCCTCGCCCTGGGTTGGTATTAACCACTTGCCGGGCACTCACTTGAGGCCAACCTAGAAAATCTGACCTCTAATCACGCATAGTCGTCACGGATCTCGGGTTGAATTTATACTGAGAACGAAGGGTGAGGCGAGTCAAGATTGGTGGTGAATGGCACGCCTGTGCCGTCTTTGCTAATCCGGCATGGATCTAAAGATAAATCGACCACGCCCGAGTTTTTGCATGAACTCAGCGGTGAGAGAGCGGACTAAGCCTCGAGCCACACTATAATTCAGGTATCAGGTATTTTGTAAAATTCATGGTCATAAATAGTTCAGATCAGTCTAGCTTTGTAGACTGTCTATCTGTCAGCCCGTATGTCTCTAACCTGATTTTGTATCTTTTAAACTGTAACGATTTTGTATCTTTTGAACTGTAACAGAACTAATAAACTACAGGAAATATTCAGATTTAAGTAATTATTACTCTGATTTTTTGTATTGTGAGAAGCGTCACGCAACGTTCGTACCCCTCGTCGCATCTGTCGCGGAGTCTTCGCTCCACAAATGTCCGACTTCATCAAACATCTAGGTGAAATTAGCGCTGACCATTAGGACAGGATACTTAAGCATTTGTAATGGGTTGGTTGAGATCTAAAATCATAATTGTCATAATCGGAGCCACAAGTAATACAAGTATCGGTATCTGCATGACATGGCCCAGATTTAGGTCGACAAAACATTTCTTTGGCTTCAAGGGCAGCACTACTGTAGTGCAGACCCAACATAGAACCCTACATTTCCTAATTATTTCTCATAGCTTAGCAATACATCTGGAATACATAATTTTTCTTAATCGTGCAATAAAATATTGATGTTATGTTCCTTATAATAGGCTGCGAAGTATGACGTTTCAGGTGCGCCTAGGACAAAAAAAAGGTCGTTAATGGAATTTCATACGAATCTTGCAGGCATAGGCCGGCAAAGTCCTCTTTTTTAATTTCCATGCCACATAAATTTGTGGCACAGGCATCTTGACATTCTGCCACTATGCGTCCTAAAATAAAACTTTGACTTTTTTGTTGTTTATTTCATTGCATGTTTGAGAAAAGCACTATACATACTTCGGCGGGAAATACGAGTAAGGAGTTGCCCGCCTCAGATCTATCCGGCCTTGCTACGCTCGGCCGTCTATATGTATTCGGCCTGCAACCCCTTTCGTCCCGGCCTCTGTAGTAATGTACTATTACGCGTAAGCGCCCACTGGAGTTGCAGGCGTCCATGGGCTGCGGTGACCACTTACCATCAGGCGGGCTGAACGCTTGTTTGCCACCGCCGTGGTATAAAAAACATGTGAAATTAATCAATGTACGTGGATCGTTAAAAAAATTTATTTCACCGTAAGTATTACGCACTAAAAGTGCAAGGCTGGTTTCTGATGAACAACAAAAATAAAATCATCAATGTCAGAGCCAAAAGCCAAAAACATCATAAAAAGGTATAAAAATCATAGACAAAAAACATTAATTATAAAAAAGGATGTGCTATCTTGCACAGTAAGAATAAATTAATAAATATTAGGGGACACTGTTTATGGATTTAGAATATTTCATCAATGTCATTTATTTATTTGCTTCAGGCAACAAAAAGCCCATCTGCAACGGCCGCGGCATGCGCTCCACAAACGAGCTAGTGCACGTAGTGACGCGAACGAAGCTGGAACACCCACAGCGAGTAGCCACGTCGAAGGGACCTTCCTAATGTACGATTATGTAGGCTAGATTAGATTATAAAGTTAAAAATTATAGGGAAAAGGACACTCGAAAAGAATCGTTTGAATTTTCGCGTGTTTTACATAAAAGTGTCGATTTCCAGTGGTAATAAGGTTGCTCTTCTTCTAAGCTATGTTTTACCATACTTTTTTGTTACTGTTATATGGTTTCGCGTCTAAACCTACAAAACTCAATTACGGTGTAACTAAGAAACGTCTAATTAGTGAGCTTGTACTGCTCGTTAACTTGCCATTTTGCTGGTTGTGTAAAGCATCCTAGCACCTTTGTGTAGCTTAGTTGCTGAATTGAAATTACAGTGAATGATGATAGATTTACTTTTATTAGCAGGATTAAGCTAGGTACCCCTTGTGGCGTGATAAAACTAATCCGTTTTATTATATTTAGGAGTCATACACAGTTAATAATTTATACCAAAAAAAACCGACTCTAATTGCTTCGAACTACTTCGGTATGCCACAATTTGTGGTTTCCGTGAGCCAATGCTTGGTTACCTACAGAAAATACCTAATTCGGCATATGCGTGCCTATCAAGTTACCTCCATTCCTCCTAGATCCCATCATCAGACCTTCACCAAATTTATATAGGACCTTCTTGAGGGTACTTGCTTTGAAACAAAAAAGGAATTATCAAAATCGGCCAACGTGGTCAAGTGTTATCAGGGAACATACATACATAAAAAAAGCAAATATGCAGACGAACTGAGAACCTCCTTTCTTCTATTGAAGTCGGTTAAAAACAAAAGCCGCCGTGGTCAATAGTCTTAATAACTACATTTATTAAGGCTGCACTAATAATAATAAAAATATGTTTAATAATTATCAATAATTACCTAGTTAAAGGTGTGTTGTTGTTTTCTCTTGCAAAACCCATCGTGTAGGGTATCATTGGATAGCTCGTTTAAAAGAAATGTGGGTTTCTTGTAACATTTTTTTCGTTAGAAAAAACAAATTAGCTCTTTAACCATTTATTGATATATTTTTTTGGAATCAAGGGTCCGCTTCCCCTCTACCAGCTTGAGGCTTCTTCCTGATTTGGTGGAGCGGGAGCTATATGTGACAGGTATTCTGTTGTTTGACGCGAGTTTACTGATGTGAGATTTCCTCACTTAACGAAATACTGTCAGTATTACATACGTTTGCGCAGTAATAATACCATGCGCAGAAGCGGGGCAGTACTGCATTCGTATCAGTTTACATTGCCAGCTAACACAATGACAAATCAGAAAGGCGCCTAACGGTTGCCACTTGGTATGTGAAATATTTCACGGTAGTAGTATAATGACTTTAAAAGGAAAATTATCAGAGCTAAGTAGACATTACTAGTTAACGTGATGTTATAGCCGTACTTAAAAAAATGTACCTACTCGTACTTAGAAAAGCAAATTTCCGTACAATTTCCATTTATTGCTTTGATAAGATATGTTGTTAGTTATGTCAAATATAGAGTAAATATAAGTTGTCGACATTTTAAATCCGTATAATGACACGGGTGGACAGCTACGGAACCCTGCCGCACATGGCCGCTTTAAAATTTCCAAGTCCGTTGAATGTTACCTTTGTCAATAAGACAGTCCCAGTCTGTCGCGTCACTCAATAAAAATTTTAAGAAATTTTGGCTCTCCAACGATCTGTGATTTGGTTGAGTACTATAATTATTTATATATTGTAATTTTGAATATAATTATTCTGTATTTATTATAGGTATATGTATTTTTTTTATTTATTAAATATGTATATTTATTTATTACATATGTATTTATGGGTATTTATTTAGTTATGGTTTAGCTACAAATTATATTCACTCATTGTAACGTGGTTGTACACGGTGTAAGTTTGTCTATCTCATTCTTTTTAAAAATCTCCTCTCAATCCCTCAAAGGTTAGCTGGAAGAGATCCCTCATAGGGATAAGTTCGCCTTTGTACTCTGATCCTGTGTGACATGTATATGTTTTAAACTGTTATTGTGTACAATAAAGTGCTTACATACATACATACAATGTAATCCGAGTCCAAAGTTGTCAAGAAATCACTGTCGTAAGGTAAGGCTCCAATTTTGCCACTTTTCTAATTGCATAGCAGTATCTTTTTTATATACAACCACGGTGGCAAAAACTCATAGCCTTCCTGATGCAGACTCCGTAGCCTATGGACGTTTGCAAAATCACAACCGCGTTGTCGACCTTTTATTCACATTAGGATTCCTTCTGTTGACAGTAGGAATATTGTAGGTCCCTCACTCTCAACGAAGCCTATCCTCGGCAGCTCTGGTTACTTTGATCATCACCTGGAACACAACACTAGCATGATCTAAGGAAACAAGGTCTGCCACTCCGGATTGTGACACAAGCCTACGTCACCGTCGTGTTGCCACTTTATAGTAACAAAACGACTCATGAAGGCATTTTTCTTCCGTAATCATGCAAAATGTATTATTTACGCATTACAATTGTCATTTGTTTGTTTAAACAAACAAAATAGGTCAAGTTAAACAAGAATTAACGTAATAATTTAATAAAACACTAAAAATTACTATTATTATTAAATTACTTATAATAACATTGTAAACATGTTGCATGCTAAATTTTAGATTTAAGGTGTACATTTTGCACGCTGCAATTCAGCCAAATGTGTGGTCCTTTTTAATTGTAACACTGAAGACCTTTTGTTAACCACATTTAATGCAATAAAGAGCTTACTTACTTACTTACACTCACAGGTATACATGGGGGTCGGGGAGTGTCATAATACAACACTGGCAATACAGCAACTCACACTTACGCCGGCAGAACCATCGATACAAGTGATGACGTAGGCTTGTGTCACCCACACTACTGAATTTCCCCGGAGTGCTATACCTTGTATTCTTGTATCATGAACACTAGTGGCAGTGGTGTTATTATGGTTGTGGTCTTCTGTGAGGTGGAGGAAGTTCCCCAGTTGGTATCTAATCAAATGAAAGCCAATCGAATACCGCACAGGAAGTAATTGTAAAACAAATTGGTCATTAAGTATGTACTTCGTTATCTACCTACGGTTTAATGAATGTGAACTAAAGGTGGAAAGGGCGGGCCCTGGAAACGTATTTACTTCGGATTTACTACCGATCCTCTATTTGGAGCATCACTTTCGCAACTTATTCGCATTCCAATATGTTTTGCACTCATTCTGACGCGTAAGCTCAGCACGCGTGGAAGCGAGAGCGAGAGACACGATAAAATGCGATAGCCATAAGAAAATAAGGAACGAAATGGAGGCCCATCACTTTTGCGAAGTTAATTGCGAAACTTGAACTTTTACCTAATTGTGGTTTCTCAAGGTATGTACTAAGATAACGATACCTGTTCGGTTAGTTTTTAGCTTATGAACGCCTGCAACTCTAGGGGTGTCACATGCGCGACGCCGACCCTTTAAAAAATTATACACTCCTTTCTTAACGAACCTCATACTTTTACCCCATTTTTTAAGGTTCCGTAGTCAACTAGGAACCCTTATAGTTTCGCCATGTCCGTCTGTCTGTCTGTCCGAGGCTTTACTCTGTGATTGTTAGTGCTAGAAAGTTGCAATTTGGTATGGATATATAAATCAATAATACTAAGAAAGTCGTAAAATAAAATCTAAACAAAAATTGAAGTACCTTCCCTACACGTAAAGTGGGAATGAATATTTTTTTAATGCTTCAACCCTATGGTGTGGGTTGTTTTTGGATAAGTGATGAAATTAATAGAGGTCTTCATCAAACATTTTTTGATAAAAGAGAAAAAAATCCAAAAGAGAAAAAAATGGTTTCCTTCTAACTTTTGAACTATGGGTCCAAAATATATATACTAAATCATGAAAGTAAAGCCTAATAAAGACTTTCAACGAAAACTACAGCGGACATGATCAGTTAAGCCGTTTTTGGGTTATCGTAAAAAGTCTTATTTCCTAGTAAAAGACGTATGAAACGCTGCGAAGGTATTTTCCTTTTGCTAGTTATTGATTTTTTTGAAATAAGTTCATTGTGCAACTACTGATCCTTACACTGAGCAGGGCCCGACATGCTCTTGGCCGTCGTTTTTTCTTATAAAAAGAAGTGGATAGCCAATTTTTTCACTCTTTGTTTATCGAGTTAAAATACTCGTAATTGCCTATCCTTGCGTTTCATCGTAATACTGAAAACTGGCTCTGATTCTATACACCTTAGTTGTAGAGATAGGTTCCCTAGCTCAATGTTCGGCTACCCTCATTATTATTCCACGCCTATTAGGCTTCGGCTTATCGCTACCCTTTCTTTAATTTAGTTCGTTGCAAATTTTTTTGCTAGAATTTTTGGATACCTACTAAAAGGAAACTTTCTAAAAGAAATCGGTAAGTCTAAGCCGGATTAGATTAAAAACAACCACAACAACATTTATTTTTCAATTGCTCTTGCTGTTTTAATAATATTTATGATAACTAGTACAGTTACCTTACATTTTAAATAGTTCCTGTCGACGAAATGACATTGATAATAGTGAATTAGAATGAAATGTAAGTAGGAAGGATTTTTACCCACCGCACTGTCCGCACTAAATAATTAACACTACAAAACTACTCTCTTATACCTATACATAGTACGTATTTGGCAGACGCTGTAGAGGCTTCAGTCGGTATTCGAATTTAAACATGTAATATGTACCCGCCATGTACCCTACGAGTATTTGTCGTATCTTATTTTATTTTAAAAAGCGTTATTTTGATATGCACTGTTCCTTACTTGTCGGCCTGTTTAACCTAGTTGGTAGTGCCACTGCCTCCGAAGCTAGAGGTCCCGGGTTCGAATCCCGGTAAGGGCATTTGTTTCTGTGGTGAGCAGAGACATTTGTTCATAAGACTTGCATTATATGTATTTAAGTATGTATCTATTAAATATATCGTCGTCTAGTACCCATAACATTATTGAGCTTACTATGGGACTAGTTCGATTTGTGTAAAAATTGTCCCCTAATATTTATTATTATTATTATTATTTTTACGGGGATGATTATTAAAAGATCTGACTCCAAATATATCGGTGTTAATCTTGATTTTTTTTTATTGTTAATGGGATTACGTTTGGCCTTAGTCTAACCTGATGGAAAGTTAAGACAAAGTCTAAGATGGAACACGCTCACCCAGAAGATGCCTATTCACTCTTACCTTGAACACATCGAGGTCATATGCTTCTGGAAATACAGACGCCGGAAGAGAATTCCAGTCTGAAGCAGTGCGAATCAGAAATGATTTGTTAAACCGCGAGGTGCGGCATGGAGGGAATTCGACTACATGTGGGTGAAATCCCATACGGCGCCTAGTACTCCGATAAAGAAAAGTCGAAGGGGGGATAAGGTCATGGAGCTCAGCAGCACACTCTCCAAAATACAACCTATACAAAATTGCCAGACAGGCGACCCTCCGCCGATGCTCCAAACTTTGGAGTTGATTTTACAAATTGAGCCGCGGCCGAGAGTTTAATTAAAATTGACAGGACAGATAATGCGTACGCGCACGTTAGGCGGCGGTCCTTGGGTGAGTGAGGTAACAACAGGTTTGCCCTCGCCTCGCGCCTCTAGGCGCTAGTGATGGGCCGCAACATGCACTTTTGTGATAGTGTCAAATCTCCAAGTCATGTTACGCTTTCGGATCTTCAGCTATAAGGTACGAGTATAAGCCTTGATTTCCGTACTCTCAACTTGACACTGACAAAAAATGTTGCACATACTTTGAACTTACATAGTCTCGACGCTGCTACAAGTCGGGGTATTTGACGTTATTGATATGTTAATTTAACACAACTTAAGCACTAAACATTCAAAATACTTAAGCACTAAACATTTAAAATCATAGTCAACAGCTTCTAAAGGTCACGAACCTAACACTAAATGCTGTATTTGCAAACGAGTGATTATTTGAATTCATTTGGAATAACAGACTAAGAAGGAGCGAGCTTATTGCCCAAGTAATAAGACCGCGGATTATTACAAGTTATTACAAAGGATTTTAATGCATAATAATGAGCAGCAACGGCGTCCCTGGTAAATATTTGTGTTAGAAACACAAGGATTTGTTTTTTCATTATTTTAATGAGTTTGTAACGCAAAAATATTTGTAAACGAAGATAAAGCCTTCAATCAACAATAAAAAAACAATTAAAAAAGGAATTATATCTGCAGGAAGGCTTGGACGGTGTTGGCAAGGCGAGACTAAAAAAGCCTTTGTATTTCTTGCAGATTAATGTAACATTAATGTGGAGGTGGCGCAGGAAATTAGGAAAACAGCGAATGCTTTAGCTTTGTCTTTATTTGTAAAATTTTAATTAATAATTTGCTAGCCCGCTGAATAAGTATGCATGCGCACTAATAGCAAAGGGCAAAGCTTTTTAACATTGTTTTCAACTAACACTTATTTCCATAAGCAATCAGCTGTATTTTTGTATTACTAACACAATATGGGTCTTATGCCTGATATAAATAATTGAATACTTAGAAACCACCAAGTCTCAGGAGCAAATGTTTCTGCTTACCACAGAAACAAACGCCCTTACCGGGATTCGAACCCGGGACCTCTATCTTTGGATTCAGTACGCAGTGTCACTACTAACTAGGCTAAACAGGCCGAATAATTATTAAAAACATAAATTAACACTTTGATGGACACTATTCCAGACACAATAGAAATAACAATAGAATTACGCCTATAGGCTGTCCATCTACTGTCCATCAATGCATTAAGTTGCAATTTCATTGATTTGAACTCGAAATCAACAAAGTATGTTAATTATATTTATTATTTAAGCTATTTTGGATCAGTATTCGTGTATACTAAATGTGTTCTTAATTGTATGGTCTATAAAATATTGCTAGCATATGCAGACAAAATCAACATAAACAACTGACCTTATATGTTTAATTTAGGCCATAAGTTTGCTAGCCAAAAATTGCAACACAGGGCTGCAGGGATGATCACAACGCTGACAACGCTTACCTATCGACAACACACTTCCCACCAGCATAACTGATAATAAAATTGCAATTCGTGAGTACTCAAATTAATGTTTTACTCCTCTCACGAGTAATCTTACGCATCATTTTACCCAATTTCGATTTACTCGTAGTTTATGGTGAGAGCAATGAGATTTCCAATAGACCATCTTCCAACCTCGACCTCACTAAGAAATAATTTTGGCCGACGTCGAAAGTTGTAAAGTTCCCACATTTCCGTGGTCTGCCCGACACTGAGTTGGTACGTAACACTTGCTTATCTTAATATTTTAAGGAGTATATATACAATAATATCTATTTTTTTATACCACGTCGATGGCAAACAAGCGAAAGGCCCGCCTGATGGTAAGCGGTCACCGTGGCCTATGGACGCCTGCAACTGCAAGGCACCATGCACGTTACCGACTCTAAAAAAAAGACCTAAGAAGAAGATATTGCAAAGAAGTTAATTTTGTAATTTTACTGTAGTAACTGTAGTAAGTTTGATTGTTACTCCTTGAAATTAAATATATGAAATTTAAAAACACACAATTATCGATAATGTGTCGAATTGCACAAAAATATAATCAATCATCAGGATGGACATAGGCCAAAGAATAAATATACTAACTTAAACATCTAAATATATAAAAGAAGAAACTGACTGACTGACTGACTGACTGACTGACTGACTGACTGACTGACTGACTGACTGACTGACTGACATATCAACGCACAGCCCAAACCGCTGGTCCTAGAGATTCCAAATTTGGCACGTAGGTTTCTTATAAGGTCTAGGGGTGCACTAAGAAAGGATTTTTCAAAATTCAACCCCTAAGGGGGTGAAATGGGGGTCCGAAGTTTATATGGGGAAACAAGATTGGCTGGACTATTTTATTCGAAACTTCACAGAAGTATTTCTAACGATAAATGAGTAAACACGTGTTTCAGGTTTTCTGAAAAATCAACCCCTAAAAGGGGAAAATGTGGTGACAAATTCTAAAAATCGACATGGGTATTGTTTTTATGGTTTATCGGGTCGCCGATAACGAAAACAACAATGATTTTAAAATCCCACGTGGAGGACGTAAAATACCATCCCCCCTGTTGGGGTGCGAGGGGGATGAAATGTCTAAATATTAATATGGGTGTCGTTTTTATGGTTTTTTGGAACGTTCATTACGAAAATGGCATCGATTTTGAAATTTAATGTAGTGGACATGAAAACTTTTGAAAGTTTGTGCCATATCGCAAGAAATAACTGACTGACTGAGCGAGTGACATATCATCGCACAGCCCAAACTGCTGGTTCTAGAGATTCTAAATTTAGTATGTAGGTTCCATATATAGTCTAGAGGTGCATTAAGAAAGGATTTTTCAAAATTCAACCCCTAAGGGGGTTAAATGGGGGTCCGAAGTGTGTGTGGGGAATCAAGATTAGTTGGATTATTTTATTCGAAACTTCACAGGAGTATTTCTAACGATAAATGAGTAAACACGTGTTGCAGGTTTTTTGAGAAATCAACCCCTAAAAGGGGTAAATGTGGTGACAAATTCTGAAAATCGACATGGGTATTGTTTTTATGGTTTATCGGGTCGCTGATAACGATCACAACAATGATTTTAAAATCCCACGTGGAGGACGTGAAATACCATCCCCCCTGTTGGGGTGCGAGGGGGATGAAATGTCTAAATATTAATATGGGTGTCGTTTTTATGGTTTTTTGGGACGTTCATTACGAAAATGGCATCGATTTTGAAATTTAATGTTGTGGACATGAAAAAATTTGAAAGTTCGTGTCAAATTGCAAGAAATAACTGACTGACTGAGTGAGTGATCATCGCACAGCCCAAACTGCTGGTTCTAGAGATTCTAAATTTAGTATATAGGTTCCATATAAGGTCTAGAGGTGCATTAAGAAAGGATTTTTCAAAATTCAACCCCTAAGGAGGTAAAATGGGGGTTCGAAGTGTGTGTGGGGAATCAAGATTAGTTGGACTATTTTATTCGAAACTTCACAGGAGTATTTCTAACGATAAATGAGTAAACATGTGTTTCAGGTTTTATGAGAAGGTAACCCCTAAAAGGGAGAAATGTGGTGACAAATTCTGAAAATCGATATTGGTATGTTTTCTATGGTTTATCAGGTCGCTGATTACGAAAACAACAATGATTTTAAAATCCCACGTGGAGGACGTGAAATACCATCCCCTCTGTTGGGTTCCAAGGGGGTTGGAATGTCTAAATATTAATATGGGTGTCGTTTTAATGGTTTTTTGGGTCGTTAATTTTGAAAATGGCATTGATTTTGAAATATAAATGCGGACATGAAAACTTTTAACAGTTTTTGCCAAATTGCAAGAAGAAACTGACTGACTGAGTGAGTGACATATCAACGCACAGCCCACACTACTGGTTCCTTATAAAATCTTAAGGTGCATGAAATGCCGTGAATTCCCTATGAAGAGACGACCTTTTATATTCAATGTATTGTAAGTAAGTGGTTTTATTAATCAGTGCCGTCCGATACGATTTCGATAAAAATCGATATTTGAGCGTCCGAGAGGACTCTTAATAGGAATCCGAGGTAAACTTTGAAAAAAGTAACGGCCATATTAATTTTCTTCATTTCCGTTGCGATTTCGTTCAAAATTGATATCTGAGCGTCCGAGAGGTCCCCTAATTCGACTCCGAGGTAAAATTGGGATAAGTGGCAGCCATATTGATTTTCTTAATTTCCGTCCCAATTTCGTTCAAAATAGATATCTGAGCGTTCGAGATGTCTCTTTATACGAATCCGAGGTAAAATTTGGAAAAAGTCGCAGCCATATTGATTTTCTTCATTTCCTTCCCGATTTCGTACAAAATCGATATCTGAGCGTCCGACAGGTCTCGTAATTCTAATGCGAGGTAAAATTCGGAAATAGTGGCGGCCATATTAATTTACTTCATTTCCGTCCTGATTTCGTTAAAAATCGATATCTTAGCGTCCACAAAGTCTCTTAATACGAATCCGAGGTAAAATTTGGAAAAAGTGGCAGCCATATTGATTTTCTTCATTTCCAAACCGATTTCGTTTACAATCGATATCTGAACGTCCGAGAGGTCCCCTAATATGATTCCGAGGTAAAATTAGAAAAAAAAGGCGGCCATATTGCTTTTCTATTTCCGTCCCGATTTCGTTCAAAATCGATATCTGAGCGTCCAACAGGTCTCGTAATACGAATTTGAGTTAAAATTTGGAAAAAGTGGCGGCCATATTGATTTTCATCATTTCCGTCCCGATTTCGTTCAAAATTGATATCTGATTGTCCGAAAGGTCTCTTAATACGAATCCGAGGTAAAATTTGTGAAAGTGGCGGCCATATTGATTCTTTTTTTCGTCCCGATTTCTTTCAAAATCGATATCTGAGCGTCCGAGAGGTCTCTTAATACGAATCTGAGGTAAAATTTGGCACTCCATGCATGTCAGGGATTGTAAAAAAAGTTTAATGTTACTATATAGGCATGTGGGGTATCAATGGATTGGCTTTTAAAAACGACATAGAGGTTTCGATATTTTTTCCATTTAAATCAACCTTTAGATTTTTTTTATCGTATGGCATTTATTTACGAACCGTGAGATCTTCGGGAAGTCAAGTACGGTTGCCAGTTTTTGTTGCACTTTTAGCACCACCCAGGGGTAACGGTGGGTACTCCCTACGGACGTAGTGCAACTTCGACCCCCCTTTGTCAAGTGAGTGGAAAACTTGTCTGTTAGAAGTTCTCAAGCCGCCCGAAGGCCTCTAACTTGGCTTAACGACTGCTGTCGTAAACAGCAGCCGGAATCAACGGCTTAACGTGCCTTCCAAAGCACAAGAGCGCTCAGTTAGTAACTACTCAAAGCGGTCACCCATCCAAGACCTGACCTGCACCCACATTGCTTAACCTCGCATACCGCACGCGGTAGGCGGGTGCCGCTGGGCCACGAGCGCTCTGAATTCTTGATAGTTTGTGCCAAATTTCAATTCAATCGGTCCAGTAAAAGCAACTCGGTTGTAACAGACGGACTGACAGTAAGGAGTGCGAATGAAAGTGAAGCCAAATTTTCTTTTTGGATGCTCCTTTTAGTGAATCACAATCACCAAACTTCGTATACCGAAACCCCCAGAATGTAACAACTACTTTTCTGGAAACCGCATCTAAATCGGTTCAGCAAACGCGAGATAATCGTGGACAAACATACATACATACCTACATACATATATACGGGTCAAACAGTGAACCTCTTTTTTGTAGACGGTTAAAAATTACGCTTAGTACGCGGGCGAAGCCGCGGGCAAATGCTAGTAGGCTATATTTTATTCAACGGTTTCGGCTGCGTTTTTTTTAAATTTGTTCTTTTGTTGGGTAGAGCGACACGAGCAGCTAATATACATATAAATTAATAAGTATGAAAATCTGCTATAAATAATAAAATATTAGGGGACAATTTTTTACACAAATCGAACTAGCTATCTATAGTCTGACAATAAAGAGTATAAATTAAATAAAATGGAACTAACATAGAACGTTACATGGCAGCACCAGGTGTCATGTGAAAGATGTCAAATATTGGCCCGTAAATAAACATTGAACTGCTGCTGGTGAGTATTACCGTTGTTTACCCAGTTTTTGTTCGACGAAAATATCTAAATAAAGTTAAAATTAATAAAACAATTTGCAGTGAAGCACGGGAAGTAAAATATCAGGTGTTTTTAACGTGATTTTCCGAAGCTTGAAGCTGGAAAGTTATTACTGAATTTAGAAGAAGTTTACAAACAAACTGCTAATTTAACGGGTATGTACTGCTAAAAACTTTATTTCATATTTATAAATCGAGGCAAAGATGTACAGCTATTGACTTAATAATCATCATTTGGATGTAATTTCGCTATTGTAAATAATTTGAGATTAAGTAAATAATGTTCGATGTTGAAATGTCATATAGCGTAAATGCCACTTCTTGATATTTTACTACTCGATCACATAAAGGATGCAAATGAGACGAACAAAATAATCTTTATATAATATTATTTGTATAGGTTGCAACTTTATCAGTGTAAAACGATTTATTACATATAGCCTAAATGTAGTAGGACCTAAAATACTAAATAGTTACACTTGTACAGTCAGCTGCAGAGAAACGTAACCCCCTCTTTATAGAAGTTTTGTATGTAGGGGGTCGCGCTTTTCTGCAGCTGACTGTACATAGATACTAATCCACTTGTCATCTGATACCCAGATAACTTTGAGTACTACTTATTGATATGATCATAAATATGTATATAACTTTAAAATGTAAATTGTTTCAGGGAAGTCTGTAAAGAAAGTAGTGAATGAAAGAAGTACGTAAGTATAAAGGAAAATGTGGAATGCCCAAAAAGCATAGAAAAGGGCGTCCTCAAAAACAATGACTTTGATATATGACTTTTTAAATCAATAAATTAGACGAAACTAATAAAAGATCATTTATTTTCATTTTCGTATTATTCTTTATAACAAACATGTATATAATACTATAAAATATTGAATATATTGTATTATATTTTTTTGTATCTGATTATTATTATAAGCAAGTATCAATATCGATCAAGTCCTAGTATTGGCTATGTGCGAAGTAGGTGGTGGGGGTAAGCTAGGCGATCGTAGCGCACACCATGGCAGAAATGTGTACTTACCGGGGACCACTGTCAAATTTACTTTCACGTTTTCTATTGGTTTCTTAACGGTTTTCTACGATTCGTTTCGTTTGTATGTATTTATTTATTCTCTTATTTATTTCAGTAAAATTTCCAATACAGGGTCTTTCTCGTTTACTAATGTAAATAAAATATTCATGTGTCATTATTTGACATCTCTGAGTTTTGACATTGTCTCGGGACCTTTGACGTTTCAGACGAGCACATAGCCAATAAATGTTGCCCGTTAAAGTACAGTGGCGACCTCAATTAATTTCTACTCTTTATTATCAGACTATATGTATATACAAGGTGTTTTGTAAGTCGTGAATCGTAATAGTAGAATATGATACTCTTTATAATTCTGAACAATTTATATTATGGGACCAACCTTGTACGTGCAAAAAAAATCGGCTGTTCTATAGGTTTCAACTTTTGTCTGGACATAACAATGTATGAAATAGCTGTTTTTTTGGCACGGACGAGGTTGCTGCCATAGTTAAAAGTTCTTCAGAATTATGAAGAGTATCATATTCTATTATTACAATTCACGACTTAAAATTCATCCTGTATCAAATATATAAATGATCAGTACGAATCTCAGTGTCAAGCTTCTACTAGGGGTGAGTAGTTATGTCAGTAAAGACACGTTATGAAACTCGTAGCTGAGTTGGTATTGACAGCGGTCACCTATCTCTCATCAGAAGTAAACCAGTATGTCTGAGTACATATTACGCGCATCTTATACGGAACTCGGTGTCCAGATATGTTGGGCGCGAGACGATGAGAGACAGACTTGTGAAACGATTAGCTGGCTTAAGGTAAGCGTCCACAGGCTCGCATCGCACGCATCAGACGCATCGCACGCAACGGGTTCTAGTATTTTTTTTATGACATATATATGGGAGTACGCTCTTTTCTTGAAGGTTTGAAGGTCGTATCCGTCCCAAAAATACCGCAGGCGACAGTTCATTCCAGAGTTCAGCTGTGCGAGGCAGGAAATTTCTGGAGAAACGCACAGTTGAGGACAGCCAACCATCTAAGTATAGAAAGTCACAAAAGTGCGTCCACTGATCCGCACCGTACGTCAGTTCCGATGCGTGCGACGCGGGCCTGTGGACGCTGACTTTTACGCTTCCTTTCGACTCTCAGTGGAACACTAGTTACATTACTAAATCGTAAACTTCGTTAGCGGATAGGCCGCAAGGGATATTTTACAATTCTAACTCTCTCAGAAGTCTTGACTATCTGGAATTCAAAGTCTAATTTAAATAACAATTATCGCTGAACAAAGCTGAGTTTGAAAAGATTTTACAAAATTCTTTATAAGTTTTAGAAAATACTCTTTTGAACTTAAAACATCGCGTGAAACTTGGTCGTAAACCTTCTTGAGGTCAATAAAACACTGTAGCACTGTGAGGGTTCAGCAGGACGTCCCCTCAACAGAAATTAGGGTTCGGATGGAGCAAGCATCAGCAATCCAGGGTAGGAGGGGTATTTACTAAAATATAAAGATAAGACACCTGCCACAAAACATACAATGCGTTTAGCCTTCGATCCCTAATAGTAAGCTGAGGGTATGAACACAGGAATAAAAAATATAAAAACTTACTATAATGTGCCATGGGAGAGTAATATTAAAACTGCACTGCAAACAATAATAGCGCAAAAACACAGTAGCTATTGAAATAAATCACTAGAAACTGTAGAAATTCGTAGGTATTTTCCTTTTATTGTAAAATTATGCTCATGGTTAGGTTGAAGAATTACGTTTGAATCACCTACTTAAAGAAAACCCCGTTGCCGCGGTAACACACTGTATATTTATTATATTGTTATATATATTTTCCGCGCAGCTGGTAAAAAGCGTATGACGTCTGTTGCTATATCACTCTCACCTTTCATTCGTCTCTCTATTACTCGTACTTCCATACTAAGTGACTGGTTAGCTTTCTAGCTCTCTGTTCCACGCATTCTCTTCATTCATGAGCTTTTTAATCTAGCTCTTCCACGATATTTTATACATTCGCCTTTAATTAACACCTATAGGTATCATCTTTCACGTATTTTCATGGCATTCATCTCTATCATTCCTTTTTGTTGTCTTTGCTAAGCGACACAGTTGTTTTTCACCTTTAGAACTTTCCAAAGTCTCATATACATAATTAGTTCTAAGCCGCTGATCTATATCGCTAAGTTATCTTCCTACATTCTTTATACTCTATCCTCTTAACTTCTTTCTCACTTTCATTTCCGATTTCAACGCTCTGCCACTCCTTAAATGATTGCTTCTCCTTTTTCAACCTTACTCGGACCTCATCCTTCTACCAAAAAAAAATTCTACTAAAAATAATTAAAGATAGTACTTTCTTGTGAACGAAACTTCAGTCTAAAGAGTGATAAAGAAAACTTCACACTTCACGAACGACTGACTCCCGACGTTTTAAAATCTGATTAACGACCAGTACAGCCAGTACGTTATTCACCAAAAAAAGTTTACACACTTGCCGACTCGTTGGTAGAGAACAGAAGTAAAACTAAAAATCAATCTAGTAATAATAAGTTGATCACTTTTAAGTATTACTGATTCTGATTAAAGATATCTTACGCAACAGTATGAGTGTCTAATTGTATCTTAGTTTGTTACACAGCAATCGCTATCTACCATTAGACATAACATTTATTTTTCTCAATACCTAATGAAAACTTTTTGCTGTTCAAACTCAACTTTTATTTAAAAAATATTCGTAGTCAAAATTATGGCAGATGTCAGGTAAGACTGATATTACCACTTCCGTATTGCGTGTGTGCTTGTTTGTGTGGTGTCATCACATAATTAAGACGTGTTACCCTTGAGATTTATTAGCTTGTAAAATTAATATCTCGAAAATTAGGCTTTATCCAGCAATGTTTATATTACTTTTTTTGTCCAAACAGGCACTAGAATCGATGGTTAAAATCTGTCGGTATACTCATTAATAATTCGCCATTGTATTCCAGTATTGATTCGCACTTTGTCCTTGGATATGCTTCATTTCTATCAATTTAACTACTACTTACTCTTTAACCTTATTAGCGACCTCGACCTTCCCTAACCATTGCCATTTTATTTGTATTGTGATACTGAAGTTCATGCCACCACCTAAAATCCTGTTCATCTTATGTTACCTTCCCTGATGATTTTTGTATTAGCGTTTAAGATAATTCAAACTATGTTTATTAAGAGGTTTCTATCGAGCGATATATTCGCCATAGCGAAGAATCTCACAAATAAATTAAAAAAAAAACAATGGAACTATTCAAGCAAGTACACATTTTCCCTTCTCTACATCTTCTTAGGCTATAAAAGCAAAAATATTGGATTATAAATCCTCTTTGTGTCAATAATAGCCCCAACAGACAATGTAGTAGTAAAAAAGAAAAAAAAAGGAATTTAATAAAGATCACAAGAATATTTTATTTTTATCTAGCAAACAAAGCGATGCTCGCTGCTGTTGGTGTTCTAGATTCACCCGAGGCGAATTCTCCGAACTATGCTATTTACAACTTGTTTCACCTCACTTAACCACTCAACCCTAGTATATCCTGACGTCGGGATTCGTAATAGCAATGCGTAGGTAATCAGAGATCTAACTTACGCTAGTTTGTCTGAGGTTAGGTGTATCGTTGTGAACAGCAGACCAGTTCCTAGCGAGTAACTCGTAGATAACAATGCCGCTTACCTGTAGTTTATAATTTCGGTGTAATTTGAAAGGTGAACCTGTGAGGTTTACGTTCCTTCATTATAAATAATCTTTGCTTATTCTAAACTGAAGAGCTGTTTTTGAGCAGCCATTATCTCGTTATTTCATTGCCTCTTTTAACAAATATGAATTTGAAATTATACTTCGTAGAAAAATGTTCTGCAGCACTATAAAGTGCTCTGTAATGTAATAATAATATAATAATAATAATAATGATTTATTGTAGAACTGTGTACATAAAAGGTCATTACATATGAATATTGGTACCAACAGTTACCCTTTGCGGGCGTACAATATTTTATTACTTAATCTACTACATTTTTACCTACATTCTAATATGCATAATATTCATTAAGATTATAAAAAACTTTATCAATTAGCCAGGTTTTAAGTCTCCGTTTGAAAGTAATTCCTTCAAGAGATTTCAAGTCAAGCGGAAGGTGATTGTAGACACGAATTGCCATTATAAAGGTACTCTTTTTATACATGGCATTATTTACCCTAGGAAGGTGTATATCATATTTGTATTGCTCCCTTATATTATATTTTAAAGAGGCTTTTTGTATAAAATAATCCGGTTGATTACGTATTAGTAGACACAACTCCAGAATGTAGATGCTGGTTAATGTAAGGATACGTTTTTCCCGAAATACATCCCGAAGCGAGTCCCTAGTGCTCATCCGAAATACGGTCCTTAGACATCTCTTCTGTAGCCTAAATGTGTTATCGATATCGACCGAACGGCCCCAATATATTATTCCATATATAAGTAAAGGAAATACACTTCCGTAATAAGAATTTAGTACTACACCTTCGGAACATGTTTCTGAAAGTATAGACAGAGCAGACCAGGCTTTTGAATTTTTTTTGTTAATATATTCAATATGAGACTTCCAGTTTAGGTGGGTATCTATATTGACGCCTAGAAACTTTATGCTGTCAACTTCTTCTACAGGGATGCCTGATTCGATTATGCTAAGGGTAAGAGGGGCGGCTTTATAATTTCTAAATTGAATGATCTTTGTTTTGCTCAAATTCACCTTTAGATTTAATGTTAGAAGCCACTGTAGTATTTTCTTAAGGGTACATTGAATGCTGTTGTTCATGTTTATGTTGTGTGTGTCACTGGAGAATAACACTGTGGCGTCATCCGCAAACATCACACATGGTTCAAGAATTTGAGTTGGAAATTCGTTCAAATAAACAAGAAATAAAAGAGGCCCGAGAACGCTTCCTTGAGGCACTCCCAGGAGGACCGTCTCATAGCAAGATTGTGCGAACTCAATAGTTTTATTGCGACTGTTGTAATTTTCTATCTGTACAGCTTGCTTTCTATTGCATAGATAACTTTTCATCAACTGGATTGCATTTCCTCTTATTCCTAATCGTTCCAGTTGTTGTAGAAGTATGTTATGAACGACACAGTCAAAGGCTTTTGACATATTAATCAGGAGAGATACGCAAGGCTTCTTATCATTAATTTTGTCCCATATCTGTTTAAAGATTTTAAAAACTGCCTGTGACGTCGACTTGCCTCTTTGGAAACCAAATTGACATGGGTTTAAAGTATTGTTTTTATTGAAAAACTGAGTCAACCTATTGTGTATAACCTTCTCGAAAATCTTTGAAAAATTGGGTAATATTGCAATGGGGCGAAAATTTTCCATGTCAGTTTTAATTCCTTTTTTATACAATGGTTTTATTAACGCTTTTTTTAGTTGCTCAGGGAATGTCCCAGTCTCCAATGTTAAATTTATGATATACACAAGCGGCTCTACAATCAGTTCAATGCAAGACTTAATAACTGTCATAGGTATATTATCATAACCTGCACTGCGCTTGTTTTTCATATGTGAAACAATCTTCTTAACTTCGTTAATGTCAACAGGGGCTAAAAAAATACTGCTGCTAGAAAAGCTTGAAGTAGATTTGTACCTGTTAGTACTGGTGGAATTATCAACATTTTGATTAGTAAAGTATTTATTGAATGCTCTGGCAATGTCAGATGGATTTGTTAAGTTATCACCATTTACTTCTATGCGAGAGATAAGATTCGGTATAGAGTTAGTTAAGCTAGTATTTTCTTTAATTAATCTCCACGTAGCCTTGGATTTATTACCACTGTTATTTATAAACTTATCATTACCCATTATTTTTGAGGCTCGTATTACCCTTTTAAGAATTTTGCTGTATGTTTTATAGTTACGCAGCATAACGTCATTTTGCTTGAGTTTCATAGTTTTTAGATACATTTTTCTTTTATTTTTACTTGACTTTAAAATACCTTTTGACTTCCAGTAAGATATGGAAAATCTGTGGGAAATTTTTATTCTTTCAAGCGGTACACACAAGTTAAAAATCATCAAGAATTTGTCTAAAAATACTTGATAAGCTATGTTAGGATCTGATTCCATGAACACATCAGTAAACTTTAATTGAGACAAATATCTTTTAAACAAATCCAGACGCATATCAACTTTTCGGAGCTTCTTGTACCAATACACTTCCCTAAAGCTCAGACTTGTAGGAAGAGCTATCATTTGACCAGTATGATCCGATATCCCTAAGTTAAGTACACTAGAAGAATAATCAGAAAAGTTAATTAAAATGTTGTCAATGCAAGTCTGTGATACGGCAGTTATTCTAGTGGGTTCGTCAATCGTATAGGATAAATTAAACTTGGCTATCGAGGAAAGAAAAGATTTTTTTACAGAATCATCTTTCAAAAGATCTACATTAAAGTCACCTGCTACTATCAGTTTTCTTTTAAGATATCTAGATCGTAGAGTTAATCGACCCAAAAGATCTTCGAAATTCTTCGTAAATATTTCTAGGTTACTATTTGGGGTACGGTATATACACACTATGTTAAGATTGAGCTCTGAGATAAGTATGCCACACGTTTCAAAATGTAAATCTATAGACATATCAGAAATCCACTCTATGCAATGACAGTTCAGATTGTTTTTGACATATATACATACACCACCGCGTGTTTTACGAGTTCTACAGAAGTAAGCTGCCATTTTATAGTCCTCAATCTGTAATATAGAAGCCTCATAATTATTTAAAAAGGATTCCGAGAAACATAGTATGTGTGCATTTTGTCTAAGTATAAAGGCAATCAGGAATCAAGGAAGAATCAGCATGGAGAAGTAATCAACTTAAGTAGTTCTTTTTGAGACACCACCATTGTAACCATCTAAAGGTTACCCATATTCCGCAAATCAATTTATTCATTCAAAACTCTTGAACTTTCCTGGATTTTAAATATTAGTTTTACTTTCAACGTTTCATTTTATCACGGACTACTAAAAGTCCTCTAGTGAACAAACCAGAAGTGTGACAACTAGACTTATTATTATTATAGTCTCGATTATGCGTCAACGCCGTCACCTAGTGGCGTGTTTTACACAACCTAGATGAACGGTGGTGTCAATGTACGTTAAACGTTAACTGGTCCGAATGGCATCGTTAATTTTTTTAACCTAGCCTATTCCCCGATCGTGGCTGAAGCGGCTGACGCGATCGGGTGAACAAGCTAGTTAAAAAAATAACGATGCCATTCGAACCGGTTTTTAAAGGAGATTAAATGTTTGTATGGGACCAACTACGATTACAACACAACGAAAACCGCGAATGAGGGTCAAAGGTGGATACTGTTCCCGGACACCAAAAACTCTCCATACTAGGTACTAATTGACAGAAAATTATGAGGTCACAACGCACCTGCCCCGTACGAACGTTGTATGGAAAAATAAAAATAAATGCTATTTTAATCGTGAAATATTGCGATTATAGTACATTACGATACAAGTGCGGAGAACAGGAAATTCGCAACGATCGGTGATAAATTGAAACACCACCGAAGGGAGTGTTTTAAATCGACACAAGTTGCGAATTACCTATTCGCACGTGTATCGTACAACGTTTTACAGTACATCTGCTGATTACCGCACTCGTGCGGTAAAGTAGCACCATATGTACTGTAAAGTAAATACTTGTTTTACAATTTTTTTTTATTGAATCATGTTAATTCTATTGGTAGCTTTTATTTAACTTTTAGATGATAACAAATACTTACATATTTTTTTAGAAAATTTTAAGTCTTGCGTGGATTATTATAATTCAGAATTTATTTTGTAATTTTTATTTTACTGTGTAATTTGATGGTATACTATCCATATAACGGCAATGTGTTATAAAGTTTAACATGAGGATGTGCAAGTATTAACACGCTCTGAGGATGTGCAAGATCACAGTATCGCCAACCAGAGTGGCATCAAGATGAACGGTCCTGGCCAGTGGCCTGACGCCGCATGGAAAATGGAAACGCACGTACTAACAAAAAGTATAATGTCACCCCAACTGTAGTTTACATTTTACTTCTTGCATTCTACTGCTTCAAAAAATGGTCCTAACCTAATTTTTTCTAACTTCGCGGATATAGGCGTAGTATACCCGCGAAGTTATTTCGTGTGAGTGTGAATTCCACCTTTTTTCGCCCTTCGTTTAGGCTGGAACAAACTTAAAAGTATTTACTTGGTATTCCTTTGAACCAGTATCCTCTTTAGTTTTAAACTTTTTCTTGCTGACTCATTCGGATTGCTCAAGCAATCACGATTCACACGATTTAGTTTGTGTTTAGTTAAGCAATTTATTTCATTTTGCGTTTATTACCTTTTAGTTAATAAATAAATGTACGTCAATCCTAAAGAAATGACAGGTAAACACACGGGCATCTAATGTTGTCTATACCTCGGAGAAACAGGTTCTGATCATATTTTAATTACTAGTGGTTCTGCGAAGTGGGAGCTGACGACCATCGATTGGGCCCTGGCCGGGCGTATCAATGATAATTATAGGCCTGAGGTCCAATTTATGATCTATTTTGAATTGACTGTTGAATTACTATTATGGACAGACAGAAAACTTTACTTCCTCATTATGTAGTCAAACCCCATGCATACTAAATGCAGAATTACATGCTGGGCAAAAACAGTGCATACATAAGTAATGCTCCTTTTTAAAGCGGTTGATAAATTCAAACTAAAACAATGAGAACATTAAATTTCCAAGTCTGCATTCGTTTACCGCGCGTATTTTTTTGATTTAATCTCGAACCCTATTACCCTACCTATTATTATTATTACCCAAGTGTGACAAAAGTCAGACTGAAATCAAAATCCATTCTGATTTTTATGCACGTAATCGCAAAGTGTCACTCTTTTACATATTTTTAACAAAGATTATCGTCATAAAGTTGCACCAATAACAGTTTTTCCACGGCAATGCTCAAATCGTCCAAAACGTAAGTACACACGAAGTTCCTAGCACTGATCGTCTTAAATTAAAATACACACAACAAAATGGGTTGTTCCGGTGTAGACTGAGACTGTGCAACGTGCAAGTATCCGGACTTGAGTGGAAGCCTTGTGAGCGCACACGAGAATAAATTGAGAAGACGTTGTTCTCTTGTTCAATAGATGTGGTTAGTAAGTAAGTTCTATTATTTTCAGTTTAATAAATGGTACCCATTTATTGGCATACTAGGGTTTAATCAGCGACTTTTCAACCAAATACTTGGAACATTTTTGGCATTACATTATTACTCTTACACATCACGCATTTCAATTGGCTACGTGACAATTTTTTCAGAGAGGATAATTATGCCTTACTATAGAACGTACCGTAAGAACTATAGCGGCAACATAATTACATCATCTGTGAAAATTTTAACTGTTTAACTATCACGGTTCATGAGATACCATCCTGGTGAAAAACAAGTAATTAGAGTCCCGTATCACTAGTTCTAGGTATACAAAAAAAAACTAAACAACTAAGTGCAACATGCAAGTCCTAAGTGTGTTTAGACGTGTGTGTGACACGTTGAAGTAGTCTATTTTGTCCTCAGTTAACTCGGTCGCGAATGCAGACGTATTATACCAATCGAAATACGATTGAGGTTGAAAACGACGAACAACTGTAAATTCTGACCCAGACAATATATGAAAATAACATTTTGCAAGCAGTCTGAACTAAACTAATTTGTATTGACTCAGAGATCGAAAATCGAATAAATTTAATTTTTAATACAGTTGCTCAAAAAGTGCTACTTTACGTAGCTGTTTAGCGTGCGGAAAGTTGGTTTTCGCGCACTAGTGCTTTTCACTTTCCAATTTTTTTTAATTTATGCTTGTTCCAATGCATGACTCCTTATTGCTGGGTGTTAAATATTAGTTTCCTTTAAACGTCGTAATCAACATAAAAACCTACTGTTAATATCAGAATACGAAAAATATACACATTTCATATTTTATTACTTACCTCTTCATCATTATAACACGTTTATTTTTTAATATTGAATATTGAAAAACCGTTCTTAATAAGTTGTCTGAGTGGAACGGAATAGCTGCCGAAACGCCTGTCAAAGAAGAGGCGTTTTTATTTACTGCAAGCATGTTTTAAGTTTCTAAAGGCAAAATTCGATATTGTTTTTATAAATATTACTTGTTGTTTTTCTTATTTTTTCGCAACTGTATTAAAAAACGTCGTTCGATACACGTGCGGAAATGTCATTCTTCACTCGTCCCGAGTGTTGCCACTCGCCTGCGACTCGTGGCATCCCTCGGTACTCGTGAAGAAATGACATACTTTCCGCACTAGCATCGAAATGTACTATTCTATACGCTTAGAAATAAGCCCTATCATATCAAGCCCTTTGAAAAGGCAGAAATGTAGGCTTGATTCCCGACTGCTTAGCTTCATCCTTATGATGTCTGTGCTGTTTGTTTTGTCTTAAACATTAACCTAACTAACAAGCAAGTATGTGCTCGTAACAGGAAGGACGAATGCATCCAACTACAATACTACAATTAATACTATGCATCGACTGCAATACTATACAATCCGACGTAAACGCGACTATGCTTGAGGTTGGAGGTACAATCTTGAGATAAGTCGCGGCCGTATTATTACTACTTCTAATAATTTAATACTTATTTATAATGTATTTTAATCCTTTATTACCTATGTTAAATCTAAGTTCAGTTTTGCGAGCGATTTACGTGCTTATCAAAGAAAGTTGGAACAAATACCTACGCCTTATGTCTTACACATAAAACTGCTTACAACAGAACCGAGAACCAGATACTATGAAACAATAAAGCTTTTGTACTAAGCTTAAAGCTAGTCAAAGTGCCTCAGAGCTAATTGGTTCGCAACAGAGAGTTAAATCAAGGCTTATAGGAAACTAATACAGAGTTTGTTAGAGTATCGCCTTACACGTACTAAGCCCCAGATACGTGGTCACTCACACTACACATCAATACGTACCAGTTTTCAGGTTCCAACATAAATAAGGTAAACCGTGATAAATGATTACTAAGTAATTATGTCTATTACTGAGGGAGTCCAGTTACAACGACATAGGGTATTCCAACAATTCAGCGGCCAGTCGAAAATTGTCATCAAAGAAGCGCCCTGTGTCTTTTCCCTAATATGGACGATTCACACGAAGTAGTTGAAAATTCAAGGCAAAGATTCACTGTGATGACGTAGTACCCTGAGTGGCCAAGTGGTAAGGACACTGGTCCATCAAACCAGAGACGTGGGTTTGATTTTCGTCTTCGGCTAGCTCTGGGAAATTTACATATCGATTTTGATCAAAATCAGAACGTAAATAATGAAAATCAACAATGCCGCTACTTTTTCAAATTTTACCTCAGATTCCGTATTAGAAGACCTCTCGGATGCTCAGATATCGATTTTGAACGAAATCGGAGCGCAAAACTATCAATATCTATTTGGCCGCCAATTTTTCCAAGTTTTACCTCGGATACGTATTAAGAGACCTCTTGGACGCTCAGATATCGTTTTGAACGAAATCAAGACCTAAATAAGGAAAATCAATATGGCCGCCACTTTTTCCAAATTTTACCTCGGATTCGTATTAAGAGTCCTCTCGGACGCTCAGATATCGATTTTGAATGAGATCGGAACGTAAAAAAGGAAAATCAATATGGCCTCCACTTTTTCCAAATTTTACCTTAGATTTGTTATGAGAGTCCTCTCGGATCGGATGCTCAGATATCGATTTTGAACGAAATCAGGACGTAAATAAGAAAAATCAATACGGCCTACTTTTCCAAATTTTACTTCGGATTCGTATTACCCGGACTTCTCGGAAGCTCAGATGATATCGATTATTATCGAAATCGTATCGGATCGGCACTGATTTAAAAATAAAACCGATAACCTTTTTTTAATCTAACCTTTCATGAAGTCAGATTTTCAATCTCTCAAACTTGACAGCCCTTCAAAATATAAAGCGCAAGCTTTGCCCTTTTTACCAAGCCGCCTGCTTCCCCGCGTATCCCCCATCGTTGACCCAAAACGAGCCGAGTCAGCAGACTGTATGTAGTAAGACTGTGCCAATACCTTCAACCGTAATTCATAAGAATAGAGGTTAACTAGTGGCGTTGGTGTATGTATGTATCCATTACTAGTGCTAGCGTCCCAGCGTAAGGTGGAATATTTCGGTGTGATCAATTCTTATAACACTATCATACTTTCTGTGTGTTAGCAAATGCAACCTAAAACTATAGAGGTTCGCTTTTAAAGAACTCCTTAAGATGAATGTGCTCACAGAGCCGTTAGTAAGCTGGGTAAGGGCGCGAATTGTTAGGGTTGTGTTTGAAACGGAACTCGAGCTAAAAGTCTTTTTTGTTCCTCTCTTCGCATCATATTCCGGTTTCAATATGTCCAGTTTCAGAAGCTTAAAATATGTAGACATATTACAAATTTAGTTGCTTTAACTTTAGTCATCATACTGAGTCATAAAAACATAGCTTGGATTACAGAATACATATGCGGTCACTAGAAAAATATATAATCAGTCACTAACCAATTAATTAATTGGACAAGTAATTTGAAGGTAAAAATGTCAATTTAAAGAAGCTACTTGCAAAGCTTATGTACGTAACGAACGCCAAAAACACATTAAAACGGAAATAAGCGATGAACCCAATAGCCTACATTTGGTTCATCATTGAGCAAGAGTAACAACACAGGCGCACCTATTATTTTGTGAATTCCTGCTTAACGAATGTTCTTCCTGCGAGTATTATAGGTAACTAATATGTTTTACAAGACATGTGTAACAAATAATATTAAAGAAAAAAAACGACTTCAATGGGGGAGGCTGGTGAAAGATTATTATACTTAGATGTTGCACTCTTAGATTCCATACAATGAAATGAAAATGGCTATAAGTATGTTTATAATGGTAGAAGACTAAGTACCCTCAATTCCTCATGAAATCCTCGATCAGAACTCAAGTTTGACAAAAGTGTGTCTTGAAAGCCTAGCTTGCTTGACAAACATAACGCAGGGAACAAATCGCCAAACGTGAACTATGCGATGTTGAAGAGTTCCATTCTGATCATCATAAGCAGTTCCACTTCATCAAATGTCACATTTTTGTATGAAATTGCTTGATTTGCTGATAAAAACATAAAAATCGCTATATATTTGCCTTTAAGATTTGAGGAGTTCTCTCGGTTCCTCATGGATTGCATCATCAGAACTGCGTTTTAACAATAAACGGGACCAACTTGGATATATATACTTACAATTTTTTTTTTTTTGAATCGGTTCAGGCCTGACGGAGTTATGGAGTAACAAGCAGTAAAAAAACAACCGAATTGAGAACCTCCTCTTTTGAAATCTTGAAGTCGGTTAAAAATAAGTAAATCAATAGGTTTCTAAAAAGTCAATAACGCATAGGCTGCTTGCTACTCCAGGGGATCCCTCGAGTAACATGCGTTCATAGACTACGGTAAATCAGTGTCAAATTTGGGACTCTTACTCACCGAAATATAAAAACTCCGTACCTATAAGCGCACTTCTGTAAGTTGGAGTTACTTCCTCAGTCAGACTGCTCCAAATGTGAGTAAAATGACTTTCCGCTGTTCCCCCTTTTTTACCTGGGGTAATGCATTTACGCATCCCGCCTAGCCGTGGAACTAGGACTCTACTACTCTCTAGCAACCCTAACACTACTACGGACGAAAATTAAAACAAGATTTGGAATGATACAATTTATTTACTAATGAATAAAAATTAATAATTTACTCAGACCGTGTATACTAGGCTTTATTTATAATTTACTAAGTTTTAAGTTCAAATTAAAGTATTTCGTGCAAATACAATTATAAGTAACGCGCGGAAGTTAATACCTAGTCACAGATTTTATAATACTAGTACAGATACCCAATCCCATAGAGAAAACGCGAGCTGCCTAGGACTCTTGAAACGCATCCCGCATTTTTCGTTTCTTAGATTTCCAGTAGAGGCAGCACTGAATTGACGCAGTTCACTACGCGATCAGTCTACTGTTAGTTGTCCTAGTACATCGAGGTGTCACTAGATGTCAGTTGCTCTGAGGCGCCAAATCTGCTCAAGCTTGATAAGTATAAGTACGCAGTGTAGGTACCTACTTAGATGTCAATGACACGAACTTGTGGATGAATGAGCGCGACCTTGAGTGCGAGGCTTTTTAGGGCTGCGTCTGTTCCGTGTATTAGCACTTACGAGTAGCAGTGACAACTGTGTTTGATTGATTTAACTTCGCTTGCATTTCTATCGCTCCGCTGCTGCCGCTTCGGTGCGCGTGGAAATAAGCGCACGGAATACATTTAAATTTGACTGATTAGTATGTTTCACTCGAATAAGCTTGCCTGGTGGCGGGAAACCTGCTGTAACGATTTGCTACATGTATAATACAAATTGACAATGCAATAAAAATAATAATTATTAAAACGAGCCATCGTTACTTTGCTGCTTCTCGTATTGATATTTATTAGTATGATGGCAAGATGGTCGTTTATGAAATGAGTCAGCGAATAATTTCGAAAAAAAAAACATAGTGTGACTACTTACGTACTTCTTTTAAACCAAAGTGAATATTTTAAAGGATTTATGTAATTTTATCTATGTGCCGAAATAATCATTCGCTTTAACAATATGATTTTATATTGAAATTTCGCAAGCTAGTCCTTGCGCGGGCGAAAAGCAGAACAGACAGCATATCGAGCTATCACTAACAAGCGAACAACCCACGACAAACAAAATGAAAAACCGGCCAAGTGCGAGTCGGACTCGCGCAAGAAGGCTTCCGTACTATTATCTATACAACATTCGAACTTTATTATAACCTTTTTTAATTTAATTTAAATAATATATTCATAACAATAATAATATATTTTAAATAATAATATATTAAAGTAATAATAATAAGAACGTTACATAATATCAAGTAGAATTTTGGTCAAGTGCGAGTTGGATTTTAGTTTTCCCATACATTCTGAGAAAATACCTGTAACATACCGGTATTTATAGGTTTCTTCGTTTCGGTTCCAGAGAACCGGTTAAAAAAAACCGGTATTAGAACCGAAAAATACCGGTTCTTTATAAAGGTTCCTACACTTGTATGCGATGTTGCCATTTCGTGCGAATGCGCGGCGCAGCGGCGGAACTTAGGTACCTAATAGTACATTACTGCAGAGGCCGTGAAGTAAGGGATTGCTCGACGAGTTTGGGATAAACCGAGTCCTGCAATCCCTGTTCCAGCCGAGGATTGTATAGTACTTTTCTCAAACATGTTAGAAAAATAAACGAGAAAAAAACTACACTAAATAAAATAAAAAAATACAAAATGTCTAAAAATAGCAAAGCATCACGACAAATAACGGAAATTAAATAAAAACACGAAAAATGCTAAGAAAAATCCAGAAAACAAAAATATCGAAATAATGAAACATAAAAAGCATAAGAACACGAATCATGCTACAAAAAATACCGAAAAACATCAAAACAAAATACACGACAAAACTTTAAAAAATCCAGAAACATCAAAAAACAAAAAAAGCTACAAATTAACACGAAAAAACTAAAAAAAAACCAAAATTCACGAAAAATTCGAAAGAAACAACAAAATACACGAAAGATGCTACAAAACTACAAAGCACGAAAAAAAACTAAAAAAAATACACCACGTAAAACTTATAAAACAGCCAAAAAACAAAACAAAACTGACGAAAAGTACAAAAATTACAAAAAAAACTTTTAAACAGTCCAAAAACATCAAAAAACAGAAAAAACGCTACAAAATAACAAGTAAAAACTTAAAAAAATATACCAAAATTCACAAAAAAAAACGAAAATGAAAACAAAACACGAAAAATGCTACTAAATACAAGCACCATTTAAAAAAACACAGTCTAAAAAAAAAACTAAAAACGTAAAAACTAAAAAAAAAAAAACAAAAAACATGGAAAGACTCCAAAAAATACGAAAAAACTTAAAAAGTCAAAAATATCAAAAAACGCTACAAAATAACACGAAAAAACTAAAAAAAAAACATAAATACTCGAAAAATTCGAAAAAAAACAACAAAAAAAAAATGCTACAAAAATACAAGAACAATAAAAAAACCGGTAAAACCTAAAAATATACCAATTTACATAACAAATTAAAAATATATAAACAAAATCGTGGCGGTTGGCTCTATGTAATATTTCCTCCATCAGTTGATTTTAGTACGCAAAGTTAGAGCAGCGGACAATAATTATGTTAGTTTCATACATTCTCCATGTTAGTGTGTTGTGTTGTGTTGTTGTTAGTTACTTACTCGCGATGTGAGTGTTTGTGACCTTATAAGGTTTTCTATCTCTCTCACTCACTCCACTCGCACTTTCGAGTATCGGTATTTCAACTGTTAAAAACCGGTGAATTTCATCAATTTACCGGTTCTCAAGGTATCGGTATCATTTAGGATACCGGTTTTAGCAATACCGGTACTTTAGCTAGGTATCGGTACCTCGGTACCGGTACCATGTCTGATACCGGTTCCTGGTACAAGGTCAAAATACCGGTTCCCAAAAATACCGGTTATTCCAGCCCTGCCTACTACTAATCTTCATTTAAAACCACCATCCTATATTGTGATTAAAAAAAAAACTTTCGACTCGCTCTGTCCGTCTGACTGTCACCAGGCCGTATCTCAAGAACCGCGATAGTTAGACAATTGAAATTTTCACAGATGATGTATTTCTGTTGCCGCAATAACAATAAATATTAAAAACCGGCCAAGTGCGAGTCGGACTCTTTGCCGTTTTTATAGGTACGGAACCCTTTGTGCACGGGTCTGACTCGCACTTGGCCAGTTTTTTTAATTTAATTTAAATAACAATTTAATTTTTTATCAGTAATAAGAACGTTAAGTTAAATATTATTAAATAGTAGAATTTTGATCAAGTACGAGTCGGGTTTTAATTTTCCCATACATTTTGAGACCCAGCGCCTGATGAACACAACAAGCAACTGATAGTTTATTGACGGTCATAGGTGCATGTAATTATGCCTAATTTGAAGAATAAATTACTTTTACTTTTAACCTTTTCAAAGTTTTTTTTTGTATGGGCTCCCTTAAATATTTATTTTATTTTGTTTTGTATTTAGTATTTGTTGCCATAGCGGCAACAGAAATACATCATCTGTGAAAATTTCAGCTGTGTAACTTTTACGGTTCATGAGACAAATCTGGTGACAAACAGGCAGATAGACAGACAGACAGACGGACAGATGGACAGACGGACGGACGGACGGACAGCGGAGTCTAAGTAATAGGGTCCCGTTTTATTCTTTAGGTACGGAACCCTAAAAAGTATCTTTATAGGAACTCACGGCACTTAGGTCCTTTTGTTAAGACGAGGCCTTATCTTATTCAAAATATTGTTGGTTTGAATAATTACACTGCTCAAAAGTTAGGGGGGGGTGGGCAGATTTTTTGTTTGCCTTTTAGCTACATCTACGGAGTGAGTGTCCCCTGAATTTTCTTAAAATTTTATTTCAATACACCATATAATTTTCACCAAAACCGCATGTAACATAGGGACTTAAGAGACTATTACGAACATACAGATACATGACTAAAGTGTAAGGGTTTTGTTTTTGCCGTTTTGACTACGGTACCCTAAAAATCACCATAACCCTTAGGATGTGTCGTGAACTCGTAAATTACTCGTGATAGTTGCTAATACAAAATTAAATTTATCGTTGCTTAGAAGTGTAACAATGTACCTAGTCTACTCGTACATTTATCTCATTACTGCGTGATTCAATTATTTATTTATCACGTGAATACACTCATATCATATCACGATAAGTATCACGTTAATATTAATGAATAATGAAGAAAAGTCCAAACAATTCAAATCCGCGTTAATATTGACATCTTAGTATTGTGATAATGATAACCGTGTAATGGACAATTCACACCAAATGGCCGGAGTCGGCGCGCATGTCACCAGAGTCAAAGTAATTCGAACACTCCATACAGAAGCTAGACTTCGTATCCAAACGGCAGCGGCAGAGCCGGCTGCAGATGACTGGCTGCCCTCAACCCATTCAAATATGAAATCTAACTTCTATATGGAGGGTTCTAATTCCTTTGACTCTAGTGGGGTGCGCGCCGACTCCAGACTTTTGGTGAGAATCGCCCATAAAGGGCTCCAACCAAATCTGCGATCAATTTTAAGTATACTTGGATAGTAAGTATACACGAAATTTCGCCTAAATCATCAATATCATCATATAGCTGCTTAGCCTTGCGGTTATGTATAGTCACGGAATAAAAAGATTCGTAACTTTTCGACCTTAATCCCATTAAAATAGAGTTGAAAAATTACGAACCTTTTCATTCCGCGACATTGGATATAAATTAAATACAATGCAGCGGGCGCTACGCTACCGTGAACCGAAAACAAAATATGTGCATCTCTGTCGCACTTGCATATTCAACCGAAGGCGACGGAGATACTTCGTTTTCGGTTCGCGGTAGGATCGAACCGAGTCAAATTAGTCCGTTCAAAAAGCGACTTCACTATTTAAGCAAGAAGGTTCATAATCATTATTGTAGTTTTTTAAAGCGGAAACCTTGTATTGACCTTGAAGTTGAAAGCTGTCGTCATGGCAACAGTCATAGCGTACGCGCAGTTCCATTCATAATTCATGGAACACCTACTTTCTCTGCGGAGCAAGATGGCCGATCCCGATTTCAAATGCCGAATCGATAATTTGGTGTGAGTGATTTGTTTTTGAATTTAGGATGATTTAAAATTATTGTACTTACTATTTATTTATATTTTAAGCATTCTGGTATTAGGTATATGTATGTATACTTAATAACGTGTAAAAGATATGCATATTTTAGGACTGTTATTTTTTTTATATTTTCTGTCCCGAAATATCAAATGAACAGTTTTTTTTTAATTTCACTTTACGCCAGATCAGATAATTAGCGTGGATCTTTTTATCCAGAATTGTCATCTTCGTATAGATAGGTAGTCTACTTGTTTCAAAAAATAATAAAAGTAAAAAAATACTAGATTTTCTGTCATTTTCTTACTCCCATGGGTGAAAGTAATGCTAGGTTATGTAATTAGCTAATCAAATTCTTATGGAGTTCGAAAAATATTACCCATTTCTTTCACGATAAAAATAGTGCTAGGTTTATTGATTCAATACAAGTTATTTTAGTATTAATTTCTTAATTCGATTGCTGAATGAGTGGCGATGGCAAAAACTACACAATATATGATGGAAGGTGACAGATGAAATCGTGATATTATCGCGATGCGTTTAGATGCACAGTATTATTGAAGCCACGCCCCTTAGGTATTTCGGAATGAAAAACATCCAGATTTGCTCTGATATTATCACGATATTGTGATACTTGTCAATATTCATGTGGTACGTATTATGATACGACTGGATCGCCAAGTGACCGTGTAAAAGGCCCGGATTGAGAGAACCTATTCTGCTATAGATAAAATGTGTTATACCAGTATATATAAAATCGACATAGAAATACGACATATTTTATCTCTTTCTGTCCAACGCTCAATTGCATATGGTGAAAGAGACCATGACACTACCTTGTACTTACTTTCGATACTGTTTGGCACAACGATCAGATACATATTTACTGCCGCGTGCCGATATAACATTGATATGACTATGCCGTTAAAAGTGACCATAAGCTTTGTTTCCTGCCCACCTAGCATGATAGAAAAAGGACAGCTTATATAGTCACGTTTTAACGTCAATTTAGGTAAAAATATACGTGATTATGATTCACAATCATATACTTTACCCTCGTACGTAAATCGTGACCGTTAAATTTTTACGTCATGTGGTGACATCACGGTAACATGCTAATCGTCATGGACCTAGATATATTTAGGTCACTTGGGACCCACATAAAATTTAATACTATGGAGAATATTGACAAGTGTTGTGGAATATCAACATAAATGATCTGAAACGAATATTGGGTTACCTATCAATGCTATCATACCTTGGCGTTTGAGCAGTAATATGACCATTTTCTTTGATAAAACTACAAAATAAACGAATGTAAATCGTGTACCAATTAATCCCATCAAAAACATAAATGTGAAAATGTGAGCTAAGTTCAATATTAAGAATATACCATGCTTGGCTGTCGTCTTCACCGACAAAAGAATTGAGATCTAAATGGGTGCCAAGTTCCGTAGATTCTCTGAAATGGTGCCAAGTCCGGCACTACATTGTTTACAGTAAAACTAATTTACTGCGGCTTAATGCATTTTGAGCTTTAACTTGGCAGTTTTCTTAAATATCAAACAGCTTTTATGGTATTATAAGATACTGCATAGAAAACTGCCAAGTTAAGGCTCAAAATGCATTATTCTCGATATATTTAATTGTGTTATTCCTTCCGTGAGGCAAAAACTAGTGAGTGCGTATTTTGCGTAAGTGATTTCTCTTCTTCTCTTTTCCTTTTTAAATAAATACAGTCTTTACTTTGGAATAACCAGGTTCCGTTCTTTTATACTGTATTAAATTGGTCTAACACCTGCAAGTGTGCTTTGTTGCATTGTTGTACATTGTGTGTATTGCCTAAGCGTATGTTTTTTTCTTATGTAATATCTAAACGTGAGTTCCTATAATTGGCTCTGTAAGACTATTTTAGCTGCAATATTGTAATTATAGCTGTTGGTTCTCCTTATATAAATAAATATAAAATATTAAACCGCAGTAAATTAGTTTTACTGTAAACAATGTAGTGCCGGACTTGGCACCATTTTAGAGAATCTACGGAACTTGGCACCCATTTAGATCTCAATTCTTGTGCCGGTGGAGACGACAATCAAGCATGACATATTCTTAATATTGAACTTGGCTCCCATTTTCACATTTATGTTTTTGATAGGATATCATTACTTTTTGTCAATCTTCGCCAAATGGTGCTTTTTAAGAGCGAATGTACAAGTTTCTATAAAAAATACCCAAATCGCTATAGGTGCACCTCAAATATTTGAAGAGTTCCCTCGATTTCTCCAGGACCCTATGATCAGATTCTTACTTGATAACTAGGGGACCACCCCTGGAGTATACCGTTTCAAACAAAAAAAGAATCTTCCAAATCGGTTAATAAATGACGGAGTTCTGAGGTAACTAGCATAAATAATAATAAAATTAATAAAATAATCACTGTTTTCTGTTTTTTTCTGGTGTACACACTATCAAGCTACATGCCAAAATTTCAGCTTTCTAGGTCACCTGCCCGGCTAGTATGATAGCTTATACCGTCACGTTTTATGTGACGTTTCAGTACATTTTGGCCATATAACGTGACGGTATACGCTATCATACTAGCCGGGCTGGAAGTGGGTTAGGTTTTTGATCACTAGTCAGTCAGTCAGTCAGTCAGTGGTAACAATGCCGTTTTTTGGAATTTAATATCTCAATAACTATTATATAGGTTTATATTAATGAAATTTGGGGTTCTAGTTGTTCTAATTTTTTTTTTACTTTTTTTTATACATTTACCAATCTTTTTGTGTTAGATAGATTTTGAGTTATTGGGGGGTCAAAAGTGGCTCCAAAGGTTCCTGTAATATAACATACGGCTGCTGTCCGCCAGTTCCAAGGATGAACTTGGCTGGACACGCTGCCGCGTGTTTAGATTTATATTGGTTGGTAACATTATACATAAATGTAGGGAGATGAATTTATGTTAGTTGATGAGATAAAATCTCCGCTGCGCGTTAAATTACGTGTTATATGTCCGAACATATATTTGGTCGGGACTACCCTGCCAGCCGTGCAGCAGGGCTACCGCGAACCGAAAACTAAATATCTGCCTCTCTGTCACACTTGCGTATTCAAGCGACAAAGAAGACCTGCCCGGCTAGTATGATAGCTTATACCGTCACGTTATATGGCCAAAATGTACTGAAACGTCACATAAAACGTGACGGTATAAGCTATCATACTAGCCGGGCTGCTCATTCTCCAACTATAGCAGCAATCGCTTAGTGATTGAACTATTAATGGTAACGGTATTTATATAAGTCGCCTCCAATTTCGATTACAGCAGAAAAAACGAATAATGTCCATATCAGTATCGATATTGGCCTCTGATAACCTTCAGTTTGACAGGCTGCCATTCTTATTAGTCTTATTACCCAGGTTGCGTATATACGCTCATTTCGATTTCGTAGGCATTTCTAGTTCACGTGTCAATGAACTGAATGAACACAACCCATTAGAGCAAATGAAGGGTCCACGGAAAAAACATTTCTAGTCCATAAAAATTTCAAAACTAAAAGCAATCTAATTGCATAAGACATAAGGTGCACACTGACTTTGAAATTTTAAAGGACTAGACATATTTTTCCGTGTACGCTTCAAATATTGTCATTTTGATCTCAACCGATTCACAACCTGTCTCGAATCGCCTCACCATTCACATATCTAGTTTAACCTGACCCCATTGTTCAAAACTTTTGTTCGTAATTGGAGGTCATATTTATATTGGCGTTTTCTCGCCTGAGACGAATTGTTAGCAAGCTTTGTGAATTACTTGTGCGAGTTCTTTTTCGCGCCATCTAGTGACATCGCGTAGTACTACGTAGACAGGTAGATAACTCCAATGAACCATGCAGTGTAATTGTAATAATTGATTTCGAAAATACAGTGTTAAATGTGTTCTTATTATGATTTATGTGCATTAATAAACTTATATTTTATATAATATGCCATAAATATTTCTTAATTGGCAGGATAAATATTCCATATTTGCTGCTTGCTACCTATAGCGCCATCTATGAGATTTTGTTAAGATTAAAAATTCTATCTTCGCGTTGGGAGGACATGACCTAGTGTTAGTTTATATGTAAAAGCTTAAGTTATATTTAAGACTATTTGATTTTAAGTTAAGCCGAGATTAAACATTAAGTTCGATTCCCAGGTTCTATTAAGACTCAGGGGGTTGGTCGAAGCCTAGATTTGTTGTAGTTGTAGTGTTCCCCCACTATACCCCACATCCCTGGATCGTGCGGCGGCGTGGCAGGAGCAACATGGACCGTAGGCGGTGGCCGAACAGGTCGTAGGTAGGCTCCCAGCGGCTCACATTGTGAGGTCACGGCCGGTCAAAGGTCGGGCACGCATCGGCACGTGCCGTGGCAGGTGCCCACTCAAGGGGACTTTAGCCCGAAGGAAGTTCCTGGAACGCGTCCAATGCAGAGGGTAAGGATAAGGCCCATTGTTACGACCTGGAATGCTAACATCACACACGCGCGCACTAGGGAGGGGAATGATATTACTACAATAAAGCAATCGTCGGATGTGGTGGGCAGTCCAGGTACATGAAAAAGCTTAGCGGTGAGGTGAGGATCAAATGCCATGCAAGCGCAACCAAATTAAAATCAGCAGTACTAAATATACAGTTAAATCCGAGGGTAAGCGTAGAATGAATTGAGTTATGAATTACTTTTTTTAAAATACAAGTATTTTCACATAAAAAAATGGAATAATTATATTTATTAAGTACATCACACTTTTATAATATGTCCAGCATATTAATTAAAAGTATAATTACAATATTTCAACAACCATCGAGTAAACATTCTATTTTTAACTTTATTAATGTTCTTAAATAATATAAACAATAGCCACAAAGTCATCTTGCGAGGAACATTCAATGTGAATAATTAAGTACAATTCGATATGATTTATGTTTAATATACTATTTCATAATTAGAGAGAAACACTACTGATTCAGTTAAATGATTAAAAAATGAAACGAAAACATGATTTTTGAGATTAAATTGAGCAACGTAGAATATCCTAGTAGAACAAAGGAATATTGAACCAAGATGGCTGCTAACGGTAGGACCCTTTGTTCTTACATAGAAACATTTACATCATTCTGTTCTCTTATTTAAGCTATGAACAGCGTATACATAGACAAATGTGCAACACTTACCCTTTCGGGATCACAGACACTGATTTTAAAACATTATTTAAAACCACACATTTTAATACGCGTCCGCTCGGAGGTGGAGCGCTTCGAATCGAGACAAAGTATACGAGGAGTGGCAGCGTGTGGCTCGCGGCGGAGCCGCCGGCCGAATGCGCACAGGCAATACAGCGGGGAGCGAGAGAGGCTATCGCTTACTAAACCGGCCCGTGTACATTCGTGTAGTTGATCTCTTTATGGTATGATGGCGGTTTCATTTATAATACTTTAGTGTTAGATAGACTATAATAGCTAGGATATTTATTAATAGTGAAGATAAAAGGTCATTATATTAGTACTGGTAACTACTAATGCATCGATTAGTTTTTACTGTAGGATTTAACGTTATACGTTACAGTATGACGGACTCCAGGGAACCGCCCGGACTACCGTCTAAAACCTCCAGGGTATGCCCGTCATGCAGCATAAGTGACGGTGACACGGGATCGCCAAGGCACACATCCGCGAACACCGCCTGCTGCGACAGCCGAAGCTCTCCCCTCTCGGTGGAGACTTGCGCCCCCCCACCCGTCAGCAAGCATGCAGGGCGACACCACACACTTGCCGACCAAAGGACCTCCATGCCGGGAGAGGGTGAAAAACCCCAGATTCACCCCTTCAGGTCCCCTTGTAACTTTTTATAAAGGTTTTCTCCCTCGCAGCCACTACCCCGCCCCAGCCTGACGGTGACAGCCCCGCTCCCGACTATAGCGGCCCTCTGCCGCAGTCGGGGTTAAGGGTTCGTAATTATTTATACAGGCATACGGCATGGCCGGTTCCTCTCACCGCACCTGGGGTGTCTTACGACTCCTTGGTGCGGAACCCCCCATCCCCCGTTGGTCGCATCTGGAGTATCCTCCGCTAAAACAGAGGAGTCTCCGGGTTATTGGTACTAGCACCGGTAAGCGATCCCTCCGAAGATGAATCACTTACCGTAGCCTCCAGGGCGCACCGGCCAGAACCTACTACTCACCGAACCCTTCCCCTTTCCCCAGACCCGCGAGGGTCCAGAGAAACTGGAAGACCCCAGACACTCGTGGAGGTTACCCGACTAGCGCCCTCCGCTGTGCCCTGTATCTTTTCTAATTCTAGCCTACGTAATTATATTGCAATCTTAACTGGACTTGGTTAAAGGATGCAATTCGTCAATTTTTAAAAGGATGATTTATCTGATGATTAGGTGCTCACTTCGAAATACACTAATGAATGTAATGATGTATTGGCATTTTATTGGCTGATGCGCGCCACCTTGCACTACAGCAATGTCAAATGTGTCTGGGAATATCATTTAAAGTGAAGAAGAAGTCTATGAAATTAATGACAGTTCATACATTTTCCGCGCCAGCTCTTGTGAATCGACCTATAAAGGTACACTGAAGTGATGTTTAAATTACATCTTACTCGTACCTGTCCGTTTTGTTACGAAGCGTATGGGTTTGACAGAGAGATTAAGTTTTGTTACAATCCGTTAGCAAAACGGACATAATTATTTAAATTAAAAAGACCGCCAACAACAAAACGATTTGAATGTGATATGGGTACGTCAGCAACTGCAACGGTTTCCCGCGAAGTGGTATGGAAAAGGTCACGGGAGCCCCCTGGGTGCAGGTGGCCCAGGACCAGTCATGTTGGCATTCTTTGGGGGAGGCCTATGTCAAACAGTGGATGTATTTCAGCTGAATTTCATATGATGATGACGTCAGCAACGTGTTTGACAAGGGAGCTGATACTTTTCTAGTTTTATAAATTCCTGCTAAAGGGTACCTCATAAGTCTCATAACTGTCATTCTCAATATTTGTGGGAATGTAATCAGTTAGTTGCGAACATTTTCATTTCTCATCCCAAGATGTAAGATGGTTTGATAAATAGTTATGGACGCGGTATACTTATACGTATATCAGACCACAGGTATGGGCAGCACCATCCCTGGAGGGTGGTGGAGGTACTGCGATCGCCAATCCGAATGCCAAGCGTGGCGATTATAGAAGTTTTCTCGCATTAAATTGGGGGAGGGAGAACTATGTCCATCAGTGGATGTCCTTCGGCTGGTATGGTGGTCGTGGCGGTATACTTATCTAGAATACTTTTAACACTGTTGCCAGTCTAAAGTGATATTTAGATACAAATGTTGTTTATCTCATCCTCTGTGGAGTAAATTTGAGATGTGATGATTTGAATTTCATATGTCGAATTGTCGATGAATTGATTCCACGTGCAACGAGCTTAGCAAGGGATCACGCGTGGTTAAACTTTAATCCCAGAGTTGTCACTGGTTGATATGAATATTACGTCATATACTTAAGTACGTTTACGTACGCCCAGGTGCCTACTTCAAGAGTATGTCGAACAGAAAGCTTAAGTTCTTAATTGTTCATTACACATTAACCCCTGTTGTTGGTTAATTTCCGAAAGCATTAGACAACACGTGTATAATTACGTATCGCTGTTGTAGTGGTTGCTCTTTTGTGTAAAGATTAACAAGTTATTGTAGCCGTAATTATAAAGTTTTCGGGACACCCTTGCATCATAAAACAAAGTGATCTTGCCTTCTATAATTTGAAGGAAAGTGAATAATTGTCAATATTGCGAGTAAAAATGTTCATCTCGTATTGTAAATTATGTCATTCAATTTGCGTTTCAATACTCCATCATGTCAAAGCATTTCTGATCACTTCTCCGATGTCACTATGTATTGGTACCGATAAGTAACATGTCCATGATTTCTACCTCCCAGTTACAGCTTCATATTACAAATGATTTATGATCTGTCTTGTTAATGGTTAGCCTATAGGCCTGGTTTTATTAATGATCGTTTCAAGGTCCTTGACGTTGGATTGAAGTGATTATTCTGGAAGCCTGTTTAACTCAACGTATTGACATGATATTGGTACGAAATGTATTTGCCATGCCAATGGCAATGAAATGACATTATTATTACGTGTGCTATTTGTATTATGTACCGATAGAAAAAACACAAAATTTTATCCATATTTATTCATCGTATGGCAATCATTTCTAACCGTGAGATTTTCGAGAAGACAGTACGGTTACCAGTTTTTGCATGCATGTTGTTTTTTGTTTTTCCTTGCATCTGAGTAACAGAGTAAAATACCTATAGAGCATTGTCGATTTTTATTAAATGCAAGGTAGTCACGAAACTTTTTGAACTTATGATAGGTAAATGTAACTGTCATTTTTACTATGGAAAATGAGATTTAGATCTACCTTACATACGCTCGTAAAGGCTGTGTAATTATCCCTCTGCACTGCGTAGCGTACACGTTCATTTTATTTGACGACCTATGTCAACAAAACAAAGCAAATGATAATATTACTAAAGCACTGTTGAGAACTTTGTTTTAGGCCTTACTTTGGTAAACGGGACTTAATCGCTAAAATACATCGTCAAGTATATCAACGGACATTGTTAGTTGCGTGTTGGGCGAGCGACAACCTTAGTGTAAATCTGGTTAATAGAGACCAAGGGCGAGTGTGGGTAGTTCGAAAAACCCGTGCGGCTAGAAAATGCTGATACAAGCCAGTCGGCTCGTGGCCACGGATGTTGTAATACATTCGTCGGGCAAACCTCAAAAAAGGTGAATACTTTTCAGTTGTACGCGATTAAATCCCGTCCACCAATAAAAATGTTTAAAAATCGAGCAAGTTTAAATCAATATATTTTTAGGCCCCCTTCAGGTTGATAGTTCTGTCAAACTGCACTGCATACAAATTCAAAGAAAACATTTGCAAAATAGGTCACAAATTAAAGAGCGTGACCGTACCTACAGAAAAATCGATTTTTCAAAGACGACATTACTCCAAAGCTGCTACCGCGAAACAAAAACTATTGAAGTTTGAATATCTCCCTCACTGTCACTCGAATAAACAAGTGCGACAGAGAAGGAGATACTCTAACTTCGTTCGTTTTCTTTTCGCGCTGCTGCTCAGATGTATAGACACGAAAAAATTTCGAATTATGCGTCGTCTGTGTCAGCGTAAACACCGGAGATTTATTTTCATACATATTTGATACCTCGAAGGCTAGACGTCTAGATAAATAAATATTTGTAGTAAATTTTCTACAAAACGACCTAGCCCTAAGCAAAGCTTGTAATATGGGTACTAACTAACGATATACATACTTATATGGACAAATAAATACGTAGTTAAATACATAGAAAACATCAAAGACCCAGGAACAAATATTCTTGTCATCACACAAATAAATGGCTCGACCGGGATAAGAACCCGGGACTATCAGCTTCGGAGGCAGGGTCACTACTAAGTGATTGTCATATCAGAAGTCAAATGTATGCATACTTAGGTATCACCGCACATTTCGGGTGGAAGCTCACCCTAACACCCGTACAATCTCGCTGGACGTAACTTAGATTAGTTTGCCATCCACGTCACACAATCCAAGTTTGACTAACACTAGACGTGTCAAAACGCTTAACGTAGGGGCGCAAGCCCTTTGAAAATAGTTGCGGAACTCTTAATCGTTAACTTCGGAACGCACCAGGTAAATTCGGGGTGCACCGGGTGATCTGGTGTAAGTACTCGATGTATTAATAATCTCAGTATTTTTAAAAAGACGCTGTCAAGACCTTTGTATACTGGCTTCACTGTTACACTATTTTAACAAAAACTATTTGATTGGGCAAAGTGAAATAACATACTAACAACATGTTAAAAATCATTATAATATATGATAATAATTTGGCTGTCTCTTCATCTGAAAATCCTCTTTAAATAGTTCTGTATTTATTTTTTTAACTTAGATCAACGATCGTACTAAGAAGTTTGCTAATTTATATTATACGTGTTGTGTGTTTTCATATTATAATCATCACTTTTCTGGTTTATGATTTGTAGAATGTACGAATGTGAAGTTGTATTGCAATTCTACAAGCGAAGCGCACGGCATGTCAAGCTACCACTAGTGAGCGAACAGGATGAGAATGTAGGTGTTCTCAGCGTCTTAAAGTAGAGTAATGAATCGATTTGCCACTTTTCGACTTTATTTAAAAGCAGTTTAGGCCCACAAGTAATAAAGCAATTCATTCCGCAACTATTTTTAAAAGTACAGAACGCACATGTCTATAAATTGTTTGCGGTCCTGCTACCAGGATAGGTTAATATACAGTCATTAGTACATTTCGACTATAAAACGTGACGATGCTAGCTGGACAGCCAAGATCTCTATTAAAAAACTAACAAAACCTGTATTTAAAATTATTTTAACCTTAAAAGCGTCGTATTGTTTTATTTTGAATCACAAACGCAAGTCCTGTATTTTAAGTTGATGCACTTTTGTTTATCTGTTGAATAATTTTACTATTCCTAGACTGTCAAGTACAGGGTGCTAGCAAAAGTTCGTTAACATTCAAATTGTTCTGCTTCGGCGTGGACAGAATATTTGTATTAGAGCAAAATTAAAATAAATTTTCATTACAATTTATACAGGACGGAAATGTTTCTAACAGCTAAGCAAAAATGACCTTGGTTTTACATGAATTTGAGACGACGTGAGACCTCTAAAAGAACATGTCACAAGCAATTTGCCTAGACCATGAATACGCATTAGATTAGTTTCATTTTCACCAGATTTCAAGCTACGTTTTTATCAATTAGTATGGTGATTATTAATAGCAACTAAATTTGTAATATTTTAAGCGTGTATTTATTGCATCTATAAAATGAATTTAACTGACTATTATTTCATAACGTCACCTCTATTTTTATACATTAGTATAATAATAATAATAATCGTATGGCATTTATTTTTCGAACCGTGAGATCTTTGAGAAGACAAGAACGGTTGCCAGTTTTTGTTGCACTTTTAGCACCTCCCACGGTCACGGTCACGTGTAGGGTAACGTTGGGTACTCCCTACGGACGTGGTGCAACTTCGACCCCCTTGTCAAGGGAGTGGGCAACCTGACTATTGGAGGTTCTCAAGCCGCCCGAAGGTCTTTAACTTGGCTTAACGACTGCTGTCATAGACAACAGACAGGATCAACGGCTTGACGGTGCCTTCGAAAGCAGTTACGTTAGTATATGGAAATTATGACTGACTCTACTTCGAAGGTCTAGTTATAAATTAAAAATATTAAACATTCCAATATTAACGTAGTAACTAGTTCATCCTGTATCTAAACCGCTTAGCCGAATCCAGCCTGAAGCCTCAATAGTATTCAATATTGCAGGATCAATCAATCATGTCTAGCGATTACCAAGTCTAGTCAATCCTTATAATCATGCTAATCTCCTTCAACTTTCATTAACTTTATCAAACTTTTATTATAATCGTTGAGGCTTCGATGGATTTCAGGGTTATTGAAATCTCGGGACATCACCACGGAGACATTTCGGTAGTATAAAAAATCATAATACACATCTAATTAGAGAAATTCTTTTATGATGTTCCAATTGAGAAGCAATAAAATGTTCTAAAAAAATCAGTACTAAACAATATCAATGTATAACTTTTGTTGTAATTTTTGATTAAATTTTCTATAACGTTAATAGAACACTTTATAACTGCAGTGTTGGAGCACCATTACACTTACATGGTCTTGCCTTTTTTATGGGCCTCAATTGCGATTGACAGTCATTTCAATCCCAACTGTGACGATCAATTACAATTGTCAATCAAGGAAGCTAACCAGTCACTAGGCCTTGGTAATTATACATTTATAGCAATACGAGTAACGGCTACTAATATCGGACCTGTCAAGTCAAGGACTCTGTGGTTGATCAGATGATCACAAAATGAAATCAATTACTGTGACGACCGCTAACTCCGTTTGCCTGTAATAAAGAAAATTGGTTAATGCCACTCAGCAATTTGCAAGTAATTTAAAGTTCAATGGTTTCATTAATATAATATCTATGCTTTGAATTCCTTGTTCAATTATAACTACACACGTAACTACTTAAGTGGCAGTGGGCGGGGCACATAGCACGTAGAACCGATGGCCGTTGGGGCGGAAAGGTTCTCGAGTGGCGACCACGTACCGGAAGGCGTAGCGTGGGCAGGCCCCCCACACGGTGGACTGATGACCTGGTGAAGATCGCGGGTGTCCGCTGGATGCGGGTGGCGCAGGACCGGTCATTGTGGAAGTCTTTGGGGGAGGCCTATGTCCAGCAGTGGACGTCTTTCGGCTGACATGATGATGATGATGATGACGTAACTACTTACTACCCTTGGAAACAATACATTGAATTTACATACATATAATTGCATATACATTTAAACTCACGTCTATATTCCAAAAAGGGGTAGGCAGATCACATATAGTTATGTTTTAACTGTCACTATTAACAGTTGTAGGTTTAAAGGTGTAGAAAATGTTGTATTACAATTATAGGTAGCAACCTACCACTACGACTACAATTATAACTAGCAAGTTCATCGCCCACAACATAATTCAATCCTATTCTGATAGTGCTCCATCTTCTTCTTCTTTTATCACTCTAGTAGTTCTGGTACAGGTTGGCGCTGCCATCTTTTGATTTTAAATTCATGCAAGCTTTTATCATAATCCTCTGAAAACAAGAAAACTAACCGAAGAGATAATAAAATAACAGGTCGCTGACATGCAGTAAAGTTTGGCCGTTGTTAAAGAAAAGCATATTTACCGAGTTTCTTACCACCATCTGAGAATCATCTTGCGCGATATTGACACATGACAAAGCAAGTAATATGCGGGTGAAACTTTGGAATTTGATTTTTATCCTCTTTTATATATGTTCGTAGGACTTTTCCAAACCATATAATTTCCTAGCTCTTGCCTGTGTTCTTGCCACACAATACGGTATTTCACTGATAGTCAACTCACCAACTTTTATCGAAACTTCAAAATCGGTTAGTATGAATTTTGTAGGGAAATATGCCTAATGATGTCACAATTTTCTATGGTCTAACAGCGTTCTTTTTTTTTCATATTTATGTGTTTTAAATCTTATAATTGCATAAATAAGCTAAAGTTTGATTTTTTCCGAGTATATTCGTATGATTTGTTTAATGGTAACGTAAAAAAATGTGTTGTGTAACACACTATTCCCATGTAACTTTAGAGATAAGAATGTTCTATATATTTTATCTAGGTTTCTAAACTATCGTCTACGGACCAAATCCGTGTAGTTCGCATAATTGAGTAGGTAACTAGCATCCATAAATATAAATTCTTATTGAAAACCTCAAAAACGCTTTTATTAGTTACAATACAACAGCTGCTAATCCATAGCTAAGGTTGCACTTGCATACGACAAAAATGCTCCCTGAGATAAAATAAAGGAGTGGCTACTTCTGTATCGGAGTCAAGGTTAAAGCCAATAACATGCCCTCGTATGCATGAAGGCTTTGCTTTGATGTGTTTAGCTTTGTAACAGACGATAGCTTTGAGTAATTGATTTGGAATAGAGTGGAAACGTCGGCATATGTTAATACTGATATGGAAACCGACGTTTTCAATATCAAATTCTATATTTAGTAATTATGTATATGATAGTAGTTGGTAACTATCTACTTGAAATAACGAGGACTGAATTTATGGTACAGATTTGTATATACTCGTACTCGTATAATATCGTGTGCGCTGCCCGCCGTGGTCTCTCTGATGGTTCCAACGGAAGACCAGCGCTGGTTGCTATGCAAGCTTCATGCTGATTGGGACCATTTGGTGTAATCTTTTGTTGTTATTTATTTTTCCTTTCCTGTGTGTTTTTTATTATGTCATGTGTGTTTTTCTTTCTTTTTAACCAACTTCCAAATTTCAAAAGAGGAGGTTATCAATTCGGTTGTATGTTGTTTTTTTTTTTTTTTCATGTTTGTTACTCCATAACTCCGTCATTTCTTAACCGATTTGAAATTTTTTTGTTTTTGATTGTATGTATATATATCCAAGTTGGTCCCGTTTTTGTCAAAAGGCAGTTCTGATGATGGGATCCATGAGGAATTGAGGGAACTCCTCAAATCTTTAAGGCAAACATATAGTGATTTTTGTGTTTTTATCAACAAGTAAAGCATTTGCATCCAAAAATGTGACATTGGATGAAGTGGAACTGCTGATGATGATCAGAACAGAACTCTTCAACGACGAAAAGTTCACGTTTGGCGATTTGTCCTCCTAGCTGTGTTTGTTAAGCAAGTTCTATTTTCACGATTAATTTTTGTCATGCTCGAGTTCTGATGATGGGATCCATGAGGAGTTGAGGGAACTCCTCAAATCTTAAAGGCAAACATATAGTGATTTTTGTGTTTTTATCAACAAATCGAGCATTATCATACAAAAATGTGACATTTGATGAAGTGGAACTGCTGATGATGATCAGAACAGAACTCTTCAACGACGAAAAGTTCACGTTTGGCGATTTGTCCTTCTAGCGGTGTTTGTTAAGCAAGTTCTATTTTCACGATTGATTTTTGTCATGCTCCAGTTCTGATGATGGGATCCATTAGGAATCGAGGAAACTCCTCAAATGTGAAAGGCACACAAATAGTGATTTTAGTATTTTCATGAACTAATCAAGCATTTTCATTCATAAAAGTGACATTTGATGAAGTGGAACTGATGATGATGATCAGAACGGAACTCTTCAACGACGCGTAGTTCACGTTTGGCGATTTGTTCTCTTCGTTTTGTTTGTCAAGCAAGCAAGGTTTTTCCTTGATTTCATGAGGAATTGAGGGTACTTAGTCTTCTACCATTATAAACATACTTATAGCCATTTTTGTATTTTATTGTATGGAATCTAAGAGTGCACCAGCTAAGATTAATAATCTTTCACCGGACTCCCCCATTGAAGTCGGTTTTTTTTTCTTAAAAATTATTTCTTTCTAATATTGATTTGTCATCATCATCATCATTCAGCCGAATGACGTCCACTGCTGGACATAGGCCTCCCCCATTCAACCGCGACCCTTATCAGGTCATCAGTCTATCGTGTGGGGGGCCTGCCCACGCTACACCTTCCGGTAAGTAAACCTATGAGATATATTAGAATAGATTTCCAAAATTCATTTACGAGTATTTACAAATCAATATCCCGTATGTCCGTATTGATTTGTAAATACTCGTAAATGAATTTTGGAAATCTATTCTAATATATCTCATAGGTACCGGGTAATTGTACCCACATAATTTATCTGTACAATAGTGGTATTAAACACGCCAATGCAACTTTTTTAATTATGTATAATACGTACGTAAAGTAATCCACAACTATTTTTTTAACAATTAGAAATGGGAATTGCGTCTATGGTTGTGACTGTGTACAAAAATAAGAACAGAACGCTAACGAGTATTTGCCATTCATTTCGTTTGCTCGGGTTAAATTAAAAAAGTACAGGCCCAAAATTACACAGTTTGCTCTGTAACTATGCAATGAATTGCTCTTTACTTTTAATAAACATTGTTTGCCGATCCAGTGGCCCGCGCAGTCTTTTTAATCTATCATTTGACGAACTAGCTTGATGTCGATATTAGTTCAATCAATTTGGGAAACAATTATTATTCAATTGTTTTTCCTATCTTTTTACTGGATCGTGTATACAGGATAACACAGAGAAATCAAAAGGTAGCCATAAATAAAGCCCTTTCGTGTGAGACAGTGGTAGAGATAGGAGTATTCTAGGCCCTTTCCTGTTACTTGTTTATGTAAATAATCTACCATATATGGTAAGCCGAAGATCAGGCATTGTAATGTTCGCAGACGACACCTCATTACTGTTCAAGGTAAATAGGAAAGATACTGAACTCATTGACTCAAAAATAATACCCTGTCCATGATATCTGACTGGTTTGCTGCCAATAACTTAGTGTTGAATCCGAAAAAAACTAAATGTATGAAATTCTCTCTAGCGAACTCATTTAATAGAAACTTAGATACAAATATTAAACTTAATGGCCAAACATTACGGTGTTCTTAGGTATGACATTGGACTCAAAATTGCAATGGGGTTCCCAAATAACAGCGATAGGAAGTAGGTTGAGCTCTGCTGCATTTGCAGTCAGGAGAATAAGGCAGCTTACCAATGTGGCAACGGCACGGTTAGTTTACTTTACTTATTTTAATAGTATAATTACTTATGGTCTTATCTTGTGGGGATCAGCTGCAGATATTGAAACTGTTTATTATTTTGCAAAAAAGGGCTATCCGGGCAATTTATAACTTGGGGTCGCGTGACTCATTAAGAGAATTTTTCAAAGAAATAGATATTCTAACCCTGCCGTCCCTATACGTATTTGAAATAATAATGTATGTTAGGAAGAATTTGTGCAATTTCCCAACGAACGCTGATAAACCAATAGCCACCAGAAACACTGGGAAACTGAAAATAACCTTTTCTCAAACATGCAATGAAATATTGATGTTATGTTCCTTATAATAGGCTGCGAAGTATGACGTTTCAGGTGCGGCTAGGACAAGAGGTCGTTAATGGAATTTCATACAATACTTGCAGGCCTAGGCCGGCAAAGTCCTCTTTTTTAATTCCATTCCACATAATTTTGTGGCACAGGCATCATGACATTCTGCCACTATGCGTATTAAAAATAAAATTTTGTTTTTTTTTTGTTGTTTATTTCATTGCATGTTTGAGAAAAGCAAAGCACTATACATACCTCGGCGGGAAATTTGGGGTTGCCTGCCTTAGACCTATCCGGCCTATACAGGGTGATTTTGGGGTCGTGATCCGGAATGATTGTACATGGTCAAGAAAGAAAGTAGACAACATCACAGTTGGTATGACGGTTTATAGCACAAATAATACTCTTTTTCTTCAAATTCTAATGGGAAATAATACTTTTTCATACAACTTGGTCACCCTACCCCACAGTCAACTCTCCATACTATCCGTCAAAGAGAGAAGGGTAACCATGTTTTTTTTTGAGATTTTGTATTTTTGTCATCAAAATAAATTAAAAAAGAAATACGTTTGTTTCGTGTCACTACAACTTTTTTGAAAAGGCTAACCGATACCAAGTCGTAAAACTTATTCTTGATCCACGACCCCGAAATCACCCTGTATATGTCTTCGGCCGGCAACCCCTTTCGTCCCGGCCTCTGTAGTAATGTACTATCTATAGACTAGTAAAGGCGAAAAAGTCGTTCTTGGGAAATTGTATTAAATTCTACAATAAAATTCCCAAACGCATTAGTGAACTTAGCAATTCTAAATTCAAATCTATAGTAAAACAAACACTTATTTCAAAAGCATATTATAAGGTAAACGGCTAATCTATCGCGAAAATAGGTTTTCTACTGTAGCATTGTTATTTTTGTAGTAACTGAGACTGTAATTTTATATTTAACTATACAATGTATATTGTTTTGAAAAACTGACACCTCGCCGAGTTTCTTACGCCGGTTCTTCTCGTGGCAGAGGTTTATTTTTCCGAACCGGTGGTAGTTTATTGACGTTCATAGGTGCATGTAATATGCCTAATTTGAAAAATAAACTACTTTTACTTTATGTGGGCGTTGCTTTATCGACATCGATTTAATATATGTTGTTTTAAATATAATCAGAGAAAACATAGTCAAGGATGACGTATAATATCTAAAAATCAACGCTTGTTTCCCCGTCTGATCAGAAGGACGTTTCTTCGACGAAGGCAAAATTATGCATTGTACTCCATTAATTTCGTGATACGTGTGACATGACTGTGTACAGGGTTACTGACATCTCGACGTATTGCTGACTGGAGGTTAGAAGAGCTTTTACCCCCTATACAGTGTGTTTTGTTTGTTTGTTTTAACACTTTATTGCACAAAACAAGTACATAAAAGAAAAATAAACTTAATTTTAGACTTTTGTACAAAGGTGAGCTTATCCCTTTAAGGGATCTCTTCCAGTTAACCTTTGAGTAACTGAGAGGACATTTTATATGGCAGATATACTGAACAACATGTACAAGTGGCAAGATGGTATGAGAAAACGCAATCGAACAAGCAATTATATTTAATACAACAAATATCGACATAAATAAATACATAGGTAGATACATACAAATATCGTGTAAATGAATATATACTAGACCACCGGGGAATGGGCAGCAGCATTCCTTGAGTGCGGTGGAGATACTGCGATCGCCAACCCGCATGCCAAGCGTGGCGATTATGGCATTTACCCCCCATGAAATTGGGGGAGGCCTATGTCCAGCAGTAGACGTCCTAGGGCTGATATGTTTGTGGTGGAATATATACTTATATAATATATAAATATATACATACATATACTTATAAATATAAATAAAAACCGCACATACCTCCCTACCTTCTGTCTAAGACTCAGAGAGCAACAACTTTGTCAAGTTTGCCTTCAGCGACGCTACTGACCTGCACTGCCTAAGTGGAGACGGCAAAGCATTCCATAACCTCACAGAGTATACCGTGAACGATTTGTCATACGATCGGCGTTTATGAGGAGGGATGGCAAGAGAAAGATTCGCGCTCGAACGCAGCCGGTGGTTACTGCCGTCTGCCATATACTTAAATCTCTCCGAAAGGTAAGGTGAGAAGAGGGATTAAACAATATATTATATAGAAGGGTTAAAATATGTACATCTCTTCGGCGGCGCACAGGTAAACACTTGAGCTGATGGCGGGAAGCTGAAACATGATCGTATTTTGTTAAGCCAAAAATATATCTAATACATACATTTTGCAGGCGTTCCAGTTTGTTAAGCAGTTCCTGATTAAGGTCTAGGATCGCGATGTCCCCGTAGTCTAGAAGAGGGAGCAGAAGAGAACGGGCAAGGATTACTTTTGTATGAAAAGGGAGAAAATTTTGAAGACGCCAAAGCGAGTGAAGTGAAGCGAAGAGTCTTTTACTGACATCGGTAACATGCGCAGACGAAGAGAGTGTCTGATCCATGATAATGCCTATTCTTTAGAGTAGAGGAGAAAGGAATGTGAGTTCCGTCAAAGAAAATTTCAGGCATTAACTGATACGACAACCTGGAAATGGAATACGGGCTACCAATAATAATTGCCTGCGACTTCGAAGCATTCACCTTTAAGCCATGCGACGTCGCCCAGTCACGCATAGTAATCAGGTCAAGATTAATTTGATTTATCAAAGACCCGAAATCATCGATGCTAGCCGCCGCGTAGATTTGCAAGTGTTTTTATTGAATTCCGTTAATTGCGAGGGCACATATCTGAGATGAAATAAAGTAATCTTCTCTGAGAGTAACCTAATTCGTACTATTTCGAAAATAAATGCAAGAATTCATTTTCGTTAATTAACACCCCTAGTATAATTTTAAAGAGCCTTCACAATTAAACAACGTTGACGTGCGTGTCATTCGAATTCCGAATATTGTCATACCTGACATTAACTTTTACTTATCTATTAAAGCCGTTTTGCATTTTCCCTTGGATATATAACTAAATAATTTAAAAAAAAAACCTTTTAAAAGAAAAAAAAATCTGGAATTTTGTAAAACTAGATATGCGGCATTATTTCTATGGCTATACACGACTATATGCTTGAAGAAACAGAAATCAATAAAAACATCATAAAGTCATTAGTTTTCAAGTTTTTTTTCAGTTTTCACCCGAATTTTGACTCCAAATTAGACAGAAATTTATACTTATTGAATGGCTATAATTTTAATGTATTTTAATTGTCTACAATAAAATCACGCTAATGCAATCATAAAAAAATGTCAATTGCGAGTCCGATTCACGCACCGAGGGTTCCGCACAACGATCTTATCGTATTAACCGTCCCGACCCCATTAATTCAGCAAAAATTGAACTCCATGCGTACAGTGCCATCTATCGGCGCATTTGGTTACTAATTTGCGCGACTCAATAACGTAGTATGTAATATGTTGGAATTTCAAGGATAATTCTTAATCACGTGGCCCGTTTTCAAAATAATCGTTTTTTTTTTAATCAGCTATCCAAAGAAGTTTAATGTAAAAACATGTGATACATACAAAACAGCCAATTGAGCCAAGTAAGTTTGGCGCGGAGCGAGACAGAGGCGGCGTTGCATTTTTGATCTTTCCGAAATTGTCGACTGTCGATTACGCTTCATTTGGTGCGACGTGCCCCGGACCGTGTTCGCTTTACCGCAAAACCGCCTCCACCTTACAACGACGCTGCGCCGCGCTCTGTTTGTTTCAAGCTTAAAAGTTGTTTATTTTTCATTTGGAGTTGGCTGAATTTTGGGTGAAAACCGAACAAAAGTTAAACTAGTGGCTCTGTAAGCTGACTAGAAAACGCGAATCACTTTTTTTCAAAATTAAAAATTTATAAGACAACAAAAATCTATACAAGTCTACAAAACTAAACCAGTCTGTCTATTTAAACCTGCTCACAAAATTTCACGAGAATCGGTTTAGTAGAGTAATGCGACCTGTAGAGAACAGCGGGAAACTCGCCGGCCGGCCATACGAAAGCATTTGGCCGAAACTGGACTGAAACGGAGACGTCGTTTCACTATTAAGAAAACCTTGAAAACTATTGATTTTCGGCCATAAATAGTGGGTCAAAATTCTTGCATTTTATTTCGTTTATCACCTCCAGTCAGGATTACGTAGTCAAGTTACCAGTAATACTTATTTTTCAAACCTGTCACCCCTTATTTTAGAAGTGTTACGTTACACACTTCTTTGTATTTTAGTACTTACGTAACATTACGTATTCCGTATTATCCCTACTAAACTTTTTTTTATTGGAAAGAAACTGTTCTAAGGCATAATATGATTGTTTCAATAAACACAGACCAATGTCCAATAGTCATCAAGCCATCGCCCAGTAAATTACATTTGGCATCAAACGCGTATCCCAGAACAATAAAATTACGGCGTAAGTAAGCGGATAAGCGGAGGTTCTATTAATCAAATCTCCAGAGGGAAACTGCCAAATTGAGTGAGGTTCACAAGTTCCGGGGCAAAGGAACTTCAAATATCATTTCTTTATTGGGTTTACAACAGGTCCACGTGTTACCTTAGTTCTGAACCCTTCGTAAATGTCAACCGAAAAGTTAAGCGGAACGATTGAATATGCCGAAGAACTAACTCACTTTGTTTTTATAAAGCAAATAAGAAACTATCCGATTAATGTGATGTGTTTCTGAAACAGCTTGCCGATGACAATATCCAAAAAAAACTTGCTCCCAAACACACAGTGTATTTCACCTGCTTATCACAATGTCCAACAAAACTTACAAATTCTGCACTCGCTGGCGACCGCTTATAATGCTCCATATTAATAGAAAGGTAACAGTGACGTCACAACGTTGAGCCCCGTATCATCGTACGAGTATGTAAGCTCTTTATTGGGTATACACATAATAATATTTAAGAAACAAAAACCGACTTCAAAAGGGGAGGCCGGTGAAAGATTATTATATTTAGATAGTACACTCTTAGATTCCATACAATAAAATAAAAATGGCTATAAGTATGTTTATAATGGTAGAAGACTAAGTACCCTCAATTCCTCATGGAATCATGGAAAAACCTTGCTTGCTTGACAAACAAAACGAATAGAACAAATCGCCAAACTTGAACTACGCGTCGTTGAAGAGTTCCGTTCTGATCATCATCAGCAGTTCCACTTCATCAAATGTCACTTTTATGAATGAAAATGCTTGATTAGTTCATGATAATACTAAAATTACTATTTGTGTGCCTTTCACATTTGAGGAGTTCCCTCGATTCCTAATGGATCCCATCATCAGAACTCGAGCATGACAAAAATCAATCGTGAAAATAGAACTTCCTAAACAAACACAGCTAGGAGGACAAATCACCAAACGTGAACTTTTCGTCGTTGAAGAGTTCTGTTCTGATCATCATCAGCAGTTGCACTTCATCAAATGTCACATTTGTGGATGAAAATGCTCGATTTGTGGATAAAAGCACAAAAATCACTGTATGTTTGCCTTAAAGATTTGAGGAGTTCCCTCAATTCCTCATGGATCCCATCATCAGAAATCAAGCATGACAAAAATTAATCGTGAAAATAGAACTTGCTTAACAAACACAGCTAGGAGGACAAATCGCCAAACGCGAACTTTTCGTCGTTGAAGAGTTCTGTTCTGATCATCATCAGCAGTACCACTTCATCCAATGTCACATTTTTGGATGAAAATGCTCGATTTGTGTATAAAAACATAAAAATCACTATATGTTTGCCTTAAAGATTTGAGGAGTTCCTTCAATTCCTCGTGGATCCCATCATCAGAACTGCATTTTGACAAAAACGGGACCAACTTGGATATATATACTTACAATCAAAAAAATAATTTTCCAAATCGGTTAAGAAATGACGGAGTTATGGACTAACAAACATTAAAAAAAAAATACAACCGAATTGATAACCTCCTCTTTTGAAATTTTGAATTCGGTTAAAAATAACATGTTCTGTTTAAAGATGTTAAAACAATATACCTACGTGTCTAATGAGATTAAAGTACAAAAGCGAAGTACGGGATCAGCTTACTGTTGAATGGAAAACCATGTAAATTGCTGTTTTATATACCTATGGTTATGATACAAATTAATTTATATTAAAACATAAGGATTTTATTGGTAGCTTATAATTTACTCTTGGACAATAAAAACATATATATTATAGGTATTTTTTCGAAACTTGCAATATCTTTTTGTCATTTAGATTTTATTTTGTATTGGGCAGACCGTACGCTTGTTTATCAACTCAGTATAAAATAACGGTCAGACAGATATTCAAAACGTTTCCAATCATCTCATACTTTTTGATGCTTAATCTAGTCTAGTTGAACGGTGAATACCGTAGAATGTACAGCCACAGACTTTAATTTGGGACCCCTTAAGATTAGTTAGTTCTCAAAAACAGTATTAGAAATTCAAAGAAAAAAGTTGCGAAATCTACTGTACGAGTATGTATAACACAAACCTTGTGGTAGTTTCAAGCTAAATATATATGCACGTCACGAAATGATCGAATTCTGAGCCTATAGTGGTCGGCTGTTAAGAAGTCAATCCTGACACCTGTCATTTCCATACAGTTTATAACCACAAAGTGACTTTTAGGTTATAAACTCTATAGAACAGGTGTCAGGATTGACTTCTTGATCGCCGACCACTACAGCTACAATATACAGCTATCTAGAAGCTGGCCTAACCATGCATCAGTGACCTACCCGCTTATTGTATTTTGTAAATTACTAAGCATTTAGTAACGAGCCTCCTTGACGTTTTTATTAAATCAAAGTTATTTGAATGTCTCCACTCTACGTACGGACTCAGTTTCAAAACTTTAACTTCAAGTAACTACTAAACAATTCATAACAAAGTTTAAACGTTCAGCCGCAACTCGATTTTCCGCGCTGGAATAAGAATGTACATATTAAAATATTTGAACTTCTATTTTATTTCCTCCTTTTGTGTAGAGTAGAACCTATTTTGCTTAAATAAATTTCGTCTAGGTATTGTAACGGAACGCAATTAGACTATACGCATAACGGAACGTAAAATAAGTTATTAGTTATTTTAAACTTCGTGAAAATAAAGTAGTTTTGAAAGTACTAGCGAATGTCAAACGTAAGAATTAAATAAAATCGTAGACATTCTTCCAAGGAACACAGAATTCACGAAAGGTTTAACAAACTTTGGATTAATATCAAAACTTGAACTCTACCAGTAGAAGAGTTATGTAATCCTAGTACTTTATCGGTTAGAAAAGTCCCTGGAGATCTTGTCGATGGTTCAAACTACTTGTTAAAAATAACCTAGTTTAAATTTCGAATTACACTAGTTGAGACTTATGTAATCCTAGTACTTCTATGGTTGGAAATGTCTTCGATATAACCAAATAGGTCGAGACAGAAATATTTTAAGTTTAAATTTCGAATCATACTAGCTGAGAGTTATGGAACCCTAGTACTGCAATGGTTGGAAAGTCTTCAATAAGATCAAAATAGGTCAAGACAGAACCGTTCTAGTTTAAATTTCGAACTCCACTAGCTGAGAGCTATGGGACCCTAGTACTTCAATGGTTGGAAAAGCCTTTAACGTAATCAAAAAGAGGTCTTAATGACGAGTCTACCTGCTGTAGTTTAAATTTAGAACTCCAATTATTCCAATTCAAATTTCGAAATTCTACCATAGCTGTACCGCTACCATGAGATGCTATCGAAAATATACATTACGTTACTACAGTCGCTACCGAATAAACGCGTTTCGAGTAGATTTCGATTGTGCTCGTACCATGAGTCAACCGCGCGTTCACTGCGCCCGCCATACGTTAACGTATTATTCGCTAGCGACTTACGTTTTGTAGCGGTTGCCGTAGATCGGTACCATGAGTCACCAATTTGACAGTCGCTATCGAAAAATACCGTATCGACTGTAGTAAACTATTTCACTAGCAAATTGGAGCGTGAAAGCTTATTAGAGATTTTGTTTCATAAGTTATTGTAATAATTATTTATCTAAATAATATCGGCAAGGTATTATTTTGTGTGGAATATGTTAGCGACGGCTGCGTAAGAAGATGAACGACAAATAACAGAGATAAATTCAGGCTGATATGAGAATTAAATAAAAAAATCCACTTCAACATACTATAAAATGATATTAGGTTTATTAATTATATATAATCTATGTACATCTAATCACATGAAACAAAAAAAAAAACATGAAAACTGGGAAGACTGCATCACTCAGTTTATAGGTATGGCAATAATAACCAAAAATAACCAAAGCAAATACAAGATTCACTAACATTTGACCTTGTGCTACTGTTCTACGACACTTTAAATTAGCAGGTTTATTTTTATACTTTTGAAAGGAAGCCTTGGGTACTTAGCCTTTTGCCCAATATCGTCCTTGCTCTGTCTTCTCAGTATAGTTAGAAAGAGAGCTTTGTATGCTGTGAAGTTAGGCACGTCACTCCGATCGTAACGTAAACTACTCGATGAATCGAGTTAACGTTAGCGAGTATAGTAAACGTGTAATTGACTCATGGTACGAGTACCGATCTGTAGTTCTATGAGTGACCACCAGAGGCGCTGTACTTATTCTCCATACTGATTGTTTACGCAGTCGCTAGCGAGTACGGTCACTGCAAACTCATGGTAATGCTACTGGAGTAGACGAAAGGACGTAAGAGTCTCTGTCAATTTTGGGTATATAAGGGGCTCGAATTTGTATTAAAATCACTTAGAATTCATCACTCAGACTGTCAAGATCTCTGGTCTACGTAATAGTAAATATTTGGTGGGTGAAATTGCTGTCCTAGGGGTGGTTCATCGTTATGAGGAGTTACTCCTCATGATGAGAAATCATTCTTAGACAAATTTATCTTATATTTTATGGGGGTTTGTGCTATTTTAAGTATTCCAAAAGACCAGAATCTTGTCCGGGCTTCAGTTTGCCTGAGGAGTCTTGCTCGCCTAACGGTGTCAACGAGCAGGGTTCAGAGTCTTTAGTTACCAGATCTAAGGGTGATCTGGCGTCTACCTTTTACCTACATGGAGACGAATCAAATCCCTTACGTTCCTTCAATGCCCAGCTGACAACGTAGACATGGCTGCCAATATGGGGTCTCAGCATAGAGGTGTATACCTCGCTTGTCGAAATTGTTCAGTATTTGAGGAACGGTCTTGTTAAATATATTTATATATAAATCTTATATACACAATAGGGCGTCTTACTCACTGTATCCTAGCCTGCGGGCGCAGTGGGGGGAGACATCCAACACGGGCCCATAGCTTTGCCATTCTCAGTTTAGCCCACTGAACTTTCGTTGCATAGGTTAGGGATTCGCAGTCAAAAGAGCTGAATTTGGTAAGGGATTTATGCTCTTTCAGTTTAACGAGTTTACTGGGGAACAGTAGGGTAGCTTCACACACATTTATTTGGGAAGTAGGGTTTAATAATTATTTTAGGTTTGCCGTTAATTTTGGGGTTTTGGGAATACTTAGCTGTGATAAAGTTGTTATTTTGGGTATAGATAATGGTGGTTTCTTGAGTTGCGATTTCTAGCAAAATGATTAACATTTACTCAGCATAAGCTAATTTAGTGACGAGCTGAGCAGATCACTAAAGTTGACTTTTACAAAGTGACAAGCAGAGCAGTTCACTGGGATAAGCTAATTTGGTGACAGGCTGAGCAGATAATTGAATTTGGCTTTCCAATGAGACGAGCTGTTCACTTCTTTTAGTTTATTTAAAGGTCTCGCTGAGTAGTTCATAGGTATTAGGGAACGAGGAGTAGGGAGAGTGGGTTGTTCGGGGTCGGGGCCGGATTCTGGCGAGGAATCGCCAGGATTTCGCCCGCTTCCGATGATGAGGCCTTGCGGCGATTCTCCTCATCATACGGCGCGTTTTCCGAAGCGCTAGTAGATGCATTTGCTAGGTAGAACCATATTCTTATGGTTTAGTCTCTTTTACAAACTGATTTTATCCCGAGCGCTCCTAAAGGCCATCCGAACGAATTGATCGGATAAGCCTAGCAGAGTACTCCTGTTAAAGTAACTTAGGTCATTTGGACGAAATTGTCTTACACTCCGCATAGTGAAATAAAAGATTGGCGGGGGCTTGTCCATGTCTAAGGTCGAGAGCCACGGGTCTCTGGTTAGTACCGGAGGGGGATAGCAATCCCTAGGGCGGCTGGAGGAGCCCTACCTTACACCAATCAATAAAATTGATTATTTTTATACGAATCTGTAAATAAGCAATACATAACAGGATATGAGCTATTCGGAAGCTAGGTACATAGAGCTTGTAGGGATGGCGGATCTCTTAGGGATCATATAAAATTGGTATTCAATTATTAGGACAACAAGTCCAGAACCTGACAAGTATTCACATAAAAGAATTTGGGTTTTACGGTTCATAACATTATTGGGTTCTACCCTAGACGATTCACGTTGGCCATTTCTAGTTTAAGTTGTAGTTAGTTTAATAAAATCACATCGTCAAAATTATACATTTAATTAAAAATACACAAGGGGGAGCGGGGGGGCGTTACAGTATGATTAACTAATGATGTATGATGGAGACGGCAACTGGCCATAGTAACTCCTAAACTACACAAGATAAACCCGTTGTGTTTGGGCTCAATCGAACTGTCTCAACGAGTAGTTAAAGATTTGTGGAAAAAGCATAGTACAAGCTTTGCTTAGTTTGGGACTAGGTCGATTTGTGTAAGATTATCCCCCAGTATTTATTGAATTATTGAAGATTATATTATGTAAACAATGAAGTTATGTTCTTCACAAATGCTTTTTTGATTATTGTAGCCGAGTTTATCGTACGTACATTTTAAATCAACCATTTTGTGCAACCGGTAAACTGTTGTGAGTTATGAATTTTCTGCTGCCCAAAGGCTGTCTGGAACATATCGCTCTTTAGCGATAAGACCGCCTTTTGTTCATTGTGCGCAATAAAGTAGCATTATTTTTAGACTCAACAGTTTCCGGTTTTATAGAAAACATTCAGCGCTGCTACAGCAATCGTCGTAATACGGTTATATATAATCTAATATTGTACTATAATCCGCCATTATACTACAATCAAATATTGAAATAACGTGGAACTAAATAACCTAGCGTGAAACATAATGATCACACAAGACTATAATCAAACTTGACTTTCATCGTAATCAGCAAAGTTATGGCGGGTGCCTTGATTCATATTTAACGTTTCTGTTAATAACGTTAACTAGCATTAGCAGTTGATTTCCCATAGAGAATTGTCTAATTTACCATACAAATATAACGACAAAATGTCTTGTTGAACTACGCACTGTACATATTTTAATAACATATTTACTTAGCCCGTAAGTATCTACGTTACTCACCGGCTGCAACTCAGCGTAGGCATAAAACTCTCTTTTAAAATCCCAGGGCCCCTTTGCTACTTGTGTGGTAAAGAAATGAGAGTAGAGAGATTCAGGAGAAAGTCTTTATTTTCACCAAAAGTCACTGCACATAGATTCACCTTCCACGTCACTGTTACGCTCGATGTAAAATTAAAGTAGAAACTAACCTTTTGTATTTTCACATTAATTTATCACTTATGCATACAATACGCAGCCTTTCTCCGCTGATGCCTTCAGGAAGCAGGTCCATGGTATGGGTGGAGCGGACAGACCAGCTCGGACACCGGGCACAGATCGGAGTGTTGTTCCAAAATCAATCTTGCATATTTTTAAGTGGACATGTAAAGGTGAAACTAAGAACCCCTAAAACAAAATCAGAAACCAGCTGTAAAACCAAAATCCGTGGCCAAGCTAACACGTGTGCACATTATAAGTTTAGATGGGAAAGCAGCCATACTCACATTTCGGGTTCCTGAATTAGATTTTAAGTTGTAGGTAGACTTTCTCCTATTTTCTTCTTTATACTAACATTTACGCATTGTGGAAAGTTCGCTTCCGAAAGCCTGACAAAGGCGAGGGCCACACCGACATCTTTCTTTATAATTTAAGATGCTCGTGTCCGTGTCTCAGGCTCCTCCGATTCGAAAAGGCACGAAATTACCTAGCAGCGACATAGGCCTGGGCTGTGGCAACTTTTGGAATTAATTCGGCCTATAACGAATAGTGCGCGCGCGCTGCTAGCTTTACCTATTATAAACGTATAACTATTGGTCCCGAGAGGGCGCTCATTTCCATAACGAAATTTTATTAATTACTACATTTTTGATTTTTAACTACTCCTAGTTGATCGTTCGCGTTACATCCTCTTTTTGTTTTTATTATTTTGCCCTCAGATTTACTTATATTAAGTATTATTATTTTGGGAGAAAATGACTGCCTGTCGAGTTAGTTTAGCGCGTTTCTTCTCCGCAGTGGTCTTTTCTTTTTCAGAAACGCTAGTAGATTTTTACTTGTAAAAGGGCCATTGCGGCCTACTTGCAGAATAAAGTTCATTTATTTCATTTATAACGAACGTAACTTCAACTGTCTTATAGAACAATCGGCTCTAAAAGAAAAAATAATTGACAGTCACTTGGAAAGTCACAATTTGCGCCATGTTCTGTGTGTACGACCGCGCAATATTCATAGAACGTAGTGATTATAATTCTCTTTTATTCATGCGTATTGAACGATCGGCAACCATGACAACACTCAACCTGATGAAGGACTCCTATTGCAGAACGAAAAATGTCGCACATGAAGTGTTAATATGTCTCACGTCAGTATGAATTTATGAATCGGAATACCTAATTTACAAAATCACAACTTGTATGAGACGTGTACCTACCTTGCACTAGGAATAAAATAGAATTCTTTATAATCATAAAATCAATCTAGCTGTACGAAATTTCGCATTAAAACCAAGCTACCTATGTGCTATACGGTTCGTAACCTGTCTCAATTCACTTCAGTACTCCGGCTTTTAACACTTTCATTGCCGCCTACGAGTAGTGCTACGCGCTACGCACGCTCGTAGGCCGTAGCCATGGATTTCTCGCCACGAACAGAGTACCCGACAATCGGTTTTTCGGCGCTGAATGTGTTAACGTAAGAACGCGACTCCGAGATTCACCACAACTAAGTACAAATGGAGGTCTGACGCATACTAGTGTCTGTGACGAGCCGTCGGGAAGCCTTGGGGGACTATTTGACTTTAAGTATTGCTTTGATATTGGTACACATTTGCTGCGCGCTCTAGTTTAAGACCTGTTATTACAATGTGTGCGAGTGCAAAGGCCCAACTAATCAAAGTATAAACAAGCCTTAGGGCCTCTCTCACCCTTAGGAGTCAGAGTTAATATATATAGGTACTGCAAGTGGGCGTAAAAATCCTTTGGATACGCACTGATCAACAAACCATGCGTAAACAGGCTTGGTAGTCTAGACGCCAGCGAGTAGCAGGTAGCAGCGAGGCAATCGAAATATATGCCCGCTCGCATCCAGATCACGGCCTAAGACTTAGGAAGTGAGCGCAGGGCAATGTCACACCAATCTCACTACTTATACATATACGTCGAGTGACACATACCCGTTATCAACCTACAGTGCTGCGTCTCGATAGTCAAGTCACATCTGCCCGTAAACCGCTTACCGATAGAGTAAACGGGTTACCAATGAAACGAAGACGGTGTGAAGCCGAGCGGAATGGAGATTTCATGCCGATTATTATTTGCGACATTGCCTGCAAAGTCGATTGTAGCTAATGCAGCGTACGGATTATCGGTAGCACTGTGAAAGGTTTAAGGTGAATTCAATTCTACTGTAGGTATTCTCTTGATTTTTTTATACCACGTCGGTGGCAAATAAGCATACGGCCCGCCTGATGGTAAGCAGGGGAGTCACGTGCGTGTTACCTGCCCTTTAAAAAATTATATATGTTACTTCTTTCTTGAAGAACACCATACTATGAGTCCCTCGGGAAAACCTCAAAGAACCATGGATTCTGATAATATTAAAGAAATAGTCCTGAGGTTAGACCAGTTACTATCACAAATGTATGAAACTTATTAAATAAAAAGCATACATCATTTTTGTTCGTGCGCCAACACGAAACACATTGTTATTCGATTAAGATGTGATAGAGGCTCCGCCACCTCATATTGCATTAAATTTATAGGTATAGGTATTGGACGGTTGGACGAATTGTTTATCTAAATTACAATGGACTTGATTGACTCGTTTTTAAATGGAATTACGAGTACATAATAATTTAAATACTAGATAATATTTTCAATCACACTACAATAAACATTTTTCCACTATAAAATTTTGTAGAACAAGGAAGGCAATTACGGTGAGCACGGCACTGTGCCAACAGAAATAAATCCGTTTTTTCACCCAATTTCGGATAAAATTGGTTTCGATAAAGTTTAGTCGGCGGTCCCGGGTTCAAACACCCGCAAGGTTATTTAATTCTAAAATTTAAAAAAGATTTTTTTCGGAAACAAACAAATTAATGTGCAGTGAATACTAGGTTAGGTATTCGTACTATTAAACATTCCAGACCCACGATCTGTCATATTAATTTTACGCTCGTAAGAGACAAGTCCAAATTTTGCATCCTAAATAAGGGGAGCGGTTTTATCTTCCTCGTTAGTGCGAGGTAGTTTAACTCCTACTCTTAATGATAAAATTAACAATTCTGAAGAAAACTCAACAGAGGGTGACGTCTCTAAGGAATTCAGGATATGGGTTTGCTTACATGTGTCTGCTATTCCGATTTTAGGAGACACAAACTTAAGTGGGGCATAATCCTATAATATATCGATGATCTCACATTTTGAATTGAGTGGTAAGCCAATGCTCGTAAAACAAGATAGCAGCAAACAGCAATAATGTTTCCATTGATTAATCAAGAGCATTCCTATTACACACGAGTGCAGTGACTGGACGTTGCGATTTATTGTTGGGGCTTGCGTTGTTAATAACACTGCTGCTATGATATTCACAAACCGAATCGACACTACTCACTCATTCGTACCTAGCATAAGTTCAACTCAAGTGTAAGAGAGTCGTGTCGCAGTTGGGGGCTACGATTGTCTAGGAAAACAGATGGTATGACCCGCAGAGGTGTGACTCTAGGGCGGCACTGGTGCATTCCGATGGAGATCCCAGACCCGTCCGAAATGAGTTGAGGAAGACGATCGGGGGTTTTTAGTCGGTGTAAGTCCGACATAACCTCCGCACTGTCCCCGCAGTGCGGTGGTATCCATAATGGATATTCCCCCCGAAAAAAGGCCCTTTTACCACTGCTTTTTTAATTCTAGAGGACAGCTTCACTGTGGCTTCTTGCGGCCGCACGTTCAAAACCAAATTTGGATTTGCAAGTCACGTTTGTGCCGATGCTCTTAAAATCTCCCGACCTTAGTTACTGGTTTTGTCAAGATGTCGCCGTCGACGGAGACGTCTGGAAGGACATTCTTTCATCACCATCATATTCGGAGCAGCCCAACTGGGGTAGTATCTAAACCTTACAGAAGACCACTGCTATCCAATCCTATGAATGACGAGCGTTTTGCCGACCGTTAATAATAGCACCACACTTGTTCTTTAGGTATGTAGTGCTGTATTCCTAATCCTAATGGTGAGTAAAGTGCAAAGAGTGGGCTGTGTTGAGAGTGAGAGACCTGCTTATATCTCTCTTTAATTGTCGACACAACGAAATCTCATGTCAATAAAGATCGGTAACGCACTTGTCATTCTTCTGGATTCACAAGCTAGCCTACTGTGTCGGCTTACTATCAGGCAGGTAACTGCTTAATTCCAACCGTTTTGGAAAAATAATTGTCTGCTCGGAGCAGCAAGATTGGCGAGTATACCCGGACAAAGGGGGATCGGCCTGTTAAATGTCTGATTTGTACCGGTTTGCCTGATATGAGCTATCGGTATCGTGAATTACCTTGCAGACGAGTTGACAGTCGCATCCGCATCGCGGCGCGGTAGCCTGCAGAGATACCAATTTAGCAAGGGATGCACGTGTGAATTTAAACGTGGAGAGATGTCGGAGGCAGTCTCATTTATTCTAGTTATCTGAAGGAGACATGTAGCTTGGTTACTGTTTAAATCTAAAAGCTAAATTATCCACCCCTGACGAAAACGGGGTGTTATTAGTTTGGCGTAGGTGATCCGTGTAAGTGTCTGCAGTTTTTTGCGTCGGAGGTTACAAAGGTCCGCCATTCATTGTAGCGATGCTTTTTAGATTTAATAGTATAATTATAGGCATAGTTGAGCTTAAGGTTAAGGCATGTTCTGTAACATAGATTTTCATACGAAATAACATTGTCCGCACATCGTAGTATGTAGGAACTGATTACTGACCTTATAAATTATTAGTCTAACGCCTTTTCAACAACCAGCAAAGCATACAATCGCCGCTGGAGCCCTAGAAATTCCATGCACTTTCGACAAACTTCACTGGCTGATTTAGACACTTTACCAACACTAAAACATAGGTTGTGGCACATCAAAATGTTCGTCGTGACACGGTGCATTCATTTATAATTACGCTCATTAACGCGAATTGAAAAAAAATACTTGAAAATAATAACAGGGTAAATAATAAATAATTATGACACATCCCAGTCGGTAGATTAAAAACAAATGTCAAATGACAGTTCCGATTCGCGCAAGCGCTACAATTTGATTTCGTTTGCGTCACAGTTTAAAAAGTCATAATATTAAAACACGAATAGCTGAAAAAGTTCATTATTTGAAGAAGTTTATATTTAAAGTAATTTAATAAATAATTGAATGTGTGTCGATTTGCGACACTAAGACACGGTAGCAGCGTTTACGCATGAGCGTGTTTCGAAACGAAGTATTGTACTTTTTTCTAGACACTGATCGACGAAACTGACAGATCGATACGAGCGAGATTAGAGAACAGACGCTGTGACTGGGCGTACCCGCCGCTCCCGCGCGCGCGCGTCGCGCTTGCAAATAAAAATGTTGTAGCTTGTCCACCGTGGTTGCCGAATAAGCATTCTTTTAGAATTGTTCCTAAGCTGTCTCAGTGAGGTGAACCGTGTGACGATGTGCAAGGTGTTTGTGCGCGCCGCCGTAATGGAGCAGTGATCATACGCTTTAGCCACCGTAGGTTACAAGCTTGAGAGCTCGTGGGCTTGTGACTCGTCCACGCGCTTGCTTTGGAGGTGCCCCGGCGACAGCGCGCCTTCGGAGCGACCTGCGTGGGCCAGCAGACCGAGGTGCTTCACACGAGCTCCCCCAATCTCGGGTACCGAGGAGCCCGTGAGTTCGTCTCCGGCTCCGGGCGCGGCTCGGTGCAGTTGCGACGGGGCAGCACTGTCGCATCGCCGCCTGGCCGCAATTGCGTCGGCCGTGACATCAAGGTCCCACAATACGGGACAACACAGGGAGGCGACGCTTCCCGCCATTTTTCCTGCCTCCTGTCAGTTCGGCGAACTGACAAGCGATGACACCATCACCGGCTTCGACGTATTGATGGACTGATGTGAGTGACGTGCGATCTGGTCGCGACGGACTTCCTGCGTAAGTGACTTTCTTTATACGTCTTGGCCAAGATTATTTCACGCTGCGTTTCTCGTATTCGTCGATTAATATCGGGAGCTCCCACGTTCGTATGCGTTGCGGATAACGATTTGTAGTCCTATCGTAATTAGCCTTTTGTAGAGCCTCTGCGAGGGCTAATAAGATGCAAAGTTGAGATATTATAAGTTTCGTATGTTAAATTGTTTGGCCTTTTTAATTCATTCCTTGCAAATACACCAACAAGGCGAAACCAAGAGGACCTTTGAACTAATGGTTCAATGACTTGGTCCGGCTGAAATCCGAGCAACTTTCTTTAATACTTTGTAACGAGTAACACCACATATCATCATCATTACACCAACCTATCACTTTTTATTCGTTACATCATGCAGGATATTTTAAAAAGCGCATGGATTGTGTTCACTTGGAAATTTTATATTTTCATAGATCCAAGGAACTGTATGAGTACCTAAGTATTTGATACTTAGTTTAATTAGATCCCAACAAAAACATGAATGTGAAAATGGCAGCCAAGTTCAATACGCGATGCGTGGTTCTCGTCTTCACCGACAAAAGAATTTAGATCTGGATGGATGCCAAGTTCCGTAGATTATTTGAAAAGGTGCCAAGTTTGGCACTATGTTCTTTACAGTAAAGCTAATTTACTGCAGCTTAATGCATTTTGAGCTTTATCTTGGCAGTGTTTTTAAATATCCAACAGCTTTCATGGTATTATAACATACTGCATAGAAAACTGCCAAGTTAAGGCTCAAAATGCATTAAGCCGCAATAAATTAGTTTTAAATTAGTCTTACTGCTGTGCACAGGCACAGGCCTCCCTCCTCTTATAAGATGAGAGGGAACGGGCAGAAGTAATTTACAAAAATAATTATATATTATTCACTAAAACAGTAAGCTAGTTTAATAAATTAATGACGATGATTTTGATTAATTGAAAAATTTGGATGTTAGACGTTTGAAATAGTTTACCGTGTTCCTATTTTTCTGTTGGCTTGGCGTACGGAACCCTAAAAATGTCATTTAATGTTACATATTCTTATAGGAATACGCTAATTCACTAAGTTGTAAGTGGTTGTAAGTAAGTTTCCATAGCCGATTTGACTATAAGAAATGTCATAAAAAGAGACATACATATGCATAACTTCGACAGTGGCGTAAAAATATTGATGCCAGTTACAAATAAACTCAAAATACGGAAGGTTTTACATCGGTCTCACTTGATGGTGTTTGATAAGGTGACAGCGCATCGCGGCGTATTGTGAACGATACCAATTTACCCTGGAAGCTGCACGTGTGAACTGACCTTTATATCCTTATAGCAATACCTTGGAAACAATTATTGAAAAACGAACCTTCCATGATGTGCAATAAAGTTTAAAATTCAGATAAAGTAAAAATAAGATAGGGGATATTCCGGATTGCGGAGATATGTCAGGGATAGCTGTGCGCGTGTACGTACGTACTTTGAACATCACAGTTTCATAGTTTATTCATTGCTGTCATAGTATTACAAAGTATGGTCAGTTAACTGACTATTGGACAAAGATTCACAAATGGTCAGTTAATAACGGTGATATTGATGGTAGATAGTACTGCCGTTCTGCCCAGTCCAATAGAGTTTCGCCAATATAGAATTTGTAAAGTGGCAGCGTTATTCTAAGAAGTAAAGTAACGCTAGTACGATTCACCTCGCCCAAGGCAAACCAATACGTCAGACCTCCAATTACGTGTTGTCATTACGACTCCCAGCGTGAACATTGTAGCTTAGCGGGAGCACAGAATAAGTAATATGTGCCTCATGCGTGACGTTTTTAACTCATAAGTCGCTCCCTTTCGTTCACTGCGATTCCGTACAGTCACCGTTTGAGCACCGGTGTGGCCGGACCCTAAGGCCGTGTACAGAAGGAGTCTTGACGCTGCTAGCGATCTGATAACTTTTTATAATTGAAAGTAATATGAGCTTGGCAGTTTTGGCAGCGACTTTACATGAAATGTATTGAGTCGGTTTTTTAACCATAACCATATTAGCCGCAGGTCCACTGCTGAACATAGGCCTCCCCCAATTTCATGGGGGTTAAAGGCCATAATCGCCTCGGCATTCGGGTTGGCAATCGCAGTATCTCCACCGCAACTCCAGGGATGCTGCTGCCCCGGTGGTCTTGCTCGTAGTTTTAGGGCATTCTCGTAGCCGATAACATGCGAAACACCGTATGTAGCGGAAAGCGCCTACGAGACAAGCACCCACTAGCGGGTTCCTGGTACTGAAAGTAGTATACAATAATAAACGGTCTTTTTGTTAAAAAAAAAACTGTTACGGTTTGGCTTGTTTGGATTCGGGTCCAAACAAAACCCGGCAACCTGCTAGGTGGGTGCTTGTCTCGTAGGCGCTATCCGCTACATACGGTTTTTCGCATGTTATCGGCTACGAGCGTAGTAGCGCTACGAAATCGTTGGCAGTGTTAGTTAACATTTGGAAACCATAGCAAAATATTCATATTTCCATCTTAATAATACGAGTACACTATATTATTTAGATTTTTTTTTAATATTTAAGACCAAAAAGTCCATGAGGTTGGATCCCTGCGGAAGAGTCTCCATAGGGCTACATTCCCCCTTTGCCTATGCCAATGCCGCTGGACAAGGAAGGAGACAGCCTTACCATCCCGGTTTATTATGGTCAGCTACATTACACATATACGTTGTAAAATGTAAAAGGTTCTTTTCTTGAAGGTTTGAAGGACTTCCCAATTAACCATGTTTTATTAGATTTCCATTATGCATAGTGGAATAAAATTGTCCATATACCTATACCTATGCGATGGCAACTTGCCTACACTGCTTTTTATTTTGCACACACGGTATACCATAAGCAATTCCACGCATATCGAGCCAATCAGTCTTTTGTACAATCAGTGCACTTGCAACATGACTAACCTGCAAAAAGAAATGTTTGAATGAATATTTTGCAATTTCTCCACAGTACAATGAAGAAACTACAAAGGCACTGTTCTCGTCATTCATTTTCCCGGGAACCTTACTTATTACAGCTAGCAAATATGTTTCAGGAGATAAAATTAAGAAATATTTACACCAGGCATTCGAAATGTTACGTTCAAAGTGAGGTAGGATTACGAAATTAAGGCTCGCTGTGGCATTACCACGAAATTGGATGTTCGACAGTAATACAGGTTTATTTGTGCCGAATCTTGGCGTGTAAGTTGAGACCTCGTACGTTCAACGACACATCCAATTTTCCGCGTTGATTTCAGACGGTACACGGTATTGTGCGCTATTCAGACTCGTGCGCACTTGTTGGAATTAAATTGGGAGAGTCGTTTGTTGAACCTATAACCCCATTATTATACAGTAACACTACACAGTCTTTAATTTCAAGGTGTCCAAGGCACGAAATAACAAGCCGCCAAAAACGTCACACGTCCAACAAAATACAGTTACTCGTATCAAAGGGTCGAAATACACGTAAATTTTGCGCTATGCCACAATGCGCATCTATAAAATACCTTTTTTAATTGAAATAAATTATAATCGAGGCGCTTTGGGACTAAAAGCAACAAACATTGAGTTTCCTCAGTTACAAGGTGGACTGATGAGCTGATAAAGGTCGCGGGAGTCCGCTGGATGCGGGTGGCGCAGGACCGGTCATTGTGGCACTCTTTGGGGGAGGCCTATGATGACTTACTTTTAAAGATATTGAAACACATACCTTTTTCGCTCTCGTCACAATGATGATAAATAAGTGACAAAGACTTGTTTCTGTGTTCTAAACCGGAAAAGAACACTTTTTAAACGTGCCCAAAGAATAGGATTAAAGCATTAACACTATATGCATTTTGCTGAAGGCTCCAAAACAGAATAAAACCCCGTAACATTTGGCTTCGCGCCTACCTATTCGCAATACGTTTCGTACACGTCTATGAGCACCCCATAATATAATTTGACCCCGTGATTAGGGATGTTACGAATATTCGCATTCGAATATACGAATGATTCGCATTTGAGATAACATTCGTGACATCCCTACCCGTGATCTAAAATAAAAGACGGCTAGAAATCAGTTACACTGGTACTCCTATTGAGCGATTGACATGTAAGCCATGATGAAAATCCCGCCTACAGCCGTGAATTATTCGTTTTTCTTCAACGCACACAAATCCCGGTTTTACGTTTATCCGTACCCCGTCACACCTATCCCGTGTTTTTATGTGTATTCTGGCGTGTGTTTCGTTTACAAATGTACTGATTGTATCGCTGATTGAAAATCAAAATGGAAAACACGACAGTTCTTAAAAGTTTACGACACGGGAGTTAATGAGTTTGACTTATACCCCTTTACATTTCATGAACTCGTTACATTGAGAGCGCTAAAGGTATTTGTATTGTTCGTTTTCGAGATTTGGGTAGCTCTGCTATAGGTGAAAACTTAAGAAAATGACCTGTTGTTATCAAATGTGACGTGTTCGAATAGACATTACATATTTAAAATGTGTAGCACAAATAAAACAAATATCTATTCAAACACGTCACAGCACCATACAACAGGTCATTTTCTTAAGTTTTTTTATCTATACAAACAACGTATCAACTCAACCGCTATCATTTTCCCTGCCTATGTTATGTTTAGTTCCGTTTATAATCTAGAAATCCCATTATTCAACAAGGCATTTAAAAATTGAAATCCAAAACTACACGAATATGATGCATATCTCGTGGTAACCTCTAAAAGCAATAAAGCTCTTACAGAACTAGCCATTTCACAATAGAAACATGCTATTAGGATCGAATACAATCCTCGAAATAATTATGTCTTAGTGAAACCGTATCAATAATACGTGTGCTAACTCGGGGCACTAAAATGACAGCTTTTAGGGAGAGACGAAATATTTTATCGACTTATAGGTAATATCAGTATTATTAAATTGAGTATTATTTCGGATCAAAGTGGGCAAATAATCGGTAACCTATCGATGTTTCGAAAATCCTTTGGCCGATTTTCACTTGTCCGAAAACGGTTGCTCGAATGTTTATAATCCATATACATTGCTTACCATATTTTTTGAAATGTCTCTAGTTTCCTATCCCACATCTACATTTTCCCGAAATTCGATAACCAGAAGAACGGTTGCCAAATTTATTATTTGACAACCGATTTGTTAATCACCTTTTCATAAATCCGATGCTACGCGAAATCGAAATGGGTTAGGTTAGGTTAGAACGGCGACCCTTGCGGAAACAAACATTTGCTAGGAAAGTAAGAAAGTATTGAATATAGGTTAATAAACCGAATAAGGAACCGGAATAGGGACTTAGTGGCAAAACCGACTCTAATCGCGGATAGGTTAGAGCTTTGCTCCCGCTTTCGTCTTCGAGGTTATTTTTTTTATAAAAGAGCGGAAAAAACTTGTTATATAAAACTTTCATACAGTATAGTTAAATTCAGCTATTAGGTAAGTAAATAATGAGGACATTTCATGTGATCTCAGCCCCAAAATAAAATAAATTACTAATATTGAGTTGCGTGCAATGCGATAGTAACACTTTTTAAATATTTATTATATGCGAGTTATTACTGCAAGAACGAACGAACAAATTTACTTACTTACAATTTTGTTTGTTTGTTTGTCGATCTGATGGGCGGGGCGTTATAGGCAACGCGCGTTATAGGGAAAATAATATTTCGTTCAAAATACTTTACGCCACAAAAAGTAGTTGGCAAATGATACTTCGGAATTTTTACAAGTGTTGATTCGAATCATAAGCGAAATAAAATTGCAGCGAACTGAGAAGGGGGGAAAGTAATGAACAGGGAAACGTACTTTCGGGCAAACAAAATTTAGGCTAATTAATAAAATGGGAAACGTTTTCGGGGTATTAATAATCGACATTACAATTTTCGACTTTATGATACGAGTAGGTAACCCTTAAATAGCTAATTATTTAAGTGATGCCTCGGGGCTCGAACTTGACGGAAGTGAGGGAGATGAAATAATTTATCCACTTATAGATATGGATAGATATTACTAATTACTTGTAACTTTCTGTATCTGTCCTAATCCAGCCCATGGATTAGAAAGCCAGAAGATGCTCAAGTTACTCTGTTTACAATGCGCGGTTACCTATCATAAAGTCGAAAATTTAAGAGAGAACATTTGTCGTATTGCCAAATTTAGATTTTGTACAGGTTAGTTTTAATTATTTTTAAGTTAGAGTAATTTCCTTTTTGTTATTTCACATATTTTTCTGAATAAACCATATTTTACAGTCAATTTGTCGTATTTGTTCCGTTTTAAAACACCTATTTCAATTCTGTTTTCAAGCCAAGTAGATTTTTAATTATTTATTAACAATATCTTGTCTGATGAGCGCTAAGGGGTCCTGATCTTGGCTTGGCATGACCTTTGTCTGATCTCTAATTAAGCTGAGCCTCGAAATAGCACACTAAGCAGGATTTACGTTTGTTGGCCTTCCAGGAATGAAATTTATACCATAAAGTAATATTATAAATATATTGTTCTTTTCTCTTGTATTTTGACGACCTGTTTAGCCTAGTTGGTAGTGACACTACCTCCGAAGCTAGAGGTGCCGGGTTCGAATCCTGTTCTTGGGTCTTGGATGTTTTCTATGTATTTAAGTATGTATTTATCTATATAAGTATGTATAAGTATATCGTCGTTTAGTACCCATAGTACAAGCTTTGCTTAGTTTGGGACTAGTCGATTTGTGTAAGATTGTCCCCCAATATTATTATTATTATTATTATTTATCTATAAGGATGTATATCGTCGTCTAGTACCCATAGTACAAGCTTTGTTTAGTTTGGGACTAGGTCGATTTGTGTAAGATTGTTCCCAATATTAAATTTATTACATTATTTATTGTTTAATAGCAAATAGGTACGTACCAATAATCAAATTTTGAATCTATTCAGTATACCAACAGACAGGAATTACCAAATTCTTTGGTAAAATCATGCCACACATATTTTAAACACTTTTTTTACACCTGTATTTAGTTGAAAAATGTACTTGATAACTGGAAATGATGATAAACAAATAAATAAGTATTCAAATTCATTCATTTATTTAACAAACATATATTCCTGCATGACATTTGACGAATATAAATTTCCGTATAAAAAATCGGATACCAGAGAAGAATAAGAACTGCGGACGCAAATAATATCGCTGTATCGTATCGTGCAAGATGTATATAAGTACATTTTCTCAAACATGCAATGAAATATTGATGTTATGTTCCTTATAATAGGCTGCGAAGTATGACGTTTCAGGCGCGGCTAGGACAAGAGGTCGTTAATGGAATTTCATACAAATCTTGCAGGCCAAGGCCGGCAAAGTCCTCTTTTTTAATTCCATTCCACATAAATTTGTGGCTCAGGCATCATGACATTCTGCCACTATGCGTATTAAAAATAAAATTTTGATTTTTTTTGTTGTTTATTTCATTTCATGTTTGAGAAAAGCACTATATATACCTCGGCGGCAAATTTGGGGTTGCCAGCCTTAGACCTATCCGGCATCGCTTCGCTCGGCCGTATATATGTCTTCGGCCGGCAACCCCTTTCGTCCCGGCCTCTGTAGTAATGTACTATTAAAACGCTATTTGGTTCTACTATGCTGTAACAGGTGATCAATGTTTTATCAATGAGATATTTTCAACCATCATATCTGGAATTAAATAGGGAAACACATTTTGTTAGTTTTTAATAATTTCGATGAATTAGTATTTTGGGATATAATTTAGGACTTGCAAAAAGCCTCTAACATTATTTCTTCGGAAAAACCGAGAGTTGAGTTTCCTTGTTAGTGCCGTCGATCTCATTTATAAAAGATTTATTTGATCACTTGAGTCCCGGCGCCTGGAGATGAACCGGGTTCGAAATAATATATATATGTGTGTCCTCGCCGTCTTATTTTCAGTGCTCGCCACAATCTTCACTAAACATGTTAGGTACTGTAAAAAATTTAAAATATTGTTACATTTTCAGGACACATGATCTCATTAACGTCCTAACTAAAATTGGCAAACACCCCAATTTATTAATGGTTAGATTTTTCCACGGTTTCGCTTGCAATTTACGAAGAACGCAAGCGGAGTTGCGGAGTAATTCCATCCACCGATCCTCATAAGTGATTTAAAAAACCGGCCTAGTGTGAGTCGGACTCGCGCACGAACGGTTCTGTATTATCTATACAACATTAATAAACACTTTATTATAGCCTACCTATTTAATTTAATTTAAATAAATATATTTATTTATTTTTTATCAGTAATAAGAACGTTAAATAATTTCAAATAGAATTTTGGTCAAGTGCGAGTCAGATTCTAGTTTTCCCATACATTTTGAGACCCAGCGCCCGATGAACACAACGAGCAAGTTTATACAAGTTTTTTTTGTATGGGAGCTCCCTTAAATATTTATGTTATTTTGTTTTTAGTATTTGTTGTTATAGCGGCAACAGATATATATCATCTGTGAAATTTTCAACAGTCTAAATATCACGGTTCATGATACACAGCCTGGTGACAGACGGACAGACAGACGGACGGACAGGAGGAGTCTCAGTAATCTCCCGTTTTACCCTTTGGGTACAGAACCCTAAAAAACGAATGTAATTACGTAATTAGGTTCACGGCTGAAACGACATTTAAAATACTATATCCATAACCTCACCTTACTCAATATTGCACAATGATAAATAACTTCGTCTGTCCTCCAGAGAGCAATAAAATAGTAGGATTATCGGTACTAAACTGCTTTTAATTTATCACCCCGGAAACATTTGCAATAATTAACGATCGGATGCCTAGTTCAGCACAAACTATGCCCAAACGGCATATATCCATTGCAGTCTCAGTTTCTAGGCCGTCATACGTCATTTGGATACCCGAATGTCAGATAAACGCGATTATTGGAACATTTGAAGCATGAATATAGATACACGTGGTTTTATTTCGTAATTCTCTTTGGCGGATCAATACATATGTGGGTATGTGTGCGTCAATGAAATTATTTTCAAAATTGCTTTCTTGCTTTAGCGTTACTGTTTAATACAAAATTAATTTAGTTTGGGATGGCGCATAGTTACTGACGATTTCTCAATGTAATTTGAGACGGTATTAGTGCCGTTAATAGAAGCCTAAGGCTGGGTTGCACCTAACCGTCTGTAATCGTAAGCTGTGTTCGTTAAAATTTGAAAGTATGGAATGTTTGTCAAGTTTCTATAGGATGACAGCTGCCGGCGCCATATTTAACGTTGATCAGTCTGTGATGGTAAGTCGGTGCAACCCAGCCTAAGGCTGAGTTGCACCAAACCGTCTGTAATCGTAAGCTGTGTTCGTTAAAATCTGAATGTATGGAAAGTTTGACAAGTTTCTATGGGATGACAGCTGCCGGCGCCATATTTAACGTTGATCAGTCTGTGATCGTAAGTCGGTGCAACCCAGCCTAAGGCTGAGTTGCACCAAACCATCTGTAATCGTAAGCTGTGTTCGTTAAAATTTGAATGTATGGAAAGTTTGACAAGTTTCTATGGGATGACAGCTGCCGGCGCCATATTTAACTTTGATCAGTCTGTGATCGTAAGTCGGTGCAACCCAGCCTAAGGGTCGGTTGCACCAAACCGTCTGTAATTGTAAGCGGTCTTCGTCAAAATCTGACGATCACATGCGGATTTTAACGACCGTTAAATCCGTTGGGTTGCACCATCTTCAAAATCACGGATTGTAATTGTTAATCGGGTTGCCACTTAAGAAACGCACTTCCAACAAAATAATTTTCGGGTAATTATTTTTTCATATAGCAACCGAGCATGAAAATTCATTTTTGTCTGTGCTCATGTCACTTTTGACAAGAGATAAACACGCGCTATAAGCAGCTATTTATTAAAATACTGATAAATTCGATAATATTTTAGAGAATATACGTTACTTACACGATCAAATAACAAAAAGTAGTAAAGAAACTTGCCTCTAATATTCATGGGCAAAATACAGTCTACCGAGTGAGATTTCTCAAAACGACGACCCTTCATTAGAACATCTTGTGTTTCACAACCATTCGGAGCTTTGTATGTTGGATTGATGATATTCTCCTTCTTCAATACCTACGGTGAGTTATAATATTTTACGTCTATTACATACTACCGCTACCTACCTACTCACGAAACCTAACCTAACCTCTAAAGCTGTTTACAAACTAGTTTCAGTAGCCGAGCGTTAAAGCACGCGACTTTCAATCTGGAGGTTGTGGGTTCGATACCCGGCTTTTACTTGGTCAGAGTGTGAAATATCATATGACATCGATTATAACTTATAACATTAGCTTTTGGGTGACGGCGAACATCAACTGGTTTAGTTCCAACAGGTCTAGTTTTCCCTCTGGGTTGGAAGGCCAGATGGCAGTCGCTTTTATAAAACTAATGCCTATGCCTAATCCTTGAATTTGGATACCAAAGCAGACCCCGGACTCCTTTAGGACATAACTAAAACAACTTGATTTTTGTAGTAAAAATCTCAACAAGTAGATGTTGATATATACAAATACTTGTATGGTGTAAATATCACATATGTCATGTTTTTATTAATATGGGAATTTATTTCAGGTGCAGAATTAAGATGCATGAGCAATAATTTTAGACCGAAGTGAAAGAAACAAAAATGTGTTGCACATTCAAACCAATTGAAATGGAATTATTAATACCGGGATTAATAGTAACCTAGAAGAACTTAACAATTTTACATAAGCTTCTTTTGAATTGTAATAAAAATGATGATTAAAATTGTTCAGTTTTGTTTATTATTTGCCTTTACAGATATTTACTGCATAGTTTTTTCTTTTTTGATTTCATACCAAATGCACTTACATATTAGGTTGGTAGGTATGATATTAAAAACTTTGATTTCATCAGCTTTTGTTAGACCCTATCTTACTTATAAAAATAGTGATGTCAGCCATTAAATAGATAAGACCATCATTTTCACCCAATACCTTGGTTCATTTAGATTTCATCAACCCGCAATAGTCCCTGTGCTCCCTACGTCTGTGTGTCCCATCACTCCCATGATACGGCTGGGAATAGCATCCACTCAGTCTACACTTGCCTTTCATTAAAGTGTCAAAAAGGCTTCTTGTTCTACTCCAAATATAAGCAAGATTACATTCTGCCACACCATACTGACATCTTTAATTCCAATATTGATGAATGAAATTTAATCCAGAACATGTCCATATGGTTATACAATAAAATAATAACAATAATACCACACAAACACTAAACATTTCTTAATAAATTGTCAAAATTTTGTTGTTATATTACTCATAATTATTTGAATATAATAGGATAAACCTTTATTTACTATTGTTTTATGTATTTATATTATTTATGAAAGCAAATTTTATGAACTAATTATTGCTACACAAACAAATTTTGGCACTCTTTGGGGTAGGCCTATGTCATAGCAGTGGAGGTCCTTTGACTGATATGATGATGTGATGATGAAACTAAAGTTTGGGAGCCCTCTACAATATATTTGTTTTACAAATTAATTTATCGAATCGGTCATGTAATGTTATCTGTAAACAATACTGAGGTAATGTGTAGAATACTTGGGGTGTGGGTTGCTTTGCTCTTCTGCTGGTCCGCCTGCAGTGTGAAAATTAACTCATCTTTTACACACATGACTGGCTGCATTTTGATACTGCAATACTGTACAGAATAAGTACTACCTATAAGTACCCCAACATTTTAGGTATGTCAATATAGTAGCTAGGTACTGTACCAAATACAGATTCCTGGTAACATGTACATTTATCTGAGCTGAGGTGCATAGTAAAATACATAAGGTCTAAGGTTACATGTCCCTAGTATATATTAGAAATAAATACCTATCCATGGGGTTATTTCTAATAGATGCTAGAGACATAAAGAGATGTAGTTCTACAACTCTTTATTTTTCAAAATGAGAGAATGATAGAAACATTTGTGGACTTGTTCAATATAGCAAGTTGACTTTGAGCCCTCATGTACATGCATATGAAATGATAGGAAAATAACAAAGTCTGCTGTAAGCATCCTTCACCAACCTTTATTTTAGGATTTGTCTGAATGTGAAAGTCACTACGTCCAATGAAAAGGGGTAAATCAAATGTGATTGAATGAACCAGTACTTACAAATAAAACAACATGTAATAATAGTTGAACTGTTTAATATTTTTCAACACATTCAAATGTTTAATACAATTTAGGCTTGCTGAAAACTGTTCATCATTGTAAGTTAAACTTGTTTATTGTTGTTGTGACACTATATTAAACTTCTGTAAAGTTTGATACACGAAGATCACTGAGGTAACACAATAATGTTAGTTTTCCAATGTAAATTCGGTCTTCTCTTCATTTTCATAGCATAGCCCTTGAATATCCGCTTCAAAACAACTTTTATATGTTGTCCGATATTTTCCGTTGTTTCGGTATATACGTACTTCATCCTATATTGTAAGGCCTGTGAGACATGAATCAGTCTGTTCTTAGTCTAGGATATCTGCACTACAACCATATCGTCTTTCAAACTAGAAACTACATTTAATTCACATCACAAAAGTTTGTAAAAGTTTCCTTTGTTGCAGAGCGAAAATTTTGGTTGACAGAAGTGATTTAGGCATAAATCAGATTACAGAATCGCGTTCCGATACTTTCCGCGAACTGCTACATAATACGCTGCCATTTATTAATTAAATTTCTGTAATTTATTACGTAAATGGTCAAGAAAAACTATTTTTCATAATAAATATGGTACTATGCCGCCATATTTGACGAATGGATTTGACGTTAACAGGGGGTCGGACCACTGGTTAATGTAATCGTCATAATTTAACGTACGTCAAGGCTACGAACGGATATTGCAACGCAAAAATGGAGTTAACGTACGTCAGCGCCATATTTGACGTTGACCGGCCTGTAATCGTAGGTTGGTGCAACCGGCCCTAAGTCTTCTACGGTAGATGTCGCTGTAAGCCTCCCTAAGGCGATGCACGGACTAGTAAAGGATTTCGTGTCCGAGCTTGGTTGTTGCGATAGGTCAGAGGCTAGAGCGATTGGCCGCGTATGCCAGATGTCGCAGGTTCGAATCCTGCTTAGAGCATATTTTATTTTATTTTTTTCTTTTAATTTGAAATTTGCTTTCTTGGGGTTAGATATAAAGGTATCACGTATCATTTGTGGTATATTATACAAAAAAACATACCTATCTCTGAAGGAGCCCAAACTTGGTATTTTGAAAATTATTTTTGTTTCAATAAAAAAAATGGCTGAAATATAATCATGTCGTATATTTTTAGAATCGCCTCAAAAAGCCTTTCTGTCACACACGATAGATTTTTTAATTTTTTTTAAGAACTGCGCCTCAATAATTTTGTTTTATCTCTAGTATGCGTGTGCCAACAGGCTAAACTGTACATCGATTTGTGATTTTTCTTTGGAAATGGGCTCCTACGCCGTCCACTATATATAACAAAAACTTATCTTACATGCACTACTATTCGCCACTGGAAAGACGACTTATCTATGTTAATAGAACTGTAAGACCTATTCATCTCACGCTCGCGCTACGTACCACATATATTATTCGCGAACAACTTAATAACTGACTTTATGCCACACCTGGCCAAAAAGTGGCTTTCACCGCACGCTACGCGTACGGACAAAGCCGCTTTCTGGCCAAGTGTATTAATAAAATGATGTACACAACCCGGGAGGTAATAAATAAAGCCCTCGATCGCATATATATATATATACGTCCCTCGCCTACAGCTCGGGCCGCAAAATCTGCGATCTCAGCCTTTCTTTGCTTTACCACCCTAGTTGTGTAATGTACTATTATACTCATCGTTATTTTCGGAATCAACGAAAACCGATTTCATGTTCTTACTCAGATTTTAGTATATGAGTAAGGCACTAGAGCCAACAGCTTGGAACCTTCTTTCACTCATAATCAATTTAATAGGCCGGTCCGTTTGGTTATGATATCCTATTGGACCGGATGATCTATATTAGAACCCGTCCGTTTTAGAATACTTTGAGATCCGTAGCAATTTCATAAAGCACAAGGCGGGTGACAGCTGTCATCTCTGTAGAATTTATATTATAACTATACAAGTACATCGTTATTGGATGGACCGGACCTAAAGCGGGCATATCATATTTATGAAATACGTAACGAGATTCGGAAAGAATTGGCAAATCCCGACTTAGGATAGGTAGGTATATGTATGTATACAACCCACATCTCACATCTCATGAATAAATTAGTTAGTCACGTAATAAAACTATTACGTTGTAGGTACCACTTCCCAATCATTGATTTTGAGGAAATTACCAATAAAGTGTACCAATCTTTATTGGTTGTAACTTTAACTTTCAGAAACTGGCTAATCGAATTTAGGCAAATGTAACAGGCATGTAAAATTGTGTCTTTAGTTGTGGGACAGCCTTTATTTTCTGCAAATGTTTCGTTAACTGCAACGACAAAAACAATAAAATCCCCGGAGTAAATTTCGCGTTAAACCCGTATATATATATTTTTTTAATTTTACAGGTACACGTGTTGAACTTATAAAATGTTAACTGTGTGTTCTAGGTAATAAGTAATAAGCCTCCAAACGGCCAAGAAGAAATACTATGATGCAGTTGTACTTACAAGTTTTCAGCAGTTTGCTATTTTTGATAGCGTAAGGTGGACGAGGCGCTAGACAAAGCTCCTGGCGAAAGCTAATCAGCTCGGCGGCAGTCGGCAGGTCGCTGGTTGGCGGCCCGAGCCGCCACCACCGCTTGTTAGCCAGCAGCCGGCCAAACTTCAACGTGGCCTGACAAACACGCATATAGGTATAGTAGGTACATACCGACTAAGCACAATTTGGAAATTAATCATCATTAGCATCATGTCATCCGAAGAACGTCCACTGCTGAACAAAGGCCCACTGGATGCGGGTGGCGCAGGACCGATCATTGTGGAAGTCTTTGGAAAATTAATACGGAGGTATAAATTAATCAATCCTCAGAGAAGCATTAAAACTTATAGCTTATGCATACTAGTTGCTCTGTGAACTGATAGATCATGCGTTTCTTTTTTATTTCAAAATCGCCGAAAACTGATTCCAAAACAAATTCTATATAGTTATCGAGAATCTGATGAGAAATTAAACCCTTGACAGCGGGCTGTGGAAAACAGCGGGATAATCAGTAAACCTGGAAGCCGGACAAACGAAAGCATTTTTATCAAAGCAGAAACGGAGACATTTGTGACACTTGGTCAATAATTGACTATTATTGCCAATCGCTGCTTATTTCGGAGTGTTTTGGGGAATTAATGTGGAGTATTAATCGAAATTAGCGGTGATTTGTGGTCTCGCGTCTGGCAATGTGTAATCAGAGCTAATGATGCCTGTTAAAATAATACAATAGTGTTAATTTACGTTGCTCGTCAAAATAACAACCCGCTAGTAAACAGACACTCGTGGCGTGCACTAATTAAATTCGGAATGGTATTTCTAACATGAGTATCGCTGCTAATTGGGATATTCTAAAGCAGCAGTTATCAGAAGTGGTACCGTTAGGTGGAAGTTTCAGTCGCTTGCTAGAGAGCTCGGATGTTGTCGGACATTTTCACTAGCGATAGCTCGCATACGTAATATAACTGTATTTTAAATAAGTGCACTTGCTCGGTAGATTATTTACCTAAAACATTATCCTATGCAAGCAAAGTTTGCCTTTGCTGCCAGCAATTAGTTGCACTTAGCACATATTTGTTTAAGAAGGAGCATGTGTCCGAGGAATAATATTAGCATTTCTGATGTTTTAGTTTAAGTTCATAATAATATGTCAAATTATACAAATGTTCTGATAACGTATTCAGCGCACTAACTTATAGCGAAAGAGTCTCGGCCAACATCGCAAGAAACTCCAGATGCTAGACAGCTGACCGCGATACTCCTGGACAGGCTTGGATACTCCGGAGCCGCTGTCGCCCTAACCACAGGTAGCTCAGAAGGCCTACCGCGAACTGAAAACGAAGTATCTCCCTCTCTTTCAGACGAATTTGCAAGTGCGACAGATATTTCTTTGTAGTTTGTAATATCTATTCCCCAGATATTTCTTTGTCGGTTCGCGGAAGCTCTCCAGGGCCCACTCCACTGCCAGCGGCAGCCAATTAAAGGTATTATGTTTTGTGCTGTCACCGTCAAACACACGTGAGCAAACACGATGTTCAAAAATATCAACAACTGAATTGTCAATACGTTACAGTGCAAGTATAGAATTTATGAGCACCAATTTCATAATGTTGTTGTGAAGTGTTGAGAAGAAGTGAATTGTAACAATATTTCTTAAAATATTCGTACACGGGTCTAACACAAAATTTATTTATTTACCTTAATTACCGACGTTTCGACACGGGTTGCACCGGTCATGGTTGTGGCATGGCAGTGGCATGGCGTGTGGGTAATTAAATTAAGGTAAATAAATAAATTTCGTGTTAAACCCGTGTACGAATATTTTAAGAGTCCGCAGTAAACTCGGTTCTCCATACAAACGTTGTTTCGCTCTCATTTTAAAACGCCATGCTAGAATAACATGAAACTTTGTATACACAATGGGATCTGGCATATCTAGGTCGGAAATCAGTTTCTGTTCCTTGAAAATGTAATGGAGAAAAAATACAGCGATTATTAAGATTTTCATACAAGACTTTAAAACTCAAAAACTCGCTGTATTTTTTTCTATAACGATTTCTAGCAACAGCAACTAATTTCCAACCTAGATATGGCGGCTCCCATTGTGTATACAAAGTTTCATGTTATTTCAGCAAGGCGTTTTAAAATGAGAACGAAACTACGTTTGTATGGAGAATCGAATTCAGCCGAGCGTACTGGGGACTCTTAAGAATGTGTACAAATACAAAGCGCGTGAGTTTAAAGTGTTATGTAACAATATTTTCTAACCTGTCGAGCTAAAACAGGCAACGCTGGCTTAGCGTAGACCGGGGGACAGGCCAGCACGGCCGACAGTGGAGCGTACATCTTCATCACCATAAAGGGCAACATAACGTTGCCGGCAAAAGTTGGATCTGGAAGAAGAATCATAGCAATAGATGTCAACGTGCATGGTTTTCGTATATGATTATTTGTACTTAAACGGGACTTAACCTTATTGTTGGATGTTGACCTGGGTAAAAAATATACCTATAAGTATATTATTATTTGTCCATCAGTTAGATTATCGAAAAATATTGGCCACGTATTTTATACTTTATCAATCTAAAAAAATTACAAAGATAAAGATTGTCAAAGGTCTCGTGACTTCACGCGGAAATTAAAGCGCCAACGAAACGCACAGACCGGGCGCGGTGCGGTCGACTGTCGATAGTGTTGATTACTGCTTCATATATGTCACACACGCCGCCTCCGTTCCGCTATCCCGCGCGGTTTTTGGTGCAACGTCCCCCGGACCACGTTCGCTTTACCGCAAAACCGCCTCCGCCCCGCAACGACGCTGCGCCGCGCTCTGTGCGTTTCAAGCTTTAACGGGCTATATTTTTTGATTATCTAACTGACGCACTAATTCACATTTTCTATACATTACCCTCTCATTTCGGCTGTGTCTCAACATCGAACAGACTCGCGTAAGTGGGTACCGTTGAAAGGAAACTCGAAACTTCGCCTATGATGCATATTTTTGCCAACAACCACCTCAACTACCGCCGCACCAACGTTCAATTCAATACGACTTCAAACGAACATAGGTAGTACAGGTGAAGTACTTATAATAACGGAATTTAAAGGCACCAAGGAGCACCTTTGGGTGAAAATTAAACCAGGTAAGATAGGCGCCATACTAAGGCGAAGATACGAGTTTCAATGGTAAAAGTAAAAGTAGTTTATTCTTCAAATTAGGCATATTACATGCACCATCTACTAGCCGCACGGGTTTTTCGAACCACCAACTTTGATCACTTGATCTTTATTAAGCCTCTCACAGACTGGCGCGACCTAGGCCGCGCGGTCAATAGTAAGATTGTCATTAGCTGCCAAATTCACAAATGGCCGCGGCCGCAGGCCGCGCCAGTGTGATTCAGGCCTTATCGTCACCAAGTTGTCGTACAAAACGTACACTAAGGTTGTCAATCGGCCGACCGATACAAAACACTTTCCCTCTCATTCATAAGATTAACAAACCTCTGTTTACTAAAATTTCTTTTGTCCATTTCTAACAAACATAAATGTCAAGGTGACATAAGGATAAACAAACTTTAGGGGCATTATTAACTACACGTAATATAGGTTTAATGGACGTTTGTGAATAAGGGGGTTTGTGTCCAACCAGAGACTAAATTATGTTTTCAACTAGTTCTCAATTACAACTAGGAATCAATCGAACGGCATTACGTTAGTCCAGTTGTCCCCAGGTTGGAAAGGTCAGATGGTATTAGCTTTTAGCTTAATATACCTAGTGGGCATGCTTCCTGCCCGGCTAGTATGATAGCTTATACCGTCACGTTATATGTGATGTGTCAGTCCATTTTGGCCATATAACGTGACGGTATAAGCTATCATACTAGCCGGGCTGGAGCAAGTAGCTGCGGGATTAGTAACTGTAAGGGATGCCACAAGCCACGCGATACATTAGAGCTGGCTAATTAAAGTAGATAGATATTAGAAAATAGCAACAAATTAAAAAAACTGGCCAAGTGCGAGTTGGAATCGCGTACGAAGGGTTCCGTATCTATATAACATTAAACACTTTATTATAACCTTGTTTAATTTAATTTAAATAATACGATTATTAAAACATTTTAAAAGTAATAATAACGTTAAATAATATCAAGTAGAATTGTGGTCAAGTGCTAGTCGGATTTTAGCCTGATGAAGGCAACGAGCAACTATTTAAAAAAAATGACTGGAATCTCCCTTATATATTTATTTTATTTTGTTTTTAGTATTTGTTGTTATAGCGGCAACAGAAATACATCAACTTGACAAATTTCAACTGTCTAACTATCACGGTTCATGAAATACAGCCTGGAGACAGACTGACAGACAGACGGATGGACGTAAGACAGCGGAGTCTTAGTAATTGGGTCCCGTTTTATGCTTCGGATGTGGATCCTAAAAAGCTATGTTTTTGATACTGTGTAATATGACAAAATAATTACGAAGTCCAATACATTCAATAATGATCACACTACCAAAAACAAGATTATGACAATTAAATATTATGAGTCTAGACATCCTCAACATCGTCATCCTAGTGTTGCATCCGGAAGGATGCCCGGAGTCTACTACCTAATCCAAAGAATTGGCGAGGGTACTACTTTTTACGGAAGGGACTGCCATCTGACCTTACAACCCAAGGTTATATAAATAGATAAATAAAATAAAATAGAAGCTAAATAAATAAATAAAATAAAATATTGGGGAACAATTTTACCCAAACTAAGCAAAGCTTGTACTATGCGAACTAGACGACGATATACATACTTAAATACATAGAAAACATCCAAGACCCAACAACAAATATCCGTGCTAAATGCACAAATAATTGCCCTAGCCGGGATTCGAACCCGGGACCTCTAGCTTCGGAGGCAGTGTCACTACCATCAACTAGGCTAAACAGGTCGCAAACTGGACCTTACTGGGATAATTTACTAGACCTTATTGAGATTCTAAGCTTTATTGGGACTTTTCTTTATTGGATTCTGAGTCTAAAAAGATAAGTACATTACTCTTTTGAAATTTTTCAATTTTGACTACTTGTTTGAAGTACCTACCAGAGTTACTCCGACCTCGGCCACTTGTATAGATAATATTTGGTTAAACAGTTCTCATATAGACAGTAGCATAGTGAATGGAGTTCGTTCGGATCATAAAGCTCAGATGGTCAGGCTACCTTGCGAAGTAAAACATCCAGATCGCGTTATAGAAATAAGACCGCTGAGTAGAAGTAGACTAGAATTACTAAAGTCTAATCTACTAGTCGCCATGCCGAACACCCAGGTAGAATCAAATGATCCGAATGATCAATTCAAAATGCTTCTGAATACAGTGTGCAACGAATTTAATAAGACTTGTAGTAAAAAGCGTATTAAGATAAATAATAAAATGAGATTTAATGAGTGGGCAACTACCGGAATTCGGAAAAGTAGAGATAACTTATACCAACTTTACGAAAGGAGATCTTGCACCACTGACGAATGTTTCCATCAGTATGTTAGGGATTATTCCAAATTGTTTAAAACAGTGTGCACAAAAGCAAAAGCAATGCACTTGAATAATAAAATTAAGTCCTCAGATAATAAAGCCAAGACAGTCTGGAAAATAATAAACACAGAGACTGGGAAGAGAAATAATAGAGAGTTCACAATTTCTTTGAAAGTAAAGGATAATTTAATAACTGATGCAGTAAAAGTAGCTGATGAATTTAATAATTTCTTTTCTAAAATTCCTATAGTCACTACTCAAAGTTTAGCATCATCTACCACAAAAGCTGAATACCTTCTGAATGACAACGTAAAATTAGAATCACTAACTAATTTCAAATTTCATCATGTTTCTCCTCTAGATGTACTGAAGTCCTTTGAAATGTTAAAAATAAAGAGCACTGAGGACTTATGGGGCGTGTCAGTCAAGGTACTGGAATCTATTCTGGAGGTCGTTGCACCAACTCTAGCTCTCATTTTTAATAACTGTATAGACTATGGCATTTTTCCAGACTTAATGAAATGTAGTAAAGTAGTTCCAATTTTCAAATCAGGTCATAGAGATAATCCTTCTGATTATCGTCCAGTTTCTATCCTACCTGCGTTTAGCAAAATATTCGAAAAAATAATGCTTACGCAATTGGTTTCTCACTTTAATTCTCACAATATTTTGCACGCACAGCAGTTCGGCTTCACGAAGGGTAGGTCAACTACTGATGCAGGTGCAAGTTTATTAAAATTTATTTTGCAGTCTTGGGAAGAGTCGCACGACGCCATCGGAGTGTTCTGTGACCTTTCCAAGGCTTTTGATTGTGTAGATCATGGTACTTTAATTTGTAAACTTAAGTTTTATGGCATCAGAGGGCACGCATTAGATCTCATGAAGTCATACTTAACACAGAGAAATCAAAAGGTAGCGATAAATAAAGCCATTTCGTCAGAGACAGTGGTAGAGATGGGAGTACCTCAGGGGTCTATTCTAGGTCCGTTCCTGTTCCTTGTTTATGTAAATGATCTGCCATATATGGTAAGCCGAAGATCAGGCATTGTAATGTTCGCAGACGACACCTCATTACTGTTCAAGGTAAATAGGAGAGATACTGAACTCATTGAACCAAATAATACCCTCTCCATGATATCTGACTGGTTTGCTGCCAATAACTTAGTATTGAACCCGAAAAAAACGAAATGTATTAAATTCTCTCTTGCGAACTCATCAAACAGAAACTTATATACAAATATTAGACTTAATGGTCAAACATTAGAATTTGTTACTTCTACTGTATTCTTAGGTATTACATTGGACTCAAAATTGCAGTGGGGTTCCCATATAACAGCGATAGGAAGTAGGTTGAGCTCTGCTGCATTTGCAGTCAGGAGAATAAGGCAGCTTACCAATGTGGCAACGGCACGGTTAGTTTACTTTGCTTATTTTAATAGTATAATTACTTATGGTCTTATCTTATGGGGATCAGCTGCAGATATTGAAACTGTTTTTATTTTGCAAAAAAGGGCTATCCGAGCAATTTATAACTTAGGGTCACGTGAGTCATTAAGAGAATTTTTCAAAGAAATAGATATTCTAACCCTGCCGTCCCTATATATATTTGAAATAATAATGTATGTTAGGAAGAATTTGGGCAATTTTCCAACGAACGCTGATAAACCAATAGCCACGAGAAATACTGGGAAACTGAAAGTAACCTTCTATAGACTAGTAAAGGCGAAAAAGTCGTTCTTGGGAAATTGTATCAAATTCTACAATAAAATTCCTAAACACATTACTGAACTTAGTAATTCTAAATTCAAATCTGTAGTAAAACAAACACTTATTTCAAAAGCATATTATAAGATAAACGATTACATCATGGATAGGGATGTTTGGCAGTGATAGCGTCCTGCACGGGTAATCTATCGCGAAAATATGTTTTCTACTGTAGCATTGTTATTTCAGTTATTTTGTAGTAGCTGACACTGTAATTTATATTTAACTATACAATGTATATTGTTTTGAAAAAATGACACCTCGCCGAGTTTCTTACGCCGGTTCTTCTCGTGGCAGAGGTTTATTTTTCCGAACCGGTGGTAGTTTATTGACGTTCATAGGTGCATGTAATATGCCTAATTTGAAGAATAAACTACTTTTCCTTTTTTTTTTTTACTAAATATTAAAGAATGCTGACCTGGTACTATTATGTTATTAAATCTTCTGTCAAGATAAATGAGCCCTGATGATGATGTTGTGATGATATCAAATCGTAAAGGAACAAGGAATATTTATTCCCTGACACGACAATGATTTTATTATTTTTATTAAATAAATCTCATTCAATTTTAAATAAATCTGTCTGAAGTTTTGCTGGTCTGGCCAGCTATCACCCTTTTCTCATGTCCCTACCATTCTTAGAAAAAAGAAGGTATACGCATTCGCGCAATCAGTAATTTTAAACAAACCTTGCTATGCCCATAGGTACTGCTGCAGAGAAAAGGCTAAGATAAAGATAATTGCACTGTCTGCTATTTGCCAGGGTTAAAAATCGGGCTACTCACCATGATAAACCCTAGATGCATATCTTGCTGATGACGAAAACATCGGAATCGTGTTAGGGTAATAGTCTCCAGTTTTCTCCCATAGCTGCAAAATCGCCCCATCCTTAGGCCCCTCTATGTAGAATATCACTGTGTCGCCGGTATCCAAAGCAAAACCAGTCAATACCTCATCATACTCTTCGTTTTCTTCCAAATCATGATTAATTTCACTGACTAGTTTTAACATTTTCATAATAAGCCAAGTTTCGGTTATAAGGCAAATCATTCTGGAATAGCTCTCTAGTCGTTGTGGTCTGCAGCCAGCATATCCCATGCGTACTTCTAAAGTCATTTGAGCATCTAGAATGACATACGATGGGATTACCTGTTCTGGGTTGAGTTGCAATCTGATACCATTTTGATCGTTTGAGCAGAACGTTTCACGGCCTAGACTTTCCACACTTAATTTTGGTGGAAGAAATGCAAATTCCCCTTGGACAACACCGCTTACTCCTCTTGCAAGCGATCGCACATCAATCTTGGTGGCAGCTATGATGATATCAGTTTTGTAATCTTTTAATACGGGAGGACAGTTAGAACCAAAGACACGGTCCTTTTTGTCATACCCGAAAAATTGAGGGTTGCTGTTTGGGTTTGGGGCCTGCCTTATTCCACGTAGCTGTAAAATATAAGTAGGTATAATTGACAACATGTCACTTTTTAAGCGTGCTTTTTTGCGATGAAATCAAGTTGAGAATAAAATATTAATTATAGTGGTTATATTCTTAACTTCTCAAAAATATCCCTAATATCATATACAAAAATCAATTTCAAAAGTTTCTTATTCTAAAAGAAAGTAAGTGACAAGTGAGGCGTCACAGCATATAAAATCATACAGAAGCACAGCAAGCAAGGCGGATTTACTAAAGAAACTGTACTGCTGCTCTTTTTGTGCGTTGTGACTGTCACATTTCAGCCCTGTAACGTCTTCAGACGATGGTAGACTTTCTTCACATTTTCGTGAATATCTTGAAAACTACATAATAGCTGTAAAAATATAAAAAAATAAATTTTTGGGACGAAATGAGTCAAGATTTCATACTATGTAGTTGGAAATTTGGAATGTTGTCAATTCAGTGTATCTTCTATGTATACAAATCAATTCATAACTTTTTATCATTATATTGGTATCTATATTAACTAGGTTACTAACTAAACTGACTAAGCGCGCGTGGTCTCAGGCTAGTCTTCTTCTCCAAGCATAGAAGATAAAATTACATGTGTTGATGTGTTCTGCCTGTGTCTCCTAGGCGTGAGTTTATGTATGTAGGTGCTGGCTAACCTGAATTCGGAAGTCGTCATCCATAAACCCGCAGATAACCTTAAAGGCAACAGTGCGAGGTAACGGCAGTGCGTGTTGGTCCTTGAAGTTATACGTTATTTTGTTGCCTATGGCCTGCTGTTCAGACTCATGTATTTCTTCACCAACAGACCATTTTGTATAAATGTGCGATACTCTGCAATTTCACATCAAAACTTAAAACAGCATAACAGTCGTTGGATTTGTACCGTACTATCAGCTTCTTAATACGTAACGTAGCTATCTTCTCTCTATTGCTTTCACACTCGCTCTTGCATCCGTCAGCTTATTTATTTTGTCCTCAAGAAGCCAGAATTGAAGAAGGATATTGGGAAAGGGAAATTGGGAATATGCACTGTAGGTTTAATTTACTACTTACTTGTATTTTTTCAACGCTTTAATTGGAACTTCGAACACAGTTCCGATGTTTACAAAAAGTATCGATAGGTCGTCCGAGGCAGGCAAATTTTGGCTCGAGATGAAAACAAAAAACTCCCCTAGGTCCGGCGAGCGCTCGCCCACCGTCTCGAAAGGCGTTTGTCGCCCGATTCCTGGAACACGCAAATGGTCTTAAATTAACTCATCACGATCAACATTTCAGCACCGAATTGTAGCACAGCACTTTCGTTGTCAAGAATCTGCTTGTAAATTAGCTACTAGTTAGTAAACTACGGCATCGGTTTGACAACGGCAGTGAAGTGCTCGGAATATGCTAGAAGGGCGCTCTGCTCTGCTATGCTCATTGACTGTTCCCTCTATAAAGCTGGGGCAATGATATCGGCGCGTAGCGCTTGATGAAAGAACTTAAGCTTCATTTAAAAGGTCAAATGAAGATAAAGTTAGAATAAAAATAGCTGAAAAATGGCCCTTGTTTTTCAGAGTCAAGTAACTATAGAAGAAATTTTAACCTCTTCTTTGTGCAGGTTTTCTTGGAACTTGCCGCCGATTCCTATAGACACAAATGGCTGCACAGATCAAATATAAAAATTTACCTTTACCTAGATTAGGCTACTAAATACAGTGACTTACGTAAACTCAATAAATTAATATTAGCGTATCCTTTTGCTACCTACGGATTCTACTTGATGAATTTTTATCAATAAGAAGTACAAAGTTCTCAGTAATCTGTTTACCAACTTTCCAAGCCAATCGTAATTCGAGACCCCTTATGAAAGTTTTAATTTGGAATTTCAGATGCCAGGAGGTCTATTTTTGTTTGCAGCCACGTCCCAATCGTATTTAAAAGTGGTTCATGCGTTTCAGAACAGAAGAAAGAACGAGCGCACGAAACACATTGAAATGTGATTAGAGTGTGAAAGTGGTAAACCGAATTTAGGCCCAGATTGGGATTATCGATTCATGCCAACTTGCGCAATATGCCTATTTAGCCTGAACAATTAGACAAATAAACAAGAACAATTAACAAATCTCGGAGGATACGGACGGAAGTTGTAACAGCGGTATGCTGATGAGAAGGTATGTAGGTACATTGAAATAACATCGACGTATCGCGTACATTTTACATTGCTGATATTCTGCTTCTCTTGCCTAGTAGTGTAGAGAAAGGGATACCGATAGTACACTTGATATTTATTTACCACCTCTATTACCTATCTATCTGTACCTGGATATAGCCGAAATAGGGGCACAATAAGTCAAGTTTCTGTATCTACCTGGGTAGCTAGCACGATAGCGTTTTATATTATTCGGGTGGCAAAGTCCGGGAGCCGGACATAACGGTATAATGTATCGTGCAAGCTTGGCTGGTTATAGCCATAACTGACAACTTAGAAAAGTAGAAAAATCTCGACCTTTTAATTTCAAAGATTAGTATATCAAAATTTCGGCCCAATCGATTTAGATACTTAAACATATCTAAGGAACATCACCGGAAAACTTGCTTTCAAATAAATAAACCGCAATCAAATCGGTTCACCCGTTTAAGACCCATGAATGACACCACAGACAGACATATACACAGATACGCATGTTAAACTTATAACACCCCTCTTTTGCGTTCCGCGTCGGGGGTTAAAATAGTAGCCCACGAGCCAGCAATAGATTCTTATGATCAAGTTCCTTTAGGGCGATAACATTTTAATATGTTTAAAAGAGTTGTAGGTATTATGAAGCTCCGTGGACGTCAGCTGGGGCTCCGTTGTTGAACTCGGCAGTTGGAACCTCTCAAACACGCAAAAAAAATTGTCATTTCCTCTCGATTAGTAATATTGTGAAATAGCTAATCCAATGCCTTGAAGGGAAAAAACATCATCAGCTGACTATAAAGTAGTGGAAAATGTGTCTGCTAGTCACAAACATGGTTATTGATGCCTGCAGCTCTTTCATAATAGGTACAACTCTCTTAAACTCAAAACCCACAGAGCGGGCGCGGCGTGGTGCGGGTTGGAGGCGGTTTTGCATTTTTGATCTTTCCGAAACTGTCGATTACTGCTTCATATGTCCCACACGCCGCCTCGGGTCTACCGCGCTATCGAATACCGCGCGGTTTTTTGATGTGACGTGCCGCGGACTGCGTTTGCTTTACCCCTAAACCGCCTCCGTCCCGCAAGGACGCTGCGCCGCGCTCTGTGTGTTTCAAGCTTTAAGCATCATACAATTTGACGCCCGAGAGGAAATGACTGACGTTATGTGCTTCTGGGCCGGGGACTGTAGGGACATAATTAGTTGAGTTTCTGTTCGGTCTCTACCTGTGTTTGAATAGGGACGTAATTAGATTTCTGTTCCATGTAGAGCACAATGAGTCCAATAAAAAATAGTTACCAGCTAAAATACTATTGCCAGACAAATAAATTTCAAATTTGATTTTCGGTACTTCTACTTTCTTTTTCGGTACATCTGATTTCTTGATCATGCTTGACATTTCTCGTTCAGGTTCTTCGATCAAATTGCGATTGAGAATGGCTTCCTTCACATGATATAACACAGCATCTTGGTGCCTTATATCTACAATAAGAACAGTTAAGACAAATGTATCAATATCCGGATAATTCCAATTGGTATTAAATCTGCCATTAACACCTATTACTTTCTGAGCGCTCGTGGCCCAGCGGGGCCCGCATACCGCGTACGGTATGCGAGGTTAAGCAATGTGGGCGCAGGTCAGTTCTTGGATGGGTGACCGCTTTGAGTGGTTACTAACTGAGCGCTCTCGTGCTTTTTTGGAAGGCACGTTAAGCCGTTGATCCCGGCTGCTGTCTACGACAGCGTCGTTAAGCCAAGTTAGAGGCCTTCGGGCAGCTTGAGAACTTCTAACAGTCAAGTTGCCCACTCACTTGACAAACCCACCGTTACCCTACACGTGACCCCTGGGTGGTGCTAAAAGTGCAACATAAACTGGCAACCGTACTTGTCTTCTCGAAGATCTCACGGTTCGTAGGTAAATAAATGCCATACGATTAAATTAAAATTAAACCTATTACCTACTTTGTTCATTTTTTGCAATAAAGTTTAAGTAACTTAAATATATATCGTGTAGTAGGTAATTTTCATCGGGCAGAATATAAAACTATTAGCATCACTAGACGAGGTGACTGAATACTGATGCTTGGGATGGGGCTCATCCTTCCACTTTAGGTACAACAGTCATTATAAAGGACGCTCAAAAGTATATGCCGCTCAGCCTTCTATTGAGTACATACTCTTATTGAGCGTATATATATCAAGATTTTTTACAACAACAGTGGCAAACAAGCTGGACACGGGTATGTCCTAAAAGTACGACCAAGACCACCGGAGGATGGGCAGCAGCATCCCTGGAGTGCGGTGGAGACCAGCCAACCCGCGGCTGATATGGTTGTGGTTAAAAATCCGACTCAATACTTTTCATGTAAAGTCACTGCCAAAACAACTGCCAAGCTTATATTACTTTCAAGTATAAAAAGTTATCAGATCGCTAGCAGCGTCAAGCCTCCTTCTGTACACGGCCTTAGGGTCCGGCCACACCGGTGCTCAAACGGTGACTGTACGGAATCGCAGTGAACGAAAGGGAGCGACTTATGAGTTAAAAACGTCACGCATATAATCGCCAGCCCGCATACCAAGCGTGACGATTATGAACCCCCATGAAATTGGGGGAGATTGATGTCCAGCAGTGGTGGGAAACAAGCTTACGGCCTGCCTGATGGTAAGCAGACACCGTCGCTTATGGACGTTTACGACTTATAAGAATCACAAGCGCTTTGATGACCTTTTATTAACTGAGGATTCTGCGCGTTAACAGCTAGAGACTGGCGACCTTATTCAGCACCAAGAACACATCACCACATACGCTCAACTAATTTGATTTCTGGGCCACTTCGTAGGTACCTTGTCACAGTGAAAATGATTATGAAAGCTGCTAGAGATCTCATTATTATTGTCACTGTGACAAGGTACCTACGAAATGGCCCAGAAAACAAATTGGTTGATGTACCTAAGCAGCAAGAAGTGGTGTTATTAGTGTTATTACGGCTGCAGTCTTCAGTAAGGTGAAGGTACTTCCCCAGTTGGGCTGCTCCAATTATGCGTGAGATGACGTTCCGCTATAAAAGTATTCCTGAATACCTATGCAGCAGTTGGGTATTTATACTATTTATATCTTGCCACTTTCATATCGCGCAAAGAAGTGAATAAAACTACTGCAATGTACCTGTGACAGGATGCGGTACATCAAACAATCCATCCAAATAAGAAGCGGGTATGTAACTTTCCACTGTCTGCCATATTAAATTGTACAAGAACGTCTCGAGGCTTTGCTCCTCTGATATTACGGGAGCGAAATACCGTTGCTGGCCGAACTCCAGACGTGGCAAATACACTTCGACAACCTTGTCATTTTTCGCACTAGAACATAAAAGCAAGCTGCCTTTAGTTTAGAGCGCGTTATGTACCTATACGTAATCACGCCATTGCTAGAATACTAATTCACTTTTAACAAATGCAAATATATATACGTAGATAATCCTGTGAAAAAGTTCTGCTGGGCAAGAAATACGTGAGCTGCCGAATTAGACGAAAATGAATTCAGAAGAAACCCAATAGGTACCTATGCCTATGTTCATGAACCAATAAATTTATTTATTACCTGGGTACCCAAAAATGTTACCTATATGCCTAGCCTACGGCTTTCATGTTTCATGTAGGCAATAATGCTTAAATGATCTGCAGAAGCTCTCTCAGCCCGGTCTCACCATTAGCAGGGCGTCCATCCTTGTAACCTAAGTAGCGTGCCACTGCCACCACTCGCACAGCTCAGTCTAAAGTGCAAAAGCACTGCTGTAGGTACTCTCCCCACCGCCGCGACCTCACGGCACTAAGAGCCTCAGAAAAAAACTCGAAGTTACAAAATAAAGAACGAAGAAGAGTATTTCACAAGGGTTAAGTTAAGGTGACTAGCTAAAATGACGTCACCGCCCACAATATACCTAATAAGCTTCTGTCCGATACTTTCAAGGATACCTTATACGGCGGCTGCTCGTTATAAAGCTTGAAACACACAGAGCGCGGCGCAGCGTCGTTGCGGGGCGGAGGCGGTTTTACTAAGCAAACGCGGTCCGGAGCACGTCGCACCAAAAAATCTCGCAGTAGAGCGGAGGCGGCGTTTGCGCACCGCGCCGCACACGCTCTGTGCGTTTCGAGCCTTAGACGGACTCTCCCATTTAGACACTTGCAGGATGCGCGGTTTGATATATAGATTGACGTGTAAACATATCTTTGACGTCGAATGTATGCGATTCTTGCACTTGCGTAACTGCGGGGCTCACAATGGTGGTATAAAACAAACGAAGTTTTCTGCATATATCATCATAACCGCGTTAAAATCGGGTAGCTATAATATCTGCTTTTTGTACTTGGAGCTGAGAGCACCCACTCCAATGGTAGGAATAACCGTTGCAACAAAGTTTTTTAGTTCCGCAACCCGCACTGGAAACACGTGGCGTATGTCAAATGCCAGCCATCGACGGTCTAGAAATTGCCACGTACGCACCCATCCGGAGTTCATACCATTCCAGATCTGCAAAGAACACTATTCTAAATCTCTTCTATGCAGCTACTTATATGGTAATAGTAATGGGTGACGCGTCTTAATGTGAGCAAGAGACGACCAGTAAAAATTGTTATATTATTATAACGTGTTACGGGTTTTGTCCTGGCCTGGCCTACAATGCTTACTATAGGTAGATATCATGCCGAGTGATGTGGACAAGGTGCTTGCAATCGTCCTGAAAGCTGTAAGAGAGAGCGAGTCATTCTCTTAACTGGCAGCAATAAATAGTGTACTTATGACAATTAATTATTAGGTATGCTTACTTTAGCAACATGAGGCCATATGAGAATATCTATGTCAAAATTCTGTCCTGGATACAGCTGGTACTGTATCCTCATCCCCTGCGTGCAGGGCCCAAGATCAAGCCAACCTTCATTACAATCATGCCAAACTTCGATCCCGAGTATCTCGATAGCGAAGGTTAAAGTAAACGTACTTCCTTCGCCTTCGTTTAAGTTCCTAGTGGACGATTTTGGTGCCGCCTTTGCCATTCATATCACAAATAAACAAACAGGTATCAGTTGACACGATTTCCACGGATCAATGTCTAAATCACTGTCTGAATTTGACACTGTGTGTCAATAACTGTCTTCGTAATATCACGTTAGAGGTTGAGACCCCTACTGCGAAACGAAGTACATGACTCTCTGTCGCTCGTATACGCAAGTGCAACAGAGACGGAGATACTTCGTTTTCAGTGGGGCTAGTATGATCGCTTATATGTCGGACATATAGCATTCGTCCCTCTCGCACTTACATACTTGACAGTACGGGACGAATGCTATATGTCCGACATATAAGCGATCATACTAGCCCTGCAGTTCGCGGTAGGCCCTCAGTCACAGATAACCCCCTCTAGATAGCCCCTATGGACGATTTAGTTCGAATCAAAAGTCACCAAAGCAAGCGGTATGTGCGGGTCGCGGGGAGGTCGGTAACGTCGCTGCCATTGGCTGTTTCATAAAACGCGCGCTTTTCTTCAACATGGCGCTCGCGGCGTAGGGATGTGACGCGTTGTTTATTACCGGCTTTTACCGGTAATGCCATTTATTTTAGGTTAACAGTTTTACATAGCGTATATGCTCATCTACTGACTTGGTATCTAGAATAATATTTTAGGCATGTTTATACATAGTGTAATACAGTAGTACGGCTAAAGCACTGCTGAATTTAAAAAAAAATGCGAAATATTTTGACAACCACTGGCTTAGTTGGTAGTGGCCCTGCCTACATAGGCGGAGGTTACGGGCTCGAATTCCGGCCAGAGCATTTATTTGTACGAACACGAATATTTGTTCCCGAGTCTTGGAAGTTTTCTATTTAGGTATTTGTTTATCTATATCCATAAGTACAGTAAAACCACAAATATAAGTTACATCGGCAATCTTCGTTCACTCCGACGAGTGCAGAAAAGTACCAAATGAAATCGAATAATATGTATGACCAATTCAATAAAAAGACCTTGTTGCGTTATACGTAAGGTAGAATATGCAATGACAGGTGAACTAGTGCTCTCTCCTTTCGCGCAGCCAGACAAAATGGCGGGGCAGCCAGATAAAAGCATTGGGTCCCCCTCGTGACACTAGTCCTAACAGCTCACCAAGACGATTCGAAAAAACGCAATTGCAATGGCTCCACCTCTAACCAATTCCGAGATCCCTTATACTTCTTCGAAGTCCGACATAGGGTCCACCTCGTGATACCAGTCCTAATTGCTCATCAAGACGATTCGAAAAAATCCAATTGCAATGGCTCATTCTCTAACCGATTCCGAGATCCTTTATACTTCATCGAAGTCCAGCATAGGGTCCAACTCGTGACACTAGTCCTAATTGCTAGGGAAATCCATGTCCTAGTGGTAATACTGTTACTAATGTGTTATTTCATTAGATATACATACTTGATTTTTAGGGACATGCCGATAAGCTCAAGAGTTTACACCCACCTTATAGACACATGTCCCACTCCGAAAGACTAAGCCAGGCTTTTAGCAGTTTCTGCGTCTGAGTCCGGTTACTGGCTCTATGCACTTCCTTCAATTAATTTCGGCACTTTACTGGACGATAACTCTTTCAGGGTGGCTGTTGGCCTTCGTCTAGGCCTAGACATCGTCGTACCACACCAATGTCGCTGCGGAGCACAGGTAGATAGTTTAGGACATCATGGCCTTAGCTGCCCCAAAAGCGCCGGTAGACTCTCCCGCCACGCTTGTCTCAACGACATCATACGTCGGGCCCTTGTCAGCGTCCAAGTGCCTGCGGTACTCGAACCCAATGGCCTCGCACGGGACGACGGCAAAAGACCCGATGGTATGACGTTAGTGCCGTGGCGGTTGGGGCGGTCCTTAGTGTGGGACTCCACCTGTGTAGACACTTTGGCATCGTCACACATTGCAGTAACGTGTCAAAAACCAGGTGGAGCTGCCACAAACGCGGAGGCGGCCAAGCGCCGAAAATACATGTTATTAGGTTAGGGACTCTAGGCCCTTGGGGTCCAGAGGCTCATCAACTGTTTAATCTTATTAAAAAAAATATTACATTTACCTGTGATCCAAGAGCTGGGGCGTTTCTCGGACAAAGGCTCAGTATTGCTGTGCAACGGGGAAACGCCGCCAGCATCTTGGATTCTTTGATTCTTTTCCGCCAATGAGTGAGCTTGGTTAGCCGCGAGTATAGTTTTTTTTTTTTAGTGTCTTTATCTTTTTATTATTTCAATAAAATTATTTTAATTATAAGTTTAGTTATATTTAGTTTTAATTTAATTTATGAACATGTCTTTTTACTTATACCTGTACTATGTAAAATAAATAATAAATATGACACAACTGCTTAATAAATTTTAAAATAAAATTAAACTACAGAACAACTACTTCTAACCTAAATATTCCATTCAACTACACTGATTTGTGCCCGTATCGTAACTATAGCGTATAAATAAAATAGAACGAGACACCAATTTACTACTTTAATTAAAAGAACACTGGTAACACTTAACCTTTTCCAATAGAATTACAATATTAAAATAGTGCAACAAAACACGGACGAATACATAATTAATTGAAATCGGGACTTATACGGTAATGTCTAAAGCGTCACTGGCACAGCACTAGCCCGAGCATGTACTTTCGTCACAAGGGAGAGTATATTGACATTTGAATTGGTTGGAAAGGGACAAGAATACTTCAGTACTTCTTAATGGCTAGTGTAAAATGAACTCCGCCTGGCAAAATAAAATATGCCTTTTGTAATTAATTTAACTTCCTGTGAAATGTTATTCCGTCATTCTTGCAGTTTGCTGTCATTCGAGAGCTTTTCCCACACAACTTTACATAGCAAAAAACCATTTCTAATGGTTGAAATCGATTTTTAATGCTCGTTTATTTGACGTACGTATAGATCGCGAACCTGGACGACTCTGACTGAGAGCCGCGGGCGTTTATCTCTAAGGACCGAAAAGTAGCCGTAGAGATAGAACGGCCGCCTCGACGCTGACGTTAAAAGCCAGTGCTATTGGCTCTCGCCGCCGCTACGTTTTTGTTACGAAATTCAAATCACTGTCAAATTTTGGTGCTCAAAAAGTGACATTTCATTTCAGTTAATTCAGTTTTGCTTTGCGGCTTTTGCGTCGAGGAAGTGAAGTGTTTGCATTGACTTAGTGTATTTTTAATATATTCTAAATGCATCGCAAGCGCTGTATACCTGCTTGTAATAGCAGCAGTAAACGAAATACGTTATGCACAAAATGTCGACGGCCAGTGAGAAAGTTATGTTGTTGCTTGAAACTATTTTGGCAGCTCCGTTTAATATCTTCGAAAATTCATATGGGTTGAAATATGAAAACTACACTTTTGTATCACTTTGTGGCAAAATACGTCTCCCCGGAGGGAATATTAAAGCCGAATGCGTGTCCGACATAGTTTACCTCCCAAAGATGCCAATGGAACGCCAGCTAACTAACACATGTGGTGAAACAGGTATGTGATGATATAGTTTATGTTTTGATTAATATATTTAATGGTGTTTACAGTAGTTTTTCATTATTGAAGTAGGGCTTAAGTTAAACACAGTATTTCGCAACGTATAACGTATTAAGTAAGTACACTATTAGAAAAATATGACTATTCTTTTTTTGTTTAATTGTAAGTTTACGGCATGTAACTGTGTGTGTGTGTGTGTGTGCATTTCTATTGTGTGATTACGTTATTCGTCGCCATGAGACAGATTTACACCATATAAAAAGGGCATATTAGGATAATAATAATAATAATAATAATAATAAGCCCGCGGGGGCAGCTTGTGGCGAGCTGACGGTGAGTGGCGACACCGCGGACCCCTAATCTCCTGAGGGCCCTTTCCATCTGGCCCTCACCTCTGTGCTTGCCTTAATTGGCTGGCCAGAGTGGAGTCGCAAGAGCGAGACCTATGCTCCAGGTTGGAAGTGTAAAATGTCATAACGCCGGCGGCCTGCTGATCGGATTACCGGGATCTGGCTACCGCAGACTCACCTCTCGACAACCTTACAGCCGCTCAAAGAGATGTTGCCCCACTGTCGCACTGTGCGTGCGACTGTTATGTGGGGCCCACTCAGCGAGCTGGCGAGTCACCGCCTGCCTTTTACAATATTGAGACTGATTGTCACGGCAGGTGTCCGCTAGTCTCCTCCAATAGCCCATTATCCAGCCCTTCCAACATTCAACACAATAGCCCATGACCTTAGTTTCCATCGCAGCACAGTGATGCACTGCAATAGTCTTTGCACCTGGCGGGGACCATCTCCGGATGTATCACATTGTGCGCTCGGAGATGGTATCCGCCATGTGTATCCCTTACTTTTTGATTATTTTTGTCTTAAGGGGCCTCTGCGCTGTTGGCTTCGGCCCCACGCACGCCTTCCAAAGGTCCGGGACCCCATGGTCCCGAGATGTGGAAAAGACGTACAATAATAATAATAAGCCCGCAGGGCAGCTTGTGGCGAGCTGTTGGGGAGTGACGACCCCACGGACCCGAGTGCTCCAGAGAGTCGGTCAGGGTCTCCGTCTCCGGCGTGTCTTCGTCGGTCGGAGTGGAACCCCAAGGGGACCCGCAGGACTCTCGCCTCTGGCTTGCCTTCATTGGCCGTCCAGAGAGGAGTCGTCAGAGCTATATGCTCGCAGGGTGGAAGTGAAACTTGCATAAGTCGCGAGTGGGCACGGTGGCTGTTAACAGCCACTGGGTAGAAAGCGGTGCACACCTCTCCACACCCTGAGCCGCTCACACCGATGTTGCTCCTGGCCGTCTTTACGACGGCAGTTTCAGGGGCCCATCTAGGCAGCGGCGAGTCACCACCTGCCTCGATAACGGTGTAAGCATTGTTATGGCAGGTGTCCGGAACCTAAGTAATAGCCCAATCTCTTGACCAGCCAAACTTCAACACCATAGCCCAGTAATCTTTTCATTTTATTTACAATAGTCCCAACGCCTGCTGGGACCGGTTCACGGGTATCTATTGATGTACCCGTGAATGGGTTGTAGCAGGTGTATTACATAGTAAAACTCTCCAAAGGGCCTCTACGTGTTGGATCTGTGTCCCCACGCAAGCCTATCAAAAGACCGGGATGTAATGGCCCGTGAATGTCGAAGGAGAAACAAATAATAATAATAATAATAAAGGTTTATTGGCATACATTTTTTTACAATAGTTTCCAGGGGTCTCCGCACTAGGCTTCGCCTGTATCGCGGGGAACCAAATACAAATTACATATTGGAATTTCGTTACAAATAACATTTTAGGTAGGTACAACTAGAGAAACTTAAAATTAAATTAGCAAGTTTAGTTTCAATATTAGTAAGACTAAAACTAAAGTACAATATCCAAAATGGCTTCTGTCTCGACATAATTTAATGAGAGAAGGAAATTAGAAATTAGTTTTTTTGCCTCATTTATAGTGCATCCCTTAAGGTTACAATGTTTTAGGATCGCATTGTAAGTGGATACCTTGATATAACCTCCGAACCGCTTACCGAAAGTGGAATGTACTCTAGGAACTGGTAAAGCAAATACGCGTTTTTCAAGTATATTACTATAACATGTTAAAGATTTGAGAGATTTATGAGTAAGTAAAGAGACTTTAAGAAAGAACAATTGACGTACTGATAGGACATGTGCTTGCGCATAGAGAGCTGAGGTTGGATGGCGGAAAGGTTTTTTGAACATTACTTTCAGTACAGATCGTTGCGCTCTTTCAATTTCAAGCATATAGGTCTTCGCCGCACTGCCCCACACTGTGATACAGTAGCTGATTACTGATTGGCACAGCGCGGTGTAGACCTTTATTAACAAAGAGCTGTCTGCCGAATTACGGAGTTTTTTGAAAATTGATATAGCTTTTCTGATTCTTGCGGAAAGTTTATGAATATGGACTTTGAAATTAAGTTTTTCATCAACAAACAGACCAAGATACTTAACAACTTCAGTGCGTTGGATTGAGTCACAGTTACAGGAGATGTTTGGTAAATATTTACATGTATGGATTTTAATTGCAGGATAAATGGCTGGTTTAGAAGACGCAGTTTTGTGAAAACATATGAACTTAGTTTTGTTGTTATTGAGGGTCAAAAGATTGTCCTGGAACCACTCTGCTGCAATTCTCATACCTCTTTCCGTAGCATCAATTGTTTTTTGCCAATTTTTATGATTAAAGAGGATGACCGTGTCGTCAGCGTAACAAATAATTTCTGTGTTCTCAATTTGAAGATTAAAGATGTCATTCATATAGATAATGAATAGAGTGGGTCCAAGGATGCTTCCTTGCGGTACGCCAAAATTATTTTTCTCCATAGAACTCCTGAAGGAACCCACCCTAACAAGTTGTCTCCTCTCAGATAAATAGCTTTCGAACCAGGACAACGGTACACCACGTATGCCGAGATTTTGGAGTTTTTGGAGCAGAATTGGATATGAGACAGTGTCAAAGGCTTTAGCCAGATCCAGGAAGACGCCAATACACTTGGAGTTACTATCTAAATACGATGATACGAGATTAACAAGAAGTGAGGTGGCGTCCTCCGTGGATCGGTTTTGCCTAAATCCGAACTGCCTATCAGATAGGAGGCCATACATTTCTAGGTAATTGACTAATCGTTTGTTAACAAGCTTTTCCAAGATTTTAGAGAATGAACTAAGTAAAGATATTGGTCTGTAGTTACCGGGGATGTCTTTTGGTCCATCTTTATGAATAGGAGTTACGGAAGCTACCTTCCACAGGTCAGGAAAACAGCCTGAACTGAGACTGAGATTACAGATGTGAGTAATGGGCTCAATGATACTGTTTTTAATTAATTTTATTAGTTTATTGCTGATCCCATCCAGGCCCGGTGCACTATCAAGTTTTAATTGCATGATGATAGTTTCGATTTCCCGACAATCAGTCGGTTGCATGAAGAATGATGTGGCCATAATACTGTTCGATTGGTGTTTGTTTGCTAAATTTTGCTCTGATTCTCTAGTTTGTGACATGATATTACCAGCTAGCTTTTGACCAACGGATGAAAAGAATCGGTTGTAGTTGTTTAAGGAGTCTTCGGGATCAGATGAAGCAATAAGATCGATGGGTTGGGTATTTTTCTTATGTATGTTGCATATGTTTTTAATAACATTCCAAAGTTTTTTCGTATTATGATTGTTAGCAGAGATTTCGTGTTTTTCATGTTGTTCTTTAAGTTCACGCAGAAGATTATTACAAAAGTTTTTATATCTGTTGTAAGTTAATTGTAGTACTGTGTCGTTAGGATACTGTTTGGATTTTAAATGTAATCTATCGCGATGTTGGGCACAGCGTAAAAGACCGGGAGTCATCCATGGTTTAAGCGTGAATTTAGATCGAGGAATTTTTACTTCTTTTGAGTTTAATTGTAAGGCGTTTTTTATAATAGTCATAAAAGTGTTCGTTGCTATGTTTACATCGGATTCTCCCAAAATTTTACACCAGTCAGTCATAGAAAGCTCCAAAACGATGTTCTCATAGTCAAATATGGTTTTTATCCTATTTCGTTTTGGAGGATGCGGTGGACGGGATGATATTTCTATAGCGGAAGCTTTGTGGTCGGTAACATTGAGGTCACACACCAAACCTGTCACTAAACGATTACTTCTTACAAATATATGGTCCAAACAGGCCCTTTCGCGCGTAGGTAAGGTAATCGCGGGTGAAAGTCCATGTTCAGCAAGTAGACAAAGATATTCAGTTACGTTTGTTCGCTGGTTATTAGAGGTAAGTATGTCAATGTTTATGTCTCCGGCAATGACTAACTGGTTAACATGGCTGAGCGAGTTGAGGGTGTTTTCTAACGCAGGAAGGAAACTTGTGGTACTATTGAACGAAGGGGATCTGTAAATACCCAAAATTGTGACTTTATTAGGAATGTCTACCAGCAGACAACATGCTTCATCAAAACGGGGTTCCGACACTACTGCGTTCCACTGGTCTTTAACATAAACTACAACACCTCCGTTTTGATTAATGTTGTGGTAGGTGTGATAACAGGAATAACCTGAGATTTGGTCTATTGATAAAGTGTCTTGTATTCTACATTCGGTAAGAATTAGGACGTCAAACTCAACATGTGTTCGGTATAAATTTAAGAGAAACAAATCAAAATTTTTGTTAATACTGCGTATGTTAAAAGTTAGAATTTTAAAGTTCATATTACATTTAAAAATTGTATTACAAGAGTCTGGGTTAAAGATTTCATGACACGGTATATTAAAAGCAGAATCCAAATCGTCTGCTAATTCAGCGCTATCCATTTTACGGAAAAAAGAAAAGTCAATATTATAGTGTAAACGCTGTGTTCGGATATGTTGACTACTATACAGTTATGATAGAGACATGTGTTTGGCTGATTTAGGCTATAGTATGAAGAAATGGAATACCTTAGTTTATATGATAAAGTTATTTTAATTAACTGCGCTAGTCCGTTTTTGGGTATCGAGTAACTAATATCGTGTGGTTCGTGTGGTAAAATAAACCGTACATTTGGTGTGTTTGTGTTTTTCGTTAAGCAATATAATGCATTAGGTTGAGGGTAGTATGGATATAATAGTACGTAGGTACTTGTGATTGTTTTTTTGTAGGATATATAAGGGTTACAATTAGCATTTGACTTGTATTCAAGGTTGTGAAGAAGCTATTTAAGAACTAACTTAAGAAATCGTTCCAATAAGACCTCTCCAGAAGTTTTATTTAAACGATTTACGCTAGACAGGTTTTCCATAAAACTTAACAGATATATGAAGCTTTCATTTCCGTAAGAATCTGACATCAGAGTATCCAAATAACCGCCTTTAATCGGAGGTGTCTCGAAACGACTCAGATTGGCCAGTTGTAGCAGGATTATTGCATAGCTTGTCTAACACCGCTTCCGATGTCACCCTAACTACTGAGCTTGTTTCGCTGCGACGCATGTATATGGCGCCGTTCGAAGACCATACGAACTTGAATTTAAGTTGAGCTCCTGCAGCTCGGGCTTTACTAAACATAATCCTGTTTGCTTTAGTGAGGTGTTCGTTGATATAGACACGGCGAGAGTTTCCTGCAATCTCCAGCATTTCGGTAGTGAGTCCTCGGCGCACTTTTGCAGCGCGCAGGATCTGATCGCGCGGAGCGCGGCGTGTCAGCGTGAGCACGATCGGGCGCGGCCGCTCGAGGCCGCCCGCACCGCCGCCGCGCAGCCCGACGCGCCGCACGTCGTCTATGTCCCGAGGATCTAGTTGGACGCCTAATTTGTTACACATGATGTTCACTATTTGTTGCAAATTTTCGCCGTTAGTTTCTGTTACGCCCGTCATTTCAACGTTTTTGAGTAGATGGCGTTGTTCTTTCGATTCAATTTCCTGGCGCAGTTCCATGACTTCCGCGCGCAGGTTTTTTACCTCGGATTTATAAAAATCGAGTTCTTTCAGCTGTCCTTTCATTTCTAATATTTCGTTGCGAAACAAAGCAACGTCCTCTGCTGTGTGATTGAGCGATGCAGTAAACTCATTCATCTCCCGTTTCATTGTCTCAAACACCCGCTGCAGTTGCTGGAGTGTTGTGGTGAAAGACGCCAATACCTCGTTAGGGACAGCCATTGATGCCAAGTTCTGCGCAGAAGACATGAAGTCTCTTGAAACATGTTCTTCATTTTTTTCCTGTATTTTACAGCTGGTGCAAAAATATGCCTTTTTAGTTTTCAAGGATTTGCTTTCCTCACGGGTCATGCCGACGCACTGATTATGAAAGGGGATAAGACATTTCAAACACGAGATGCTATCGGTGCGTGTACAAGGCTGTTTACATGCGCCACAATCCATTTTGTATTCGTATCAAAAGCCCAAAAACAGCAAAGTTCACCGGAGTTCACGGAGCAATTCCTAGAAATTTCGCTAGGTCCTTGAGGAGCTCACGGCAGCGGGCGAGTTCGCGCCCAAAAGGTCGTAAGTGCGTCTGATATCGAAGGCGCTTACCCGTTTTTCTGAGACTGGCGGTCGATTTAGTTTGCTGTTTAGTTCCTTGTACTGTTTTCGGAGCTTTACGGTAGAACACTGTTTCTAATTTAACTCACTGTAACTTCCACTTAACCATTGTCTTTTAAGGATGATATTCATATAAGTTTGAGGTCTGTAAACACAGTTTGAACTAGACTAATTAATTTTAAAGCGGAGCATTTCAGAATCACTGTTTACGCGCGGAAGGCGCGGGCGGGAAAAAAAAGTTATTATAATATATTATAATAAAACTTAATATTATAATAAAACTTAATATTATATAATAATATTATAATAAAACTTGTTGTTATGTTGAGGCTCTTTAATCAAGACAAACATTTCTCAGCATACCTACATGTCTTATATGACTAATATGTAGGGTACATTGCAGTATTGATTTTTGGTTCAAAATGTAAGTTTAACATGGCATTTATTACTATTGTGGAATAATCCTAAATGTTTACTTATTCTAGGAAGATCTATGGAGCTGAGAAGTCTGGGAAAATCACAGCAGTCATGTACTAGGATGTGTCATTATGACTATATTCCAATGCTATGAGTAAATCAGTGGATTGTGCTGTTGCTATCATCCCGCATAGTCAATTCAGGTAATTTCATCACTTATTTTATGTTGATATCTAATGTCTCATAAGAGTCATATTAGTTCTTGGTCTATTTTGCAGCTGGTGCTCCACTGGAATCCATGCTTTTTATTTACTGATCAGGAGAGCAATGTTGTTAGGTTTACAAGACCATCAATTGAAACCAAATATAGACCTACAAATACTAACAACATCTGGTTTAAATGAGAAATAGACCTTTAGTATATTCACCCCTAATTGATTCAAAAGCTCTGTTGGGTCCTCCTGTCAAAGACTAACAAAATAATAGTCTTCTTGTTGTTTTTCATCAAAGTCATATTGATACTATTATTTATAAATATTTCCAGTGGGTGCTTCTTGCTGATCAAGTTAGCATCTCTGTTGCAGAGCCATCAATTGAGACATCTCCTGCAAAGCCAGGTAACAACAACATAATTTATAAGTTTTATAATATCCACAACCCCTTAATGTTCGAAGCAAACATATTTTTTGCAATTTTTAGGGTTCCCAAGCGGAAGGGTCCGAACAGAGCCCTATTGCTGTCACACACATGTTCATCTGTCCATCTGTCACTCTATCACACAGGTTTTACAACCAAACAGTTGGAGCTACAGCCTTCTAATTTTAAACAGTATAAGCACCATGTTGACCCGAAGCTAACCATATTGTCAAAAAATATTTTTAAGTATTGTAAGTGGGTTCCCATAAGTTAAAGTTACTAAAAAAAATTGACCTACACCATCGAGTAGGGTATTGTTGCTTATAGTTCATTAAGTAGATAAATACTGTAACTTTAGTTTAAAAAAAAATTAAAACAAAGGAATGTGTAGCCACTTAACTCAGTTTTATTTACAAAATTTTGTTCCGGAGAATTCTTTAATTTGTCATTGACCTATGAACTTGAAATGTGGCGATATTGTTTATTGTTGTTTATTTTACTAACAAATTTCAATATATTAATAAATCAGATTTTTTTCTTTAAAATTCACTTCGCTAAGGGATGTAAATGCCGTGAGTTTCCTATGTAAATACGACCTTTTTTAATTGACAATATATGATAGTGATAGACCACCGTGAGATGGGCAGCAGCATCCCTGGATTGCGGTGGAGATACTGCGATCGCGAACCCGCATGCCAAGCGTGGCGATTATGAACGACTTCATTACTCATTTAGAAAGTGTGCTCGCTAAGATCAACGTATTAGACAAGAACTGCATTATTGTTGGTGACATGAACATCGATTATTTAGAGAATAACATGATTAAAAAACAATTAATAGATTTATTGACTGTGCATAACTTCAGATGCGAAGTAGATTTCCCTACGAGGATAACTGGCCACTCGGCAACGTGTCTAGATCACGTGTACACGAACTACCAACCCGGGGTCACGCATGCATCTCCTGCAACCACCAACATAGGCGACCACCTCGCGGTGCGCTGTGAGGCAGTGCTCCCGCGCCGCGCGCCGCCTGCGCCGACGCGGCTGGCGCGCGCATTCTCTCGTGCCAGCCGGGCTAGTTTTGTTGATGCTATGTACAGCATTGATTGGGAGGAACTATGGAATCGTCGCGGTCATAGCGCGGCCACATTGGCCTTGTCTATAGTTACTGTAATTAGTAATAAGGTTGACATTTGTTTTCCCGTAAAAAATATAAGTAACCGTAATAATAATAGTTAGTTTTTCTGGGCGTTTTCCGCAAGTCGACATCTAGCGTGCCTATTTTGCGTGTACCGTAATAATAATTCATGGCTATCAGATGACATAATTAATTCAAAATTATTATTATTCGACTTTATTAAAATGGGCAATCAATATCCGAATAATGAACATGTAAAACACATAATCGATATAGCACATCAAAATTATAACGAACTCATTAGAACTAGTAAATATGACCACTATATAAATATTATGGCAAAAAGTAAAAATGCTAGTAAGTCGATGTGGCAAATTATTAATAAGGAGCGAGGTCAGATAAAAAGCTCAAAGGCCAGATTTCACAGATATCATCGTCGATACACTAGGAAATCGGTTTAGATCGAAGCAGGATGCAGCGAGCGCGATGAATCATCGTTTCACTCGTGCGGCCGCGGCGTGCCGGGCGCCGGCTGCTAACTTATCACGTGTGCTCACCGCGCTGAGCGCCGCTCGTGCACCGGCAGATCGTAGCCTGCGTCTTCGTCCATTCTCTGCGGACGAAGTCTATCAGATTATAACAAAGAAGATACCACACAAACTATCGAAGGATCTGTATGGTGTGTCGATGGAACTTCTACATCTTGCTGCCGCCCCTCTGTCACCGGTGCTGGCGGGTCTGTACAATCAATGCATCTCTGAAGGAGTATACCCTTCCACTCTTAAAATCAGTAAAATTTCCCCTTTGTATAAGGGTAAGGGAAAAAGAGAGGATATTGATTGCTACAGACCCGTCTCTATCATACCGGCGGTGGCAAAGGTGATGGAGAATGGGCTTAGCTCGCGCTTAACTGAGTTCCTGACAGCAACCGAAGCCCTATCTGCGCGGCAGTATGCCTATCGTGCGGGACACTCTACGGGCGCGATGGCACGCGATGTGGTGCGCCGGGTGATGGACGCCCGCGAGCGGGGCCAGCAGGTCGCAGTGTTGTGCTGTGATCTGTCGAAGGCGTTCGATCTCGCAGATCACGGCGTACTCGCTGCTAAGCTCCATCACTACGGCATCAACGGTAAAGCGCATGCACTTGTATCGGACATTATGCATGGAAGATCACAGGTAGTGGTGGGCGATGGAGGCAGAGTGAGGTCGGATCCAATGTCAACCGCGATGGGCGTGGCGCAGGGGTCTTCGGTGTCGAATATACTTTTCTCGTTGCTTCTCAATGACCTTCCAGAAGCGATACCAGCGGGGGAGGTGTACATGTACGCCGACGACGTTGCCGCGGTAGTATGTGCACCTAACATCGACCTACTCGAGCGACGTTTAAACGAAGTCGTAAATGAGGTGTCACTTTATTTCCGAAACAATGGATTGGTCCTAAATTTAAAAAAGACCCATTTTATACATTTCAACCTCGGGGGAAAGGTTACAAGGAGACTAGAGGTTCTTGTGGACGGCAACAATCTAGCACAAGTGCAAAATACCACATTTCTAGGGTTCGAGTTGGACGGAGGACTAAAGTGGGAATCGCACATCGCGAAGGTGTGTAGCAAGCTAGGGAGTGCCTGCTTTGCCCTGCGTCGATTGGCGCGAGTAATGCCTAGAAGTGTGGTGCGCTCGTGCTATTTCGCTACTGTGCACTCGCTCCTACAATACGGTGCAGAGCTGTGGGGCCGCGCTGCCGACTGGGAGCGTGTCTTTCGCATGCAAAAGAGAGCCATACGAGCTATTGCACAGGTAGGCCAAAGTGCGTCCGCAAAACCATACTTCCGGTCCCTTGGGATACTCACTCTGCCTTCGTTAGTGATATTTCAGGTGGCTACATACGTGCGGTGTCATTTGCACGAATACGCGAGGGGAGCAGATATACACGGTCGTAACCTACGTAACGCTCAGAGACTTGTGGGAGTTAAGCATAAACTAGCGAAATCTAGCAAACTCACCCATGTCATGGGACCAAGAGTGTACAACCGATTGCCGGCACAAATTTTAGAGGCACCTTCGATGGCCAGTTTTAAATCGCGACTAAAGGCATGGCTTATCGAGCACACTTTCTACAGCTTTAGTGAATTTATTCCAAGATAGAATGGTTGACTGTACAATTACTTACAATGTGTTGTAAATTTTTATGTTCTTTTTATTGTACGGATGGAAAAAAATTACTTTGAATATTGACATGTAATATGAATTATTATTAATAAATATGAATATGGATATGAATATGAATATGAATATGGCATTTGCCCCCTATTAAATTGGGGGAGGCCTATGTCCAGCAGTGGAAGTCCTTGGGCTGATATGGTGGTGGTGGTGGGATAGTGATAGCAGTTTTAAATTAGGACTAGTAGTTGTAGGTAAGGAACCCTTAATTAAATAATAAATAAATAATAATAATAAATAAATATTAGGGGCCAATTATTTACACACATCGAACTAGTCCCACAGAACCTAAGCTCAATAAAGCTTGTGTTATGGGTACTAGACGACGATATATTTAATAGATATATACTTAAATACATAGAATACATCCAATTCTCATCTGTTTGTATATATATTTTTTGTACATAAATAAATGTTTTTCCATTTAGTCAGGTAATTTTATTTCAACGTTATTTTAGTTTATCGGGTAATATTACTGGATAACCTGAAATAACTATTAAAAGTAGAATAATAGAATATTTATAGAAATCAGCAATTTTAAATATTCCCGCGCTTTCAGAACAGTGAAATTTAAATTTTTCTATTATTCCCGCCATTTGCGTAGCTTATTTGGGCTGATTAGATGTTGTGCCATGAACAATCCTCAACTTGAAAATTAAAAATAAACAATCGTCAGTGGCGTGGCGGCCATGCCACAGACTCATAACGTCTAAACCTCTAGTAGGGCAGATGGTCGTCTGATACGTAGTATCTTCTTAGTAGTTTGTGCTGAGAGCGCTACCGCTACACCTCATCTATGTACAACTAGTGGTACATAGGTGAGGTGACCGCACGTCGCCCTATAATCTCCATCTAGAGGGGGTTATCTATGCCCTCAGTAGATCACCATACTGAATCACATCACCTAAGAGAATAATATAATCACTACTTTTCACATCACTGTTTACTAGCCATCTGGCAACACTATTGTGTTGAACTATCAATGTTGTATCCAGGGGCCTTTCAGCTCGAAGTACGAATTTTTCTATGGAAATGTTAGTTTAACTGGTTTGTACCAGATGACACTGGGTGCTATCTCTATCGCCCTTGCATATTGAAGTGACAGGGATACAGCGGTCGTGCGGTTAGTTTTTACTAAATACACAACGGCGCTACGATCTATGTAGAGTATTTCAATGGTATCTCTATCTCAGTATTTATATTGTACTTTGTGGTTGTATCCACACCCATGGTCAAGAATAAATTAAAAAAAAGTACTATCAATGTCATATCATATGTCATTGTCAATTTGTCATACCCGTCAATGTCAATACCCGTATATAATTTAGATTAGATATTTTCTTTCTTGCCGATTCAAACTAAATAAAATTATATTAGCCGTAGGTGGAGAAACTGTGTTATTATTTACACAACTATTATAACTTACAGGCGAAATAATACTGAAAGATCAAACTAAAATAAGTGCTTATAAATTGCGGAATAAAAACTAATATATTTTACGAAAACGAATGGAAATTCTGTGCAGTACTCTATTAAACATTTAAAGAAATGCATATTTGTTAAAGATTTTCAATCATAATTTTCAATGATGACTTCGCTTCAATTTCAGGCTGGCAAAAATATATTCTTCGCATTGTAAGTACTTACTGTCTTAAATGTCACTAAGATTTTCGCTATCGCCGGCTGCTTCCTTATCAAATGTGAGGGTTATTTTGACAATCTTATACTACTGCTTGTAAGCACACAAACAAGTAACTCTTTTGTTTCGATTTCTTCTACAGAAGGCTATGTACCGTGTAAACAATTTATAAAATTAATTCATTTTCAGGTTACCACAACTTTCATTCTAATTGTTGTTTCAGTTTCTATATCTCTCTTCCATTGTTGTTAAGATTTTTTTTAATGATGCTACAAAGTTATCCTAGCAGATTCAAAATAACTTATGCATATAAGAAGCTTCGCCCTTTACACCCAGATTGATACAATTGTGAGCTGTTAACCCTTTGAACACCAAGAACCTGTAAAGTGGTCGTGTGTCGTCGTGCCCACCACGAAAAAGGTCAGAGTGAAGGTGTACTTTGATCAAAATCAAATTTTTGATACCTTGGCGTCTGAGTGATCACTTCATTCAAATATGAAGGCGTTCAAAGGGTTCATCATCATTTCAGCGGAATGACGTCCACTGCTGGACATAGGCCTCCCCCAAAGACTTCCACAATGACCGGTCCTGCGCCACCCGCATCCAGCGGACACCCGTGACCCTTACCAGGTCATCAGTCCACCGTGTGGGGGGCCTGCCCACGCTACGCCTTCCGGGACGTGGTCGCCACTCGAGAACCTTCCCGCCCCCACGGCCATCGGTTCTGCGTGCTATGTGCCCCGCCCACTGCCACTTAAGTTTAGCGATTCAAAGGGCTATATCGGTCACTTTGGTTCTGCTGCGGATGGCCTCATTTCTGATGCGATCACGCAGAGAAACTCCCAGCATAGCCCTCTGCATTGCTCTTTGGGTGACTTTGAGCCTTCTTATAAGGCCCATAGTAAGCGACCACGTTTCAGTGCCATATGTCATCACTGGCAACACACACTGGTCAAAGACTTTCGTCTTGAGACACTGCGGGATATTGGACGAAAAGATTAATTACATTGAAATGTCAATTTATAACAAGTGTCATTAACGTTTTGAATTTATCTCAATAGCGATTTCTCGAGGGTAAATGATTAAAAAAATGTTAGATACTGTATTGACTTCAATTTCGGATCTATTTCTGGATATAAAAACAACACAATTATGAGAAAATCTTTTTTGTTTCAGAAGTTTAAATTGTACCAAAGCTCGCACACTTGCATATTCAACAGTATTTGCTGCATATGAGAACAAAAACAAATCTACAGTTAATGTGGGTGATGTTAAACTGCACGCTAAATTGAGGGATGAATGGTGGGACCCACACGGACCCATGAAACCATTGCATGCTTACAATATGCTCCGGTGAGTATGATTGACTTGCTATGTGCAGTAAATACTGTCACATAAGAAAAGGTTCATCAGTTTTGAAACTTCCTGGTATTTATATAAAGTTGTAAATTGAGGAACTTGTCTATTCTGAATGTATCTTCCTTGCATACTTGTAAATGTTTTAGACCGAGTGAACCATAGGTCTCGGTTTCAGTTTCAGCAATAAAGCTTTTGTATGTCAGCTATTCTCCTCTACAGAACACATTTCTCAACCATTTGTCGTGAAATTTTTGAGCAGGCATGATAATTATCATAGCCCAGTGTTTTCGGTGCGGGAATGATTGACATTATATTGATTTAAACTTGCATTATTATTGTTATTATTTTGTGGATAATGTGTATTATTGGTATAACCGGGACTTAATCGCGTACAACTGAAATAAACTAACTAACTAAACAACATCCATGGTCACGTGAATAGCTCGTGACCATGTATGTTATGATACATTTGAAACGTTGGGCATACCCTCAGATCATAGAAACGAACTAGTCATTTAATATCAACGGTAAATTCACAAATCAATATTTAATAAACATAACTTTGTTCCGAAAGACTGCAGACCAACTTCCAAATTGATCTTATTACCCAACTTTGATAGAAGAAAGAAGGTTCTCACTGTTCTCAGTTCGTATTAATGTTTTTTTTTATGTACGTACCGCTATAATGCTTTACTATGTTATGCAACTTTGGTGATTATATGAACACCATCTACACTGGCCATTTCAATAGTCATCAATATCTTAACATAATAATTTAAAGATCGATGTCGATAAAACATCATTTAACGTTTGTCTCCCTCTAGTGTTCCTTGCCTTTTTTGAGGGGTGCGTAAAGCCAATCGCAGCGCTTGTTTGCATGATGTCGTAAACTCGGCGGCACCACCCAAGGTTTTGTTTTTACACGGTTCAATGTGTGTGTGTGGACTTGGTGGGAGAAAACTGGGGACATTGGTTTTCGTTGAAAGGAAGCAGTAGGGCACTTCTCCCTTTTTTTATGTTCTGAGGGCATACCTCAGGTGAATACATTTCAGTTGTATTTGATGAAGTCCAGTTTACCAATAATAATGATTGACATTAGCCAAAGAGTAGATATTGACTTAAAAAACAGAACATACTCTATCAGATAACAGACATCTAATGCATAATTAATTGAAATTAAAATACATGAAGAAGCAATATTATTTAAATGATAAAGGTCAATCATTATTAATTATATAGATTTTTTTATGTAGCCATTTTTCGGAAATATAGAAATTTTGGAAATAATATCCCATCAAAAACATAAATGTGAAAATGGCTGACAAGTTCAATATTCAAATCTATACTAATATTATAAAGCAAAGAGTTTGTTTGTTTGAACGCGCTAATCTCAGGAACTACTGGTTCAATAAGAACTCAACTCAACTCAATTTCGAATTCGGTTCGAATTGAAAAATTCTTTTTGTGTTGGATAGTCCATTTATCGAGGAAGGCTTTAAGCTATAACATCACGCTGCAACCAATAGGAGCGAATACGCGGACGAAGTCGCGGGCAACACCTCGTATGTATACATAAACAAAGTTTTTTTCAAAAGGTATTCAAAGTGTATAAATGAGGCATACTTGGATTGCTATGTTAATTTTCATCTCAATTTATTTCAGAGTTCCATTTGTCAGAGATGGCTTGGTACATGTTCCTCCTGAGCAGAGGTCCTGTACGCCTCTCCTGGGAAAGAAGATCTTAGACATTGGCTGTGGAGGTGGAATTCTTTCAATGGTATGTTGGGTCCCCCACACGCTTGGCTGAACTCGATTCTCCATACAAACGTAGTTTCGTTCTCATTTTAAAACGCCTTGCTGAAATAACATGAAACTTTGTAGACACAATGGGTGTCGCCATATCTAGGTCGGAAATTAGTTTCCGTTGCTAGAAATTTTAATAGAAAAAATATATATTTTTGAGTTCTTCAAGTTTTGTATGAAAACCTTAATAATCAGTGTATTTTTTCTCCATTATAATTTCAAGCAACAGAAACTAATTTCCGACCTAGATGTGCCGGATCCCATTGTGTATACAAAGTTTCATGTTATTCCAGCATGGCGTTTTAAAAGAAGAGCGAAACTACGTTTGTATGGAGAACTGAGCGTCGTTTGTACAGTCAAGTGCAAAAATATGTATCAACTCTGCCTGCCAGGTTTTTTGCAATTGCAGCATTGCCGTTTCGCGTTCCTCCATAAATGACGTGACTTTTATATTATCTGGGAGTTTTATCGAACTAGGTTTAGTGTCGTAGGCTCTCTGATATAAGTTATGTAACAGATTACAGGAAAACCTATAAAGTTTAAAGTAATTGTAATTTTCTTAATATAACTTTATCTAAGTTCTTTATCAACGCACGGAACACAAGTTTAACTTTATTTTGATACCGTTACTGGTAAACAAGCGTACGGCCCGCTTGGCGGTAAGCAGTCACGGCAGCCTATGACCGCCTGCAACTCCAGGGTTGTCACATGCCCGTTGCCACACTTTAAAATAGTAGTTTATTTATAATTCGACCTGCAGCCTCTAGCCAAGTTGGGAGCGGAGATGACCGGCGTAGACGCGAGCTCGGAACTGGTTGAGATGGCGCGACAACACTCCTGTGATAATCCACCGACGCCGGGCAAACATCCCACTTATGTGTGCACGTCGATTGAGGTACTCCTTCTCCTTTAGAGCGTAATACCAACTTGAAATTTGTCACAACAGCTGAAAGAGACAGAGCTATATTTAGAATGCGAGTTATAGACGTTACTGTATATTGTAGTGGTGTTCCAATTATATCTGCGCCACTGTCAGCTGTTGTGATAAATTGCATTATTTGTAAAGTGCCTAAGTGTAAGTGCTGCCTTTGTGAAACAAAGTTAAATTAATTGAAATTAAACTTAACACAGTTATGCAACTGGGACCTTCCCTGGTAATAAAACAAGTTCTTCCTCAGTTCAGATTTTAAAGAAATAGGTTTGAGTAATGGTGGTATTATTTAACACACAGTAATAAGCGAGATATTGGTTAATGTTTACGAATATCGGTATTCTATGATTTATCTGCTTTGCCCACGAGTTCTATTTTTGTGCAATAAGAAAAGCTAGGACTAAACGAATAAATAAATATTCGGTGCTGTCCTGATTGGATGGGAATACAATAAAATGTATATGTATATTTAATTATATCATACCTGTTGCTGATCTAAGTCGAGTCTAATAGTTTCGTTACGATTTGTCTTAAAATACAGTCGCTAATAGAAGCTCGTCTTAATTTATTTTTGTCGTCAGAAAATTAATCACTTTTATTTTTTCAAAAGCTGGTTACTTATTTTATACATTTGTGATTCTTGATAATTTAACGAGGAACTTACCACGATCAAATTTACAATTATTTAGGCCAAAAAAAACACAATTTAACCGTGATTTCGCACGCAGCCTGAGGCGGATCGAATCCTGCGAGATCAAGGTTATTTTTCTTTGTTATCTGTGAAAAATTATTGAAAACTGCATTTATCAGGAACACGCAAAAGATCATACCAACGTCTACGACGGAGTAGTCGCCTCAGAGATAATAGAGCACATCGAGAACGACAAAAAGGAGTTATTCGTCAAATCCTGCATCCACACATTGAAGCCGGGCGGGAGAATCTTCTTCACCACGCCGACCAGAACCAGGGCGTCACAGTTCACTGCCATCTGTTTGGCGGAGTATGTCCTCAACGTGATACCGAGGGGCACTCACCAGTATGAGAACTTCACGACGCCGAATGAGCTGACGTTGATATTGGAGAGAAGTGAGTACTTACATTAGAATTACTGTACAGAAATTTTACCATGTATATTATATTTATTTAAGTAGTTTATTGACGTTCATAGGTGCATGTAATATGCCTAATTTGAAGAACAAACTACTTTTACTTTTATTGAGTTCCCCATATTTCGGCGGCGTATATCCAACAGCTTTAATGGTATTATAACATACTGCATAGAAAACTGCGAAGTCAAGGCTCAAAATGCATTATGCCGCAATATAGTACATTACGATACAAGGGTTGTAAAACAAAGAAAGGCCGATATCGCAGATGTTTGAGGCCCGAGCCGCAGGCGAGGGTCTTAAATATGCGAGAGAGGGCTTTCTGTTTTACGACCCGTGTTTTGTACACAATTTTACGTCACCACTTGGCCAAAAAGTGGGTTTTTCCGGACGCGCAGCGTGCGGTAATACGCGCTTTTTGGCAAGATGTGGTGTAAAATTAGTTTTACTATAAACAATCTAGTGCCACACTTGGCACCTTTCTTTTCAGAAAATTCACGGAACTTGGCACCCATTTAGATCTCAATTCTTTTGTCGGTGAAGAGAAGACAACCGCATCGCATATTTTTAATATTGAACTTGGCTCCCATTTTTACATTTAAGGTTATATATAGGTATATATAACACCGGTAGTTGTCATCCGAGAAAGAACTACCTGCCTAATTTTCCATAATATCAGACAAACACACGTAACTTTTATTCACCGATGACTTGAAACGATACGTTCCTCATATTTAATTCATTCCACTTATTTATTAATTGTATAATTGTACTTTCAGACGGTTGCCATGTGGAGGCAGTCTACGGTACCATCTACAACATACTCCAAAATAAGTGGCACTGGGTCGAATCAACCACTTTATTCTTCGCTTTGCAAGCCGTGAAGCTTGAAGAAGAAGCCTTACCAAGATAATACCACAATGAATAAAGCAATCCTTACATTTAAGCGATTTGTTAATAACAAGAGAGATATTTTGTTTAAGAAATGCGCTATGTTGTCTTTAAATGTTTACTAGATTTCTTGTTTCTTTTTGTATCGACCCAATAAGCTTTTCTTATCCGTTACTTCCCTTACCGATAATTATGTTGAACTTACGGCTCTTAATTGGGTAGTATGCCCGAGTGAAGTATTGTAACATAGTGTCGCTATATATATGGACAGCCAACAATGAAAGCCCAGTTAGCAACTTAAACCCCAATGGGCCGAAGTGCATGCGCAAGGGCAAGGGCTATCTAGACAGCAACTTAGCAAGTTTTGGACCTTACTGTGGCTTTATACGCCGTGCCCATTAAAGTAATAGGAGTGCGCAATGGGAAAATCCAGGGGAAACCTCCGGCACGACCACGCGGGCGGTTTAAACACTGGAATATTCTTAAGTTTGCGCTCCAGTGAGATTTAACCGAATCGGGGGTGTAAGTGAAATCGAGCTACTGGGAGTTTTTTCGCTGGTTCACTAAACCTAGACTACCTGAGAAGAGTCCAGCAAGAAACTCGGCTAGGCCCGACCTGGGTTGAACTCTGCCTGGAATGCGGCGGTACCGGGACAAATAGGGTACTTTGTGTCTGTGTTGTAGCGATCGCGCGGTGGACGTCCCCGCCGGCGAGAAAACCAAATTGTACGCGTCGTGTTTGAGTTGGACGCCGTCAGCACAGCGTTCCATCTTTCGATGGACGCTGAGAATACGTCGTCCAGGTCCATGAGTAGAGTGTGCCCAGGACACCGGACCGTGCACCTTTAGTCAGTGATCGCCGAGTTACAACCGAGGGGGAAGGGATAGCACCGTAGTCGACAGCCTGCCTAATTAACGGATTCCTATGATGGGGACCATACATGGTGCTAATCCCCATGTCGTAGTGCAGGCTGAAGTTTGACTGTTACCACGGGGCTCCAATCGCCCTACGGAAAAACCATTCTGAATGACCTGAAGTGGCTTGAGCGATGTCATAGGCCCGTGAGCAAAAGCTACACATGTATAATATAAGTACATGATTCGACGAACACAAGTTTTGTAAAGTGTCAGCTTATTTCTAAGTGTTATTTTACTAAACTTATTGTATTTGGCCCAAGCCTTCCTAGCACGAACAATGCACGGTTGTGGATCCCTACGGATTTGGCTAGGAAAAGTCAGTTTCCTGTGGAGGGTCGCTCCAAGATATTTGACCTCGTTGGCCCAAGATATAGGCCGGTCAAACATCTGAATCGGAATCACCCGCCTGACTGTGCTAAGGCGGTTAGAAATTTCTTCCACCCGGAAGACTAATGCAGTGTCTTTTCGGAATTGACTTCGATGCGCCAAAGATTAAAGCAAGATCGGTGATTGCCTCCTGGAGATATCGCCGGATAAAAGCGTACTACGATGAGTCGTAAAAAGCGCGGTATCATCCGCGATCAATCCTAGATGCACTTTAGGGTGCTTGGGAATGTCGTTCGTGAATAACGAATAAAGAGCGGGAGAGAGCACGGAGCCTTGCGGGACCGAGTACGTTCCCTCTAGTCTGTTACGAAAGCTTCGATCCCTGAGACCATGTGGTATGATAAAAGCAACTAAGACAGAAACGAGTATGTAGATACTATGTCACGTCGGTTGCAAACGATATTACCTATAAGATTTATAAGTTTAGTAGTCGCGGTATGAAAAGTTCGTCATTTTTTAGCCTTAACGGCATTAAAATAGAGTAGAAAGGTGCCTTTTGAGTTCGCGACTGTACATTATTGCAGAGACCAGGAAAAAGAAATTCGGACAAGTTGCGCAAACGACGCGAAGCATAGTCCTTCTATAGAATAGCGTCGACGAATTGCCATTCCGGCATTGATTCCGGCCTAGGCATATATAAAATATAAAATGGTCTCAAAAAAATGCATTGAAATTTGAATATAATAAGAAAAACCGGAATGAAATTCTGAAGATTCAGTAATGTGCACGCGCTTTAGCAGCCAGCATGGTCGCGTGGCATGGCCCCTTACTTTCGTTTCTTTGCCGGCCTAAGACTCCAATTTTATATCAAATTCCATTATGGGCCGCTTGTTTCGCCGCTCCCTGTAACGTGATAATTCGCAGCCTATAATATCGAACATAACGTCAATATTTCATTGCATGTTTGAGAAAAAGACCTATCCATACGCGTAGCCACAAACTATACATAGGGATATCGCGTAGCTATTTCTGATGCTGACCTATAAGTATTTTATCAATTGTGTTCAATGGATAAATTTAAGTACAGGTACCGACCTGTTCGTTTATCTAAAAGTGCAAGGTAGCGTTATTTCAGATTAAGTATGTTATCTTCAAAAGAAATAAATTTTATTTTAGATTATATTTTCTGCAAATTTATACTAAAAATCGGTGGTAATATAGATAGTTGTCTTCTGATAATTATCTTCGCCTCTCCCTGCAAGTGAAAGAGTAGGTACGATATAATGCGTTTTAAACTCTTGCGTTTTCTATCATAGACGACAATCACGTCTGTCGTTTAAATTTTTGCTAACTTTATGGTTTGCTATTTGACGGACAAATCTATCATGTCATGATAGTGAAAACAATTTGCAGCGATTAGTTATCTAAGCTCACTATTTTATTAACTTAATGGCAAAAGATAAATTACAAATGTAAAATTCAGTAACGGCCATGTCTTTGACAAAAATCCTGAAGGCTCCTTCTCGACTTTTCAGAAAGGAAAATATATCTTTCCTTATAATCCGTCGACACGATATAGGCCGTAAGCATACTAGCTTCTCTTTTTTCTTTGTCCACTAGCGTTCTTCTTTTGAGCAAAATATAATATTTTTGGTCGAATTCTCGAAAAATTACAGAAGAAAGCAGTCCTCATTGCGTAGGTATTTAAACAATGCATACACCCTAGGGCCCCAGTGGCGGAAAAAAGTTCATGTCCTGAAACTACTTAGGGGTACCTACCTAATTAAAAAATTATCATCACCATATCAGCCGAAGGACATCCACTCCTGGACATAGGCCTCCCCCATAGAGTACCCCACCCGCATCCAGTAGACAACCGCGAACTTTACCAGATCATCAGTCTACTTTGTGGGGGGCCTACAAATGTGGCGCCTTCCAAATAAGTAATAAAAAGGTATATTTCCTCAGTTCGCAACGACAATCTGCGCTACATATCGGTTAAGTGCAACGCCTCCATATCGGTTCTTCGTCAGAAAATATGGCATTTACTCGAGCTGCCGGATTTCTGCGAAGAAGTGATCGTCCTCAAGTCGAACGACGTGGAAATACCGTTGACAGAACTACGGAAAGGGAACGATCCGCAGAAACCTTTCGTATTGGAAGTGTGGCCGCCGAATAACTTGCAAAGTACATATGTATTTTTTTTTCTTGGATTCATCATTAGGTATTGTAAGCTAAGAAATAAAGAAAAGAAAGAGATAGGGCACAGCGGAACGTCATCGTCATCATGCTCAAATTTGGAGCAGCCCAACTGGGGAAGTACCTCCACCTTACAGAAGACCGCAGCCTTATGGTACTTAATATCACTAAGTACCTACTTGCTCTTTAGATTCTTCGTGGTCAGTAAGGTCACCAGAGGTCCCAAGGATGCGTTATGTTGAGTGAGGGACCTGTCTCTAGCTGTCAAGACAACGAACCCTCAAGTCAATAAAGGGTCGGCAACGCACTTGTGATTCTTCTGCAGGAGTCGCAAGTGTCCATGTATGCTTACCATCAGCAGGCCGCAAGCTTGTTTGCCACCGCTGTGTACCTCTTGTTTGTGAGCAGACGCCGTAGCCTGTGAACGTTGGTGTTTGAGGATTCGTTGTGATCCGACTAATTATTCTTAATAATGATGCCTTGTTGTACAGCATTCAAGCACAACATGTTAACGATGGGGTCCGAAGTTCTTTCCTCCGCCACGGCGTCTGTAGTTGAATGCGAGCACAAGTCCCAAGCTGAGTCTCATCAGGATGTCAAAGACATTGAATCAAGTAAGTACCTGCTCAACGTCATCTATTTTATTCTGCCGCTTGCGATCCCATCACTAGTGGATTCCCCTCCCCGATGCATCGGAGTCCTTACTTCTGACCTTAGCGGGGTCAGGAGGGCGAACGAAATATCTCCCTCTCTGTCGCTGGAATGAGCAAGTGCGACAGGGAGGTAGATATTTCGTTTTCGGTTCGCGGGAGCCCTCCAGGCCTAGCCAAATGTGATTTTGGGGCAAAACGGCGCTTTTTCTATGATAACTGTCCAAGTTCTCGGGGTCATTGCCGTAAGCTTTTTCTTACTCGTAAAATGGCGTTTTATTACGTTGTAACACGAAAGTTAGCAAAAAAACTGTATGACAAATTTTCGTGTTATAATAGAACGTAATTAATAAAATTCTAGACAAATGAAAAGCCGCCCACGGCGGGCGAGAACGATCGCTCCTGAACATTTAAAAACACATTTGAAGCATGTGTTCCTGCGATGGTACTTAGACAGGTTTTATCAAAATCGGTTCAGCCGTTTTTGAGATATTGAACTTGAAAGTGTCGGGGGTTTTTCAACTTGTCAATTATTCATAAACTTTTCCAGTCCAAGCCGTACCCGTCCCCACTAAAGAAGTAAACACAATGCGACAGAAGTGTCCCATGAACATCTTACCGCCAGAATACAAGAACTCTGAGCTTTCCTGCAAAATCTCCACTTCATCTTTATTCTTCAAACTACCCAGCCGAAGGGCCACTCGAGACAACTTCGGTATTATCTTACTCAAGATTCAAGACGACCTAATGGCGCTTAGCGATAAATTATCGACACTAGAGGACAAAATTAGAACCTAGTCACCTTGTACGTAATTGTGAAAGTGAAATAAAACTTTGTCTAAAGAAAATAATTTATTTATACAACTTAACATCTGAATATGTACTTCATGAAAACGGCCACTAAAATATGTTACATAGAAAACTTGTAAATTTGAGCGCATATGATTTATACTTACAAATATACTATTATAAAAATACATATACATCAATCAACCCTTATCAAGACCCCACCTGAAGGCTTTACATTAAATAATATATTTATACAAAATTTTGTTTCGGTGATTAATTTCAAGGAAAGTCACTTTTTACGAAAATGCAATCAAATTTGTATGATTGAAATTATATTGACACTGATATTGACACATATGTGGTCGCTAATTGGCCTCTGCCTTAATAAGGGTTAATAGCGCGTACTTTTGTAAGTAATAATATACCTTAATGATAAGACTTGAGGTATAACATTAGACTACCCGTGACTAGGAATCGTTTTTGCCTATACTCGTGTTGCTTATAATGAATTACACTCCCGAAATTTCACGTGCAAAAGTATACCCTTCGTCCTTGCAGCTTAGTCCAAAATAAAATGACAAGACGCGAAACATTAACTAGCATAATATGTGTTAACGTTTTACATCCGTCTTATTTCAACCGTCGTAAAATGGGATGAACGAATCTCGGGACTACGTAAATTGAAATATCGCCAACTTCTATAGCAATATTAACCAGTTAAAACATAGAAGTAAAACAGTAGCTAAAACATAGTAGTAGTAAACAGCTAAAACATAGAGATGCACTAGAGATATAAAAGCCAGAATTAAATGATTCTTCCTAAATTGTTTTCAAGTGTTTGCGAAAAATAAGAAATAACCATGATGAATACTAATAGTCACATTTTCATATATTTTCTGTATTTACTAGGACTCCTCCTGTACAATCGAAGATAAATTAAACTAGACAATTTTAGACCTTATTCCAAACCAATCAGGGGCAGGAATAGTTGAAAAATACTTAGGGTAGTACAACCACGTCACTAAACAACAATTAGTACAATTACTTACTCAATAATTTTTAGTACAATAACATTATCTAATAATATAATTTAATAACGTTCTAACACCTACAACAGAAATCAATAAGACAGAAGATCCGTTTACCTACAACAATGAAGCATAAATATAAGCTTTTTGGTGTGTGATCAGACTTTTCACTTTATTGTAAGTATATACTAAAGTAAAGTCTATTAAGAGTATTCTTAAGACGGATTTATTCTTGTCTGAAGCAAAGCCTTCTCATGCGCCTCTGACGCCTGATACAGGATGGGCCGTCACTTTATAATGCATCTGATTAATGAGAAGCTAACCGTACTAAACGCATGAAAACGATATCATTCTATAGACACTTCACTTTTGACGAATATGTATCCGCCTTTATACTCAGGAATGATCTACAGGTTTATAGATTAATACACCATTTCGACAATGAAAAAAGTGACAACTTTGACTTAATGACATAGTATAAGTACTAACGTTTGCGATGAAGTAAAGTAAAGCACGTCTGAAATCTAAGGCCGTGGTCGTTCTGACCCGCCGCCCGCGGCTTGCAGCGGCCCGCCGGCCGCGGCGTTCCGTATGGTGTGTTCGGGAGCGGTCGTTCTCGCCCGCCGCGTGCGACGTCTATCTGAGAACGACCGCTCCCGAACATTCACGAACACACCATACGGAACGCCGCTACAAGCCGCGGGCGGCGGGTCAGAACGACCACGGCCTAACATCTATATCGCTTGAAGGATATTCTTAGGCCTTAAAATACACCAGCGCATAAATACGATTTCAATACAATCGATTAAATAAGTCACTATAACACTAATGATTTTGGTTATAATAATCGATACAGATGAATTACAATTGACAACTCTCGTTAGATGGCGCTGCTCGCGTCATTTAAACAGATTACCGATTTTTGTCAATGTCAGGCAAAGGTTTGATTTACGGTTGAGTGCACCTTCACTACTCGGACATTGGGTGACTTGAACTTATCTCTCAAAGCCAGAAACACGGAATACAGGTAAAGCGTTAGCATGGCCCAGGTAAACTTCAGGTTGAGGTATTGTCTTCGTAAAGTTGATTTAGCGTCCTGAAAATAAATGTGTTTGTTACTCATTTAGTAGGTATATTAAAAAGAGCAGCTATAATACAAGACTATATACCGTAACAGGGGGGAGAAGAAACTGCGGGGGCATACGAATCCATTCAATTGCTACTTAAATTTTCGGGCTTTGGTTGCTGTTCAAGTAATTTTATATTTCTTTTAGACACTTTTTAGGGTTCCGTACCAGAAGAGTCTAAACGGAGCCCTATTGCTGTCACTCGCGTGTTTGTCACACATTTTGTTCCGAAGGATTTTTTAACATCCCCAACAACTTGAAATTTGGTGATTTTATTTATTATTAACTACGTATATTTTATTAACAAATACCAATTTATTGATAAATTAACTACGTATATTTTATTAACGAATACCATTTTATTGATAAATCACATTTGTTTTTTAGTTGTACGGAACCTTCGGTGCGCTAGTCCGAGTCGCACTTTGCCGGTTTCTCTTCTTCTAAGTAGCCAAATCATAACATTAAAAAAAATACTGTTAACTTGTTTTTTCGTGGAGAAAACCTGCGCTCTAGGTACCCAGCCATCGGGGAATGACCGATCGGCATCGGGAGATGATCGGGCTATGGTGTATTTCTATCCACTAAAAACTCCACGGTGAACGCCATCTGCGCTCTAATGTGGAGGACTCCAGAATCTCAGTACTGAACGCACTGGAGCCCCCCTTGCGCTTTACTCCTTTCGGCTCCTGTCAATTGACGTCACCTTCCCTGGGGTTGATAGTCGGGTACAGTGGTCCCCGCCACGTGGTGTACTCGCAACCCCGGTGACCCCCTTTAGTCGCCTTTTACGACGGGCGGGGGAGACCGTAGACCTATTCTTGCCCCAGTCTACACGGTTAGCGTCTGTGGCCTATGGCGGGCGATTGCGTTCCCGTTTTCGGCGTCGTCTTCTCCGAGCGGGGTCCGCTCTTTCTCGTTCCCGTTCAGCGGCCTTCTTCTGGTTCATAGCTTTTTCACAGAAGGAGACCATGGCCCTCCATGCCGAGGCCGCTACCAGCATACTTGTTACAATTGACAACATTTCAAATTTTCAAGTAGTATGAAATATTAACAACTCATTTCGTTAACTTGCCAATAAGAAATCGAAAAGTATTTAATTTTTATAGCCATTCGTTTTCAAGATATTCACGAAAATGTGAAAAGAAGCCTACCTACTATATGACGACACAAGGCTGAATTGTAACAGTCACAACGCACAAAGAGAACAGCAGGACACTTTCTTTAGTAAATCCGCCTTATTAATAGTGCTTCTGTACGATTTTTTATGCTGTGACGCCTTACTTGTCACTTACCCTCTTTTAGAATGAGAAACTTGCTATTGATTTTTTAATATGAAGTGGGCATTTTTTTTCCTCTGGTTTTTTTTTCCGTGGTCTTACCCTTCGCCTTAATCTGATTACATGCTTTATGTGAGTATATTATACGACTGTTTTCTATTTAAAATAAGTTACCTTGTATTCGAACTGGTACACGCTCTCGATGCAGCACTGGGTCATGACGAGGAACCCGCACATTCGGTCCTGCATCCCCACCGCATACTCTATACTCCGGATGAGGTCGTTTGTCTTCAGAACTAGCAACGCTTGGCGATCCACTCGCTCCAAGCACTGGGTTATGTAGTGGGCGAAATTTGGTAACTCGTTTTGGAATACTGCTTTCTGGAATAATAATGTTTTTTTTTTTAATAATTATAATGATTTATTACACATCAAAAAGCATGTTTTCTTACAAGTAGCGACTGCTTCTTAGGGGGTTCCTAGCTCCCTTTATCACCTTCATCTGTTAGTCTCCGTTTTCTCGTGTTTTTATGGCTTATTTTGTCGCAAGCCGCAATAGGCAGACCTTGCGTTCATGCATTGCGTATCATGTTTACTGGGTATTCGTTAATCGAAAGAGGTACTCTTATACACAAGGTCCAAAGTCGCCAAGGAACGACATAAGCCCAATAATATTTGCGTTCAGCAGTAAATATTACGCGGCTAAGCAAACAAAGTGACGCCTCCTTCAATATAGACGCTTTGACTGTACAAATAATCTCACCAGATATGTCATTGAGCTTTACGTAATCAATTTATGTCGTATGGGTAGCGATTGCTAACTAGGTGAATAAATAAGTGAAATAGTAAATTGTGTCTCAAGGGAGCAAAGTGATATGCCTATTTACGGCCAGTGGGTATATTGAATCCTACGACTATTATAGTAAAGAGCGTAAAGAGGGGTAGAAGTTTACGCTTAAAATGAGCATAATTTTGATACCCAGTGGCACATACAATTTCACACCAATTTTTCTACTTATCTTCCGCTATTTGAGGGCAACAACTCGTATCAGACTGTCGTAACATATGGAGTCCACGCCCAAAGACAGGTGATCAGTATCACCAAAATTGTTGGCTATAGTTAAGGCTTTTAACATGCATATACTTATATAAACGCCTGTTTCCCAGAGGGGTGGGCAGAGATCACGGATTTCCATTTGCTACGTTGCAGACATACAACTTTCGCTTCATGAACTCTTATAACATTCTTACTCTTGATAGCCTTTCTGCAGAATGTCTCCGATATGGTCGGAGTACATTCGCCAAGGTCTTAGGGCCTAAGGCTTAAATAGTCTACAGTTTAATTCATATCATTGTGACACGAAAGTTACCCATAGGTAATATAAATTGTATGACAAATTCTCGTATCACAACGGAACCAATTAGGTAAATCCTAGACAAATTAACTTAACTCATCATTTGCTTTCCCCGTTCCCATTTATTTGGGGTCGGCGCAGCATGTCTTTTCTTTATACGTCTCTGTCGCCCGGTAACAATGCAGGCGAATAGCCCGTACATCTTACTATTTCTTCCCAGAACCTTCTAGCTAGAGTATAGAAGCAAAAACTTCAAGTAGTTGTACCAAATTTAATTATTGAAACAAACCCCTTCGCTAGACGGTTTAGTCTTTTCAATCCCCTTCATGATGGATTCCCACGGTGGCCCGGTAACAATGCAGTCGAATAGCACGTACATCTTACTATTTCTTCCTAAAACCTTCTAGCTAGAGTATAGAAGCAAAAACTTCAAGTAGTGGTACCAAATTTAATTATTGAAACAAACCTCTTCGCTAGATGGTTTCGTCTTTTCAATCCCCTTCATGATGGATTCCCACGGTCGCCCGGTGACAATGCAGGCGAAGAGCCCGTACAGCTTACTATCTATCCCTAATGCCTCGGAGTGGATCCGCATCTGCTCGCGGTCCCGGGATATTATCGACAACCACAGCTTCGAGTAGTGGTACCGGAACTTATCCGTTAGGTTCTGGAAGCAATGAACACAGGCTTTTTAGAGGTATTTTGGGATTATAAATGATTTGCTCATGTTACAAAGACAGCGTAAATGTCTACAAACAGGTAAATGGCCTCAACAGGGCTAAACATAATCAATAGTTATGATGACACACAATGTACATTTCCCCAAATATGCCGTTAGTCCGAATAGTACTGAGTGTTAGCCGAAATTAAATGCAAAAAAGTACATGACTCGAATTATTAATTGCGTTTAACAAGATATGACCTCATCCTCAACGTACAGGTGCATCGTAAATATTAACAAGATACAGTAATTGCAGTAGTTAATAATAACTCTTATATTAAACATGTGAACTTGATCATTCTAATGTTTAAAATATGAAATCCAAAAACTTCTGTCGGAACAGAGGTTTAATTACTTTTTGTAGGAGAAAGAGACATGCTGACAACTGGCAAGATAAGTTGCATGCTCTCATTTTGGAAGCACTTCTTAGATCACTGATCCACCTGTAAAATCTCACCTGTGATTTGAAAATTAAAACTTACTGCATACAAACCGTGATCCAGCAGATATATGGTGACATCCTTATCGCCTGGCTCTTTCCTCAGCAAGATGTTTCCAGGGTGAGGGTCGCTGTGCACGAACCCACTGATGAAGATCATGTGGGCATACAGGTCACCCAGCTTCTGGCATAAGTCAACACGGTCGATCTTGTGTGACTGAAATAATTATTGGAAATGAAGACTCCAGGGCATTTTATCACACGCACAGGAAAACTGGTACCTATTTACGGACTAAAGATACAATTTATCCAAATATGGAGGTTGGATAGTGTATATTTGACATCATATAGTATGTAACAGCCAAAGTGGCCAAATAGTTTGGTACACCATATATTTGTCACACGGATATATTTTAAATATTTTTTGTTAATAAATATTTGTGGACATTATTGCACGGATGAAAAGTAGTTTTAGAACTTCGAAAATAAAATATATATATGATGACCTGTTTAGCCTAGTTGGTAGTGACTCTGCCTCCAAAGCTAGAGGTCCCGGGTTCGAATCCCGGCCAGGGAATTTATTTGTGCTTTTATCACGTATATTTGTTCTTGGGTCTTGGATGTTTTCTATGTATTTAAGTATGTATTTATCAATATAAGTATGTATATCGTCGTCTAGTACCCATAGTACAAACTTTGCTTAGTTAAGGATTAGGTCCATTTGTGTAAGATTGTCCCCCAATATTTATTATTCATTATTATTATTTATATATACTCAGATGTGATAGAGGCAAACACAAAAATACGATAAAACCAGTAAAACAAAAAATTAAGCTTTTGCATGCTATCAGTTACAGCAATCCCAATTTGATTATTCCAAATGGCATAAAAAATAAATAAATAATAAATAAATATTGGGGGACAATCTTACACAAATCGTCCTAGTCCCAAACTAAGCAAAGCTTGTACTATGGGTACTAGACGACGACATTCATACTTATATAGATAAAAACATACTTAAATACATAGAAAACATCCAAGACCCAAGAACAAATATCCGTGAAAAACGCACAAATAAATGCCCTGGCCGGGATTCGAACCCGGGACCTCTAGCTTCGGAGGCAGAGTCACTACCAACTAGGCTAAACAGGCCGTCAAAAAGATATACATTACTGTTTTATTTATATTATATTTTAACTTACGTAAAATCAATACTTACATCAATATATTTGAGGTCATTAACATAGCCACCTTCCACATAATCCATAACTAAGACCCTTGAAGTGCAGTAGTCCCAATAAATTTTCGGAACTTTCAGCCATTTGTAATTCTGAAACATCTTTGCGACTTTTTCAGCATTCTTCCCTTCTTGTATAAAATCCAGTTCTTTAGTAATATTTCTCTTTGTTTCATCTATTAGCCAGGCAAGCTCGAAATCTGGGAATACTTTCATCATCATTTTTAAAACAATTTCCATCCAGGCTATATCAAGTTCAATGTTCTTTCTTACAAAATGGTGCTGAACTTTTACAGCAACTGTTGTTCCATCTTTTAGTTTAGCTTTATGTACTTGAGCTAATGAGGCAGTACCCAGAGGTTTCTTTTCAAAGTCCGTAAATAAAGTATTAGGCTGTAAAGAAAGAGAGATAAATGAATTAAAACAAATCACAAACAAAAAATTTGCAAATAGGCAATTATCATTAGTAAAGTAAGAAATAGGTTTGTAAATTATTATGATAATTAAACTATTATCCAATTATCAGTACCAATTTTATTAAGCCTTGTGAAATCAGCAACAGCCAGAAAAAATGTTATGCTTTGTCTGATTTCACAACTTGAGAAATAATAATTAACACAAATTACTGCTACCTGCCCTGTAATGCTTCAAACAACATGCATGCATGGTCAAGCCTATATGACCCTCTGACTGCCCACCATAAAAAAGTAGTACGAAATAGAGTAGTTTGATTGTTGTGACATAGAATGAAATGAAACAAATACAATTCTGTTCCAATTAGGAAAGGTATAAATTCCATTTAATAGAGGTATATCTTTTAATAGGCTTTTAGGTAGCAAAAAAATCTGAAATACTGGTAACATAGCTGAAAAAAAACTACAGATTTGTCATGACTTTCCAGTAATAAAGGTAAATTATGAATTGTGTTAATATTCTATTGGATAACTCCAGTCCAAAAACATAGGTGCATTTAATATATTTTTCCATATTTATAATTATAAACCCTTTAGCTTTTTAGGTTTTTTGTGCTTTTTCTACATACTTACATCTGCATTTAAGTCTTCTTGAATAACTCTAAATAGTTCTTCCACTGTGTTTTCAGGCGCGTCTTTGTGTAGGACCCTCATAGTCATAACATATTCATTGGGCAGCAAGTATTCCAGCGCACCAACATGCTGCCCAACCTTTATGTACGCTCCTTTGTTAGCTTTACACAGTTCCAGCAATTTCTCCGCACATATTCGATGAGCTTCACTTTTGATTTGATAGTATTCCTTCGAATCCTTATCCCAGTGTTTACTATACAACATATCATTGTAAGTCTTCCCAATGTCAATAGCCGTTGCTGCTGTCCGTGAAATCCTCACAATTATAGAACTATCGTAATCATAGTTCAAAGCATACGCAGTGCCACCGATTACGACTCCTCCGCCTAACCCATATTTCACAAGTCGCGGAAAGAGCCTGCGAAGCATTTTGATGAACAAATGCTAGTACGACACTAATGTTCAAATTGTCATAATAGAAGTTTACGTTTATTAATAAAAAAAACTATTAATTTGGACGCAACTACGACAGCGTACGATCGTACAGAAAGCTTCCTAGTACATTACATATTACATTATGTCTTTACTGAACTCACTCTTGAGTAGGAATTTGACTTTTGAGTTATGATGACGTTAAACGTCAACGTCAGTAGTTTGTTTAACAGTGACAGACTGGAGATCGTTCAACAACCGCCCAAATATGGCACTCGAACCGTCTTCACATTACGGACCCACACAGCGATACGACAAAACATTATTATAAATTGACACACAAAGGAGGTATAATATCATACTGTGACCAAAAACATGAGCCGAAAGAAAGCTCTGGCTACACGATTGACAACACCCCTTCCACAAATTAAAGTGGCCTAAACTTAGCCAAGTGGGCGTGAAGCGCAATATATTAGTCAGATTTGCTCCAGGGGTGCGGCGTGCGTACTGCGGCTTAATGCTTTAAATTTGGCAGTTTTCTTAAATATCCATTAGCTTTTATGGTATTATAACATACTGCATAGAAAACTGCCAAGTTAAGGCTCAAAAAGCATTAAGCCGCAGTAAATTAGTTTTACTGTAAACAATCTAGTGCCAAACTTGGCAACTTTTGAGATAATCTACGGAACTTGGTGCCCATCACAGACATCAGAGAAAAGCAGACTCGCAGTATTAAGCCAGATGATTTTCCATATAGTTGTCTCTTTAATCCTTATGGTGCACCAAAATGAGTTAGAATGCGACAGATAATACAATCATTTTCGGCTGTTAACAAGTTGTCTCGATTTGTGAGCACACCAGGATGTTAAATCCCATATAAAGTTAACACACCATAACGTCAGTTCAGTACAATTTTCAGTTATGAAGACGGAGACACTGACAGCTGAAGACGTGTCAGATGTCACTTGTCTGTCTCTCTCAAACTTTCTGATTCGTACATTAGTGAGAATAGATCAGACGTACAAAAATCGTTCAACTTAAATGAGCGGATCTGCTTTACTCTGATATCTGTGGTGCCCATTTAGATCTCAATTCTTTTGTCGGTGAACTTGGCTGCCATTTTCACTTTTATGTTTTTGATGGGATAAAAGATTACCCGGCCTAATGAAAGAGGTAGTTTATTGTTAGCCGCCAGATGTTTAAGACTAGTTCTCCATTTAGCTGCATAGGAGCTTTTCTATCCCTATCGCTACGCCTCAATACTTGGGAATGTAACTCATTGCTGATCATACAATATATATATATATGTATGTTATAATGTCATATGAATCTATATAGACTGCGATAAGCTTTGCGGACGTAGCGAGAAAGGAGTTAATATACAGACATACCTGATTCTAAACACAGTCTATGGAATCTGCTTCGCTCTTATATGCTCCATTTGCCTGCACCATCTGTGGGGGGAGGATTATGTGATAACCTCAAACACTAAATACAACTACCTTAGCAAACATGAGATCAAACTAACTAAACTTTATGTTCTCCTTATCGAGCCTAAGATCTCTAAGAGGTAAACAAACACTATCATGTATATTTCAAATAGATATAATGGTTTTCTCTAGCTCTTATATATCTTCTCTTATTCCCACTATGGTGGTCAACACAACTTCTCATATTAACCAATCGGTTAACAACTTGACCGTACCTCGGTCAATGTAACACATATATATATAGTTACACTAATACACTGCCGGCTTGGCAAGTGTTATCCTTCCTCTGTACTGAATGCCACCAAGGCTGGTTACATGTATCTATGGATACTTAATCTGTCTTGAGTGCCATAAAGGCCTGTCACTTGTATACTATCTATGGGTACTTTAACTGTGGTCATATATGAGTCAGGTTTGTATATCATGGTCTACGAGCTCCCTTGCTGGGGACGTCCTGGAGAATGCCATGTTATCCACATAATCTGTCTAAGTAGATAACACATCATTCAGGTCGATACACGACCAATGGCGTACTGCGCCTCACACTGGCGGCCTTACTGGGCCATAAAGACTAGCTGCAAGCAGCTGGGTACCCTTACTGGTGGCATACTGTGCCAATGCATGTCGCGAACTGTATCGCGAAGTTTGTAACCCATGATCGGGGCGTGTACTGGCACCTTAAGAGATTATTTACTCTGGCAAGTTTACTACTTGAGGGTAGAGGGAGAACTGTAGTCTCGCGTATTTAAGCGATTAATTCCGTTGGAAAGGCCTCATTCGATGGTCGACTACTGGCAAGGGTACAACTAGTAACGTCTTGCTGCCCGACGAGTTGGAGCTACGCCGCATTGAGAGCTAAGTGTATTTAGATCTTAGCAGCGTAATCGTTCTATAGATTATCTTTAGTGTTCCAAGACAACTTGTATATGGTGTGTGATAATTACCTTTATTTATTGTCATATCTAGATTGTGCTGACGTAAGACTACATGGTTGAACTTAAGGCTATCTAGCGTACCTGACTGTGGTAGTAAGACATGACAAACATATTCCCAGACCAAGCATTGACATACTGATCTAAGTATTTAGTTAAGCGATGACTAGTAAAAGGACAAAATAAAACTATTGAAATAATCATAAAGTCATGCTTGCCTTGGTGAGCTTAAGTGTTGGTCTTTAGTCACCTAAATTTGGTGTGGTCTTATAAATCGTCACTATTAGCTTGCTTATTAAGGCAGTCTCTTGCTGGTACTTGTGCTGGCGTGTAATGGAGACTGGGTTTCTTGTATGAGCAAGGTAACCCCAAAATTACAATGTTCTGTTCATTGATATGCAAATTAAGGAGGTTCCGATGTGCCGGGACTCCAGGTATAGCTTACAGCTTACCATGTACGCGTGCGTATCAATTTACAGGTAAAAGCATTCAGTTCCTGTGCTTCAGGATTGAGTGCATGGCTGACATACAAATGTTGAGCTAACAAGAATAGAAATAAGGCGAAAGCCATCATCGGATTGATATCTTAGTGGTACCATTGAGAAGAAGAAATAATAAATAAGGCTACTACACCATGTGTAGTAGTACGGTCAAAGAACCGTACAAATGCAGCATAGCTATAGTGACTACCACACCAAATGTATTAAACTGTAAAGTAGCTTAGATATATTGGCCTGATAGAACCTTTATGTGCTAAGAGCTATGCACATGTGACAGTTGAAGTCATAGGGTATTTAAACCCACAGGTGGTGAATACGAGAGTCTTGAGATGGGTGCGAAGCAGATAGAATAGTTCGGAGACTGCGCTGGATAATTGAAGGTAGGATTCAAATTCTCCTACTCGATTTGTCGTTACGCCCACAATTTGTCGCAGTCTAAATATGTTTATACATGAGTAACAATTCCTATATCTTAGAATGTCTAACATTCATTACCATATGTGGAGGGCGTGGCGACAAAATGGTGGTAGTGCTGGAATATTTGAATCCGTGCCTATCGTTTAGATTGAGATGATAGGCAGTTTGTTTACCTAGTTCATTCGTACAGGGCTATTTGAACGTCTGTTATGGCAGTTGAAGAGGTTCATGCAGGAATATCGTATGACATCTAATAATAATTTATCATTACTCATGCATTTCATGGAGTAATTAAAACGCCCCAGCATTATACTTATTTATTTCATAGCAATTTTACATTTTGAGAAGTGCTATTATACGTAGTTTGCAAATTGAACAAATGTCCAGAATACCGACTACAATACAACGTATATTCGTTGAATAACGATTTAATGATATTTCTTCATTTTCTCCAAGTTTATTGCTTCCATGGGACACTGATGGTTATGTCAATCCAGTTACGGCCGGGCTGGTTGTCGTATCGATGAGTGTTCCTATATCGTAGAATAAATTAACGATCTTCTCTGGTTTGCATTTTCATGAACTAGAAAGTTTATCAATGATTTCTTGATAACATCATAAGATCTCTTACAGTTGCCACAAAGTCCCTAGATAAACACAAAACTAAAGGGTGATGGCTTGAAATATATCAATCGTTTGCGTATGCTGTAAATGCATCCATGAATAATTTCTTCATGTGAAAATTATGTAAAAGCAAAGAATGCTAGATTTATTTATATGACAGGACGCCATACGATAATATACTCGTAGCAAGGGCTTGAACTAATGTTGTCGTTAGATGGCAATTGGAATAAATACCTCTGTACAGAAACAGCTCAATTTCTGAATCTCTTTATGAGGGTAGTTGAATATTTCGCGGCGATGGGCCGAAACATTTTTCACATTGAGTCAGGGTTGGAGACAATTAGAAAGTTGTGTTATGAAAGAGTCAGCTAATTTGACAAAGATTGAATAGTGAAGGATGGCAATTTGCGCAGCACACGGGTTTGTTAGACTGAATCGACAATCCCCATCGGATTCGGCTTGTGAAGCTATTGTTTTGAAGTGTGACACTGCTATGGAATTTGGATTAAGTTCAATTATTTACGCAAGGATATATTTCACGGCGGGCAGTGGTACGCGATTATGACTTCTTAGCTTGTTGCTTAGTGAAGTGCTTATGTTTCTACCCAAATATGTGATTATAACTAGACTCGTGAAGCTATTTTAGTCTCATTTTGTATTGAAGGTGTCAACTGGTAGCACTACGAATGTGCCCTTGCGGATACAGAGAAATTTGGTAGTTGCACATGTGTCATCATATTTGGTTCAGAGTTGATTGACCTTCAATATGATCAGTTTGGTCTGGTTTATTAACTACAAAGATCGTTCGTCATTATGAACGTGTGGGTAGCTTATTTTCTAGTGATCATCTACCTACTTGCAATTAAATAAGAATTTGCTTACGGACCGATTTGTGTCGGAATATTCTATTGGAAAGAGTAATGATTCCTTTGATTTGGCGAACTTAACATGCAGATGTGAGTCTATTTGGCTTTCGTAGCAATTTATGCCTACCTAGCATGGTAGGAAACTAGTGCGTTAAGACATAATCTGGTGCATGGCTAGCTAAGAAATACAAACGTTTCAGTTACATCACTTAGACACACTGATGGACAGTACCAACCTAAGTGAAGTAAATCGTCACATAACTTCAATTTGATGATTAACTTGTTCCTTTGGCACGATGATGAGTATGATGATATTTGATGACGTGATAATAATGTTTTCTACATGAATCTTGATAAACGGTTATAAGAAATTTATATGATAAATATTTGCAACACATATATACGAATGTCCATAGTTAATGAGAACTATACGTAGACATCCACGATAATTAAGACTTCAGTGCAGTAAAGAAAATGACGTCTACGACTAGTAAATCATGAATGACGTGTTTTAAGAAGGCGTATCACAAACATAACATGAATATTTTGCATAAGGCAATTTGTGATATAAATAAACTTAATAAGTGAAAACTCGTTTCCCAATAAAATCGTACGATAGATAGTAACGTACCTAGTATGTATGAGATATTGTAGAACAACTCGTCATTACTACAATATATTGATAGGAAGTAATCAATTAATTGAGGTATAGTCAAAAGTGCCTATTCGTAAATCTTAATATTCAAACTTCAGTTTCCAAATTAAAATGACTATTCAAGATATCAGTTAATGTGGCATTCTTGTAAGTCACTAGATAAATCAATTTATTGAAACTCATTGATTGCTAAATGTAGGTAGCACTGAAATTTAAATTCATGTGCTCTGCTTACCCCTTATGGGAAAACAAGTGTGAGTTAATGTATACGTATGTCAGTAATTATGATTTCTATTTCGGACAGATACCTTGTAGTTTACTTCATTCATATGCACAAAGTTATGAAAGGTATCGTGTTTTCCATTTAGTTATTATAACATATCGACTACCGTAGGGTAGGCTCAATAAGCGTAAGGCAAAAATGGCAAAATGAGTTATGAATGCAGTCATACTGGCTTTATCTCTATCAAATGATAAACGTCCGGATAGCTTGAAAATTTGTCTTATATTCTAGATTATCATTAGAACGTATAAAACGATTCTATTCTTAAAATAGTGTTAGTTAGTACAACACTAGGGACGCAAACGTTTTGGAAATAATATGACAGTTATCCTATTGGTACTAAAAGAGTTTGGGCCAATACGCCGTTAGGTATGTTATTAGACTGAAAAGTAAGTAAGTGTAAGGGATGACCATGTTGATGGGCAGAGGAGCGTAGTTTGATTCTTGTAAAGGAAAAGAGGTGTAGATTCATTTAATGACAAACATTCATTTAAATGTGTTATATAACTAAAAGGTTTAGAGTTTATTTCTAAAACCAAAACAGTTTGGCGGTCTTGAAAATCGCATTTCAACTAAATTTGATAAACTTTTGGTTCAAACTTTATTGTATTAGACGTCATGTCTCTTACGGTTCACGTGAGAGGACACTTTGTGCTATTGATCTTAATCATGTGAGATATAATTCTAAAGTAGAATCAGTTATTAGTCTAGTTCCGATGACTACAGTATAGAGTAAATAAAAGACGTCTGTGTTGGTAGTCCAGTCGCGCGGTATAAAGTTTGCGCGAGATCTAAATGGTTATTCACTTTGTAAATATACAAAGGTCTAGTACAAGTTCAAATCGTCATCATCATCAAATCGTAACTCCACAATATTATATGGATTTCCAAACCAGAACTAGAACGTATTGTTTATGTTCTCTTTGATCGAAACTTCGAAACTTAGAAAACTGAGTTTGTTGCAGGTGTGTTGTTTGATTTGTCGGACATATGATATAGGCATGATATTTACATAGTTCAATGAAATAAAGACTAATACTTAACAATGATATGTGGAAATTCATGGATACGATCTAAAGATTGAGAAAGCTTGAAGTTACCTTTGCAACGATTCATTTATCATTTTGATACTAACTATCAAAAGTTATTTCGTGTCGTAATTGTGACAAATAACTACTTACAAGTGTCAGATTTCTATGACACAAGGGTCACGTCTGTAACTGCGGGTCAATCCTAAATCCGAAAGTATCCAGTTTTATATTTGTGCGCCAAATGCAGCGTCCCTCTCTCTCGCTCGCTCGTTACCTGCGTTGGGGCCCCTTAGACCCTTCGCCATTCAAACGGTACGCGTCTGCGCCAGTGCAATGCAAGTGCATAGTTCTAATTTTCTCTGTGTAACTCATTTAGATTACAACCTGTCTTGTAACAATTGTGACTTTAATTAAACACTCTTAAGGAAGAAGGTGATCTTATCATTCATTTCACCTCTTACACGTCTAGTTTATTTGTAGCCATAGAAAAACTTTAAATAGTTAAATCACGATTGATAGAAGTATGATAAATGCAAGACAGTCTATTTATAGTTTCATACCTGAAAGATAAAAGTTTCATGTGTGGGCAGTTGTCCTAATTTCAGGGACTTTGATAAATAATTTGACTTCGCTGATCAGAAGGAATGAATATTGCGGACAATGAGTAATATCATACATCTCATATGTTATTGTTTTCACCTTTCTCTCAATTCAATGCAATTCATAGAAATGACTTAACGGAAACTGTGGTCGGCTGTACAGATATATTTTAATTATAAATTTGATGTTAGCATCACTGCTCTAATGGTATACCTAAATAAGTAGTGGTTGCCAAAGGAATTTCGCACTTTAATTATTATTATTATTTTTGATTTAATTATTTCTCCTTTAACCTGAGAGTTAATGAGAAGTTTCATGACTTTGTTCAGAAAGTTTATTGACTTTGAAATTTAAACTTTGTAGAGCATACCTACTTTATAGTTGGAATTTATATTGACAACATTGGATTGGATTTGAAGATGATTTATGAGTCTTAATTGGGACTTCAATTGATTAACTTATTATTTTATTTGGAACTGTAGTTGATGTTAGTTACATCAATGCAAATGCACATTACTTAACTAGAGCTTTAATCAAAGTATTAAAATAAAATGGAAGATATTAGTAGTTAAACTACATTGTTCATTTATTAGAAATGCAGTGACAGGTTACCGATGTTGAATTTTGTTTGACATCTTGAATTATAAAGCAGTTTTAAGCTCTTTAGGTTGAATACAGTTTGTTTATCTGCATTTACACGATTAGACAAATAAAGAGACTATGCTGAAAGGACTTCGACTGATAAAATTCAGTCTGACTTTGGCATAGTACCAGATATTTTAATGAAGATACAGTCAAGGAAAGGCATCTGGTCTTTAGTAAGTTGGAGGTAACTGTAAGACGTTTCGACAGTGACTTCATAGAGTATGTAAGAATAGCATAAATTCCTGCCTCTGAGGAAATCTGTTTAATGAGCAAATACTTAGTATATATTTTGATACTTAACTATACAGCTACGTTTATAAAGGAAGATTCTGGTAGATTTTCTCAATTGATGAGTAAAGCATTCATACTTATAACTTGACAATTTAACTAAGTGGTTCGAAGCGGTATCGTACATATGCATATGTTTATGTGCATAAAAGTATATAGGTTTGCGAATCACTCGGATATTCATAAAGTTAATTCTCGAGTACCAGAGTTTATAACGGATTTACAGTTGAGTAGACTAGTACTTTCATATTCTTGCCTGGTGAAATAAAATATACCTGTTGGTACCTCAGGTATAATGGTTATTTAAAGCAGTTAACGATATTAAACATATTAATCGTAGATATTGATTATTAACCAAGTGCAGCCAGTGATTATTTATGCACAGTTATTCTAAATGAATGAAAGAATTAGTCAAATAGACATAATGTTAGCGATTACCTACATATGATATGGACATATAACCCTGATTACTATATAGGTACATAGTATATCAATATAGTATAAAGATTTAGTTACAGTTTTGAGTTCCCGAGTAACTTGTTAATAATATTTAATGCATAATATCTATATAAGATTATCACGAAACGTGTATAATATACATCCATGAACGGACATTTGAGATTAGGTACTTTGAATTCAACTTGGTGATAGACTATTACTTGAGCTAAACTTGTACCTATAATTCCAATTACTTATCGGTAATGCATTTTGTGGAAGTTATTATATATTAAATAAATCAAAGATTTGAGTCGGCATTCATATGAAGTACATAATCAGATTTAGAATTAATCACTATTACTTGAACGTACTTAGAACACATATGTATGCATATATGTGTATTACGTATGTGTATGACACTATGACTTTAACAGAGCTTCTTCTGAAAGGATTTCGTGTTATATTTTAGGCTACAAAACGCCTCTTCAGTGGGAAAATTGCTGATTAAAGTTATTTAACGCGCTAGCGTGTACTAACTGGGGTTGATAGTTGTCACTTGATTTCAAGGTACTTATTTGCAAGATTTAGTAGGTTTTATAGTATCTGAGTTTCGTGGAGCTATGACGGCTGAAACTTTATGCTCTTGACTATCCAGAGGATATTCTTACTTCTGATATGGACTTTAAATTGGAAATTCAGTCTTAAGCAATATTCATTAATTAAGCTGAGTATTAGTGGATGCTTAATGATTAGTTAATTCAAGAAGTACTATCCAATTGCTTTTGTTTTGGTATTATGGATCTATGATAGTGAGAGATAGATATCTACTATACCTACTATATCGAAGATGAGCTCTTGCAGTGGGTAGAGGTCTACACTTAGAAGAGACACTTGATTTCTCAGATACATATTGGCTTACAATAGGGCGGATACATGGATCCACAGGAACTACTTGTTGTTTGTTAACAAAAGTGACATAAGTGTCGTATATATTCATGTTCTCTCGCACCTCGTCTTTACATAGTGAGCCAACCTGAAGCTGCATCGTTATGAGTTGTCTTGTTCGTTATATCACAAGTTATGAAAAGGGGTGTAACTCAGATGAACAAGTTGTTAAAGCTTTGTAGACATGAGACTTCATTAACGACCACAGGTGGTAAGGGGAGTCTCGAAGGTCTCAGGCTATGGTGATGCGAGTGACAGAGAAAGAGTAAGAGACAAGAAGCTCAGGTCATGTCAACCTTATTGATCTACGTATGTGCGTCAGGTCTATACAATTATGGAAGGAAATGAGACGGCAGGACTGACTGGCGTAGCCATGTCCTGACTTGTTTTGTCGTCGGCTAATTAGTTATCCAGGAGGGATCGCTCTTTAGCGATTAGTCGCCTGTTGTATAGCTCTGCTGTTATCTCGCTATATTTGGAGTTGGGTTGCATTGTACCTATTTGTATGGAAATATGCATTTTTTCTTTTGGCTGGCGAGGTCTGTCAAGCGAGTTAATCCTGTACTTGACAGATTGTAGAGATGGACATATAGATTTGGATAGCCATAGAAAGAATTACGGTTAGGCAGTCGGTTCTAATATGGCACAAACAAAGAGAGTGAAAGAGTTTGGTGCTTCAGTATGCTGTTAAGTGTCCGAGTTACCAGAGTTGGCTATAACTGTGTGTCAGTTGCCTGTTGACTCTGGGACACTGTGAAGTAACAGCTGTGTGTCAGTTACTAGTTGACTCTGTGTAGCTGTGTCTTGATTACCGGAGGTCAGCGGAGCCCTTTGGGCTGTAACTGTGTGTCAGTTACTAGTTGACTCTGTGTGGCTGTGTCAGGGTTACCGGAGGTCAGCGTAGCCCTTTGGGCTAAACTGTGTGTCAGTTACTAGTTGACTCTGTGTAACCACCTCATATACCTGTGCGAGATGATGCTCCTTTGCAAATATGTAATTGTGTCATATTCATAGGCAAAGCAGTGGTTGATTGATACTCATTACATATGGTATGTGGTGTTCCCGAATGTATTATTATGTTACATTCGTTCATGGGTCGATTGTGTTGAATGCGTTGTGTTGAATACATTATCATGTTAACAGAGCTTCTATCCAAAGATTGAAAAATGACTCGGTATCCCTTATTTTCTCTTGGTTGTCGGGAGTGTCGCGAACTGTATCGCGAAGTTTGTAACCCATGATCGGGGCGTGTACTGGCACCTTAAGAGATTATTTACTCTGGCAAGTTTACTACTTGAGGGTAGAGGGAGAACTGTAGTCTCGCGTATTTAAGCGATTAATTCCGTTGGAAAGGCCTCATTCGATGGTCGACTACTGGCAAGGGTACAACTAGTAACGTCTTGCTGCCCGACGAGTTGGAGCTACGCCGCATTGAGAGCTAAGTGTATTTAGATCTTAGCAGCGTAATCGTTCTATAGATTATCTTTAGTGTTCCAAGACAACTTGTATATGGTGTGTGATAATTACCTTTATTTATTGTCATATCTAGATTGTGCCGACGTAAGACTACATGGTTGAACTTAAGGCTATCTAGCGTACCTGACTGTGGTAGTAAGACATGACAAACATATTCCCAGACCAAGCATTGACATACTGATCTAAGTATTTAGTTAAGCGATGACTAGTAAAAGGACAAAATAAAACTATTGAAATAATCATAAAGTCATGCTTGCCTTGGTGAGCTTAAGTGTTGGTCTTTAGTCACCTAAATTTGGTGTGGTGTTATAAATCGTCACTATTAGCTTGCTTATTAAGGCAGTCTCTTGCTGGTACTTGTGCTGGCGTGTAATGGAGACTGGGTTTCTTGTATGAGCAAGGTAACCCCAAAATTACAATGTTCTGTTCATTGATATGCAAATTAAGGAGGTTCCGATGTGCCGGGACTCCAGGTATAGCTTACAGCTTACCATGTACGCGTGCGTATCAATTTACAGGTAAAAGCATTCAGTTCCTGTGCTTCAGGATTGAGTGCATGGCTGACATACAAATGTTGAGCTAACAAGAATAGAAATAAGGCGAAAGCCATCATCGGATTGATATCTTAGTGGTACCATTGAGAAGAAGAAATAATAAATAAGGCTACTACACCATGTGTAGTAGTACGGTCAAAGAACCGTACAAATGCAGCATAGCTATAGTGACTACCACACCAAATGTATTAAACTGTAAAGTAGCTTAGATATATTGGCCTGATAGAACCTTTATGTGCTAAGAGCTATGCACATGTGACAGTTGAAGTCATAGGGTATTTAAACCCACAGGTGGTGAATACGAGAGTCTTGAGATGGGTGCGAAGCAGATAGACTAGTTCGGAGACTGCGCTGGATAATTGAAGGTAGGATTCAAATTCTCCTACTCGATTTGTCGTTACGCCCACAATTTGTCGCAGTCTAAATATGTTTATACATGAGTAAAAATTCCTATATCTTAGAATGTCTAACATTCATTACCATATGTGGAGGGCGTGGCGACAATGCATACTGTGCTCTCTCTGGTGGCGCATAGCGCCTTGAACTCATGGCCTTGCTGGGCCAAGGACTCGCTGGAGGCAGCTGAGTACCTTTACTGGTGGCATTACTGTGCCACTACACACTGTTGACTGACTCGTATTGGGATAGAGTGGAACTAGTGTGGTACTTCATATATAATTCCTCACTCTAAGGGGTTTCTCATGACCAGGTCTAATTGTCGATCATTACCTTCTCTGGTGAAGATAGAATAATGATACTGTGTAATTAGTTAATATAAACTTAGCGACTTGTGGGACATCTTGTGTCATATCAAATACTGGCAAATAATAAATATAAATTCCTTATTACATAGGGTTTTGATTACTGATATGAAACATCTTAACATGCATACAAATCTGACAGAACCTATATCGGTCTTATATATGCTAAGGATCATTATACTTAGCTTTTATCTAGATAAGCAGCGTAACTCCAGAAATCTCCAGTTACACGAAAACACCTCAACCCTCAACTTTATATTATTTCTTTACGAGGAAAAGTTAGCGAGGTAAAATTCACAGACATCAGAGAAAAGCAGACTCGCAGTATTAAGCCAGATGATTTTCATATAGTTGTCTCTTTAATCCTTATGGTGCACCAAAATGAATTAGAATGCGACAGATAATACAATCATTTTCGGCTGTTAACAAGTTGTCTCGATTTGCGAGCACACCAGGATGTTAAATCCCATATAAACTTAACACACCATAACGTCAGTTCAGTACAATTTTCAGTTATGAAGACGGAGACACTGACAGGTGAAGACGTGTCAGATGTCACTTGTGTGTCTCTCTCAAACTTTCTGATCTGTACATTAGTGAGAACAGATCAGACGTACAAAAATCGTTCAACTTAAATGAGCGGATCTGCTTTACTCTGATATCTGTGGTAAAATTAGCGAGCGTCCGTGCGCGCTGCTAGGCAACGTAACACTGCGCCAGTCAACGACGCCAGACGCCAATCACACGCATACTACAGACAATAGATGCGAGCTCCTGTCAAATACTTTGCCCGACTTGCCAACTAAATAATCTCACACGATCTAATACTGGTATCAATAACATCGCGATATTGTCATTTCGCGACAATCCCCCTTGGTGAAACTCTTATAGGATCTGAGTGTAAGTGTCCTTAAAGTGTTTAATTTTTTTAACCTGCAACACATTATGCAGTCTAGCCACCCTACCACCATCTTTCTTTTGCGTCTGTCCGCTTCCGTTGACAGATTCTTTTTAGGTAAATTCCTCCCAATATGAAGGCTAAAGGAGAGGTAAGAATTGTGAAATAAACATATTATATGTGAAAATTAACGTTTGAAGATATCTTCGACATCAAATTGTGTTACGGAATGACTTACAGAAGTGAATTTCATCTCGTAAAGAAGAGGTTCAGTTTCGCGTGTGGGTACACGTTGCCGCTACTTCTAATTCAGCGTTATCTTGAATTAATAGGAATCCATCATGTTCAAATTGTGTTTAAAATGTTAAAGTTGTGAAATATAACGATAACAATCGTCATCCGTTGTGTTAATGATGTGAATTCAAGTTGAGAAGAAAAAATATTTGAGGTTATGTCATGTTGTGATCGGTGCCTCTTATGTGGCAGGGAACTATTGCAGCTACCTAATTATTAACCTCTATTAATACCTAGTTGTGAAACTATCGTAATGTTTTTGTCAGTACTTCTAACTATTCTCTTTGTCAGTTAAGATTACTACCTGGGAGATCCACAATCATAATAATTACCAAATGTTGAGTTCGGCCCATCTTACTTAAGTATTCGTGAATGAAATTCCCTCCTTATTTCACCTTTGTACAATTACTTCAAGTCCTAATATATTTTGTAACTTTCAGCTGAAGGAATATGAAGTCATCGGGCGCAAGCTGCCCTCAGTCAGTGAGCCCAAGACGCCACTGTACAAGATGAGGATCTTCTCCCCAGATCCCATTGTGGCAAAGTCCCGGTTCTGGTACTTCCTGCGACAACTGAAAAAGTTCAAGAAGACCACTGGAGAAATTGTCTCCATCAAGGTATGTATGTTCATACTATATATCCAAGTTCCAATTACATACACACACCACTTGCCACCAGGTGGGCTGTCAGTCTATTTGCCTCCAATTCCTCTATTTAATGTGTGGGTACACATGGAAAGAGGTGGATAGTTTATCTTGCACACGTCTTGTGCTAGCTGTGGTGTAATTTGCAGTGTCACTTCTAGCAATAATAAGTATAAAATATGGAGCAAATGTGATACTGCAATGATAGATATTTTTAAAGGATCTGTTATGTTCATGTAACACCCCTGGAGTTGAATGGAATACAGATAGACCACAGATACAGATAGTTGAATGGAATACAGGTAGATTCTAGACCTATAAATTCTAACCTGATTTTATTTCTTCAGATTTTATTTTACCTGGCTCTTTTCATACACAGGCTAAGTTGTTTATTCCTAGAAGTGTCTAGTGGTTATTTAAAAGATTTGTACAAATTGAATGTGATTTCATATTTTGTACCTTCACTTTGGGTTAGTTATATTCAAGAATTCATGTACAGTCACCAGCACCAATATCTGCAACAACAAAGCGTGTATAAATATCTCTCACGACTCTATTTGTAGGGCCGGTAGGACGTGTCAGATATTTTTGCTGCCTTTGGTTAGGCAGATACTAATGCTGGTGACTGTACAATATTCTGCAAGTGTAATGTGATCTTGAATGGATCAATTATTGCCTGTGTGAAAACCTGAAATTACTTTATCCCTATGTATATGTGACATTCCACGGATAAAGGTACCTTATAGAGATTGCCATATGGCACCTCTATCTGTGGAATGTCACATGTGTAACTACTAATACTAAAACTCTATACTAATTGTATCTGCCACCTTTACTGAATGTTTATGTTGTGATGAGTGTTGTTATTTGAAGGGCCTTTCCCAACTTTTAGTATGAAAAAAAGCATCAGAAACGGGTTTTGCATTGTATTTCTAAGAAACAGAAGAGTTAATCAAAATTTTGAATACTTATTTGCATACAACAATTCCAAATATTTAATGTACTTGGCGTCCTACAAGATATATTTTTGTGTTTAGTATTTTTTGTTTACCATTGGTGAAAATTGGTGAAAAGTATTTGATTTGACTCGCATGTCGACTCAAAGCCAAACCATGTCCTTATTTGTAAACAAAGAAACCCAAATCATCATTGTTTTTGATGGAATTTCAAGTAATCTGCAGTGCACATGTGCACTTGTTCCTGCATGCCTTTGAGCTCTTACCTGCACATTCACATCCTAATTGGTTATTTGTAAAAAAGGCGGAGTTAAGTTCGTTACAAGGAATGAGGGAAAAATTTCTTAAGTGGAACACCGCGAACGCAGGCGACTGTACAATATATTGAAAAACATTGAAAATTGCAGGAAATCCCAGAGAAGACCCCCATCAAGATAAAGAACTTTGGTATCTGGCTGCGCTACGAGTCCCGGTCGGGCGTGCACAACATGTACCGCGAGTACCGCGACCTCAGCGTGGGCGGCGCCGTCACGCAGTGCTACCGCGACATGGGCGCGAGGCACAGAGCGCGTGCGCACTCCATACAGGTAATTACATTTTAGACTATTTTAGAAGGCATGGGAATTATTTAATTTCATTCCACCTTTTATTTACAGCCTCTTATTCAGAAAATGAAATAAATTACAATATAATGCTTAAAACTACAGTAACCGTTTTATAATTCAGTGTGCCTTCTGGCAAAGGCCTCCCCCAGGTATAATTAATATTTAGCTACACCCTATGGGTAAAATTGTATCCTGCAATTTAACGCTAATAAATAAATAAAATAAACAGTCTTCTCCACTCCTCCCTGTCTGTGACCACTCGGGTTCATGTCTTGCCGGCGATATCTACGATTTCATCTTCCCATTGTTTACATTCTCAACCTCTCTTCGGGTTGCAGCCTCTTGGGTACCATGTTGTTAGTGTTTTCCTCCATTTCTCAGGTCCTCTTATTGTATGTCCTGTTCACTTTCATTTAAGTATTTAATTTTTATGATACATCCTCAAGTTTTGTTTTGGTCCCCCAGTTCTGAATTCCTTATTTTGTCCATTCTTTTCTTCTTGAGTATGATTCTTTCCATCGTTCTCTGACTTACTTTCAGTTTCTTACATTGAGCCTTGGTCAGTGCCCAAGTTGTCAGCCATAAGTAAATATTGGCAAAATCATTCCACCTTAGAATTACTGTTAAAAACGGGGTATTTACCATGTATATTAGTTTTTGTGAGTTTCCAATTTTTCATTCCACCTTCTTAGCAATCAGTGGATGAGGTATGAGGAATGGTTCCTTGCTTATGTTGTCAAATTACTATTTATTGCCATATAACATATTGCCTACTGCAAACTGATAAGGAATGCAGTTTATAACAAATCTGCTAACATGACATCCTGACCTCCGCCAGCTGGCATGACGATGGTTCAAAAGGATCTGAAAGATGTCAATATTGACAGCATGGTAGCTCTAAATAGAGGACAATGCAGTAGACGGACACGGAGAGCTGACCTCAAATGATAGGGAAAAGGCTTAGAGGACTAAGTACTTCCCTGTTAAATAATATTAAAGATACCTCATTTCCAAGCTTTGTAGTCAATTTTCCTTGCAGTGTCACACTTTTCCCAGTAACATTGGGCTACTTTACTGTCGTGATATAAAAAGTTAATCATGTTTTACCCATATTTATATTGTGACTAGTTTCCATGCTAAAGCCACATAGCATAGTGGCACAGTTCTTTGGCTGGGGCCCTGTCTAGATGATTGTCAAGCTCCCATGGTCATGTCTAACTATGGAATCGTTTTCGGACTACGCAGATCGTTTTACGCTTTCATGTGAAGACTGCAACATTAGAACATTATATACCTTTTGCTTGGTTTTGTTTCGCTGACTTAACGCAAATGGAATATATAATAAATGGTCAAACTTATTGACTATCAAAGATATACGTTTTCCATATGGTCCGCGATGCGCCCCCCGTATTCAGAGTTCGTTTTCACTTAGCTCGAAAATGTCATGTCATTAATAATTTAGCTACATAGTGATCTAAATACCAGAGATGATAAGCTAAAGCTTGGGTTGGGTGGTGGTTGGTAGTAATAGTATATTATGTAACTATAAAAACACCTTATTGCGGTAAAATAATCACAAGAGAATATAAAAACAAAAAATAACCTTAACTAGGAAAAAATTAAACTACCTAAAAAACCTAATACCTACCTAATTTACAAATAGAAAATGGGGTTAGAGTGCGGAACTCGACGGTAGGTTGCCAAGAAGGCTGGCCGCATTGCCGCGCTGAACAGCAATGCTGATGCGCTGAGCGAGGTACGCGCCAGCCTTTTGGTCACCCGACGCCTCTACAAGGCGCTTCGCCAGCTCCTTAAAAGTTCTACGAGCACCAGGCCCCCACGGCCCTATAGTTTCCACCCCAAACGGCTCAAACATGTAGCCGCTATCAATGGCTGCATATTTGCTCATTAAGGTCATTTAGCTAAAGGTTGATTTAGACGAAGACTATTTTCAGACGCCTAAACAAGGCACCGTATAAACACTTGCGGTGCGATTTTTTCGCCGCATGCCAGCGCTGGCACGGAATAGAAAGCGCCTATTTTTTGACGCCAGAGGGTGGTCTGCGTCTCTTTATGACTCGTACTGAAAAGGCACTGTGTAAACGACTAATGTCGGTTTGGTGGTCTTGGCGGCGAGATTTAGGCGGCTGAAAAGTAGTCATTGTCTAAACGGTCTGAAGATGTGGTGACGGTAGACACTGGCGCCGTAATTTAGGCGTCTCGAAATAGTCTCATAATAAAGTTTTTATTTTATTAGTGACTTTTGCTACACATAAAAACTCATTGATAAATCCTAATTAACTTATTCTAATTTGTGTTTCTGACATTCGGGATGTTTTCGTTAGTGTCCAGGGAGCGAAACTTTGGTGCCGGTGACGTCATTCTGACGTAAATTCACATATAGGTGATTTTATGTAAACAACATTGCAAATTTTTTTGTAAAAAAAAAATGACAAAGATAATAACGAAAAAAATGTTTTATTGGGTAATGTAATTTTTACAAATAATATTATTTCCACAAGTAAATGAAAAACAAGACATTAAATTTAGTTGGATGTCGAGAAGTATGCAGAAAGCTTAAAATTAAAACATAACGCATCTGCTTCCTTATTTACATACATTTAATTCACACGTACATTTAGGACACTAATTATAACGTTCGAATCTCCCGCCAGTTATAAAAATATTGTTGAAAGTGAACCTTTCTTCATCTAAATTGATTTCTCCTATAATTCAGATAAACATTCTGTATGTAGCTTGACGTCATACGTCTGTCATCGGCACCAAAGTTACGCTCCCTGAGTGTCAGTCTGCCCTTTGGCCTCCCCTAGAATTTTCCATATTATTTTTTGTCCATGGCTTTCCTTCTCCACATTGGTCCAGCTCAGCCCATGAATGAAGCGCGAGTATGAACTCGCGCTTCATTTATCCTCACGAGGTACCAACTCATAAACAGCGAGTTGGTACCTCGTGGACATTTTTGAAGCGCGAACTGATGAGACAATTTAATTAACATTAATATATATGAGTACCCCCAACACTACATAACAGGATCAAGTCATCCGCAAATCGTAAATGGTTTAGTTTTTGTTTTAGCTTATTAGATGATAAGCTACTCGGAATCAACTGTCGGCGCGCACATGCAATTTGCCTTACTAATACCAGGCGGGGCTCACTCCCTGACGTCATCGTGCCATGTCGGCCGTCCGCCCGAGAGGGCTTATTTAGTAATTGCACACGCGTGCGATAGAAAGAGATGGCCATGCTTAGGCACGTGGCATACCTGAACGGGGGATTTGTTAACGGCAGGCCTTCTGTACGTAGTACTTATTCTGTGCTAACACGTAATCTTTGTCCTCAGATCATTAAAGTGGAGGTCATCAAGGCTGCCGCGTGCCGCCGGCCGCAGGTGAAGCAGTTCCACAACAGCGCCATTCGCTTCCCGCTGCCCAAGCGCGTGCACCACCACAAACGGCTTAACAAGTTCGCGTACAAGAGACCCAGCACCTACTTCCTGTAATTTACGCGGTTATAAATATAAACACGTTTACGTGACGCTGTGTTTTATTGCTAGTGCTAGAGGTTGAATTCGTACCGAAGGTTTGTAGCCAAAATGGCATAAAGGAACCCTAGTATCGTCTGCATACTGACCTTCAATTCCTCATAATTGCCACTTCAAGTATTTTGACGAGCATTATTTGCTACGTCAACGAAATTTCATCGGTATGTGTGAAGTGCAATATATATATATATATGGTGAAGTGCTTACATTATTGAGGAGTTCCATATGTCATCATCACCAGTTACGCTTCACCAAATTTGTGGTTTCTGGGAGCCAATTACCGAAATCGACATATGCATGCCTATCAAATTCGAGGAGTTCCCTCGATTGCTTCTAGATTCCACCATCAGACCTTCACCAAATTTATATAGAACCACTTTGAGGGTACCTGCTTTGAAACAAGAAAAAGCCGGCCAAGTGCGAGTCGAACTCGCGCACGAAGGGTTCCGTACCATTAGCTATAAAACGGCAAAAAAATCTCGTTCGTTGTATGGGAGCCACCTTATACATTTATTGTATTGCTTTTAGTATTTGTTGTTCTAACGGCAACAGAAATACATAATTTATGAAAATTTCAACCGTCTAGCTATCGCCGTTCTTTAGATACAGCGTGGTGACACGGACGGACAGACAGCGAAGTCTTAGTAATAGGGTCTCGTTTTTGCCCTTTGTGTACGGAACCCTAAAACGAACAAAGCCGCGAGAAACACTATTGTTTACATTTCGCCGCGAAGGTGCAGGCAGCCCTAGCACAGCGTCGAATGACGTCACGCCGGCCTTCTTAACGTTAGAGCGAGACGGGCATAATCACCGCGCCGACACGCCCCCTTTCTAAGTAAGTGCAGTACGAAGTAACTTGTATTTCATCTGTGGCACTACCGAGACGATCTGATGGAGGACACAGGAGGTGGCCATAGCAATAACTCCTAAACTACACAGGACTAACCCATCGTGTTTGAGCCCAGCGGACCCGTCTCAATGAGTAGTTGATTACAATTACTCGGGAAAAAAGGTGCAGTTGGCAATAAAAGCTTGTACAGTCAACAGCAAATGTAGACGATCATTTTAGTACTTTGTCGCACTAACGTAACAATACTGCAACAGTTGGGATGCGTCAAAGTAGTGAAATTTACAAGGTACTAAAATGATCATCTACTTCTGCTGTTGACCATATCCCAATGAAATATTGGACACAAGCTTATTTGCTCAGTGAGAGTGTCAGAAATAAAACAAAATGATAAGATAAAATAAACATTTTAATTACCTTCGATGTACCTACAAAAGTTCACTACGTTTCCGATATACAGGATGATTAGTAGCTAGGTGCAAAGACCTTCGGGGATGACAGAGGTCATTTTAGACCACAGTCACTATAGTATAACAAAGTTTTTAGTTTATGAGATATGCGCGTTTTAGTACATACAAACAGAGAAAACTAAAAAAAAAAACAAATCTTAGGATTCCATACTAACGAAAAATATAGTGATTAGTCACACTAAAATTATTTAAATTTACAAGGACTAAGTTTTTTCAAAAATTTAATCGAAAATTATTGAGATATTTTTTCGTCTCTATGGAAATAAATGGCCAGAAATTCACATCAGAATATCATCTAGAAGCAGTAAAAAGTCGTTATTACAAATTTCTGACTACTAATAAGTAAAAAAAAAAAGCATGTATAAATTACCAATTTTTAAAATAAAATGGCGCTTAATTTAAAAACTAAAAGAATTCGTACTATAAATAAATGTGGTCTAAAATGATTTCTCTATCATCTCTGTAAGTCTCTGCACCTAGTTACCAAACACCCAGTATGTATATAATTTCAACACCACCTCTAAATAATAATAAATATTTTAGTAATAAAAAAAAACAATACAACTTTAGTAACTATCAGCAACCCAATTTTTTTTAAATGCAACGCATAATTTCGTAATTACAAACATGCCACCACTAATGGATGGTTAGTGATTAAAAAGTTAAATAAAAACACTTATTCAGTTGGAGGCATAAAATTGCAAATGAACATTTCATTCATACCATAATATATGCATTTAAAGTACAGTCGCCGCCAGATAGGTATACATTTATCGCCTTATTACAAATTAATAAGAATCAAAAGTATAAACATATCATAGATGTCGACCGCACCTATTCGATTTAATAAACGTGTAGATAGAACATAATATAATAATTACTACAGTTACAAATTAAACATATAAAATCAGGCAAAACTTAATTATAGTATTGTCATTTGCTCTACATATATATAAAATGCATCAAGGGATTGTTTACAGACAAATTACTTGTTAGTTCGTTACAAGTGGATCTGTTCATACAAAGCGAAAACTATACAGCCTGCGCAGGACAAACCCAAGGATTATATGAACCTATACCTTGTTTTTTTTTCAAATTAGAAAAATCGTGTGTTATCCGTCATGCGATTATGCGGTGTGTTATCTTTGAAACGTAATAAGTTACTGAAATAAGTGAAATTAGTACAATCAGGGACAATAGGGACAATAAGGGGTGGGGGGGGGGGGGGGGGGGTGGGGGTGTCCGGATTGATGTAAATTTAATGAACTTAAAAACAGTATTACATTTTGCGATCAACAAACTTACAGATTATGACTTTTAGCTTTTAGAACATGAATAAAAAAAATTTGCAGTTTTTCGCGTGGTGCACATCAAGCTCAAGTTTTACGATGTTGCAAGATTGGATGATCACTTCCCTTATTGATCCATATATCATACTAAATAAAAGCGGCCAAGTGCGGTTTGGGCGGCGCGCAGTGGGGGGTCCTAAAACTACGACCAAGACCACGGGGGATGGGCAGCAGCATCCCTGGAGTGCGGTGGAGATACTGCGATCGCCAACCCGCATGCCAAGCGTGGCGATTGTGGCATATACCCCCCGTGAATATGGGGGAGGCCTATGTCCAGCAGTGGACGTTCTTTGGCTGATATGGTGGTGGTGGTGGTGGTGGTGGTATTTTTATAGGAAACTCACGGCACTTTTAGGGCGAGGCAGTTTTTCAGCGATACCTAACTTAAACTATTGGACCAATCTTTTTCAAATTACTTTTCGATGAAAGTATTTAATAAGAAAATAATCATGGACATGTGATTTTTTTTCATATTTTTTGATTCCACGGTTCGAAAGTTAGGGGAGAAACATAATTATTGTGTCTTTTGGAGTGATTATCTCCGATTATATTCACTTAATAAAACTGCTGAGAAACCTCATATTTATTTTTATAGATCGATCGAATGATGTGCCATTATTATTAACCTAGTTTTTTTTTCAGTTACTTGTATGGAATTTTATTTTAGTTATTTTACTACGTAGCGGGTTACAAAACATCTTTAATTCAAATTTTATTTCTTTGTTAGTAGTGTGTAGTTATTAATTTAAAATGCCTATGAGATACGGACACACAGACGGACATGACGAAATTAGAACTACATCGTACTTGAGGATTTAAAACTCGATTAGTAGGGTTACTATTGCTCGTGGCAAGATCTCTCAGGACTTATGAAGAACATATTTTCCGCACTTCTTTCATAATTTATGTACTCGTAGGTACCTCATTGTCTTTCAATTTGCGTTTTTTGGGTTCCGCGCCTCATAAAGTTTTTATAATAACGGAACCCTTATTACGCTTGTTTCTCACAGGCGTGGTATAAAAAAAGGATCACCCGTGTGTCTATCCGTCCGTCTGTCACAGTCAATTTGTTCAGAAACCACAGGACCGGTTGAGTTGAAATTTGGTACCTACATATAAGTATGTACCTAAGTCGGTAACCCAAAGATGGACGTGTAACGTATAGTACAGTAACAGGAGCAAATATTTAAAAGGACGCTTCCTTGGAGCATCGGCAGTAACTCCGTGTCTCAATATTCTTATTTTATTTTCAATTCTGAGAAATTTTGATCTAAATTTATGACCTCCAAGTAATGGATCTTGATTCCACGAGGTTGTTAGGCGCTCTATGCAGTTTTTGGGGTAGTATACTTATGAGTCATAATAGTTATTGAATTTTTATGTTTATTAAAAGGTATTTGGGTAGGTATTTCTTATTTAAAATATATAGGTATAGATGTCAACTTCAGAAGATAAATTAGTCAAAAAAAATCAACTGGGACCACTTGGAAATAATTCCTGGCGCGCTCAATAGTAGACCGTTACTTTTTGCTGCTGTTACAGGACCCACCCTGTATGATTGATTTTTAGACATGGTGGCCAATTTTATGGGGTAAATTAGAAATTAAAAAAGTTTTCAAACTATGTCGCCTGATATACTTATCAAATAAAAGGTCTTAATGTGAGAAACTAAATTAAAAAAAAATATATTTCATAAATAATTTAATATATAATATTTAATATATATAATTTTATATTCATAAGATATATATTATATAATATTCATAAGATTTGAGAAAATAGACGAAAATCAAGGCCTAAAATTTTGAAAATGAATACACAAAATAGGCCCTATAGATTACAGGTAAACCTGTAAAAAGTCTAGGTTTCATAGTTTTTGAGATATCGATATAATGTGAATTTCCTATGAAGATGCGACTTTTTTGATTCAAAGTACAGGATAGTGGTTTCACATGTGGAGTGGTAGTGGTGGGAATGAAGTCCTTCATTGTGCGCGGTCCGACACGCACACTTGGATGTTTTTTTTGCTAAAATTATTGTGTATTGTCCTGAAGGCCTGTCCCCCCGTCCCCCCCTTACAATTTCTATATCTACGTGCTTGAGTACAATATTATCCTCTGATATGCCAGGGAAACGAAGAAACTTGGGCGAAACTGGCCGTTAAAATTCTAATCTTTAAAAAAAATCGGGGTATAGGTCCAACTAGGTAGTCGTAAGCAGGGTGCGCCCGACGTAATGGAACGAAGCTATTGTCTATACATAATTAATGAATTATTTTTGATCGGCCATTAAAAATATGCATGCGGACGAGCTGGCAACGTTTGTTATTGTCATCTGTATTTATAAAAAAAAAAAAAACAACAAATAGAAAACAAAAAAGCTTGGGCGAAGTTTACTTTATATGACTTTATATTTTTTAAGCCCGAACACTCTTGTAAAAATTGGATTCATCTCGAGGCACCTTGTATAACAATAACACGATATTCAGTCGAACTGATAGTACCTCTTCCTTTTTGAAAGTGACTTTCAAATAGATACACATTTATTTTAATATATCTAGACTACGTTTCCATTAAATAGGTACTTATGTATGTATATAGTTAAAAAAAAACATACTAACACTGAGAGGAAAATTTCATTATACTTTTAAAATATTACCCTTTAAAACCCATAACTTAGTTTTATATTAAGTTCTATAATTAAAATGGATGAATTGGATTTACACTAAAATACGTAATTTGAGTGAAATAACAACGAAGATTATGCTACTTAAATATACGTATACAGCATGCCATGAGCAACATAATATCTTCGTTGTTATCTGATCAGTCTCATAAGAAGTATTGACACATACCTAAAGTGACTCATTAATTATGCAATCACTATCATATCGCCAGCATTCGTTGGCGAGGTGTGCACGCCCCCTTACAAATACAAACCAAATGACTGATATTAACCCTGCAACAGTCGAATACAATGCTCCGTGTACACTATGCCACTTATTTCATTGAAATAAGGTGCGTATTGTATGCAGATAGGACTTTATTAAGAATTTTCATTCCATACCTGAGATCTAGACCTTAAGGGACGATTCTCACCGAACGGCCGGAGTAGGCGCGCACCACACCAGAGTCAAAGGATTTCGAACCCTCCATACAAAAGTTAGACTTCGTATCTAGACGGCAGTGCCGGCTGCTCGCGACCACCGCTCCATTCAAATATGAAATCTAACCTATATAGGGTTCGAATTCCTTTAACTCTGGTGGGGTGCGCGCCGGCTCCGGCGGTTTGGTGTGAATCGTCTGTTACGTTTAAAAGTACAATTTATAATAGACACTATTCACTCCAGCTTTCATGTTGATAAAAAGGTGAAAAACGTATCGAAGTGTTACAAAATAACAATTTAATTTAAAACTGGTAAATTGCAAGAACAAATTATACATATTTAAGGAATTAATTATTTATTATGTGAGGTGTGCAATAAAGAGTAATTGTATTGTATTGTAATTATGTCTACATTTTAAAACAGTATACGCATTCATATTACGTACTAAGTATAAACACTTGAGTAATACGAGCGATGACATCGGCTTAAGTGGTTTGCTCGCGTCAACTCAAATGACAGCGGGAGTCCCGGGGCGCGCGCGCAGGAGGGGAATCGGTAGCGACTTGTGTGCAAATATTGCGCGCGAATTCGCGTGCCCGTCAAAAGCAGGGGGTAAAATTTCACAACAAACTGGATAGCGACAGCCTAATTGATTCCTTTGTGTTACGAAAACTAGTTATACAATAAATATGGGTAACTTTCGCAACACAATGGAATCAATTAAAATGTAGACATAATAAGTCCTTAACTATGTACGTATTTTTTGCAATTCACCCACATACGAAATCATGGATAATTTATATTCGTGCTTAATTTTACACAATTTATATTTACACACATGCAGTCAAGGAATTTAATTTGGGACCCCATTTAAGGTTGATAGTCCTATCAAATTGTGTATAAAATAAAACAAACGTCCTAGATTAACGTGCGCGACACCGTACCTTATTTAGCGCTCGATAAAATATTAAAATTAAAACATTAATTGTTTAAAACGAATAAATTATTATAAAAAAACTTGTAATATGATAATAGCCTTGACGAAATGTGTTAAAAATAGCAGTCGTTGCATTTAATACGATCCCTATAAAAGCTGTGTCTAGTAAAACTAACGGCTCTGTGAGCTGTACACCTTGCAAGTCCCATAGCTACGCCATTTTGATAAATTATCAAAAATTGAATAAACAAAAAAAAATACATATAATTATCGAAACTGCTCACAAAATTTCACGAGAATCGGTTGATAAATGCAACCTGCAGAGTTGAACAGCCGGACATCTGGATATACTAAAGCATTATTACCCAAGCTGAAACGAAGACGCTTCGCTCGCACGTATTCGGTCAAGCCACTACCACTTTCGGTGGTAAAGCTGTCATTTAACCCTAAGAAATCAATAATTATTTATGATGAGCGTAACAGGAATACGACTGGCAATTCTGAGGAAGCCTGGCAAGGAAGATACTAGGTATAGTTTAAGGCATATGGGTTGTGCCAAGGAAGATATTATAGTTTAAGGAATATGGGTTGTACCAAGGAAAATATTATAGTTTCAGGAATATGTGTTGTACCAAGGAAGATATTATAGTTTAAGGAATATGTGTTGTGCCAAGGAAAATATAACAGTTTAAGGAAAATGTGTTGTACCAAGGAAGATATTATAGCGAATATAGGTTGCACCAAGGCAGATACTTTAGTTCAAGGAACATGTATTGCACCAAGGCGTCTGTAATCGAAAGCGGAGTTCGTTAAATATGATTGCAGAGACATTTTGACAAGATTTTATAGGATGAAAGTTGCCGGCGCCTTATTTAATGATAGGCCTTTGGGCGACTGAGCGAGCGAAGCGTCTCCGTTTCGGCTTGGGCAAAAATGCTTTAGTGTGTCCGGCGAATGTCCACTGTCCACATGTCTGAATGTCCGGTTGTTCTCTACAGGGTGTAACCAATTCACGTGAAATATTGTGAGCAGCTTCGATAATTACCTTAAAAAATGTTGCCGATCCAGTTCTTAGAAGTTTTTCAAAATGGCTGAGCTGGCTCGCACGTAGAACCGATGGCCGTTGGGGCGGAAAGGTTCTCGAGTGGCGACCACGTACCGGAAGGCGTAGCGTTGGCAGCCCCCCACAAGGTAAGGTGTGATGACCAGGGTCGCGGGTGTCCGCTGGATACGGGTGGCGCAGGACCGGTCATTGTGGAACCGTTTGGGGCCTATGTCAAGCGGTGCACGTTCTTCGGCTGATGATGAGTAGCAGTGCGGTCGCAACTTGTCCGTATTCTGGTAAATGAGTTTACGAGTCGAGTATCTTGAGGGCAAGCTTGGCCGCCGCGCGCTTGGCCTGGAACTTGTTGCCGCCGAAGCCGTGCGCGGTGTGCGGGCGGCCGTTCTTCGTGAATGTCACCGGGATCATCACGCGCGGCGTGTTGCAATCTATCACCTTGGCGGTTCTGTAAATAACAATAATAATTATTATTAATTTCAGACTTTTTTTTATTATTATTATTAAAAATGGGATTGCTCTTGGCCAGCATCTAGCCAGGGGGCAAAGATAAGGCCGACGATGAAGCGAGCTCACCCAGAAGATGCCTATTCACTCGTGCCTTAAAAAGGTCCAGGTTATATGAACTCGGAAATACAGACGCCGGCAGAGAATTCCAAACCTTACCGACATTAAGTGTTAGCAAAAGTATGCATATATTAATCAATCTTAGGGGCGTAAAGTGATTGTCATATGTAAAATTTTAGTAATGTGCTTTTATTATGCAAAACGGTATGATTTATTATTTACTAGCTTTTGCCCGCGACTCCGTCCGCGTGGAACTCGTTATTGCCTTAGAGAAATTTTGATTTTGATTTTTGATTTTGATTTTGATTGCTATTAAATTATTGTAGACGCAGGCTTAATTACCGCTCTCCCATACAAACTTCAAACCACCTGCCGCTTTTGACCCGCTAAGGAATGATTTCACCAACCATAATTTTAAAAATTGTCCTATGTGCTTTCACGGGACCCAAACTACCTCTGTACCAAATTTCAACTAAATCCGTTCTGCGGTTTAAGCATGGAGAGGTAACAGACAGACACACTTTCGCATTTATAATACTAGTGGCAGTAGTGGCTCTGTGAGCTGTGCTCACAATTTCACGGGAATCGGTTGAGAAATGCGACCGGTTGAGGAGAACATCCAGACGATATAATTTTGTATATTTTATCAAATTTCAAAATTTCCTAAAACTGACTTGACATAACAGCTTTTTTTTCGTTTTACTGTAAAATAATAATAAAATGTTTTATAATACCAAGAAAGTACAATTACAAGCATGTTTCTCAACCATTGTATGGTTAAATAATTGATGAATTTATTACTATGCAATTTGTTAAATTCATACCTTTACGTTTGTTTTTTTGTTTTAAGAAAAAGGGAATTGACCTATTATATACTAACATGTTGAGGGTGGTTGGAGAAATGTAAAATAAAACAGTCTTAATGCACCGCTCGTCTTTGACTCACGTTCCCTGTGCCCTTACATACGAACATACAAAACAGATGGGACTCACCCGAAGGCGGAGCACGCGTGTATCCGCTCGTAGAGCATGCGCACGGGCTGCTGCGGGATGCGCGCGGAGAAGGCGTCGATCTCGCGGTGCATGACGCGGTAGATCACCGCCCACGCGGCCGCCAGGTCGCCGCCGCTGTCCAGGTATATGGCGCCGACGAGGGACTCGAATATGTCACTCAGCACCTGTCACAAATATGTTAAGATAATGGTAATAGTGCGTTATGACGCATCCACCATATCAGAGAATTACAAACTTCTGACCACAATGCTTAAAATCCTAAGGGGAAGCAGTGATTGTCCGGATTTGGTGTCGAGGTTCGTAAAACTTGGTGTACCTTTTGTACCTAAGAACCAGCTAAGACCGCGAACTCCTAATCTCCTAGCTGTTCCACAGGCGCGCACTGTTTCTCATAGAAACTCTCCAGCACTTCGAGCAACCAACATGCTTAATGCGCTTCTGACATCAGCAACTGATTGTGACTTATTTGCGAGCAGATGGGTACAAGTCTGTCGAGAGCGTTTAAACTACTGTGAGTTAATGGATAATCGGTAGGGCATCGTTATAATTTGTATTGTGTTGTTTAGCATCATTCCATAGGTATTTACTAATTCTGTTGCTTATAGTTAACTAAATTTTCCAGTGCCTTGGTGAATACTGTAATGCTGTGTAAATGTATTTTTACAATAAATAAATAAATCAGCCCAAAGACGTCCACTGCTGGACGTGGGCCGCCCCCATTTTCATGGGAGGTATATGCCATAATCCACACGCTTGGCATGCGGGTTGGCGATCGCAGTATCTCCACCGCACTCAAGGGATGCTGCTGCCCATCCCACGGTGGTCTTGGTCGTAGTTTCAAGACATGTCCGAGTCGTCGACGCGTGGAAGGAGGCAGTGTGTTATATTAAACTTATCTAGCGGGGCTAAAGACTATCCCCCTTATTCATACACGTCCATCAAGCCTCTATTAGTTAACAAGCCGCTAAAGTTGGTTTGTCCTTATCTGTCACTTTGACATTTATGTTTGTGAGAAAGAGACAAAACAACTTTTACTTAACAGAGGTTTGTTAAGTTTTATGAATAAGGGGGTATATGTATACATATTAATGATTTACAAAACATTTTAATTTAACCAATCAAAAAACTTCACTATATTAAATCCACCAATCACAAATTACTACTCTAACTATTAAAAAAAAAACTTTACAGTTGATATCAACCAACGACAAAACAGCTACACTATCATCGACCAATGAGGAAACAGAATGAATTTGTCAACAATTTAAAGTTTTATTGGTCCCTAATCATTCACAATATTTAAAAAAGCAATTCAGACGTTGCGCAACGCTGTACAGCGCTCAATGGCAGGACAGTGGCGTTTATTCGCGGTGACTTTATATACTCAAAGCGGTGTTTATATTTTGTATGTGTCAAATCAGTTTATTAAAAAAACATGCCGCCATTGCCGCCAAATTATGCATATGATCGCTGTGGAATTTATTGTTCTTTTTGGGAGATTAAACTTTGTTTATTTATTTTCTCGCAATCGAAGTGAAAAGTAGAGTGTGTACCTCTGGAGGCCAATTCTCGGGCCGTTCGAGATGATCTCGATTGACGTAATGTCTATTGAAAAATCTCACCAAAATGTCGAACACAGCAAAATTTATTATTCTAGGGCACGATCGAGATTATGTCGAACGTCAAAAGTTCACAAGAATCGGTTGAGAGAAGCGATCTTTAGAGAACAGCTGCAAATCCGGACATACGAAAGCACATTTGCTCACATTTTAAGTTAGATATATATAAGCAAGCCATAACATTAAGTTAGTCTATAAGCACCACTGTACTCCTGTCCCACACCTCCAATAGGTAGTATCTTAGTCTGAGCCCGTGAGGGACATACGGCTACGGCCTTTTGGTTTGGGACCGCAATTCAGTTTATAAGTAGTTATAAGTTTGTGCCTGCTTTATGGTAATCTTTTAGTGAGCGCAACGCCAACAAAATGCTTTGCCCAAACTTTGTCAAACGGTACTTTATTAAAAATATTTCTACGAGAACCCACCTTAGGCACTTCCACGTATTCAGCGATCTGACAGTCCTCCTCGTCTATGAGGTACAACACGTCTTCGATAATCTCGTGGTCTCTTTGCTCCTGGTGCTCCACAAACATCATTATTGCTTTGTCCAGAGTCGGGTTGAGTTGTGAACAGAGGAACCTGTCAAGAAATAATTCTTCTAAGCCAACGCAATCAAAAGATACAGCCGTTTATTCCGCAAATTTTCGACACTCGCAAAGGAATCAAAACCTACAGGGTACTTCCCGTGAACTCAGAATCTTGAAATTTGGTACGAAGCAACGTATGATAGCACACATAAAGGAAAAATTGTGAACACCGTAAATTAGTAGTTACATCATATAATAACAATATTTTTTACGGAACCCTCGGTGCGCGAGTCCGGTTTTTAGGGTTCCGTACCCAAAGGGTAAAAACGGGACCCTATTACTAAGACTTCGCTGTCCGTCCGTCCGTCTGTCACCAGGCTGTATCTCAAGAACCGTAATAGCTAGATAGTTGAAATTTTCACAGATTGTGTATTTCTGTTGCCGCTACAACGACAAATACTAAAAACAAAATATTAATATAATTAAGGGCCCTTATCATGGCTACCACTCGCTGAGCTAGATCTCAAGAACCGTAATAGCTAGACAGTTGAAATTTGCACAGATTATATTATATGAATTTTTGTTGTGACTACAACAACAAATACTAAAATCAAAATAATAATAATAATTAAGGGGAGCTCCCATACAACAGACTCGCACTTGGCCGGTTTTTTTTAAATAAGCGCACGTATTCTGTGCCCGTATTCTGCGACCATATCGGTTTTTAATTTAAATCAAATGTTTTTGACTGAACAAGTATAGTGATTGTCTCACTTGTGCAACCCCAGTTTGACGACGTAGGCCGCGAACGTGACGTTGTTGACGAGCGCCGATCGCAGGTCGGTGAGCTCGCCCGGCTTCAGCTCCGGGCAGTTCTCGAAGATGTGGGACGTGATCAGGAAATCCAAGATGGCGTCGCCGAGGAACTCGAGCCGCTCGTACGAGCGGGTCAGGCGGTTGCGGATGTATGACGGATGGGATAGTGCCTGGGGAAGATTGTGACAAACTAGATAAATTTTCGTGAGTCAAATAAATATTGGGGGACAATGTTACACAAATCGGCCTTGTCCCAAACTAAGCAAAGCTTGTACTATGGGTACTGGACGATATATATGCATACTTATATAGATAAATACATAGAAAACATACGGTTGAGTCCCCCACACGCTCGACTGTCCTGCGGACTCTTAAAACTCACGTTTGCCGGGAAGGTGAACCGTACAATCAACCCGGTCAATGTTACTATTCGTAAAACTTAACACTTCTCAAACCCCACAAAGAAATATAGGGATTTAAAATCTTCTTCAGTTATAAATCCGCTAAAACTTCCCTATTTTGGTATATCCGGATTATGTGGAAACTGCCAATATTGAAATAAATCTCACCTCCAGTAGAAAGGACGGGTCCTTGAATTTATAGTTGATTATATTCTCGATGTCCCTCTGACAGTTGTTGAGAAGGAAGTCAAGTTCCACCAGCGTGCTCCTTCCCTCAGTGAGCACGGTTGACACTTTCTTGTCAAGGAATGACGCGAAATTATCCTGAAAATAAACATCAATAGTTAAAAGTCGACATTGTTATGGCGCCCAAACAGAAATATTTAATGCATTTGTATGACGCGTTTTGAACACTCGACAGAAAAGTCTGACTTTCAATCAATCAATCAATATTTATTTTACATAAAAACATGTAAAATAGTAGTAAAAGTTTATTTTACCTTCATTTCTGGTATTCGTAATTACTTTCTGTCTACTGTAGACAAGTATATTTAAAACTAGCTTTTGCCCACGTGGAAATCGTTTATATAGTACCTCAATGCACAGTACCAACCCCCATTTCACCCCCTTAGGTGATGATTTCCGGGATAAAATTATCCCATGTCCTTATTTCAAACTATCAACGTACCAAATTCCATCTCAATCGGTTTATGCGTAAAAAAGGTAACAGACAGACAGAGTACAGATTCGGCCACACCGCTGCTTTTTTGCGCGTCTGACGCACCGTAAACGCAGTGGCGTGCCTCATGCGTGACGTTTTTAACTGACTGCAATAGAAGGAAGGAGGTTCTCAGTTCGTCGGCATCTTTGTTTTTTTTCTTCATGGTATGTTCCCCGATAACTAGACCACGTCGGCCGATTTAGATAATTCTTTTTTTGTTTCAAAGCAGGTACCCCCAAGTTGGTCCCATATAAATTTGGTGAAGGTCTGAATGGGATCTAGGAGGAATCGAGTTAAGTCGGTTTTTATTGGTATAAATTATTATCTCATAATTTTCTCCCTCGTCACTGCGATTCCGTATCGTCACCGTATTTTAAGCACCTGTGTGGTCGGACCTTAACTTTCGAATTAATATTAGTATGGATTTCCCAAAAAACCGTTCAACTCAAAAAATCCATACTAATATTATAATTGCGATGGTGTGTCTGTCTTGTTACCTCTTCCCGTTTTTAACCGCTGAACCGGTTTAGATGAAATTTGGTATAGAGGTAGTTTGAGTCCCAGGAAAGTACATAGGATAGTTTTAATCCCGGAGATCATTTCATTTTCCCTCTTTAATGGAATTAGAGAGGGAAAAGGGAGGGCTGAGGTGAAAGTATGGTGATACGATATAAACGAATTCCAAGCAAGGAAAAAGTTAGTAATAAAAATCCTTAACCGTTATGGCATACGAGGGCTGCTTTTTAAGTTGTGTCGTTTGGTAAAACTAAAGACAATTTAAGTGTTAAATGGTATTTATTGTTTTTCAAAGTAATCACCGTGATATGTAATACACTTTTTCATTCGATCGAACCAATTTTCGAAACACTTATTCCAGTCCGAAGTCAGGGTCTCCAAAATGGCCGTTTTGTATGCCTCAACCGCTTCTTCAGGCGTCTGGTACCGTTGACCACGAAGTCGTTGCTTGATTTTTGGAAATGATTCTTGATTCACGATGTCTATCACCAAGACTAGAGCAACCACGTTGAAATTCTAAATACCAGCGTTCCACAGTCCGGAGGCATGGTGCTTTATCATTGAAAACCGTAGTCAACTCTTCGAAGCACTGAAGTCGCGTTAAGCCCCTTTTGAAGTTGTAAAAAATTATCGCACGTAAATTTTCCTTCGAAATTTCCATTTTCACAACTGACTTGTCAACTTTGATCGAACGCTGTACTAAAACGGTTGGGCCGATTTCGAGTCATTCTTTTATTTTCGAATTCTTAATTCAAATATTTTAAGATGACACTAGTTCTTTTTTATGCAATCACGGGAGGTTTGCAAACGACAGAACTTAAAAGGCAGCCCTCGTACTGAAGGTACGGTGTACACTCGAAATCTAAGCCCGGGAATTTGGTATAGGCATTAAAATGGGTATCATGTAAATCATCATAATATAATAATACCTGTGGCGGGAGCACCCGGAACCATTCCAGCACTTTAACAGCGCCAAGGACACCTCCATGAAGCAAGTAAGTTCCAATGATCGCCTCCACACAGTCTGCCACGCTCTGAAACAACATGGGGCAAAATCACAGACAATCCAGTATCGCGTTATACTGAGTAGTAATAGTCTTGACTCTTGATCGGATCGCCCTTAATACTTCATTGCCAGATACTAAGATTACGTTTTCTGGAAGATATTATTCCAGTATTTAGGTTGTTTTTAATTAAATTAATCATTTAAAGCATACTTTTCTCTTAGAGCCAATCGAACAAACTGGGATAAAGGCTAAACTAGAATACTATCGTGCAGGTCTCATCCGACAGCTGGGACTGGGACCTTCTCCACCACGCTGTCCTCGCTGTACCGCTGCGTTAATGGAGCGTAGCTCTCGTCCGACAGCTGAGACGTACCTTGTTCGACACGACCTGCAAGCGCACGTAGCTTTGCATGACGTTCTGCGCGCCGCCCGGCGACTCCTTCTCCACCACGCTGTCCTCGCTGTAGCGCTGCGTTACTAGCGCGTAGCTCTCGTCCGACAGCTGAGACGTACCTTGTTCGACACGATCTGCGAGCGCACGTAGCTTTGCATGACGTTTTGCGCGCCGCCCAGCGACTAATTCTCCGCCACGCTGTCCTCGCTGTAGCGCTGCGTTATTAGCGCGTAGCTCTCGTCCGACAGCTGGGACGTACCTTGTCGGACACGACCTGCAAGCGCACGTAGCTTTGCATGACGTTCTGCGCGCCGCCCGGCGACTCCTTCTCCACCACGCTGTCCTCGCTGTAGCGCTGCGTTACTAGCGCGTAGCTCTCGTCCGACAGCTGAGACGTACCTTGTTCGACACGATGTGCGAGCGCACGTAGCTTTGCATGACGTTCTGCGCGCCGCCCGGCGACTCCTTCTCCGCCACGCTGTCCTCGCTGTAGCGCTGCATTACTAGCGCGTAGCTCTCGTCCGACAGCTGGGACGTACCTTGTGGGACACGACCTGCAAGCGCACGTAGCTTTGCATGACGTTCTGCGCGCCGCCCGGCGACTCCTTCTCCACCACGCTGTCCTCGCTGTAGCGCTGCGTTACTAGCGCGTAGCTCTCGTCCGACAGCTGAGACGTACCTTGTTCGACACGATCTGCGAGCGCACGTAGCTTTGCATGACGTTTTGCGCGCCGCCCAGCGACTAATTCTCCGCCACGCTGTCCTCGCTGTAGCGCTGCGTTATTAGCGCGTAGCTCTCGTCCGACAGCTGGGACGTACCTTGTCGGACACGACCTGCAAGCGCACGTAGCTTTGCATGACGTTCTGCGCGCCGCCCGGCGACTCCTTCTCCACCACGCTGTCCTCGCTGTAGCGCTGCGTTACTAGCGCGTAGCTCTCGTCCGGCAGTTGGGACGTACCTTGTCAAGCACGACCTGTGAGCGCACGTAGCTTTACATGACGTCCTGCGCGCCGCCAGTCGACTCCTTCTCCACCACGCTGTCTTCGCTGTGTTACTAGCGCGTAGCTCTCGTCCGACAGCTGGGATGTACCTTGTCAGACACGACCTGCGAGCGCACGTAGCTTTGCATGACGTTCTGAACGCCGCCTGGCGACTCCTTCTCCACCACGCTATCCTCGCTGTACCGCCGCGTTACTAGCGCGTAGCTCTCGTCCGACAATTGGCCGCTGAGTACTTCGTCTTGTGGGAACTGCATGCCTATCAGGAACGTTGGACGGAGCTGCAAAATAAAAATTAACATGTATTGAGTACAGTAAAATATAGTTTTAGCTTTTAGTGTGTGGTGCTTCCTATATTATGTTGTGATAGTTTAATTTCGTAAATCTACTCTACTCCTTTCTTATATTACCTAACTAAATATATTACCTATTTAGGAGATATAACAACTTTCCTTACTTATCTTAATATAATAATGAATATAAAGAAGATCAACATACACACGTGGACAGTTTAATAAATCAAAATATTTAATTAGCGGAACATTCGCATATGCTTCATGAGACTATATTATGGGTAATTAAACTTGCACAAATGTCATCGTAGAGTAAAATAGCATTTAAACTAAAATTTCCTTAAAATCGCTGAGGAAAATATATAGTCACAATCAAAGGACCCATGAATTTGGTTATTGATAAATTAACACTTAACTACATATTAACAAACGTTTCAAGTTTAAGGTTCCGCCATCGGAACCTATTACTAATCGTATAGGTACCATTTGTCTGACTTTAAAATATTTCTTGAACTATTTGAACCATTACAGGATATTCGTTATTGTGAGATAAAGACGACCTGTTTAGCCTAGTTGGTAGTGACTCTGCCTCCGAAGCTAGAGGTCCCGGGTTCGAATCCCGGCCAGGGCATTTATTTGTGCATTATTCACGGATATTTGTTCTTGGGTCTTGGATGTTTTCTATGTATTTAAGTATGTATTTATCTATATAAGTATGTATATCTTCGTCTAGTACCCATAGTACAAGCTTTGCTTAGTTTGGGACTAGGTCGATTTGTGTAAGATTGTCCCCCAATATTTATAATAAGATTCGAATATGAAGCGAGGCTCCCACGAGACACAAGAAAAATGTTTTCGAAGTGGTTATTGGCATTATATCTTCATAAGCGCACCTCCACATAACCCCAAGAAGATACGACACATTTCCGCTTCGAAAGTTACGAGAAACTGTATCACAAGAAGCTGCCCTTGTCGCGTATCACGGCTATATCGCTTGATTATTTGGGGGAACTCCACAGATATGCAAAAAGCGTTTGTAAAACAAAAAAAGTGTATCACAGCCATATTTTGCCTGAAACCCCTTGACTCATGTAAACCTATTTTCCAGCGTTACAAACTGTTGTCGCTGCCTTCACTCTACATATACGAGATAGCTGTATTTGTTCGTGGAAACCAACAATACTTAAAAAAAATAGCGATATAGGAACATCTGATAGCCGCACGACAAGGCAAAAAAACTTACTTTACGTACCAAAGGCTCGACTAAAAAAACCAGACGCACCCCGTATTTTATGTGCATCAAAATATTTAACATGCTTCCTAGAGATCTTAAAGACCTACCCCTGAAACAATTCAAGAAGAGACTGTTTATATAGTTATGCGAACTATGCGTCTACTCTATTAATGAATTCCTAGAGATAAAAACTAGTAATAAGTAATCCCTTTATTTTGTCTGTTCTTAACCGACAACAAAATATAGACTATTATTTTGCATGCTTATTTAAGTAGAATATGGCGGACTGTAATGTCATTTTGTAGCAACATAATGTGACCCGTATTCGGCAAATAAATTTCATTTCATTTCATTTCACATGTTAGTATTACTATAGTCATGTAGTCCACGGCAAAACACCAAGAAGTTATATGTACAAAAATTAATTCACTAATCTATTGAAAAAAAAAACATATTCTTTGTATAGCGTAGTGGTCCGGAACCATGGATGCGTGAGTCTGATTCACAGTATAATCAGGTTTTTATAATCATTTATTCGTTGGTTGCAACCATGGTGTTTACAAGATGTCCTTAATCTAACCAGTACGAACATGCACCCTACTAGGGCGTAGCAACATGAGTAAATTAAACCTAAATATAGAATAGAAACATATAATAAACACAAAAACATTAAATACCTACTTGATACCATACCCAACATGTATATGAAAATTATATTTTGTCAATTTAATAAGGTAAACGAAAATCTAAAGTGCAAATAGACATCTAATGTTCCATGTATATACTGCTACAGACAATGTAGCCACTGGAATTAATGAAATTGAGGGCTACCCGATTTGAGTCTCGATATTTATTTTGATATTTTCTTAGGCAAGTAATATTCACTGCCATTTAAGTACTAATATAATAATATTTATAAATGAATAAATATTTGAAATAATATTGAATCCATATCTACCTAAATCGATTTAGTTTCAAACTAAGCAAGGTAAGGAAGGCTGTAGGTACTAGACGACGATGTACCAAAATAAATGGATAGTAAAAATCAAGAATCAATGTGATCAACGCACAAACACATGCTCTTAACAGTCGTCTTATGTGCAAAGCTAAAACAAGTTTCAGACATGAAACTATAATGAAACGGGCCACACAAGTCTTTAAGGTCAAATATCGCTCGACATGACGACCGATATTCGACCTTAAAATTGTGAGGGACCCTTTTCATAACATCTTAATAGGTCTCTGAAACCTCCTCATAATATCTTAATAGGTCTCTGAAATTGAACAGAATTATATATACGTAAACAAGTCTTGTCTGAGCAACTATAATGATGTATTACTCATTAGTGGAAACTGTGTTGGCTTTTGTATATTTTTAAATGTATTTAATTGTATGTGTTATTTTACGCTGTTTGTTTCACTTTATCAATAAAAAAAAAGAAATGCTTTATTGTCATAGTGACGATGACGAGAGCGAAAAAAAGTACGTACTTACCTATTACTCAATTTCTTAGACTGTACAGTCGGCATCAAAAGTAGGTACGGTAATAAAAAGTTCAAAAGTCTTTATTATAAATACTACTTTTGATGCCGACTGTACCTATAGCTTAAAAAGATAAATGATAGCTGATAATAACACACTAAAGAATCTGAATAGTATATTATAAGTACGAGTATCTGAAAATGATCCTATCGTCAGGTCGTTAGTCGGGTCACATGCCTATACACTACACGTGTCGAAGCGAAATAGCAATTCCGCGTATTCATTTGATTCGTATATGGAGCTTATTTTGCCAGCAAAGGTTATAATTTTTTTTGCTTTGCATGACACATACTTAGCAACAATACTATCTATACAAAAATAAGTTCCCATCCTTTACAATTTACATTAAAGCGAATTCCGATGTAATTTTCGAGAAAAATACAAAAAGAAGTTTTTTTTTTCCTTTCCCTGACTTCTCATGTTGGTCCCCGAGAGGGACCTTGACAAATTACCTTAATTAATATAGTCACGACTTAGGTGAACCACCAATCCTCCGGGTGGCAGACACGGGGACGTCTGCCACCCATACTAGAGAGGTCCTCGAGTTGGGGGGCGTGTCAAGTGTTCGGACATGCCCTTAAGAGTGTTTGGAGGATGCACAAGATCCTCCGGTGGTGGGTCCAGAGGGCAGCTGCTGGCGGGGTCGCGGAAGTGTGCTAAAGCGTTCCCGTGGCCCCGCCGAAAGGTATCTATTTATTTATTTATTCATTGTAATGTCATGCATACATAATAAGATGTTACATTTTAATTATAAGTCATTCCAAGACACCCTGTTAGGGCACACAACAAGTTATTACCATTCAAGTCGAAATAGGTCACTTCACTATGTTATAATTATGAAATCTAAGGCTACCTACATTGCTAAACTATCGTCATCGAGAAATACGTCCACCGAGTAATAGCAATTCTCTGTTAATATGTTTTTTAATTTAGTTTTAAATATCTCATCATTAGGTTGAAATTTGTTCTCATTTGGGACATGATTAAAGATTAGAATGCATTTATACTGAGGACTTTTTTTGTACATGGCTAAATTGGAGGTAGAGCGACGAACACCTCAGGTTTTTTAGTGAGTAAGAATCTCACAAATCCACCGCGTCGCCCCGTGGCGCGGTGGAATCTTTCGAAGATTTTTCCTGGGTACAAAAAAAAAGGTGGACCACCAATAAAAATAACCTGACGGTACAAAAAGACGTAATTATCAGATTGACGTACTACCCTAGTTGACCTGAGATACCTAAATATTTACGCTTGTATGAATTTTAAGATATGATTGTTTTCATTTTCTATAAATAATATGAGTTAATTTAGCATTTATTGTTGATATTCTGTCCCGTTAGTCAAAGAGAAAATATATTAGGGTTTCTTAGAATATTTTAACAACATAGTACTGGGATGATGGTCCATAAAACCTTAGAATCCTTAGATTTTGTTTAAAAAAAAACACAGTTTTAAAAAGTGACCCAGGACAGGAGACCTAACCATGGGCACTATAGCGACAGCAAAAAGTTATGCAATACTTTTGGCTTCATAATAACGAAGGAAGTTCATTATCTTGTCTTCGTCTCTTAGATTTAAGATGGTAATATTTGACTAATGTAGTTGTGTCCAGCAACTTGCGAACCTACCCGCACTAGTATTTTAGCGCTGATGGAGGGTAAAAGGAAAAAAACCTTCTCCCACCTCAACGCTACCTGACATAGAACCTGCCATTGGTACTGACCTCATTCTTGTCCGTGCGCGCGCGGCGTTCGCACTAGTACGAAACTTATTAATATTGCAGATTATTTCTCATAATTCAATATTATTCGTAAGATATTACAAAGTGCTTAAGTACGCTAGTTTCACACTTATCAGATTATTTAAAAATATATACATATTATACGATGACAAAACGTAAATGTGATGAAACAGAAGAAGAAAGATGGCGAAGGAAAATGAAAAAATATGAAATTAAGTTGGAAGAAAAGCGGAAAAAGAATGCTCATCGAATTATTTATTCGAGTGACGAGGAGCATAATATAATCCAAGGTAAGTTATCATTATGCTCCTTATCCACGTTAAGCTAAACTCGCATTTTGGGTGATTTTTTGCTTCGAGCCAATACGTGATATTGGCCAATAGCTAGTTTGTGCTCAGAGTTAATACGAGATATTAACCCGTAGCAATTTTTTCCACTGTATTTGTAGTGAGAAGTACATATTTAATTTTTAACCTAGTACCCACAAAAAAAAAAAAAAAACGGACGATTACGCGTACAATCACGCTTCCTCCGCTATTTTTCCAGATCATCTGGAGTACGAGGCCACACCCGTTACACCCGTTGAATCTAGAGGTTCTTCTGTGCAATATTTCGAGTACGTGCACGGTGATGCAATTGAAAGTACGTATAACACCTTATTTGGTTACACATAAAGGGTCAAATGCGCTTTGTTTTGAACAAGCCTCTTTGTGCAATTTCCAGATCAACTGGAAGACGACTCGGCTATATTACCAGATCCCGCTAGTCACCTGATCGAATGTACCGCAGACGTACATGTCGATGCGGAAGTGAATACGCCCACTAATGCAGATGGACAAAATAAAGTTATTCCTACCAAAACTAGTACCAATGATGACACCAATGTCATTACGGAGGATGTTGACCCTGAATTATTACGCGCCTTAGGCGAGTTAGAGGCGGATACTGTCGAGTGGGGCGAAAATATTCATGAGGATATAGCGAAACACTTTCAGCACGTCCTTTTGAACGGATTAAAAAAGGAAGCAAAAGAAGAATTAAATAAAAAATATTTACTTCCCAGAAACGTGCCTTTAACAAAAGCACCTACTCTAAATCCGGAAATCGCCGCCATGCTGACCGAAGCTAGTCGAAACAGAGACAAGCGAATCCTTGCTAAACAAGAGCAGATCGGAAGAGCCCTTTCAGGCTTAGGAAAAGCTATGACTGCGCTTTTAAAAAAGGAATCTAATATAGCTGAGGTGATACGTACACTGAACGACGTCGGGAAACTTGTCGCCGACGCTCATTTTGCTGAGACTGAAACGCGACGGTCTCTCATAATTCCTTTAGTAGAAAAATCGCTTATAGACCCTTTTAAGGATAGAAAGAGAGATAGTTTTTTGTTTGGTGAAAACCTCGGTGACCTAGTAAAAAATTCCCGTGGTATTAAAAAAACCGGGCAAATGATCCAAGCGCCTCCTACAGTATCGCCTTCAAATAACAGTTTGAACTGGAGGGCCCCACCGCTTCGCCTACGACTTCAGCGCGGCGGGCAGCTGCCATATCTCAGTCGAGGCGGAGGGCACCGAGGATCTTTCCAAACAAGGCGCCGAGCGCCTACAGCGCCGACCGCGACAGCCAGGCGCCAGCCGCCAACACTGCCGCCGCCGCGACGGCAGCCGGCGCAGGCGTCGCGCCCGCCCGCCAACCAACCAACAACATGAACCAATATTACAGGTACTATGGTCGTTTAAAATATTTTTGAATATTCGGAATATTCAATAACTATAATATTCGATAACTACTGGTAAATTCATTTTTAATATATTTTAGGACTCAAAAATTCTTTTGATCTTTGACGAATCAGGGCTCTGAAAATCGCCCCAATTTTCTTCTTTTAGTTACTCCTCCATATCAGCCCTAGGACGTCCACTGCTGGACATAGGCCTCCCCCAATTTCATGGCGGGTAAATGCCATAATCGTCACGCTTGGCGTGCGGGTTGGCGATCGCAGTATCTCCACCGCACTCTAGGAATGCTGCTGCCCACTCCCCGGTGGTCTTGGTCGTAGTTTTAGGACATACCCGGGTCTTTTAGTTACTGACATGGTATTAATTGAAAAATAGTTGGCATTTAACTAATATTGACTCAATACGAAAATGCCAGCAGGAACCGGGTCAGTCTGTCTCTGTCTCATATCTTCTTAGTATGTACCAAAAAGTAACTAGGGTATTATATTCTGAATCTTAATAATTTGTTTCTACCGAACACTTTAAAATGGAAAATATCAGAACGGCAACCATGCTCCTATTACTAAGAGGTGTTGTGACAAATACTGAGTTGAAGGAAGCTTATTTTCTGTTACTACACATTCACCAATAATATATTTATGGCTGTTTTCACCAAAATATTACAGCCGGTTGTATCACTTTTTATAAGGTCATCAGGTCTTCAGTCTGTGAGATAGCTACTTCGAAGACACGCTATGTAACATAGGAATTACAAAAAGATGAGTCTAAAAAATAATAAAATAGTATATAAAATACTACAGAAACAACATAATTTAACCCTTCAAGCAGAATGAAAATAATTAAGATTTGTTTTAGATTCTAAGATGTTGCCAGAATCAAAACAAAATAATATTAAGGAAAGCTTTAAATCTTCCTTGAATATTTAAGAAGATAGCGAATCCTGTAAGATTAATATTTATCGTGAAAGGGACTTACATGATGAAACTTTTATCAAGATTATTCGGGAATTCGGTCCACAGGACATTAACTTTTGCTTTGCACATTAATGCTAAATGTCCTTGAACCTGCAAAGGACCCATACCGGCCGTACCTATGCGTTCATCATTGACGCATTTACTATTTGGGAAGCTTCTTTTTTTCTTCTACACTTTCCCGCCTTTTGTGCTTATATTGAAAACTATAAATACAATCATTGCTGATAACACGTCTGGCTCAGTTATCGTTCACTGATGGTTATGTCAAGCCTGGTATGCCCTTTTTTAAAAAGATTATTATTTTGTACGAGTGAAGTTTTATATTTTCCGTCAAACAAAGATCTCCTTTCATCTGTTTGCAGATCAACCCACCCTCTGCATCTACATCGTATCCTGGCAGCGAGCGGGTTAGCAGGGAAGGCTCAGTCAAAAATGGAGTACCAGAATCGGCTTTGAATGTTACTCTTTCGTCCATTATTCAAAGCGCTAAATCACAGTACTCGTCAAGACTTACGGATTGGTGGAAATGTCGAAGTAAAAAAAAAAAAAAAAAAAGGGTAGATTGTCTAAATAGTTTCCATTCAAAACATTGTCACATTAAATAAACATAGACTGACCATATCGTTGATTTCAATAAATAACGACGAATGTGTACTTAATCAGGTTTTAAATAGAACTTTTAAATAAAGACCAATTTTTTCCGTTACAACGTAACATGGAACCCGAGAGAATTAGATTACTTAGCTATTTTGTCGCCGGATCGCCTTTTATTTAGATTTAGAGAAGTTTGATTTAAAGAATGACGTGAAAAAAAAAAAAAAAAGTCTTGCTTCTCACTTTGATTACTGCTAAGCGGGTTCAAACATTGTCATTATTATTAACAATAAATTTAAGTATTATGATTCAACAATGATTAGATTGTAATCATTAGATATAAATGATTTAAATAGAACACCTGAGAGTGGACGATCATATCCAGTAATAGAAATACCATTTTTAATCAAGGGCCAAATATTTGCCTAGCTGCTACTATACAAGCATACGTCAGAGCTGACTCTGTTATAGATCCAATATATATATCATACTCATACTTACACATAGGAGGCCTTATATTACAGCCCTGCTTCATTCCAAACTATTGGTGGATGGATAAAACAGGGCCTTCAGCAATGTGGCTTTGATTCCACAATGTTTGGTGCTCATTCGATGGGAGTAGCTATAAGTATTATTGCAAATGTATTGCCAATGGTTCTTAAGTGTTTTTTTTGTAATGATAATAAAAATCAGTTTGGTTACATGTGTTCATTTATTTAGACAGTTTCTGCAATCTCTTCTGATTTCGCAGCATTGATTTATAACTCTCTAAACATCTACATTAGTCAAATATTACCATCTTAAATCTAAGAGACGAAGACAAGATAATTGAATGATCAAACGAACTTACCATAAGTGAAGTTCGATCTTAATTATCTTGTCTTCGTCGAAGAGATTTAAGATCCCTCCCATCCCTATTTTAAAACCCTATAAAATCAATGCTTGCGAAAATATATGCTCTGAAAAGAATGAGGTCAGTACCAATGGCAGGTTCTATGTCAGGTAGCGTTGAGGTGGGAGAAGGTTTTTTTCCTTTTACCCTCCATCAGCGCTAAAATACTAGTGCGGGTAGGTTCGCAAGTTGCTGGACACAACTACATTAGTCAAATATTACCATCTTAAATCTCTTCGACGAAGACAAGATAATTAAGATCGAACTTCACTTATGGTAAGTTCGTTTGATCATTCAATAATAAGTAACAACCTAATATGAGATTTTTTCTACCTCCATTTCTTAACAATCAAATTGAACTGGTCTGTGAATTGAACTATATAACCTCGTGAATTTATCTATCAACAGCGATAGTGTTAAACACACCATGAATCATTCATGTTTTGTATTGAACATAAACAAATTACCACACAACATAGTCAAACATGATGCCTAAATCTATACTAATATTAAAAGTTGAAGAGTTTGTTTGTTTGAACGCGCTAATCTCAGGAACTACTGGTACGAATTGAAAAAATATTTTTGTGTTGGATAGTCCATTTATCGAGGAAGGCTTTATTATTATTATTAGCATTTATTTCAAGTAAATTACACTCATATAATTTTAGTAAGACTTATGTTTAGGTGTTAGTATAATCTAATCTATAATTCTATAATATAAATGTAGTTAGGTTAATAACATCACGCTGCGACCAATAGGAGCGAAGACGCGGACGAAGTCGCGGGCAACAGCTAGTATAGGATAAGTAGGTATTATCAAAACGCATGTTATCGAAATCGTTAATAGGCGAAATGTAAAATACCCACAATTAATGTCAAGGTTACCTATACACGTGGAAGTTATAGCCTATACCTATGTTATTCTGCCCAGCAAGCACTATGGTCATATTTTAACCGACTAAAAAAGGCGGAGGTTCTCAATTAGTCATTTATTTATTTATTTACCGACTTCAATAGAAGGAAGGAGGTACTCAGTTCGTCTGCATGTTATGTATGTATGTTCCCCGATAAGTCTTGCCCACGTTGGCCGATTTTGATAATTATTTTTTTGTTTCAAAACAGGTACCTACCCCGACATTGGTCCCATATAAATTTGGTGAAGGTCTGATGATGGGATCTAGGAGGAATCGAGGGAACTCCTCGAATTTGATAGGCACGCATATGCCGATTTCGGTGTTTTCTGTAGGTAACCAAGCATTGATGACCTGGTAAGGGTCGCGGGTGTCCGCTGGATGCGGGTGGCGCAGTCCACCGTGTGGGGGGCCTGCCCACGCTACGCCTTCCGGTACGTGGTCGCCACTCGAGAACCTTTCCGCCTCAACGGCCATCGGTTCTACGTGCTATGTGGCCCACCCACTCCCACTTAAGTTTAGCGATTCGAAGGGCTATATCGGTCACTTTGGTTCTGCATTGACTGATGTGCTATAATTTGTGGTGTCAAGATCCAATACTTGGAGGTCAGAACTTTAGATCAAAATAACCGAATTTCAAAGTACTCGTAAGATCATAAAATCAATGTCAAACTGAGATGTTGAACGGGACTTTAGCAATGTTCCAGTGACCTATATTTGGCAGTGCACTTTCGCGATACTGTACTTTCTCTGGTGTGCTACTTTTTAACACAATGCGACCAAAATAAATTGCATGCAATTGCAATACTTTCAATATCCGTCAAGTCAAACAATCCATTCGAAAGCGAAAGTAACTGTCTCTCTGTTATCTTTTCATGATTAAATCACAATATCAAGAGGAAATTTGGTAGGGTGATAGTTTAAATTCCGGAGAAGGACGAATGATAGTTTTTATCCCGGAAATCATCACCTGGCGGTACGATATTAACCGAATTTCACGCGAACGACATCGCGAGCAAAAGCTAGTATTAACCTTTTACCTCCAAAGTTGTGTCTTACAACCCAAAGTCTCTTAAGCAAAATACTGAAAATGAACCTTACATGATAGCTCGCTGGTCACACGCACATGGTCCATAACGTTTTGGAACTCTATTTATTGCCATCTTGTTATGTTTTGTATTCATGAGCCTTTATTATTCCTGTATTTAAACATTATCTTCAATTGGTCGCCCTTTCAAATTGCTGTGCCCTTGCAGGGCGTCACATGTGTCTATATACTTATTTTGTAATCCCACCTAATGTATAAACGTGATATGCAATAAATGTTTGATATTGATATTGATACTGGTTGCCTTTTGGTAACGAAAGTTACCCATATAGAATATATGACTAATTGTCGTTACGAAAATGAGAAAATTAAAGCGTAGATTAAATTAAGGACTTAAATACGTACAATTTTTTGCATTACACCCTTGATATGAAGTCATAGCACTCATGGCGTGTGGGGCACTAAATGTACTGACTTCATATCAAGTCAATGGCGATAGTAGGCAGGATAAAAAAGTTGAATATGCAGGTGATTGTTGGTCGGTGTTCTAAGACCCGGGACCCGGGTATGTCCTAAAATTATGACCAAGATCACCGAGGGATGGGCAGCAGCATCCCTGGAGTGCGGTGGAGATACTGCGATCGCCAAGCCGCATGCCAAGCTCGGCGATTATGGAATTTATTAACCCCTATTAAATTGGGGGAGGCATATGTCCAGCAGTGGACGTCCTTCAGCTGATATGGTGGGTGGTGGTGGTTCTAAGACGCTAGCGGACAGCGGGGAGCCGAGCGATTGTTCATACATTGAACCTTTTTTTTAACGCGGAGGAAATGCGTTTATGCATCCCTCGGGACTATGGGGAAGGCCCATCGAGTGGCATTCTCTGGTCCCTGCCTACCCCAGTGGAATACGGGCGGGAGTGAATGTACTACCAACTATTACCCTATAGTTTCAGATTCCCGAAATTACAGTGAGATGGTACGAAATGGTATTCCATTTAAAGTTATTTTGTAGAATGTCGGGACTTTTAGAACTACCCACATGTACATTGTTTTTCGCAACGGCGCTTGTTGCGGATGTGTGTCGTCTAGTACCCATAACACAAGCCTTATTGAGCTTACTATGGGGCTAGTTCGACTTGTGTAAAAGGCTGCCCCCCTAATATTTATGAGTCGTCAAGAAACCGAGGTTATCTTATCAATGTTATCATGTAGGTACAAATAGACCGAAAAGAATAATAACTGACAACTTATGTACGATTCCCAGAGTAAGGCCCCTCTTTTCCACTGGGCACTCTGAGCATGTGCCCAGGGCCCCGCGTTCGAAAGGGGCCCCCTAGTATCTGTATATTCTAACAAAATAGTGCAGTAACGGTCGTAGAGGCTACATAATCCTAATGTGCCCAGGGCCTCCGATAGGTTAAAGACGGCTCTGGCCAGAGTCAAAGGAATTCGAACCCTCCATACAGAAGTTAGATTTCATATTTGAATGGGCTTCGAGCAGCCGGTCGGCTTAGGTCGGCTGCCGCCGACTCTGCCGCTGCCGTTCGGATACGAAGTCTAGCTTCTGTATGGAGGGTTCGAATTCCTTTGACTCTGGTGGCATGCGCGCCGACTCCGGCCGTTTGATGTGAATGGTCCATTACAAAAGGGGAAAAACCCAGACATTTTCATTTCATAGTTCAATATCTCAAAAACGGCTGAACCGATTTGAAAAAAAAAACATGTCTAAGTTGTCCATCACTGGAAACCCTGCTTTCAAATAAAAAAACCGCATTCAAATCGGTTGAACCATTTAAGAGCTACGATGCCACAGACAGACACACAGCACATGTTAACCTTCTAACACAGCTCTTTTGCGTACCGTGTCGGGCGTTAAAAAGTAAAAAAAAAATGCCTACGTACGTAGACGTACGGCGAAGAAAAATAGTATATGATTAATACCTACACAAGACGTATAAGACCTACGTTAGACGCCAATTTGCTACAAGATATACATAGTGCTAATTTATTAAATACAAAGACGAGTTGCGTAGATGACGCCGGGATTGGTTCCCCGATAACGAGATCCTCCCGATCAGAGACACGTGCCGAATTTTTACACGTGTAACAGAGTTATCAAAACAAATACTTATTGCAAATTCTGTAATTCAAAAAAAAAAAACACATTTACATGCTCATAAATGGTCATTTTTGTGACTATAGTCAAGAAGGGTACAAGTCCCGTATATTTGTGTAAGATGTGTGCCCGTTTTCATTAGCGCCACGACATTGTACGTGTACAAAAAAAGCTACCTACAGTCTTATAAAAACGATAAAGTTGTATGCATTGACCAAGCTTTAAGTGACTTTTCGAAGAAATCAAAAATTATTTCATATGACAAATGCCTGTAGGTTACAAACAATAACCCGGTAACACTATAGGTTAATCTTCATTTACCAGTATTCGGTATGTTCCGTTAGCGCTTTACGTGAAATGACATACGTACCTACAATGTACAAATGCTTACACGAATAGTAACACAACACTTTTGCACCGAAAGCATTCCTATGCCGAAGACAGAAAAAAACCGTGAGATCGAGCAAATCTGATACAAACAAATAGCATATCAATTGTATATCCAATCTCGATCTGTCCCTCCCTTGGTGTAAAACTAGATAAGACAGCAGACAAAATGTCTGCCTAGTAAGGCAAGCCCAGATCCGGCGCGCATATGTTTCACTATCAGTGCAACAAGGTAGTTCGTAAGGTCGAGGCTAAATAAAGTGTACCAACGAACTCCAGTGTGATTTTGGCAAGTGCCGGGTTAGCGAGAACACGTGTATACCGCTCGCGGAAGCGCACGCGATATAATAAATGGTAATTGTATGCGTGAACATAGATCCGTGAAGTGGTGTGTTTTTTTGGAGAAAGGTTAGTTGAGAATTTTTTTGTTTATTATATTATAATTTGCTTAGTGCGTATTATTTTTTTGGTTGATATTGATTTTGTCACATTTGCAAGAAATGAAATGAAATGATTTATTCATGTGTGTTGGAAATGGGTGGCATTGCGTGAACTTAGACCAAAATTTGAATAAGTTAAACATTTGTTGATTATATTATATTGTTTTTGATGATTTTGATATGATTACGATCAATTGAATCAGTAAAGATCAGTTACACCGAATAGAACGATATAAATGTACGTTTCTCTGAATTTATCTTAGAGGGTAGTTTAAATATTTTTATATTAAGATCGTTTTGATTTATATGATAAATATGGTCTAATATTATTTTATTATTAAAAACGAGTGTCAATTGGTTTCTTTAAATGTGTGATACAACTCACGTGTGTTACAGTTAGGCAAATATTGCGAAAGGGTATGTATTGACGCCAACTTTATTTTTCCGCGATTTATATTTGGCGTGCCTTATTCATATTATTATTATTACTGCAAAAGTAACTCCGTCTGTCTTTTACCTTTTCAAGTTTTTAATTTTAAACCGCTGAACCGATTTAGGTGAAATTTGGTATTGGTATAGTTAAGAGGCCCGCGGAAGGAAATATGGTAGTTTTTTTATTCCGAAAACCAGCCCCTAAGGAGATCAAATGCGAAGCGGAAAGTTGCATGGCAGTACGTTGTAAACGAGCCCCACGCGGACGAAATCGTGCGCAAAAGCAGTTCTATAATATGTTTGTCTAGATTTGCGGATCATATATTGGAAGTCATTAATCAGGTATTTACACATATTAAGTGAAATTTAGCATAATTTGAATTAAAATACGAAAAGGCATGTTTCCCTCAAACTTATGTAGGTAGGCAAACATTATTTTCCCGCACGCACGAATTAACGAATAATTTAATAATTTCGATAGGATAAATGTGAAAATTGACAAGTGTAGTTTAGGTTATTTACCAGAGTTTAGTACTTGTAGTCTTTTGGATCGTACTACATAAAATCATTTCATTAGGATTGCGTATACTCAAAATACTGAACAAAGAAGATCAACGTGTCGGAATATTCATCTACCTACTTTACAACTTTCTGAATAACCGTAAGATATATTAATATAAGACATTTCCATTTATTCTTTAGATCGTTAATCTACGAAAAAAGTGTTTTAATAATAAATATAACTAACTACACATAGATATGTGGTAGATGCCGCACTAGTATAATATACAAAAGAGAAATGAGCATATGAAATTTAAGTCGTATCGTGTATATATGTATGCCTAAGGTTGACTGGTAGGTAGAGAATGCTTTACGGCATTAAGTTCGCCTTTTGCCTACAAGGTTTTTGTGCAATAAATATATAAAAAATAAATAAGCATGTAGGAAAATAATGTAAATATCAACTAAATCAAACATTGCTTTTTTATCAAACAATCACCTCGATTACTGCCCAACCCATTATGTAATCACATTATCGTAGGTTTATAAAGATAGGTATATCTTTCACATGGCTACGCTTTGGTTATTTCGATAGTGTTTGGGACTTAGTTTATAAAAATATTATTATTGCTTACTAGTACGAGTAAGATATGTTGCATGACATGACAAGTCAACATCAAAAATTTATTCTGCAAAAAGGTCACAAGGGCACTTTTACAAGTCTAAACATGAATTATACAATTAAAAAAAACAATTTTTGAGGGTAATGTTAGGGACGTATACAGTCTCTGTCCGAATAAACAAAAGCATACCTATAAAATAAATTTAATACCTCAGAGATGTACATGGTCTCTAAGCGTCAACATGAAAGTCACTATCAAAGTTCCCTAAGGTCAATTTTTTTTAATACCACGTCGGTGGCAAACAAGCGTACGGCCCGCCTGATGGTAAGCGGACACCGCACTCACTTTCAATTTTGCCATACTGACGATGGAAAATTTACATATCACTTGCGTGTTGTTTATACAAACATTAGCAGATACCTGCTATTCGGTTATCATGTCACAACTTTCTGATATTTTATAATTTCCTTGTAATTTAATATTTTGATCTTAATGTATACTATTGTAAGTATAACTAAGAGAATATGACATATTCAATTCATTATACATTTTGTAATTCTTAGTTATGTTATGACAATGCTGTCCTCTTATTCACAAACCGACGCGTCCTCATCTATCACCTCACACGTCACCCATTTTTAGGGTTCCGTAGCCAAATTGGTAAAACGGAACCCTTATAGATTCGTCATGTCTGTCCGTCCGTATGTCACAGCCGATTTACTCGGAGACTATGAGCACTACAATAATGGAATTTGGTAGAAAGGTGTATGCTATGAACCGCTATAGAAATATTTAAAAATAAAAAAAAAAGATTAAACTGGGGGTGGGGGGGCATATACATGTAACAGGGGGGGGTCAACCATTTTTTTCGAAGCACATATGCGTGTGGGGTATCTATGGATAGGCCTTCAAAAATGACATAGAGGTTTCTAAAAAAAATTCCATTTCAGTCAATCATTGGTGAGATATTAGCTGTCAACTCTTCCTGCATGATGAGAAACGTTTACCGCAGTCTATAGACGCCTGAAACTCCAGGGGAATCACATGCGCGTCGCCGACCTTTTAAAAACCTGTAGTCCTTTCTTGTTAATTACCAAAAGCATATGCGTTCATGTGTCGATGAGCTTAATATTATGTTTTGTTACAATTGCAGATGATCAAATACTTGGCATATATCGTAGCGGCCGTATCCATTTTTTACGGTGTGCTATTCACTTACACCATCAACAGAGTACCTGAAATGCCGCAGCTGGACTCAAGCCGATGGTGGGGGAAGACATTAAGACCAAGGGAAGAGGACACCTCCGTCCGACCGTTCAAGATCGAATTTAATGACACGGTAAGTTACACAGATAATCTACCTATGCATTTAAGGTGATACGTACGATTATGATAAACGTGATAAATCATTATCATCATATCAGCCGATGCACGTCCACTGCCAATTCACAGATGCGGCGTCATTACAGTAAACTAAGATGGAAAATAAAAATTGCCAAATTTGGCGATAATTGAATGACAAAGCTATTCCGATACCGAGTAACATTTTTTCCGTGTCTAGACTGGACAGAGCATTTAAGTATTGTAAATATAGGTATGTGGAGTCACAAAACAGAATCAGCCCACTATTCGTGATGATTATGGTGTTATTTATATATTCATTTATTTGTCCATCGATATTATAAGACGTATGTATATGTAATGTTTGTTAAGTTGTACAACTATTACTATTAGTAAACTGTTAAGTATAGGTCCCGTTAACTAAATAATAATGTGTCAACATCGTGCAAATATATATCAATATAACTACTAGCTGTTACTTATAAAATTAAAAACAATTTAGTGAAACACGTGTTCAAATATTATTCAAATTATTGTGTCAAGTATCTGTATCAATATTGCTCATATTTCAGATGATTGCCGATCTGAGACAAAGAATAAAAAACAGACGTCCATTTACACCACCTTTAGATGGGATCCAGTCGGAGTACGGGATGAATACATATTATCTAGAGAAACTACTGTCGTATTGGGCTGATAAATACGATTTCAAAAAGCGAGCGGAACTGCTCAATATGTTCCCACATTATAAGACCAAGATACAGGGATTAGATATCCACTTTATTAGAGTAAAGCCGACAGCAAAGAACGTCAAAGTTTTACCTTTGCTCATGTTGCATGGATGGCCAAGCTCTTCAAAGGAGTTCGACAAAGTGATCCCAATGTTAACTACCCCTAAAGATGGATACAATTTCGTTTATGAAGTGATCGCTGCGGATTTACCTGGATTTGGATTTTCTGAGGTTAGTATTTTAAATTAAATAGATAAAGAGTAATCAACGAGTACCCCTACAAGATTACAGTGTTAGTATAGTAATTCGTAGTTGTTACCTATGTATTTCAGCTTGTGTAGGTATGTCAGCATCAAATAAGGTCGCTTTGATTTGAAAATATTCAAAGTCTCGATTTATAGAATAATTTATATGCCGAATCGGTGCAAATTCTATTTGATCTACATAGTTTTGGCGTGGCCGAACGCGGATTGCTAAATAAAAAAAATGTCCTATACGAGAGGTTAAGCAATCGAAAACATTTAATCAATTATTTCAGTAATAATTAACAAACAAATTCGATGGGTTTAGCTTAAGTAATTGCATGTTTCTGGGAAGATATGATTTAGTTAAATATTAGTTAACGTTTACGATCACGAAGTTTAGAAGATCTCAAAATTCAAAAGTAGTGGAAATTAATTAATTGAATACGCTATCGACCTTAAGTTTGTCTATTGAAATTAACGAGTAAAAAATTAAAATATTGCTAAAAAAAATAAAAAAAAACCTTTCTACGTGATACGTGTGTGTATTGAGTAAACTAAACCTACAAATAAATGAGACGTTGACATTTAATCAATAAAATACAACTTATTTCTGTATTTATAATGAATGTTAGTCTCACGCTAAGGCAAAGGTCGTCGCGACGAAAAAATTAAAGAGGCCTGTTAGTGAAAAGGAAAACAGACGCGGTGAGGTAGTTAACACCATTATGAACCTAACCGCACTGGAATAAGGTCCATTTTGGTGGACATTCTAGCTTGTCTTCGTTTATACATACATGATGAGAGCAGATTTGTGATAATATTTTTATTGGCATTTCCTAAATAGTAAAACTACAAGAAAGCAGTCACTGGACCAACCAAAGCTTCAAATTTCACAGAACAATTGGATTGATATGGTGCAGTCTTTTTTTTAAACGATTTCAACAGAAGGAATTTTTCATGTAGTCTTTATGTTTTTATATGCTCAGTTAGCACAGCACTTTACCCGTCTGATTATAATTGTTGTTTTTGTTTGATAAAAACTATATCTACATAAACATGATGCATTGTTAAAATATGACTTTCTAACGCTATATTTATTTACTTTTTCTGGCTTTAGAACACTAGTTGCCCCAGCGGTGTATTCAGATAAGTCACTCCGGTAAAAAAATAAAATGAATTTTTTAATTTTATTGGGGGACAATCTTATTCAAAACGACCTAGTCCCAAACTAGCCAAAGCTTGTTCTATAGGCACTAGGGGACGATATACTGAGTGTAAAATGACTTACTTTATAGCGAGTATAAAGTGTTAAATGTGAAGAAGATCTCATGATGGCATGCATGAAGTAGATGGAATCTAAATCTTATATAGCCAGGCATAGCGACTTCCCCCCTTATTCATAAACGTCCATCAAGCCTCTATTAGTTAACAAGCCGCTAAAGTTGGTTTGTCACTCTCACACTCACCTCATCCTCATCTGTCACTTTGACATTTATGTTTGTGAGAAAGGGACAAAACAACTTTTAGTTAACAGAGGTTTGTTAAGTTTTATGAATAAAGGGGTTAGTTTTTAGGATGTACTTAAAGCAATATACATATGTGTACTGGAAGTGTTTTTACAGTGTTGAAATTGTGTTTCAGGGTGTCAGACAGCCGGGTTTCAATCCAGTACAGATAGGCATAATGATGAGAAATCTTATGAAGCGACTTGGTTTCAAACAATTCTACATTCAGGCTGGCGACTGGGGCTCACAGGTCGCTACTCACATGGCTACAATATTTCCTGATGAAATATTAGGGTAAGAGAAAACTTTGCTATTTTTTAAATACCAATATCATTCTCAGAATGATAGCTGATAACTTGATAAGCCTGACTGTACTATCATGTTACCCTGTGCGTGGCTGCATGCATAGGTATGCAGCCCACTAGTGTTATTGTATTAGATGCTAGTATTTATATGCACAATGTTGCACTTTCTTTTTATTCAATCAATTTATTCCCACGTAGATGTTACGCGAAATAAAGTGTATTTCTTTAATTTTATTTTAAAGTGTTACATCACCGGTAACATAGGAACGGCGGGCGGTGCGATTACCGCGAGAAGCAAAAAGAGGCACTGTTAACACATAGTGAAATGTAATTGTCGTACTCTTTATCGCGTTGTGTCTTATGCTATTTGTGCAAATCATATCATAGAAAAGAATATATATGCAGATAATAGCAGGAAAGTACAGTCGGGAAATTTGAATGTTTAATCTTTCTATGTCAACTACCTACGTCTACCCTAGAAGACCACAGCCATAAACACATTTTTTTTTCAATACCACGTCAGTGACGAACTGGCGGACGGTCCGCCTGATGGTAAGCGGTCACAACAGCTTATGGACACCTGCGACTCCGGGGGTGACATATACAAGATTGCTGACCCTTTAAAAATATACACTGCTTTCTAGAAGAACCCCATACTGTAGTTCCTTACCTTACCAGTAATCGCTCTGGTGGTTTACTCCTAAATTCTAAATCCGAATTTCGTATGGTACCGTTCTTTTCACTCATATAGTATATGACAGGAGAGTGAAAGGGACGGCAACGTACGAAGTTCGTACCTATTTCGAATTTCGGAGTAGACCCCATGTACAGTAGGTATGTCGTGTTGTGTGTGGCGATGATAAGATCGCCTGACATTCCGAAGATGCGCTGTGTTGATAGCATGCTGCATTTGCCACTAGTTGACAACACAACGAATCTTCAGAACAAAATCCGATCGCCAACACAGTTTACTGACTATACGTCACCCTTATTACAATGAGCATAAAGTGCACGAACGATCAGTTATTTAACTGTACTGGGGATGGTACAGTCAGCATCAAAAGTAGCTACGCATTTGGAAAGTTCAGTTATTGTTTCAAGGGAATAAGACCTTTTGGGCCCTTTGTATACGTAGCAACTTTTGATGCTTACCGTACGCCGTAGTAGTATAAACAAAACACACCCGCGAAACTTATTAATCTTATTATACTTTTCCATTTCCAGATTCCATACTAACATGCCAATATCTTCAATGCCTATAAGCAGTGTGAAGCTGCTGTTAGGTTCGGTAGCACCCAGCTTGGTTGATGAATACTCCAACCGTATATATCCTTTGAAGAAACTGTTCCAATATATTATGAGAGAGAGCGGCTACTTCCATATACAGGCGACCAAACCAGATACAATCGGTAAGTTACATATATGTAGACGAATAGTGATTTATAGAAAATAATGATTTGTCCCTGGCTACTTGACAAAAAATATGGTGCCTATCGAACTAGTTTTTAGAAAGGATAAAAAGTCTATATGGGACCAACTACAATTAGAGCATTACAAATTTGGGACAACGTACGCCTTCCAAACGGCTCCTACAAATAAATGAACATTGTGACGTCACATTATTATATTCGAACCCGCCATTGTATGGGAAAATAAGTAAATAGCTGGTTGGGTCCTTATTTTCCAAATTTTCGATGTCTTTTATGACTTTTATAATTTGCAATATACTGCTATATTTTTACTAACCTGTGTTACTATACACACCATGTTATGTTCCATTTTGACATTTGGCAAGTACTCAATAAGTACTTTTCTTATGCTCGCCTTTTACTAGAAATTCTGATCGGTTTAAATGTTCAATACCCTCAGTATGACGATCGTCAAAGGAACAACGCTTTAACTTCCTTGATAATTGCAAAAATACATAGATACCTACATAGATGATCAATTGATGTTACATTTGACATTGACATACGAGTTTAAATGGCGAGGAGCATACAGAGAGGAAAAAAAAATGGGCCCTGGAGGGAAACTTGTTGCCCATCGATCCTATTTCTATCAAGGAACAAAAACTTATTTATATAGCTACCGACCTAGTCTAGGATACAAGAGAACCCAAAAAATTTTGGTCAGTTACTTTTGAAAAGTTTTGTTTTTCAAAAATCTGTGAATGCAGTTTTATTAAATGCCTAGTAATTAATTTCAATTTAATCACCAATGTTCACTGTAATTGAATGTAATATTAATAATGTAATTTTATATTAATTTATCAACAATCACATGTAATATTTATAAAATTATTAATAAATGAATATGAGTATTGCTTAGGAGAAATAAAATGTTTCCTTTAAGGAAATTGAGCTATCTCAACGTTTTAAGGTAGAGTTTACCCCAGGGCCCATATATTTTTCAACACTTTGTATTTTAACAGGTTAAATGTTTTACATCACACTAGCTGTTGCCCGCGACTTCGTCCGCGTCTTCGCTCCTATTGGTCGCAGCGTAATGTTATATAGCCTAAAGCCTTCCTCGATAATTAAGTTTACTTATTTTAATTTTAGCGCTTAGAGATCATTTACATCTCTAAGCACTTTGAAATCATTGTTATTAATCATATTTGGACGCTCAGAGACCATATACATCTCTGAGATATTAAATTAATTTTATATTCCTTTTGTTTATTCGGACACAGATCGTATTCAATACGTCCTTAATATTTGTAAATTTATTTTCATTGAATTGTCAATCAGTATATTTTTTTTGTATCATTATTATTAAGTAAGATTGTCAGTTTTTTAAATTGTATAAATTCATGCTTTGACATGTAAAAGTGCCCTTGTGGCCTATTTGCAGAATAAATATTTGATTTTGATTTTGATTTTGATAAATCGACTATACAACACAAAAATAATTTTTCAATTCGAACCAGTAGTTCCTAAGATAAGCGCGTTCAAACAAACAAATCAGCTTTATAATATTAGTATAGATTTAAATTTTGATAAGCTTAAAGTACAGTCGATACAAATAAATCGATTCACCCAACATTACAAAAATATGTATCCACGACCTTAATGTGAAGTCAATAAAGACACGGATACATATGTTTGTAACTTTGGATGGATTTATCTCTTTGAAGACGACTGTACCTATATTTTACACTAACTTCCAGGTGTTGCCTTAACCGACTCACCATCGGGCTTGGCGGCTTACATTATGGAGAAAATGGCGATATGCAGTAACAGGGATCAATTACACACACCGCATGGAGGTTTGGAACACTTGCCACTGGACGACGTACTAGACACTGTAACGATACAGTGGGTGAATAATTGCATTGTCACCTCGATGAGAATATATGCCGAAGGTTACTCCGCCGCTTCACCAGAAGTATACGCTGTGCACGGGTGAGTTGCAGTACATAGGTACCTATTAAGTAACGCGCCTGTTTAGTAGTGACACTGCCTCCGAAGCTAGAGGTCCCGGGTTCGAATCCCGTAAAAGTAAAGGCATTCGTTTCTGTGGTGAGCAGAAACATTTGTTTCTGAGACTTGGATGTTTTCTATGTATTTAAGTATACTTGTATACTTAACTATTAAATATATCGTCGTCTAGTACCCATAACACAAGCCTTCTTGAGCTTATTATGGGACTTGTACGATTTGTGTAAAAAATGTCCCCCATTTTTTTATAAAGCAACGCGCCGTAACGAGCAGGGAACATTTGCCATATTACATCTTCATGATGATATTTATGACGACAATGTTAGTAAATGATGGCCTGTATTTAGGTCAAGTTTTAAAACTGTGAACAGTTGTACATTGAATGAACAGGCCTTCTAAGTATTTACGTCTATAATGTTATTGTTGTATTGTTTGAACAATTATACGACCGGCTGAGGGCATTGACGTGAAAAGTAATGTGTCACATACTATGACGAGTTTTTTTAGTATGGTACGGTTTGGCCATTTGTGCTTAGCTAAACAAATGCCAGTAGTTAATAATATGTTTTGCATTATATTTTAAGTCCGTTTGTTACACAGTTTTAAGGCAGATCCCGTTGAGAAATGCGACCTGTTGAGTGTTTGTCGAAAGCTGAAACGGAGACGCTTCACTCGCTCGGTCAATAAATACTTAGTTAATTGTAATGTGTGTATGTATGTCGACGTTAATAAATATATTTTTTTCTTAAATATAAGACTACTGAAGACAGAAATGTAATTATCAAGTAAACGAATGGGGTTTTTTTAGTATTCAAAAATTTAACTGACAATATTAGATTCAGGATATCCTTTTGGGCATATCTAACTCGCCGTCAGAGTCCATCTGACATGTATATACCTATAACCATTAACCATCTTTATTTAGTATCAATAAAAAATATACATCAGTCTACCCCGCTTGACCACGAGTGAATGAATATCTACATCATCATCATGTCAGCCGAAAGACGTCCACTGCTGGACATAGGCCTCCCCCAAAGACTTCTACAATGACCGGTCCTGCGCCACCCGCATCTAGATTCAGTGGTTCGGTCGATTTGTCCAGGACTATGGCTTGTTTTAATATCTACATAATATACTCGAAATTATTTAAAGAGTAATTGAGTAACAATCGCGGAAAGCACAAAGTTCTTAAACTAACATTATTCTTTCCTCCTTCAGAATACCCACGAAGGTGCCAACAGCTGCCATCAAGTTCCTATACGAAGTTATATACCATCCCGACTGGATCCTCCGCGACAAATTCCCCAACCTGGTGCGGTCCACAACCAAAGACTTCGGTGGTCACTTTGCCGCGTTGCAAACACCTAAAGTATTTGCGGACGACATTTTCGCGGCTGGAGCACAGTTCCTTAAGTTTCATGAGGCTAAGCGGAAGATTTAAGTACCTAGATACTACACTTAACCCTTTTACCGCCGACCGTCAAAAGAATTACTCGAAATTATCATCTCTGTTATATATCAAGGTGTAAGTAACATTTGTACCTCTTTGTCTGATATATCAGACAACGGCGGTTAGAGGTTTAATGAAACAAGATCAATTTATGGTGGGTAATTTAGGGTGGGGGACACATTGTAATTAGCCATAAAGACGTGAACTGTTAAATTTACCAGGCGAGGGCATAACAAGAATACTTTCATCAGTGTTGAATCATTCAAAACGTTTCAGTCACGATTCATCATAAATTGGCTTGTGTTAATGAAAAAGGTGTATCCATTGTCATTGCTCTTTTGCTCAATGCTGAGAGTTGAAATGTATTAATGGATCTAATAATTATAATGTTGTAAAGCTGTTTACTTTGCCACAAAATCTTATAAGAGCAGAAAGGAAGTGAAACGTAAATAATTTTTCGATTCACGAGTTAATTACAAAGGAGTGATCAGTAAACGGATTTTTAAAAAGTAAAATATACCTATACTTTCTAAATACCTGCATGATAAACTCAATTGTGGCATAGGTACAGTCAGCCAAGAACGTGGTCTACTTATGAATTATACAAGTAATAAAGTCGAAACGTGAAAACCGCTTTCTTGGATGACTGTAGAGTCGCGATAGCATACTGAAATTTTCATGGTGCTCAAATATACTAAACATACTCATTGATGTTTTGGAAATAGAGTCATGTGAGTATATTTTTGAACATCTTGTTCGCTCCGATATTATATGGCGACTGTACCTACCTTAAAAGTTCGATGTGTATTAAACTCTTTTGTTTTTTATTTTATTTTTATACTTTACTATTGCGTATTAATTAATGCGAATGTGACTGAAAATTCAGGGTCACGAACAACGCATTAAATACAAAATAGAGACTGATTTTATTGTAACAATTTAAAAACTAGGCATGACTTAACGATAGAAAATGTTAATGATTTTCTACGAAGCATGGTAAAAATTTAAGCAAGAATAAAAAATGTGTGAAATATTTCGTTAGTTTTACTGAATCATTCTCCAAAAATAGATTTCCTTTTTGTAGCAAATAAATAGTGTTTGGTTTTGCGTATGTAATTTGCTGGGGGCCTGCGGAGCGGAGGACAACCAAATTAATTATCTACGAGTAGTGGCCGCGTTGCGCGATGCTCCGCGGTTCTTTACTTATTTTTATTTTACAAATCCGCACATAATATTAGTATACCCCCTTCTAGTGGCTATGCCTCTAGAGACTAGAGTCCCACTGGATGAAAAATGCTGATCTAATTTGTATAACGTCACAGATTCAGTGGTTCGGTCGATTTGCCCAGGACTATGGCTTGTTTTAATCTCATTAGTGTGGTTATGACGTCGAGCCGAACAGTTGAGGTTGTTGTGAAGTTATCAATGAACACAGGCTAAAATGACAGCTTTTGATAATGGTGCTTTTGACATAAAACTTTAATTGCAGTTTTTTATCAATCAATTTGTAGGGGCGCCGTTAAAGATAAAGATATATCCTTGGATATACTGGTACGAGTACAGTCAGCTGCAGAGAAACGTGACCCCCTTCAATAGAAGTTAGTATGAGATTAGAGGCAAAACGAATCATCAGAAGAGAAAAAAGAAAGCATCTGGATCATTTTGTGCAGGGCATTGAAGGATTCATGAAAGCCCAAGACTCTAGAAGGTTCTTTCAAGAGGTGAGCTCGTTCAAGAAAAGCTACCGACCCTCCCTGCAAATGCTCGTTGATGCAAGTGGTAATTTGGTAACATCACCTGAGGAGATTAAAGTTATGTGGCGTGACTACTTTGAACGTTTGCTCAATTGCCAGCCCGCTGAGGAACAAGCCATGATGGTAGTACACGACAATGCTATTGAAATCGAACCTTCTTTCGATGAGGTTCGCATCGCTATTTTGAGGCTCAAAAACAACAAAGCACCAGGCATTGACGAGTTGCCATCCGAGGTTTGGAAGTATGGTGGCGGGGCCCCTCAGTCCAAGTTGTACGAACTTATACTTCAAATCTGGGAACTGGAACGACAGCCTCAGGAGTGGAATATAGGCATCATCTGCCCTGTGCATAAAAAAAGGCTGTAAAAAAAAAGCTCCAATTACCGAGGGATCGCCCTGCTTCCTACGGCGTACAAGGTTTTGTCATACGTACTACTAAACAGGCTGGAGCCGTACACGGAAAAAATCCTTAGTGATTATCAGTGTGGCTTCCGCAAAAATCGTAGTACCATTGACCAGATCTTCCTACTCAAACAGCTGATGGAGAAAAGATGGGAGTACGCCCAGAACATCCATTCGTTATTTGTAGACTTTACAAAAGCTTACGACAGCATTGACTGGGGCGCCCTGTACTCCATATAAAAAAAAATCAACGTACAATTTTACAGTACAGGTCGCGGGTAGCCGGGGCGCCGGGGTGTCTCGGTGCAGCTTGCTTCCACCAGCCCAATACTTGTATATGAATCACATGAAAGAGTTTTATATAGAAAAGTCCCGTGAGTTTGAGACATCTATACTAATATTATAAAGCTGAAGAGTTTGTTTGTTTGAACGCGCTAATCTCAGGAACTACTGGTTCGAATTGAAAAATTCTTTTTGTGTTGGATAGTCCATTTATCGAGAAAGGCTTTATATAAATAATAGGAGCGAAGACGTGGACGAAGTCGCGGGCAACAGCTAGTATTAAATATATTGAAACGGGTCACTCACGTCTTAAAGGTCGAATATCGCTCGACATGTTTCAGACCGGTTCGCGGTCCTTAATCATGAGCACCTATCGCGGCGGCGGTTTTCTTAGCACTGCGTGCTCGTGCCCTGTCCGCTCGGTTGCTCGGCGCGGGTGGAAGCGGCGGCGGCGAGAATCTACCCTCGTTTTCTTCACAATTGTTCAATGCCGAACTACACACAACACTCACAACGTCACATGCTAAAGTCTCGTCCAAACTCTTCACAGACGTAGTATTCAACACTGTTTTCCAGCTGGGTGGTACAACCCATCCACAATCACGATTAAAATTTGGAAAACGACCAATTTCGATAGCCTCCCGCACTTTGCGTGGTACAAAAAACTTTTCCCTAGCTAATACGGTTACCTTATCGAACCGAATATAATGTGATGGGCCCGAATCCAGTGAATGCTCCGCAACTGCAGACCCCCGAGTATCACGTTTCTTTATACTGCGTATGTGTTCAGACAATCTAGTGGAAATGTTCCGGCCTGTCTCTCCTAAGTAATTCTTGCCACAGGAGCAGGGAATCATGTAAACACCAGGGGTGTTCAAGGGCTCCTTATCCTTCGGTGAACGCATCATTTGCCTGAGCTGAATATGTGGGCGGAAAATCGTCTTGATGCAATATTTTCGGCGTAACAAGTGTCCGATTTTATCCGTCACACCCTTCAGGTAAGGCAAGTACAAGGGAAGCCTTTCCACCGTGGTCGGCTGGAGCCGAGGAGATACGTTCGCAACCCTATTGCATTGCCTCCAGTTGTACCCATTGCACTCTAGCACCCGTTTTACGTGACTAAGTTCCCTATCTACGAACTGCGGGTCACACAAACTTAAGGCACGACCGATCAATGTTCTCGGTACAGAAGATAAATGACCTGGGTGATGGTGTGAATCCGCCCTAAAATACCGATCAGTGTGTGTTGGCTTACGATACACTGTGGTAAGTAGCTGCCCACAAGGTCTACGCATGACCAGAACATCCAAGAACGGCAATCTTCCTTCACTCTACTTCTCCACCGTGAACTTGACCTTAGGATGTACACCATTCAGGTGCTCCGTAAACTCCAAAAGGCCATCTTTCGGGACAATAGCAAATACGTCATCTACATACCGCCACCAATATCTAGGCGTAACTCGTGCGCTATTCAAAGCTTGTTCTTCAAACCACTCCATAAAGATATTGGCTGTAACGGGAGCTATAGGTGAACCCATGGCCACTCCATCCACTTGAAGATAATAGTCCCCATGCCACAATAAATACCCGCTCTTCAGACAGAACTCAATCGCACTCATATACACGGTAGGTAAATCAGTATTCATCACGAGGTTTGAAATAATTTTACTTGTTTCCTCTACCGGTACATTCGTGAAAAGAGACGCCACGTCAAAACTCACCATAAGTTCGTCCTCACATATCCGGATATCCTGTAAGCAGGCCAATGAAATGCCTCGAATCTTTTATATAACTTGCAGACTTGCCCGTGAATCCCTGGAGTATTGATGAAAGATGTTGGGCAAGCTTATATGTTGGCGAGTCAATCTGACTGACAATCGGTCTCAACGGCCAATCAGGCTTGTGGATTTTTGGCAATCCGTAGATCTTCGGTGATGTTGGGTTCTGTGGGCGCAGCCGTTTCGACAAGACACACACACACACACACACACACACACACACACACACACACACACACACACACACACACATACACACACAAACACACACGCACCTCATCCACTACAACCATTTATAAACATACATAATTCTCGCACACTTACTTACCCACACGACTTACCCACCCTAACAAACTAACAATAAATCTACTGGGCAAGTGTACATTTAATTAAATAATTGCGTAGAGAAATTTAAGTAATTACATAGCTATAACCATCGTTTTAAGATCTATAAGTTTGTAAAATTAATCTTGTAGTATATCTTGTTAATCCGTAAATCGCACTCGCAGACTACCAAGACACAGGCTCAGCCTAGTTTGGTGTCTGATAGATATTCAAAAATTGTAGAAACTTTTTGGCAAATAAATTATTATTATTATTATTATTATTAAGTTTTTATCTGGTAAATCATCAACAACTTGTTAATTTTGGTTGACACTCTGGCCGTAGGGTTGTAGTTGACCTTCTTATATGTAGCTACATCGCTCAGCAAGTGACCTATCTTCTCCTCGTAGGCTACAGTGTCGACAATAACTGTCGCGTTTCCCTTGTCGGCCGGCAACACCAACACATCGGGATTGTTCTTCAAGTCCCGTAACGCCCTCAACTCTTCGCGCGGCATATTACATTTAGGTAGATTGGACTTACGCAACATCGAGGAGACATACTGCCGAATACACTCAGCGTCCACTGCGGGGATTTTATTTCGCAGAATGGTGTCTTCCAAACTAGTAACAATCACCTCAGTAGGTATCCGACTGGGCGTAGGAGCGAAATTGAGGCCCCGTGCTAAGGCTTTCTTCGCAATTGCGCTCACACTCCTCGATGACAGATCCACAACTGTTTCGGTCGCAATGTTTGAGACTGAACCTTTTGTGGGTAGTTTGGCTTTAATTAATTGAGCCAATTTTCCCCTGTGTCTACCCACCGTCTCATTGAAAATATGTTCAGACCTACTGAACGACATTGCATCAAAACACGTCCATAAGTCCACGTCTACATGGTTACTCAGATCTAAATGCAATGTATATAACTCCGCATTGACAAAACCTATTTTCCGTCGGTAGTCAGAGATAATTCTCGCCAGTAACTTTTTGTTCGCCACCCGAAAGAATGTCTCGTAATCCCGAATGCACTTCACCGGATTTATGCGCGCAAACTTCGGTATCACTTCGTTGTCCCGACATTGCACCACATAATTTAAACCACATTCAAGTTTATTACGCTTTATTCTAAGCCGCGCGAACTCTTTAATTTTATTTTGCCAAATCTCCCCGTATCGATTCGCAATTTTATATAGAAAACTCCCGTGAGTTTGTGACATATTAAATATAATGAAACGGGTCACTCACGTCTTAAAGGTCGAGTATCGTGTCGAATATGTTTACATGATTCCCTGCTCCTGTGGCAAGAATTACATAGGAGAGACAGGCCGGAACATTTCCACTAGATTGTCTGAACACATACGCAGTATAAAGAAACGTGATGCTCGGGGGTCTGCAGTTGCGGAGCATTCACTGGATTCGGGCCCATCACATTATATTCGGTTCGATAAGGTAACCGTATTAGCGAGGGAAAAGTTTTTTGTACCACGCAAAGTTTTACAAATTTTAATCGTGATTGTGGATGGGTTGTACCACCCAGCTGGAAAACAGTGTTGAATACTACGTCTGTGAAGAGTGTGGACGAGACTTTAGCATGTGACGTTGTGAGTGTTGTGTGTAGTTCGGCATTGAACAATTGTGAAGAAAACGAGGGTAGATTCTCGCCGCCGCCGCCTCCACCCGCGCCGAGCAACCGAGCGGACAGGGCACGAGCACGCAGTGCTAAGAAAACCGCCTTCGCGATAGGTGCTCATGATTAAGGACCGCGTACCGGTCTGAAACTTGTCGAGCGATATTCGACCTTTAAGACGTGAGTGACCCGTTTCATTATATTTAATATGTCACAAACTCACGGGAGTTTTCTTCACTATCCTATATCCTTCACCGGGGCTCAAACTAGTTCGATATCAAATGTTACCCAAATCGGTTCAGCGGTTTAAGCGTGAAGAGGTAACAGACGTTTCTTTCACATTTATAATATTTATTAATATTAGTAAGGATAAGTATTTAAAGTCCGCATCACCTCGGGGACGAAGCAAACATCATGCTGCCTTGAATCTTCGTTATTACTCGTATATGTAATAGAACTGTTAATGTTTTTTTACTCCAGTATTGTAATCTGTCTATTAAATGACTGAGCAGTATTAAATAAATAATATAAATAAATACCTAGTTATTTTTTTATTTTCTGTAAGAGGCGCGTCGTTGTCCGTATTTTGCCACCATTCCGATGTTTAATTTAAATCAAATTATTTAGCTGCGATATCAAACATCGATTCTCGAATTTTAAGAACCCTTAATATGTAACCAATGGATAAAATACTATAATTCGTGTCGTCGTATTGTATACCTATACAATCTCATCATCATCATCATGTCTGCCGAAAGACGTCCACTGCTGGACATAGGCCTCCCCAAAGACTTCCACAATGACCGGTCCTGTGCCACCCGCATCCAGCGGACACCCGCAACCTTCACCAGGTCATCGGTCCACCGTGTGGGGGGCCTGCCCACGCTACGCCTTCCGGTACGTGGTCGCCACTCGAGAACCTTTCCGCCCCAACGGCCATCGGTTCTACGTGCTATGTGCCCCGCCCACTGCCACTTAAGTTTAGCGATTCGGAGGGCTATATCGGTCACTTTGGTTCTGCTGCGGATGGCCTGATTCCTGATGCGATCACGCAGAGAAACTCCCAACATAGCTCTCTCCATTGCTCTTTGGGTGACTTTGAGCCTTCTTATGAGGCCCATAGTAAGCGACCACGTTTCAGTACCATATGTCATCACTGGCAACACACACTGGTCAAAGACTTTCGTCTTGAGACACTGCGGGATATTGAACGAAAAGATGTGCCGTAGCTTCCCGAACGCTGCGCAGCCGAGTCGGATTCGACGATTAACCTAACTGGACAGTCTGTCCTAGGTATACGTAATCGTCTACAACTTCGAGCGTAAAGTGTCCGATTGTTACGGGAGTTGGTGCTACATGGGCATTTGACATGATCTTCGTCTTGTCCATGTTCATCCTTAGACCAACTCGCTCGGAGGCTTTACTGAGGTCATTGAGCATTGTACTTAAATCTTCCATGGTCTCAGCCAAGACTACAATATCGTCAGTAAACCGAAGGTGAATGAGGTACTCGCCGTTTATGTTGATGCCTAGCCTTCTCCAGTCCAGAGTCTTGAAAACATCCTCCAGTGCAGCGGAGAACAGTTTGGGAGAAATAACATCTCCTTGCCTGACTCCCCGCTGCAACGGAATAGGCTTCGAGCTCTGGTCCTGGAGTCGTACTGACATAGTGGCGTTCTCGTACAAACACTTCAGCACTTTGATATAGCGGTAGTCCACTTGGCACCGCTGGAGAGATTGTAGTACAGCCCACGTTTCAATCGAATCGAAGGCTTTCTCGTAGTCCACGAACGCTAAACAGAGGGGCAGGTTATACTCCTCAATCTTCTGTATAACCTGACGGAGCGTATGGATGTGGTCTACGGTGCTAAAGCCTCTTCGGAAACCGGCTTGTTCGGGAGGCTGGAAGTCATCTAGCCTGCGTGCGAGACGGTTCATAATGACTCTTGAAAACAGCTTATAGACATGGCTCAGAAGTGAGACGGGTCGGTAGTTCTTCAGTAAGGCGTTGTCACCCTTTTTGAAGAACAGCACCACCACACCTCTGTTCCATGCCTTTGGAGTTCTCCCTTCCAGTAAGACGGAATCGAACAACTTCTGAAGGGCCCGCCTTCAGGAGTTCCGCTGTAATTCCGTCTTCACCGGGTGCCCTGTTGTTCTTAAGCTGTTTAAGAGCCATTCTAATCTCGTACAGGCTGATGTCCGGGATATCTTCGGTATAGTGCCGGGTTAATCTAGCTCTTGGGTCTTCCGCCAGACCAACTTCGGGTCTGCTAATTGACGAAATCTATTTCACCTGAAAAACCTTAGTAAAGCCCTTTTGCATGTAGTAGTGGACTGTTCCAATAGGCATTGGTTTTTTTGCGTTACATAATCTAAATGAAACTGCCTACGAAGCTGGAGGTCCCGATTTCGAATGCCGGTAACGGCATTTATTTGGTTGGCATAAGCATTGTTCCTGAGACTTGGATGTTTTCTATGTGTTTAAGTATATATCCATTAAATATATCGTCGTCTAGTATTCATAACACAAGCCTTATTGCACTTTACTACGGGACTCGTTCGAATTGTGTGAAAAATGGCCCTATAATATTTATTTTATTCATTATTTATTTATTTACCCCTTAAAGCGTTTCTGTCCATTTTTTAGTACAGTTATTTGAGGCGGCGTAAAATGTTAATGTTCCTACAGGCAAGAAAAGGAACTATGCCAATAAAAACGCGAGCTATGTGCTATTTCTATTACGCAAACACTAACGGTAGGTAACATTTAAAAATACGCTGCATCAGGAATGAGGCCATCCGCAGCAGAACCAAAATAATCCGATATAGCCCTCCGAATTGCTAGACTTAAGTGGCAGTGGGCGGGGCACATAGCATATAGAACCGATGGCCGTTGGGGCGGAAGGGTTTTCGAGTGGTGACAAGGTGGATTGATGACCTGGTAAGGGTCGGAGGTGTCCGTAAGATGAGGGTGGCGCAGGACCGGTCATTGTGGAACTCTTTGGCTGATACGATGATGATGATGATTTGAATACACCACATATCATGCAAGAGGGGTTTTATTTAAGTTTTTCAATTGTAAGTCTAAGGCTATAAAACTTACAAAAAACCCAATTATCTATTTCAGGCGTTGCCGTAGCAGATTCACCAACCGGCTTGGCGGCTTTTCTAATGGAGAAACTAGCTGTAGGCAGTAATAGAGATCAGTTAGACACGCCCCATGGAGGTTTAGAAAACTTAGATCTTGACGACGTACTCGATACCCTTACTATACAATGGTTGAATAATTGCGTTGTCACCTCAATGAGAGTGTATGCTGAAGCTTTCAAGGCACCAGAAAACTACGTAATGCATTGGTGAGTTAATATGAAGTATTATTTATTTATTGAAACTTTATTGCACAGATAGAATAAAAGTACAATTGGCTTAAGGCATTCTCTATTTAGTATGTAACCGCCTTTTATAAATTTATTTAGTATCAAAACGTTTGACGAATTTAAAGTTGTTTACCATAAACGATGATATATATATAGGTTATTTATTTATTTATTCGGTTACAGGCATGAGTGAAAAACCATGTTCATGAATTGAAACTAGATATAACTAAACTTATAATTAAAATAAATAATTCAAATAATAAAAAGATAGAGAAATAAAAGTCGCGGCTACCCAAGGTCACTCATTGGCGGAAAAGAACCCAAGATAGGGTATGATATAACAGGGTGATCAATCAAAATGGCTCAGTACGAAGAAGTCAGAAACTTTGAGAGATAGCGAAATCTGTTCTTAGGGACTATGGCGTCGATTTTCGAAACAAGAAAAACTGCATTTCAACAAAAAATAACTTATACTACTCAGTTCAGGAATCGAACTTGGTCTCATTGAAGAAATAGAACTTAAAGTATTTCCATTTAATTATGCATTACACAATCGATATCGAAACAGACATAATGTACCTATTTTTTTTTCTTCAATATTACCGGGTTCGTTTCCTGAACTGAGTACAGGTTTTTTTTTTCAAATCTATGAATGCAGTTTTTCTTGTCACTAAAATCGACGCCACGGTTATTAAGAACAGATTTCTTTATCTCTTATAGTTTCCGACTTCTCCCTACTGACCCATTTGGATTGATCACCCGGTAAATTGTATGTCAAGTGCTACTTGACAAAATTACCTTAAAGGCATGAAAAATAAAACTAAAGTAAATATGGTCATTTTTTCCTATAATGTACACCGTCTAATACATCTGTTTACTTTAGGGTATTCAAAAACATCTGAATATACACTCTAACGCCTTAACAATAGAGTCTAGTTCCGATGTTTGCGAACAACTTGTTCGCTCTGATGTATCTTATGGCTAGAGATCGGTAATTCAGATGCCTATTTACCTACACATGGCAAAATATGAAGTCAAATTAAAAAAGATATTACTTCTGTGAACATCTTCTTGTTAAAATTTCCATCTTAAACTTAAATAGTAGCTATTTTTCGTTATTTCACATTCAGGATAAACTTAAGTTCATATTTTGTGGATATTATAAATGGAAATTAACTTTAAATAAGGTATAACTTTATATTGACGTGGTTCGTTTATTTGAAATTCCGTGAATTGTATTACCTAATAGAATAAAATTGGGTCCGTTTCCATACCTACAACTAAATAATTATTTTATAAATATAAAATAAACGCCATATTAGTTTATAAATATAAACTAATATGACGAGTTAAATAAAAACTAGTAATATATCGAGTGAAACAACTTTCAAAATTCTCAAATTAACAAATATTCTTCTTTCAGGATACCCACGAAAGTACCAACCGCTGTCATAAAATTCCCATATGAAATATTATACCAACCCGATTTGGATTCTGCGGGACAAATACCCCAACCTAGTGCGATCCACAATCGTTGACTATGGAGGGCATTTTGCTGCTATGGAAAAACCCCAAGTATTAGCTGACGATGTATTCGCGGCTGGAGTTGAGTTTCAGAAGTTTCATGAGGGTAGAAGAAAGATTTAAGAATATACTACACTTAAGAGGCATGGATTATATCATCTCATCTAGTATAGAAATCATATACAGACATCACACGTTTTTATTCCCCTTGATTTACAATAACAAATCAGAGGTATGTCAATTCGTTGTGGAATTCGTCATGCAAAAAAATGGTGGAGAAATGGATGGTTCAGGGAGTTCAAGCATTTTACCAAAAATATTTTTTATTATCAATTTACTTTTGTTTAATTAACTTTCACCTTAGATACAATATCGAAGCTGTAAAAAGGGTATGTCTTTTATAGTTAAAATTATTAATTTATCCGGTTCTTATCGGTTCAAAATAAGAACCGAGCAGACCAGGAGCACAAAGCTGCCCAATTGTATAGGCGTAACACTGGACAGGCCGCCGAAATCGCAGAACATGTGTTCTGTTTTGGATCTGCTGATCTTCAGGCCAATATTCCAGCCTGCTCTGCACCTCGTATCCGTCTTCACCGACACAAACAATGTCATCACCAAAGAGTATACACCAGGGTGCCTCTTCCTGTATTTCAGACGTGAGAGCGTCCATAATTAAAAAGAAAATTAACAGGAAGAGCTGATCCCTGGTGATCGTGCCTACTACAAGTTCTAATTTAATACATCTAATCTATACTGTGAATTTAAGAAGGTCTTATCTCCATGAGAACCTCACGGCACTTACATCTTATTGCTTAGGCGGGGCAGTTTTTGAGCGATATCTTAAAAATAATCAGCTAATCTTGTTCAAAGCAAAAATCGTTGAAAGAATTTCTTAATGTACACCACCATCATTTTTTAAGAACTTTATACTTTAAGTCAACCGTTGGTGAGATATTAGCTATCTGACCAACGGTTGACTTAAATATAAAAGTACTAGATGAAAGCCCGGCTTCGCTCGGGTGAAATAAATAAGTAAGAAATAAAGTAAACATTTATTCGTGACAGTTATGCAAACGAAGAAAGAAATAGTGTACAAAAATATATAAAATAAAAACATTAAAACAACGGATTATGATGAAACTTCGTATAGAAATATAGTCTGTAGTCTGGATTAACATATGGAATAGGGAGTAAAAGATTACGCTGACGACGTCACGGGCAAAGGCTAGTATCTTTGCAAGTTAATCCTAAGCATTTCTATAAGGGTAGTATTTAAAGGCACATAAAAAAATTGACACTATAATCAGTACTGATTTGTATAGCTAAAATACTAATCGTTCATTAAAATTCAGTTCAGATGTGCAATTGTTAAATATTGATGTGCCAGTCAGTATTTTTGGTGAGAAGTCAGAGCTGCTAACGCGAACGAAAACAAATGAAGTTCGTGTATCATCCTCTCTGTCGAACTTGCAAAATCGAGCGACACAGAGGGATACACGATGTTCGTTCGTTTTCGTTTCGCGGTAGCAGCTCTCTATTCTCCGCCAAATTCTATTAAGTAAGGTCCTTTACACTCAATATTATGTGTCAATATAATCGCGATTTTTAAAATTGTATGGGGTCTGTTAAACGCTTAATATTATCACAATACTGGTGTGTCAATATTATCGTGGTTTTCAAACACGTACGGATTTTTCTTCAATATTCATTGCACGTGATACGGATCGTGATATGAGTATATCGCGTGATAGTAATAACCATGTAACAGGCCCCTATGGATGTTGCTTCAATATTCAGTGTTTCGCGTGATAATAATAACAGTTGGTAATATTTTCTCCAATTAATGGAAGCTATTTAACAACTTGTTCCGTTTTGCCAAAGGTATTTCACATTCCGATACGCGCACCATCCAGGAATAGGAGCCGTCAGACCAGAGGGCCTACCGCGATCTGAAAACGAAGTATTTCCCTCTCCGCGCTCGAATATGCAAGTGCGACAGAGAGGCATATATATTTATTTTTCGGTTGGTAGCACTTTAGTCCGAGCGCGGCGGACGGTCGAAGAAAGTCAAAGAACATTCCGTGTGTTGTCTGTCACACATATAATTTTTTAACTTCCCATCGACCTATGAACTTGAAATTAGGTGATAAGATAATGTTTATTATGAAGTATATTTTACCAAAAATATCAATATATTGATAAATCACATTTGTTTTTTAGTTGTACGGAACCCTCAGTGTGCGACTCCGACGCACTTGGCTGGTTTTTATTACATTTTGAATTTTATTTCTCTTATAGTAAAATACCCTATTCGTTTTAAAGTTGACGCCTGAGGGCCTACCGCGAACCAAAAACGAACTATCTTCCTCTCTGTCGTTCGAATATACATGTGCGAGAGAGAGGCAGATACTTCGTTTTCGGTTCGCGGTGGCGCCTCTAACGTCCGAGCGCGGCGAACGGCATGAGCTGGGGGTCTACTCCGAAATTCAAAATCCTTACTTCGTATGGTGCCGTCCCTTTCACTCTCCTGTCATAGACTATATGAGTGAAAGGGACGGCACCATACGAAGTTCGGATTTCGAATTTCGGAGTAGACCCCCAGTACCACTAAGTTATAAGATAGAGCGAGAATTGGATAGAATTTTGCTAGACGTTTAAAAGCCATAAGTCACCTAGTAGTTTGTCACAACAAATGGCGGACAAACTCAGCAAACATTCAAGTGGTGTCCTTTACACGATTAATATTATCACAATACTGGGGTGTCAATATTATAGCAGTTTTCAAATTTGTATGGATTCTACTTCAATATTCACGTGATACTTATCGTGATATGAATGTATCACGTGATACTAATAACCATGTAACAGGCCCAATACATTCGCTTTGAAGGCGGTTGTTGTGACAATCAGCCTAGCTAGCACGATAGATTATACCGTTACGTTTTAGGTGACGTTTTAATACATTTAACCCATATAACGTGACGGTATAAGTTATCGTGACAGACAGGCTGATAGGTGTATAGAACGCTTGAAAACTACAAAAACAAAACGCCGCAGACGCGGCTAGCCGAATCCACACAATGGGCGATGATGATCACCCAGAACGCAGCCCAGCAACCTGGCCAACACACCGGACGCAAACATAGTTAACAATTTCCGAACGTACCCAACCCGACGCTGTCAACCAACGAATTTAATATGGCCGACCTTTCGTCATAAAATTAACACTTTTAAATGCAAAATACGCGACAATCCGAATTTTGCGGATACATATGTTCAACTCAAAAATCGTTATTTTTATACGTTCTTCAATTTGAGACTGGGCTCGTTCAGGTCTACCGTACCCCTGCACGAAATTATTAATATAGATTTAAGTTTTTATCCGCCAGTTACATGTATCCATGTAACTGGCGGATAAAAAAATCAGTATATACCAATTTCATAATTATAAATCGGTTGCGACATACGGACGACGGATATGACGAAACTATAAGGGTTTCCTTTTCGCTATTTGTCTACGGAACCCTAAAAAGGAGGACGAAAAAACAGCCCATAATAAGAATCAGACTATAATTAAGAGACGTTATGAACCGAAATAAAAGTATCGCGCTTGAATTTTTATAATTTACGTAAAGTAATGCAATACTTATTAGCTCTTATACATTTTTCTATGTATTTAAGTAATACTTGTTAAAATATATCGTCGTCTAGTACCCAAAACACAAGCCTAATTGAGCTTACTATTGGACTAGTTCGATATGTGTAAATTTGTCCCCTAGTATTTATTTATTCTTATCCTCTCCGCCGGCTGCGAAATGTGGTTAATCTGGTGGTCTGTCCAATAAGCTGTACATTAACGTTGACCATTCAGTGATCGCTTTTGACCGTATGGCGTCGTCTAGTCTCGCCGAGATTGGCTACATACGTATGCATACCCTGCAATAAGTGAATAAGAAAATGTAACTCACGCATTGGCTCTCCATGAAATCCTGCACCTTCTTCGGAGCTAAGAAGCCGGGGACGAGGAAATCCTTCCTTGGACTGAACTGCTCCACCTTCATGCGTCCGCCCAGTCTTGCTCTTTCACCAGCGTAGTATAGATTCCTGAGGAAAATATCTAATCAATCTTTCATTCTCTCGCGTTTTAATACCACGTTAGTGTGAAACAAGCGTATGTACCGCCTGATGGTAAGCCATCATGGCGGCATATTGACGCATGCCATACGGTTATTTACTACAGTAAAAATAATACGTTGCCAATAAACAGAACTTAAGAAAATAGTCGGAAAACATCAAACTTTATAGTAGTCGGCGGTTAAGAAGTCAATCCTGACACCTGTCATTTCCATATAGTTTATAACCTAAATGTCACTCTGAGGTTATGAACTGTATGGATATGACAGGTGTCAGGATTGACTTCTTAAACGCCGACCACTATAGATTATTAATGATTGATAGATAAATAATGATTATTGATTACCAACAGCCTAGTGGGTAACAGATTTAGAAATCAAAAATGGGAACAAGTGGATTGCCACCGTAAAAAACCAATCAATCAATTAAAATGATGCAATTATTTTTCATTGAAATACTGAAAAAAATACGAACGCAAGAAGTTTTTTTTTAATTCGGCTCTTGCAAATGTAGACCAAGGATTGAAGAACCGATAACCGTTTGTGCCATAATATATCTATAATTTTAACGAAGGATTATCAACGCAAATAGCAAGCAGTGGCGTTATAAATTATGTAAAGTGTAGTGTTTGGAGATGAAAATATGATTAATGCTTAGAGTAATTGCAACAGATTTTAAAAAGGAAAGTCATGCCCACAATGACATTACGTAATTCATTTAAGTACATTTTTGATATGACATCTAATTGACAACATTTCATTTTATAAGCTAGTTTTTCTCCGATGAAATCAAATAGAAGATAAAAATTAAATATAACCACATTTTTAAGTTATCGAAATTATCCCAATTTCATATTCAAAAAACAGTTTCAAAAATTCCTCATTCTAAAAGAGAGTAAGTGACAAGTAAGGCGTCACAGCGTACAAAATAATACAGGAGCACTATTACTAAAGTGGATTTACTAAAGAAAGTGGACTGCTGTTCTTTTTAAGCGCCGTGACTGTCACAATTCAGCCTTGTGACGTCATATAGACGATAGTAGGCTTTCTTTACATTTTCGTGAATATCTTTAAAACTAATAGCTATAGAATTATTAAAAAATAATAGCTATATATATTTTTTTATGTTATCTTTTGTGATGTATGTTCTTATGTATATGCTAAATACATGTATTTTCTTTCTTTCAAAATATTTTTGGATTTTTTGTTAACAAGTTAACGAAATGAATCAAGTTTTCATACTACGTGGTGAAATGTTGTCTATACCATCCCCAACCGTATCTCATCAATGAGAAGGAAAGTGTTATTCATAAATACGACCAAAATGCTTGACAGTATTTAAAAGCTACCCCAAACCTATTCAAGGCAATGCCAATGATAAAAATCATACCTGTTGCCAATCAATCTGCCTTTAATATTCGTCAGCTGCCCCTCATTCAGTTTGGGGAACTTGTGGAAAAAGTACAAGCTAGCAGCGAACTTCAGAAAGGCATCTCCCAAAGTCTCTGCTCGCTCGAGATTGGCCGTGTCGTGAGAGTTGATCGTCGTCAGTGCGAAGAGTACGTCACGTAATTCGGGGCCCCGGCCCGTGGGTTTCAGTGACAGGAGTTTGATTTTGTCGTTGTACCTGACGAAAATATGTAAATGAAATAAATGAACTTTAGTTAGCCTATCTTTGTTTAGCATAGTTGGTAGTGACGCTGCCTCCGAAGCTAGAGGTACCGGATTCGAATCCCGGCCAGGGCATAATTTGTGCATTTAGCACGGATATTTGTTGCTTGGTCTTGAATGTTTTCTATGTATTTAAGTATGCATTTATCTATATAAGAATGTATATCGTCGTCTAGTACCCGTAGTACAAGCTTTGCTTAGTTTGGGACTAGGTCGATTTGTGTAAGATTGTCTCCCAAATTTTTTACAAGTCAAGAAACTACTACCGTTTCTGAAAAAGACCACACCCGAGAAGAACCACCGAAACAAACTTGACAGTCAGTATTTTTCTTCCAAAATATGCTTATTACAATGATTTTCTTCATAGGTGTGAATGTGCCACACGGTAACAAAATTATTTTTAGACATTCCACGTTCTTAGCAGCGGGCGGGCCTCATGTGAAAAGCAGTATGTGTCACACGGAAACAAAATTATTTTTAGCCATTCCATGTTCTTAGCAGCGGGCGGGCCTCATGTGAAAAGCAGTATGTGTCACACGGAAACAAAATTATTTTTAGACATTCCATGTTCTTAGCAGCGGGCGGGCCTCATGTGAAAAGCAGTATGTGTCACACGGTAACAAAATTATTTTTAGACATTCCATGTTCTTAGCAGCGGGCGGGCCTCATGTGAAAAGCAGTATGTGCCACACGGAAACAAAATTATTTTTAGACATTCCATGTTCTTAGCAGCGGGCGGGCCTCATGTGAAAAGCAGTATGTGTCACACGGTAACAAAATTATTTTTAGACATTCCATGTTCTTAGCAGCGGGCGGGCCTCATGTGAAAAGCAGTATGTGTCACACGGTAACAAAATTATTTTTAGACATTCCATGTTCTTAGCAGCGGGCGGGCCTCATGTGAAAAGCAGTATGTGTCACACGGTAACAAAATTATTTTTAGACATTCCATGTTCTTAGCAGCGGGCGGGCCTCATGTGAAAAGCAGTATGTGTCACACGGTAACAAAATTATTTTTAGACATTCCATGTTCTTAGCAGCGGGCGGGCCTCATGTGAAAAGCAGTATGTGTCACACGGTAACAAAATTATTTTTAGATATTCCATGTTCTTAGCAGCGGGCGGGCCTCATGTAAAAAGCAGTATGTGTCACACGGTAACAAAATTATTTTTAGACATTCCATGTTCTTAGCAGCGGGCGGGCCTCATGTGAAAAGCAGTATGTGTCACACGGTAACAAAATTATTTCCGTCTTGGGCGTAAACACTTGAATCATAAACATGGTTGGTGGACATGTAAATTGGTGACCAAAAGACGGACGTGTTATGTAAAGAAATGAATTTTAAACATGAAGGGGACACTTTTGGGGTACAAATAAAAAACCTGATCTATACAACATGAGACACTTTATTATAACCTTTTTAAATTTAATTTAAATAATATTTTGTAATTTTTTATCCATAATAAGAACGTTAAATAATATCAAGTAGAATATTGGTCAAGTGCGAGTCGGATTTTAGGTTTCCCATACATTTAAAAACCTAGCGCCTAATGAACACAACAAGCAATTTTTTAGGTTTTTTTTTGTTTTTAGTATTTGTTGTTATTGCGGCAACAGAAACACATCATCTGTGAAAATTTCAACTGTCTATCTATCACGGTTCATGAGATGCAGCCTAGTGACAGACGGACGGACAGACAGACAGACAGCGGAGTCTTAGTAATAGGGTCCCGTTTTACCCTTTGGGTACGGAACACAAAAAAAGGAGTTTTGTAAACTATATTGCACCACCATTAGTTAGTTAACCCTTTGCTACTGGTGGGAACCTATAATTGGCTCTCTGTTATTCAGGTTATATAATTAGCTCATATTGTTATCTTGAATTGTTAGCCATTGGTTCTCCAAATAATAAATAAATTAATAAAAAAAAAACGAATATGTATTTTTTAATAATTTTACGATAAATTGACACTCTCATTCAAGCACGGTTACTTACTTCAGTGGTGGCGGTAAGATGGCCGCTGCCTGCGTGAATTCGGGCACGCGTGGTGGAGAGCGGATTAACGCCAATTCTTCATGGGAGTGCAGAGGCGCTGACACGAACTCATCGTAACACTCTATATCCATCAGTGTTACTGTCCCTATATTGCGCTCTATGTCTATTGGCTCCATTGTTGCCTACGAGAAGAAAAAAATACAATCAAGCGCCAATCAACTTTCATACCGAAACTTTTATTTTACAGGATTTCAGCAAACATAATATATTATTTTAAGAGGGTATCAATGGATCCACTAGCGCCACTCGTAAAAACTGAGATTATTTAAATTTAACGATACATATTAAAAAAAGGGGACTGCTATGTACTGTATTTTGTATTTAAGTAACCTTTTGAATACATCAAACTAGTTATTACGTTGCGAGATTTGTCGATCTTTGAGTTCAAAAATAAAACGGCCGTTTTTTTTTCGACGCATAGATTGACGAATCTAGCAACGTAATAACTGTTTCAATGTATTCAAAAGGTAGCAACATACAAAATATAGTAGATAGCTGTCCCTTTTATTAAATATCTGTCGAAAAAATTTTTTTAGGGGTTAGAATTTTAACGGCCAGTTTTGCCCACGTTTCTACGTTTCCCTAGCATATCAGAGGATAATATTGTACTAATTTCACTTATTACAGTAATTTATTATGGTTCAAAGATAACACACCGGATATGTTCCCGTTTCAAGATTGTTTTCCTTGAAATCGCATGACCGACGACGCACAATTTTCCTAATCTTAAAAAAAACGGGGTATAATCTTTAGTGACCTTTTGCTCGTCGGTCAGTTACTGTTCGATACTTGGTAGTAATGATAGTGTAAGAGTTCGATTTTATAAAATGCTTACATCCCAAGGATATTCCTTATTGATCTTTTTCTGTTGCAGCTGGTAAAGGCTTTCCTTCATGGACACGATTGGCCGACGGGGGGCGTTCTCGAGGTCAATTGGATTATTTATCCTGTAAGAAAATTACTATTAAATATACAGTATGAAAGAAAGCCCAATGCTAATATCCGTGTAAATACATATATTGTGAGTGTAGAGGAGTAACATGGCACACAGCGCATGGTTCATACTCGTATCAGAAAAGTATTTTGTTTAGCACATCACTATTGAAATTTGATTCAAAGGAAAATTGTAATTTGAGGTTTAGTCAGCATCATAAACATGTATACATTCTAGCATTTTATCCAGTTTAATAGTTCCTAAGCTAAGGACTTATTTATTATACAAATATCAAATTATCGACTACTTATAAGCACTTTATTGTTTTTGTTGTTTTAAACAATGAATTATAAATTATAAAATTAGCCTAAAATTAACGCAGTAGATAAATATGTGTAATGCACGATTAATTTTCCATGACAGATATAATAATAAATGTTATTTAAATTACCGGAAATTATTTCAAATAACGAGTAGTAAACTAAACATATTTGCGAGGTATTTCATTCTTGTGACGTTTTGTAAAAAGCCAAGGCGAGGGTATCTTGAGAAGGCCAGGTCAGAAGTACCAGCAACAGACGAGCATTTATGGGAAGATGTATGGATGTGATTGAAGCGAAAGAAGTAGGTATGGATAAGGACCGTTGTATTTGGCATTCTTTGTTCTTTGCCTTCCCCAATGAGATACGGATGTGAGTATATGTATGTAACTATGCACAAACCCGGAACTAATAATATTAAAATCTATTTTTTAAGAAGCTGATTTTCAAAGTCAAATTTAGGCAAGTATCAGTCCTCATATCTGATCCCTGATTATAAGATTGGTTTTATTACAGTAAAAATTGATGCTACATAATTGGGTAACATCAATATTGGCTAAAAAGCACAATAAGATTTATGAATTTGCTTGAAGTTTCCATTGGATAAAACGGCTTTATACACTGATTTCTATAGCAAGGGAAAAGCACTAAATCAAGTTATTCTAAAGTAACTTCACCTGTCGATACTGTTGATTGTCGTAGGCTCTTCAACTTGCGTCAATAAAGACTTCATTGCCACTGGCAAGTTAATTGATATTGGCTCCCATTCCTCCTCTGAAATAATACACAAAACACAATATTTATAACAAAAGAAAAATAAATGAAAATAGTTTATTGCTGTTTATGAGTTCGTAATTGTTATAGGTACACTCACGGACTTTAATTGTTGAGCCATTTAGAGCCCACTTTATACTGGCCATCATAGTTAGCTATAAAGTGTCAAGTAATAATAATACAAAAAATATATAGTGTAATTTTTCTGCTTTGCCTTAAGGTCGACTGGTAGAAAATGCTTTATGGCATTAAGTCCGCCTTTTGTACTATAAGTTTTACTTTTGTGCAATCAAAATTAAATAAATAAATAAGTATAAACTGAGCTATAAATGGCTCAACAATTAAAGTCCGTGAAAGCACCTACTTGAGATTAAGGCTGGGTTACACCAAACCGTCTGTAATCGTAAGCTGTGTTTGTTAAAATTTCAATGTATAGAAAGTTTGACAAGTTTCTATAGGTCAGCTGCCAGCGCCATATTTAACGTTGATCAGTCTGTGATCGTAAGTCGGTGCAACCTAGCCTTAGAGATTAGAGTACATTCACCTGCTTTAATGTATAGATCAAGACGCAAAAATATCTGACTCAAGTAACACGGGCTTCTAAAGGATACTTCAGATAATCTTGTGCCGTCGATGTCATAGATATGTTAACGATTTTGAACCTTATTCCATTATAATAAGACGAAAAATGTAAACATATCTTTGTACGTTACTGTATGTAATATGAAGTAAGTAGTTAATTGTACAAAAATATCACAACGAAAACTCTTGACCTACCTATATCAATTTGTATATCATATCATTCATATCATATTGATTCACGAAAACGAAGACGATTTAAAATATATATGGGTTGTTACCTCGATGCAAGTGGGGTCGGCCAAATTTTGTGGCTTTCGTGATTTCGGCTCGGAGGTCGTACGCAATAAGCAACATATGTAATCTGAAATATAAGTTTTATTAATGTTTCGTACTAATGACTAATTGACTATTGTCATCTTTGCACATCTTTTCATAGTAAAATTACGATAACTCGCAATGTAATGCCCGCATGCGAGCCTCGTATGTGTGTACAGAGGCCTCAAGTCCGGTTTACTGCTAATATTATTAAAATATGTTTATGAATTACGGGCTGGTTACTGGTCACGTCTGCCGCATGCCGAATGAGCTGTGGGCCAAGAAGACCGCGGAGTGAAGCCCCCACGACTCAAATCGGAGACGCGGTAGACCTCGCCGGCGATGGCGGGATAACTATACAGTCCTTTTAAAAGACTGGCCAGATATTGCTCAAGACCGTTAGGGACTGGGAAACTCAAAATAACCTTCTATAGACTAGTAAAGTGTATCATATTCTACAATAAAATTCCTAAACTCATTACTGAACTTCGTTAACCTATATTCAAATCTGTAGTAAAACAATCACTTATTTCAAGAGCACATTATAAGGTAAACGATTGCATCATGGATAGGGATGTTTGGCAGTGATAGTGTCCTGCACGGCTAATCTATCGCGAAAATAGGTTTTCTACTGTAGCATTGTTATTTTGTAGTAGCTGACACTATAATTTTATATTTAACTATACAACGTATAATTTTTTGGAAAAAGCGACACCTCGCCGAGTTTCTTACCGTTCTTCGCGTGGCAGAACCGGCGTAAGAAACTCTAAATTAAGTGGTTTATTTTTCCGAACCGGTGGTAGTTTATTGACGTTCATAGGTGCATGTAATATGCCTAATTTGAAGAATATTATTAAAAAAAATATGGGTAAAGAATTGCCCAGCAATGAGACATAATGGGCTGATAATAAATATAATGAATTGTAGAAATGTCATATCAAACAACATACCTGTGTATAATGCTAGGCAGCATGGTTGCTTTATACCAAAGCACGCCAGGATAGTCATATTTGACGCAGAACTCTGGAATGAAGATCTCGGTAAAGCTCTTCGGTTTGTCATCGCCTTGTGACAGAGATATCAGTTTCTTCTGCTTGTCTGTGAAGGCATTTATCGTGGCAGCTCTCGGTAGGAGACAGTTCATTCGTGTGCTTATGTTACTGACCTGGAAATTCAATGAATACGTTGAATAATTATGTTTCACAATGCATATCGTGATGCAATGTCTACTATTCAGTATAGACTACATATAGGAACTTAATAAGATATCTGCTATTAATAAGATACATGCAACAAATTTCATCTTAACCTCATGACCTGTCTTGACTGGGGCGGTGAAGAGGTTAACCCATATGAAGGCAGAGGCGATTAAGTGACCATATCTATTCATTCGAATTTCAATCTTACATCTGTGACATAAGCAGGGTGCGAAACTTTGGTGCCGGTGACATAATTATGACGCAAATTCACATATAGGGTGATTTTATATAAACAACATTGCGACACTCCAATGATTATTAATAATGCAATAATGCTAATATACATTTTATTTTTTATTAATAAGAAATGACTATTTATATTCAAAATAATGTAAATATTAAAATAATTACAAAAACAATAAGAAGAAAATATTGTATTAAGTAAGTAATTGTAAAAAATATATTCGGATAAATGAAAAACAACAAATCAAACTTCGTGGGTTGTCGAAAAATAGGCAGAACGCTTGGAATTCAAACACAACATCGCATCTTCTAATTTAAATACATACCTACTGTACATAATGCCTGTAATCGCAACTAAAACCAAATTATTGTTGTAAGTTAACCTTTCATCATCAAAATCGATTCCTTCAATAATCCAGATAAAAACACTCTGTATGCAGCTTGACGTCATACGTCTGTCATCGGCACCAAAGTTTCGCTCCCTGGACATAAGGTTCGAATTAGATTGCATATTACTAAAAAGTTATTTGTCTTGAAATGAATCACCAAAACGTAACTATTTTGTACATTATATTTTGTTTCTTGTAAAGCTTTCTAGATTGGTGGCTCCAGCCTTCTTAAGGTTTAATTTAAGTAATATAGTCGCATTTTTTTACGTCATTCAGATTGAGTACTAGCAAAATTCAGCTCTATTTCCAAAAATGGTCGATTCCAATTACACTGACAAACAAATAATGGTAGGCGGCATGAGGATAGATAGTGTAGCGATGATGGAATGATGGGACAGACAGTTCGCAAAAGTGGCACCATCTACAACACGCTCTAAAGAGTAGAAGCAATACTTTATATAATCATTGCAGTCCTCTCTACGATTATACTGACCTCAAGAAGTGGTTGATCCTTGCTACCAACAATTTCCAGGTGGTACTTCACAGAGTAATATTGCTCGTATGAGTCATAGGAGGAGTCGTCAAAAGTGGACCTTGGCGTCATGTACTCTATCACTTTCGACACTATGTACCTAAAATAATACAAGACGATGATTATAATGATACAACACGGAATAGTTTTACATCAGCACTGTGTTTTATGGTCGTTTTACGTGACGTTATTTTGAAAGAAAGAAAGAAAATAAAAACTTTCATACGCGTAGAATATACTCATCAAAACAGATAACATAAAGAAGCAAAGCCAAAAAGGATCCCACTCCGTGCAATACCACGGAAAGCCGCGTCGCTAATTTTCAGAGGGCACCTGACTTACATATATAAACGCAAGCAGAAAACATAAACAATCAATATATGTATGTATGTATGTAAGCACTTTATTGTACACAATTACAGGTTGAAACATAAAGAGGTCACAAAGCGTTAAAGTACAAAGGCGAGCTTATCCCTATAAGGGATCTCTTCCAGCTAACCTTTGAGCAATTGAGTGGAAGGTAGGTAGAATAAGATAGACAAACTTAAACCATGTACAATACAAATAAAACAGATGCAATATATATATATGAAAAATAACACTTATAATATATGCATAAATGTAATCGGTAAATATATACATCATATATATATATAAATATATATATACAAGTGTCGTAAGTATGAGTAAATTTATAAAACTGTATTTAACCAATTCACTAGTTATTGGAAAGCCACAACTTCTTTAAATGACTCTTGAGACAATATATGACAATATATGTAACATAACAAAAAAAAAGTAAGCATTTGGTAACCAGGTAATATTATTATTCCAATAGCGCCATTTAGCAGACATACATTCATTAAGCACAGGACATTTGTCGGCCTGTTTAGCCTAGTTGGCAGTGCCACTGCCTCCAATGCTAGAGGTCCCGGGTTCGAATCCCGGTAAGGGCTTTTGGTTCTGTGGTGAGCAGAAACTTTTGTTCCTGAGACTTGGATGTTTTCTATGTATTTAAGTATATATATATATATCTATTATCTATATCTATTAAATATATCGTCGTCTCGTACCCATAACACAAGCCTTATTGAGCTTACTATGGGACTAGTTCGATTTGTGTAAAAATAAAAAGTATTTTTTTATATAAAAAAATAATAGAAGAAATTAATAAGTAACTATTTACCACTTTTAGGGTTCCGTAGTTAATAACGGAACCCTTATGGTTTTGTCATGTCTGTATACGTACCGGCTTGGCAAGATAGTGCCTCTGTACCAGGGCGTTACCACGGAGTACTGGTATTCTTCTGGCGTCACGTTCAGGGCTTTTCTTTCCTAATAAAAATAAAAACAAAAAATGTAACATAATAATAACTCATAACAATGTATGCCTTACAATAATTATCATTATATTTATCGACCTAGCTTCTCTAACCCACAAGAAATCACCTTTGAAGTGATTTTGTTCTAGCCTATTAAGAGTAGCCTGGCTCTAATCTCAAATTGTGTAAAACGTGGCTTGAATCCTTTTCTTTAAACTTAAACGTACATTCTGAACCATATTGCAACGAAATAGGGCTACGATTGGTCAGCGTAGTGCGTTGCTGTTTGCACACTAATGAAACAGGTTTTAACTCCATGCTTATCTTCCTTTCAATCCGGTTCCTTTAAGAGTATGTGGGTTGCAAAACGCATTTTTAACTCACTTCGTACGAAGGTCCCGAGAGGGGAACCGGAGGGATTATTTATTTATTTATCTATTAAATGTAAAAAAACCCTCCAGTTTGAACATTAAGGAAACAGGCTGCAACTCCATCCTTATTTTTTTTTTTGCTCATTTCAATCCGGTCCGTTTAAGACTACGTGATTTCCAAAATACATACCTACTGCCTATGTCCAGCAGTGGACGTCCTAGGGCTGATATGGTGGTGGTGGATTTCCAAAAATTAAGCAAATTTGAACTCATTTTAACCCACTTCGTACGGAGGACCCGAGAGGAAAACCGGAGGGTTTTTTATTTATTTATCTATTAGATATATTTAATGACACAGGTTGTAACTCTTATGCTTATCTTCATTTCAATCCAGTTCTTTTATTACTATGTGAGAGAGTACTTCAAATCAAACAAAAGTTGAACGCATTTTAACTAACTTCGTACGGAGGTCCCGAGGGGGGAACCGGAGGCACCTCCTTATACTTCTGCATAACTTCCCAGTCGATGTCATAACCACCGCCGCCGCCCTTAATCGGCACAACAAACAGTGTGTTAACAGTGCCATCGTAAATGAGGAACTTCTTGGCGATCTCCAACACTTGGTCGAACACGAAGAAGTGAAACCTAAAAAATGAATTAGACCCGTTGTAAGCTCAATAAGGCTTGCGTTATTGGTAATAGACGACGGTATAGAAAAGATCCAAGACTCAAAAACAAATATTTGTTCTGACCGGGGTTCGAACCCTGGACCGTCAACTTCGTAGGCAGGGAAATTAACTAAACTAGTCAACAAAAAAGTATGACCTTTGAACACCACAGAAAATAGAGTCTGCTTCCAAATAATAACATATTTTAATGTCCTTAACAATATTTTTACTAGGTAGGTACCTTGCTTAGCACGCCGGCAACATAAATGTAATGTAATTTTATTCTCGTGTTTAATTAGTATCTTTCCTCAAGTTGTAATGAGATTTATGGATTTTAATAACATCCTCCTGACCTATTTCGACTAAATCACGGGAGAATGCTAGGAATAAATAAATAAATAAATATTGGGACAAAACGAAAAACAACGAATCTCAAACCTACCGTTTAATGAGGTTGACTAATAGGTTCAGAAAGCTGTATAACAGCGTAGTTTGTTTCCATGGTGACCATCACATTTCTAACAGCCAAGAACATGGGGACCTGGCATATTTTCCAAATGACTTCAGCTGTCATGAATCCGTAGCCCTCGTCTCTAACCAAGAACTCGTTCACAAATATGAAGTCACGGGAGAATGCTAGGAATAAACGAAACTCAAACATACCTATCGACCATGGGCTCAGTAAACCGTATAACAGCTTAGGTTGTTTCCACGGTGACCATCACATTTCTAACAGCAAAGAACATCCCCGTGTTCCCCCAGGTCCCCACCTGGCATATCTTTCAAATGACCTCAGCTCTCATGAATCCGTAGCCCTGGTCTCTAACTAGGAAGTCGAAGAGGGCTCGTTCACAAATACGAAATTACGGGAGAACGCTAGGAATAAACGAAACTCAAACCTACCGTTTAATGATGTCGACCATATGCTCAGTAAGCTGTATGACAGCGTAATTCATTTCCATGGTGACCATTACATCTCCGACGGCCAGGAACATGGGGAACTGGCATATCTTCGGAATGGCCTCTGCTGTCATGAATCCGTAGCCCTCGTCTCTACATAGGAGATCGAAGAGGGCTCGTTCACGGGTCTCTTGTGGCCTCTCGAAGCCTACCTTCAGTTTTATCACGTGAAGGTAAAATGTTTGATTGCCGGTGGCTGGTCCAGTTAGATACAACGGGAACTGTAAAATTATAGGGATATTATAATACATACAACGGACGGAGGTAGCGGACCCCAGGCATTCTTCAGGATGCAACTGTACTGGGAATAACGCTCGGATTATAATACATACAACGCGTCTAGTATATCAGATAACCAATAAGAATGGGCTTGCCACAAAAATACATGGTTGGTAGATAGATTCCATAAAATAATACACTTAAGCATGTTTTGGCATAATATATGGCACTGAAACGTGGTCGCTTACTATGGGCCTCATAAGAAAGCTCCTCCTAGTCACCCAAAGAGCAATGGTCGGCTATGCTGGGAGTATCTCTGCGTGATCGTATCAAAAATGCGTCCGCGTAAAATAGCCCTCCGAATCGTAGCAGTGGGCGGGGCACATTGCATGTATAGAACCGACGACCGTTGGAGCGGAAAGGATCTCGAGTGGCGACCACGTATCGGAAGGCGCAGCATGGGCTGGCCCCCCACAAGGTGGACTGATGACCTGGTAAGGGTCGCAGGAGTCCGCTGGATGCGGGTGGCGCAGGATCGGGCAATGTGGCATTCTTTGGGGGAGGCCTGTGTAAAGCGGTGGACGTCCTTCGGCTGATATGATGATATTGATTATGATGAAGCATGTTTTCAAATAGCAAGTTGAGTTATGCCATACAATTGGCAATAAAACAAATGCCTATTTTAACTTCCGAAATTCCTTGTCTGTTCTCTTCTCGCCTCGCCGGTAGCAAACCAACATAAAGGATATCACTATGACAAGAAGATACGGAGTTGTTTTTTGCTTTTAAGTCAAACATAGCGCACACGCAACTCTAAACCTTACTGATATGTGATAAGGTTTATTTCTTGTTACGTAAAGCAGATAGATAAGACAACTTACCACTTTCTCATGTTTCCTCATCCTCTTCTTCGTGCCGGCCTTAGCCAAGGATTCATCGTCCTCATCATGGTCCCACGGCCAGTTCAGGAAACACGACCTTATGTCCGGAACTTCGAAATCCACTTTACTGTACAAAAACACAATGTTATATGTATTTAGCGGAAACAAATGAATAAATAAATAAGGAAAATTTGTTCCTTGATTTTTCTGATACACTTATGTTATAACAGCACAAAGAAGCTTGCTCGACGTTTTCAAACGTGTTTATGATTACAGTCGCCACCAATATCTGTACTCTTAACCCCAACAATTTCATTTTAAAGCTCAATATCTCAAAAACGGCTGAACCGATTTTGATAATACATGTCTAAGAACCATCGCTGGAAACCTGCTTTTAAATAAATAAACCGTATTCAAATCGGTTCACACGTTTAAGTGTTACGATGCCACAGACAGACAAAAACATAAAGAGATCCACATGTTAAACTTATAACACCCCTTTTTTGGTTTCCACGTGATAGGGGGGTTAAAAATGATTCAAAGTTCAAAACATTTATTTGTCCATCATAGGTTAGTTAGTTAGTCGAAGGTGTGATTCCGCATATGAAATATACATTACCCATAATTTCGAGGCAGCATGGTCACTCTGTCTAACTCTCCTTCTTGATGGAGCCTTTTGCAGGCGTTGAGCGCTGCTGATCGCTTGGCTGTCTTTAGCTGGCTGAATGGTTCGCCCTGTATGAAAAAAAAATCAAAGTGGTTAGGAAAAATAAACCATTCGTTTTAGATATATATAGTTCAAAACCGAACTACCTATATTACTACTAGAATAGAAAAAGTAATAAAACCAGGTAAATTTTCTTATGGAATTCGATTAGATTATTTTGACATGTGAACCAAAACTATGTGTTAGTATTAAGTATTTTCTCTCGATGATTTAGGCATGTATCTCGTTATCTTTTGTGTTGTATAAGTTCGCTGCGATCGAGTTAAAATGACGTATAATAATATTTCCTAGTTTATTTTAATGTTTAACTTTTTTTCTATAAATTTTACTTCACTGTAATAACGCATGAAGAGTTTACCTTTAAGTAGTTGTTACATTACTCCCAAGTTTGTTTTTTCGCATGTGTATTTTACCAGATGTAAGGATGTAAACAACTGTGGGTGAACCTTAAATAAATAAATAATAAACTACTGGCGACTGGCTATGTGCCGCTGAGACAGCAGACTTTAGGTTTTGCTATTAGAAATGTACCAAGACAGAGATCTCTAACTCTGATCTGACTAACTCTTCTGACGTGGCCGTCATCATAATAAACAAATAAATATTAGAGGACGATTTGTTATACAAATAGAAATAGTTGAAGGCAAAGTCAAAGGAAAAAGGGACAGAGGAAGACCTAGATTAACTTCTTTGAACCAAGTAAAGGAGAAAGTCGGTGTCGCGTCGTATCAGGACTATTGGGAGGTGAAGAGACCAGCGGAAGATAGAGAAGTATGGTATTACTCCACCAACAAAAGCGTGGCTCTTAAATTTGATGATGAGAACTAGTCCAATACACTCTACTGCTCACCACAGAAACAAAAGCCTTTACCGGGATTCAAACCCGGTACACAGTATATAACTTAAGACAGTAACTCAAATAGAGTCGCTTAAGAGTCTAAGTCCTTTTTGGCCCTGGGCTTTGTTAGAGAGATAGGGTTGCATCTCTCAATTTATGTAAATTTGAATAAGATTATTATATTTACTAAAACATTGATTTGTGTTCTACTCCGTATATTGTAGGCTATATTTTTAATCCCCGACGCAACGAAAAAGAGGGGTGTTAGATACTTATAACCTGGGTATTTGTATGTTGCATCATAGCTCCCTAACGGTTAAACCGAAAACGAAACCGATTCTTAAATATAATTCGTCAAAATCGGTTAAGCCGTTTTTGAGATATTGAACTTTGAAATGAAAATGTCGGGGGTTTTTCAACTTTTCTAAGTTGGTTATATGCCGCGGCTTTGCTTACGTTCTCTGCAATACACGGGCGGAGCAGCGCAACAGACAACATTAATTTAAGTATTCTTATTTATATTAACATTTATGCATTACCTTCGATACATTTTGTATTATCAGATGAAAATACTACAATTTACGCTTAAACCGCCAAACCGTTTGAGGAAATATTTCGCATGGAGATAGTTTGAGGCGATCCCGGAAATGATCCTATAAGGAAGTGAAAAGAAGGGTGAAGTTTGTACGGGAGAACGAAATAGCTATTAAACGAGTTCCACGCGGGCGAAGTCACGGGAAAAACTAGTAATTCATAAAAACATAAACCACACAATGTTACATAAGTATGCCTCATTTATATTTCAAATATTTAATCGCATTTTCATCAAATCATTTCTTCACATTATGTCACGTCAAATCAAAATAGTGGCCAGCACGCGTTAGTTTATTAAAAACTTCTTCAACTGTTGTACGCGATATGTGCGTGGCACACGTGATCGAAACACCCCGAGATCTCCTTAAGTTTACTGTAATGACGTGTGTCTGTGTGGGTACGTTAAACCGGACATTTGTAAGGATTTGTTTTGGATTTGTTTGCTATATATCTACGGTGCTCGGTACCTCCAGCTTCGTAGGCAGTGTCACTACCGACTAGGCTAAACAGGCCGTCACAAGGCTAAATAGGCAAACGATTTAGAAAAATAACGAAAATATCATATCATGATATTTGCGGTGTTTTTCAAAGAAGTCTAATATATTATTATTGGTAACGGGACGTAATCGTGTACAACTGAAATTTATTTACCTTTTTTGAGGTTTGCCCGACGTTTCGAATGTTAATAACATCTGTGGTCACGATCTGTGGACGCTGACTGGCGTGAGCGGGTATCAACATCTTCTAGCTGCACGGGTTTTCTGAACTACCCGCACTTGGTCTGTATTAACCACATTTACTAGGGTTGTCACCCATAGGGTTTTCATAATGTGTAAAAATCGTGCAAGTGTAAATCAATATAAGTCTAATATGCAACAACTCACGATTACAGACTGCTCAACGTTAAATATGACGCCGGCAGCCAACCAACCAACAAGTAATGTCATCACTTAGGCTGGGTTGCCCCCATCCTTCTGTATTTGTAAGCGGTGTTCATTATAATCCTGCATGCAAGTGCGACAAGTTTCTATGGGCTGACTGACCGGCGCCATATTTAACGTTGATCAGTTAACAGTAATCGTAAGTTGGTGCAATTCTTTACCATAGTATGGTTGTACCTTGTTTCGCAGACAGACAAAGAAGTTTCATAGAATGTATGTTTTCTATAATTTTCATTTCATAGAAAGCATTTTTTTTTCACAAAGGGTCATAGTTCTAACATAACCTAATTTTCTGGTAGACCTAAATGAGTTCTACACAATGACCTAAAAAGTTTTATTTATTTAATCTTTATTGCACTATAGAAACCTTATCGTACAAAAGGCGGACTTAGTGTCATATGGCATTCTCTACCAGTCAACCTTAAGGGAAAGCAGAAAAAATATAGTTTTCTATGAAATTAAAATTTCTGCGAATCAATACATTCCATGAAACTTTTGATAAGGATGTCCTCTTCATTAATCTTTACTTACCCTTATTGGTTCCTTGACGGGGCAAGCTATGGGCATTATAATAGTGACCACTATGAGCACCGCTCCGTAAGGCCCCGCGACCGTCTCTTTGATCCACATGGGGGTTATCGTGGTGAACTGGTCGTGGGGTAGACAGGAGCAGTAGCGATTCAAAAGGCTTATGGCGGATACTGCGGGTAGGCAACCTGTGGATAAGAAATATCCGTTAGCAAAGAAACATTGAGAAAAAATTATGCTGGTGCTGTTGGGAACATAGGTATGCATTAGACAGCGACATGCTGGTCGACGCATGCCCATACAGTTCTGCGCCGAAACTCGCTACCGACACTCGTCCGTATATACCACCATGTCAGCCCAAGGACGTCCACTACTGGACACAGGCCTCCTCCAATTTCAAGGGGGTTAAATGTCAAAATTCATAATCTACATGCTTGGCATGCGGTTTGGCGATCGCAGTATCTCCAACGTACTCCAGGGATGCTGCTGCCCATCCTACGGTGGTCTTGGTCATAGTTTTAGGACACATCCTGGGTCCGTATATATTCACAGTAAATTGGTAGCGAACTTTGAGTTGAGTAAGGGTGGTATTCCACTCATCCAATATCTTTGTCAAAGTTTTTTTTTCATGCGTAGTCATATTGATTTAACTGTCATCGGAATCTTTGATCAAATGTCGGGGTCCCATCCAAGTTTGATGAAATCATCCAATTTCTTTGATCAAATGTATATTGGACAAAGATATTGGATGAGTGGAATACCTCCCTAAGCATTGTCGGCATTTTATCATTAATAGCCTGGCACACCTTACTCATTATACAAGGAGTCAGATCAGTACCATCGCCGACACAGTTGGTCAGTTCGTTTCGTGCACTTTATTCCCATTGTAATCACGAATGGTCAGTTAGCTGTGTTCATGTGTTGGCGTTTGTACGAGTATCGCGAATAGAGAACACCACGGGCCACAAACCCCACAGTGGTCGTGTGGTGGCCTCAGTCATCGTCATTCTCCTACCATTTTCGAGGTTGCATCCTAATGTACGACTCACACACGGCTGGAATCGACGCGGACCTTACTAGAGTCAAAGAAATTTTTAACTTTGTATACAAAAGTTAGATTTCGTATTTCAACGGCAGCACAGAATAAGTAATAGTACAAATACAGAAGGTTCTCTGTTAACAAATCCCCCGTTTAGGTATGCCGAACGTGCCTAAACGTGGCCATCTCTTTCTATCGCACGCAACGTGCTCTTTCGAGGCCCCGCCCTCAGCACTAGGGTTACCACCAGCGAGAACCTATTTTAATATATGTACTTTATTATTAGTAGTGTTGTTTACAATACAATTACGAATAGTACTTTTAAGATTCCGTAGCCAAAATGGTGAAAACGGAACCCGTCCGTCCGTCTTTTCGTCTGTATGTGACAGCCGATGGATCGGAGACTATAAGCACTACAAATGGGTACAATTAAAAGGAAGGTGTGTTCTACCCGTATGAACCGCTACGTAAAAGTGATGTGAAATGACGAAAAAATATTAAAGTAGGGGGAGGGGGCCACTCCATACAGGTAACCAGGGGATACAAAGTTTTAGATAATTTTTAAAGGCATCACTTTAAAAAATAAAAAGAGGATTCTTAGAACCATTTTCGTTTTCTTTTATGTCAACCGTTGGTGAATACCAAACTCAAGGACTGCCAGTTTTTTGAATGATAACGGTCAGTTTTTCAACATTTTAGGATAAAGACACAGAATTTGGGTAACTATATAAAGATATTTTACAGTACATATGGTGCTACTTTACCGCACAAGTGCGGTAATCAGCATATTACGTGCATATGTCGAAACTTTAAAGAGCCATATGTACCTACTGTAAAACGTTGTACGATACACGTGCAAATAGGTAATTCGCAACTCGTGTCGATTTAAAACACTCCCTTCAGTCGTGTTTTAATTTATCACCACTCGTTGCGAATTTCCTGTTCTCTGCATTTGTATCGTAATGTACTATTTTATACAATAATGCAGTGGTTTGACATTATTATTTAACATGAAACGGATTATTTTATGATCGTACAGCGGTACAGCAGCGCGTGCGCGTGCGATCCGTAACGCTGCGCCGCAACCATTGAATAGTCACACGACGTGTGAGCCGGCGGCCGCATGTACTTTGCGCGGCGCGATGACAGCACGGTAGTAAACCACCCCTGACGGCAGAAGATCGTGAGCAGCGTTCTTCGTTGTACATTTTGTACAGAACGAGTCAGGGGCGGAACGAAGTTCCCCGGGGCAGCTAGGTATTTATTAAATACAAAGCCGTACTTACTTCCATAAGGATTGTTGTATGGTGGGATTTCATCTTCATCGTAGAGCATGGTCTGGATCGCATCCTCTGACGGAGCTTCTCTGGTGTCTGAGGATCCTACCAGTAACTGAAAATATTATAAAAAATAATATTATTAATATACATGTAAAACTATGATGACATATAAAAATTTTAACAACGACCTGTAACGATGTTATCAATAAATTTTTCATTTTCTTTTTCACCATTTTTACACCTACATTTTTTCTGCCAAAAACAAAGTCTTAATTATGGAATGCAATGGCAATCTCGCGAGATATCGAGCTGTTTTCGAGATTAAGGCTGAGTTGCACCGACTTACGATCACAGACTGATCAACGTTAAATATGGCGCCGGCAGCTGTCATCCCATAGAAACTTGTCAAACTTTCCATACATTCAAATTTTAACGAACACAGCTTACGATTACAGACGGTTTGGCGCAACCAAGCCTAAGTCTCGTTAGCGAGAAATCTTGATTCCGAAATAACGGTCGAGACCAATGTTTCCGAGACGAGAGTTGGGTTGCACCCAACCATGGTGTTCGTTAAAATCTGAATGTATGGAAAGTTTGACAAGTTTCTATGGTATGACAGCTGCCGGCGCCATATTCAACGTTGATCGGTCTGTGGTCGTAAGTTGGTGCAACTCACCCTTAGGGTGGGTTGCGCAAAACCGTCTGTAATTATAAGCGATGTTCGTTAAAATCAAGTTTATATGGGGTGACAGCTGCCCACGCCATATTTAATGTAGATCGGTTTGTAATCGTAAATTGGTGCGTCTGATTTTGTTGTGTTAAACGGTACATGGAAGGCAAAATAAATGTAAGAAAAAATTTTTTTAAGCAAAATAGGTTTTAAAATCATTTTTAGAACAAGTTTTTATTGCCGACTGTACTTTTTTCCACAATCGTTAAATGCTAGTTGAGAGAGTTCCAATGAGCCCAAACATGACGGGTTTTACTTATGTAGATTAGGAGTTGCTAGGGCCATCTCCTGTGTCCATCACGATATCAGCTCGGAGGTACCATAATATTGTATTGTCACCGAATGTTACGGACTCCTTTCTAATGACACGTTTAATTTACTATTTTGGCATGTAAATAAGCAACGTGATTACAAATAAATATGTCAAGAAAAGCACGTATTTTATGGAATCGAATCTAGGAAAATTATTAAATATTGTGTTACCTGGGTGCAAATGTGAGCAACGGTAACATATTGATCACTTCGAGCCGAACGAACCAACGCCACTGTTTGCCCGACATATTGAACAAGAACCGAACTGAACAATGTCGCGGCCGGTGACGAGGAACTTCGCTAAACAGAACCCGGATCCCGAACCACAAGTATCATCGTCTAATCAACCTGAAAAACCACCTACATCGACGCCCATACACGATAAGACAATCGTCCCTTCCAGTTCCAAGGCAAGTACAGTCAGTCACAATAAATCGGACAAAAATGCTACCATCAGTTCTAATGCTAGCAGTATACGTTTAAGAAAAAGAGAGGCTGAACTAGACGCTGCGAAACAATTAGCCGAATTAGACCGAAAGAAACTAGAACTAGAACGAATTGTTAAAGAAAAAGAACTAGAGGTAGAACGTACCGTTATACAGAAGGAGCTTGAAGTAAAATTGGCACAACTGGACGCCAGTGAAAGCCACCACGCAGGGTCGAGTAGAACTAGCCGAAGCCGTGTCCAAGAGTGGCTCTCAACTGAATTCTTTACCAATGAACAACATGAACCCGTCGAGTATCTGAAAATGAACCGCGAGCATCACGTCCCTAATGTCAAACGACAGGAACACCTGAAACATGAAGTGCCGAATGAGAAACGCGTTCGTCCTGATATTCCTGATCCTAAATACTCTGACATACAGCTGCTAGCACGAGAGATAGCGAATTTGCGTCGCCCGTCTGAACCCAAGGAATTGCCATACTATAACGGAAATGTCAGTGAATGGCTGTCGTTCAAAGCTGCCGTCGCAGAGATAAGAGCTTCCGTGTCTGACAATGAGCTTATATCGAGATTCCGCCGCTGCCTGAAGGGAGAAGCACGCATCACCGTCGCTGCGCTTTTGGATACTCTAGTTCCAGTCAAGGAGATAATGGAAGCCCTGGAACTACGCTTCGGCCTCCCAGAACTGATACTCCAAGAGGAAATACAGGCGCTCAAAGATATGCCTAGACTCATCGACAACACGGAGCAGCTCAGCAAGTTTGCCTGCAAGGTCCGAAATTGCGTTTCGACTATAAAAGCATTGATCAAACCGGAACACCTCTTCAATATAGAACTTCTGCGAACACTAAAACAGAAAATACCGCATCTGAAGACACGCTGGATTGCTTACGCTGTAGATCATGAACACGAGGATGAACCTGAACTTGTCAAACTGTCAAACTTTTTGAAAAAAGAAGCCCAATCGACATCAAAATACTGGTTGCACGAACCGCCACGCACCATATTAAAACCAGTACTTTCGAAAAGGACACATTACGCTGAATTTGAAGACGATGAACCCGAACTAGAACCTGAACCCTGCTACGCTTCAAATCCGCCGAAATATACCACTGAACCGAATTGCCTGTACTGCAAGTTGAAAACCCACATTCTTAAGAATTGTGCCCAGTTCCTTCGTCTTTCGAATGATGATCGATGGGAGTGGGCAAAAGAAACCAAGGTTTGCTTCAAATGCCTGAAGCCTAGACATCGCAGAGAATACTGCCAAGCCCTGCCATGTGGAATTGACGGATGTCGAATGTCGCACAACGGACTGCTGCACTCTTCTCCTCAACAACCCGTAACGTTAGCTTGCGCGCACCCATCGACTAAAGACATTGAAGCGACCTCAAACCCGTCAGCCGAGAAAACACCGAACGAGACTACGGCTTGCAGTAGAACCACTTCTAGAACCCAAGTTTTATTGAAAATTATACCGATAGAAATCCGAGGACCTATCGCGTCTAAACGAACTTATGCCCTTCTGGACGGAGGAAGTACCCTCACTCTGCTCAAAAAGAAGCTCGCAGACGAAATTGGTCTCAAAGGAATGATCGAACCGCTGACCCTCGCTGGTGTGAACGCCACCACCGAAGAACCAAACTCTGAGCGCGTCGACCTGAAAGTAAATGGACCCTCCAATACACCGCTGGAACTGTACGGTGCCCGGACTGTTACGAGACTACCACTTGCACCTCAGACTGTTGCCAACATCGACGGATATGAACATTTGCAAGACCTGCCTAGAACTGGACTTTGTTATGACCATGCGGTCCCAGAACTATTGATTGGACAAGACAACTGGCATGCAATCGTATCTAGGGAGACCCGACACGGCAAAAGAAATGAACCTATTAGCTTCCTTGACGGCACTTGGTTGGGTTGTACACGAATTCTCTCACTCGTGCACCAACGCCGTTTACTTTGTGGGACACACCGAAGAAGCCATGCATCAGATGGTAGAAGACTATTTCAAAATAGATTCTCTGGGAGTCACAAATAAGGTCAAACAAAGCCTAGAAGACGAAAGAGCCCTTCACATACTTCAACGGACAGCGAAGAGAGTAGAAGATGGTAAAAGGTGGGAAGTGGGATTATTATGGCGAGAAAACGATCCGATAATGCCCAACAGCTTCTCTTACGCCTCCAAGAGATTGCAGTCCGTAGAAAAGAAGATGGACCGAGACTCAGCGTATGGCCAGAAATACAAAGAAAATATGGATAATTTTATTCGCAGTGGATATGCTGGACAATGTGAACCGATAGAATCCCCAAAGAAGTGGTATTTGCCGCACTTCGGAGTTACCAATATTAATAAACCTGGGAAATTGAGAATCGTCCACGACGCAGCGAGTAGAGTACAAGGCGTATCTCTGAATGACAAATTGCTTACCGGACCAGACTTGTTACTGTCACTGTTATCAATCATATTTAAATTCAGAGAAGGCAAAGTAGCTGTTTCCGCGGACATTAAAGAGATGTTTCTCCAGATATGTATAAGGCCGGAAGACCACCCTGCTCAACGTTTTTTGTGGAGAGATTTCGACAGAGAAGGTCCTATAAAAGAATTCGAAATGAAATCCGTGATTTTTGGAGCTACCTCATCACCGGCAACTGCAATTTATGTCAAAGACAGAAATGCCGAAGACTTTATTGAGAAATACCCTGAAGCAGTCGAGGCAATAAAAACCCGTTTCTATATGGACGACTATTTACACAGCTTCCACTCAGAAGAGGTAGCCAGAAAGACGGTGAGAGAAGTTGCTTACATAAACCAAGCAGGCGGTTTTACTCTCACACAATGGATATCCAACAGCGAAAACGTCATGCAAGATATCGAAGAGAATAAAAGAGGCTCAGGGGGAGTAAACCTGGACTTCAATGTTAATGTCAAAATTTTAGGAATGAGGTGGAACCCGTCAGAAGACACATTGGGATTTAATTTAAACCTTTCGAAATTGCCGACAGACATTATTAACCATTCGAGAAAACCAACAAAGCGAGAAGTTCTCAAACTCGTGATGAGTGTGTTCGATCCTCTCAGTCTGCTGACACCTATCATCATACAAGGAAAGATTCTCATTCAGAAAATTTGGCGTTCAGGAATTAGTTGGGACCAAACCGTACAAGATGCCGAATATTTCATATGGAAACGCTGGATCAAACGCCTGATCACTGCATGTGTATGCAGAGTTCCACGACAGTACACGCCGGAGCCAACTCGGTGTACCATAGAGTTGCATATTTTCTGCGATGCTAGCGAGAAAGCATACGCTTCGGTGGCTTATTGGCGTTTTGTCCGAGAAGATGGCAAGATTTGGGTTACCCTCATAACCAGTAAATCACGCGTGACGCCCTTAAAGCCTGTGTCGATTCCCAGGCTCGAACTTCAGGCGGCTGTACTAGGAGCGCGTCTTGCTTGCACGATAGTGCAAGATCACGACACTATTACACCAGCCAACAAGTTTTTCTGGACCGACTCCTCAGCTGTTATAGCATGGATCAAAGGAGATCCACGTAATTATAAAACTTATGTGTCCAATCGATTGGGAGAAATAGCGGAACACACGCGAACCAAAGACTGGAAGTGGTTGCCTACATCGCTAAATGTAGCAGACGACGCCACCAGGGATCTTGATGACTTAAATCCAGAACACCGATGGTTTAACGGCCCCTCGTTTCTCTATCAAGATCGTAACTTATGGCCCACGCAGGATAAAGACACAAAACCGATATCGACTGAGGTGTTAGAAACGAAAAAACAGTCTTACAATATCTTAACAGTGCATGCATATGATCCACCTTTGCCGGACATCACCAGATTCTCTAAATGGGTGAGACTTATCCGAAGTACTGCGTACATATATTCATTTATTGAAAATACCCGGAAGAAGGAACGATCTGGTCTTAAACTTGAACATCTAGAACGCGCTGAAGAAACGTGGATTAAACACTGCCGAAGTCAAAGCTTTCCAGTCGAACTGGAGAATCTTAGAAACAACAAGCCCTTTGATAAGAGCAGTCGGCTGTGGAAGCTATGTTCATTTATTGACAATCATGGAGTGATGAGATTGCTGGGGAGAGCCAGCGCTGTGAGCGATATTGACAGGAATCTCACCCAACCCATTATATTGGAAAGAAAACATCCGTTTACAAAATTACTTACCTTGCGGCACCACGAACAAGCTAACCATGAAAATAACGAATCAGTAGTTAACTCCTTACGTCAGAAATATTGGATCCTTAACATACGACCCACTGTCAGAACAGCTGCAAAAACCTGTCGTATATGTCGAATACGTAAAGCGCAGCCAAAGCAATTACCACATGGTGACTTACCAGCTGCGAGACTTGCTCACCATCTAAGACCGTTCAGCCATTGCGGGCTAGATTATTTTGGGCCAATGATGGTGACAATTGGCCACCGGCATGAGAAGCGGTATGGTGCTCTGTATGACGAGTAGAGCCGTACACGTCGAACTTGCAGCATCGCTATCTACAGATTCTGTAACACTTGCTTTACGCAGAATGATAGCTCGCAGAGGACCACCTAAAGTTATTTATTCGGATAATGGAACGAATTTCCATAGCGCCAATACAGAGCTTAAACAATCCGTCAAGGAAATAGACCAACAGCTGGTCAAGGACTTCCTGCTTAACAAAGGTATAAATTGGAGCTTCATACCACCCGCTTCACCCCATATGGGAGGTTCATGGGAAAGGTTGATTCGCTCTATTAAAAGAGCGCTGAACATCACTCTCAAGGAGCGATTTCCGACCGAAGAAGTTCTAAGAACTGTGCTGACAGAAGCGGAATGTACTGTGAACTCGCGTCCACTGACCCATGTGTCGGTGCAACCAGACGACTGCGAGGCTATAACGCCTAATCATCTACTTCTTGCGGGACCAAGTAATGTCCCACATTTTGGGACCTTCACTGAAGATGACATGATCACGCGAAAGCAATGGCGCAAGACACAAAGGCTTTGTGATGTTTTTTGGAATAGATGGGTCCGTGAATACTTGCCAACACTGCTACCCCGAGCACATGTTCTAGAGAGACCGGACCTGAAGGAGGGCGACGTGGTTGTCATCGTCGACCCCGGGTTACCCCGCAATACCTGGCCGAAAGGCATAATAGTAAAAGTGTTCCCGGGTGCTGATGGACGAGTACGAATCGCCGACGTGCGCACCGCCGGCGGAGTGCTGCGGAGGTCCGCTATGAAGATCGCCCGTCTCCCGACTGATGCTGAATGCGCTTAGCCGCGCATTGCCGGGGAGAATATGTTACGGACTCCTTTCTAATGACACGTTTAATTTACTATTTTGGCATGTAACTAAGCAACGTGATTACAAATAAATATGTCAAGAAAAGCACGTATTTTATTGAATCGAATCTAGGAAAATTATTAAATATTGTGTTACCTGGGTGCAAATGTGAGCAACGGTAACACCGAACTTATAAAAGTATACCAAATTTCAGCTCAATCGAATAGCGGCAAGTGGCTGAACAAAGGATTGCAAATGTTGATGACAACTTACTTACATATACCTAGTTGGTTACTAAGTTCTGTTACTCGATTTGCAAACTCATTTCTTGCGTTAAAACAAATGCTACCGAAAAAATTAAAAATGACATATAATGGCGGGTTGTCAGTTATAATTTTATAGCACACACAACACTTATCTCGTCATATTTATAATGGATTGGGGTCTAAAAGAAAATCGTGTCGCTGGAATTGCGTTGCACAAATGCGGGCATCCGCCAAACGTGATTTTGAAGTTGCTTCAAAATCTGAAAATAAACAAACAATTCGTTTATCGTACCATTAATAGGTACAATAGTACCCTGAGCTTTGATGACCGCAAGAGGTCTGGAAGACCACGCACCGTTCGGACCCCAGCTCTAATAAAGGCAGTGAAGGCGAGAATCGCAAGAAACCCCGTTCGGAAGCAAAAGTTGTTGGCAATTCAGATGTCTGTGAAGAGAAGCTCCCTTAAAAAAGTTATCAATCAAGACCTTAGACTACACGCTTATCGTAGACGGAAAGGTCATTTGCTTAATGGACGATTGAAGACTATGAGGCTGAATAGAAGTCGCGTGCTACTTCAGTAGCACGCACAAAATGGCAACCGAAATATATTATTTACAGACGAAAAAATTTTTACCATTGAAGAATGTTGTAACCGCCAGAATGACAGAGTGTATGCAAAAAACAGTCAAGAAGCGAGTGTAGCTGTTCCGAGAGTGCAACGAGGCCATCATCCCTCTTATGTCATGAGTTGGTTAGGTGTGTCATACTCAGGGTTAACACCGGTCCATTTCTGTGAAAAAGGTGTCAAAACTGGGGCTAAAGTTTACCAGGAAACCGTTCTGGAACCAATAGTGAAGCCTTTAAGCCACTCTCTATTTCAAAACCAGCCCTGGGTCTTTCAACAAGACTCAGCCCCTGCACATAAGGCAAAAACAACTCAAGCCTGGTTTCGAAGCAACAAAATTGACTTCATTGCCCACGAAGACTGGCCCTCCTCCAGCCCGGACCTCAACCCCCTGGATTATGCTATATGGCAGGTTATTGAGGAGAAAGCCTGTGCTAAACCCCACACAAATCTTGACTCCCTCAAGCGGGCCATAGTCAAGACAGTGACGGAATTAGATATGACAACCGTGCGTGCCGCTATTGATGACTGGCCTCGTCGTCTGAAGGCCTGTGTTCAGGCCCAAGGAGGCCATTTTGAATGAAATTGACAAATGTAAATCCTGATTGTGTGTACTTCATTTTAATATATAATTTATTTAACTTTCATTAGTATATTTTATGTAGATAAGGATTATTACAGTAACATAACTTAGTAACCAACTAGTTAGTGGATGTTAAATAAAAGCGTGTAAAAATATTCAAATGTCTATTATTATTTGTATTACACAACAGAAAAATCGAAATACCTCTTGGATGTATCTCTCCGTTTGTTGGAAACTTCGATATTTGCTCATAAATTTGTCGCGATCGCCATAGTTTATTAATAGTACGAAACTAGACTCCGCACTCCTTGCTCGACCTGAAAAATTCAACCGTTTAGATAAAACTCGATTCTTTTTTATTAATAATACAGTTGAAATTTCTAACAAAGTTATGGGTAGCTAGAAAGTATTCTGATTTTAAAAGAACTTTAACAGGCTATTTGGAGATACATTGGGATAACTATTCTAAGTTTGTGACCTCAGCCTTTTCGATGCCAACGACGTATATATATATATATATATATATATGTGCACCATCGTATCGACAGACGACAACGACGCATATTTCCGTCATGGTGTCCAATGCGATACCAAACTGAATGCATTTCTATAGGGTTCAACTTCGACATTTCCATGTCATGGCGTGTGAGTGACTGCGATTGTATTTGACAGAGCCCTGAGAAGGCTTGGAACCTGTGTTGTTATAGTCTATAGCAAAAAGGCGTCTATTTCACGATTTTCTTAGACACCCCTTCTATATACCTTTATTATCTGGTATGGATGTGTTCCTCGTGCCCTCCAGAATACGAATTTTCCGGTTAATTAAAGGAGGAGGGGACAGATTTTGCTGTGACGTCATAAAGATTATCAGAACACAGCCAATACTTTATCACCTTACGCGGTGTTTCAGAGACTTCTGCTACAATATTAAGTTAAAGGTTAAACTTTTAAGTCCCTTCATCAATAGAAATAGTAAAATGGTATAATCTTGTGCATCTACGGGTACTAGAAACATACTGTTACATACCTTGTCTGTAAATAGTTCATAATCCATAACACTAGACATGCTGTTTAAATGATGGGTTGTGAAAAAATTGTTAAACGCCTTTGCTATTAGTACTGGATCAGTGATAATATTACCATCAATATTCAATTTCTCGATTGTAGGAGTAATGCTATTTGTAGAGGAAGTGTGCTGTCTTATTAGCCTCTACTTAGCTTTAGTTTTATTTATGCTATTTTTAATGTATTTAATATTTGCAATCACTTTTGACTTTGATGGTTGGTGACTGTACCATTTTTAAAGTATAACCACTAAAATCGAAATATGTTTTGGCTGTCTCTATCACACTTATTACTCTAGAGCTAGAGCGACAGAAATAGAGACATCGTGTAAACGCACAGACCACTTAACCCTATAGACCCCGCTTACCAGGACACCCGCGTAAGCCAAGGTTAAGCTCAAAAATCGTCAAGTGGCCACCACGCCCCCGAATATACTCTTACTCGTAGTACGCGGTCGACCGTTGGCGAACTAACATGCAATATTCGACTCACTCCTTGACGTATAATAAAGTGTTCAAAATATGCCTTTTTGTATGGTCAAATTATGTGGAAAGTGTGGCAAAAAAGTCTATAATATAATAAAAAAAGTCTTTAGGGAGTAATTGGTCAGTGTGTAAACGCCACTGTCCATAATTTAATCCCTATAGGTATATAAATTTCGCTTAAATATATACCTTTGCTTTGGATATAGGAGCGATATTCCAAGGGTGCGTCAAACCGCAATACCAGCAAACACTGCGGAATATCCACGCCTTCTTCTACGACACTGGTTGCTATCAAGCAGTTGAGTTCCCTGAAAGTCAAGTAATCAAGTAATTTATTGCTTTCATGTTGTTACATATATGTATTAACCATAAGTAAGCACATGCATACAAACTAAACCATGAAAAAAACTCGAAACCAATGATTTTGACTGAATTGTGACCTGTACTGAAGTCTGTGCATGGTTTATTTTGTATATAAACCATTCAAACAATTCGAAACCTGTGATTTTGACTTCATTGTGACACATACTGAAGATTTCTGTGTATTGTTTATTTTATGTATAAACCATGCAAAGAACTCGAAACCTGTGATTTTGACTTCATTGTGACACATACTGAAGATTTCTGTGTGTGGTTTATTTTGTTTATTAACCTTGCAAAGAACTCGAGACCTCTGATTTTGACTTCATTTTGACACATACTAAAGATTTCTGTGTAACCATACACACATTTTGTGTATAAATCATGCAAAGAACTCGAAACCTGTGATTTTGTCTTCATTGTGACACATACTAAAGATTTCTGTGCATGGTTTATTTTGTTTATAAACCATGCAAAGAACTCGAAACCTGTTATTTTGACTTCATTTTGACACATACTAAAGATTTCTGTGTATGGTTTATTTTGTGTATAAACCATGCAAAGAACTCGAACCCTGTGATTTTGACTTCATTGTGACACATGCTGAAGATTTCTGTGTATGGTTTATTTTGTGTATAAACCACGCAAAGAACTCGAAACTGTGATTTTGACTTCATTGTGAAACATGCTGAAGATTTCTGTGCAACGTTTATTTTGTGTATAGACCATGCAAAGATCTCGAATCCAGTAATTTTGACTTCATTGTGACACATACTAAAGATTTCTGTGCATGGTTTATTTTGTGTCTGTATGCGTGAGTGTGTGCTTATTTGCTACTTGCTGGGAAATCACTTGATGGTTCCATCGGAAGATCAGCGCTGGTAATCGCGCCACCACAACGCTGAGATGGAACCATTTCATGCAATACCAATTATTATTACTATTTTTACTGTTACTCTGTTGTTGTGTTGTATTATCAGTTTATCACGAATAAATTAAATTTCATTTATGTTTTCTATTTCTTATTGTGCATGGTTAAACACCGGCTTCACTGCAGTGTTCGTAATATTCCATCTATCCTTTTTTCTTGGTCCGAGGTACATCCATAGGGTTTTGTTCCTAATATACAGGCCTTTGTGAAATAAGCCCCTGTTTTATGCGAGCAAATAACTCTTACCAGAGTCGCGGTCCATGGGTTTAATAGGTCCTATGGACCAAAGGTTTTAGAGGCCGTCCGGTTCGAATGAATATTCATCAACTAGATCCAAATACACGACCGCGACTCTGGTAAGAGTAATTTGCTCGCATAAAACAGGGGCTTATTTCACAAAGGCTAATATATTAGGAACAAAACTGTAAGAGTATCTTAATACTGACAAAAAAAAAACACAAGCAATAGTCAAACTCATATTCAGACACATATAGTCCATTTTTGCTTGCGTCCTTTTGACGTAATAGTTTCTCAAGCATAAGTCTCTTTTTAATAAATATTACAAGTTTTATATTATAACTTGTAATTGCGTTTGTGAAGGTGTCATGTCGATAAAGTAACGATTTATTTTGTATATATGGACACCGTGACTTATAAAATAGAATACTGTAAATAAAATGAAAAAAACAGACTTACTTATTACGAAACTTGAGCAATGCTTTGTGGCTAGATTTCTTCATATAAGCCTGTTCCCTAGTACTCTTATATGGGTCTATATTGAATCCGACCAGGAAATCATGTTTCAGGAAACTAAATTCTTCAGGATTCGCCTCTTTCACATCCTTTAGGAGATTGTACAAGATTTTGGCAGTAAATCTTTGCTGAGTGAAAATTATGCCGGAGAGGGGCTCGTTTGTTTTGTTTTTTCTTCTCATGACTGAAAATTAAATAACATTCTGATGAAAATTTGGCTAAGCGAGGGTGATGAAAATATCTGAGGCTTCCTTTATAACCCCCAAATCAACGAGGTTATTTGTGCCCTTGCCAAGAAATTTCGGAAAAAGAGTAGCGGGCGGTAATTGCCACTTTACGACGGGGGTGACTTATTAAATATTAATTGATAGATATCATACCTCCAGGCCGGTTATATAGATTAGGGTTGTACTCTTTCAGTACATTTAGCAGTTGTAATATCTGGTCGGAAGAATGCTTGACGATTTTTTCGTACCCCTCGTCCTTCGACATCGATAGCAATAATATCATTCTTGCTCTGTTCACAAAAGAATTCAATGAACAAAATTAGTTTCAAAAAACAAATATTACAAGTGAATAAATAATAATTATAAGGTGTCAATTTAATGCAAATCTTAAATGGTTTGAGAAAAAGGAAAAATGACGTGCTTAATTTACAAGTGCAGCGAGCGCGAATTACGCTGTGTTGGTTACTGTCCTGCTATTCACTATTAAATAGATTAGCTATTAAATTTTAATTCCTATAATTGACTATAGAACAGTTAACTATTAAATTTTAATTCCTTTAACGGAACACCCACTTGAAACTTTATTTACTTATTTATTTTTCGTATTATATAATCGTTGTTATATCCACATAAACTATCAAAGTTTTTGTACCTCGTTAAGTGTGTTATCACGAACTCATATAGCAGCTGTTGCTCTATAGTCAAAGACTTGCGTTTGAGTCGCTCTAATAGGATAATGTATGCGGTGATGCTGAGACTACCGCCATATACGCCCAGCTCTCTGATAAACATCATGATAGAAGTGATCATGTTTTTAACCGCCTTTGTTATCTGAAAAATAGTTGATAAGGTGAGGCGGGGTGCAACGAAAAATGAGGATAGCCAAAAACTTTTAATTGGTACTTTTCGTTTTACTTCCATCTAAACCCCGTTTCGTCTTCCTCCACCTAAAAAGCCCAGTACAATTTGTTGTTGAATTGTCTTATTAATTTCCAAAAATCAATATACTCGCAAGCTGTAAGCCAGTATAATGTAATGATCAATGAATAAACCATAAGTTTTGGTGCTAGTGACACCGTGAGCTGAAGAAATCGAGTTATTTATTTAAATTATATTTTATTTTTAAATTCCAAATTCTGACTCGACAAAAAAATCTATATAATTTAATTATTGAACCTGCTCACAAAATTTCACGAAAATCGGTTAAGAAATGCGACCTGTAGAGGAGAACAACCGGAAATTCAGACATCTGGCCATACGAAACCAGCGAATTTTGTCGAAGCTGAAGCGGAGACCTTCGTTTCACTCGGTCGATAAACAAACTTGGTTCAAATATCAATCGAACATTATACATATCACATTTATACATCAGGTGGGATTACAAAATAAGTATATAGACACATGTGACGCCCTGCAAGGGCAAAGCAATTTGAAAGGGCAACTAATTGAAGATACCTATAATGTTTAAATACAGGAATAATACCTGGTTGGACCTACCTTTTTAGGGTCAGTGGTGATATCTTGCTGATACTTTTTCAATTTGATCTCCTGTGACAGGTTAGTTTGTGGTAAATTGACCGACAAAACATATTCCACTAGCTTCATCAAGACAGAGATAGCTTCCTTGGCCGCGGGTGTCTCTTGAGGCGTGTGGTAGAAGTCTACGAACTCGTTGGGATTCGTAGAGTAGCTAAACGATTTGAAAATGTATTAGTAATTGTTTTTACTACCCTTTGAAAAAAGGCCACAGAGCCGTCCAGCTAAGAAAGCACGCTTCACAGTAGATCACAGTCTAGTAACGTTTTAGTTATTTTATATACAGTGTTAGAGGTTTCTGGTGGGGGGGGGGGGGGGGGGGGTTGATAAAGTAAAGTATTGATTGTAAAACATGAAGATACCGCTTAATACTTTCAACGAAAACTATAGCAGACATGATCAGTTAAGCTTTTGACATTGAAAATGTCTTTTCGTTCGCTCCAGTATAGGATCCCATTTCACGAAATAGTGCGATCCCCTTATATTTCAGAGAGTTGTGAAGGTATGATATTCAAACTAGGCTCAAAAGACGCGTATTTACGAGATGTGTAAGATGCAAAGACAATTATTTGAGAAAGTCCAGAACGAAAAATGTTTTGGCCGAAATAGTAAAAAAAAAATATCAATTTCCTCCGATTTTTTCATTTTGGCACTCAATATTTTGGAAACGAAGAATGGTATCAAAATTTTGATCAAATCTCCTCTGGACAATTTAGTCGGCTACAATTTGAGCCTAAAACAAAGACGATCGGGTCAAGGGTTTGCGCTGTAGCCTAACCTTTTTGAAAGAAGTCAAAAAGTCAGAACGCCTATTAGTAGGTAATATATATTTTTTTAAATCAACACAATTGTACAATTGTAGTTAGTTTTAGTTTTATATTTCAAATTGTTTAAATTAAACATGTATTGTTTCTATAATAAATTATTATTAATTATAGTTCGAAACAACAATAGCACATTATTGCAGTGCCCGGGAAATAGCAATTCGTGGATAAGTCAATGATGTTTTGGAAGACCAATATCTTCCAAAACCTTGGCAAATAAAATAGTTGATTGAGATTGCATAAAACAAGCCATTTTATCCGAGACAATTTATCGACCCGAGCCGCAGGCAAGGGTCGATATAAAGTAAAGGATAAAATGAGTTTTATACATGAGTTATACATCTGCGTTTCACTTCGATTGCGAGAAAATTAAACAAATAATCAAGGTTATGTTATCATATAATTTATCCTTCTCCTGGGGCCTAGGGTGTCATGTTGAATTCGACTTTGAAAATTCTTGTTATAGTTATAGTCGGAGTTTGGAGGTCGAGTTAATTTTAAGTCGCCGTTATCTTGCGTGAATATTAGTAAAGTGGCAAATGCCTTTTTATGTGGTTACCGTAACTTGGCTGCGCTTTAAAAAATTGGCAATTTAATAGGAATTTTGTATGTGAGCTATGTTTATATATTATATATCAACCAAATTGGCATAACGTTAGCAAATGTAATGCATTTTTTTATTTTGTTGAGTTCATTTTCAATGTACCTTGATGGTCGTGTAGTGCACGAGATCTGTGAATTTTTTTTGAGTTATCGTAAAAAGTCTTCCCTTCTTAGTAAAAGACGTATGAGACGCTGCGAAGGTATTCCCTTTTGCTTGTTATTATTTCATATTTTTGATTAAGTTCAATAGGCAACTACTGAACCCTACACTGAGCATGACCCGACATGCTCTTGGCCTATTTTTATTATATTGTGCGACTAAAGTAGCTAGAAAAGTACCTAATTAAAACAATTACCAATGATATACTTACTTCAATACCTCCCCCATTTCATTCACAGTGGCGATGGTCGCATGAAAAGTGGTTTCCAGTTCTGCCAGCGTACTTTTTATTTTAGATTTTGCCACGTTTGAGTTCAATAACGTCGCTGTTAGACCTACAACGAAAGTTTATATAAATATACATTAAAATAATTTTTCGATTGATGAGCAATGTAAGGCTGGCACAGCTGACCTCACGACACGAAAATATAACACTATCAAGCTCTATACCATTTTTTCTTTTTTTTGTAGCACAGCGCATAAAAGATGGATTTCGTTTAGTAGCGCGCCTAATAATTTGGTATATCTCTTACAACTGAGGTAACCTTAGAGCATACATAACTGGAGTAGCCATTAGTATACTTACCCCTCTGCCAAAAAATAGGCATTCAAAAAAAATATTAAAAACGACTTCATTAATCGATTATAAGTCAGTCTCGAAATCGCATTTCGGCGTGTGTTCGTTAGGGTAATAAAACGTTACACTTTACCAAATTTACAAAAAGATTGATAATTTCACATACTGTAAGCATATTTTTGCTTTATTTATAATTTTATGCGCAATTCAAGTTTTATTTCAAATCGTAAATCGAGCATCGATTACAAAATCGATTTAAAAACAATCGTGTTTGACCATTAGGGCTAGCTGTGAAACGTCATTTTGACGTCACCGTATTTAAAGAAATAAGGACTACTGTTAATGAGAATTTCTTTGAAACATGATCCTAATAGACTTTGGTCAATTTGGCCATCCGATAGTAACCCAATAATGGATCTAACGATAACGAAAATAAGGTCGACTTTTATTGCTCAACTTTAGTAGTTTGAATGTGCGTGAGTTGATTGTTTTAGTGCCATGATTGTTCCATTACCATGCACCCATGCATGGTAATGGAACAATATATTGTAAGTGTGCGTAGTTTTTTTATATGTGTGTTACCTCGCCCCCGCAAAAATTGGCATAATATTTTGTTTGGTAAGATGCGCTGATGGCCACTCCAGTTATGTATGCTCTAAGGAGGTAACCCATATTATGTTAATCTAAGGAACCACTTAGGTTCTTTTTAGGAGATAACAGTGGCTCAACAGTCATTGCTGGACATGTCAGACATTCAGCAACATAACCTTATACATATGCTTCCACTGAAAACAAAGCTTCTTCTGTGAGATTCAAGCTAAAAACCAAAATTTCAAGACGAATTCTCTTACAAAGCTTCCCGGACTTGTTCCGTTGACCTGATCTCTTACTCGTATTTTCAAAAACAAACATTCCTCGAAAAAGGATTCCTTAAAATCTAAGTCTTACCGAGGACTCTGGGATGTTTGGTCGTAGGGCAATGTTCGAAATGCTTCATGACCAATCTCATGGGGTGGTCGTCGACCGCGTGGTGACATTCGTCGAATATAATCAGATTGATGTCCTCGATCATTATGTACTGGTGCGTTAGCATGTCGCTCAATATCTGGCATGTCATGACGACGACCTGAAACGGTACACGTTTGGAGTAAGCAAATGAGAGCACATTCACCAGACAAATGTCCGACGTCCGACGTAATGTATGCTTTATGTTGGAGTGGATAAATAGTTTTTGTTGTTTAAAATATAAAAAAACCGGCCAAGTGCGAGTCGGATTTAATCAAAAACTCCCCCGATCCGATACTGCACTTAGGCCCTTTTGTTTGGGAAAGACAGTTTTTCAGCAATAACTCAAAAACCGTTAAACCAAGATAGGTTAAAACCAAAAATCGTTGAAAGTATTTATTAATTTACATTATCTTGATTTTTTTCAGAATTTTAAACTACATTTGGAAATTAGAGGGGGGGGGGGGCTCACTTTTTCCACTTTGACAGCTAATATCTCGCCAACGGTTGACTCCCACACGCCTATGTGCATTTACAAAACATTTTTGACCCCCCTGTTATATGTATGGGGTGCCCCCGCATTTTTTAATTTCACATCATATTTCTATAGTGGTTCATAGCATACATATCTACATATATAAACTACATATATATTTTGCCATTTGGTTACGGAACCCTAAAAAAGGAAAAAAAAAACAGCGATTATTAAGGTTTTCATATAAGACCAAAAAACTCAAAAACTCGCTGCATGTTTTTCTATTACAATTTCTAGCAACAGAAACTAATTTCCAGCCTAGATATGCCGGATTCCATTGTGCATACAAAGTTTCATGTTATTCCAGCATACCGTTTTAACATGAGAGCGAAACTACGTTTGTATGGAGTATCAAGTTCAGTCGAGCCAGCGGGGGACCCTTAAGAGCCCGTATAGTATTTGATAAGATTTCATGAAATTGATGATCACACAAAAGCACTTAAGCGCACACAGCGTTTCCACTCGGACTTAAATAATCTTGATTGTTGATGTTCAAACTTCACGAAAAAATTTACTGCTTCGAGCAGGATTCCAACCCGCGTCATCTGGCATATGCGGCCGATCGCTCTAGCCACTGATCTATCGGAACCAATCAAGCTCAGGCACGAAATCTCTTCAGTACATCATTTTGACATCGATATGAATTCAACGAATACAAAACAAGTTAACTTAATAGAAACGTAACATTAACTTATTTGCCTCTTTGCATCGCTAGACTAAGCCGCTGGGCAAAGAAAGAACCAGCCCTGGTGGTCGCCTGAGACGTCGTATCGACACCTCTTTCATGAACTTTTTGGTGTCGGACGACCAAGGGCCCAAAGTCTCCACCGAAAGTGCCACAAACTCAAACTAATTCGTGAGAAATGCGCACTTGCTGTATTTATACATTTAAGCTTGGTCTGCGGCCGTGCCAGGCATCCGAGCCGACCGTTCGACGTGGGATGGAGATGGAGCCAGCGTGTCAAAGAATAACTAGTAGCTAAATCAAGATCCAAATAATTACAACATTAATAATACTATAACACTCATATAGATCGTATAGAAGCTGTTCAGAGGAAATTTCTACGATATTTAGTGTACAAATTGCGACTTAAACGAAAACTACCGACGTACCAAGATAGATTACGCCATTTCAAAATGGATAGTTTGCAAAACAGAAGAAGCTTAAACGAATTAATAATACTATACAAAATTATTAACAATGGAATAGAATCTGATCTTATTAGTAACATACAGTTTCGTGTTTATCCTAAACCAAGTCGCAGTCCTGTTCAGTTTCAAGTACCTATAGCTTCCAACAATGTAACTCAACACAGCCCACTAACACGTATGTGCACATCTTACAATAATATTTGTAAGGATGTCGATATTTTTTGTATAAGTCTCAACTCATTCAAAAGTTGTGTTATAAAGTTGGCTAATAGTTAGTTAAGTTAATAATATCCATGATATTATGCGATCTCATTCATTTTAATCCATGTACTTAATTAAGAAAGTTAAACTCACATTTATTAATTTTCCATTATATGCGTGTGAACACTTCATCGTACCAAATATCAGGATAAAACAGTACAGGTATACACGTCACATAAGAATAAAGTACGAAGACTACAAAGGCGAACCCTTCCCTATGAGGGATAAATCTCTCCTAGAGATCTTTTCTCTTTACTCTTTGGGGCGGAAAGTTTCTCGAGTGGCGACCACGTACCGGAAGGCGTAGCGTGGGCAGGCCCCCCTCACGGTGGACCGACGACCTGGTGAAGGTCGCGGGTGTCCGCTGGATGCGGGTGGCGCAGGACCGGTCATTGATGATGATAAACATGTTGTGATTGGTTGTCGTGGAAATGTAAATTTAATACTGTTTTCATTAAGCTATTTAAAATATGTTTAGTATAATTTACATATTGTTACCTTGCCTAAATAAATAAATAAATAACTACACGTTCAGGCAATGCAAGTGGACAACTCTTTATTCTTCTTCTATCTCGTCAACACCTTATGGTCATGACTGAGGCTCGTGAAATCTTTATGCGTAATTAAACATATAACAGGAATATGGAGTCTTTTTTCTGAATCGCAGAATTTGTTTGACAGGAGCGTATCAATTACGCTTTGAAGAATAAGTTATGTATATTTAGGTGCTACGATGCAATCTCTAGTGAATCCATCATCATAATCATCATGTCAGCCGAAAGACGTCCACTGCTGGACATAGGCCTTCCCCAAACACAGAACTGACTGAGTGAATCCATCATGAACTAGCGAAATTGACATTTTTTTTGAAAAATCCGATTGTATTGTATATACTTTCGTACTCGCTTTTTGAAGCCCTTTCGTTTAATACCCCACTAGAGAGTATTGAAACAAACAATATTGTACAGTACAATATTGTAAGCCCGCATAAATAACCCGCCATTTTTTTTTAGTTTAACTTCGAATCTAATGACGTAGTAGTAGTAAAATCCTTAATAGAACAAACAAAAATTCAACAGTCATGATTCATGATTTACAAAAGGAAAAGTTACGAACCTGTGTGAAACATGTCGAGCGATATACGACCTTAAAGACGTGAGTGACCCGTTTCATTATATTTTAATATGTTTCAAACTCACGAGAGTTTTCTATGAAAAAATATTTTCAATTTTATATGTCCTTAAGAGTCCGCAGTAAGCTCGGTTCTACATACAAACGTAGTTACGCTCTCATTTTAAAACACCATGCTAGAATAACATGAAACTATGTATACACAATGGGATCCGGCATATCTATGTCGGAAATTAGTTTCTGTTGCTTGAAATTATAATGGAGCAAAATTACAGCGATTATTATGGTTTTCATACAAGAGGTAAAAAACTCAAAAACTCGCTGTATTTTTTTTCTATTACAATTTCTAGCAACAGAAACTAATTTCCGACCTAAATATGGCGGCTCCCGTTGTGTATACAAAGTTTCATGTTATTCTAGCATGGCGTTTTAAAAAGAGAGCGCAACTACGTTTGTATGGAAAATCGAGCTCAGCCGAGCGTACTGGGGACTAATATAATAGATGAATTACGTCCACACTACGAGGGGTGATCAATAAGTTTTGATAATCAGTATTAAATATGGGAGATATGTAAATCGTTATATTTTTATCACAATATGCACACTTTCTATATTTTCAAATACTTATTAACGTCAATAAATTGTTTTATTTTACCCCAATAAAAATAATTTTACTTTTAATTAGATATAGATCTTTAGTTTCATTACCATTAAGATTTTGATTTGGTTAAATAAATGCTTTTTCTACCCAAAAAAAAAAAAAAAAAAAAAACTTTTTGAGGTCAAATTTTACACCTTCGCTAAGTCATCACCAGCTCTTGATTTTCATGTAGTTGGTTTTGAAGATATTGGAATGAGAAGTAGTAGTCGGAAGTTAGGGCTAAATAACAATGGGAACGGTTATCAGTTCTGATCTTTACTCGAAGAGCAGCACCCTTGTCAATTAGAAGTCTCTGAAGTTCAATTTCTCCCGAAAATTCCTGTATTTTTTTCTTCAGCTTATTCATAATATTTTAAACAACTCTGATAGAATAATGTTATACAACTCTCCAATAATATTTGAGTTCAATTGGTGAAAGCTAATTTCGCAGTTTTTATTGGTAGGCCTCAATAGTCCAGGAAGAAGTCGAAAAATACACCCTAATTTTGGTGACAGAGCTGGAGATAAAAAAGCCATTGCACTGATAACTTACTTATCCTTTAAATCATAATGATAAACCAAGGTTTTATTTTCAACTACAATATTCTTCATTAGTGCATCAGGATTTTTTCCACACCGCTCCAAATAATTACAAAACCAACTTTTATTTTTGCCATCTTGTTATTTTTTCAATTCAGATGTTTCTTGTTCAGCAATAACAGAAAAAGAAATGAATAATGTTTATATATTTTTACTCTAACCTAATGTTGATTAGTGTCATGGTATAGCCTACATAATATAATATTGGGGAACAATCTTACACAAATCGACCTAGTCCCAAACTAAGCAAAGCTTGTACTATGGGTACTAGACGACGATATACATACTTATTATAGATAAATACATAGAAAACATCCAAGACCCAAGAACAAATATTCGTGAAAAATGCACAAATAAATGCCCTGGCCGGGATTCGAACCCGGGACCTCTAGCTTCGGAGGCAGAGTCACTACCAACTAGGCTAAACAGGCCGGCACATTAAAAGAATATCATGAACAGGGTGGTTCATACCGATTATCAAAACTTATTGATAACCTCTCATATTTAAAAATATGGGCCTACCTTTTTGAAAATATTATACGTCCCAATGCACAATATAAATACGAGTACTAGGTCAAACACCTTGTTCAGTCCGACCAAACGTTAAAAATAGAAATGAATTTGACTTTGTAATATAACTTCACATAAAACATATCACGATACCAACTTAAACTTTATAAATGTGTAGTAAGGTTCTATTTCCCTTGCGCTTAATACCTATTCCGATTGTACGTGCCTCAGAAACCAATATTAGAAAGAACAAAGACTGTTTGTAAACTATCAAGCACAACAGTAGTAATTGCAATCGAAATACGAGTTTCCTTGTTTTTCTTATGGACAACAGGCAGACAAGATGGACGTAATGATGCGTTGAAGTAGGTACCCAGGATGTTTGTCTTCTCCCCTCTCCAATTAATACGCTATAAAATGAAAACGAATGATATAATAACTAAAAATTACATTAAAAACTAAACTTGGTCTAAAACAAGTGGATTAACCCTTTGAACGCTTTCATATTTAAATGAAGTGATCACTCAGACGCCAAGCACCAAAAATTTATGTAACGTTAAAAATCAATAAAAACAATTCATAAAAGAACTTTATCATGATTAAAGTACACCTTCACTCCGACCTTTTTAGTGGTTGTTGGCGTGGTGGGCACGACGACACACGACCTTTATAGGATCTTGGCGTTCAAAGGGTTTTTAGGATTATAATTTAAGTCTAGTTTAGTTTAAGTCGCCTTAACTTAGTTACGAATAAAATACTAATTGATTTCCTGGAGTTTTTATTTTATTTCATAGCATGTTTGAGAAAAACACTATACAAGCTTCGGCGTGAAAGGGGTTTCCGGCCTCGTTTACCTATCCGTATACGTATACGCATCCCCAGCGTGGCGATTATGGCATGTACCCCCCATGAAATTGGGGGAGGTCTATGTCCAGTAGTGGACGTCCTTCGGCTGATATGGTAGATACGTCTATACCTACTTATCCGGCAAGCCCTTCTTTCCCAGCCTCTACAGTAGTCTACTATTACATTCACTATACAGAAAATTGAAGTGAGGGTCAAATATTGCAAAATAAATGTTTTAAGCAAAAGTATCAAGTAGAATGGTTCAAATAAAATACCCAATTGCGTCAGTAACATAATGGCGCTTTAATGAAGCCAACGAAAGGTACTCTTTTGTTTAAATATGACGCATATTTTATTAATTATTTTTGTTTCTGTTCATTTACTAATTCTATGTATGTTAGAATTCTAGCCTAGACTCATGTTAGCCATGTTATACCAATATATATCTAGGTCAAATAACCTCAGATTTAATCAGCTTTACAAAAAGATTTTCCTCAAACATGCTCCGGAATATCGTTCCTGCGTTCGTGATAAGAAACCAGAAAAAAGTTGCGCTTCGGGTGCCACACTTCTGTTCTGTAGCCGATATTAAAAAACCGGCCAAGTGCGAGTCGGACTCGCGCACGAAGGGTTCCGTACAACATAAGACACTTTGTTATAACCTTTTATAATTTAATATAAATAAAAATATTCTTTTATTTTTTTATCACTAATAAGAACATTAAATAATATCAAGTAGAATTTATGTAAAGTGCGAGTCGGATTTAAGTTTTCCCATACATTTTGAGACCTTTTATATTTTTTATGGCGCATCAATACCTGCACAGCTAGCACAAGATGGCGCGCGAGCTATCTCACGCGCGACATATACTATCCATCTCTTTCTGTGTGTACCAATTAGAAAGAGACGGATAGTCTATCTCGCGCGTGAGATAGCTCACGCGCCGTGTTTTTGTGTCTAGCCGTTCTGAGTGACCGAGCTTTGGTCGTCTTTTCCCGGAGTATATAAGTTTTACCGAAGATCAAGCTACTTCGATTTTGGCCCTCGTAAACCCCTATATTGTAAATTTCATTAAAATCGTTAGAGCGGTTTTCGAGACTTCAATTACTTACAAACAAACAAATAAATATAAAAATGTAGCTTGTTTAATAGTATAGGATTGGATATCGTACGTCGCAAATTTTATGGAAATGATAAGGCCCTTTATACCTAGAACCCATTTTACGTGGACGTATTTCCGGCAACGGCAACTAACTGTTATGTATGTTGTTTATAAACGTATACAAAGAGTAACAATTGTACTTATTATTGCTTCTCCAAAATAACTTATTTACTTGGTTTAGCTACAAATTATATTCAATCATTGAAATGTACACGGTGTAGCTAGCTGGAAGAGATCCCTCATAGGGATAAGTTCGCCTTTGTACGATAGTCGTTTTTTTAATAGCATTAGCGTATTTAGGGGTCCCACTGCTGCAAAGGCCTCCCCTCTTTTCCTTTACTCGGCCCTATTGTTTGCATGCTCCCACCAATCAGAGCAGAATGCGTCCGAGTCGTCCCGCCATCTGACGTTAATCTAATATGACATGTAGGTATGTTGTTTTAACCTGTTGTTAATATAGTATGTGGTACCCTAGAGAGGGCAAAAAATGGGAGGACAACTTAGTGAAGACAGCTGGCAGAACTTGGACTAGACTCGCACGAAAAAGACAATATTGGAAAGTGTTGGAGGAGGCCTTTGCCAAACGCACACAGAATAAAAAATAAATAAAAACTAATGTTATATATATATATAAATGCAACTATATTCTGTAAAAGGCTATAAATAAATAAATAATATATTATGTACAATTAAGTACTTGTCATACAGTGTTACAATGAATACCGCGTCTGTCTGTCTGTATGTTCGCGATAAACTCGGCTTAATGGTTTAGATCCGCTTTCACCAACGTGTAGCTTGATTCTTCAGGATGGTTTTAGTGCATAATTTATGTATATTTCTCACATGCATTATATTGTAATCCGTGCGAAGCGCGGGGCGGGTCGCTAGTAACTTATAATTCATCATAATATTCATAATCATCAATATCATCATCATTTTCAGCTCATAACGGCCCACTGCTGAGCATCTGCAGAGATGTAATGCTTAACGTTTAGACGCCCGCGACGAATAAGTATATCTGCACAATAGGTTCAACGGCAACGACGGATATAGCAGTCCAATAGTACCTATTTATGATTAAAAGGAAGGGGAATGACTCGAACATAGACCGCACTCGTAAAATATAAATCTACCAGATTAGCTATATAATTATGCTACCTTAATCTATCACTAAGCACATAGTAAAATGCAACTTATTTTAATAGCAAGTGCTTAAATTGCCTGCTTAACATGCATCGTCCAAGTTCTCAAAGGGCGACGAATTTGGCAAGGAGGCCTCAATCATAAAGACAATGCCAGTTGTTTTACATCAACCAGTGAGTGAATGTGTACATTTGATAAGACAGTATTTAGAACGATTGATTGAGACGGAAATTGGATGGTAAGTATTTATAATAATTATTTATTTAATAAATTTAGTTATAAATATGTCTGCTCATGCCTTACCTACTCAATTTCAAACTAAACATTAAAAATAGAGGAATAACTATTAACAGTAGGAAGGGTTCATGTGGATGTCAATCTTTGTGACGTTAACACAAAAGTTAATTTTGCCTGACAATAACATGTGCCTAATAACTGCCTAATAATTGTCCAATTACCTTTATACTAAACGCATACACAAAAACATGTCAAAATAAAACGTACAATTCTGAAAATTAACATAAGAAGGCCCTACGCCAAGATTGACAAGATAGATTCAGTGAAATCCTGTGTAATTAAGATTAGAATCTTGCTATTCTCAGTAGTCTAGGGTGCAGACTATGTACTGGCTTCAAGTAATTTCCTTTTCTAGCTCACTATACACACAGCATTACCTGTTTATGTTATGAATAACATTAAAATAAAAAAGAGTGGTATGGTATTTGCAATAGTTGACAACTTCATATTTATATTTTTTTTACTGTCTCATGTAATTGTTACAAGTAGCAGAGACATTTAATTTGTACAAGCAAATCAATATATGCGGACCCTGTGCCTTGGGGGCTTGAGTTTGTTCATAAAATGTCTTAAACAAAATTGGACAATGTATCCGCAAACAAAGTGCTACTGTTAATCAAATATTTGGCAGAAATGAATTATTATTATATTATTATTATGTAAGGTAAACGCCATAATAACTGAATGTTAAGAATAACTAATAATTCTAACCTGGTTTTTGGTGAGCTCCTCATCCCATTTCTCCTTGTTCCAGTAGTCAACTCTATCTTCTCCACTGTAACCTCCTACCCCATTGACAGGACAGAGTTTTTCTATTACCTTTTTCTGAAAATATAAATAAGGAAAATCGTAAGTCTAGTCAAATTATTATGGATGTGCCTATGAAGTTTGAGTTTCACACAAAACGAACTAGTCCCATATACTCTTAGTAAGCTAAATAAGGTTTGTGTTATGGGTACTAGACGACAATATATTGAATAGATATATATAGGTATTTAAATACATAGAAAACATCCAAGTCTCATCTCATGAACTAATGTATCTGCTCACCACAGAAACAAATGCCCTTACCGGGATTCGAATCCAGGACCTCTAGCCACGAAGAATGTGTCACTACCAATTAGGCTAAACAGGCCGACAAAATGTGCCAATTCTTAAAATTCCAGTTTACAAAGTGCATATTTTCATGAACACGACCATCTATCTAGGAAACTCAATTATTTTTTTAATAATTATTCTAAATACTTAGTAGAGGTTGTCATAAGCTCATCTGTGGTTTTCAACTTCAGTACCACTTCACCATATGGTGTTTTTAATCTGAGCATGAGCTACTATAGAAAATACTTAAATTGCTATATGCATGCCAATAATATTTAAGGAGTTCTATTGATTCCTCATGTAATCTATCATAAGATCTTGATCAAATGTATATTTAATGTCAAATGTACTCTTTTTGTAGCAAATTAAGTCTGAGAGAAATTTGTTGTCAATAAGAATCATCACCATATATATATATATATATATAAGTATTCATTTTATTTCAATTGTAACTGACATAAGCATCCAAAAATCAAAGAAACACTTAAAAGTGATAGTAGATACCTATTTACATGAAAACTATAAATTTAACTTGTTATCATTATACATACAAGTTGCATCAGAAGAAGATTGCACAATATTTTGTGTTACACAATAATGCTCCTGTGACTCATACTATTTTGTTTCTAACATGTCTAAACTGGTTCAAACATGTATATGATTAAAATTGTTACACTATAATATTTCTATGACTCATTCTATATTCATTTCTAACATGTTTAGACTGACACCGATATTTAATTAAAATAGCCACATACTACTCTCAGAATAAATGTTTTTGTCTTACAGGAACTCTATGAATATCAAACAACTATATGCAATTTGCTAATTACTAATAAAACAAATGGGTTGTGCAGATTTCAATTTGTCCATAGTTGGGTCTAATGATAGTACTTTACTTGGAGAATCTAAAATTATATTAAATGAATGGATTATCAATCCTGTGTAGAAATGTTCCTAAAATTCAGTTCACTGTTTTCATAAAGAATCATTCACAATAATGTCAATGTAAATTACCTGCTGGTTCACCAATGGAATTGTGTTCACAAGAAAGAAGGTGCGCTTGCCGCCTGCACCCCATGGCTTCTGTAGAGCTTCTCGTAGCCGAGTGATCAGCCGGATTGCTATGAAGGTCTTGCCAGAACCTATAGTTGTATATTTTAATGACTCATCACATTCATTAGTATAAAATGGACCTATATTGTTTAACCACACAAAAGATTTGTGAAGAAAGGTGACAGTTTAGACATACAATTACTAAAGAGTATCTTAGGTAGGACCTACTGGTTGACTGCTATCTTTATTCTGGTAACTTAATATTCAATTAGCATGTATTATGTATGAAAAAAGAAGTTAGGATAGGTTTTAAAGTACTTTTAGATAAATAAAAAAGTATACATTCTAACTTAAAGTATCTTTCTTGAGATGCTAAATGAATATTAGGCAGAAAACACAACCCAAATATTTTAAAGAAAGAAAGTAGAATATTCTGCAATAATTATTTTAAGATTTTTGAAGAATGTAGTTACAAAAGTAAACAATGTCCGTAATCCCATTTTATCACTAAAGACACATTAAAAGTCATACGGATAAATTAGAAAATATAAAAATAGGCAAGACATTTTTTATCAATTTTATTATACATATAAAGATTGTATGAATGACTATTTCATCACAAACCTGTGGGCAAATGTATAATGGTGTTTTTATTGATGGCGACTTCTTCAAGTTGAGCTTGATACGGCCGCGAAATTAAATTTTCTTCTCCCATTCTTGTTTAGTCACTTGTAAATAGTGCACAATAACGCCTGAATTACACAAACATGCAAACCGGCTTGATAGCATGCATAATTAGGACTTTCTCCTCGAAATAAGCGCAGTAAACGTTGCAATGAAATGTCGTAAACACAATGCGAAAGAAACCGAAGAAACGAAACGAGGACTACTACGAGGAGGAAGTTTAGAATGTTTAGATTGACAATTTGACATCTGTCCACATCTGACTGAAAACTTCAATGGGATACCAGCCCAACAATTGCGATTCCCGAAATTCCCTGTTATTTCACCTCGCGCTTAATTGCACACACGTAGCAAACGTGGCTTTAACTTGGTTTTTAAACAGTTCATTCACATTTTTAAAGTAACGACGAGCATGATGATGATGTTTCCTGTTCCTCAGGCCAAGAAAAAACTAACTAACAACTGAGTGAAGCTACTTTTTAAAATCATGCCCTATTGGGCTAACTAGTTAGTAAGCACACTAAAACACGCTCAGAACACCTCAGCACGTGTCACAAATGTCGCAATTATGTCAAAATTACACATTTTGAGTTTTGGGCATGTTTTGGTTTGTATACGACGTGTGCATGAGCGTGAGCTTCCGACTTCCGTATTGGGCATGGTTAAAACCCGGCTTCGCTATTCATGTCTATGTAACTTTGCCAAAAACCAATCTACTTGTTTCATTTTGCGAATCTATTCTCGAAATTATAAAAGTATTTCCAAAAATAGTAATAATAAGTAAGTATTCCCGTTAAAAATGGAAGTTTATAAAAGGCTGGTAATATTATGGCAAAAATAATTCACCGTTCCGCTTTACGTAAGATAGTTTTGTTTCACTGTAAGACTTGAAACACTTTATTTCTACTCATACTGAAAGATATTTCTATTTCTAGTAATAGGAATTAATTTGTTTAGAAATATTTTAACTTACTGTTATTTATAACTTTACGTAACATGCAAATAACTTTATTTTACTTCAAGTTTCCGTCAAAAATACGTGAAACTAAGCGTTCCGTTTGCTAGAAAGCTCTTCGATGGTATTTTATGTCGCGGTGATTCCCACTAACAAAGACAACCCCTTTTAAGTATACGTGGCGTAATCTTATCGGTACATTGTGCCACGTTACGTGTATTTATGCTTGTTGATGCGAACCCAGCTCAGAATAGGGATATTAGGATGATGATGCAATGTATGCCCTGCCGTAGAAATAGAAAAGATAAGACGACAGACAGTCAGTGAATGCAGATAATTTAGGTAGATAAAATAAAATGTTGCATTATCAGCGTAGAGCTTAGAGAGCCGCGGAGGGACTTTACCCTGAGTTTACTGTCGGTATGGAGTTAAGATGTTGCCATAATCTACAAACATTTCGCTAACGAAACATGCAAAAGACATGCTAAAACCCCTTTTTTTAAGATTCGAATTTTATCGGCCATTATCACCCACGTTTCTTAGTTTACCTAGGATATCAGAGGATAATATTTTACTAATTTCACTTATTTCAGTAGTTAACTTATTATATTTCAAAGATAACACACCGCATATGTTCCCGTTTCAAGATTGTTTTCCTTGAAATCGCATGACGGATTTATAACGCACGATTTTTCTAATCTGAAAAAAACAAGGTAAAGAATATGTTGAATCTCAAAAGTGATAAAAGGCAATTATGAGAAAATATAATTCAAACTTCTACTTGCAAAAAAGTACAGTCACCAGCATTAATATCTACCAAAACAAAGGCGGCGTAAATATCTGACACGCCCTAACGACCCTAGAAATAGAGTCGTGTCAGATATTTATGCGCGCTTTGTTGTGGCAGATATTGGTGCTGGTGACTGTACTTATGTTATTGTTGAAAGTTACATACCTACATAAAAAAATCAGATAAGAGTGTTTTTTTTTATTTATGCTTGTTACCTCAGAACTCCGTCATTTATTAACCGATTTGAAATAGTTATTTGTTCAACAAGAGAGCAAAGTAAATTTTTGCTAGTGTTGATGTTGAGTCCCGAGCAAGCGAAAGATTCTAAAATTAGAATCTTGAACGTAGCGAGGGACTCAAAGACACGAGATGCAAATATCTTTGCTCTCGTGTGGTACATACAACTTTTCACCTCAGCGGCGAGAACATATAACGCAAAGGAATAGTGTTAGAGAGAATGAAGTTACTTAAACTAACCCACGATATGAAAAATTAAAAAGTAAGTTTTTTTCACGCTCGCAGCAAAATTACATTTTGCTCACTGGTTTCAAGCCGGAAAAGTCGTTTTCATGCTCGCAGCAAAATTGCAATTTGCTCACTGGTTTCACGCAACAAAACCGCCTTTTTCGAGCTGCTGAGGTGAAATATTATTTTTTGGTTTTGAACGGTATACTTCTGGCCGGGGTCCTATTGTCATCATGTCAGAATCCGATCATAGGCTCCTGGATGGGTCGAGGGAACTCTTCAAATAATTTAGGTGAACCTATAGCGATATTTTGTATAGTAACTCGTGCATTCGCTCTTGAAAAGCACAATTTGGTGAAGTTTGACAATAAGTACCTAATGATATCCCATCAAAAACATAAATGTAAAAATAGGAGCCAAGTACAATATTAAAAATACTTATGCGATGCGTGGTTGTTGTCTTCACCGACAAAAGAATTAAGATCTAAATGGGGGCAAAGTTCCGTAGATTTTCTGAAAAGGTGCCAAGTCTGGCACTAGATTGTTTATTATAGTAAAACTAATTAATGGTGGCTCAATGCATTTTGAGCTTTAACTAAAGTCCTAAAGTGCCGTGAATCCCCTATAAAGATACGATCTTTTTGGATTTAATGTATTGTATAGTAGTTTTAAATGTGAAGTAGTAGATGTACCTACGTCAGTACGGAACCCTTTCTTTGTGCGTGACCCGACACGCACTTGGCTGGTTTTTTCCATGCCGCGCGCTTCCCGCGTACCCCCCATCGTTGGCCCAAAAAGAGCTGGTGCAGAGTTTAATATGAAACGAACCCAAAATTATTTATAATACATACATAAGCTCACGCCTATATTCCCAAAAGGGGTAGGCAGGCCACAGGAACATTAATTTCAGTGCCATTTTTAGCAATTCTAGGTTTATAGATGGAGAAAATGTGATATTGCAGTGACAGGTTGCTAGCCCATCGCCCACAACACACTTCAACCTGGTTCCCATAGTCGACTCTTACGAGTTACGACACCCAAGGGACGAAAGTGGGTGGTGCTATTCTAACCCGGCACCACACGAGGCATTATTTATATTATACGTATGTACATATGTGCCTACTCAAAGAATACTCATACGAATTGAGAACCTCCTTCATTTTCTGAAGTTGGTTAAAATAAAAATACACGTGTATATGACAAGTGATCTGTGAGATAGCGGTCCGTATTAAAGATTGTATATTTCAACATTGTATAGTAATTTTTTGGTAGATAATATTTTACGACCAAATTTAAAATTATTTTACAAAAAAAAACAAACAAAGTTACCTCGAAAATGGATTGTTCCAAAAAATATATATACTTGCAGTTTATTCTTGTCTTGATTTCAATAACATTCGTTGTTAACAAGACTACTGACATCGTTTGGACCGCTTTAAGATTTCGCCCATTAACCATTTGACATTTGTTGATTTTGTGTCTGGCGAAGTCGAGTAGTTCAGTAAATAATGATTTCTCAAAATATTCTCTGTTATTGTTATTATTAAGATAACAAATCTAATAGAAATGTTTCTTCTTAAAATGTTGACCTTATGGAAACCATTTATCTTGTTACATTTGGGATTATTGATGATCCTGTGTATTTCGCAGGTTTCACCTGGAGGTAAGTGTAATTCTTTCGTCGCAGTTGTTTTTAAGTTAAACGTTTTTGTTATAATGTAATTTATAATGATAATTAATGTTGTTTATCATATTGTTTGTTATGAATGTTAAGATTGTGGATGAACAGTTATGAAGGCACACTAGCAACCCAGAAAGAGAGAGAGCAGAGCAGCTTTGCGGAAATGTTAAATAAAGTCATATATTTGACATTCTAATATACTAACTTTGTACCTAAGATACCTTTTGCCTCTTTGTTTACTGACATTATTCAAACCTTTTTGATAAATCATCCCAGGACCATGATGATGTGTTGTTATCTTTTATTTAAACTTTATTGCACAAAATGTTACGGTACAAATGGTGGGCTTAATGCCAAATGATATTCTCTACCAGCCAACCATTGGGCTAAACAGAGATTTATGAACCTGTATCTTTTCATACAAGCATTGTTTATCCACAACATCTTTAGTGTGGTCTTAGTAGTTGTGGGAAATACAGTAATGTGACCATTATAGGTTACATTTTCGCACAGAAAAAAATACCTTCACATCTCTTTATCACAGCCACTTGTCAAAAATAGATGTACCTTTAGGTAAATCTTGTAGTGAGTGACTACATGCTACGTATAATTGTAGTTCCCCTAGTTCTCTTATTTTGTACCATTTTGGTGGCAATCAAGCATACGGCCCGCCTGATGATAGGTGGTCACTGCAGCCTATGGGCTTAATCCAGGTGTGTCACATGCTCATTGCCAATCCTTTGAATATTTATACACTCCTTTCTTTAAAAACCCAAACTGTAGTGCCTCAGGAAAACCTTGGCAGGGAGCTCATTGCACAACTGAAGTGTCAGAGTGAGGAAATTCCTCTGAACCATAACATATGTGACCATTTAGGTAAGGTGTGAGGATGAATGCCCTGCCGATGGTGAGTGGCATGTTGCATGGAACATGTATGGAAGGATTAAGTTTTAGCATGGATATATCTTTTATACATATTGTAACTGTTCTGTTATATTTTAGCAAATGACTTGCACTTTTATGACGGCTCTGCAACACCTGACATTATTGCTGGAGATGTTTTCTTTGAAATTCTGGACCCTCCAGAGTTGAGATACTCCTATCGGATTCGACCAGCCAAAGATTTCGGCGCACCATTTGTAAGTTTTGCTATATAATTATCTTATGTATCTGATGTTTGTCAAAGAATTTTTATTAGGAATAAAAACTTAATGTATTTTTTTTACTCTTATTTAATACAGTGTTTGGCAGATCATAAAGATGAATAAATTTACAATGAAGAAATAAATACAAAGTGAAGAAAAGTTCAACCGTACGGCCCGCCTGATGGTAAGCGGTCACCGCAGCCTATGGACGCCTGCAACTCCAGGGGTGTCACATGCGCGTTGCCGACCCTTTAAAAATTTATACACTCTTTTCTTGAAGTATCCCATACTGTAGTTCCTCGGGAAAACCCCCTCGGGAATTTTTAGGGTTCCGTACCTCAAAACGAAAAAACCAAACCCTTATGGGATCTCTTGTGCATCTGTTTATCCGTCCGTCTGTCACAGCCTATTCGCTCCGAAACCACTGGAATAATTTCATTTGGTACACATATGTAAGTTAGTGACCTGAAGACGCGGATGTTTAATGTACACATACATAAACTCAGGCCTATATTCTCAAAAAGAGTAGGCAGAGCACACAAACATTAACTCCAGGGTCACTTTTAGCAATTGTAGGTTTATAGATGGAGAAAATGTGATATTGCAGTGACAGATTGCTGCCGTAACGACGTGAGGCGAAGTCGTGCTACTTCGCGAAACTTCGCCTGACATAGATATGACCAGTCTCATATGTTGCCAGTAGTGTCCGACCGAAATATGTTTTTTTGCCGAAACCGAAACCGAAGGTTCGGCTATGGCTCTAGTTTCGGCCGAAACCGAAACTGAAACTTTTACAGACGTGTTAAAATCGTGCAATAAAATGTCAGTAGGCCGATCTTTTTAGACACATGAATCATATGATCAATGAAACACCTATAATCCATTTAGGTGGTATAAAATAAACAAGATTTTTTTAAATACCACGTCGGTGGCAAACAAGTGTACGGCCGTAAATGCTCACGGCAGCTTATGGACGTCTGCAACTCTAGGGGTGAACACGAACAAGGCATTTTTGACAATTGATCTCCTTCTCGAAGCTGCACCTGCCCAACTGAACCGTTTGTCCTAGGCTCAGGGACAGTACACAAATTTGTCGACAACTTTGAGCATAGAGTTTCTGATCTTAACTAGAGTACATACTAGGTACATAGACGTTAGTTATGATCTTCGTTTGGTCCATGTTCATCTTAAGACCAACTTCTTCAGAGGCCCACCTTAGATCATCGAGCATGGTACTTAAGTTCTGCATGGTCTCAGTTTTGAAGAAAACTCCTGTCCCATGCTTTTGAGAATTACTAAATCGAACGGCTTCTAAACTAGATATAAAATTAACCAAAATAATATTTTGATCTTTAATTTTAACAGATCACAATCAGCCAGCCTCGAAAGACTAATTAGATGTCACGATCCGAAAGTAGGTACAATGTTGTAAGTTTCGGCACGGCCGAAAGGTTCGGCCCTTTTTTAGCCGAAACCGAAACTTTGGCCGAAACATGATTTTTAGGCCGAAACCGAAACTTCGGTCGGACACTAGTAGTTGACAGACATGTGAGCGAAGTCCGCCAACGTTGCACTACTTCACCCGACGTCGCTCGCGACATGTGTCGCAGGACATTTGTCCCCTGGTATATCCCTGGCTTAGTTTTTACCATTTCCCCCTTATCTCCGAGAAGTTTTGAAAAAACGCAAAATAGTACTATACCTTTAGATGTATATAAATATAAGAAGACTATAAGAAGTCTATAAGTATGTCTATAAGTAAGTATGATCTATGAATTATCACTGAAAAACTGCCTTGCCCCAACAAATAGGACATAAGTGCCGTGAGTTTCTTATGAAGATACGACCTTTTATAATTCAAAGTATATGGTAGTGGTTTTAAATGTGGAGTAGTGTAGTACGTACGGAACCCTTCATTGCGCGCATTTTGCCGGTTTTTTATATAAGTAAAATGCCAATACAAGCACTTAATCTGCCCAAACCTTTCAATTCAGTAGGCTTATAAATTTGTCTATGCATTAAATTATATAATGAAAAAAAAAATCTGATCCAGATATAAAAATTAGATATATATATATATATAGAATTTAGATCCTGGATCAAGATTGCAAACCCCAAGCTTTAGAATATGTAAATTAAAACATACATATAAAGGAGTAGTAGAAGTATTCTAATTTGTATTCATGTTGTTTTATTGACATCATTTCAGAACCAGAGCCTTCTCTTCGAGAAAGCCCGTTTGGTGCCAACAATCCCCATCTATAGTTGTTCAGACATTCTGAATAGTGATGAGCTTGTCGGCCATATTGCATTGTCAGAGAGAGGGTAATTAATCAATTTCTTTTCTGATTAATCTTTAACAATATACCTAAATAATAGGTACATCTACGACAGTGTTCGTAATTAAAATAAATAAATAAATATTTGGGGACAATCCTACACAAATTGATCTAGTCCCAAATTAAGGAAAGCTTGTACTCTGGATACTAGACGACAATATACATAAATACATGTATAAATAAATATAATACATAAATACATAGAATACATCCAATACATATACTCAAATAATAATTATACTTGTCAAACAAATATATACCCTGACTGGGATTTGAGGCCTTAATAGACAGGTCACTGGTCTCTACCAAGTATGCCAAAATTACTTTTATCATCAACTGTAGCAAAGATTAGAGAATTATGAGTGCTACCCTAATGAATTGTGCCACCAAAATAACAACTTACATTTACAATCACAGTTCCTATAAGTATGCCTACGTAAACACGTCACCTCGCACAATGAATGCCACTTCAAGTCAAGTGGCCTATTGCTAAGATTTTTGACAACAGCATATCAGTTGGGGGGTCTACTGCGTTTGCGTTCAGTGTCAATTTGTGTGACAACAAATAGTTACCACCAGAGGCCGCCAGAGGCACTGTTCGCGTTGCCATTCAGATGGAGACTAAAAGAATACGAGTTTGTGTTTATTAAAAAAAAAAATATGATAGAAATATAACTCATGGTGTGAAGTCGACTGGTTTATATAAATACCGATCGACATGTTAAACCGGTATCATACATGAATATAAAAGTTCTTCGCCAGTTTGCGTAAAAGTAAAGAGAGAGTAACCCGTTTCATTACACCATATCAGCCGAAGGACTTCCACTGCTGGACATAGGCCTCCCCAATTTCACGAAGGGTATATGCCATAATCGCCACGCTTGGCGAGCGGGTTGGCGATCGCAGTATCTCCACCGCACTCCAGGGATGAAGCTAGCCCATCCCCCGGTGGTCTTGGTCGTAGTTTTAGGACATACCCGGGTCAGATTATAGATATATCAATAATTAATTAAGTTACTACATATATCAACACAATTGCTTAAACTAAAATATTAAATCAATGTGGGTGTTTGGTAACTAGGTGCAAAGACTTTCAGGGATGATAGAGGAGGTAATTTGAAATATTTTAGACAACATGCGTTCGTACAAAGTGGTTTAGTTTCCAAGATATGCACCATTTTATTTTAACAATTGTATATTTTCCATACTATATTCCCTTTCCTAACTATGTTTCCTTTCTTTCTGGCTTATCGTAATTTTTCAGTAACTGTAGGAACTAAGGAAGTTTTTGAAATTAATTGGATTGGGACTAACGACTTTTTACTGCCTGTATTCACATGGTATTCAGACGCGGATTTCTCTCTATACATTTTTCATAGTAGGTACGAAAAAAGTTCTTCGAGTTCGAAGTAAGAACCTAACCACTTAGGATAATTTTGGAGTAATTAGGATTTTGAATTTTTTATTTCGTTTTCTGATTCTTGTTTCTTGATTTGTATGGAGAAAAATAAATAAAAATAAATAAATAAATAATAAATAACAACTAATCAAATATGCCGCTCTAGTAGTTTCAGTGTAAAGGTGCCCATAACACTGGTGCTATATCCTTGCTGGATTCCCGTGGACGATTCCAATAATTACCATTTTTGTTCCTTCCAGTGAATGTTCCTTTGTGTTCAAGACTGTGATGGCCCAGCAAGCAGGAGCCCGAGCAATCATTATCACGGAGTCCATCGACAAGTGGGATGAATCCCTGGATCATCTCATTGAAATGGTGGATGACAGGTGAGATATTCAAGAACAAACTTATTTTTTTTATACCATGTCGGTAGCATGCAAGCGTACGGCCCTCCTGATGTTAAATGGTCACCGCAGCCTATGGACGCCTGCAACTCCTAGGGGTGTCACATGCGCGTTGCCGACCCTATGGTTCCTTCATTTTGTAGCCGCCATCTAATTATATCTGGTACTCACTCTTAAAGGCTGCTCACAAATATCTTAACTGTCCACACTAGCAGATCTAAAAGTCATCGACGCAAACCCTCCCAAACTAAAATCCTGGATCCTGGATTGTGCTAATCATGGACTCTTAACAACTTGATAATAGTCTTTTTTTTAGCACGTTGTTCGCTCTGATATATCTAATGGCGACTGTATTAAGCAGAAACATCTGGTGCCAACAAAACAGATGTAGGTACAGCCAATGATTTTAATTTGGGACGCGCATAAAGGTGACATTGACAGTACTGTCAAAATGTATAGAGATTCAAAGAAAATGATTTCACGAGTCCCAAATTATAGAGCGCTAATGAAACAATACGAGTTTTGGTAAAAACAAAAGGAAAAAGTTTATAGTATTCGGGTTTGGATTAAATAGGCATAAGAACGTGTAAGAGCAGGCGAGAGTGAAATATAGACCTGATGCAATGCTAAATGCTCATTAACTGTAACTGTACTAAAATGTGTATTTGTCCCTTCTTACCTTTTATTAATGTTTACTCTCATTTCCTCAAAGGTTAACTGGAAGAGATCCCTTAAAGGGATAAGTGCGCCTTTGTACTTTACTTTTCCTTTTGTATCTTTGTATCTGTTGTGTTTTTGTACAATAAAGAGTTTTACTACTACTACTACTACTTGGCATCGCGCGCGTGTTTAAGTAACTGTGCTAATATATTTGAATATATTGCGTGACAAAAAATCCCATAACAATACCTGTGACTTTTTGTCACTCGCACAATACAAAGAATAGAAATGCTGGAGGCATTTTTCTGGTAAATATTACTTCTTTTGCTTTAGTGGCAGAGCTTGTTGTTTTCATCCGTAGTGGAAAATTATCCTGATCTACACTTTTTTTTAATATTAGAGGATTTTTTTTACACAAATCGAACTAGTCCAATAGTAAGCTCAATAAGGCGTGTGTTATGGGTACTAGGCGACGATTTATTAATAGATATATCCACCGCCACCACCATTCAGCCCAAGGACGTCCACTGCTGGACATAGGCCTCCCCCAATTTTATGGGGGATAAATGCCATAATCGACACGCTTGGCATGCGGGTCTTCGATCGCAGTATCTCCAACGCACTCCAAGGATGCTGCTGCCCATCCCACAGTGGTCTTGGTCCTAGTTTTGGGGCATACCTGGGCAATAGATATACATAGAAAACATTCAAGTCTCAGGCGAAGATATATAAACAAATGCCCTGACCGGGATTCGAGCCCGGGACGTCCAACTTCATAGGCAGTATCACTACTGTCACTAGCAACTAGGCTAAACAGGCCGACACTGGACTGACTACATAGTTTTTAAATAAATTTAATAAAGTATATATTTTTTAATTAGGTTTCTTGAAATTTTCAGGATGGACACAGAAGTAAACATACCAGCAGCTTTTCTTCTCGGTCGCAGTGGTGCCACCATCTTGCGAACTTTGCGAAGGCTCAACAAGAAGCACGCCATAGTCAATATGCCAGTCAATATGACCCATGTGCCTATTAGTAAAATTAATCAACCGCCTTGGATCGCGTGGTAATCCATACATTAATAAGTACTATTGTAATATTCACTGTTACACTATAATGAGTCAGCCTAATAATCGAAAAAAAAGTAGCTCGCGTATAATAGATGTAACTGATCCGAAATAAAGTTTAATTAATAAATTTTGAGTTTCTTATTTTTGCGGGTTGACACATTATAGCCTAACATGACATACTGGACAGTATTTGATTATCAAATTCTATTAGGTCCGTTAAAATCTGTCCTCAGTGTTATAGATTTGTTTATTCACGATGCATCCCCAGATTTACCAGTCATTGCGAACAATTTTGTAAAACTAGACAAGTAGTGGAATGGTACCGCTAATGAATAGATCCGTAGGTTTTCGTTTATGAAATTTTAATCTTTGATTAATCGAAAATACTATCTAATTCTGTTGCAATCAAATATTAAAACTGGCTTCGCCTTCCGGTGAATTTGACAATTCTTATGGTGATCTCATGTACTGTCAAATTTGTCCCGAAATGAGTCGAAAATCATCATCATTAGTAATCCCCTCAATATTACGTAGGTGGCAAACAAGCGTACGAGCCGCCTGCCGGTAAGCGACTCATACCTATAGTGAATGCTGAGGATCATGACATCATGTCCTATTCTTGCTGAACAGACTGTTCCATATGGTCTCGTGCAGGTTTTCTTTGTAAGGCTCAGGTATTTGAGTGCCTAAGCCGAGAATACCAAATGACAATTTATACTTAAAATTATTTGACATGACCGAATTGTGTCAAATTAGTCCATACAAAAAGCGACTTTACTTTCCAAGCAAGAAGGTCCAGATTGTATTATTTTTGACAAGTTTGGCATTTTAAACATTTTAAACTAAAGTTAGATAGTTTAGGGCTGGTGGGAGCCCCTGGCTGAACAGAAGAGATTCCAGTTTAGTTCGATTGAATGAGATTTATATAAAAATGAAATATTTATTTCTAAAACTATTTACGGCTCTGTTAGGTACATATGTCTAACATATAGGAAGAATCGTAGAGGCCAAACGGACTGGGCAGCATATGGATGGCTCCTATCTATAAATTAACTTATACATTTTGGAGGTCTGGAAAGTAATCTGGTCTTTTGTCAGTTGTTTTATCGGATTTGGTTTAAGGGCTAATATTAGTGTGATGAGCATCAATGTAACATTGTTCCTTAATATTTATTTATTTAACATAGGAGGACAGTTATTAAATGCTTGTATTAAAGTAATTTGACTTACAATGGTGATTCAAATGAAAGTGGTTGATGTAAAATACCCTTAGGGCGGGTTGCATTAACTTACTATTACAGACCGATCAACGTTAAATAAGACGCCGGCAGCTGCTATTACATAGATACTTCAAATTTCCATGTTTATTAGATTTTAATGAACACCGCTTACGATTACATAACGGTCTGTTGCAACTCCCTCTTACTTGACGCTGTTTAAGTTAAATAAGTTATGTACTCTTGGGGGTGACGGGAGTGATCAGATGGCGGTGATGACAAACTCCAACTAATTTCTTAAGCGTTTATTTGCGTACGCAATATGTAGATGCACAATAGGAAAGTTGCAAGCTATGGAATTAATACTTACAATAGATACATATGCGGTTTACAGTATGCATAGGTAGCAGATAAGCAGAAAGGGAGCTAGATTTAGCTCAGCCAGTTTTACCTATATTCAGTCATTCCGTCGTTGCATTGACCCATTTGGTCCGATGATATCCATGCTTAAATCTCGCCATTGGAGCGACTAAATCACCAAGCGGGGTAGAGATATGGCGGGCTCGGAAGGCGGCATTATGAGAAACGTAGTTCTGGTTTACCGGGAGGAATGAGGCCGTTCAGGCGCTCGAACACGGATCGGCGCTGCTGCAGCGGTCTCAGCTTGCTGGTTGGCATGTCGCATAGGACCGTGATGTCTGTCCCTGGAATTGGAGATGCTGTTAGTTTAAGAGATGACTTTTCCAAGACAGGCTAGCTAGCTAGCAATGCTATTTTAGTCATAACAAAGAGATCGCTTCAATGCGAGACATGGTGTTCGCTACCACGTCCTCTCCCTTGACGTGTCTTATATCAGTCGTGAATTGGGAAATAAATGTCAACTGATTTAACTCAGAGGGTGGCACCTTCTCTGCGTTGTTGAAAAGCATAGAGCAAGGGCTTATTGTCCGTATATATCGTGGTGTATTGTGTTTCTAACATATCCTCACTGAAGTGTTGGACAGATGTATAAACTGCTAATAGCTCTCTTTAATAAGACGAATAAGCGGGCCAAACAGCTCGTCAAAAGCTCGGAGTGTTTTTTTTTATTAAAGAAAGTTGTGGTTGCCAGCCTTGGTCAGTCTGTCTCGTGCAAAGCACCCACTTGCGCAACTGAAGCATCTGTGAAGAAAGCTCTCTGTTAGGAGCGTTCATTACCGGATAAGCCAGCTGTGAGCTGTGCAAACTGTCTTTGCAGACATGGAAAGCGCTTTCCAGTTCCGGAGTCCATGGCATTGGCTTCGCACCCTTATCATATTCTTCCACCACTATAGCAGTAGGCGAAGATTATGCTCTCGGTTTAGATCCCCTGGGCCTTCTCCAGAACTTATTTAGGCGTGAAGTTCTAGTCTGGAACGGGGCCCTGGGTTACCACCACCACCACCATATCAGCCCAAGGACGACCACCGCTGGACATAGACCGCAATTTCATAGCGGGTAAATGCCATAATCGGGTTGGCTGCCACTGCTACATTATTATAGATTGCACTCACCTTCTACTGGATAAGGAAGATACTTCTTGTCCGCCAGATCAGCTAGTCTGTCAAGGTTGAGATCACTTTGGGCCGCTAGGATGTCTTGGACACAGGACACCACTGCCTCATCCTTGTTTGTGTTCCCTGCTAGGGAACCAGTCCGCAGGTGTCGGAGGAATCGTATTGGCTTCCTGTCACCCAGTTCGGAAAGCAACTGCTAAACTTTTCGTGATTCTGATGTAGAATACCTGCTAATCATTTAGGATCTAATATATGAATACCTGCCGCCCTTGGGCGGAGAGTTGACGACAAAATCCTCCATTTCTTTGGATAGCCGTGCATCCACCGGGCTGATGACGATAGATATCAGGCTGCCAGCCAGTCTGACCAGTGTGGCTATGATACGAAATTGTGATCTAACTTAGATGCTACTTTTTTGCCTGAGAGAATATAGTGGAAATTCAGACGCCACATACCGACGTATGTTATGACTTTGTGACGTGTATGGGATACAATGTCTAGTACAAATAGTCCAATGCTTTTTTTACTATAATTCACTGTATTCAGTAAGTCTTTAATTATTTATATGTAACTATACTCGTTTTTATCTATAAATTACTACTCATAGTAAAATGTACGGCACGCTCATTTGTTTCTTACATAGAACTTGTATGGCATAGTACTTTATAAATGAAATGAACCAGCTATAGTAGTTACCAGTGTTATTTAATACGTTTTCTGTAAAATGATTTTGTTAGGATAAAACGAACATATACTTAAGAGTAATATTTGTCACATTTAAAGGCTTTTCTACATGTAAAAGCTTAAGCTCTTTCGATTAGATAAATAAAATTGAGCAAAGTGTATGTTGTATGTTGTCACAAAAAATAGCTTAAACTGTAAAGGACAAACGAATGTAGACGAGTAGGTAGTACTAACTTTGAGGTGCTACAATTTATTTATTTAGGTCTTTGTTAGGGGTCATTTTTATTAAGTCATTCTGCACCTAATTGAGTATTTAAAATGGTTGAAAAGAGTACAAAATGTAGGTATTCCTGATGTATCATTATCGGGGTCGTACTTTTCGTGCCGGTGACGTCACGCTCCATATAGGATGATTTTAATTAATCTTATTGTAATTAATCAATCATCATTCATTAATCAATAATCATGTGTATATACACTTTTTACAATTATGTCCCTATTACAAACGCAATTTGCCTTCACATCATAACTTATAAAATATAACATTAGGTAATACTGCAAGTTTTTGTGACTGGTTCATGTTTAATACCAGTTATTACCAATAATTAAATAAACCTCGTCATCATAGAGAGTTTACGTTCATATTTAGATTCAACATTTCTATAACCTGTTATAAAACTTGAAAGACTATGGCTGTGTTTCGAATCACGCTTACAAAGCTCACAACGCTTACAGTGCTGGCGGCCGGTCCGAATCACTTAGCGCGCTCAAGGCCGCGTAAGTGGTGCTTTGTTTCGGACCAGTCATGAGCGTGTTTAATGTCATGTTCATGTCAACGTGAACAACAAACTGAATTTGAATTTTGAGTTCGTCAATTAATCGTAGTAGGAAATACTGGGCTGGGTTTTTGATTTATAGCAAATTGAAATTAATCGCAATCTGCAACTAACTAATATAAAACTAACTAATTAGGTAGAGACGACGACCCAAAATGAGTATTGGCTTCCGAGACAAGAGCACGCCACTTTTCTCGGTCCTGCGCTATTTTTCGCTAGCTTGCACCTGCTCCAAGCTCACACAGGTCCTCGTCCACCAAATCCTTGCAGCGATACTTGGGGCGATCCACAGGACGCCGTTCGGTCGATCGGCTCCAGTATGCTCTCTTCATCTGTCGATCTTCTCTTCCTCTCGAGGTGCCCAAGCCAGCGAAGACGATGCGCTTTGGTTTCACCTATAATATTTGGTTCGGCCACCAGCTCTTCTATGTCGGCATTTTTACGGATCATACAACTCCCATTTTCTCTTTTCACTGGTCCCAGGATTTTTCGGAACACCTTACGTTCTGCTCCTAACAGGCTGGGCTCCTCCCTAAGTGTTAGTGCCCAGGCATTACACCCATACATTAAGGGGCGGATTGCGCTTATATAACGCCAACACTCTGTGCAGAGCAACACTGCAGCGTAAGGTGTTCTGGATACGGGTGATAATTTCATTCTCTCTAGCATGCGTATCAGTGACAATACATCCGAGGTATTTAAATTTGGACACTCCCTTGTAAGAGGTTTCTTTCTCCTACAAGAAGGACTTCTCGTTAGGCACGACTGTTTCTGAAACGCTTCATGTGAAGGTATTCCGTCTTTCCATGATTTATCCTAGGCCCCACTTTTGCTGCTTCTTGTTCCAACATTCTCGCCGACACGTAGTAGACAGACCTGCGTAGACACGTAGAAAGCATAGGCTGATAGGGTTAACACTATCCGTTTAGTTCAATTCTGGAATCCTGTGAAAGCAGTTTCCGAACGACATGTTCCAGGACCAAATTGAAGAGCATAGGAGATAGTGAAATAAATGATGATGATGATATTATTATTATTATAGCAATAAATAAACTAATATAACCTATGAAGTTTTGTTTTTTCGCGCCTATAATGAGATGTCATAACGTGTCGAACGTCAACTTGACGTTTGCGCTCAAGGTGCTTACGGCTGGGAGTGTGAGCACCGTGAGCGCCGACCATGAAGTCATCAATGACGTCACGACATCTCGTGTAAGCGCTGTGAGCGTGAATCGGTCCAATCGTGAGCGCGCTCTGAGCGCTGTGAGCGTGATTCGGAACACAGCCCAAGAGATCCTCACCTGCTTATAAATTAAAATTCTAAATATGAAAAGAAATCCTTAATAATCTTCGGATGCAATAGGTCGTATAAGAAAAAATACCATGATAAATGCATGATTAAATGATTGTAGATTAAATATTAATAATTACCATAACACCAATTTAAATCATTCTATATGCAGTGTGACGTCAATTTTACGTCACCAGCACGAAAAGTACGACCCCTGATCATTATTATCAGTTACACTTTGATGGACAATATTAGCCTAAGGTGATAAGATAATTCTGTTGTATCAATTCTGTTCGGTATCCGTCAATCCATTCGAGGCCTACCTGCCAGTCCAGCCACGTGAGTGTTTTTCCTTCTTGTTGCGAAAATCGCTCATAGAGGAATGACACACAGTCACGGTTGTCGTCACGGGCCTTCAATAGCTTGTTTGGATTTTACTTCAATAGCCATCAATCTTTACTTGTTACGTATCGTGATGTGATTTAGTGAGTAGTGTAGGGGAACTGAGGTACGGGTTACTAATTGCGGTGTTCACACACGTGTGTAGCCCACACAACAAATGTGAAAAATTATATAGCTCATAATTAAACATATGTATTTGTGTGACTATCTCGGCTGGAAGCTCATTGCAGCATATTACTAAACTATTTTCTGTGAGATGTACGGAATCAAATTTGACAGTCGTTTATTGACGTTTGTATTGATGAGGCTAAGACGAATTGTTTGTCATATTTAGAGATTATTGATGCATGTGAATGATTAATTGAATCGATTTTATTGCCCAGTCGCTACTGTATTTCCAAATTCCGCGATAAAAGTAATTAATACACATTTGTTTGTAATTTATTTACATTTTTCAATATTTTTTGTAATGTATTTTATTTTGGTTACAAAATTCATCAATTTGATCGATTTCTATCAACTAACGGAAATATCATCGGAATCGAAACGAAAGAAGTAATCACAACACCAGAGCTGCTACCGCGAAACGAAAACGAACGAAGTTCGTGTATCTCCCTCTGTCGCATTTACTGGTTCGAGCGACAGAGAGGGATATACACGATCATCGTTCGTTTTCGAGTCGCGGTAGTAGCTTAGTTAAAAAAAAACCGGCCAAGTGCGAGTCTGAGTCGCGCACTCAGGGTTCCGTACCAACACCTAATCTACATTTAAAAACACTATACAATACATTTAATCAAAAAAGGTAGTATCTTCATAGGAAACTTACGGCACTAAGGCCCTTTTGTTTGCGAAAGACAGTTTTTCAGCAATAACTCAAAAACCGTTAAACCTATCTTGTTCAAACCAAAAATCGTTGAAAGTATTTTTTTAATTTACATCATTTTGATTTTTTTTTTAATTTTAAACTTCATAGTTTGGAAATTAGAGGGGGCGGACACACTTTTTACCACTTTGACAGCTAATATCTCGCCAACGGTTGACTTAAATGGAAAAGTTTTCTAGAAACCTCTATGTCATTTTTGAAGGCCTATATGTATGGGCTTACATGTATGGGGTGCCCCCCAGTTTAATATTCTTTTCTAAATTTCACATCATATTTCTATAGCGGTTCATAGCATACACCTTCCTACCAATTTCGTAATTGTATTGCTCTGTGGGTTCCGTTTTTTGCCATTTGGCTACGGAACCCCAAAAACATATATAGTACGTAACTGTTCTCGTGGTAAATCATTGTGTGATAAATTAATTACTACGTAACGTAAAAGTATGTGATAGAAAAAAATAACATTCATTTGATTGCTCCTCTAAAACCTGAACATGAACCTCTAATATCATTACTTGTTTTTATTTATTATTTATATGTGTACCGTGGTTGCTATGATCTATCAATTGTGAATCCGTAGATCTCACAGGGTATACGTATTGTCATAGCGAGAAAGTAATAAAGTACACTTATCTTTTTCTTTGGTGCAATAGTGCTTGCATTAAAAAGAGACAAGGTGTGCCTAAGCTATTCTCCAGATTATGCGCTTTCACAGGGGCAGACAACATGATTGTATGCGAATCGTGCTCAACAATGGGCCTCCACCTTTAGGTTAACTTGAGAGTACTAGTCAATAATGGATGTTATTTGCAATACTAGCTAGGAGATTATTTTTGTTGATTATTTAAATGCCGTACGTGGTTCATACACTCTAGGACAACATTTCATGGTAGACCGGTAATGTAATACTATTCTTAGGGTAGTAAAAAAAGCTCCGAACATAAACTAACCTAACCTGCAAAAAGCTAAATGTACTAACTGAAATACTAACTCCGTGAGTGAATAATACGGAGAGTTAGTATAGTCGGACGTACAGTTTTTCTGTCTACTGGTTTATTATTTCTCGTGTTCTGACTGTACATACAAGATCGAATATAAGCTAATACTTTTGTATCATCTTTCATTGTGATGAGGTGAGAAACTGTTAACTTCTGCTGTTGACTAACGCCAGTAATGTTTCCCTAATATCCAAATGTGGGCTTTCATTCGTACAGTCTCCTTCAATAACATCTCTCCTGCAATTATAAAACGCTATTATGTCATATTTTTGCAGGTGTTGTGGTGATGTGTTATTGTAGGTAGGTGATTGTTTGAAAAGGGTTTTTCGTGTTTGACATTATCATAAATTATGATTCATAATATTAATTATGCTATGTACATATTTCATCATATTAACTCCTTATACCAAATACTGCAATAAAATGAGTTGAAACATTAAATATTGTGTATTTATTATATCATCGACGGCTTATTTACGTATAGTCAACAGAAAAAATCATTTTAGTATCTTGTCACTTTCACTACTTTGACGCATCCTAACTATCGCAGTATTGTTACGTTAGTGCGACAAAGTACTAAAATGTTCTACATTTGCTGATGATGTACGTGAGAAGTTTAAGCCTAAGCCCGCCAACGCACTATGCTACTGATGGGTGCGGTGTGGATATGGCGTTTTGAGGGTTTCGTATCTTTCAATATCTCTCATCACATTTCGCTATAGGGCACTGAACTGCTGATTTTCAGGGGTATACATCGAAAGGTTGCCATTAAATTAAAAGGATTAGCAACAAAGCACGCTGTCTGTCCGTCAGTTTGCCAGACGTCCGTGTCTCAAGAGACATGGATAAGAACCGCCGTACTATGTTACTTTTCTCAGAATGTGAACTACTTTGGCTCCTATTAGAAATAAATGAGGTAGGTAGCTAATAAAGTAATAAGTAAGCATTAAATTCAATTAAAAATCAAGCGCGATCCCCGTTTAAGGCACTGGTCCCATCGCCAGCTAGTAAGCGATGAGCTCACACAAAAACACTCGCTTCTCGCCACTCGCCCACTCGTTTTCAGTATTAAATTCTACTCGTTTATCGCTTGTTGCCGGCGGCGGGACCAGTGCCCAAGGAACGTGTTTGACTTATTATTGTAACTAGTGTTTGGTGGTAGGTACGAGGGGTGTTCAATAAATTCTCGGTATTGACATCTTTTAAACCTCTTTGGTAAACTTTTTAATACTGGCCGGTAAAAGTCATTCATTAAGATTTTAAAAAAGTAAAATTCAAACGGCGATCTTCTTTTGTTTTTTTGCAAGTACCGAACAAACGTGATCACTATGAGCGTTTTTTCAATGTTGGTTAAATTAGAGCACCGAGCGGTAATAAAATTCTTGACCAAACAGGTAAAAAATCAATAAGCTATAAAAAAGAAATGGATTATGTTTACCGTGAGTCTGCTCCTTCTTTATCAACAATTCAGAAGTGGTCAAGTCAATTTAAGCATGGGGGAGAGAGTATCGAAGACGACCATAGAGCTGGTCGGCCCGTCGAAGCTTCTTCATAAGAAAATTTAAAAAAATGGAGAAAATTATATCTGAAGATGGTTGAGTAAAGGTGAAAGCAATAGCTTAAAGAACCAACCTTTCTATTGGTACTAGACACGATATAGTTCATGACCATCTTAATATGTCAAAAGTCAGTGCGAGATGGGTACCGCGAATCCTGACACCGCTTCAGAAGAATACGCGTGTTGCTCGTTGTTCCGAATTTCTTTAGGTGTGCGGTGAAATTCCTGATAAGATACTGTAAAATTTTGTTAGTAGAGATGAAACGTGGGTTCATCATTATGACCCTGAGAGCAAACAAGAGTCCATGCAGTGGCACATTAAAGGAACTCCTCATCCCAAGAAGTTCAAGGTCGTGCCTTCAGCTAGCAAGGTCATGATCACAAAATTCTGGGATTGTGAAGGAATATTGCTGATCTATTATACAGAAAAGGGTGTAAGTATTAAAGGAGAGCACTACGCTAATACTTATATTATATGCCAAATAAGGGAAGCAATCAAACAACAGAAGGGGTAAATTACCGCCTAAGGTGTTCTGCTTCTTCACGACAACGCCTCTGTGCATAGTGCTTATATTGCCAAGGCTGCTGCTCTTGAATCTGGACTGGAAACTATTACATACCCACCGTATATTCGAGACTTGACCCCAAGTGACTTATATTTGTTTCCCAATCTCAAAAAGAATCAACATGGAAATTAATTTTCTGACGATGAAGCATTGAAGACAGTAGTGTAGGAGCATTTTGACACCAAAGACAAAAAATATTTTTATGAGGGGTTAAAAAAACTATTTGACCGGTCTTATAAGTGCATAAACATAGGAGAGGAGTATATTGAAAAATAAAAATAAAACACCTATAATATTCTTTTGTTTTCATTCTAATACCGAGAATTTATTGAACGCCCCTCGTACATAATCACTACAGAACCCTTGATACAAGATTTCGACACGTCTTGAGCGGTTTTGTAATATCTGATAATTGTTTAATTTTTAACTTTGCAGTAGGTACCTACTTACTTACCTATTAGACCCAAAACTTTTAATACTCGACCTAACACTACTTCATCATGTCAGCCGAATGACGTCCACTGCTGGACATAGGCCTCCCCCAAAGACTTGCACAATGACCGGTCCTGCGCCACCCACATCCAGCGGACACCCGCGACCCTTACCAGGTCATCAGTCCACCGTGTGGTAGTTCATAAAAGCACTCTATCTCATTCAGAAGCTCGGGTTTGGATAAAACGATTCTACCGTCTTCAGTTTTTAATTTGGCGAGCTGGCTCTGCCCAATAGACAGATCTCTTGATAACACTTTAGAGCCCTTATTCTGGTCGATGGCCTGTTCAATACGATTTGTATTAAATTGGCGCAGATCGCGGGTAAGGGACTTGAAGATCCGCTTATTGAGCTGCCTATGTATAATGTCGCATCGGCTGAAGACTGCAGAATAATTTCATTCCTTTCCTCGATGAGACTCTGAGTGGAGATAGAAAGCCTTTTGGCTCGGTGAGTCCGTTGGGCCTTAAAGAACTTAGACCCAATGCTATGGACAGCTTCCACAAACCCGTCGTTGAATTCGTCCACATCGCCACCTAGACAATCAAAACGGTTTTGGAGTTCCAGCTGAAAGCACTCGGGGTTTTGGATTTGGACTGCTGCTGGACGGAGCGTAGACTTCATTAGTCGAGAGCGCTCTAGCTTGACGCATATATTCAATGTGCTTCTTACCAGACGATGATCACTACCGGTTTTAACCGTTTTTATCACAGAGACATCATTGAAGATATGCCTCTTCGTCGACATAATGAAGTCAATCTCGTTTTTTGTCACACCGTCGGGACTCATCCAGGTCTACTTCCTGTGCTCGCGTTTCTTGAAGAAGGAGTTCATCATGTAGAGTCCCTTCTTCTCCAAGAAACCAGTCCGTAGTTGGCCCCGTTGGTTCCGACACCCAACTCCAAATTGCCCCACTCTCAGCTCATTGCCGTCTCTCTTGCCCAGTTTCGCGTTCCCCATAACAACGGTGAAGTAGGTTTTGAAACAATGCATGGCCTTAGTTATATCCTCATACATAGCCTCCACCTCGTCGTCGGAGTGTGCGGAGGTCGGCGCGTACACCTGTATGCCCTTCAACGGGTATCTCTTTGATACTCTGAGTATAAGGGACGCCACCCTAGCCGACACACTCTCGATCTTCACCACGTTGTTTACGAGGGACTTGTGGACGATGAACCCGACACCTCCCTGGGACTGTAGGTCGCCCTCCCGGAAATAGAGCAAGTTGCCGGACCGGAAACGGAACCCCACGACATCCCAACGCAACTTGCTCAGTCCTTCCTTTAGTTCCGCTATCTTTTCGTCCGTCCGCAGTGTACGCGTGTTGTACGTTGCCAGGGCCAGGAGTCGTCGGTGGTGCACTACTTAGTTACCTATAATATAGGGCGGGGTTAGAACTCAAATATTACAACTGCCCTGTGTCAACATTCAGTAACATTTCCATTAACCTAAATTGCTTAAACTATCTGATATTATCATATTTAGATACCGATATACCATCTGCCATGACAGAACATGTTTAAACCAACTGCACTGGAATAGCAAATTCGCGTGCCTCGAGTTCTAGACATGCGATCCGGTTATTATGAAATATTGGAAGGCAAATACTGTTCCCTGAATTACATCAATGATAACACACTATTTTGTTATTATAACTTACTTGTAATAACAGTAATGCCTGCTTTGTACATGATACAAAAAAGTGTAGCTACGTGCTACGCAGCCATTGGGTAATAGGTTTTATAGTAATTTTCCCCTCACTAGCTCGGAAAGCCGTCTTTTATCCTTTGAAACAAGCGGGTAAAAACGCATTTTATCCACAAGTGGGGAAAGTAATTTGACCTTGGAGCGTGTTTGAGTAGCTTTTGACAGATAACAAAACGTAAAACGCTCATATTAATGGTTCGTTTGATATCAATTATCATTAAATAAATGGTTTGAGAATTTAATAAAAAATACCAAATTTAGCTTTATATAATGATTTAAGTCGTAAACCTTAAAATTCTATAAGTAACATTTTTTTTATAATGACTTTGAGTATAATTGTAAACGCACAAGTTGAGTCGATGCAATTTCAAAACGCATTGTCAGAAATGTTATCATTGTCAATGTCAACTAAAATATACACAACTTGTCACCGACTCCGACTCGCGTAAATATTATACACAACTTTCAGAGTTTTCTGTTATAATATCGTAAAAAAATCAGTGATTCCAGTAATGAAAATCATGCCTGTGGAACTGTGTTTTTTTGTATGTTGCACTTTCCTCGCTATAGTGAGGAGAAAAGTTTTGTGTTACACACTGGTGCAAAGTTATATTTTACTTCTCGTGTGTTGAAACACTCGCTACGCTCAGGATTCTATTTTAGAACCACTCGGTTCGCTCGTGGCATAACTATAGAATCCTTTCGCTGGCTCGTGTTTCAATTCCACACTCGCGGGTAAAATACAACTTTGCACCCTTGTATAACAAATAATTATTGTTTTGTATGCTATGGAAAAGAACCTCTATTTGAAACCATCAAGTTCATATCAATCCAGTATGATTAATATATTGTGCGTCGCGTTCACACACTTTTTGGTATGGGAAGTTAACATTACAGATGTAAGTAGTGAATAAAGCTTTCCTGTCGGCTGAACTCGGAAAACAACCGTGTAGACCCGAAGTGGCTGTTAATTGTACCGGCGCAGTGGATAATTCGTTCCCATCGTGAAAACGAATCGAACCGAAGAAGTGTCAATCAATTACCGTATGCCAAATGTCAGATTGAAAACTGGTAGTATTTTGCCATTGGATAAGACAGGTGTTAAATAATAATACGGTAACCGATTAACACTTCAGGTCGTATTATTCACTATAAGGTCTGTACATATCATTTCAAAACGTCACAAACGTGAATCGGAATTAAGCGCAAGGTATTGTAGGTACCAATTGCATGTTTCATGGCAACAAGGCTGAAAAGAATTGTATATATTTTTCCACTAGCCTCGGAAAACATGACGGCCGTATCTAAACGGCATTACTCCTGAAAAGGTACCCACTAATAATAGGTATAATTTAATGTTATACCGTTTCGGGGAAAAAGAATTAGGTCCTGCCATTAACCCCGCAATTAGACGGAATTAAACGTTGTATTCAAAGGGGGACATTATGAAAACTAGGCTAAAGTTAAATATTTAATGCTACGTACGCGTGGATGCCGTGGCCAGTTTGCAATGACCTCTTGCGCCCCTCTTTTACAAGAACAACCAGACCGCTGAGGGGTTGTCCATTTAATTGGCAGAGCTCATGATTATTTGGAGGCGTATGTTTGGTCGCACGCTTGCCGCTGTCGCAACGGCGCCGAGGGTATCAAACATTCAAAGCTATCGACTTTCGTCAGCCATTTTGTCGCGGAAATACTATTTTTTGGCGGAAAACGAGACATTAATTTTATTATAACAGTCCTTGAAGGGGAAAAGTAATGGTATGGTATTTTGGGGTTGTTTTCTTTGATAGCAAAATTACTATGCGTGCTAAAATGTTATTTGGGAAATTGTGCACTGAACAAATTTATATCACACATCATAGGTATGTACGTTTCCTTTTCGCTCTCTTGTGACACCATCGAAAAATTAATACTATTTAACTACTTAATACGTATTAATAAACTAAAATCAAAGATTTCTATAAATAGACTCACGTGTAATAAAGTTAGTTAAGTATAAACCATTAGAGTCAAGGAACCTAAAGATAAAAATCCCCAAAAGTTGAACTTAATTAATTTGATCGAAACAGTCTTTTAAACAAATCGTGACATATTTTAAAAACTTGAACTAACATCATGCAGCTGTTCATATTGTCGTCAAATTGTTCAGAATTATGGCACACTGTTCATCTTCGGGGCAAATTGGCCTATCTGGCATAAAATATATTTTTATAAAATACTGTATTGTAATAGAAGGGTGTAAAATAATCGAATTTAATCTCGACAATATAGCAATTCGTATAAAAACATAAAAATTGTATAAAGTAGGTTAAAACACTTAGAAAAAAAATCTTAGGGTAATCACTAAGTTGTTTATTTTTTGGTGCCTTGACCCTAGGTAAAAAATATCCAAACTTCGATTCTTAAGAATAGATTCGCCTACATACTTCCACTTTCTTTGTAGCACGTCTAAGCTAGCCGGAAAAGTTAATTGTGCTTGAAAATGTCACTGCGGATGTCCCCTTCATAGCGGCATTAACTGTAATACGTAGGAGGTTTATTAGCTTCATCAAACCGCTTTGTGCGTCTGCAGTCATGTATACTAGAATGATGAACTGAAATCGCACGTCCAGTGTTCGCATTAACTCTTTAAGCTCCAATTAAAACGATTTCAATCAGGGGCCTCTTAACTTTTTCAGCGCTCTTTCAAATACAAACGCTGTTACTAAGAAGCCATGACATGGATCAAGTCATGATCTGCAAAAAGTCGCGGAAGGCTCTAGGTTTCGTTGTTCGTCAATCAAACTTTTTCCACAGTCGCCATGTGATAACATTACTCTTTGACTCATTTGTGCGTAGCCAACTTGAGAGTAATAAGGGGGCACGGTAGTGCCCCCGCCAAGACGAGCCAAGTGAAGCGCAAGGGCACTACCTACCTTTCCTCGAAGTGTTTCGTCGTTTTTTTGAACCCTCATAAAGTTGGTTGTATTATCTGGAATCCTCACGAAAAGAAATATACACTCCTTTTAGAAAAAGTCCAAAAACAATTTATTAGATGATACAAGAAAATACATGGCTACTATCCCTACATGTACCCCACGCCGTTTGTACTAGGGATGGTGACATACCAAAGCCTCGAAGAACGTAGGAAACTTGCATCAGTAAAATACTTTTTCAGACTAATCTGAGGCTTAGTGACGAACCCATGGCTGCTACAATTTGCACAATTTAAAGTACCGACGTATTTTGGCAGAAGTACTCTTTGGCCCCGCCAAAAACCGCTTTTTGTAATCCCCAGCATGAGTACGGTGACCCTAGTTACCAGTCCCTTATACATGGCACTGAATACTATAAATAACATTCTTCTATACGACCCCACTTTGGACCTATTCTCGCAGACGGAACCGATATTCCTGGCTGCAGCCGCACGCTATCTTGAATCAAATTCCACTCCCACTGCTATTCAATAATATATGTAGCATTGTGTTAGTAATAAGTACCTAATTGTAACACAACTTGCATGTTTGGTTTATTCGTTGGTGGCCGGCGACTGGTTGCGCCGCCATGGTATCCCGGTGAAATATAGCCCTAAGAACCACCCGCCATCAAGACTTTCGATTAAAAAACCCGCACTCAAATCAGTTCATCTGTTTCGGAGCTACGATGGCGTAGACATACACGTACATACACAGATACACAACATGTTGAATTTATAACCCCCCCTTTTTTGCGTTCCGCGTCGGGAAATAAACGACTCGTTATCAAACTGGGACTAAGCTGTTGGGGGTGCATTTGATCCGATTAGAAATGATTTAGGCCAGACTTATACTCCTAGAGGTAAAAAACTTAAGAGTATGTAATTGTGACGTATTTTGACAATTTAAAATGTGCAACACAAACAAAACAAACGCCTATTCGAACACGCTACAATTACATACAACAGATCATCTTCTTAAGTTTTTTACCTATAATAAGTAAATCTTTTACTAACAAACTATGGATTTTTGGTTATGTGACAATAAATGTTTTATTATTATTATTAGAGTAGGTACATACTTACGTGCAACCTTTATACTCGTATTTATGAACTACGGTATGAGTAAGTTCAGTTAATTCGATGATTATTCGTGTAGGATCAGGTAGGGGTTGAGGAGTATTTTGCCCTGGGCATGACTACGGACTTTGTCCAATACAATATTCCTTAAATAATTGTTCAGCTTTCCCAGGTGTTCCAAAGGTGTAAGGACTGAGCCCAGGTAACTTTAACTTATTCTTGTTATTTTAAGATACTATGGACTACTTAGGAAGGATTTTTCTAAGTTATTGTTTATCCTATTGATTGGCATTATAAAAATACAGGATGGTTTTATACATGTAGTCGGTTAAATTCTCAGACGAAGCAAAGAGTTTTTAGAAAATCTTTGAATGCAGTATTACTAACTTTTAAATTAAAGTAATATCTCCTCTTCTTCTTCCTGCCCCTTATCCCATTTTAATTTAGGGTCGAGCCTCCTTGTACTTCGGCGCCAGGACGCTCTGTCCCGGGATGTCGTTGGGGAGATATTCAGGTCCTTCAGGTCTTTCTCGATGCTGGTCCACCATATAGCTGGAGGTCTGCCTCTTCCACGGGGCTTTGTGGGGATGTTTAATGCTGATTTCACAGAGTAGCTATCGTCTCTTCTGCTTATATGACTATACCAGCGGGGTCGGTTTTCCTTAAGCTTGTCCGCCACCGGCGCAACTTTAAATGACCCTCTGACGTACTCATTCCGAACCTTGTCTAAGCGTGTTACACCACCTGCCCAGCGAGACATTTTCATTTCAGCTGTATTCAGTTTTTGTACGTGTTCCTTGAGGGTAGTTCAACACTCTGAACCATACGTCATTGCGGGTCTAACGGCTGTCCTGTAGACTTTTGCTTTAGTTCTTATCGGCATTTTGGTGTCGCAGAGCACGCCAGACAAGGATCGCCATTTCAACCAGGCTGTATTAACTCGGTGATTTACATCTTCGTCTATATGTGCGTCAGTCGTAATCATGCAACCCAGGTATTTAAAACGGGAGACTTTGGTTAATGCCACTGTGTCAGTGTATATGCTGCATCCTGTTCTTTCTGCTCCACCAAAGTCGCATTCCATGAACTCGGTTTTAGTACGGCTATAGCGCAAACCGTGCCGCTCAAGTTCTTTAAGCCACATGTTCAAAGTCGTTTGTAGCTCAGATGCACTCCTTGCGACAAGTGCGATGTCGTCTGCATACAACAGGCACCACGGGATTGCCGCTTGTATGTCTCTCGTTATATAGTCCATGGTAAGGTTAAACAGAAATGGACTTATTGTGGAGCCCTGATGTACCCCTACATAGACAAAACGGGTCGATGATCCCTGACGGGCTTTTGATTTGCGTGCCGATGCCATCGTACATATCTTGAATCAGGGTGACATATACTTCTGGGATTTCTTGTGCACGTAATGCCTGCCATACTAACTCTCTAGGGACTCTATCAAACGCCTTTTCTAAGTCTATAAAAATGAGGTAGAGGTTTTCTCGGTTTATCCGGTACTTTCCCATGAGTATTATCAGTGTTTGTATAGCCTCTGGACCCGGGTATGTCCTTAAACTACGAACAAGACCACCGGGGAATGGGCAGCAGCATTCCTAGAGTGCGGTGGAGATACTGCGATCGCCAACCCGCATGCCAAGCGTGGCGATTATGGCATTTACCCCCCATAAAATTGGGGGAGGCCTATGTCCAGCAGTGGACGTCCTAGGGCTGATATGGTGGTATAGCCTCTACTGTTGACCTCCCGGCCGCGAATCCTAATTGGTTTGCCGAGATTTTTGACATGGCCGCAAGACGGGCGCCGACTACTCTCTCCCATAACTTGAGGGTGTGTGACATGAGCTTAATTCCCATGTAGTTGTTGCATTGAGAAATGTCCCCCTTATTTTTAAACAGTGGTCATAGAAAGCTGGAGCGCCAAGTCGCTGGTATGTTACCCTCAAAAGATATTTTATTAAATAATATTGTCAACCACGGTAAGGCTTCTTCCTTTAGGAGCTTCCATATGTCCACTGGTACATTGTCAGGGCCAAGCGCTTTGTTGTATTCCATTTTCTGTAGCGCTAGTTTGATTTTTGTTGGCTGTATGCATTCCAATGGTCCTTTAAAAGGTGGTAAATTAAAGTAATGTGTCCATTCAGCGAAATATCCTTGTCCAAGCGGACAATGAGAAAATTGAGTTTTCTTCGAAATTATTTATTTATCGGAACGGAACACGAGATTCAAATAAATACAGAAATTAGCTCCGCGCGACATGCGCTTGACGCTGGTGTGGCTCGCCGACTGCCGAGGCCAGAGGCGCGACTGGCGCGAGCGCCGCTGCCCGATTCGCTCTCCTCCCGCGCCCCGCTCCTTCTGTCGCCCGGTCAGCGCGCGTACATCCTATCTACAATATTTATGGTACTTACTTTCCCTTCATGTCTCATTACTTCGGGACAACCTGTATACTACGAGTACAATATACCTGCCCATTTAATCGTTCTTCAATGTAGTGTCTAATCGGATAATGGTAAATGGAAATATTTATTTATGATGTGATGAATACTTTAAGGCATTTCACATGTTCGTAAATATCCCATACCGCCTTCTCATAAAGATAAGTTAGCTATTTCCAGTGTTTATGGCACAATAAAGTTTGAACTATGGGTTAATATTTCGATATTCAATACTTACTACATAACTTAAGCACCTATGGAAATCCATACCCCATACTAATATATAGAATGTTTTTATTGATTTCCGTTCCTTCAAGCATATAGCCGTGTGTAGGCATAGAAACGACGTAGTATATTTAGTTTTTCAAAATTCAAGAACATTTTTTTTAATTTTTATATAATTAGGTATGATGTTTGATTGATTTCCGTTCCTTCAAGCATATAGCCGTGTATAGCCATAGAAACGAGGTAGCATATTTAGTTATTCATAATTCAAGCAGTTTTTTTTCATTTTCATACAAAATAATTAATTATATCACCAAGAGTGAATGCAAAACGGCCATAAGAGTTAACGAGAAGCAAAAGTTAATGTCAAGTATATAAGTATATGACAATATTCGGAATCCGAATGACACGCACGTCAACATTGTTTAATTGTTAAGGATCTTTTATAGTATACTCGTACTAGGGGTGTTAATTAACGATTAATTTACGAAAATCTTGAATATCTTCGAAATGGTACGAATAGAAAGGGTACTAGTGTCTTAGAGAAGATTACTTTATTTATTAAGGCCGTTTTTCATTCACCCTTGGTGATATAATTAATTATTTTGTATGAAAATGAAAAAAAAACTGCTTGAATTATGAATAACTAAATATGCTACCTCGTTTCTATGGCTATACACGGTTATATGCTTGAAGGAACGGAAATCAATCAAACATCCTGTATAAGAATTTTATGATATTAAAGCATGCTAAAAAAGAAAACTAAAACTAAAGGTAATAATTTGCCCCAGATCGCTGCCAGGCCAGGCGATACTGTGCCCAGAAGGCTGGCAGTGGCAGCATTGCCACATTTATTGTTTCTAAATATTATTATAATATATAATTATAACATGATATTATACATATAATATTAATATTATTTGATGAAATTTGATATGGAGATAGTTTGAATTCCGGTTGATGTCCGGAATAAAAGCTATCCCGGGAATCATTCCTTAGGGGGTAAAAAGGGGGTAGAAGTTTGTATGGGCGAGTGATATTTAAGACTGCGCCTATTATTTCTGTAATATAGTAACGAGTTGCACGCGGCCGTCCGCGCATAACGTACTAAGTATTATATATTGTATACTTCTACCGTACCTCGTACCGGGTTCCATATTATGACCCCGAACTATAACCCCGTAACACTACAACAAGATAACTCATTACAACCACATTACAATGTTGTCATGCACAAACATGATACACGTCGCGCGACATAGACATGTAGTCACATCACACACACGCACAAAACATCACACTATATACCTACATTTAATGTTAGAGTTTAAGCTTTTTATTTTTTTTATTTGTTAATGTCAGCCTACCTTTGTTTATAAATAAAATGTATGAACAACTGCGACCGGCCCTCTTCCCAGGGACTTATCTGAAAACCAGCGCTGGGTACCCCATGCCCAGCATATGCTGAGATTGGGACCCATTGCCTCAACTCAAAATTTATTCGTGTTCTTTTTTTCTTTTTGTATATATATATTTTTTAAATTTAGTTCTAAGTTCAAACATCCCTTCATTGTAATGTTTAGGTTAAGTTTGTGGCAATAAAGATATATTATTATTGTTATTCTCCTTATTTATTTCTTTCTCTTAAGCTAGGTTTTTTACAATAACTTTATAAAAGTAAAATATATAAACATACATACAAAATATAAAAGCATTATAAAAAACCTAACCTAGGGTGCCACCGGCAGCGAGGCAGGGCCTAAGCTACCGGTGGTTAGGGCGACAGAGAGAGAAACCTCCGGACTATCCGCGCCGTGTCCAGGAGTACCGCCTTCTGTATCTGACCCTTGACCCAGCCATCTAACGAGAGTCTCTTGAGATGTTGGTCGAGACTCTTCGCTATTAGACCGTTCGCAGAGACGACTATCGGGACAATGATCGTTGAATCAACATCCCACATGGCGGTTACCTCGTGTGCCAGGTCTAGGTACTTGCTGGATTTGTCCTTCTCAGCCTTCAGGAGGTTCTCGTCATGGGGGATGGTGATGTCAACGAGTATTGCCTGGCGCTTCAATCGATCCGTCAGCACGATATCAGGCTTGTTGGCTACAATAGTGCTGTCCGTGATGACAGATCGATCCCAATAGAGCGTTGCACGACCATTCTCGAGAACTGGCGCAGGTGTGTACTTATAGTACGGAACCTCGAAGTCCACAAGACCGTATAGAAGAGCAAGCTGCTGGTGAATAATCCTGGCCACCAAGTTATGTCTGTGCAAGTACTCGCCGTTAGCAAGATGACTACATCCGGAAATAATATGCCTGAGTGACTCTCCGGGACGGCAGCATGCCCGATAAATATCGACCGTACCGTCCTTCAGGATATACTTCCGGTAGTTGTTCGTCATGATAACCTCGTCCGCAATTGCACAGACAAAACCTTCAGTTTCCCCAAAAAGATCCACAAAACGTAGCCAATTCATCGATGCGAGCAGGTCTACGTCGGGCCCCGTAAGGGCCTTGTAGAACCGCCCATGTAGCTCCCTACTCTTCCACGCCGCCCTGCGGTCCTCGGTGCTCAGCACCTTAAGTCTGCGCCAGTTCTCATTTGCCATGGATAGCGGGGTGAGGAGTGTGTCTACAGCCACCACATCACGATGCATCCCACACTCGCTGTTTAGGAAATAATCTCTGAGACTGCACACCTCGCGGTTGTGGAGGTCTTTGGCATTTAAGAAGCCGCGGCCTCCAAGCTTCCGCGGGATGTACAGTCTCATAACAGACGAGCGCGGGTGTAGCATACGGTTCGTAGTGAGTAGTACACGCACCCTTCGATCCAGTAAATCGAGCTCGGTCTGAGTCCACCTTAATATGCCAAAGGAGTATGTGAGCAAGGGCATCACCCAGGCATTGAAGGCGCGCACCTTATTGCCGCCCGACAAAAAACTATTGAGTACTTTTGTCAGGCGACAGAAAAAGCGTTCCTTCACCACCCGCTTGATGCCCTCGCCCTCGATACTCAAGGACTGTGACATACCAAGATATTTATAGGTATCTGCTTCGGAGAGAGATCTGAGTGACATTGTCTCAGAAAGCTGTAGTTGAATTTACAGTTTTCCCCCGCTGTACATGCATGACCGCACACTTACCGACACCAAATTCCATTTTGATGGCACTACTGAAGACCTCTGTGGTTTTCAGTAGCTCCAACAGGTCATGTGTATTTGGTGCAAATAGTTTAAGGTCGTCCATATAGAGCAGATGAGAAATGACCTCACCGTCTCTCCGCAGCTGGCAACCTAATCCTGAATCCTTCAACAGAGTACTGAGCGGATTCAGCGCTAGGCAGAACCATAATGGACTCAGACTGTCACCCTGGAATATACCTCGCTCAATCCTGATAGAGTCTTGCGGAACAGAGGGACCATCCCCCCCTCCTGGTTGACGAAGGACAGTGGTCCATTGCCTCATGCAAGCACGTAAGAAGGATCTAAGAGCTGCATCAACTTTATACAGCTCTAAGATCCTCCCCAACCATGAATGAGGCACCGAATCATAGGCCTTCCTATAGTCAATCCAGGCGGCTGAGAGGGTCCCTCGGCTCCGTCGGACTTATTGGCAGATGGTCATGTCTATAAGGAGGAGCTCTTTAGTACCATGTGACCCAACCCTACATCCATTTTGAGCAGGGGCCAAAATATTGTTCGCAACTATATGTGCGTTGATTTTTGCCCTCAAAATGGATGTAAGGCGCTTGTATAGCGTAGGTAAGCACGTGATGGGTCTGTAGTTCTTCGCTTCCGTGGTACTACCGGACTTATAGAGCAAGGAGGTAACACCAGTTGTTAAGGGAGGTGGCAGGGAGCCGAGCTCGAGGGCTTGCTGGAACTGTGCTGCCAGACGTGCGTGCGAACACCGAAACCATTTTAGCCAGAAGTTGTGCAATCCATCCGGTCCGGGACTTTTCCAGTTCGGAGCCATACGGATGGCACAACTTACGTCCTCGGGGCTGATGGTGACAGACCCCATGGGTTCGATGGACTCACACTCACGCTCGTCAACACCGATCCAGGAACCCTCTGTGTGTTCAACAGGCACCGACCAAATACTACGCCAAAAGTTAACCATGGCAGTAGCATCCGGCCGCTGTCCGTCGGACACACGACAGTCGGTTCCATCCCACTTCCGGTATACCTTCCTTTGGTCACTTTGGAAAAGGCGATTCTGCTGTTATCGGTCCAGACGCTCCCTGTAGCGACAAATACGGCTTGCCCATGCATAAACTTTCTGCTTCAGAAAGTCAATGCGATCCGTGACGCAGGCCATGTAGTCACGGGGCCTGACACCAGTCCCCGCGAAGGCCTGGTTCACGAAGCACATGACTCGGGGGCGGCTATTGCCCCCTCTGAAGCAGATCAGCTTTGCAATGAGAGTCCTATACGTATCGAACAGCCGCTCAATTCGTACTTGCCAGGTAGGGACACTCCCGGCGGGCCTAGGTGCACGGTCAGCGTCCGGAAACTTGACGCGAGCAACACGGCACGCCGCGATGGCCCCGCAGTACATAATTGAGTACGTGTCAATCAAATCTTCGCTAGCCCCTAAATAAGGAACTAGGAGATCGTCCAGGGCTCCCATTAACGCTAGATTGCGTCTATTCACGGGCAAGCGGGGTAGTCGCGGCCTAGAATTGGGTGTGGAGCGATACTGCGTAATCGCCTCTTCCAAATCCCTCCTCAATTCCTCATGGGCCTGGGAACTCACACTCTGATTCGCACAGTCCTCGTCGGCACTGGGATCGACCCGCGACGTCCCCGGTGCCGTGTCGAATGTGGGCACCAGAGCCGGCGTCGCGGCGGGTAGGTCCCGCGCCGAGGTGGAGGCCAGGCGAGCAGAGAGTGCCTCCAGGCGGAGCTGATCAAGCGTCGAGTCATCCAAGCGCTTGTTCCGCTGAATGACTCGCACCTGATCCGAAAGACGTTGCGCAGTCGCAGAGATGGTCAGTTCAAGGGCCTGGAACAGAGGAAGCATCCGGACACGATACGCGGATAGGTTAGTACCCCCCTCTGTCGCCCCAAAGTACGCTCGCATGCAGTTCTCGTTTATTTCTTGAGTCCATCGCATGCGGCGCACTGCACCACCGGTAGCGGGAGCCGTGGGTGGGGCAGGATGCCCCGTAGGCCCCAAGCGTGCCGGCAGTGGTCGCCTTCCTCGTCGCGCTGGTGGTCGTGGCGGCGGGGGCGACAGCTCGCGTTCGTCGCTGCTCAACTCGCTGGTATCGGGTGCCGTGGCGAACTCGTCACCCGACGACGAAGGCGAGGAGCTGGACGGCGCGGGCGATGGTGGACGTGCGCATTGTGGAACCGCTCTTGACCTTTGTCTCGTTATCATTTTTAGTTTGTTTACTTAATCCATTATATTATTGGCCGTATCACGATTTGACAGCTAAGCCTTTCCAATATTGTTCCGTGTCGAAAATATTTATCAAATTATTTACGGAAAACCTATTTGTGGTTTAGGTATATGGTAAACGTTAGCCGTTATAAAAATTGTTACTTTGGCGTAAATAGGGCTACAATAGTACATTACTGCAGAGGCCGTGAAGTAAGGGATTGCTGGACGAGTTTGGGATAAACGGCCGAGTCGTAGACGAGGCCGGATAAAACGAGTCCTGCAATCCCTGTTCCGGCCGAGGAATATATAGTACTTTTCTCAAACAATGCGAGGAAATACTAAATAAAATAACTACTAGGTTTTCAAGTAAATAATAGTTTATTAGGGAAAAATAATATAACATTGGACATATTCGGACAGTTTTTAAAAGTGAAATGTATTGTTTTTCCGGGCACATTAATGTTCTTTTGCTGAATTGATGATGGTGGATTAGTGGACTGTGTATTTACTTGGCTTGTGTTTTCTTGGCTAGGCATAGGACTCGGTGGTGGTAGTGAACCTTCTTGAGAGGCTATTGGCTGAGGGCTATTTATATGTTCTCTCTGGCGGGAAGTCGACGGCTGAGGACTTAATAGCGGGGTAGTTGACGATTTCAATTGAATATTATTGGTTATTTGTTTTGCTATGCAACTTTTATTTTCAATAGAATCTTCGCCCCAGAATCTGCAAGAAGAGTTGCAGAAGACCTTCGGAAACAATGGCCCGTATAGGAGTCAATGTCAGGCAAGTTCAAAAAAGTTGCGATCGCCTTGGGCATCGATGCAATGGTGTGCCTTCCAATTGGTTGTCTGGTACACTTTCCATTTTTGTAATTGAGGAAAAAGCGATCGGTGTTGGTGTCCATAGGGCGAAGAGCTTCGTATTTTCGTACTACGGTCTCAAATTCATCTCTGACAACAAACATGCGATCTATTTTTGTTTTAGTATCACGTAGTTTTACAAGGATCATATTGTTGTGATGCTCGACGTCATTTACACTGATGTTGGTCAGTTCTACACACCTGCAGGCACCATTTATGCCTAATACTAGAGCGACCTGAAATCAATACATATATGTTAATTTTACGCTTATTGACAAGTCAAGAATTATATATTTTAAAGTGAAATAAATTACGTAATAAGATTACCTTGATTGCCAAAAAACGGTCATCGGGAGCTTCCGTCAAGAATTTTGTTATATTTTCACCGGTAAATATTTTAGATTTCTTGCTCTTGTATCCAGCAGATTGCCGCTTCAGCAGTGTGTTTAGATTCTTGTATTGTTTAATATTGATGCCGTGTTTTAGTTGTACGGTACATCTAAGCATAGAATACATAGCCCACAGTGTTGAGGGCTTTTTGTTTTTTGCAGATTGGCTAAAATATGCGAGAAACACATTCTCTGAAAACGAGCTTGTCCTGGTTTCTTTTCTCCAGTTTATGAATGCGTCGTAAGTTTTCGTGTATATTTCTTTGCTTTTTGGCGGTAGCATATTTTGCATTATTAAGTTTGCCTCCTCTCTCAAATGAGGCGGAGTACAGTCAATAACTTCCATATCACTCTCGTCACTAGAAGTCATTTTTACTTTTGTTAAAATTACAATCGGAATGAACGTGCAGAAAAAAATGTTGAAATTGCCGCCTTTTTTATTTTTTAAACATGCCATTTGAACGAGCTGTTTGAGCAACATGTTTAACCGCACATAAATTTAGTAATACCATAGACTTTTTTTAATGTCGCATACAGAGTCTAGTAGCAGTTGGCTGTATGTAGTATTTATTTTCCTTTGTCAGTTATTTTTAGTAAGCAAATTTAAAAAAGTTACAGCAGCGGCCAATAATGTTAGTTTCATACATTCTCCATACATTACTTCTTGGCCGCCGGCCAAGAAGTAATGTAGGGAGCCATAAACAAGTAACTTCATGTCCTCTTTTCGGGACATTAACGCATACATTTAGGCGCATGTTTGAGAAAATGAATATTAACTTATAAAATGTAACGAGAGCACAGCCGTCATTGTCAACGGTTTTTTTTTATTGTTATTATTATTATATTCCTTATGTACACTAATACTACTGTCGCCTTATAGGTATTTATGTATTAATATCTAAAATCTGTGTAAGTGTTAAAATTAACGCTAGCAATTATCTTTAAGTAGTTGTGAAGCACATGGTGACGGCTAAGGATGCATGGCTTGTTATTGTTAACAATATAAGTGAACCGATCATCAGTCGTAATGACAAAAGTAGTTGAACTAGATTTCTTATCGATTTATAAGCTCTGGGAACATCCACAGCTGCTTCCAATTGAGTTCATAAAATATTCTGTTCTACTTCAGCTGAATATAGTAGGGACAAGTTTTTTTGTAATTGTAGACCATACTTGGGAAGTAGAATAGTAGCTGCTATTTTTTCCATTAATTATGTTATCAAAGACTTGAAAAGTAACAGTTTGTAGGTTTAAGTTAGTTTATGACGCACGACAAGGTTCATCATTCGAACTGAACGTTTCTCTAAAGAGGTTGTAATCATTCCGATTTGAACTATAGCGGTTTAAGGAAATGTATGTAAAGCATTTCATGTAAAGATATCTCCATGTTCTCCCTCAGCTAAAATTTTGGAAAAAATTCATATTATAGGACGTTAGTGGGTGTATTACCAGTGAAAAAATTGGAGCGGTCTCTAACGTGAAAGTAGAAGAAAAAAAAATCTGAAAAGTTTAATTGGATTTTTTTATTTTTTTTTCTATGACATAATGAAAATATAATTATGGTAATTTAATCATCTTTATAAAATGTACAATATATGCCAAGCTCGTTAAAATAGGTTGACTAGAAAAAAAAATATCAAAGAAAAACTAAATTTCGTTTTTTTTTTTTTTTAACATGAACTATAACGTTTAGGGTGCTCAAATTTGGCACAATGATGAGTAATGTAGAGCCACACAATCTATAAAAATTACAAGCCCAAACTCAAGGGGGGCAGAATCACTTAGCTTATCCTGGCACGGCCTTTGAAATGAGTCTTAGAAAAAGTATTCTAAAAACGTATCTACTTATACATACGAGTGAAAGTATAGATTGTGACCGTGTAGATTCGGGCAAGAATAGGTCTAGGGTCACCCGCACCTGCAATAAGAGGCGACTAAAGGGGGGGTCATAGGGGTTGCGAGTGCACCATGTGTCGGGGGCCGCAGCACCTGGCCATCAACCCCAGGGAAGGTGATGAGTCAAGTGAAGTAAAGCGCGAAGGGAGTGCTCCAGTGCGTTCAGTATTAAGGTTCCGATGGAGTCCTCAGTATTAGAGCGCAGACTGGCGATACGAGTACAGGCCACTGTGGAGTTTTTAGTGATGCTTTCTGCCAGCCCGCTACACGAGCGTTGGACGGAGTACCATAGGCCTGTTGTCGCAGGAGCGGGGTTACGCGATATGGAGAAATCCAGGGCCAGATAATAACTCTGTTTTTGTCGATGTATTTATTATTTCAATTTTATGTATCTGAAATGTATTTCAATGTTATGGACTAGTTCCGGATAAATTATTTTCATTTCATTTCATTTAGATTCCATATAATCAGTTCGCAGGTTTCCTACACGAAAAAAGTATACATTTGAAAGAAGTGCCTTAAATCTAAATGTATTTGCCAAGGATTATACACAAACTTACGAAAACGAGGAGATCGAGGAGTGAAGGAGCACTTCCTCCATCATTGAACGATTTACTATAGGTAGCAACTTTTTTTTAATGATATAGGAGGCAAAGGAGCAGACGGATGCCCAGAGGACTCTAGTGTTATACACTAAATGACGGAAAGCAATGGCATGATACGAAGTTCGATTTTCGAAGTTCGGAGTAGGCCTTCTGGTGGTAAGCGATTAGCGCCACCCATGGACACCCGCAACACCAGAGGGGTTGTAAGTGCGTTGCCGGCCTTTAAGATGGGAGTAAGTACGCTCTTTTCCTGAAGATTTGAAGGTCGTATCGGTCCGGGAATACCGCAAGCGACAGACAGTTCATTCCACAGTTTGGCTGAGCGAGGCAGGAAGTTTCTGGAGAAACGCACCGTTGAGGACTGCCAACCATCTAAGTGGTGAGGATGGAAATGTTGTCGCGTTGGGCGATGGCGGAAAGAAGCGGCAGAGATTAATCCGAACAACTCCTCGGAGTACTCCCCGTAATACATGCGATAGAAAATACAGAACGAGGCTACATTTCTACGCAGCGCCAAGGAGTCAAGCCGATCCTAAACACGCTTACAGCCGACGATTCGAGTCGCTCTCCGTTGAATGCGGTCTAGAGGGAGAAGTTAATACTGTGATGCCCCGCCCACAGATGAGAACCTTCCTACGTTAACGAATCATAAGATAAGCATGTTCCCGTGGTGGAACATGCGTCAATACCACGTCAATACAAGCAATGTCATATTTAAATCGAACTTTATTCTGCACGTAGGCTGCAATGGCACTTTTACAAGTCAAAATCTAGTAGCGTTTCTCACTGCCGAGAAGAAACGCCGAAACAAACTCAACATTCAGTAATTTTTTCCCAAAAATATGCTTAAGTATTACAATGATAATACTTCACTACTTACTAAATATAAGTAAATCTGAGTATGGTACAAAAAGAGGAAAAGTGTTTACAATGCGTAGTTCAAAAAGACAACATGTCGAAACGATTAGAGCTGCATACTCGAACGTGCTTCTTGCAATCTCAAAACTGAATGTTCAAAGACATCCATCATCACATCCATCATTGTCAAAGTAAGTACTTAGGAGCCTATTGTAATTGTAAGTCTTTTAATTATTTCGGCATGTAGCATATACGCCATTGTGCATAATATAGTCTTATACTGTACTAAAATTGTGCGTACCTACTCTTATTCGCCACATGCAAAATCCAATTAGAACGTAGGTAAAGCCTGACTACGCAAGATATGACTCAAAAGCATAAAATAGAAACGTGTGATACTAGTAATTCTTGATTATTAGGTATACTAATAACCCTAGTTATTATATAGGTACTACTACTAACTTGAGTTAGTCTTAGCAACAACAACTAACTACGAGAGTAATTCACTTGGAACCTCGTAAAACACAACATAAGTACAATTAAGCTCCGTTCCTTCCATGGTTCATAATCATTAATTTCTCGTCTAAGTAGCGGTTTTCTGCAAAAAAAAAGTTATTCTGTAATGTATAGTGTATTACTTCGAGTAAACCTTATTATACAAGACACATATGGTGAATAATATTGTTATATGCGATGCATATATGTGAGTGAGATTTTAGTTGCTATTTATATATGTATAAGATATGACTTTGTATGCGTGCCAAATCATCATCATCATCATATCAGCTGAAGGACGTCCACTACTGGACCTCTAACCTCCCCAAAAAGTGTAAAGAGTACCACAATGACCGATCCTGCGCCACCCGCATCCAGCAGACTCCCGCGACCTTTACCTGGCGCGTCAAATGCGGATATACCTAGTAAAGCAAGTCCACCACCATCACCACCTCACCCACCGACCACCATCACTAACTAACTAGGCTGACACGACGACCCAAAATGGGTCTTGGCCTCCGAGACAGGAGCACACCACTTTCCTCGGTCAACGCACCATCAGCGTATTTTAATCTCCGGCGTGGTTGATCCTTTGGTCTTAACTTCATTAATAGATTATATACAAACAATCAATTCTATTAAATAGGTATCCCACGTAAAGACTTTATGATTCGAACTTCCTGGCAGTAAGTCGTTTATAATGTCTATTGCATAATATGGAACAAACGGTCTCGCTTGAGGTACCCGTGTAACTGTCAAATGGCCTTAGCCAGTCGTGTGTGACGATTCCGGCTTATGTCACGCTGTGCACTTATGCGATCATGGTGTGGTGCTGTAATAATTGAAGATACCTTGCGTCAACGGGCAACAGTTAAATAATAGCTAATTATTCTACTAATATTTAGGTAATGGAATTCATTGTCAACAACAAAACGTAGACGGTTTTAGTGTGTTTGTGTCATGAGCATTTAAAATGAAGTTTTTAACAGTATAAATAAAGTTGCCACAAGTTCATGTTCTTATTTTAGTGCTATTTCATTTGACTGAGTCTGCTGAGTTATCCAGAGCATCTTCAACCTTCTTCGTAAGATCTTGAGTGAGAGGTGTGAATTCCTGGCGAGGAACCTGTATTAGTCCGTTTAGTTTACAATACCCCACATTGCAATCGTACATAAATATTATAATAGAGGCCACGATATCCATTATATCTATGACGGACGGGAGTTACGTAACTTTGCTATTCCACCTTCTATCCCAGTTTCGCACTCATTATTGTGATGCCCACCTTCGAAACAGTAGTTCTGAATCAAGTTTCTACCCACACAAATTTTGCCCTGGTACCTTTCCCTCTGTGATCAGCTGAAACATCTTGGGGTTTGGACTAGTTTGCCACTTGTGCTAATTCTTAGTGCTATTATTTTTTCTATAAAAAATTCTAGATAATAGCTAACTTATAAGATAACCAAGAAACATACGTGACGCGCATACGGGTTCATTGCCTATGCGCATGTAGATAATGTAATTTGAATCGATACGCCTGAGCAGGCTCGAACAAAGAGACTAATCGACAGGAAGCGATAAACAAACCTTGACGATGAGACCTATGCCGTGTTTCGTAAGGAACCTATAAGTAATTGTAACAACATATTTCTTTAGGTGTTTGTAATACTACTGGGCTATTGCAAAGTTAAAGACGATCAATCAGAAATTATACTCGGAAGCTAACGAAGGACAAAAACCAGACCTAAAATAAAACTAGGGACCTGAACCAGAAAAGAAAAAGAAATGAAGTTATTGTTGTGATTAAAAAGATGCTGAAATAGGACTGAGTTGCTATTGATCGTACACCGTAACTAGTAACACCAGTACTAAGTACAAGATATTTCTAAAATCTTTAGGCCATAGATCTTTTGACATGAAGACTTTTACCATATTCTATTGTGAGCAATGTTTTGTATGACATCGGAAATATTGTAGTTCAAAATGAAGTATTTATAGCTGAATGAATACGGAATCCAATACACGGAAATCTTTTGCGAATGTCACAGATCAAAGAATATTAAATATAATATTTCAAGTTTTACACGGGATAGATAGGTCGAAGAAAAACCGGCTTATAAGATTTGTCCAATATATGTATGATGTTTACCAAATTCATAGGCATTTTCGCACCAATAGGCTCTCCTAATGCAAGCCGTTGCAAAGCTCAAGTGGTGTGGGCATGGGCAGGTCCTTCGTATTGGTGACTGCAGCTTGCCTAAGGCTGTCTTCTTTTCAGAGTCAGCTAAGAGGGGTAAGCGGTAGCATGGCGGTCAACATCTGCATTAAAGTTGCGCTATAATCATAAACCCTGGGAGGAGTTAGCCGCAAAAAGGCCATCTTGGCGTTCTATACCGTCTTTCATAGTATCAAATAATTTGAGGAAAATTGCCTAATACTCGTAACCTTAAACCGTAAACGCCATTTGGGAAAAGACAGGTCTAAACCCTAGGGTGTACACGTATAAAGCGTCTGGCCAACTCTACTGTCACTCATGCAGTAGAGTGAGTAGAGTGTTCATGAGCAAGTTAGGCCTAGCCAGCACATCAGAGCCCATAGTTGGGCAAATCCATGCTTTCTTTAGGGCCACCGTCATCCGTCATCGAAACCGATCGGAAGGACTATAAACATTTTCGGCACGAGGTATCTGCGGGGGGCCGGCTTAGAGTCATTAGTAGTGAAAGAGTTAAACGCCTCGATGTCATTAAACTAACAAAAATTCGTAGCTGTACATTATTTGATACATCACGCTCTAATATCCCCGGTTAAAACTGGTATACAACAATGGCCGCGGATACGCCCGTCGATTTCTCTGCGAACAATGTTTATGTAGAAAAAAACTGTTCGCGCTTGACCGGCCAACCGTGACCGACATGGCGTGTGCGCCGTGCTCTATGCACGCGCCATCTTGAATGTGCGGATTGAGTTGCGTTTGCGCATCGGTTTTTAGGTGTGCCGTTCATTAATGCGTTCTTAGTCGTAAGCTTTCTATGCGTACGTATATGGTAAGATGCGGTTTAGGCAGAAAAGTACTGTAATTTTATGATTTACTTCTTTAAATTACGATGATAAGCAGACAACAACCATACCCCACGACAAACCAGTGATCATAACCAAATTTGGAAAGAAGATCCTGGAAGAGGACTGACTTGCTGAGCCTGCTCTTCAACAACCTTACGGTCTTCAAGATGAGAGTGAACTGGTTTAATTACTAGGTAAGCGCGCTCCATCCTAGACTACAATATCGCATATAGTTGAAATTATTTATATAGTCAGAATTGTATCAAATTATTCCGTTCACAAATTCACCTTACTATCAAAGCTGGTTCAAATTCTAATTGAAGTTTTTTTTTAAATCGGAAATTTAAATAATTTCAACTATACCATCAGGTGATTTTGGTCAAGAGCAAACCTATCCTGTGTAAAAAAGTAAATAAAAAAGGAGACACCGCTGTCATGCTACGACTCCAAAAGACGTTAATTTGAGGATTCATTGTGTTGTAAGCTAGAGACAAACTTCACTCTCAACTCAATACAGCGATCATCGGGAGATACATAAGTCCATAAGGTCCATGCAATCCTAATTAGTAATCATTTACATATTCTATGCCTCAAAACAATGGTATGTACGGAACTTACTGCTGCAGCGTAGGTAGAGTTGTGGAGATGGGAGGTCGTTGGTCTGGTGATAAAATAAAATAATTATTGTTAGCGAGGGGGACTATAGTACGTTTAACCTCTTACTTGCTTTGTGCAACTGTTATTTGCATACAAATTCCGAGCCACTTCAAGCGTGGTAAGTTTGAAGGCAATACTTGTCACAAATGTTATACAGAAGTTAACGTGAGAAAAGTTTTTCATATCAAGGTCTTCATGACATTGATATCAGAATGAATTTTACCAGGTGGCGTGAGTTGAGACGCGTCGAGAAGCGCATTGCAGGGATCAATTTGAAAGTTACTTATGTTACCTATGCATTGCATTTCAATGTGTTCCTCGCGTCGCACGCGCTTCCACGTGCGGAAAATCAACTTGTTAGATCATAAGAACGAGCACGCGAAATGAAATTGGAATGTGATATGTGTAATTTAGACTGAACTTCTCACCATCCTCTGTTTCCCCGGTTGCAGCCAGGAGCCCGGGGTCTACTGTGGTATTCCAAGATTGGGAGTAAGTAAACGGACCTTCCGAAGATCATCATCTTCAGCCTATATACGTCCCATTGCTGGGCACAGATCTCCTCTCATAGATGAGAGGGACCGGGCGTTAGTCCCCACACTGGGCCTGTGCGGATTAAAAACATAAATTTAGTTACGATTAGGTATAAACGTTACAGTAACGACGTCAACCCTAATAGCTATTTGCATTAGTCGATTATTGCACGTTTGGATGAACTCGATTCTCCATACAAACGTACTTATATTCGTTCTCAATTTAAAACGCCGGGCTGAAGTAACATGAAACTTTGAAAGTATACACAGGTCGGAAATTAGTTTCTGTTGAAAACCTTAAATTATCACTGTATTTTCTCTCCATTATAATAATTGCAACCAATAAAAACTTATTTCCGGCCTATATATGCCGGACCCCATTATGTATACAAAGTTTCATATTATTCCAGCATGCCGTAATAAAATGAGTTCGAAACTACGTTTGTATGGTGGACAAAGCTTCCGGCGGAGTAATGGAATTCTCGCATCTCGAATTCGAATAATAGACCTAAAGTAAATGACGTCTTATACTCAGGAAAATGTACCCAATACGAGTAACGCTATCTAATCAATTGAGTTCTAATCCTCTAGTTTAACTAGCCGACTTCGCGTAGCTACGAGAACTCTTAGGTAGAATTCGAAGTAGGTATTAATTTTACTAATTGTCTGCCGGCCTCTCAACCTAGATCATAATGGTTCTAATTGTTTTTGGTAACACGCAAGCATTTGAAGCAGGTTTCTAATTATTTGGAGTACAGTTCAGTTAGACTGGGGGTTCGGATGTCCCTTGTAATCGATTACAGATTGAAACAGAATAGCTTGTGGACCGGATAGATTGGACCGGATTTTGTGCGTGTGTGAGGTGGGTATACTAAATACTACTACTATATATGGGTAATGGGCTAATGGGTATACTAGTACTAATGGTGGTCAATAAGTGCGGGTTTCATTAAACAACTTTTATTGGTGCAGTGTCACCATTAAATATCTAGAATCTAGTAGGTACAAGCGATCAGGAGAGTGTCAACAGTGATTGACATATTTGTATTATGTATTCGCACTTAATTTAAAATGTACAGGATAAAATTAGAAAGGTCTCTTATTATTTCATCATCATCATCATCATCATTTCAGCCGAAAGACGTCCACTGCTGGACATAGGCCTCTCCTAAAGACTTCCACAATGACCGGTCCTGCGCCACCCGCATCCAGCGGACACCAGCGACCCTTACCAGGTCATCAGTATATAATTATTTGGCACATTTTTTTTGGTATCTTATTATTTGGCCATTACTAATTGTATAAACATAGAGGTTTCATGTTTGTGGGTTCACATTTATGCGCCATGTAATCTCAAAACTTGTTACATACTTGTTTGCGGCACGGCAAGCGTGTTATCTGTTCATTGCACGGTTCTCAACCGCGCAATGCACAGCGACCGCAATGTACTCATATTAGACAAACCGTTGCCACTGCCGCCGCCACTCCATGCTCAGGCCGTATTAGGCCGCATTCACACAGAGGCTCAGAGGCCCTAACACGAATAGAAAACGAAGTATCTTCATCTCTGCCGCTCGATCTGCAAATGTGACAGAAAGGCAGATATTTCGTTTTCGGTTCGCGATAGGGATGACGCGTTTCACATAATGCGATCGTTTAGGCAGTTATGACCAGCGTGCGAAGGGAACGTCATGGCCGGGGCCGCCTGTTTAGTAGCGCAACATGTGCTCTGTACGTAAATTACGGGTTTGTTTAGGTCTGAAAAAGGGGACATAATCATTAGGTTGCATTTGCGCGCGTGGAATTGAGGAAAGGCGGTATCTGTGTCCGGAAAGCTAAATTCCATTTCATCTACAACATTACAAACATGCTTATTCTTCAATATTTAAATAACTGTAAATTGTACTGGGACCCAGGGTCCCACTGGCACACCAATGAAAAAACGTAGTATCTGCTTGTAAGTCCCATATGTAGTCAAGCCGTTATGCCATAGCACGCCGACTTTTTGTTAATATAACGTCGGAGGCAGTTTTTTTCATATGAGAACAACGTGCTCCTTTGAGGATTCTCGCGGTGTGTTGTATCTAACTTTTAATGCTTTTGCATTATCTTGTACGGGATTGTAGAGCTCTATGTACATGTAGGTAGTAGCTATGTATGTTGGAAGCATACGGCTCTGTTTTTGCATAACTGTATTTTTGCAACAATTTTTGCACGATGTTTTTGTTATTAATCTCTCAGTAGATAGCGTAGATTTCATATTTTTTTCAATTATGGTTGTATGACTCGGAAATATGTAAAATAATTAAAAAGAAAGTTTCATTTATTTATTTCACCTTTATACTAGGTGGAATTTAACCATGTGCGTGTAATAATGTGCTGTCTCTCAAAAATCTGCAATAGTAGCCGGGATCAAAGGCTTAACGTGCCTTCCAAAGTACGGGAGCACTCAATTAGTAACCACTCAAAGCGGTCACCCGTCTAAGAGTTGACCTGGGCCGACGTCGCTTAACCGTATCCGTCACGCCGTACGCAGGCGCCGCTGTGCCCCGAGCCACCAGTGTCATATTCCGTCGGGCCTTTTGCCGTCGTCCCTGGCCAAACAGGACTGCCGGCAGTTTGGCACTGATAAGGGCCCTTCGGATGACGTCATTGATACTGGCATGGCGGGGTATCCTCTCAGCGCTTCGGACAAATGAAAGACCGTGGTGGCATATAGGCTGTCCACCATGTTTTATTGGAGCTTCTAAACGTAGACTATGCTACCAGACGGACGGTAGTATAGTCCAGCAAATTACCAATATTTTGAGAGGGTAGCGACTCCTACTCTGCAGAAGCGAGAAGACGAGCTAGGTCTGTCGAACTAGTTGACGATTCCAAGAGATTGTTCATTCCTCATGCTCTGAAAGTAGGTCCAGGCTATTCCGTAAACAACCTCTCACCCTAAACGCATATACCTTCTCCGTTCCGTCGTGGGTAAAAATAAATGTTGAAGATTGATGTGAGTGATTCTACAACTGTCGTATCTAATTTGAAACCAATTTGGGGTATTTTGAAAGATGGGATCCACGAAGAATGTATGTGAATTTTGGGACGAATAAGTAATAGTACTACGAAGAGACAGTTTGATAATAGACTAGGCTGAGTGTAGGTAAATGTTGGCCAAATAATGTGATGTGGTTTTAATTTTTTTGAATTTTGGATTCGACTAAATTTGCGTATAATTCTGGAAGGTCACTTTCAATTTTGACGTCATTTTTTTCTAGAATTTCAAAGTCGTTTCTATTGAGGAAAGTCCAGCTGGCGTTGGTTGCTCCCTCACAACCACCTTTCAGGCCAAAACCCAGTTGAATCCATTTAAATTTATCAGTCAAGCAAGCGGGAGTGGTACATCCGCCCAATCGCTGTCGGCAGTATAATAGTATATTGTGACGCCTTACCTCCAAAATATGTTGCCGTGTCAGCATCAAAAGTAGCTACGCAAATGAAGGGGTCAAAAGCTCTTCATCATCATCATCATGTCAGCCGAAAGACGTCCACTGCTGGACATAGGCCTCCCCCATAGACTTCCACAATGACCGGTCCACCGGTCCACCCGCATCCAGCGGACACCCGCGACCTTCACCAGGTCATCGGTCCACCGTGTGGGGGCCTGCCCACGCTACGCGTTCCGGTACGTTAAAGCTCTTATTCCCTTCTAATAGCGACTTTAGAATTTTTCAAATGCGTTTTGATGCAGACACGGCAACATATTTTTGAGGTAAGGCGTCACAATATACCTACTTACTGCCGACAGCGATTGGGCGGATGTCACCATCCATTTTTTTAAAGCAATGAGATTTGAACCGTATAACAAGTGCCCCGTAAGTGATTAAAACTTTATGGATAGTATAATAAATACAAAAATGTATGTGCGTAACTATTAATATTGGTTTGCGTTTTAATGCGTTGCGTCATTGCGTGCGATACAAATCTTGCCCAGCCTTGCAAAACAAACGACTCATATTAAAGGCGAAGCTACAAAAGCCGGTAATATAATGTCAACGCGCAGTAGCTCCTGACGCCATTTTATTACCCCAAATATGAGCTACGGTTCAAAGTTTCCACATCCATTTTCTAACGTAGCGTGACACATGGCCATGCTTTCAGAGTATAGGGGACGAAGAAATAAAAATATCATGCTTGGAAGAATAACGTTGTATGTGCTTTAGGTACAATTACATCTGAATATATGTAAACATTTTAGATCTTCCGCCAAAAGAATAAGATTCAAAATTGTGTATATATTTAAGAGTTGATTTTGCCACAATCACTTGTGTTTTTATATCACTGAAGTTACGATACAATACGACTTGCTAGACGAAGCGATTGGATTTGGTTGCGTGGTCTAATGAGACCTTTATTAATGAATCAAATTCTGCCCCAATAGCAATTTCGTTGTTCATTATAAATTATTTTTAATTTTACTAGAAAACTACGTAGAGTGCGTGATAGTTATCGCGCGTTCGCATTGCGACCTATTAAGCGCCATTTCGTCTTAATGGCAAGGAAACATTTCACTCATTAGGATAAATTAAACAGTAGGTGAAAGAAAATGGAGAGTAATATTGATGGAAATATTTTAAGTAGGGATCAATGTAAATGCGGTCTCTTGTAATACATAGGTATAATTCCTTCTAGTCCAACTCAAAACTGCGTTGTGATCCAGCATATCCAGATCCAGATATTGCATAGAGTTAGCATAACTTTCTTGCGGCTTAGTGATTAATTAATTATATTAAAAAGTAAAAATAACTATGGGTAAATCGTTTATCTCGTGAAAAGGTTGGGTTGGGGTAGTCCTTACTTGTGTCAGAGTTAATTAAGCATATACAGGTTGGAAAAAAATATGGGTACTGGAGAGGAATTACCTTAAATGCGTAACATATCTTATTTTCATCATCATCATCATCATCATGTCAGCCGAAAGACGTCCACTGCTGGACATAGGCCTCCCCCAAAGACTTCCACAATGATCGGTCCTGCGCCACCCGCATCCAATATCTTATTTTACTTAAAGGAAACATTCTTTTATTTATTTTTAATAAGAATAGCTGCATTTAAATATATTTTTTTTCAAATTAATCCTTTTTATGTATGGAACATTATTTAAAAAAAAAACGTAATTAATACAGCATTTTCTGATAATTACAGATACAGGGTTTCATAACAACATAAATTATTTACAACTTAAACTATCAATTTACCTATTACAACGCCTTCCGATTTTTTAACAGATTAGAACAGGTTCGATTGCCGGTTGTATATGAAGGTTTTTGAAAATCTTTGAATGCAGTTATCCTTAAATTTTAAAAATAAAATTATGTTTCCTTTAAGTAAAAAGAGCTATCTTACACATTTAAGGTAGGGCCCATAATTTTTTTCCAACCTGTATATCTAGCTGCAAAACATAAAAAAACTCTAAATTTAAATATTCGATATAATGTCTGCCTGGAGAGGAGCATTTATTTTAAGACTAGCATTTGCCCGCGGCTTCGCCCGCGTACTAAGCGAAATTTTTAACCGTCTACAAAAAACAGGTTCCTATGTTTGTCCACGATTATCTCGCGTTTGGCGGAACCGATTTAGATGCGGTCTCCAGAAAAGTAGTTGTTACATTCTGGGGTTTCGGTTTGGTGATTGTGATTCATTAACAGATGAACAGATAAAAAGTTAGTATACATTCTGAGAACCGGCAAACTGTTGAATTTCATTTGATTTTGGCAAAAATAAGGATCTAAAACTATTATCATACATTTCCGAGGGGCCGAAGGGGAAAGGGCCGATGAAATAAAAGCATGTCTGAAATGGCTCTTAGTAAAAGTATCTGTGTACTACAGTAACACCAATAGGTCTGTAAACGACCTAACAGCGCGCAGCGGCCATAAACTCTGGTCCTTTGAAGTACAGAAATACGGCTAATTCAATATCATGTGTAACATTTATTTTTCCTACAATTAAATTTATTAGGTAGGTTTTGCCAGTTACCATTGGAGCATCCAAAAAGAAAATTTGGCCTCACTTCCATTCGCACTCCTTACTGTCAGTCCGTCTGTTACAAACAAGTTGCTTTTACTGGACCTATTGAATTGCAATTTGGCACAAACTATCAAGAATTTAGAGCGCTCGTGGCCCAACAGCACCCGCCTACCGCGTGCGGTGTGCGAGGTTAAGCAATGTGGGCGCAGGTCAGTTCTTGGATGGGTGACCGCTTTGAGTGGTTACTAACTGACTCTCGTGCTTTGAAAGGCACGCTAAGCCGTTGATCCCGGCTGCAATCGTTAAGCCAAGTTAGAGGCCTTCGAGCGGCTTGCGAACTTCTAACAGTCAAGTTGCCCACTCACATGACAAAGGGGGGTCGAAGTTGCACCGCGTCCGTAGGGAGTACCCACCGTTACCATACACAGAACATCTGGGTGGTGCTAAAAGTGCAACAAAAACTGGCAACCGTACTAGTCTTCTCGAAAATCTCACGGTTAGTAAATAAATGCCATACGATTAAAAAAGAATTGAAGGTTGATTTAAATGGAAAAAATATCGAAACCTCTATGTCGTTTTTAAAAGCAAATCCATAGATACCCCACACGCCTATATAGTAACATTAAACTTTTTTGCATATAGGTATGAATGGAGTGCCAAATTTTACCTCAGATTCGCATTAAGAGACCTCTCGGATGCTCAGATATCGATTTTGAACTAAATCGGGATGAAAAAAAAAGAAAATCAATATGGCCGCCACTTACACAAATTTTACCCCGGATTCGTATTAAGAGACCTCTCGAACACTCAGATATCGATTTTGAACGAAATCGGGACGAAAATGAAGAAAATCAATATGGCCGCCACTTTTTTCAGATTTTACCTCAAATTCGTATTAGGTGACCTCTAGGACGCTCAGATATCGATTTTGAACGAAATCGGGTTGGAAATGAAGAAAATCAATATGGCTGCCACTTTTTCCAAATTTTACCTCGGATTCATATTAAGACACCTCTCGGACGCTCAGATATCGATTTTGAACGAAATCGGGACGGAAATGAAGAAAATCAATATGCCACCACTTTTTCCAAATTTTACCTCGGATTCGTATTAAGAATTCTCTCGGACGCTCAGATATCGATTTTGAACAAAATCTAGACGGAAATGATAAAAATGAATATGGCCGCCACTTTTTCTAAATTATACCTCGCATTCGTATTACGAGACCTCTCGGACGCTAAGATATAGATTTTGAACGAAATCGGGACGAAAAAAAAGAAAATCAATATGGCCGCCACTTTCACAAATTTTACCTCAGATTCGTATTAAGAGACCTCTCGGACACTCAGATATCGATTTTGAACGAAATCTGGACGAAAATGAAGAAAATCAATATGGCCGCCACTTTTTTCAGATTTTACCTCAAATTCGTATTAGGTGACCTCTAGGACGCTCAGATATCGATTTTGAACGAAATCGGGTTGGAAATGAAGAAAATCAATATGGCTGCCACTTTTTCCAAATTTTACCTCGGATTCGTATTAAGAATTCTCTCGGACGCTCAGATATCGATTTTGAACAAAATCTAGACGGAAATGATAGAAATGAATATGGCCGCCACTTTTTCTAAATTATACCTCGGATTCGTATTACGAGACCTCTCCGACGCTCAGATATCGATTTTGAACACAATCGGGACGAAAATGAAGAAAATCAATATGGCCGCCACTTTTTTCAAATTTTACCTCAAATTCGTATTAGGGGACCTCTAGGACGCGCAGATATCGATTTTTAACGAAATCTGTTTGGAAATGAAGAAAATCAATATGGCTGCCACATTTTCCAAATTTTACCTCGGCTTCATATTAAGAGACCTCTCGGACGCTCAGATATCGATTTTGAACGAAATCGGGACGGAAATGAAGAAATTCAATATGCCGCCACTTTTTCCAAATTTTACCTCGGATTCGTATTAAGAATTCTCTCGGACGCTCAGATATCGATTTTGAACAAAATCTAGACGGAAATGATAAAAATTAATATGGCCGCCACTTTTTCTAAATTATACCTCGGATTCGTATTACGAGACCTCTCGGACGCTCAGATATCGATTTTGAACGAAATCGGGACGAAAAAAAAGAAAATCAATATGGCCGCCACTTTCACAAATTTTACCTCGGATTCGTATTAAGAGACCTCTCGGACGCTCAGATATCGATTTTGATCGAAATCGGGACGAAAAAAAAAGAAAATCAATGACTGCGACTTTTTCCACATTTTACTTCGGAGTCGTATTAGGGACCTCTCGGACGCTCAGATATCGATTTTGAACGAAATCGGGACAGAAATGAAGAAAATTAATATGGCCGTTACTTTATTCAAAGTTTAGGTACCTCGGATTCCTATTAAGAGTCCTCTCGGACGCTCAAATATCGATTTATGTCGAAATCGTATCGGACGGCACTGATTAATAAAACAATCTACAATACATAGAATCAAAAAAGGTCGTATCTTCATAGGGAACTCACGGCACTTCATGCACCTTTCTTTAGACCTTATAAGGAACTTACATGCCAAATTTGGTATCTCTCGAATCACCAGTTTGCGCTGTGCGGTGATATGTCAGTCTCTCAGTCAGTCAGTTATTTCTTGATATTTGGCACAATTTTTCAAAAGTTTTCATGACCACAATATTAAATTTCAAAACCGATGCCATTTTCGTAATTAACGTCCCAAAAAACCATAAAAACGACACCCATATTAATATTTAGACATTTCATCCCCCTCGGACCCCAACAAAGGGGATGGTATTTCACGTCCTCCACGTGGGATTTTAAAATCATTGTTGTTTTCGTAATCAGCGACCCAATAAACCATGGAAACAACACCCATATCGATTTTCAGAATTTGTCACCAGATTTCCCCCTTTTAGGGGTTGATTTCTCAAAAAACCTGAAACACATGTTTACTCATTTATCGTTAGAAATACTCCTGTGAAGTTTCGAATAAAATAATCCAGCTAATCTTGATTCCCCATACAATCTTCGGACCCCCATTTCACCCCCTTAGGCGTTGAATTTTGAAAAATCCTTTCTTAATGCACCTCAAGACCTTATACGAGGCTTGCACTGAAAGTGGCGGGAATCGAATACTTATTAATTTATTTTTAACATGTATTATACCTTTTTATAATCTCTGAAGTTTCCTTATCTCAACACACTAGCCACTTAGAAAAAAAAAAGTATGGTTCGGTTTCAATTGTTTATTGAAGTCGTCGAGTCACTGCTTAAAATGGAATTGTGCCGTGAAAATTTCAGAGCTATGATTTATTATGACTTTAAAAGTGGACTAACACAAAAACAATGTGAAGAGCGGATGGTTGCTGCTTTTAATATTGAAGCTCCTTCAAAGACTACAATATACAGGTGGTATTCAGAATTTCAACGTGGCCGTGTATCCCTCACCGACGAAGTGCGTGAAGGTCGACCAAAATCGGCAGTCACGCAAGAAAACGTCGATGTTGTGCGTCGTCTGATAAATGAAGACCGACATGTGACATATCGGGAAATTCAAGAGCACCTGGGTATTGGAATGAGTCAAATACAAATTATTTTAAAAGAAGAATTAGGCGTGAAAAAGTTATTTTCTCGTTGGATACCTCACCTATTGTCTGACGAGCAGAAAATAGTCCGTGTCAATTGGTGCCGCAAAACTTTGAAAAGATTTAACAAGGGACGCTCAAATGCTGTTTTTAGCATAGTATCAGGTGACGAGTCGTGGATATACGCTTATGAGCCTGAAACTAAAAACCAATCCCGAGTATGGGTCTTCGAAGACGAGCTCAAACCCACAAAAGTTGTTCGTTCTCGCAGTACGGCTAAGAAGATGGTGGCTACGTTTATCTCTAAATCTGGTCACGTAGCTACTGTGGCTCTTGAGGATCGTAGAACAGTCAATGCTGATTGGTACACCACTATTTGTTTGCCGAACGTCTTTGCTGAACTCCGAAAAACAAACCCTAGTCGTCGCATCATCCTTCACCACGACAACGCCAGCCCACACACCGCTCGGACAACAACTGAGTACCTGGACGGTGAAAAAGTCGAAATATTGGACCACCCTCCATATAGCCCTGACTTAAGTCCCAACGACTTTTTTACATTCCCCAGAATCAAGGACAAACTGCGTGGTCAGCGGTTTCAGACGCCAGAAGAAGCAGTGGAGGCCTATAAAATAGCCATTTTGTCGACCCCTACTTCAGAGTTCAAAAAGTGCTTTATGGACTGGTTTGAACGCATGCATAAGTGCATGAAATACAAAGGAGAATATTTTGAAAAACAATAAAAATAAATAAACTCACTTATACTGCATATTTTCTTCTATTCCCGAAACTTTCAGTTTTACCCTCGTATGGAACCTACATACTCAATTTGGAATCTCTAGAACCACCAGTTTGCGCTGTGCGGTGATATGTCAGTCACTCAGTCAGTCAGTTATTTCTTGAAATTTGGTACAATTTTTCAAAATTTTTCATGTCCACAATATTAAATTACAAAACCGATGCCATTTTCATAATTAACGTCCCAAAAAACCATAAAAACGACACCCATATTAATATTTAGACATTTCATCCCCCTCGCACCCCAACAGAGGGGATGGTATTTCACGTCCTCCATGTGAGATTTTAAAATCATTGTTGTTTTCGTTATCAGCGACCCGGTATATCATAAAAACAATACCCATGTCGATTTTCAGAATTTGTCACCAGATTTCCCCCTTTTAGGGGTTGATTTCTCAAAAAACCTGAAACACGTATTTACTCATTTATCGTTAGAAATACTCCTGTGAAGTTTCGAATAAAATAGTCCAACTAATCTTGTTTCCCCATACAAACTTCGGACCCCCATTTCACCCCCTTAGGGGTTGAATTTTGAAAAATCCTTTCTTAGTGCACCCCTAGACCTTATAAGGAACCTACGTGCCAAATTTGGAATCTCTAGGACCAGCGGTTTGGGCTGTGCGTTGATATGTCAGTCAGTCAGTCAGTCAGTCAGTCAGTCAGTCAGTCAGTCAGTCAGTTTCTTCTTTTATATATTTAGAAGATTGCCTTTTACTCTAATATACTTGTGTTCGGTACTTAAAAAAAAATCTAAACTAATTCCAGAATCTTACGAATTCAGTTATTTAAAAACAGAGTAATTAAAATTAAAAATAAACCCTTTAAAAAAATCTATGGAACCAATTACTTCTTTTGTGCTTGACCACGTAGCAGATGACCTCATATACCCCTAATATACTCGTACAGTCAAGAGCAAAAGTAAATAATCATTTTAGTACTTTATCGCACTAACGTAACAATACTGTGACAATTGGGATGCGTCAAAGTAGTGAAAGTGACAAGGTACTGAAATGATCATCTAATTTTGCTGTTGACTGTACTTATATGTATGTCCATCCATCTGCCGAACAGCCTGTATATGACCTTTGCAAGACAAATGTCAAAGTTTGACATTTAAATGTGTGGAGCGTAGGTACAATTTGTAACTAAAACCAAAATGGCACCAAATCAGTCACTTGTCCACGCAAAAGTTCATGTTATTTCAGTCTCACTTGTCTCAGGTACTTAATCTACTTACCTATTCATGAAAACTCTTTGCCACGAATCTTGTTTTAGTAGTCGAACCTGTTTCGTAGCGCACCCTGCTTTATCGACATGTCTCGCGCTGTCAAAACCTCTCCACTGCGCATGCCCGTGGCATTTGACAACACTGACACCCCTGCCATCAAGGAAGGCACGCTTAGAAAATACTACGGAATAAACCCTAAAAACAAGGAATTATTTGACTAAAATACTAAGTTTATAACGTATCTGAACGTTTTGTGTTGTTCTATTTTCTTTTGATTACACTGGTATGATTATTTCCTGAAGCTTTCGCGTTTTTCAGTGCAATTTTATGAGATAACCAATCTAAACAATCTAAGCCGCCATAACCCGATGTAATAACCGAGGAACGATGTGGTAATAACAGCCAGTGGACAGTGAACTCAACAATGATGAAAAGAAAAGTGATTTGGGCATAGTGTTGGTGAATTGAAAAGAACTATGGACTAAATGCGACTGACTTTGCTGTGACCTCAAGCACCGTAAAAACGCACTTAAATTAACATAAAAAACTATGTTGTAAAAAAATAACAACTAAATTAAATACATATCATTTGTGTGCCTGTAAATTTAAAACCATAAGAGTATTTACCTATTGATATCGATTAGAAATATTTTGGCATATTTATCATAATTATTAACGATTATACATACAAATTTACATTGTGTAAAGACTATTTAAATATATACAAGAAATCTGAGTTGTGACTTTTGGGATTTTTCTGGACTGGTTGCGAAGATCTTCAATGACTGGTGAGTTATTTTACAAGTTATAAGTAGCTAGTAATTTTGTTACAAGAAATGAAAAGCGAGAAAAATACAACACGCCTAGCCGTGCAGTCGTATTTTAAATACAGTTATTACACCTGGTTTTAACTTAATAGTAACAACTACCAATTAAGCGAAAAAAAGCTTTATCAAATTGACATAATGTTAAACTTTTATATTTTTCGAGCTGTTACATAGGTTGGGGTCAGTGATGAAATTTTGGTTGAAATAAGAAGATAAGCGTTAAAAAGATAAATAAAACTCACTTTTTTCATAAATAGTATCATGCCATTTAATGTTGATTGAACTTTGGGTACGTGAATGATTATATTGATGTACAGTTAAGGGCATAAATATCTATTAATTTTTGGGCCTTATTTCAATTGAATAAGTGATAAAAATTATACACTTGGGTACATTATTTGATTTAAAATTTTCAAAGGTCTGTCAAGTACTAAAGCTGCCATTTACGCACTATACCACAGCCATGACATTGGAATGCCAAACGCGAAGTTTAACCATATAGAAATGCATGTAGGTTGATATTACACTGCACGCCGTGACGCATAACGCATATATTATATTAGTAGTTCGCGTTGAAGCAATGGTGCGGATATATCTGTCGTTGCCATCCAAAGGGTTAAAAGTTGAATCTTGTGATTTCCCATACTTAAATCCGTATGTAATTACTCCTATATTAAGCATTAATAGTACCCAAAACTGATTTCCAGCTGGGTAGCAAAAATACCATTCCACAATCGTGATTATAGCTTGAAATACACACGTTGCGGGGCGGAGGCGGTTTTGCGGTAAAGCAAACGCAATCCGGGGCACGCCGCACCAAAAACCGCGCGGTATTTGGTAGTGCGGTAGAGCGGAAGCGGCGTGTGTGACATATGATGCAGTAATCAACAGTCGACAGTTTCGGAAAGATCGAAAATGCAAAACCTCCTCTGGCCCGCCCCGCGCCGCCCCCGCTCTGTGCGTTTGGGGCTGGTGAATCCTCGGCGCGATCGGGTAAAAGGTGATTTTCGACATCCCGAAACTTAAAAACACAGTGACTAAAATAATGAAAATATATACCAGTAAATAATCAAACACAAAATATTTTAGACCATAAACACAGCAGATAGTTAGTATGTAGAAATTTTGCTACTGCTTCGAAACAATAAGTGACATTTCGTCCACTTTTTCGGGAAAAGGATCATAATACATTTTTGCAAGTTTACGAGCACAGCATATCTGTGTGAGTAGTTAACATTAGCGAGCACTAGCGAGCGAGCGAGACGAAGTTTTGACTTTGGTCATTCGAATTTTAAATTCATAGCGGGACTGAACCGTTTCATAACATTTCAACTTACAAATTGTCTTAGCCGCGGACCCTCTAATAATTTAATTACTTACGTCCAATTAGGTTAACCCCACGCAAACCGCACACACATATCTCCGTTCCCATTTTCCCTTGTCATAATAGCAACGTATCAAAACGCAATCTGTTAAAAGTGCCGCTACTTAGGTAAATAAGAAACACATTAGCATGTATTTACCGACGCATTTACCCTAAAGGGAGAACGGGCAAATTGACGTGGAAATAAATAAAGGCGTGTCGAGATAGCCTAACTGGCGAATTGAGTTTCGGATTACACCCGTAATCGCTAAAAGAAAACCTCGTTGAAATTCTAAGGTTTCTTGGCGTTCATTAGTCGAAGTTGGTTATTACATTGTACGATACTTGGTGTTTTCAGAACAGAGTTTTCGTTATTATTTTTGTTAGACCGCCAAGAGCAATTTTTCTGTTCTTGTAACGGGTTTTAAACGCTTTTACGTAACTTTCACTGTTTGTATGTAGTACATATAAGAATGTAAGTTATCCTCAAAATTTGTTATCCCTTTTTTCAGTCATTTGCCGGTATCCGATTGAGCTGAAATTTGGCATACTTACGTAAATTCGGTGACAATACAATATTATGGTACCGCCGAGTTGATGTGATGACGGAGTCGTGTTTGGGTTCATTAGAAACGTATCAACGAGTAGATGACTGCGGAAAAGAAGGTAGAGACAGTAATAAAAACTTGTAATATAAATTAAAATTTTGACAGACTTATTTTTATGGAAACTATTATTGCTTTATTGGATCGGTCATTTGCATGCATTTCTTTTAAGCTTAAATAAGCAAGGAGGAGATTAGCGACGCGATCTGATTCATATCATATAATTAAATGTTAGATTTTAATGAAGCCGCTATGTTCGCATATACAATACTTACATTACTTACGTACTTGCTAGTAGGGGAGCAATGGCAAGAATAGACGTGTTTATGGACCCTTGGTGGATCTGGCTCGCGTTGGATGGAAGTCCAGCAAATTTAAGTACCTATATGTAGTTGTTTAGGAGTACTTATTTACAAGCGTGAGCGATTCCATAGTCGCGTGACAGAGTACGCATCGCACGCGCCCCTCGCTTGCTCGTAAACAAGGTCAGTCAGGTCAGGGAACAAAGAAGAAATAAATATTACTAATAGTTATTTCTTATTATTTTTCGAGTGACTGAGTCAGGGATACCGAGAAAAATAATAAGAAATAAATATTACGGCAGGGCACGATACCTTCTTTGTTAACTTCTTACGAGTAGAAGGCAAAGTTGAAAGAAAAAAGGAGAGGGAAGATTTAGATTAACTTATTTGAACCAAGTGAAGGAGAAAGTCGGTGTTGCGTCGTATCGGGGGGTGAAGAGACTAGCGGAAAATAAAGAAGAATGGCAATTATGTACTCCACTGACAAAAGCGTAGATCTTAATTTTGATAATGATGAAAAAAATATTGGTGGATAACACCAACACAAAACAACCTAGTTCAAAACTGAGCTAAGCTTATATTACTACTTTTATTTTATCAATTATGGTGTGACTAAAGAGTGACTTGTGCGACTTGAGATATGGGGGATTGCTTCTATTTACCCCGCAGGTACAAATTTTCATCGCTGCACAAGTATATAACAATGTTTAGGTTAAATAATCTACGAGTATAATTCGATTGCAGGTTACATTTATTTGAAAATAAACCTTAACACTTGCTAGACGTCACATTTTTATAACTACCATAGTATTCACATGCGACGTTGTTCTTCCAACGACGTTGTTTTTACCCCCCATGAAATTGGGGGAGGCCTATGTCCAGCAGTGGACGTCCTAGGGCTGATATGGTGGTGGTGGTGGTGGTGGTTGTTCTTCCAAAGATGTGTCGTGTTAATATGGCTTTGCTGTATTGTGGCAATATTCCCGGAAGGGCGCGGTTCACGTCGCGTGCCCACATCGGCAACAAACATCGTGCCTTGCATGTTCCGACAGCTATTTACCTATATTTTTTCTACTAAGCTTTGTCAGATAAGCTTAATGGATATTAGCTTTTTTAGCTTTTAATAATATGTTAAGCTTTTTGCTGTTGTGCAACGGAAAGGCGTCTATTTTTACAGTGAAACCGTATTGAATGAGAGCCATAACTTGCTTTATATTTTTGGTGTTGCATCTTTCTCGTCCTTTTAATTCCGATGAATAGTACTTTTTAAGGAGTTTTTAAAAATAAATCGTAATAAAATTCAGTACAGTTTGCCCCGTTACTCCTAATAAAAACAAAGGTAACTGGTTATTTTAAATATTTCAAACTGTAACACAATTTTGAAACGTGTTATTGATGAATTGAAATTATATGTTAATTGTCTTTATTTATGCGCCCCCTTTTGCTCAAGCAAATGCTCAAATGTGTGTGAATGCGATGAAATGATACTGACTGGTATACATTGAAATGATTTTCCTAGCAATGAGAACGGGGAATGTTTAGGATTGCATGCAGCAATACATTTGGTAATGTAAATAATGCCGATGGCAGATTAATTGGCAAAAACCAATGGTTATTCCTACTGACGCAGTAAGATTAAAACAGAGTTAAAATTTATACTAAAACTTCAACATATGTAATTAAAATGTGATAGTAAAACTGTTATCCAGGAGAATAGGTTGTAGTGTTAGTTAAATTTTAATCGATCTTGAAAGACAACACTTTGTAGTCTTCTTGTATTTTATGCTTGATGGGTATTTGTTTAAATAGTGGCATATAAAAATGCAAACAACGAACGGTGTAGAATAAATTCAAGTGTACCTTATGCCCACATCGCATGAAATTTCCATGCTCATTATGTAAAAAGTTGACAAGCCAAATCCCCGAGGATTATAAATTTTAGTAACGTAACGTGTCTGTCCGTGCATTTCAGCTAAATGTGAAGTTACAGCTTGAAAGTTAGCGTGCAGCAATATATTCCGTGAGAATTTACCTTAGAGGTAGATTCTAACTCCCACCAGTACCCTCGACAACATCTGTCCATTTCTGTCCTTATTGCAACGAAATAAAGTCTACTAGGAGTCATTTTAGCTTTCCTTCGTTTGAAGTTTGCGGTGGTATAGCACGCTAAGTTTATTACCTACAGCCGCAAGTCTCAGAGCGGGATGTTTCTGCAAAGGAAAAGTTCGTCACTGATTCAGCCCTTATGGTGCACGTCTGAGTTATTTCGAAACGAATTTGATATAGGTATATGACTGTCAAACAGTCGGTTTAGTGCCTTATATAACAACAAAGTTAATAAATTACTAAGGTGCAAAAAGTGCCTAGTTGTTAATTAATTATTAACTTGTAAGAGAGATAGGGTATAGCGAAACGTCATCTCGCTCATACTATATTTACCACCATCATATCAGCCGGAGGACGTCCACTGCCGGCCATAGGCCGCCCCCAATTTCAGGGGGGGGGGGGTATATACCATAATCGCCACGCTTGGTATTCGGGTTGCAAATCGCAGTATCTCCACCACACACCAGGGCTGCTACTGCCCGATCCTCCGGAGGTATTGGTCGTAGTCTTAGGACATACCCGTTTCCGCTCATATATGAGGTAGCCCAACCGGGGAAGTACCTCTACCTTACAGAAGACCGCAGCCATAATAACAAGGCTACTTGCTCTTAAGCAGGCCTTGAAATAGCGCTATTTTCGTATATCGTTATGATTCATAACGGCTTTACTAAAAACGATATTTGGCGGGCATTTATAGCGGTATCCATTATATCGTTATAAATAAAAAGCAATATATATAGCGATATTTTGTAAAACGCTATAATAGCGTTATAGGCTATCTCTGTCTTGCACACAGTCTCGCTATTACGTGCACTGTGACATGTACGTCAAAGTCGAGCACGTCATTGTAGCCACCGCCACCATCTTAAACGATTTATAACGTTATTTTAACATTATCATATAAGGTTATGATTTTCATTTTGTTGTGATATGAAATATCGCTACCAGGAATATTGATTATAATTATAACGAATAATTATAATGATTATGATTATAACGAAATTTTAAACACTATGGAAATATATCGTTATAATATCGCGTATTTTCATAACGTTTTAAAGGCCTGCTCTTAAGGTATGCGGTGTTGTGTTCCTGGTGGTGAGTAAGGTCGCCAGAGCTCACAAGGATGCGCTGGGTTGATTGAGGGACCTGCATATATTCCTAGCTGTGAACACAACGAATATACAAGTCAATTTTCGTCTTCCATCTTGGCCCTTGTCTTAACTTTCCATCAGATTAGACTAGGGTCGAACGCAATGAACACGGGGACGTTCGTCGTCTGAAGGAGTAGGGTCCTCGAGTTGGGTGGTGTGCCTAGTGTTCCGGGCGCACCATTTCTTATTGTGGGCGGGACAGATTGGTACCCAGTGTTTGGATCCGACTACGGACGGCCACAGACCGGGACGCGATAGTATAATGGTTCCCGTATCCCGGTTGACCAGTGGATGTGAGGAACACCCGGGGGTTTTTAGTCAGTGAGAGTCTGACATAACCACTGCTCTCCCCCGTGGAGCGGTGGTATCGATGAGGATTTTCCCCCGGTAAAAAAAATGGTCAAACGCAATGCCATTTACAATAAAAAAAAAGGATCGGCAATACGCTGGAGTCGCTAGCGTTCGCAGGCCGTAGCCTGTAGCCACCATAGTATCTGCTTACCATCAGGCTGGACGTAAACTTGTTCGTCACCATCATTGTATGAAAATTCTTCGGTGCTGAATAATCAGTTAGCATGAGGATATTTCTACTTTATGATTACGACGACTGTAAAGACGTTTATTTTTGCGTTCTTAATTAGTTAATTACTACACATTTCATCGGCGGTTTATTTCAACAGAGGAAGGATGTACAACTACACTAGCTGCAGTTCGTTGCACCAAACTTGATTGATTGATTGCGAGTTCGGTTCCGGCTCAAGCTCAGAACCGTGACGATAAACAGTTATGTTTATTAAGAGTTCATAAAATCAACGATTTTTAGGAGCAGTTATTTGATTCGAAGGTATAGTTAGGTTATACAGGTTGTTTTTATTGAATTCCGTTAATTGCTAGGGCACAATCCTGAGATTAAATAAAGTAATCTTCTCTAAGACACTAGCACCCCAATTCGTACCATTTCGAAGATATCCAAGAATTATTTTTCGTTAATTAACACCCCTAGTATACTCGTAGTATAAAAGATTCTTAAAAATTAAACAATGTTTAGGTGCCTGTCATTTGAATTCCGAATTTTCATACTTGACATTAACTTTTGCTTAACTCCACGTTAACTGTTAAGGCCGTTTTTCATATTCCCTTGGTGATATAATTAATTATTTTGTATGAAAGTGGAAAATATTTTTTTTTCTTGATTTTCTAAAAACTAAATATGCTAAGTCGTTTCTATGGCTATACACGGCTATTTGCTTGAAGGAACGGAAATCAATAAAAACACCCTGTATAACTAACAAAAAGTAAAATTTTAACAAAACATCACCGACTCCTAACTTTATCACACCCCATCCTCCTGCTATATAATTTGAGGAGTTCCTTCAATGTAGCCTTACTTACCCCATCCTCTTGGTATATAATTTTAGGAGTTCCCTCGATTTTTCCAAGATCCCGTCATCAGATCCAGACTTGGTGACAATGGGACCAACTAGAAAACACACCCCTTCAAACAAAAAAAGAATTTTTGTAATCGGTCCACTAGTCTCCGAGTAATCGGTGAACATACAAAAAAATAATTAAAAAAAAAATCCGACGAATTGAGAACCTCCTCCTTTTTTGAAGTCGGTTAAAAACCTAACCACTACCGGTCACCCCTTGTAAGTCTTAAATAAATAAATATTGGGGGACAGTCTTACACGAATCGACCTAGTCCCAAACTAACCAAAGCTTGTAATATGGATACTAGACGACGATATACATTTGTAAATAGATAAATACATCGAAAACTCAGAAACAAATATTCGTTTTTTTTTCATGTCATTGGAGGCAAACGAGCTGATGAATCGCCTGATGGTAGCGATTAGCACCGCCCATGGTCACTCGCAACACCAGAGGCGTTGTAAGTGCGTTACCGGCCTTTAAGATGGGATTACGCTCTTTTCTTGAAGGTTTGAAGGTCGTATCGTTTTTTTCGTTCTAAATCATCATCATTGTATCAGCCGAAAGACGTCCACTACTGGACATAGGCCTCCCTCAAAGAGTGCCACAATGACCGTTCCTGCATCACCCGCATCCAGTGGACTCCTGCGACCTCGACCTCGTTATAAATATACACAAATAATGCCCTGACCGGGATTCGAACCAGGGACCTCCGGCTTCGTAGGCAGGGTCACTACCAATTAAGCCAAAGTGGTCGTCAACCACGGAGATCACTTAAACAATGCGTAATCAGAGGCTTGGCTTAAACCGTTTCGCCTGAGGCGAAGTGAAGCATATAACAAAGACATTGAAATCAAACTAGAATGCGTAGTGCTTGTGTCACATCGATCCTCTGACTTAAGTCTGCTACGGGACCTACCTACGGCGTAGCGCTACGAGACCGGCGACGCTACCAAAGAGTTAAATTATTTTTGGAATAAATAAATAACTCTTAAAAATATATATTCTCGATGCTGAAAACCTAAATCTAAAGGGTTTTTATTGCCGTTTTTTGTCAAAAAATCAGTGTCTAGACACAAACGAACCAACACATGATTTCAATACTTGAATCTGAACCTGGAGTTACAATGAGAACGAGATATCAAATCTCTATTTTTTTACTCACGACGGAACGGAGAAGGTATATGCGTTTAGGGTGAGAGGTTGTTTGTTTGTTTGTGTGTGAACCTCAATATCTCCAACGTTGCCCGCCTCCTACACCGACGACGTCTTCATGTGTTTGTGCGGGGGATTACCCGAATTGAAACTATGTCCGCTAGAAGCATTCATAGCACCCTCCAGTTTAGCCCACGGGTCGACGTGGTCTACCAGGGTGTGGCCGCTGCACACACAAAACAGCTACTTGGAGCCACTAGTGAAGATATTATGGAATGTTGCAGACCAGGCAGCAACTGCCACCTGCAAGCAGGCCGACCGACAGTCCTGTAAAGGTACTACTGCCCCCATGTTTAATCTATAGCTATTTACGACTATGTACATATAGAGTGCGTACACGAGGACACGATAAATAAATCGGGCCCAATGCGCCACAATGGATCAATAAGCATGTCGGACGCGATTTCATTTCCTGCGCGCGCGCCGACCCGTGCGTCAATTTCCGCTGGTTTCGTATTGTTGCTCACCTATGATTGAATTGAGGTCGTAGTTCTGTAATTTATTATTTATTCACTGATAAATTGCAGCCGGGGTATTGCAGTACAGACTAATGTATGTTTGATTATTATTAATTAGTCTTTTTTGTGATTATAATTACACTTTACTTAATACGTCGGCTGCCACCATACCACAGTATTACAATATATTCCCTACAGTAGTGAAACGCCTTTGATGTCGGGCGACGCCCGCCGCTCGTGTAAGTACTTACGCTGTCACGTGCGGATTTGCCAGGGTTGTCACAAAATGGAAAATAAAACAAACGTTATTATTATGCAATGATTTATTTACATGTGTTGCACAGCCAGATATTTACGTGAGATTTTGTTTTTAGATGTTTTAAGTTTTACATACATACATACATACATACATATAATCACGCCTGTTTCCCATAGGGGTAGGCAGAGATCACGGATTTCCACTTGCTACGATCCTGACATACAACTTTCGCTTCATGAACTTTCATAACATTCTTCATGCATGCGCGCCGATTTAGGGTACTCCTGACCTGGCCTTTCTGCAGAATGTCTCCGATTTGGTCGGAGTACGTTCGCCGAGGTCTTCCCCTTCCAACTTTTCCATCCACTCTTCCTTCATACACTCGTTTTGTCAATCTTCTTTCATCCATCCTCTCTACATGTCCAAACCATCTTAGCATACCTTTCTCAATTTTCGTCACTATATCTTCATTCACTCCACACCTCCGTCTTATAACGGTGTTTCTCACTCTATCTCTCAAAGTAACGCTACACATACTTCTCAGCGCTCTCATTTCCACTGCATTCACTCGACTCTGATGTTTCTTCTGCCACACCCAACTTTCACTACCATACATTAGTGTCGGCACCAACACTCCTCTATGCACGGCCAGCCGCGCCTTTTCTGACACTTTCTGGCTACTCATAAAGGCGTGAAGTGCCCCATTCACTCGATTCCCAGCTATCACTCTCCTTTCAATATCTCCTTCATGCTTACCGTCTCTCGTGAACAAAGTCCCCAAATACACAAACCCATCCACTTGCTCCAACCTCTCTCCATCTACAGCAATTTCACAAACTGTCATACACTCATCTCTTTCAAATACCATCACTTTCGTCTTGCTTACATTCATTTTCATTCCTTTTCTCGCAAATAATCCGTGCATGCTAGTTACCATCTTCTGTAGCTTCTCAGCCGATGACGCTAATAAAACCTGGTCATCGGCGTAGAGTAGACATTTGATAAGCAACCCATTATTATTTAATTAAATTAAATAATAGAAAACTTTATGTAATTTATTCGCATGCGTATGAACAATTTGAGCGTAAATGTTTGTGGGAAGCGGTAGGTTTAATGCCTATCTACAAGCTCACGCGGCGTTAGTTAGGTAACACTTGAACTTGAAACTACAAATTGCTTTATTCATCTCGCACGGCACTTCTGTTTACATTTAAGGGCTGTGGCGTCACACAGCTATCAAGTTATATTTACAGTCGCGGAATGAAATGGTTAATCACTTTTCAACTCTATTTCAATGTCGTTAAGTTCGAAAAGTGACGAACGTTTTGTGAGAATTTTGAATTGTTGGCGTCTTTTTTAAATAACAATAGCAACCAGTGGGTTAGAACTTAGGCCCATATGAACAAACAACACTAAAGTTCCGAGATCGCGCTTAAGATGCTGTTTCATATGAAAATTCAATAGCCACTGATTAATAAATATTTTTTTGTGAACAGATACGTAACTCGCTATAATATTAATAACTCTATAGGCCGTAGGTATAATATGTAAAAAAAATAGCGCAGGAGCGCGATCCAAACTATTAAAAAAAAATGGTTTCCACGGCAATTCAACGCTATGCCATCGCTTACCGCTTAGTTAGGTACCTACGTAATTAACGAAATTAAGTATACAAACTTACCTCTCATCACGGGGAAATCTATGAAATCTTTATTTAATATTGTTGTTGAGGTTTAATAATTAAAATCACAATCACTCAACCCAAAAACATGTACGCGCCTACCTTGAATGTTAGAGAACGCAGACTGAATGAGTTTGCGTCGGAGGCCCGCGCCGCCCGCTCACCCGCGCTAGCCCCCTCAGTTGCTCTGCGCAAATACATTCGTTGCCCAACTGTATGTTGTTAAGTAAACTGTGACCATACTTCACTCAAAGTTTTTCTCACACGCCCAATACAAATTTAGTCATTTATTTGATCCCACCGGTGATGCTCATGGATGGTCACACAGAAAAGATAACGTGATCCCACCGGTGAAGCTCATGGCCACACAGAGAAGATTACGTGATCCCAACGCTGATGCTCATGGCAGCCAACGTGTTAAAATCTATGCGCCAGGTAAATTAGTTAGTCATGTCCTCTCAGGTGATATCTTGTAAAATGCTTCAGATAACTGTGCTGTATCGTGCATGAAGTATCGTGAACGTCAGCTAGCGTCTTGTTATTTTTGAGTAGCTATAGTTACTGAAAAATACTACTTAAAAAAGAGCTACTAAAAAAGAGTTTTAAGAGGGGTACTTCACAGCGGAACGTCATCTCGCTAATATTTGGAGCAGCCCAACTGGGGAAGTACCAACCTTACATAAGAACGCAGCCATAATAACACAATATGTGGAGTTGTGTTCCTGGTGGTGCGTAAGATCACCAGCGCTCCCGAGGATATGCAGTGTTGAGAGTGAGGCACCTGCGTATGTCTCTAGCTGTCAACACACCGAATCCTCAAGTTAATAAAGGGCTCCGTTACGCGCTTGTGATTCTTCTGGAGTTGCAAGCATCCTTAGGCGACGGTTCTGCTTATTCCGTTAATTACGTGGATACTGTAAAGGTTGTATACCACCTTTACAGTTCTCCTTCCGAGACGAGGACTGGCAGTTAGTTCAAATTAAATTTAGAATATCAACTGTCTCTATCTAGTGGGATAATAGTTGAAAGCGTCAGACTAAGCAGGGGCCTTTCAGCTCGAAGTACGATTTTTTTCTATGGAAATGTTAGTTTAACTTGTTTGTACCAGATGTCACTGGGTGCTATCTCTATTGCACTTGCATATTGAAGTGACAGGGATGCAGCGATCGTGCGGTTAGTTCTTACTAAATACACAACGGCGCTACGATCTATGTGGAGTAGTTCACTGGTATCTCTATCTCAGTATATATATTGTACTTTGTGAGACTAAGCGAGTTCGCCCTGAAGATACTCGTAGGTCGATTTATTGTATTATGAATGTAAATATAGAAGATATATGAAGATAAACCCGAGTATGTCCTTAAACTACGACCAAGACCACCGGGGAATGGGCAGCAGCATTTCTAGAGTACGGTGGAGATACTGCGATCGCCAACCCGCATGCCAAGCGTGGCGATTATGGCATTTACCCCCCATGAAATTGGGGGAGGCCTATGTCCAGCAGTGGACGTCCTAGGGCTGATATGGTGGATGAAGATAAAGACGTGTTAATTCTACCCCGTGCTCAGTCTCCCTACAGTACAATCCTGAGATTAAATAAAGTAATCTTCTCCAAGACACTAGTACCCCAATTCGTACCATTTCGAAGATATTCAAGAACTCATTTTCGTTAATTAATACCACTAGTATAGTATAAAAGATCCTTGACAATAAAAAAAAAGTTGACGTGCGTGTCATTCGAATTCCAAATTGTCATACTTGACATTAACTTTTGCCTTGGTAATATGATTAATTATTTTGTTCTTACAACTTAAAAAAAAACAAGTTTTTCTTGAATTTTGCAAAACTATTTGGTTAACTACGTTGTTTCTATGGCTAAACACGGCTATATGCTTGAAGGAACGGAAATAAATAAAAACACCCTATATATATATTTATAACCGGCCAAGTGCGAGTCGGAATCGCACACCGAGGGTTCCATAAATAAAAAATTTACGGTTTTCGCAATTTTTCCTTTATCTGTGCTATAAGACGTACCAAATTTCAAGATACTGAGTTCACGGGAAGTACCCTGTAGGTTTTGATTCCTTTGCGAGTGTCGAAACTTTGCGGCATAAACGGCTGTATCTTTTGATTGCGTTGGCTTAGAAGTTTGATTTTTTCACAGCTCCAGAGTACAGTACTCCTGAGTATTTGATATAAATTCCAGCTTGATACTTGATAGTTCCTGAGAAAAAGGGTCTTGGCAGACAGACAGACGGACGGACAACAAAGTGATTCTATAAGGGTTCCGTTTTTTCCTTTCGAGGTACGGAACCCTAAAAAAGAAATTGTTTGAGGACTGAAACGTTAGATGGGTCAGATTTTTTTTGTATAAAGAGGTAATATGAGTAACACATAAGAGTATACCGCTAGAGTTAAACTCGCTGTCGCCTTTACTATTACTTATAAAGCGCGATTTTGTACAGTCGCGGAATGAAAAGGTTCATCGCTTCTCAACTCTATTTTAATCCCGTTAAGGTCGAAAAGCTACGAACCTTTTCATTCCGCGACTATACATAGCTAATAAACCGAAAGAAACAAGAGACTTAAAAAAAAATCCGATTGCTTTCGAGTTCCATACCAATAAACTACCAACATTTACACACACATAATTCATTCGAATCTAAGGACATGTTTGAAGGTAAAATCCATCGAGCCGTTCAGGCTGCAGAGCGTACCAAACATTTGAATTTGGCGCCAAAAAATACGCTATTTTGTTTTTTATCTTTATTTTGATATACCCCGTATCACTCTCACAGTAAAGACGAATCTAACGACACCTCTCAAGCTAAAATCCATCGAGCCGTTCAGGCCGCAGAGCGTGCCAAACAATTATACATACATACTCTCGAAAAATATAACCTTTCTTCTGGCGCAGTCGGGTAAAAAGAACTACTTAGTTTAACGTTAACGTTCATCAGCAGAAATGCTATGCTTTTTCAAACATATTACTTTGTCGCGTGGCTGAGTCACTTTTGTATTCGTGCGACACGCATTTACTTTTTTCACAAAACGTACAACGCCTCAGCTGAATAGAATATCCGAATTAACTCTAATAGTACAGTAACAATGTAAAAACAACTAGTTTTTATTATGTAACTCTGAAAAGAATTTGCTTTTAGTCGAGTTATATTGTGAAAAAGATATCGAACTTTTACTTTATTCTTTGTGGGTTGTCTCAAACATCAGAAGAAATAGAGCTGTGTTTTTGTTATACTTTCGTAATCTTGGTTTGACGGTGACAGTGTATCTTAGTCGGATTGAATTCTGTGATTTTATAGTTACTATTACTACCAGCGTTTGCCCGCGGCTTCGCCCGCGTACTAAGCATAATTTTTAACCATCTAACTACAAAAAACAGGTTCTCTGTTTGACCCGTATGTATGTATGTACGTATGTAGCTATGTATGTTTGTCTACGATTATCTCGCGTTTGGCTGAACCAATTTAGATGCGATTTCCAGAAAAGTAGTTGTTACATTCTGGGGGTTTCGGTATACGAAGTTTGGTGATTGTGATTCATTAACAGATGAACAGATAAAAAGTCAGTATACAATCTGAGAACCGGCAAACTGTTGAATTTCACTTGATTATGGCAAAAATAAGGACCGAAAACTACTATCATACTTTTCCAAGAGGCCCAAGGGTAAAAGGCCGATAAAATAAAAGCATGTCTTAAATAGCCATTAGTAAAAGTATCTTTGCACTACAGTAACACCAATAGAAGGTCTGATAACGACCGAGCAACGGTGATAAACTCTGGTCCTTTGAAGTAGAGAAATACGGTGGTAAATACTGACGATGTAAAAGGTAAACCATCCAATAGAGTTCTTAAACACTTTGAACATAACGCACCTGGTCTTCCATAACACAAACATTTCACGTTTGGAAACGCTTGTCATGATCCTATCCTAACTATTAACCTAAAATCACACTTTGTAGTGAATTTGTCATTGCAAGTCAGATACATCTAAGTATTTTGTAGATGCAAACAGTGTTTGTACCGCGTATTCCGTTCGCTTTTTGGGGTTGATTTCTCAAAAAACCTGAAACACATGTTTACTCATTTATCGTTAGAAATACTCCTGTGAAGTTTCGAATAAAATAGTCCAACTAATCTTAATTCCCCATACAAAATTCGGACCCCCATTTCACCCCTTAGGGATTGAATTTTGAAAAATCCTTTCTTAATGCACCTCTAGACCTAATATGGAACCTACGTCCTAAATTTGGAATCTCTAGAACCAGCAGTTTGGGCTGTGCGTTGATATGTCATTCACTCAGTCAGTCAGTTATTTCTTGCAATTTGGCACAAACTTTCAAAAGTTTTCATTTTAAAATCGTTGTTGTTTTCGTTATCAGCGACCCGATAAACCATAAACACAATACCCATGTCGATTTTCAGAATTTGTCACCACATTTCCCCCTTTTTAGGGGTTGATTTCTCAAAAAACCTGAAACACATGTTTACTCGTTTATCGTTAGAAATACTCCTGTGAAGTTTCGAATAAAATAGTCCAACTAATCTTGATTCCCCATACAAACTTCGGATCCCCATTTCACCCCCTTAGGGGTTGAATTTTGAAAAATCCTTTGTTAGTGCACCCCTAGACCATATAAGGAACCTACGTGCAAAATTTGGAATCTCTAGGACCAGCGGTTTGGGCTGTGCGTTGATATGTCAGTAAGTCAGTCATTCAGTCAGTTTCTTCTTTTATATATTTAGATTTATTACCTACTCATTCCTAATCTAAAAGTAACATTAAATATTACTTCTTTTATAATAGTCTACATGTATCCCACATAGGGTTTCTTCTGGAGTTGTCTCGAACTCGAGACAACTCGAGAATTTTGGCTTCATTCGAGACGAGAAAAAAATGACTGGAACTCGACAATTCTCGAGTTCCGAACGTAAAGTGCGGACTGAAGTCAATCGCGCCTTTTGAAGTCTTGGTTCTGATTCGATACTATTTAGTCAGTTAAATTCGACCATAAAAAATATCTTAATCGATATTGATATATATTACATTGCGCATGATTAAAAGACTAAAATTAGATTATCAATTTATAACTTGAATATTTAATTACTTTTTTATGTCATTAATGCTTTAATATTAATAGATGCCTATTTGTCAAGACATGAAAAGTCTTGCTTCTGTTTTTGATTCATTTAGTTAAAAATCATATCTCAATCAGTATTAATAAATGTTACATTGTTTTTTGATGACTATTGTTATTGTATCCTACATCATAGTCACATAATTGAAATTTAACTAATTCAATTTATTATGCATGGCTAGGGAGTAGTATGGCTATCTGTAATTGATTAGGAATTTGTAACGAATGATCTCAATGAAAAACACCAATTTAGGACTGATAAAAAGACTGAAAATATGATTTCAGTATTAATAAGTTTGAACGTTTTGAATAACAAACCAAAAAAACACATTACATAAAAAAACATTTTTATTCAAGTTTTTAACAATTGTTTTTTTTTCAATTGTTTGTGCTTCTTAAATTTAAATTTATGTTTGTTAAGAAGATTTTCATTTATGCAATAAAAATTACTTACCTATATTTTTTTTGTTCTTTTTTACCAAAACTTTACAATAAAAAATAAGACTCGAGATAACTCGAGACTTTGGGCTCGAGATTTCTCGAAACTCGAGAATCTAAATGGCTTGAGAAATGAGAAACCCTAATCCCACAGCTGGGCAAAGGCGTCCTTTCTTTCCCGCCACTCATCTCGGCCCTGTTTTAGTTTTAGTTCCTGCCAATCCGTATAAAACACTATCAACGACGTCCCTGCCATTATTTTTAAAAGCGAAAACACATGGAAGTGGAAGTATGCCATTTCCTGCGAACCGTACCGGCTTAGCCTAGCTAGATAGACATTTTTCCGCGAAATATTGTAGAGCCACACTAATACGTAATACGCCTCAAAACTTATTCTCCTAACACACCTAATCGACCCTACCTAATTAGTGCCTAACGTACGCGAAGAAATAATAGTAATTAACAAAAGCCCCAAATATCCACACGTTACTTAACAAAAGAAAACGAGAACATATTAATTATTTCCAATAAAAACTAGCCTCACGTTATAAAGAATTCAGTTATCGTGTGCGTGAGCCCAGCAGTTACCAACACGAAATTCGTTACTCTAATGACCACCTTGGGTAAACTAGCAAATACAGTATTGGGCTACTGTAATTCGTTGCGATATAATTTACTTACGGACAGAAGCGGCGCTTGATAGCGCGGGAATAATACGGAGTGCTGCTGATTTATTGCACTTAGGTTTTTATATAGGTCTAAATTGTACCAAATTTTCTTATTGCCTGACTATAAGTTGTACGTGGTGTGTAGGTACACTTAGGCCGATCAGGCGATCACTAACGCGGCCTTTTACAGGACTAGCACTGAAGGGAAATTGCCTGGTGACTACTAGAGAGAAAATGCAAGGTATCCTAAGCCAAGTGCTATCAATTCATCTTTATATACTTACTCAGTGGCAAAAAAATGTCACAAAATTGTAGAACAGTTCATGAGAACCGACGCAAATTATCGCGATTTTTGTCAGCCAAGTGCGTGTCGGGCCACGCGCAATGTAGGATAGCGTCTACGGTGTCTTTTTAAAGTTGTTCCCAGAAAAATCTACAGAAAATCAAAAAAAAATGTCAATCGAGTAAGAAAGTTTCCTACTTTTTGGCGTGACGACTTTCCGCTTACCTTGTTTGTGCCTTTTTAGCTTAATGTCACGTCACGTCACATCATGTTGGATGGATCTACGTATGATTAAACTTGAAATAAGGGAAGACACATATTAAGAAAAGGTATGACTTTGTTACAAGTCGCGAAGCGCTGGAGACTAAAAATGTAAAACTTGTTGCAATGAGATGAACAGTATGAACACGGAAAATTGAGAGTTTGGCCCTCCGTATCAAAGCAATAGAACATTATTGTTTTTAAATTTCTAAAATACAATACTCGTATGGGTAAGTATAATTACAAATGCGATCCGCGTGATCGATTGCGAATCAGTCAATCATAAACGAGCTGCTGACCCTTTTTAGAGTTCCGCACCCGACGAGTCCAAACGGAGCCCTATTCCTGTCACTCGCGTATCTGTCTGTGGTCTGTCACACATTTTGTTCCGAAGAATATTTTAACTTTGCAATGACCCATGAACTTGAAATTTGGCGATAATTTTTATTATTACGTATAATTTACCAAAAAATACCAATATACTGAGAAATCACATTTGTTTTTTAGTTGTACGGAACCATCGGTGCGCGAGTCGCAGTCGCACTTGACCGGTTTTCAGTAGGGGTTATCTCACGGGTTATATATCTGATCGTAAAGGACTAGGAATGTTACTACTATGAACTTTGTTCTTATAAGCATAAATCAACCTCCTTCAGAAATACTACGCTTTTTTCAACGCAAAATACCATTTCAACCGTAGTTGTAGGCAAACATGCTTATTACGTAAGTATACCACGTGTATATCGCGCTGCTGTGGCGCCGAGGCGGCGTGTTGTGGGGCGCGGTCGCCATGGCAACCGTGCCCCCACCAGTGACCCGCCGACCCCAAAGTGACGAGCCACACTGTCATTGCAATTGGATTTTTGCAAGTGTCAATTACAAAAAGGTTTTCGACGCTGTGTAAGTGTAAACGTCCCAGTGGATGACATTTTAATTCCCAATAGTTGACACCTATCGTTCATCTCGATTGCTATTGAGTTAAGGTTGACAGTATAAAGTAAAGGGTCAGTGTACAGGACTGGTACGTTTACCTTACTTATTTACTTGAAAAGCGGATTATGCAAATGAAGTTACTTTGAAATGTGATATACCTACTTACTTGCGAATCCTACAATTACTTTAGTGTACCTAATTGTTTGTATTTTTAACACCCGACGCAAAAAGAGAACGGTGTTATAAGTTTAACGTGTCTGTCCGTGGTATCGTAGCTCCCAAACGGATGACCGATTTTCGTTTAGTTTTTTTTTGTTAGCCATGTTTCAAGGAAATCTGTTCAGCCGTTTTTAACATATTGAGCTTTGAAATGAAAATGCCAGAAGTTTTTCAACTTTTCTAAGTTGTAGTTATTATAACTGTGATAAGATAACATATTCGTATACATAAAGTAGCAATCAAAAGTATTTTGAGATATACAATTTAAGTAAATAAATAAATACTGATAAAATTAAAGCATTATTGTGTTATACCTATGTTTCCTGAGGTTATTTCACTTAAGTAGGTTATTTTACTTGCTGTTTGAACTACCTACTGAAAACATGCAAATTATTGTTTGAAATTGAAATACTAACATCATTGACATTGATCATTGATCATTGATAGTTCGATTTGTGTAAAAAAAAATGTTCCCTAATATTTATTTATTTATTTATTTATTATTTATTTATTTATTGATTAAAAATACCATTACATAATTAACATGTCCAATATGTTTAATATGTTTCAAATTACAATAAAAACGTAATAAATAAAATATAGTTTATGATTGAGCCATTAAGTAAAAAGTAAGTTATCTAACCTTATCCATTAAAATTTAAAAAGTCCTTTGCAAGATTCGAAGAAGTAGGTGTAGGTTTTAAAAGTATAAACGAGAGGGTGCAATACTCGCCAACAAACTGTATATACAGTTGGTCGAAATAAATGTAAGTTTTATTTTTTGACTTAAAAAATAATAAATATAGTAAGTTCGCTCTTTTAGATAATAATGCCATAAACCGTTTGTCGTACAACACTATGCAACGTCAACAGTTGGATCTTTTTACAACAAACGTTTATTTTGGTTCACATTTCCTATGTTGTTGTTGTTCATTGGAATACCGGACCGTCTCTGCAGACTTCTGCGTAGTTATCTGTTTGGCTAGGAATTCATTTTACTGTCAACTGTGGTAAGTAACATGGCCTGCCTGGCCCATGATGATATCCATATTGCAGTAACTACTGTATGCATTACTGTCATTCATGTATACTTATTTAATTGACTGAATCTTATGCAAAACATTTACAACTAAAAAAATATCACTGTTGATGAAGTATAAGAAAATATTGCTTAATCTTAATTAATGAAAAAATAGAAGGCAGATAAGATTTTTTTCGTGTTAGCTAATATTCATCATCATCATCCTCCTAGCGTTATTCCCAGTACAGTTAGCAAATATTGGTTTAAGAAAATTTACAAATATTTAATTGCAATACCTGTAATTGTCTAGCCTATGTCCTGCAGTGGACGTCTTTCGGCTGACATGATGATGATGATGACAGCAAATTCTCAAATCGAAAAACCGTTGGTAACGCCAGGTTACTGTAGTCGCTAGCGTCCATAGGCTATGGTGTCTGCTTACCATCAGACAGGCCGTATGCTTGTTTGCCACTGTTGTAGTATAAAAAAATGCAATAGTGGCAACAAATGTCACACACGGTGTCACATCCCTAAAGTCTTGTCTAGTCGTCGACGTACTTGGTGTTATGAAAACGATTCCTCAGTCTTTGGGAAGCTTCAGGTGCTTGTGTATGGCCGTACACTGCGGGACACCGAAAACTATCCTATACTATTAAACGAACAACATTTATATATTTATTTATATGTTTGTAATTGAAATCTCGAAAACCGCTCTATCGATTTTAATGAAATTTTCAATATAGGGGTTTTCGGGAACGAGAATAATATCTAGCTTGGTCTTACCTTCGGGAAAACTTTTATTCTCCGGAAAAACACGAGCGTAGCTCGGTCGCCCAGGTACTAGAAAATAATCAGTGATTATGATTAAGCATCATATTAAAGATTTCTGTTTATTAATAACGGGATTGCTCTTGGCCAGCATCTAGCCAGGAAGCAAAGATGAGGCCGACGATGAAGCGAGCTCACCCAGAAGATGCCTATTCACTCGATTATTCATTCTAATATTATAGATGCTGAAGTAGCTTTGTATGAGTATTTTAGAGATAACTAGTTTGAGCCCTCTGGAAGGACATAGGGTAGCTTTAACCTTACAATTACTGTTCGAACCGGGATATATGAATGTTATATTTATTTCGGCGCTGTTGCAAGCACCATTTTCAAGGATTAACACCCCGGATATATACCCCGTTTTGAACAGTAATTCTTACCTACCTCGGAAATCATCCTTTAAATTTTAAACAACTTGCATGTAAATTTCATTACCTTAAGGGTTACGGGCTACCGAGGTAAGACGAGTGCCCTCAAACCTGGCAATGTAATGACTACTGCAATAACATGCATGCAAGTTCTTAAAAATATTATTCGCCTTTGAAAAGGGAGTGAAATTTCTATGGGAATGCGATCATTGATGTACCAAATCACCTGTAGCAAATCTAAGTACGAGTTGAGTGTGAGTGTGAGTGTAAGTGAGAGTTGCTCTAATAGCGTATTTGTCATTCGATTTTATACAGGTGTTTTATTAAATAAAGTCGATAACAATTAATAAGTTCTATGCGGAAGAAGTCACGGGTAAAGGATTGTAGTACGAGTACATAAAGATATGTATATTCTATGTAAATTATTTATTTGTGGAAAAACAACAAAAATTCAACAAAACTGTTTATTAAAAATGTAAAATAAAAACCGTTCACGGTATATTTTATATTTTGAGTGGCGAAACCGTAATACCACGGTAAATACTTATACTGGCAAAACTTGTGAAAGTCCTTCACTAATAATAATCTATTCTATATAATGTTTATTGTACCAACCAACAACACAGATGTCGGAAAACAAAGAACCTGTTCTGAGCCAGAAACTTCAGAACCATAGTTTATGTTTTGCAATAAACAAAATTTCTCCCCATACGTCACTGTTATTATGGGGTATTATAATTGGGCTGGGAATAAGGTACGGTAATTGGGCGTCCCTTAGTAGAGATACGTTTTCAGAGAATTCTGCACACATGAAAATACGCAGTGCCTTTAACCAACACCGTACGTATTAATATTAGATTGTCATTTCAAATTGCCACGCATTGTACTGTTATTACGCAACCTTGCATTTTTGCATAATTTAGCAGCGTAAAAGTGTGTCAGCTAGATTGTCCGTAAGTGTAGCTCTTTCCATACGTTTCTCGGCAAATGAGCGAGTCACGTGTCAAAAGGCCAAAGGGATGATTATGAACTGACTTGGACGTTTTTATGCGAAATTGTATTTGAGTATTCGAGTTAAAACATAGGAACGCAGAGTTATGAAGCTTTGCAGGATTAATACGAGGATTTCAGTCGTCAGTTTCGAAATTCTCTTTTGTAATATTTGTCTCTGCCATGCAATTTATGATTTTTACTTTTTTGGAATGTAGGTAATGCCCTTTAGCCCGAAGTCATTTGATGTTACTAAATTCAGATAATGACATAAGTTAAATTGAATCAGGGTTGTTTAACTTTGTACCCCAAATAAATATTATTTTACGTAGTATTTAATTAATGTTGCATGTCCATGTGGCATATACACTTGACTCCAACAAAAATCAGCAATTTAATGTCACGCAAACGGATTCTTGAAAAAGTTCTTCAAAAAGTAGTTTAAATAACCCACATTACTATTAAATGAGCAATCCAATGATACACCACACGATGGGTTTTGCTATGCAACTAAATTTATCTCGACTTATATAGGAGGACGCTAAATTATTTTGTATAAAATTTTATTCTCCTGTTTTCTGGCGTAATAGATATGTATACATATGCTAAATCACAGATTTCTATTAGTAGTAGCGGTTACTGAGCTAAGCCGCGGTCAGAAGGACGGACATGCCGACATTGTAGGGTTTCCTTGTTTACTATGGAACCCTAAAAAGGAAGACGATAAATTTATCTCAAATTAGTCACCTGGACAAAACATTCAAGGTTAGAATAAGGTAAGCTCAAAATTAAAATAATAGTCATCTCTACACGCATTTATTAAAGTGACGCATTTCCATTAAAAGTTGCCGCCAGCAAAGGCTTTCGGCATACAAAAGGACAACATTCATCTATAGAGCTCTTATGCATCTCTATTGTCCTGCAGCACGTCACTGAGCAAATGCTTAGCTTTTAATTTATTCTAGGCCTCTCATGGACGGTTTTCCAATAAGTTTACTCGTATGTTACCTAACAATGATACCATTGCTTGCTCTGTAGATATTTGGTACAGAGTAAGGTTGTCAGAGATTCCGAAGATGCACTTTGTTGCGAGTGAGGAACTACCATTTGTCTCTGGGTATCAGCACAACGCATCTTCAAACAGGGGTGTTTGCTGATATCAGGCCGGCGATATACATATTGTCCACAGTAGACACAGTCGTGGCATTAAAAAAAATCGCATTGGTAAACGATTCACTTCAACAAAATGAAAATCAGAAAACTTCTCAAACGGCAACTATTTCATGTAAATATAAAAATATGCGTACGAAAAATTACGCGCGCGTAAATCGCAATAATTTTAACGTCATTCCGCGGGCATTAACGTTTTTTACGCGGTTGCGTTTACAAGTTATTGTTGCGTTTTATCCTGCAATGCGGCTGGTTTTTTTGACATTTATCATATCGCGAACGACGCTGCCTTAATAGGCTTTTTGGAACATTACCAGGTTGGCCGGCAACGGCTGAAGTGCAGTCCGAATTTGCCACGAAATTCATCGTGACCAGTTCGTTGAATTTTGTTGTAGGTAGTCGTTTATCTGGATAAAGCCCACTGAAATAACTGATATATTCTATATGCCTCATTATCATTATCATTATAAAATTTCTAGCTTGTGTATATCATATTGTTGAATCTATGAAACAGATATGTTTTTATTTTGACCCGACTGAAGACAAATATTGTTTAGTCACTCTTTGTGTCATCATATTAATTTAAGAACTAGGCTCTTTTCGGTAAAGCAATCACCCTGTATCCGTCCTCTAAGATGTAGTTATCTCTGCGGCATCCTAAAGATTTGCAAAGGGTATTTCCAAACCTCTTCTAAACCTCTAATTTCGCTTAACTGTCCACTGAAAGAAAGAAAACAGTTTTATTTCGTAAAACTCTTCTATCTTAAATCAGACATTCGCTGCGGGATCAATGATTATTTAAACGTGCCTTCCATATTAGGGAACCCTTGAGTTAAGGCACCACTCGAAATTGCCACCCATCCTCCCATGCCAAAACTGGGCACTTGCCGATGTTGCTTAACCTCCTGGGCCGTCGTTGGTCCACAGGCATCGCTAGGCCATGAGTGCTTCAAAATAAATACATAATAGTAAGCTCGCTTTAACGTCGGCCTCATCTTTGCCCCTTGGCTAGATGCTGGCCAAGAGCAATCCCATTTTTAATAAAATAAAAAACAAAGAAAAATATGACTCACTATTATACGTAGGTAGGTACTTATAAAAATGCGTAATGTTAAAATATGGTACAGGTTAATATGATACAGCGAGTAAAATACAGACCATAGAAAGTAGTAATTTCTCCCGAGATGGCTCAAGTCAGTAAAATGTTTTCTAACAAAAATAACCCACTTTTCTCTCTAAATATTATTTTCCTTTAATTTATAAACCAAAAGCGCAAAAGTCTCCCCAGTGTTGTTGTTGCTAAAATTATGTTTCTTTTACAAGAATACAGAAGCCAACATTAATAAAATACTTTAGTGAAGAAGCGTGAAAGTTTTTTGTTCTGCTCCTTGAAACAAGTTGGCGTTTTTGTCGGCCGTCTTATAATAACTGCACGAGGAATTTAATAAAACATTGTCTGTTTTTAAATCATGCTGCACGGCAATTTGCACAATCATCAATTACTTAATGTTGCGGAATGATACTTGCTAGTAATAGCTTTAATATAACTTTACAAGTTGTATAATCTAAATGGAGCAGTGGAGGAAAATCTCAAGCTATAAGAAAGAAGTACGGAAAGTTGTTCTTAGAAGATTCACGAGGCTGATTTGTAGAAAAAATGTTTAAACTCAAAGACATGGATTATACATCGTATGTAGATAGGCTGCGAATTATGTTCACTATTATTAAAATAACAAATATACACCCTACCTACCTAATATATACCTTGGACTAGATGGAAAATCAACGGCGAACTCCGCTGATCGTTCCCTGTCTGTGCGGGTTCTTATAGTGTTGTAAGTGGATGGGAAATTAACTGAACGACAGATGCAAAAATAATAATTTGCTATATTTTCCTGTTTAAGCACCACATTAGACTTAATGTTTGTTATGCTCAAGGCGGAGATCTTTCTGTAATCCTTTTGTAACCAGGTGCGGCCCAGACTCTATCAGTAATAATTACCTTCATCATAATCAGCCGAAGGAAGTCAACTGCTGGGCATAGGCCCCCCCAAAGACTTCCACGCTACGCTTTACTGTACGTGGTCGCCACTCGAGAACCTTTCCGCCCCGAAGGCCATCGGTTCTACGTGCTATATGCGACGCCCACTGGCATCTAAGTTTAGCGATAATGACCTTACTAATTCCATTTATATTGACGGTGCTCCTAGTAGATGAAGTGTCGGGATCAGAGTCGAAGGAATTACAGTATTATTCATGTCAGGTGACAGTTATAAATTTGCGGGCATTTAAGGGAATTAAGAGTTATAATTTTTTGTATTTATTTTAGCGAAATATTTTAACGGGCTTATGATAAAGATTAGCTGAACCCGAAAGGGTATTAAGACCCCAGTCCATTGACTGCGAAACAAAAATATGTTCCAAGGATCTTCCGTCGGCGACTTGAGGTTTCGGTCCATAAGTATATGTGTACATACCGACGAATAATAATACCTTTGTCTGATATAACTAACTGATGATGAAAGTTAATCTGCTTGTCAGTCATATCTACGTGTAATTTACTCGATAATCCTACTCGATGAACATATGAGACCGAACGATAAAACAGTCCGTTAAAATAAAATGATGGTGATATTTCTATCAAAAATCTTTGCATAACGGGACATTCGGCAACACAAGAAATTACAGAATCTATGGAAAAATAAAAATTTCAGCTCTTTACGTTGCGAGTGCTGAGAGAAAAAACCATCGCAATGTATCGTGGGGTGGGATCTTACGAGCCGTGTTACTGGATGAGTGCCCTTACGGTTACAGTACAGGCCTGCTCGACCGAATAATGTTAATTTCATCAACATCAGGAACTTTTAAAAGCCGGCCCCACTCGCGACGAATGAAATCACGGCCTACTAAAGTATATTTCACCCTTTTGACGACACATTATGTACATTCACAGCGCGTAACGACACAGGCTCGGCTCACAATTTCCATTAAGGCTTTCCGTAATAGGAACAGCCCAAATTTTAATATTAGTGTTGAAATTTCGACCCTAATTTCTGCTCGGGTGAGTCGTTTTTGTATCGAAAGGGTAGGACGTTTTGCGTTTCGAATGGTTCGGCGTGGCCGCTCCCCGTGTAACACACATCGTATTAGTGAAGGACGGTATCTTACTGCAATTAGCTTCAGCTTTTTAGGAGTGCCGTTTGTGTTATGAGACTTGTCTGGTGATTTAAGGCCAGGGTTATATTACGTCGGTGTTAAATATGATAATTAGCTGCTTTATGGGGTTTGTGTGTTGGGATTTTTCAGGGTTGACGGTTTCTGCGGATTTATTCCACAATGTTAATTATGCATTGATATTAGTCATAGAACACCACGTTTTATACATACTTACTAACCTACTTTCGAATCTAATGTTAGTAGATCATTTCGAAAGATTCCCATGCAATGCCATGCGATTTCAATGGTCTATCGAGTCGTTTAAATATTGGTAGTTGTTAACCTACTATCCTACAGTATTAAAAGCGACAAAAAGCGTAAAGTTAATTTTAAGCAAACTGCTGAAATCGTCGTAGATTTCAATCAATTGCGTATTTTAAAAATTCCAGTTGAGGTGAAATCATGTACTCGTAATATGTATACTTAAATATACCTAGTTAAGCCGTATTTAACTGAAAAAGATTAAGGTTTTCAATCTATGACATACGTAATTTAAAAAAAATCTCTTTTCATGCTTGGTATACTTGTCACAAATAAATAAGGTTCCGGTCACTTAGGGCCACTTTTAATAATAAATAAATATTATTAGACAATTTTTTACACAAATTGAACTAGTCCCATAGTAAGCTCAATAAGGCCTGTGTTATTTATTTATTTATCAGACACACCAACAAGATACAAGGCTTATACATTTATAATGATAAGATAACAGATGAAACAAGGCTTGCCTGTATCTGTTATGGGTACTAGACGACGATATAATTAATAGATATATAGAAAACATCCAAGTCTCAGGAACAAATGTTTCTGCTCACCACAGAAATAAATGCCCTTACCGGGATTCGAACCAGCTTGCTTCGGAGGCAGCGTCACTATACCAGCTAGGCTAAACAGGTAATTAATTTTCTTAATACACCGTGAATTTTCCACCATTCAACCACACACTAGGGATCTACTTTGAGCAGGATCTTCACCGCTATTGCTTCGAATAAAGTTTAATCTCACTAAATAAACATTGCATTTCTTAGAAAAAAATACAAAATGTGCTTAGGTCATAGGAAATAAAAACCCAAGTTTACATCGCAACCTTTTCTTTGTTATTTCAAAAGTAATTTAATTCTCAACAGAGTACTTTGTGAGCAGCGTATTTTGCCTGGTTTTTAATAATTAACTCGAGGGATAGACTAGGCAGAATGAAAGAAAGCTAGGAATGGCAGAATTAAGTAAATTTAATAAAAATGCAAAGTGAATCTCCGTTTACTGTGTATTTAACGAGTTAAGCTTGTATTTGCTTATCCGTTCCGCCGGCCAGGGATAATTATTTATTAATACTGTCCCTAACGCGTGTGCTTATAATATACGACACGACTGTACAGTAAAGAACATAATTTTTAAGAAAAAAAAGCCGACTTCAATGGGGGGGGGGGGGGGGGGGGGAGTCCGGTGAAAGATTATTAATCTTAGATGGTGCTCTCTTAGATTCCATACAATAAAATACAAAAATGGCTATAAGTATGTTTATAATGGTAGAAGACTAATTACCCTCAATTCCTCATAAAATCATGGAAAAACCTTGCTTGCTTGACAAACAAAACGAAGAGAACAAATCGCCAAACGTGAACTACGCGTCGTTGAAGAGTTCCGTTCTGATCATCATCAGCAGTTCCACTTCATCAAATGTCACTTTTATGAATGAAAATGCTTGATTAGTTCATGAAAATACTAAAATCACTATTTGTGTGCCTTTCACATTTGAGGAGTTTCCTCGATTCCTAATGGATCCCATCATCAGAACTCGAGCATGACAAAAATCAATCGTGAAAATAGAACTTGCTTAACAAACACAGCTAGAAGGACAAATCGCCAAACGTGAACTTTTCGTCGTTGAAGAGTTCTGTTCTGATCATCATCAGCAGTTCCACTTCATCAAATGTCACATTTTTGTATGATAATGCTCGATTTGTTGATAAAAACACAAAAATCACTATATGTTTGCCTTTAAGATTTGAGGAGTTCCCTCAATTCCTCATGGATCCCATCATCAAAAATCGAGCATGACAAAAATTAATCGTGAAAATAGAACTTGCTTAACAAACGCAGCTAGGAGGACAAATCGCCAAACGTGAACTTTTCGTCGTTGAAAAATTCTGTTCTGATCATCATCAGCAGTTCCACTTTATCAAATGTCACATTTTTGTATGAAAATGCTCGATTTGTTGATAAAAACACAAAAATTACTATATGTTTGCCTTTAAGATTTGAGGATTTCCCTCAATTCCTCATGGATCTCATCATCAGAAATCAAGCATGACAAAAATTAATCGTGAAAATAGAACTTGCTTAACAAACACAGCTAGGAGGACAAATCGCCAAACGTGAACTTTTTGTCGTTGAAGAGTTCTGTTCTGATCATCATCAGCAGTTCCACTTCATCCAATGTCACATTTTTGGATGAAAATGCTTGACTTGTTGATAAAAACAAAAAAATTACTATATATTTGCCTTGAAGATTTGAGGAGTTCCCTCAATTCCTCATGAATTCCATCATCAGAACTGCGTTTTGACAAAAACGGGACCAACTTGGATATATATACTTACAATCAAAAAAGAATTTTCTAAATCGGGTAAGAAATGACGGAGTTATGGACTAACAAACATTAAAAAAAAAAAAAAAAAAAACATACAACCGAATTGATAACCTCCTCTTTTGAAATTTTGAAGTCGGTTAAAAAGTAAGGTGAAAGGGTGCTTTAATGTGTCCACTAGCGCCACTCGTAAATAATTGTGATTAATTAAATTTCATCATCCTCCTAGCGTTATTCCCAGTACAGTTGCATCTTGAAGGATGCCTGGGGTCAGGTACCTAATTCCAAGAATTATAGGCACTAGTTTTTACGGAAGCGACTGCCATCTGACCTTCCCTCCCGAGGGGGAAACTAGACCTTATTGGGATTAGGCTTGTCAAGTGAGTGGGCAACTTGACTGTTAGAGGTTCTCAAGCCGCCCGAAGGCCTCTAACTTGGCTTAACGACTGCTATCATAGACAGCAACCGGGATCAACGGCTTTACGAGCCTTCCAAAGCACGGGAGCGCTCAGTTAGTAACCACTCAACTCAAAGCCGTTAGCCTTCCATTTAAATTTAAATTTTACGATATTGAAAAAAGGGGGTCACTATGTAATGTATTTTGTATTTAGGTACCTTTTGAATACATCAAAATAGTTTTTACGTTGCTAGATTTGTCGATCTAGGGGTTCAAAAATAAAATGGCCGTTTTTAGGTACTTTGAACTAGTGGACACGTTAAAGTACCCTTAACTTACCTTTGCTCTTGACTGTACAGTTACAGCCGGTCAAAAGAGAGGTACTACCGCTTATTGTCTACTATTTGTATATCATCATTGGCCTTACTCATATATGATTTATATCTATGACTTCTATGAATTTAACCGGCATCCATATTTGAGGTGCAGCGGGCGTATGATGGTTGCCATTTCATAACTTATCGTCACATTATGATAAGTCTGCGAGTGCGAGAGTGACGGGCGTCTTATCCACGACGATAAGTGATAAAATGGCAACCATCAATACGCTCGCTGGACTTACGGAAATTTCTTGTAACACCGATTCGGGAGCGAATCCACGGCCGCATAACTAACACGTAACGCTCCATCCGAAGTTGAAAGAGGAGGAGCTGTGCGCTGCTAAAATTCACGCCTGAGGGAAAAGATATCAAACCAAGTTTTATCATGCTCCACTATTCCTGTGATCAATGATCACGATCTTGCGACTCTTCTTCCCAGGTTGTGGGGGTGGACCCTAAAGGTTACCATGTCACGTTTATCGTTGTCCTTAAAGCTTGAAACGCATAGAGCGGGCGCGGTGCGGGGTGGAGGCGGTTTTGCATTTTTGATCTTTCCGAAACTGTAGACTGTCGATTACTGCTTCATATGTCACACACGCCGCCTCCGCTCTACCGTGCTACCGAATATCGTGTTCTGGCTTTTTTGGTGCAACGTGCTCCGGACCGCGTTTGCTTTACCGAAAAATCGCCTCCGTACCGCATCGACGCTATGCCGTGCTCTGTACGTTTCAAGCTTTAAGCGTAACTATTTCGCTCAGGAGAGTTTTACATGAGAATCGCTGCACACTTGGCTGTGGATAGGGCACATTGCTCATAAAACAACATTATACTTCTTTTACATTCTTAACCTTCGAGGCTACTTCATTCTTGCTCCAAACCCAAACTCCCAAGCGATATTGAACCGTTAAGTCTAAGGAGAAACTTTGCCTCCTTGTGCGTGTTCTATCGCTTGTATAATGGATTGTGCTCTGAAGAACTGTTCGACATGATGCCCACGGCCGCTTTCTACCATCGCACTGCTCGCCGTCGGCAGGAAATTCATTGTCACACTTTAGAACCTAAATGATCGCGTACGTTACGGTTTCAGAGGAGCTTCCTCCCTCGGACGCTGCTTTTGTGGAATGAGCTCCCTGTTGAGGTTTTCCCGAGGAACTACAGTATGGGGTTCTTCCAGAAAGAAGTGTATACATTTTTAAAGGGTCGATAACGGGCATGTGACACCCTGGAGTTGCAGGCGTCCATAGGCTGCGTACGCTGTTTGCCACCGACGTGGTATAAAAAAAAAACATGTTATCTATTACCATCCGTCATAGGGCTCCCGTGCGCCATGTGATTTTCTGAACACTTAACATAAACACACTTTCTTTTATGGTCATTGGTCAGTCGATTCGAAAGGTATCGGAATCGTCACGTTGTCTGATCGTAGGTGCCCGCCTGACCCAAATGAAATGGCGAACTTTGGCCGTCATGCACCAGGCGGAAGAGGTCCCGAAATTATAAAGGTCTGATGATAATAGTCAATTTTACATTTCGAAACTCGTTCGTATGTTTTATGCAATGGTAAAACATTTCTCAAACTAAATACTAGAAAATATCTACAGAAATGATTACCCTCCACAGTAAAAAAAACAGATACACTTTGTATGAAAATTCAATACAAAATGTACCCGTTATTTTTTCTCTAGAGTGTATTATAGCCCATTTTCATTCGTAATTAGGTGTTAAACAGTCTAATTTGGATTTGATATGTCCAACGTATTGTATTGGTACCTAAAGTAATGTAACATGTTTTAGAGGAACAGTGGAGACTGAACAATGAACATGGGTATTCAATTAAGTGCCCACCCTTTACTCCAATAAACTAATTCTATGAAAAGGATGTATACTAGCTGCTGTTTCTGTATAGTTGATATTTTTACTATTTTTATGGGTTGTTTGAGGTGGTATTACTGTGGATTATACAGAGCATTTGGAATTAAAAATAAATCAGTTTATTGGACCTGAAGAAGTCATAAGTTTGTTTAGTACACAATCATTTAAGTAAGAAAAGTCGGGTTATGTAAACGTGTTGTGAAAATAAATGTAAGATGTATACTACAACGGACTGTAAATAAACCCGATTCCGTAATGTAAGTTTTGTAGCTGGAATATTTTTATGCGAATTAAAATGTGCTAATGTTTTTCATGAATGCAATTTTACGTTTATTCTTTAAGATATAATTTTAAGTGGGCAATAGATTATGCGATGATTATTTTTGTTTAAGGGTAGGGTTTTATAAAGATACGCTAGGCCAACTTCAAATCAAATTTTGGTAGTTTAGTACGTTTTTGACATCTCTTACCTGAGGTGTAACGGATCTTGAGTCCTAACGCTCATGAAGGCAGAGTCGATTTAGCGCCCACATACGTGTCGATAGAATTTCAATCTTAGTTCTGCGATTTAAGGTTCGAATTAGATTACATTTTCGTAAAAAGTAACTTGCCTTGAAATTAATCACATAAACGTGACTATCCTGTACGTATATTTTGCTTTTCTCGTCTCACAGAATAGTATAATTTGGTGGTGCATTTTTAAGGGCTAGTAGTCATTTACCTACTATCAATTTTATTATGCAATCAAAATCACTTCCGATAAAGATGTAAGAAAACTTTACATATTAAATATAACCCCAAAAGCGCACAAAAAAAAAACCGTCTCTAAACCTGTTACTTTATCTACTCGTAGTCGTAGGAGAAACAAGTCAAAAAAAATTCACACTCCGACAGTGAAAACGGCTTTTGCGAGGAGACAACAAACAGCACAACCTGCGAAACTATATAATGTTATAAATAAAGAAATGGACATTTACCCCCCTATTTTGCGTTGGAAAAATACGTTTACGTATCCCACCCGGTAAAGATCTGGGTAGGTATGACGGACTATCCGGTTAGACCGTACTACCGTCTAAAAACCCAACGATTACCGGCTACGCCTTTAGTGGGACGCCGCAGGATCGCAGATAGCACTCTACTGCGACGCAACGGCGGGTGGCCCGCCAAATTGCAGGCCGCTCTTCATGTCGGGCATTTGCCAGGGTGCCCCTAACCTCTATTTCACCCGTGTGAGATGTTGTGGGTCCCCCCGCCTCCACACGGTTCTACTTCTATGTATAAGCAGGTGGGCATATCGCCGGCGCCTGCCTTCTCACCTGCGCCTACGTAGCGGGTGTGCGGCAGGATCGCGTTCCCGCAGCCGCTCTGCGGCCTCCTTCTGCGAAATTACGTCTTCACAGAAAGAAGACACAGCTTCCCAGCGCCTGTCGCTGTCGAGCATTGCACCTACTAAACTAAGTAGCGATAGGTCAGCTCCCACATCGTCCCTCAGTTCGGCTTGACAGGGTTCCCAGGCAGGGCACTCCTCGAGAGTGTGATACACCGAATCTACCTCGGTCCACACTCATGACAATAGCGTAGTTCCTCTCGTCCGATCCGGTGCAGGTACTTTCCGAAACATCCGTGCCCGGTAAGCACCTGCACCAGCCTGAACGTGAGAGCCCCGTGACGCCGCTCCACCCAGCGATCCAGGTGGGGGCGGTTAGCCTGCACTGTCGTAAGACCATATGCTACTGTCTCTAGGTCTGCCTCCCATTTTTGTAGCATATTGTTTTGGGCCAAGTTCCGAACTCTTTCCACCTCCTCCCTACTAGGAAACTGACCGTCCGCCCTTTGCCCAGCCTTGAAGGCGTGTACCTCCGCGAGAACTGCGGCTTGAAGCTCCCATGGGGGATCCGCCGCCAACTTCGTTGCTGCCGCCCACGAGACTGTACGGTAGGCTCGCAGTACCCTTGTATCTATTGCCCTTTGTGGCCTCCTGAGAAGGGCTTTGTTTTTGCAGTGAGTGAATCTGCCTACACGGGGGCTCCGTACAAAGCCATGCTGCGCAGAACTCCAGAGTACAGCCGCCGGCACTGCTCATCGGGTCCTCCAAGATTGGGCAGTAATCGACCTAACGCTCCGGCGGTGGATCAATCTTGAGCCAAGGGCGGCGAAGTGGGCCCCAAAACCCCATTTGCCATCGAGCGTTAGTCCTAGGTAAAGCATCTGGCTCCTCACTGCAATGGCTTCACCATTAACTGTTATTTGAGCGCCTCGCGTAGGCCCCCTGCGTGCACCATGGAGAAGTATGGCAACGCATAGACTAAGCCGGCGTACGCGAAATGTCACCATTTCAGTTCCTACTTCAGCTATTCGGGCTGCTTCATCAAATGTCCAACCCCTGCAGATGACGAGCGTATCATCCGCGTAGCAGACTACTCCCATCCCGGGGAAGAGTGGCCCCCTTAGGAGCCAGTCAAACCCAATGTTCCAAAGCAGGAGACCTAAAACCGAGCCCTGTGGTACGCCAGGCTCAACCAGCCTCCGCCACATCCTTCCGTTTGCTCCTTCCCAAAGCACCTGACGGTCCTGGAGATATGCGAACAACAACCGCTCGAGATAGGTAGGCACTCTATGATAACGGAATGCCTCAACCAGTGTTATAGGCGGAATACTGTTGAACGCGTTCTTGATGTCCAGAGAAACCATGACTACGTTCCCTTGCCCAAATGCATCGCTCACGAATTTTTTTAGGTACAATAGGGCATCAATTGTCGATCGTTTGGCTCTAAACCCATACTGTAACTCTGAAATGTCCGGTCCCACGTCTTCCAAGTGACGGACAAGACGAGCCGCGAGAATTTTCTCAAAAAGTTTGCCCACCTCGTCCAGCAGCACTATGGGTCTGAAACTCGAGGGCTGGCCAGGAGCGCGACTTTCCTTAGGAATGAGACATACCCGTCCCTCTTTCCATAGCTTCGGGACTTGTCCAACGCGGAAGCACTCGTCAAACAATTCCCGCAGCCATTCCTTTAAAAACTTGGCGACCACGAATAGTAGGCGTCCCGGCACCCCGTCAGGACCCGGGGCGGTTCGCTTGCCTCGAAGTTTGAGAAGAGCTGCGTCAATTTCTCCACTCCTTTAGTGCCTTTTGCGCCTCTTGATACAATTCTTGCAGCTGGTTTTCTATATCTATGTCCAAACCCACCCGTATACGACATCGGACATATCTTATGCGAGCTGCGTTTCTCGCTGCGCGTAGGGTGCCGATTTCCGGAGTCCACCAATATACTTGCCGCCTTGCTGGCCGTCGTCGCACTCTGGGCATGGACGCATCACATACCTCTCTTAGGGAAAAGCGCAAGCGGTTTGCAAGCTCATCAACGCTGTTGCTACCTTCTGTGTTTGTCGTCTGATTGGACCAGCGTTGCACAATGGTCGCTTCAAGGGCCAATTCTTTGTCCATCTTTGTCCAGGACCAGCGGGTAAAATGACTGGGCTCTCTCGGGGCAGTCCCTTGTCCAGAAGAGGATGACACCCTGAGCGGATGTACAAATGATCAGATAGGGTCTCGACCTCCTCTTCGACTTTCCATCCTACTACCCTTTGAGCAACGTTGTGGGTGGCAAAAGAAACATCCACCACGGACCCCCTCTGATATCGGACGCATGTCTGGGCGCTTCCCCTGTTTAGTAGGGCCACATTTGCCTGAAGAGCCCATAATTGAAGGGCTCTTCCGCGCGAACTTGTGACGGTGTCTCCCCACTCGTTGGACCTTGCGTTGAAGTCCCCAAGAACGAGAATTGGCCTGGGGACCACCGCTCGCCGCTCAAATTGGTCTAAGGGACGGTTGGGCGAGAAGTACGTTCCGATGATTACGTATTCCTTCCAGCCGGCCACCACATATCCAGACTGTCTTTCAAGAGATTCCAGTGGTGCCCTCCCATCCGATCGTATGGTGATTGCTAATACGCCATCTAAATCACCCACCCAATGTGGCTGAGTGGGGTTCAGGTATGGCTCAGCCATCACCGCAACGTCTACCTGCCACTCTAAGGACTGCAGAAATAAATCCTGTGTCCACAGTGGTTTAAGTTTCCCTTGAGAAAGTTGACATGTCTAAACTGGTTCATTCCGACATTTCACCCCTCTCCGTGCTCCGTCCATCTGTCTCAGCATTGACAGCCCTAGTTAGTGCCACCTTCCCCCTTACCACCGAGGGGCGACAGACTGTACTCCCCATAACGTGTTCCGATGGCCGCCCAACATCGGCACATACTAGACACCGAGGTTTTTCCGACTTACATGTTGCAGCCAAATGTTCTTTGCTTCCACAACGGTAACAGACGTCTCCTCGGTCCGTCGGCGATGGGCACATGGGCCGCAAAGGCCGCTTATTCAGTGCCACCACTCGTGCCGAACTCCATCCCACCAGAATATGTCCGGCATCTAGGATAGTCTTGGGCGATGCCATCGGGCAGTGTACTACAACAGCACCCATCCCTCCGGGACCACGTTGTATCGTTCTAGCCTTGACCAGATCAACGGCACCTTTGCGACGGCCGCAGCTACCTTTTCGCTGGTGACCGAGTCGTCCAGGTCTTGAATTCTTACATCGACGCGTTTAACCGGTCGAGCAACATCCGCCATACCCTGCAGCACGGGTCGCAGTTTTTCCGCAAATCTATCCGCGTGAGCGGGGTCTATATCTTTAGGTAGCTCCAGCATGCGCGCTCCTGTTATAGTTTGACGAAATCTGAGACCGTTTGCCGAGAATTCAACTAAATTCACTGCTTTTTCGGCTTTCTCTAATACATCGGCGTAACTGACTCCTTTTTCTACCGCTTCGGGCTGCAGCGTTATGACAACAGCGACCGTTCTTGGGGGTCTGAGCTTAGGCTTAGCCTTGGGCGTTGAGCCCCGGTCAGGTGCCACTTGCTTGACATTTGTTACCCCCGAAGAATGAAAAGAGATGGCTTCCTTTTCTTTCCCTTTCTTCTTCTTTTTTTTTTTCTATTTTGGACGGGGATGTACTCCCCATCATCTGGCTGGTCTCTGTTGGACTCACCATCAATCAGCTGGTCCCTCGAATCGATTGGTCCCCTGGATTCTTTATGTTATCGTGCAATCGGGGCCGAGGAAGTTGATGGTGCCTGGACAACCTCCTGCCCCTGCTGTTTTTTCTGGTTAGAGCAAGTGCCCGCTACCTTACCGCCTGACCTTGGGTTTGTAGCCATCTTGGAAGTCTGAGTTGGCTTCGATGGGGTTTGAACCTTCTCTCTGTTCTTATCCAGCACTAACGGCGGGCGATACGTCTTCTGGGGAACAAGTCGATCCTCAATTCCTTCGATTCGAAGGATAGCATACAACATAGCTCCAACTGAAGAAATAATCGAGTTTTTCAACTCTTCTAGTAGTGCTTCCTCCCTGGAGGGTTGAGCTGTTGCGCTGTTAAAGCAGGACGCCTTCATCTCCGAAACTCTCGACGGTGAGCTTTCAGCTCACCCTTGAGGGCCTCAACCTCCCTACGGAGTCGACCATTGTCTTCCCTGAGCCGAAAAACAAAAACCTATTATGAAACAGAAAAAAAAAAACATTATTAAACAACACCTGAAACCTACAACTTATTACATACTCAAAGAAAACACACACACGCACACGCACACACACACACAAATGCCCGTGTCTGTGCGGACCCATGTATGTCCTTAATCTACGACCAAGACCACCGGGGAATGGGCAGCAGCATTCCTAGACTGCGGTGGAGATACTGCGATCGCCAACCCGCATGCCAAGCGTGGCGATTATGGCATTTACCCCCCATGAAGTTGGGGGAGGCCTATGTCCAGCAGTGGACGTCCTACGGCTGATGTGGTGGTGGTGCGGACCTAACCGCTCGTTTCTTATAAAGTAAAATCCCTTGTTAAATGTTAAGTTTTTATGTTTAACTGTTTAAATTTACGTACTTATATAATTTGGTTTTACGAATTGTTATTAATACCCGTAAACTAAAATCACAATTAGCAACATGTGGAGGAGCGGTGTCTCTTAACACAAGCATATTTAAATGCTTAAAAAGAGGCTCCAATTCAACTAAGTATGTGAAATAAGCATGATAATGAATAAATGATTTTTGTTTTTTTATTTATTTAAATATTTTGTAGAAAATATAAATCTATAATAAAAATAAAGTGAAACAACGAATACATTCCTGACTTTATCCTGAAGTTAAGGCGCAGCTTTCAACGAAATGATCTATGTACGGTCTTAAATTTAATCTTTTAGCAAATCACGTAAACGGAAAGAAAAGAAAAAGCTCCTAAAAGGGAGAATGAAAGAGGCAGAACACACGATAAGGTTTTTAATCTCTTAAGTGTTGCTAAACTTTGGTAATGCGTAGCTATACGAGCTCTGAATACGGTATATTTTACATTTTGACTGTACACAGTGTAACGTTTAAGAAAAATGAACGAAAACGGAATTATTTTTAGAATTAAGAGTAGTCGGCCTGTTCTTAATAAAACTCGCCTAAATAATAAGACTCAAAAATTTTCTCCGTACTAAATTGTATCTAAATTTACTCAGTACTTTAGGAATCATCAAAACCTTAGTCAGTTATATACCTACCTACGTTCACATTTATAACTTAAACCCTTAAAATGCATGTTTTATTTTCTTATTTAAAATCTAATGACGTAGTAAATTCGAGAAAAATATCAATACTTTGATTTAATATTTTGTGTGAAATTTGCTTTAATTCACAATTGTAGGATATAAATATTGTCTACTTGTATTTGTAAATTAAGATTTTGAATTATTAATAAGTTTTGATTATAATTCAATCATTAAAATTGTACGTTTACTTTATGTGTATTCTTTCGATAGAAAACTTTAATTTTTAACTTTTCCTAGGTTACCGACATCTCGTTCATAAACACTTGTAACTTTTCTAGGGTTCCGTAGTGAACAAGGAACCCTTATTTTGCCATGTCCGTCCGTCCATCCGTCTGTCTGCGGCTTAGCACATTAACCGAAAAATATAACAGCTAAAAGCCGAGACACACCGAATGCGTGCGCAGCGTGCAGCGCACGCAAGCGGTGTGTCTTCTACCATGACATTTCATACGATACAACGCGCACGCCACGCACACGCGCACGCGCACGTGCTGCGCACGCATTCGGTGTGGCTCGGCCTTAAGTACACTTAACTGTAACTGTACAATCAATGGTCTTGCCAGAAGACCAGCGCTGACTCCTGAGTCACTATGCTGAAGCGAGACCATTTTTTGGTAAACTTTAAAAGTCATTATGTGTTACATCTCGCCAACAACATTGTAATTGTTTACCATGAATAAATCTTTTATATTTTTTTCTATTTATGTTTTTACATTACAAGTAAACGAGGAAAACTGCCGAACTTGAGACATTTACATGAAAAAAATCTTTCGTAAAATTTCCATTGGTTAGTTTTTTTTCCGTTGGTTAATTAGAAGACGTTGTCGTTTGTGACAAACACATGATAAATATATGTGTGTAATTTTTGAACTCCTCGTCATGTAACGGGTGGCAACTATTGCGTGTAGCCCGACATCGACACGCACTTGGCCAGTGTTTTAATATAATTTCGCCAACATATTAATAATAAATACAAAAACAGATAAATTTTCTTAGCCGAATCACTCAAAAGAATGAAATTGAAATCCCTACTTTTTAATAAATTTTGATTACTCGGTATCGGGTCGGTTTATGTAGGCTGCATGCATTTAAGGGTTATATGGCTTCGCACTTTCAGTGCCAGGAACCCGCTAGGTGGGCGCTGGGCTTTCCGCTTTGGTTTGCATGTTACAGTTGCATGTGATCGGTTACGAGCGTAGCGCTACGATATCGTTGGCAGTGAAAGTTTTCATTTAGTATTTAACAAGGTAAGCGCCGTGTCCCCTAAATCGTTTTCCAAAAACTGCTTGTACTACATCGCCGTCCAAAGTATCCGAATCAAAAATTCAATTATAAAATTTGCTACTTGCACTGAAATTTACTGAACACCAACAATTTGGCTGCTGTAGGTGCATTACATTAATTTCTAGCTGAAACCCGGGCATTAATTTGCGTTGTGCTCGGAGGCGAAACCGCAAAATATTAGTTCCGTTGCTATTCATAATAAAACCGGTGCAAACCGCTAAGTGCTTTAACATCTGGGTGCAGCAAAATACTATTACGATGACAAAGAGCCGTGAAATACTGTTGCAGTCAGACTTGCTAATTTGAGGCTTTAAGAAGGTAGACTTGGGCCTGCATTTTGTTAACGAACAACTTCATTTGAACGCCATTCCAATATCAATGCGTAATAAAACATTGCATGCCTATACGCTAGGTAAGATTTCAGTTTTGTGTTATACATACATGGAATGATTTTTTTATAAGACTACTTTTGATTATTCTTTCAGGAATTTTCTGTAAACAGTTGTGTGACGCGTCGGTTTTTCTAACAACTATGGAAAACTTCTTTGGTTATTGCTAGGTCTGCACATAACTCTGTGACAAGTATTAGTACATTTCTAGTTGATTGAGGGTAGCCACTGTCGCTTAGTAAATAGGATCTGCTTTTACTGCTTGACAAGATGGGTCGAAGTTACACCACGTCCGTAGGGAGTACCCATGGTTACCCTACACGTTACCCCTCAGTGGTGCTAAAAGTGCAACACAACTGGCATCCGTACTGTCTTTTCGAAGATCTCATAGTTCGAAACAAATGCCTTACCCACCGCCATATCAGCGAAAGACCGGCCACTGCTGGACATAGGTCTCCCCCAAATTCACGGGGGGTATATGCCATAATCACCACGCTTGGCATGCGGATTGGCGATCGCAGTATCTCCACCGCACTCCAGGGATGCTGCTGCCCATGCCCCGGTGGTCTTGGTCGTAGTTTTAGGACATACCCGGGTCCAGCCAAATGCCATTATACGATTATTATTATTTATTACGTGCAAATGCTTAGCCATAGCCAAACACTTGCTTTCATGAACTACCTGTTTACCAGGTGTCATCCTCATTACCGTGAAATAATTATTTACTCGTATGTTACAAACGCAAACACAGTTCGTGGCCTTATTGCAATGAGACGCATGGTCAGTTAACTGAGTACATTAGTGACCTGAAACTGTACCGTGAGATTACAAAGTAAAATAATTTATACCAAAAAAAAACCGACTTCGATTTTGTAATTCGCTATGCCACAATTTGTGGTTTCCGTGAGCCAATGCTTGGTTAGCTACAGAAAATACCGAAATAGGCATACACTCAAGTCGAAAGTATGGAAACATTTTTCTTTATTTTTTATTGAAGGATTCCAATTGTTATCATTGTGTATTGGTACCCAATTATTAAAAATACACACAATCTATTGACACATCCCAATAGATTGTAAGAAACTATATAGTTAGCAGATTGTGAACTAGACTATAAACTTTTTTTAATTGCCTTTTTACAAAATGTTGTACCGGCAATTTTCGTAAGCAGAACTGGGGGTATACATACATGCTTTTATATTTATACGTATTGTTTTGTTTGAATTGTGAAATGAGTAGTTTAAAAGTCCATACCAAAAAAACTATTTTACCAAACATGTGAATAATGTCAAAAAAATTGCATCATAGTCGTCTAACATTATACAGTTATTAAGAATATTAATAGAAATCTAAATTTAATAATGATAATATTTGATTATTTTCAATACAAGATACTTTTCGTATGAAAACCACAGGTTTGTTCCATCATACATATAAGCATGTTTCCAAACTTTTGGCCTGAGGTGTATGCGTGCCTGCCGTGAATTTGGAGGAGGCCTATGTCCAGCAGTGGACGTCCTTTGGCTGATATGGTGGTGGTGGTGGTGGTATGCGTGCCTATCAAATTCGAGGAGTTCCCTCGATTACTCTTAGATCTCATCATCAGACCTTTACCAAATATATATGGGGGTACCTGCTTTGAAACAAAAAAAATATTATCAAAATCGGCCGACGTGGTCAAGAGTTATCGAGGAACATACATACATAAAAAAATAAACATGCGGACGAACTGAGAACTTCCTTCCTTCTATTGAAGTCGGTTAATGAATTGATATGTCTCATCATAGCGTTAACCCTGTCTTTCAAATCAGGTGCTAAGCCCAGGGTCCGTTTATTTCGACATTTTGTTCTATAGTACTTACGATCTTCACTCTTTGTGGTGTACCCATTGGACACGCATTACATCCCTGCCAACTTCAAGCCGGCATTTTGTAAGTCTTCCCCTTCTACGGGGGCCCGGCGGAGTAAAGTAGAATAAATGTATTTAAATAAATCATCAAACAGACACAATACACGTAAGCTTAAATAATGTCATGATAAGGTGGTGGTGTTAGGCTGGGTTCTTGTGTGGAAGCTTGGAAACCTTGTTTACTTAGAGAAATTACAATTTATAAATTTCAGATTTCACAAATGGTGGTTGCAGCGGCAAGCTGAGATGTAAATGGACGAGTGTAACAATAAATCCCACCCACTCACTATCCCACTGAAAAGCGCCGTGTAACCATGTTGAGTTGGTATCCTGTTGGCGTTGTTTCCAAGCATAATTTTGTTTTTATTTGTGTATTGTTATGACCTTAAATATATGACGTATTTCTTCTTCCTATTATCAGCTCGGGCATAACAGCTTATTCTGACACCGTTTATAGCTAGATAATGATAGTTACGAAATACAGACAGGTGAAGATTCCTGAAGTAAATTTTATCATTGGAAAATATCAATATTGTCCTCTAACAGTATGAATATTAACCAGTTTTGCAAATACAGCATCCCGCAAGTTTACGGACCATCGGAACTTCCTCGGCGTCTTTCAATAAACTGTACGTCGTTTGATAGGTTTCTTCTGTTAACTTATTTGCTTATAGGAGTTAAACAACTAATAAAAATAACTTCGGAAAAATGATTCACCCGAGTTGTAGTGAAAATTAAAAATGGGCTAAGAAATATTGGCTTCTTTGTCTAATCAATGGTGTTTTTATTATTCTCTCCCTATCATACAACAAAGTTTACATAAAATATAGGTGTCGCATTTACACCCTGTGATCTCCTGTGATCTTTGTTATCTTGCCTGCCTTGACTATTTGGACATATGTATTACGGCAAAGGAGAAAGTAGAGAGTGTGACATAAATCTACGGGAACGGTGGCCTTTAGATTGTGTTTTCAGGCTAAGCTGATTATTTACCGATGTACTCGAATAACTCAGAAAAGACTCACGCATAGGCAAGAGACACGCGCCCCTCCTGATAACACAAACAGCCCTGGCCTACCTGGAGATCCTTACCAACAGACTGCACTCCCAAGTCAGCCGCAGTAAGGAGAACCTAATAAAATGGGGACGCTTGGTGTATAACGTAATGTTTATATTTTCTTTGGCTTGGGGTGTGTGCGGGACGGCTCCATAAATCTATGGTACATATGTTGTCTTTTCCGATATACCCATGCCCTTGCTCCGGCTTTAGCTAGGTACGATATAAACTAGAAGAAGAAATCTGGAGGGCAAACACACCCGCTGCTGCTGTTTGTCCAACAACCAACAACAAACTAACGACAAGTGATTTGATAGATAGACCTGCGACTACACATAGTTTGGAGCGTGTGGAAGCGAACGCCCGGTCCCGGTATAATCATTTGCCCGTAGTGTATGTGCCTATTTTCTAGGCCGATTACAATTTGATACGTCAAGTGGAATAGACCCCCCGATTATTATTGAGTCAATTGTAATTTTGCTTGTGCTGCAAAAGTAACAGGCGGTTACATTGTGGTATTTTATGTTTTCAAAGTATGTTGCCACTGCTTTATGTTTTCCGGCTGAAGAAAACTCGCAGACGAAAATTCAACCTACAAAGTTGATAATAGGTATTTCAGAAATTATGACTGGGAAAATTTATGAATAGACTGAGATTAGTCTATGGAGCTTCTATTATACTATTACACAATACATACATTGCTTCCCACGAAAATGTGGGAGGCATATGTCCAACAGTGGACGTCCTTGAGCTGATATGATAGTGGAGGTGGATACATACATTGCAGTGTATTTATTTCGAAGGGTCGACGCTTATGTGTCACTCTGGGAGTTGCAAGCCTCTATCAGCTACAGTGACCGCTTAACACCAGGTGGGACGTACGCTTGTTTGCCACCGATGTTGTATAAAACAATGTCGACAGGTGTGCACGCAGTGACAGTAGTATCATAGTAGGAGCTATACTTCAATATTAGGAGTAGAATGCGAATAACAAAAATGCGAGGAATACCTAATGAAACTTCTTCAAAATGTCAGAAATCCAATGCACCTCGAAATAAATAATATGTTTCTTAATGGACTTTGTGTTGTCTTGTTACATGATTTAAAATTTCTCGTCACTCTTTATAGTAAAGTCGTCAGATACAGCTTTGTTGAGGCTAAAGAGTGCCCAGCTATTTTTGAGCACGTTTACATTTTATGGCGTAGATGAATGATGGCCACTGTATCAAATTAATTGTTTTATACTGTTCTGTTCCGTCCATTGCTGATGGGTCGCGGCTCTGGGACACTTCCAGAATCAGCCATGATATCTTGTCTTGACGTGGCTACTACATCGACTGGTTCATTATCCTTGGAAAGCAGATGTAAAAATTTGTTCCCTTGAAGTTTAAATTAAGTTTCAAACCTCTCTGGACAGCAAAGTCATGGCAAAATATCACGGTTGATGTTCTAAAAGTATCTATTCTCGACTAATCATAGGTCTCTCGTCTCGTCATCTCTTCTACCCTGGTAGTATAATCGCGTGCGACATAAAACATTCTTCTCTATTGTTACTTGCTAGTGAGCGACGGAGTTACGAGACCAAAGAAGCTTTATATCTGATATAAAGGTGACCATAGCTAGGCTGCCGAATCTCAGTTTAACTGCACCGTCATATTTCGCTGACTGCGAGTTCCAAATACAACTTTGCACCTAGTTTATCTCCTCTCATTATCCCGGTACATTAGGCGCGGACTTGAAAGGCTCTTGTTTCATTTTACTTTTTGCAAAAAGGCTCCTCTCGACGAAACAGCAATGGTGTCCTGAAAGGGAATAATTTATTACATTTGTCTGGTAAGACTTTAGATGTTCTGGAAATGTTAAAATTCAGCTTTTATATTGGTGGTTTTGACCTGAAAAATATTTGGTTAAAATTTGTTTTACTTTAATAAATATATAATGCCAAAAATAACAAACAAAATCGTATTTAATTAAAATCTAAATTTAATTTATCCAATTAAAAAGAGCGGCGATAGTTGTCAACCACTGAAAATAATACCTAACTTACTTTTTCATACATTCTCATTTTACCATTCTGTGTTGCACTGGTGTACTCGTAAATAATCAAAAGTAATCGTATACGGTTTTAGGTACGTACGAGAGTATTAGGTAGTAGTCACATAAGCAGCTAAGTCAGCAATACCAGACAAAATACTCCAATGCACTTGTTGAAAAGTTCAGAAACACCTAGTCTAAAGAACTAACATCAAATGACAATATTTTTATTCTATTATAATGCACCCAAAGCCAAGGCAATGATCCTGATTGACTTCCTGCGAAGTTGACCAATTTTGTTGCAATGCTATTTAATGCGCATGACGCGCATTTACGTCTTACTACCCAGGTTTTGCCAAGAGACCGAGAAGACAACAATATCCTTTGCTCTTGTAAACCATAAAATATAGAAGATAATCCGGTCCTAGAATACATCGTGCAGCCAGATGGGGTACATTTTAGTAATTACCTAAAATAATTTGGAACGTCAGAAAAAGCATTTTGAAATTTGAACGAGCCCATTCTTTTACAAAGGGTGGCCACAATAATCAACAACTGGTCGAATAATATCAACCAAAAATTTACAGACAAACGGTGACTAGACTTTTTTTTATACCACATTAATGGCAAACAAGCGTACGGCTTGATAGTAAGGGATCACCGCAGCCTATGGACGCCTGCAACTCCAGGGGTGACACATGCGCATTGCCGACCCTTTTAAAATGTACCATTCTATAAGAACCCCATACTGTAGTGAAAACCTCGGCAGGTAGCTCATTCCACAACTGGAGCCTCCGAGGGAGGAAATTCCTCTGAAACTGTACGCGACCATTTAGGTTCTAAGGTGTGGGGATGAATGCCCTGCCGATGGTGAGCATCATGTCGAACAGTTCTTCGGAGCGCAACCCATTATACAAGCGATAGAACACGCACAAGGAGGCAAAGTTTCTCCTTAAACTTAACAGTTGAATATCGCTCGTGAGTTTGGTATCGTCCACCATTCGCACAGCACGTCTCTGAAGCGAGTCAAAGGGCTCAAACTGGTATCCAGGTGCAGGTGCTGGGCTCTATTCATTTTGGCGGTCTCCAGGTATAAAACTCTCAAGTTGTTTGAAATTCATTTGAAACACTTGGAACTCTCAACACATGTCTTAATACCGCTTACTCCGACTTTTTTCGATTTATCAGTTCAAGTTAGACTGCAGATAAGAATGCAGTTTTGTTGCGGTCTTTGGTGTTGGCCAGGAGCCACTTTGGGTTGTTGCGTAACAGAAGTAGTAGGAGTAATAATAGTACCAAGTACTAGTAAGGCGGTGTATTTCTACTGTCTTTAGGATTATAAATAAAAAAATACTAAAAAAGTAACCCTGATCGTGCCGCCTTCTCTGTCGGTCTATCTGTCACATTGCTAAATATCTCAAGAACTAACTACTTATGCTATCGATTTTTAAACATGAAGAATGGAAATTTAGATTTACCTATGAAGGAAAATGTAAAAAAAATACCGTTCGCGTCCACCCCCTTATCTGAAGGTGTCTGAAGTTTACCAAGAAAAACATATGAAATTGTCACTTACACAACGTTAATCGCAATATAAATATTACAGGAAAAATATAATTATATATTTTTACCTGTGTAGATTAAGTACGTCAAAAAAGTACATCAAAAAATATTTCTGAACTAAGTTTGTATAATGCTCCGACAAATGGTGGTGTACCCATGGCGTACACGATCGTTGTACAGAACTCTCGGTGCGTGAGTTTTTTAGATCTTTTTTTTTTTAGGGTGCCGTAGTCAACTAGGAAACCTTATATTTTCGCCATGTCCGTCTGTCTGTCTGATTTTTTAAAGTAAGTTCATTGGGCAACTACGGAACCTTACACTGAGCATGGCCGATTTTATTTTAGATTAAATCGTTTGAGCGCGTTCAGATATTGTTATTATCCTTCAATTTGATTACTATTCTACAATATAGTGCCTTTTTGTATGATATAGCTCAAACGTAGAATATTTTTGTTGATGGAGTCAGTCGAGCTAGGAAAATACCGCCAACTTTTACTGTCTTAGAACAATTTATTGAAATCGTCGCTGGTATGAAACGTTCTTAAGCGGCCTTAAGTGTGGCTGAAGTTATAGTGAGACTAGTGCGAGCCATAAAGTATGGTCGAAAGTGGTCGAGTGGATCGATACCAAACGCCTTGCCATCCGCGGCCGTACCGGACACCATCGCGTGCCACCTTTAATACAAAATTATCGATTTTTCCACAAAAGCCGCGTCACCGCAATCAATATACCTTTCCGCCGTACCTAATTACACCCCAGCCTACATGGTACCCCCCCCCCCCCACACGCACCCCCAAAATACCCTGAAAAATAGATCATACTGAATCATTCAAAGCGCACAGGAAAACGCTTCATTGTAGACGTTTTATTTAATTTTCCCTCCATTTACTTTTTATAATTTCTGCCGGGCATAAAAAACGATCCTACGCCGCAGGAAGCGCGCATACACGCGCCGCCGGCTATGGCTATCTGGACGCACACAGGGATAGGAACACCTGTCTCGGGATGCGAAAGGTGTGCTCGGGTGTGGAGGAGAGAGACGACTCTATGTAAAGTCTGTTGGTGTGAGAGAGAGGTAGCGTGCGCGCGCAGAGTATCGGCACGCCCGCCGCGCGTCCCGCTCGCTCGCCGGCTTGTCCGAATGCCGACTGCCGTCAGTCTATCGCGCGCAGAGGCAGTTCAAGTACGTACCGCCCTTTGCTCTGATGCGACCGACGCAGTGTCCGTTACCGGTGTTCGGAAAATTGTGCATGTGCGTTTTCCGACGGGCTGTGTGTGTGCTTGTGAGATGTGCTATTGTTTTCTAGGTAACGGAGACCATTGTTGAATAAAAAGGCAGCCGGATGCAACCTATTAACTGATGCACTCATTGTTGGCGCGTTTTTAATTTCACTTTTACATTTCCCACGGAGGCTAGAGGCGGAAAACAGCAAGTTCAACAAAGTCATCCTTTAAGGACTTTGGAAAGTAAATTACGACAGCGTGCTTCTGTAAAAAAAGGCACGTGTTGCTCTAAAAAAGTTTTACACGAGTTTTAGCGCGTTACCAATTTACGATTTGTTAATTGTTTGCACCATTTTAGATAAGCGTAACAAAGTATAAAACGGGCCTCGTACGGCGAAAGAATTAACTAAAATATGTAACATTATTTAGTATATTGGGCAACTTTTGAGCTAACTGTCGGTGCAGTTGGATTTAAAAAAGTTTTCATTTATTACCACAGCGGAAAATCTGCAAGCAATTCTCAGCTGTCTTTTCATAAAAATATTCCCTTTCAAACTGATTGGAAACAGACGTAGTTATTGAAATCACGATGACGTGAAATTTATGGGGAAAATATGAATCGAAATCAGAAACTCGCGGAGTCATGTCTCATGTCATTCATGCCATACACAAAAGAGGGGCACTCAACAATGGCTACGTTGAAATTACAGCCAAGTATCGACAGCGTGGAGCACTTTCTGAAACCACTACACATTGTTCTCCATCTAAAGAAAAAGAAATGCCTATTGATGTATTATTTAAATCTTAAAAAAAGAAGAAAACCCTGTAGACATGAGGTAGGAGACAAACATGTCTCAAAATGTAGTCAATATAAACCTATACATTACAATTAACAAATTACAGCTTTTTGATGAAGGCGAATCGTAAAGATCGGCATAGCTTTGGTAAGAATTCCATGTTATGGGAAATGTTTCTTTGGCACTACTCCATATATTCTTATATACAATCGAAAAACTCTTCCCAAAAGAACGTAACCAATGATAATAAGTAAAAAAAGATTCAACTGGATTATACTTCTACTGAGTTGCTCACGCGCAATGTGATTTCGCGCCTAATTTCTCACACAGGGATAGGTACATGTTTACTCATCTGTAATTCTACAAATAAAATAATATGCAGCATAGGTACAGCATCATCTAGTGTTATAAAATAAGCAAAAGCGACTAACTTCTAAAAACAGGCTGTGGAACAGGCGGAAGAGAATTGATTATCAAGCGATCACTGTGATTGTAAAGCATTTGTGTTCCAATGCAAATGATGTGTAGTGTTTCAAATATGTTTTGCATCTTGTTTTGAGTCAGGCTAATTTAAATATGAATAGATTTAACTAAGTGAAGGACGTGTGTATGTCATCTTATTAGAGTTGAATATGAATTAGGTGAGATTTAGTCGTCACGCGTCTGTCAACTACGGACTTGCAAAAGACCGCTGTAATGATCCAGATGTTCATTCGGATAAAGTCAATGTTGAAATATTGTCACTGAATTAGACGTAAGAGGATATCGATGGCATTCGTCGGCAGTGTGCAATATCAGCTCAAGTTACCTGCACTGCAAGCCAGGTTCTAATTACAACTCGTTCTGTTTGTGCAACCGATGTCTAAACCAACATTTTAAATTGTACCTACTGTAACTTGTTTAAGAACTTGATGTATATGGATGATATTTTCACGGTCTGTGCTTGCGCAAAGGTATGAGCGTGACAGGTTGAGTGGACTCATAACCATTATCAAGCTGCACGCATGCCTCGACTTATGATCATAGAGGTAACAGTAAGCGTGATTCTTTGAAATCATTTTTACTCTTCACATGTCAGGCCCTCAAATCATGCACGATTACCATTAGAACCATCACGAGACATTCTTCATTTACGAAATAGACAACCTTTGTTAAAAAGTGCCCTACCTAACTGAACTCTCAATGAATGGACATGGCCTTAAATGTGAACATGGCCATTAGATTTATTGTCAAGGCAATTAAAAGGTTAATCGAATTATTGGAGGCGCTGCAGGAGCCGGGCCGTTAACTCGCTACATTAATGCACTACATCGCAAGATGTTTTATAAATCGAAACTTAATCACAGCGACTATTTAAAAAAAAATCTTGAGAAAAATCCTGCCTCTCTAGTTCTAATAGTTGGAAAGAAGAAATGTAAGTTATCAGCGGCTTTAACATGTCAACGAAGAAAAATAAGTGTTTTCTACCAAGCCGAAGTGTTAGTTTTTTTCAAAATGTTTACTGGGTTGTAAAATAATGCAATTGTAAATGTGTTACAATCAAGTAGTTTTATTTCTCTTTCTATTGCTACTGCTCGAAACACAACGGTACTCTATAATTACAGCCCTAATTCTACTCGCTTCCTTTACACAAGCCACGAGCTTGGCTTGAGCTTGAGTTGCTAATGGTTCAGTAGTAATTGTATTTTCGAAATTCGACCTCATAACAATGTTATTATTGAAGCATGATTTTAACAGAGTCTATGCATCATTAATTTGTTACCACTGGTGTAAAAAACGCGCTGGTAATTACATCAGCGGATTTTTTCCAGTATAATACTGGAAGGTATCAATTTCTGGAAACGGGTGAGAATTGGGAATGCGCCCACAAAATTATATCTGTAATTTAAATTACACTTAAGATACAGAATAAGAAAATTGAAGCGTTGTCGAAATATCGTCCGGGTTTTTCATGTCTTTGTACATACTTTGTGTATACTTTTTGTCATTCCGTTTTTCTGACAGTCTGCTTGGTAATTACTCCGGCGACTCCATTTGGCGAAGCCGCTGCTTCCAAGGTCTGCTATTGTGCCTGCTTCGTTGCAACACTAGAACACGATCTATGGGAAACAGCTATTTGTGTTTCGTTAAATTTAGCGTAACTTGCTGTTGTGTCTGGCCTGGTTAAGTTTTTGCTAACATGTATTTAACTAATTACGCAATTACTTGCCTTTTAGTTCACAATTCTTCGATGTATACATTTGATATCATCTGATTGTGAATTTCTGGTCGTTTACCGATTTACGATAGGGATTTACCTTAAATTCCTAAAAAAAATAAGAATCGATTAGTAAAAAGTATTCGGATTTAATATCATGAAAGATTTTGGTTGAGTGGTATCTGAAACAAGACCCTAAATATTAATTGTTGCTATTTATATTAATAGGAAATGTAATATATCTTTAATCTTCATCAATGAAGAAACGCAAATTACTCCAGGATTTTTATTCTCAAACCGATGCAGGGCTGGCAATATGAGCACGAGATAAATTAAAAACTGGCGCGGCTAGGTCACCTACTACCACCGGAACTCCGTAAATATAAATATTTGCCGCAATAAAATCTATTTGGGTGATTAATTAAACGAAACATTGCGTCATTTTCACCAGCACTCCGAAGCACATTGCTGAAGTATAACAAAAACAATGACGAAACGTTTTTAATTGCGAATTGGGCAGCTTAACGTGTTTAGTTAGGACAGTATTCAATTAGTTCGGTAGCCTGATGTTAGTCATACATCAATTTGATATGAAAGTCCGCACCTTACAAACATTGAAGAAAGATGAAGTGTAATAATAGTAGTAATAGTTTAATTAGTAAACGGTTCTTCGTTTACTAATTAAACTATTGTCACAATCATAGAAGACAATGACGTCTCCTCTGACAAAAGATGGCGTAAAAAAGATATTAGCTGGATTATTAGGGTGTGATAAGTAGGTGTGTGGTGTAGGCACCACACACCCAAAAACATGAAAGGGTCGGAAAATAGATGAGTTTCAGAATCTTTTGCACATTATGTATTAACGGATGATGTCATGGATGGCGAAAAAGTAATTTATAAACAGGTGGTGTGGGTGTTCACATCTTAAATGGGTAAATGGGCGCAATTCAGGCCACCGCCGGTCTGATTCAACACTTCGTTGTGGCAATTAGATTCAATTTGCGGCCTGCTCTATGGATATGACGTAAACAACAGACCTTCGTTTCTCTCAAAATTAGAACAACAGCACAAAGTTGCTGCAGTAATTAGACAACACATGAAAAAAGTTTTTACAACGTAGGTATTTGAACGCTTTCACTTTGTATTGCTCAAAGGAAACTAGAACTTCTAATTAATTGACGAAGGAATGTGTGCAACTGCAACGTCAATATGTTTTTCGTTGGAGTTGAAAAAAACAAGCCGTACGTAAAAAAAAATCGGTTGCATGATCAATTTCATCAAAGCTTAAGTAGGTATAGCTTAGTTAAAATTACAACACTTTGTATACCGCAAAATGACTATTATCATATTGATTCGTGTAATGCTGATTGTAGCGATACTCCTTACAAATTTTGACAAAGGCCTCAAGCATTTTGCTTCCACCGGCTTCAGGCGATTTGAACCGGATCGTTCATCTCATGTGGGTTGACCTACCCTGAGTAGTAAAAATATGTACCTAAGTTTCTCTACGAAGGTATTGTATTTAGGTGTAGTATCAGACTATCACTTTTAAAACTTCCTTCATTTTTTGATACAATGCTCGATAGAAAGCAGACACCGTAGCATATGGAGGCTTGAGACGCCAGAAGAAACACAAGCACGTTGTCGACCCTGGCGCTTTGTTGACTTGATGATTCGTCGTGTTGACCGCTAGAAGCAGTAGGCAGGTGCTCTACACAGCTCATCCTCGGGAGCTCTGGTGACTATACTTACCACCAGGAACGCAACACCACATTCCCAAAGAGCAAGCATTCATGTTACCTTTATCCTGATTATATCCAGAAGAGCCCGTTCTCCGCCAAATATCGTTTTTGAAACAGCAATAAGGAAACTGATAAAGTTCATTAAACAGTATATGTATTTTTGATTATCCATTGCACGAACCATTCATCTGTAAAGTTTGGTTGGTGGTCATAACAGAATTGCCGATTGATTTAGCTCTCCCGCAATTCAGTTGAATTCACTGGTACACTAGCGATGAATTGGGAATATTCATTTTACTTGGAGCATTCCTGTCTGACTGTAAGGCCCACAGGAGTGATACGTCTTCAGTATCGACGGTCGCCGCGGCTTTTGGCTCGCTCCCAGGGCTTCCCATCCATTGTCTCCTCAGCGCTAATTTCCTTCGAGTAAACTTGAGCGCTCACTATAGACGTCTCTGGGGAGGCCCTGTAAGTGCTGTTTTATGTCAGCATTTAGGTCTAGAAATTCTGCAGGACATAATTCGGAATTGTCTCTCAAATTAAACAAAAACTTTAAAGGTAAGGTTATTTCACGTCAGCGCTGTTATCCACCGGTATTCATCTTGTTTATAAAGTATTTAGATTCAGTTAGCTTTGAAATATTTAACATGTAACGGCGGTCTTCTTTGTGAAATGGAGCTCTAAGGTTCACCCATAGTTTAAAATTTAATTTAAACTAGCTGGGAACACATCATGAATGTCTAAAATACGGGAGTTGTTTGATAGCGCACATAAATTTATCGGATAAAGTGGAATAATTTCATTTGGTTACGTTCATTGCGTGATTTGGTATAAATAAATGAATATATTGCATTCATTAATATGCCAAATTCACATGAATTAGCAAAACCAGATACTTAGTTATGTATTAGTGATGTGTGATGCACCGCTGGCATATAAATATAATAAATAAATTATAGCCTGACCAGTGTCTATTTGGACCTGGCCATGTTGGGGTGTTTTTAGTGGTAGTAATTTATTTTAATGGCAAGACATACTCTTTGACAACAGACGGAAGGCGTGAATTCCACTGAGACGGCGTAAGGCGAAGGCGAGGCGCAGGCACGGCACAGATACGGCGCCGCGCCGCTTCTGTGTAATTTACCGGCACGTCGCCTTCCCACATTTCGTATGAAAACGTTTGAAGCGGCATCGTGCCTGCGCCGCGCCTTCGCCACGCCGTTTCCGCGTCGCTAGCAGACACGATTTCAGCGCCGCGCGAGGATTACGTCGCTTGTTATACAGTATGAGTCGTATAAATTTATCAACATCAAAAATGCGTGACGATATTGAATATAATATAGAATTCTGCGAGATAGTTGAAGAATATCCAACTCTTTCCGACTATACCAGGCCGGAGTACAGTAATAGAAATGTTCAGGATAAAATATGGAGAGACTGGTTCTCTCCAATTTTTATGCTGCTTCTGAAGACTGTGTTTTACTTTCGACAATATAATTTGGAAACATTTTTGTGACATTTTATACACTGTACGAAAACGATCAGGATATTCATGTAATTTTTCCATTATTTTAACATATCTATGTTTTTCTGACAATTTCCACACAGGGTGGACCCAATATCTTCTGTGCTTCTGTACATTAATAAGTTGCAGCAAAGCAAGCGTATCTTCGTCTTCTGAAGAGGAAGACATGCCATCGCAACAAAATCAGCCTGTATAATGACGCATCATACCGTCTCTTCGCCGCTTCTGTATAACTTAAATCGCGTCCGTGCCGTATCTGTGCCACGCCTGCGCCGTGCCTTATACCTTATGCCGTCTCAGTGTAATTCACGCCTTAGAAGTCTTCGAATGTCATCGATGTAAACATACTTATATCAACTCGAAATATTTCATATTTTTAAAAATAAATATGCCGAAAATCAATATTTGATCAAATTACGCATGATAACTAAAATGGCTACTCCATTTCATAATTTCCCTAGAAAAATCCAGTGATTTGATCAATCCCCGTGTCTGTTTAGAGATATGATAATATTTCCTAAAATGGTCAATTCGATTTGTCATTTCACTAGACTAGTCTAGTGATTTGACAAAATCCCTTCAAAACCACGTCAGGGAGTTGACGAAATGAGTTCGTTAGGTATTAAACTGACCCAGGGATTTGATCAAGTAACGGGATTTTTCTAGGGAAATGTTGAAATGGAATAGTTAGACATTTTAACGTCCAGTGTGAATTGATCATATCCCTTAGGGGTTGGATAAAATCTCAGTTCTTATTATTTTCCTTTAACATATGTATATGTATATGAAATATCGTATACGGAGTCAATGTGGAATGAAAATGATAGGAACTGAGATTTGATGTCATTTCTAAGGAATATGATGAATTCATGCAAGATGTTAAAATGACTACCTATTCCATTCCATTTCATTGATTCCCTAGATACAATAATTTAATCAAGTACCTGGATCAGTCTAACAAGCTTATTTTGTCAACTCACTAACGTGGTTTAGCGATTTCGTCAAATCACTAATCTTTACTAGTCTAGTGAAATGACAAATAGAGTAGAGCATTTTTCGCGATTTTATTAATTTCTCTTAACTAACCTACTCAGGGATTCGATCAAATCAGTGGAGTTTTTTAGTGAAATGATGAAACAGAGTAGCCCTTTTAACATCCTGCGTGATTTGATAATTTTCTTCACGGATTTGATGAAACCTCCAGTTTGATCCCTGCTACATGCTCGTACCACACAATCGTTATTCGGAAATACTCGCACTGAAGCTGTGTCTAATGCCTAATCTAATAAACAATCATTGGCATAGACTATAGTTTGCTACGCTAATCACGTTATTCGCAGCTTCAAAGGCTTCCGCAAAATCTTTAAAGTTTTCTTTTAGGGTTCTGTAACAAAACGGTAAAGAAGGAACACTTGGTGTCACTCTGTCTGTCTGTATAACGGCTAATTATCTCGAGACATACTTAGGCTATCGATTATTTTCTGTACAAATTGTCACATACGAGGGCCAAAAATTTAAAGTGTAATGACTATGTAATTATGAAATATATGCAGTCGCGCAAATTAGTAACAAAATGTGCCGATAGAAGGCGCGGTATCCATGGCGTTAATATTCTACAGCTTTTCACTGAACGAATGGGCTTGGGACGGGTACACGATCGTTGTACGGAACCCTTGGTGCGTGAGTAGAACTTGCACTTTCCCAGTTTTTTTTCGGTTGAGTTCACTTCACACTTCTATATTCCAACTTAAAATTCGAATACAAAGTCTTGGAAAAAATTTGTTGATCGATTTTATTGTCCATATACTTGTTTGAGAAGTAGGTTGAAAATAATCGTCATGATCAGTGAGTCTCATTGAGGTGGGCTTACAATTCCATTCTAGATTCATGTACATATCTCTTTTAGTATACAACTAAACTGCAGCTCTTTTAATCCTGTCATGTTTTTATTCCGCTTACTTCGGCCGGTATTTCATTTTAACTTGATGCCATCCCGTACCGACGAAGTCCGACTCCGTAGGACTTAGTAGTTATAACAAATGGAAACTGGAAGAGTTCGCCAGGACTTATTTACGAGTCGGCGGCAACATAAATACAGCGGTGGATTAAAGTATTCAGCGGCAAGGAAATATTGCACGCGGCTGTACTTTTTCGCGCGATTGTACTTCAGTATATAAAAGGTTACTTTTATGGCGGAAGTATTCTTCTACACAGTCTTCTTAATACAAGATGCAGGATGCATTCTTGTGCAGTTTAGACTTTCTTCGTTGTTCAGTGTAAAGGTTTCGCTGAAGTTACCTACTCTGTAACACCAGCGATGATAGAACGAGTAACTAGAGCAGGTATTTAGGTTATTAAGTTTTATTCTTTTTATAGTTCATACACATTTTAGGGGTGTTGTCCAAATTTTTATAATATACGTATAGAGTTGGTCCATATTTACATTTCTAGACCAATATTATTCGCTAAAAAACGATCAGTTCTCATAGTGATAATAAGATGTAGGTACCTACTTGCGTATTCATTTATGCAGTCACAGTATATATTAAAGTTAATTTAATCATAAAAGCTCGGTTTGCATGCACCCGGGATCCCTAACTCGGATTCCGGGGAAGTTTTTTTTATACCACGTCGGTGGCAAACAAGCGTACCCGCCTGATGGTAAGCGGTCACCGCAGCCTATGGATGCAGGTCCATCAAATATAGTTGTTGATGAATGACATACTACGTACCTAGATGTATTAATACATATTCTATTCAGTGAAATATATGTGGTTAAAATTGGTAATTTAGACGTTACTTTTTATATAAGACATAATGTGCAATCTTTTTTCTGTTTTGATTAGTGGCATTAAGTTAGTGTAGCGTAAAACAATATTCATTGTTGAATGTTGAATGTCAGTATACTTCCAGTGTCTGTTGTGGCATTGGCGTTATCGCAGATAACGTAATGTTTTAGTGCAGTCAGATCGGACATATTTAATATGTATATGTATGTACTTGTACAGCAGCACGTGTGGCTCTACTTCACACAAAAAGGCGTATCTATAGGAAATTCGGGTCAGTTAAGCTATGATTTTCTTACACTGACCGCTATTGTGTGGTTTAAGAGTCCAATTACAGGCTATATGGTACCGATAAATTTGCACGTACATTGTAACATAAAAACCTTTAGATGTTTTTCTTTGATTGGTTTATTATGGAAGGATGTGATGGTTTGTAGGGCGATTCTATCCAGTCCAGTGTTAAAATTTTAATAAATTCTTTCTTGGTTATAACAACACCGCTCAAAATGTTCAAGAATAATAACGATTGCTTGCTGGTACTTAGAGACAAGAGGCAAAAAAAAAACTTGTATTTACTGGCCATAATGGCTTTTTTCGTGGAAAATGAAATTTCCCTTACTTGTTCAGTTAGGTATATAATTCTCATTGAATATGTAAGTCTCATTACTAACGCCTACTGAATAGCCCAGAAGCTTGATATATCACTATTTCATTTACCTAGTAACATAATAAGCCAGCAATTGGTTAGTTTTTTATGATCTCGGCTTAGTCATGCTGGGACAAAAAGCTCCGGCCTTGAATAACCTGACCGCATACTTTGTCTACCTCGTATCTCATCATATAAAGTAATTGTAAAATAAACCTCAGTTAAAAATTACAGAGTTTACTTTTCAACGTTGCCAAAAATGGAACTGTATAATTGTTACTTCGGCTATATGCGAACACGTGACTCCTACATAGGCAATCTGGCTTCGGAATCAGCCACGAAACTAATTTAAACAATAATACAAACATAAATGAGTTTATTAGTACATATACACGTATCCTAATGGCTGTTTCACGCATTGGTCGGTAGAGACCACGGACTTCCAGTTGACTATATAGGTTTATTAGTGATTTGAGAAAATATCAAACGAGATGATTGAAAAGTTGTATAAGTACCTAATGGCTATTTGGTTGTGCGATAAGACATTATTAAAGCTGGGTTCTTTGAGGGCTCAGCTCAATCCTCTCGGTCTTCAACGATTTTTTTAAGACATTGCAACGTTTTATTTGCATATTTGTCCTATGCTTCTTTTTAGACCTTGAGATCAGATCAGACAATAATGAAACATAGTCACCTCGTTTCGTTGTATGCCTACACTCAGTTGTTAATAATTAAAATCCAAGAAGACGTACAAATATAACAATATACCTACACACAATAATGCTACCTGTGTAAGAAAGCAAAGCCTTACTAATCATGCTTTGTTCATAAAACAGTAGTAAAAGAGTTCCAGAACTTTTTTATCATGAATGCGGTGTTGTATATTAATATTATACGACTTTGATAATTCGAAAGGTCAGTCCTGAAAATGAAACACCGACCGTTCTGGTGTTTAAGCTATGCGATATTAGATATTTATTTCTATGACTAACAATCTAAATGTCTGACCGCCACCCACACGAGTGCAATCGCCACTCAGCTTTGACACTTCAGAATAACCTGTTTGTCCAATATAAAACGTATCTTATCTATGAGTGTTAGAACTTAATTTTGTTCACGCAGGACACTGTTGGTGATAATAATATCGCACAATAAAAATGATCAATTGCGAATCATTCGGTATATGACGGGATCCGAGTGTTTTTAATTCCGTCTGTCGCTACCTTTGCGTAAATTACCTACTGTAAACTACGGTATCGCATCAAAAACATAAATGTGAAATGGGAGCCAAGTTCAATATTAAGAATATGCGATGCTTGGTTGTCGTCTTCACCGACAAAAGAATTGAGATCTAAATGGGTCTAAATGGGTCACCGACAAAAGAATTGAGATCTAAATGGGTCTCAATTCTTTTGTCGTTGAAGACGACAACCAAGCATCGCATATTCTTAATATTGAACTTGGCTTCCATTTCACATTTATGTTTTTGATGCGATATCATTACTTTTTGTCAATCTTCGCCTAATGCACGAGTTACTTTACAAATTACCCAAATCGCTAAAGGTGCACCTTAAATATTTGAAGAGTTCCCTCGATTTCTCCAGGATTCTATGATCAGATTCTTACCTGATAACTTTAAGACTACCCCTGAAGTATAACGTTTTAAACAAAAAAATAATTTTCCAAATCGGTTAATAAATGACAGAGTTCTGAGGCAACTAGCATAAATAATAATAATAATAAAACTAATAAAAAAATCACTTATTCTGTTTTTTTCTGGTGTACACACAATTACCAAGCTGCATGCCAAATTTGAGCTTTCTAGGTCACCTGGAAGTGCGTTAGGTTTTTGATTACTAGTCAGTCAGTCAGTCAGTCAGTGGTAAAAATGCCGTTTTTTGGAATTTTATATCTCAATAACTATTAAACCTATATTTATGAAATTTGGGTTTCTTGTTTTTCTAAAGGATCTTAATACATGTATCAATTTTTTTTTTCTTTATGTTAAATATTATTCGTTAAGGAGTTATTCGGGGGGATAAAAGTGGCTCCAAACGGTTCGTGTAATATAACACACGGCTGCTGTCCGCCAGTTCCTGGGGTGAACTTGGCTGGACACGCTACCGCGTGTCTAGATACTCGTCAAATCAATGATACATTGATCTAATCGCAGAATTCATTTAATTCATACTATAATCATAGATTTGCCACATGACACCCTCATCTCCTTGCCAAATTGACAATTTCTAACGACCTTACAATTTTTCTTACGATTTTCCCGCTTTAATATTTCAATTTTATATAAATATTTGCGCCGTAAATTATCTAGTCGTGAATGTCGTGATACACAAATTCCTAAAGGTATATGATAAGTATATCGATTTAGACGAGGAGGGCGTCATGGGAAGATTCCTTTTCCTATTGGCGCCGCCGGTAAAGACTGGAAATGTTTCAATTTACAAACGGGAAGTTAAATCTCGTTTCACATCAAGCTATAGTTCTGGCTGCCTTTTCAATTTATCAAACGTTTATTATTAGTAACATAAACATCTAAAAGTAATTAACCCTATTTTTTTTCTTTTCAGGGGTGATTCGCAAGCTGAGGATTAACTTACACGAATGAGGATAATAGTGCTTTCGCGCTAAACAATAAATACAAACAATCGCTTTTAGGCGCGTTTTAAATATTTAAAATTAATTGTAAATTGATCGATAAGTCAATTAGCCGTATCGCAACGCAGTGTTGCGCCGTTGTCGATACGCGCATATCGATAGTCGTCCGCGCCGCGCGCGTAGCTGTCGCTGCCCCAGTCGGTGCTTGCCGGAGTCGACTGACTCGGCCGGCACGCCCCGCCACAGCCGTGGATAACCTCGGCCAAAGTCCGCTCCCGGTGAAGAGGCTGCACGAAGCGCTGCAGAGTGCGCAAGTGAAGCGCCAGCGTCTCTCCCCTCCCTACCCCGCGCCCCCCGCCCAGCTCCACCCGATCCACCAACTAGCCGTGCACCAGCACATCAAGGTGCAGCAGAGCATCGTGCAGCAAAGCATAGTGCAGCAGCATCAGTTGAACCTGGCGCATCAGTCGCTGCAGAATCTGCAGGCGCAACAGAGTTTGCAAGCGGCTCAGCAGAGTCTGCAAGCGGCGCAGAGCCTGCAGGGAGTGCAAGCGCTGCAGAGCCAGAGTCCCACTGCGACGTGCGGCGCCGGAGTGCCGCAGACAGCGGCGACACAGGGCGCGCTGGTACCTCCGCAGCAGCCATCGCCGCGGGCCTCCTCGCCGCAGCACAAGAACATGGAGCTCGCTCTCTGTCAAAGCATGGACTCCGTCAACACCGCCACCACTGAGGAAGAGGTAAGTCGCATTTATATTGACATTGTAGATCGTTCAATTTACGATGAAGCCTCACATTCCAATCCTGCGTTTTATATGGAGATAACACTAACTAGTTAGCACTCAATAACAATGAGTGGCGTACATCTTAGTGGCTTGAACGAACAGTATTTATAAAATATAGCAATACTATGCATTAAATGCTAAAAATGGCATTTAGATCTACCTTACCTACGCTCGAAAATGTTGCGTAATTACCCCGCAAGGTCAGTTTTATAAAAATACAAAAAATAATCTTAATAAAATTGGTCACAAATGAAAGTCACGCGATGAATAAGCTCCAATTCTGTAACAGTAATGAATGAGTGAAGTTGGAATGGGAATAAGCATCTTAAAGCACTCATGAGTTGGGCTTAATGTACCGTATTAGTGATTTGTCACCGTGCAATTGTGAATGTCAAGGAAGCGGCATCGCGGGCGCTACAATAGGGAAACGCCGTATATACCATAAGCATTCGCTAACACAATAAAAGGAAATTTTCCTCGCGACGATAGCAGCTGGGGATCGAAAGATTACAATGCCACTGCGTCTCGTTATAATTTGACTCTTATGCCGTTCGACATAAGGCGTGTTCAGGTATTTTTTCAGTATCGATATGCTAGAGACGGCCCTAGAGGCAGTGAGGGGCCATGTCATGTCCGGGCCAGAAAATGGCAGTTGTTTTCTGAAAACGTTTCAATATTTTTGAATATCGTTGCTGTCGATTTCGTTACCTTTCAGCAGTTTTCGCAAATCGATTGCACGTTGTAATTAAATTTTGCGTTGCCATATTCAATATTTTACGTAGGATTTTATTCCATATTCCATAGTAGACTGAATTAGTTAGGTAGTGTAAGTTCAAGTGATGAGTTTTATTATAGAGACCTAGTAGGTCTAGATTTAAAGGATTAAGTATACATATAATCCCATCCAAGTAAGTTTCAGTGCGTAATGTGAAAAACAGTCTACGAATAGCAAGTCCGTATAATCTGTTGGCGATAGTGAAGAAAGAGCTAATATAAATAAATAAATAAATATTGGGGGACAATCTTAAACAAATCGACCTAGTCCCAAACTAAGCAAAGCTTGTATTATGGGTACTAGACGACGATATAAATACTTATATAGATAAATACATACTTATATACATAGAAAACATCCAAGACCCAAGATCCGGGAAAAATGCACAAATAAATGCCCTGGCCGGGATTCGAACCCGGGACCTCTAGCTTCGGAGGCAGCGTCACTACCAACTAGGCTAAACAGGTCGTCAATATGAATCTTATTTGAATTAAGAATGTTTTCAATGCGTTCGAAATTTAGCTCATATTGGTATTTACGAGTATATGGAAAAAGTAGTGAAGATTAGCGTAGACTCCTTTTAGTTTTTCTACTTCTTGGTGCACCACAGTATTTAGCCCACACTGTAATTAATCTAATTCAAGGCTTGCCGGTATGTACGATTCCTTTGGCGTAAAACACACCTTTGCGTCTCACAGTCGAGCCGCGGAGACAAATAAACTCGACGGCCGACGTCGGTCGCTTCAGCGCTTTCCGCCGCTCTCATCTGTCCTTTATTAAGTGGATCTTTTGTACCTGCCCTTTTAATAACTTCACCGGAATTGCATTTGTATTTCTACAGGCTGTTTTCCTGTGGATATGTATCCGAGGGTTCTGTAGCCAATATGGAAAATGATAAAGCAGAAATAAAACGAGTTTGAACATGATGAATACGTATAGTAAAATCTGTACGATTAAACGGTTAAACTCGCGTATTAAGCAGCATGTTTCGAGCACTTCGGGATTTATTTTTCAACATGTGTCTCGAAGTTTTAGTTGAAGTAAAATCTGTATGATAAATCTTATTTATATAAGATTATATTATATTATAAAATATAAAACTATGAGCGGATGACTAGGTATAAGTCTAAGAGGCTCTCACATAGTAAGTACTCTTTTTCATTCCCGTCCTTTAGAATGAAGTTATACTAATGATTACATTTAAATAATATATTGGACGTGAAATTAAAGATATGCACCAAACCTCGTTCAGAGCACCTCATTTTGAAATTTTTCTCTTTAATTTGCAATTTAAAAGGCTTTTTTTGACACCTCTTGAAAAATAGTGACGGATTCTTTATAGGATCTTTTACCGCGTAGACATAGACTTAGACATTGATTTAGCAAGTAGTTTACAAATCAAAAGGTATCTATTTGTACCTAGTTTCTGCCTGTATATGAGTTTTATATTTTAATTATTATGGCTATTCATAATTCTTTATTCGGACTTAGGTATTTTAGTATTCTATTATTTGCGTCTTTCTCTTTCGTTGTATGTCAGTTTGCCCTTCGGCAAAGGCCTCCTCTAGCCTTTACCACTCTCGTCTACTCCTTTACCGTCTCGTCTCGTTATATAATGAAAGCACAAAAGAATGTCGATAGTTTTTTCTTTAGATCCTCTTCTATTCCATTATTTATCTTTAACTAATTATTTTCTTAACTCCCATTTCCTCGTCTACTAGTCGACCAGTAAATTGAATTGGCCATTCCGTACAGATTTTCAAAGTCTGTTAAAAGTGATGGGCGTCAGGTCAATTATATTAGCGATTTTCCGGCCAGCCCACTTCGACATGTCGGCTTTTACAGGTCGCGCGGCTGAAGCAATGAGGCTTAACGTCAACGTGAGCTTTGAAATTAAGTAAGATATAAAACGTACCAAAAATATTCGCAGAAACTAGGTACTTAAAACATCTCAGACTACTGCGTTGGATACAATTGACATTTACGCAAAAGTTGTGAATTACGTAGGATTTACCACGATGTGGTCCACTTTGACCGATCAATTTTAATAGTCTATCAGACGATCTAACGATGGATTATATCCAATTTATTTGGTGTGCTGACACCATAATGTAGGTTATATTAACTTATTATACATTAACATGGACATAATACTTCGTAGATATCTATTCGATTAGCGCTTATACAGCTTAGCGTACCACCATAATGGCGTGTTTACATTAAATTCCGGTTAATGTAAATTATTTACCTGTGTACGCCTCATGTAGTTATGATATTATGTGTTTGTCGAGCACACAAGAAGGATGGGCAAACAGCTGGTGTGCCGCGAACTACCTAATAGTTTTAAGTAAACCTTCACTACATATGCTATGCATATGAGCGCTTTGTTGTTATGAATCATTTGTGTAAGAATTAATTGTGAGCTCCCCAACGTAAGTTTAATGTGAGAAGAGCGGCGGACAATATAAGAATATATGAATTTTATACTACCGAGGACAATACAATAACATTGTGAAATTAATGTACTTTGAGGTGGTTTGCATAGGTGATGTCTTGAGAGGCAATCCTTATTTCAACCGATTTTCGTCTAGTACGTCTTTTGAAAAACTTATACGAATGTGAAAACTATATCGAGTAATACGAGCGAACATTAATCTATACTCATATTATAAAGCTGAAGAGTTTGTTTGTTTGTTTGTTTGAACGCGCTAATCGCAGAAACTACTGGTTCGAATTGAAAAATTCTCATTGTGTTGGATAGTCCATTTATCGAGGAAGGCTTTAGGCTATATAACATCACGCTGCGACCAATAAGAGCGAAGACGCGGACGAAGTCGCGGGCAACAGCTAGTGCAAATATAAAGAATATATGCTCTTTATATTCCATTATTAGTTTATATTATAATGTCAATGTTCGACATGTAGGAATAATTTTAAGGGGGCAGCAGTTTCTGACTTTCTAATATAAATAATCTTTTGTTTATAAACTTGATTTATTAGTTCAAAACATGAAAAATATAATGTATCTTCTGCGTTACCATACAAGGATCTCATATTAGCTTTGTAAAGTCGTAACTTCGTTTGACCGTGATGTATATAGAATGCTTAGTCTGTTGGTGGAAAGAAGCCTATTGAGGCTGTACCAAGCATGAGGTTTAAAAAAAACTTAAAAGGCACACATCTGAATAAAGTAATAAACGCAGTTCGCTCACACACGGTACCACATCCTAAGTATGCGAGTTACCGGCCGTGTTGGCAAGTTAATGTTGATTTCCCTTCGCTTTGATGTGGCGCAGGGCAAAGGGTTTGTAGGCGACCCTTCGTCTGTGAGGCTCAAGCCACCCGAGCGTTGCACAGAAGCGCTCAGCGACTTCTTCTGAAATAGTTATTATATTAAAATTATACACGTATGGTAAAAGTGTTTAAGACTGGATTGAGTTCGTGTCACCGTCCTCAACGTTAATTTATAGCTACCTACTTTTCCAACATTTATTTATTATTGGAATACTTTTTTGCCACTGTAGTAACTTTAATTACACTGGTAAAACAGAGTCCAGTTGATTGTGCCCCCTTTGATGCTTTAATCGTCTGCAATAGACGTAAAGGCCTATGATGATGATGATAATAAAGTGTATAATATAATAAATCTCAATGTTAAGCAAATTCTTTCTGTCCTTCATCTCTCAAGTACCTTCCTACAGCAAATTTCAGAAAGTATTTTATTAGTATGTAATATTATTATAGCACTCGTAGTTTGTGGTATTAGGTTCTCGCTAGGTTAGCATTAGTATTTGGAATAGAACTAAACTGTTAGTCGACATTTTATCTTGCCGACTCAAACTTTCACGCCTAACTGTTCAGAATGGGGAGACATGGCGCAATAGCCAATGTAAAACAGTAGGAAATGAAGGGTTAATGAAACCTAATCCAAATGAAACCTACTTCCCCATCGGGGTTGTGAGGACAAAAGACGGTCGCTGGCGCAAAATTTTGTGCCTAGAATTAGTGTTGGTAAAGACTCAAGTTCTTGGAGTCTCAAATTCAAGAACTCGACTCATACTTACGGGACTCCAAGCTTAAAATACTTTCAAGTCTTTTGAGTCATGAGTAGAGTCCTTTTTCGAGTCTTATCGAGTACTGTAGTCACAACTCGAGCCTTAAAAAAGACTCGAACGGTCGTATCTTTAACAGTTTTTTTTTACTTTAGGCGTGCCTCAAAATACTGAAATCTAATAGCAAAGACTCACTTTTGAAGTTTCTATCCAAAGAACTGATTTCTACAGTACCTACTTCACTGAGTAGGCCGCGTAACCTTACGTGTTTCTACAAGTAGGTACATTTGAGTTCTAATCATAATGAATTAAAAGCCTTTTGTTTACACTCTAGTCTCTATAGAAGACTCGAGTCTTTTTAGAGGACTCGAGTCTCAACAGAGCACTCAAGCGTCGATTAGTCTAAAAAACTAAGTCGAGTCTTCGGAATGAAGACTCCTAAGACTCAAGTCTTTACCAACACTACCTAGAATGCAATTGGGATAGCGCTAAGATGAGAAGAATATTCTTGAGCGCCGACACCCTCCCAAGAAAATACATAAATCAATATAGTACAAGCTATGCTTAATTTGGGACTTAGTCAATGTGTGTAAGATTGCTCCCCAATATTTGTCTTTATTATTATTATCGGCGCCTGGCACTCCTAAATTACATTTAGTTGAAATCGTCCCATAGTAGCCATTTGTGCTCTTCAACAACCTGTACTTCTTAAGCTGATTGTGCACTAAGATTCATGAATGTTTTCCCATCTGACTTGTGTGAACTGAATCACATAATATCTGGCCATAACAATACTACAATTGTGTGTATAACGGGACTTAAAGAAAGTTGTTTGCTTGCCGCTCGTTCGGGTAGTTCAACATTATCCTTTCGCTCCTTGAAAAGTTTTTGTTAAAAATGACATTCTTTCAATACTGACACATTGTTTTAAGAGGTAGGAATATTCTGTCCTTCGTATGGAACGATTGTCAACTATTTTCATGCTGAAGGTTCGTGACGGCACAGACCTGTAGCACTTTCTCTCTCTAACTAGCAACATTAAAACGGCTGTAATTTCGTTTTTTTGAGATATTTGAATGAGATTTCAGTTTCTGTGACTTTCTTCCAGCTCCATCATTAGGCCAACAATAATACCTACTTCATTGACATCGGACTTATTTTGGAAAAAATGAGCTCAATTTAAAACTGGAATGAAAATCATAAGTTGTGATAGGTAAAAGGTTTTAAAGACCAGCAACATGATGTTGGTTCTTAGTTTATTGCAATTTGTTGCCATGACGCATTACGTGTGACTAGATTGTTTTGTTTTGAAATGAAATGGCATTTCTTGTGTATGGATAAAGTTAAGGTACAATTCGCAGAAGGTTTTACTCGCACTATGCTATGCAAATTAGAGACGACGAGGGTCCATTTCCTCATCTCACGTTTCGTCGTGGTTATGCATTACTGCAGTTGAAACTAGAAAAACTTGTAAAAAAGGATACTGTTTAAAATCGGTGTGCTTCATCGTAGTCCAGGAAGGCAGGGTGTGTCGCGCCGCGGCGCCCCGTTGTCTGGCGCCGGCTAGGGGAGTCTATTTCTGTGACTACAACAGTCTGGATGCAACTGCAATTGCTGATAGCACTTTGATAATGATTGTTCATATCCTGGTATTTAATTTTACTGAATATAGAGGGATCTCTGAAATTTTAAGCCTGGAGCTGTTTTTAATGGTCAAGGTATTTAGGACACAAAAATACTTGAGGAAGATTTAAATAATAATAACTTGAACAACTTAAACGAGCTTTTGAGCTATCTTTCTACTTATACTACTTGTATTATTACCTTACGGATTCAAGACTCCCGTATAGATAGAAGGGATTTTTCTAATTGTTTTAGTGATAAATTTTACTGTGCACTTTCTCAACTTCAATGCGCTTAGATTACGTACGTTAAACGTCGGAGAAAGAAAACCTTAGAAACTCACGAAGTATAAATAGTACATTACGATACAAGTGCAGAGAACAGGAAATTCGCAACGAGCGGTGATAAATTAAAACACGACCGAAGGGAGTGTTTTAAATCGACACGAGTTGCGAATTACCTATTCGCACGTGTATCGTACAACGTTGGCTCTTTGAATTTTCGACATATGCACGTAATCTGCACCATATGTCCTGTAAAGTTCCGAAATTGACCTTTTTACGAGTTTGTAAAATCTCTAGAAGATTCAATGATCGGCAGACTGGTACTGCTAGCTATCAAAGCGTGCTTTAGGTTGTTAATGACTGGCTGCAACTTAACTGTAATGTGTTTTAGCTGACGTTAACTACCGGCACGGTTTGTAGAACAACCCGACTTGTCATTTGTTTACAGAGGATAAACTAGTCAGGCGATTGGTTGGGCACATTGTCGTGGGAACCGGATAGCGAGGACTCTTGTATGGCTTCCTGAAACCCTGCGCTGGACAGGTGGTCATTCACTTTTGTTTAACGCTGCGGTTTAGGAAGTTGCCTCCAGCTATAACATTAAGCAGATTATTGTACGGCCACTATACGGACCAATCACACATGAAAACATCGATGTTATGACTAATCAACATGTCTTTCCAAAGAAAAACTCGTAGCTAATGGCGCATAATCAAGGCACAACAATATTAAATGACATATACTATTTCTAAAGGATCGTAAATCTATACCTACTCTGAATGCCTACATTTCTGTTTTTCCTTACGATTCAGATAATTGAAATTAATGGATGACGATATTTCCCTATTTTTCCCCTCGAAATAAACATTACGAATGTCAGATGTTTTCCTTTATGAATGGAAGGCTCACTATCGAGGCGATGACCCCGCGGTATTCTTGTTTTTCCCTTTTGTTTCTCCAATATTCGAATGTCGCAATCAAAGGAAAAGTATCGAGGCATTATTTTCTGTCGAAACCGGTCAAAGCGTCTGAGGCGCTTACTCGAATTGGATAATTGGCCGGTGCCTTCGTATTTTCATTATATTTTATACGGAATTTCCTTCAAATTTATTTCTGAAATCTTCAGTCACGTTTTGCGATTTTTACTGTAACATTTATTTTATCAGTTTTTAATATTTCTATTTTCTGTTATGATCTATGCTTTGACAAGACTTTTTATTAGTTGATACCACCACTGCGGATTATTTGTGTACTATCTGCCAAATGACAAACAAATGTTAAATAGCGTTAGAACCACAATTAATTTCAAAATTTCCTCATCGATAGCCGTTGACCATTTTAGAACCGCTTGAATGAGCAAAACGCTCAGAAAGCATATCACTTTCACGTTCAAAAGTTACAAGCGCCCGCCAATAATACGCAGATTGAACAATGCTCGATAGGAGCCGAGAGAAAATGACTACCGCACTCGAGAGCGTCGAGACACCCTAGAACGATTCAGAGAAGAATTTCCACCGAGTGGAATATAGACACCTCGGCCGCTTCAACAGTTTGTCCACCTAATTTGTTCGTCGGCGCTCGACTGTAAAAACAAATAGCCCGCATTTCCCCTTCCAAGCTAACAAAGATAAACCTATTTCCACGGTAAGAAGAAAAGGGAGAGCGATAGTTTTCCCGACTTCGCATTCAGCCGCGTGAATGAGCGATTGCTGGTTACGTTCAAGCTTTTGTCTAGTTCAGTTCGAATCTTGTTTGTTCCATGTTGCAAGGAGGTTCCTTTGTCCAATAGCAGAATAATAATTAATCGAGGTTTATCTGATGTTACCCGGCTTAGATTACCCGCGGGAAAGTTTTAATTGAATTTGTTGTTCGATTTTGGCTTTTTGACGAGAACCGCGGCCTTTAGACAATTTTTAGGTACGTTTTGGGAAAGTTCACTTTAATAATTTACCTGTCTACAACTTGCGGAAATGTTTCGAGTTTCGATTGTGTAATTAGACGTCTGTCAAACATAACTGCGTATTAAATTGTTTGACGTAGTTTAATGAGTTCTCTGGACAGAGGAACCATATCCCCATAAAATGTATTAGCTCGTCTGCCTTCGGCATGAATTTTGTGTAAGGCTAATTACCTGACACCTCGAAGTTACGTAATACATCGCAGTTGTTGCTTATTTGATGAGCACTAGTTTTAAGCTTTATATTTTTTTTTATGTTGTGTTGTTGATGAAAATGTTTTGCTTTAATACTTCAAAAGGGATTCGCTAGCAACACGTTCTCGTGTTTACGAGTAACATTTCAAAGTTGATTAATACGACCGCATGAGGTTGCAATCTCCGTAGCACCTCATAGTAGCTCATGTAAACACCCCAGCCATGCAATAACTATCCCCCCGGCGCGCCCCATTGTGAAAATGTCCCACTCAGTATACGGACTATAACAGATTCACCGAGCCACCTCTTGCAACTATTATGTTAATTTCGAGTCGAGCTTGGAATGACAAAATAAGGCTTATATTGAAAACTTTAAGGACATTGGAACACATGTGTTCAGACCCAGAGGGAAACCTTTATTTATTACGGTACCAGTTTAGCCGAATAGGGATAACTTTTTAGGTTTTGACTGCCCCGAAAACATTACAGAGGTAAGCTTGTCTTTGGTAATAATTGTTATCGGCAAAGGATTAAACATGACATTGGTATACATCGGCAAAATACGTAAACATTTAAAAGAATTACACGCGTGCTTTTAAAAACCGGCTAATTGCGAGTCGAACTCGCGCACGAAGGGTTCCGTACTATTATCTATACAACATTAGACACTTTATTACTTATATAAGCTTATAGCCTTTTTTAAATGACTTTAAATAATATTTTTTTTTAGTAATTATAACGTTAAATAATATCAAGTAGAATTTTTGTCAACTGCTAGTCGGATTTTAGTTTTCCCATACATTTTGAGACCCAGCGCCTGAAGGACACAACGAGCGACTTTTTAAAAGTTTTTTGTAGCTACCTTAATTTTTTATTTTATTTAGCGGCAACAGAAATACATCATCTGTGAAAATTTCATCTGTCTAACTATCACGGTTCATGAGATAGAGCCTGGTGACAGACGGACAGACAGCGAAGTCTTAGTCATAGAGTCCCGTTTTACCCTTTGCGTACGGAACCCTAAAAATACATATATTTTTTTGTATATTAATTTTCAGAAAACGGCTGGTTAAATCACTGTTACCAGTTTATTTCGGTTACCGGTATCAGGTGCTAATGATGCCAGTGCCAATGAAAATATTTTTTTGTAGAAATAAAGTGTTGTTAAATAAAAAAAGGGATATTTTAACTCCACAAGCCCTTTTTATTTAAAACACAATGTGATTAAAATGTACGGGTGGCTTTTAACGCGATCGCCAGTTCCCGGTATGGCATGAGTGGGCGCTAAAAGGGGAGCTTGCCCACCTATAACTGTTTTCCGATGCACTGAGCACAGCCTCCGCCGCCTTTGCACCTCGGCTTACTCTGTCTTCAAATATAAAAAGGCAGTAAGGATATATCAGCCGCATACATGCTTAGTGTCCTTCTCTATTTAGGGCCTCACCGGCGATCGTCCTGCAAAGAGGACAAAAACATCGTTTGATGTTTTAAGCTCGAGGAAATACAAGGAATGGGAAGTGTTGTACGTAATTACCTGAGGCGTTTTTTGCAAGGCTTTTATTTGCGAGTTTTAAAACTATTTGTATGTGAAATGAGCTACCTATATACGGCATTGTCGTCTACATTTAACATTTTAACCTCCCTTGGTTAACCGTATTTTCGTCAGATACATTCAAATAAGAAAAAAAAACGATAGCATAAACAGTACATTGCATACTGTATATCGGTATTGTCAACGATACAAAAATATGTTAGCAGTTGGGGTGACGGATTGAAAACCGAATACACCCAAAAACATCAATTCTCATGAAACTAGATGCACCTCCCTTGGTTAACCGTATTTTCGTCAGATACATTCAAATAAGAAAAAAAACGATAGCATAAACAGTACATTGCATACTGTATATCGGTATTGTCAACGATACAAAAATATGTTAGCAGTTGGGGTGACGGATTGAAAACCGCATACACCCAAAAACATCAATTCTCATGAAACTAGATGCATACGAGGTGTAAAAGAAAAAGTAGTTACAAGATTTTTTCCTGTTAAACCCTGTTAATTCCTTTGCAAAATTTACATAGTATTATACGGTTGAAGTGGGGGTAGAGTAATTAAGAGTAAGGTAGTCGAGTCGTCGGTACTATTATTGTGCAGGCAGAGCTGGCCGCCAGCCAGCGGGGACTTAAAGCTTTATAAATCGCTACAATATTTTATTACGCTGATTTATTATTCTGAAATTCATGCGTTGCCGTGTAACAACGTTGTAAATTGTATTATGTTGTTAACCGATGATCTATGCTTATGGACCATGAAGGAACTGTGTGAAAAATGCCGTCTGCCAGATAAAAAGTTGTGAATCAGTCAGATTTAGCTTTTCAGTACTTCTGTCGTACGACGAAAGCTTTGGATTGTGACGGACAAACTTTCACGTTTGCTTCATAAGCCTGACAGTCTTTCATACGGGGGTATTAAACGGTACGGAAAAATCCGAACAATGTCGACGAAAGCGAACGAACCGTGGAACTATAATCCAGAATGCAGGGTGGGAATCGACGCCCGTATTGTGAGCAGAAAATCGAACTTGAATGTCGCAAGACGAAACGCTCTTTGTGCACAATCAATGGACCCACGATTGCTGATAACTTTCTTTGCAGTCTAGGAAGTTAAAGTTCGATCCCGCTGATGCGGCGTCCATTTTAAAACGGCCTCTCTTGGTAAGGATTTGATAACAAGCAAAGATTATTTCTCTCTTTTATTGCTTGATTGCACTGGTAAATGAACTTCGATGCAGGACGTATTTATAAATTAAGAGATAGTCTTTTATCTTAAAGAGCATCCCAAAGAGTATTGTGATTAAAAGTTTTGTTTATACGGATATAACGCGAAATTATTTATTTTATTTGTAAAACCAACGTTTCAACACGGTTTCTAATCTTTTAAATATGTGTACAAAGTGCGAGAGTTTAAAGTGTCGTATTGTAATAGTAATGCGCGTAACATTCAGCGATCTGGTATACCTATAGATAAGGTTCGTTTATTGTTGCGCGGATCGGAAACATTATTGCCCCAGATCCTTTAATTGGCGCAAACAGGGTAGCAGGTATACTGCCACGGTTTACTGCTTAATTATCACAAGTCTATTATTTCGACCGCGCCGCTCTATGGGCGCAGTTAAAGCCAACAATGGCAATGTCCCCGTAAATTTCCAAGACGTAGGTTCCGCTTTCGTAATTTGTTAACAGGAAATTGCATGAGGCGCGATAGCATCGAAGCCTATCCTCAGACATCGGGCATTAAGCGGGAACAATAATTCAGTGTTCCCCTGTTGCCGTAGAAATTAAGTTCTTGGCGCGTTGCGGTCACGTACTGGGTCGTCTTGTATGAAATACGAAGAAGCTCATCGGTCGAGCTCGTTAAGCGAGGGAGCGTGCTTTTATTACGGCGAGGCGTGCGCTGCCGCGGTGGCTCTTGAATATTAAAACGTCTACTGTGGGTCATGCATATTGTCCCACCCATCCCGCAAACAGTCGCATCGGCCATTCGAATACGCACGAGCCCACGACGGCGTGGCTATTGTTATGCGCGCTTGTCATTACGTATAACGAGTCTTGACGTGAACTTGGCGGGACAAAGAAACTCACGAATACGGGAAGGCATCGTTCGTCTCTTTTTGTTCTGAAATTCTCAGTACAGCTTTAAAGGAACTGCTGATTTATTAAATTACTAGCTGTTGCCCGCGACTTCGTCCGCGTCTTCGCTCCTATTAGTCACAGCGTGATGTTATATAGCCTAAAGCCTTTCTCGATAAATGGACTATCCAACATAAAAAGAATTTTTCAATTCGAACCAGTAGTTCCTGACATTAGCGCGTTAAAACAAACAAACAAACAAACAAACTCTTCAGCTTTATAATATTAGTATAGATTATTTGCCCGTCTATAATGAATATTTCCGTGTTCATGTGACTATAAATTTATCAGCAAACTGTCGGTTGTAGTAAAGCTCTCCATGATTCACAACGTAAAACGGATTATATTTTTCGTATGACCCTTATCGCAGCCAGTTACTTTACGATGCGCCGAATAGCCCAGTGTATCCTCAAATCCTAATCCGGACAGGATATTCGGGGACGTGAGCGCAATGCGCAGGATGCGGTAATGAGGCGGTGGAAAATCGCAGCTTTGCATTTCACGCGAAAGAACATTAGCTGATTGTCCTCGAATGCCTATTGTTTTATTCGTCGTTCTAATCTAAAACGCGCTTTAAGACGAGACTGTAACAAAGCATAAGTAATCAAATATTCACTAATAATAAAACAAAAATAACAGACTTAGTACATCAATTAATGTTATTCTAATTTCATCGCTCGGTAAGGAGTGCGTCTCATTTCACGCATTGACTTGTAGATACCGTTCCGTATCTAGGTTTGCGTTGCCTTGCCTACCTATTTATTTTAATCACTAACTATAATAACCATTATCATCAAAGTAAAATAAACCAAAACATAATATAATAGTATTACGGTTTAGTATTTTGTTGATAATTGCCGATACCAACACTTATTTTAGCGTCATCAAGCGTTAATAACAGAACTAAAATATAAAACGTTGAATATACGGCAGCTAACTCAATAAGTTCAAGCTGCCCAGAAAGAAGTCCTTCAAGACTTTTTTAAATTTTTAGGTAAACGCTCGACACGTTTATGCCCAATATATGACACCTAGAAATCGCCATTGTCATTAAAAATTATGTGAAATAAGATTGCAAATGCCATGTATTTATTGGGTCTGTGTCGAGCACTATCTTACGAAGGGTGTTCAATAAATTCTCGGTATTGACATCTTTTAAACCTATTTGGTAAACTTTTGAATACTGGCAAGCAAAAGTCATTCAATAATATTAAAAAAAAACGGCGATGTTCTTTTGTTTTTTTGCAAGTACCGAACAAACGTGATCACTATGAGCGATTTTTCAATGTTGGTTAAATTAGAGCACCGAGCGGTAATAAAATTCTTGACCAAACAGGTAAAAAATCAATATGCTATAAAAAAAATTGATTATGTTTACCGTGAGTCTGCTTCTTCTTTATCAACAATTCAGAAGTGGTCAAGTCAATTTAAGCATAGGGAAGAGAGTATCGAAGACGACCATAGAGCTGATCGGCCAGTCGACGCTACTTCATTAGAAAATTTAAAAAACTGGAGAAAATTATGTCTGACGATGGTTGAGTAAAGGTGAAAGATATAGCTCAAAGAACCAACCTTTCTATTGCCAAAATTCAATGCGAGATGGGTACCGCGAATGCTGACACCGCTTCAGAAGAATACGCGTGTTGCTTGTTGTTCCGAATTTCTTGAGGTTTGCGTTGAAATTCCTGATAAGATACTGCAAAATTTTGTTAGTAAAGATGAAACGTGCGTTCATCATTATGACCCTGAGAGCAAACAAGAGTCCGTGCAGTAGCACATTAAAGGAACTCCTCATCCCAAGACGTTCAAGGTGTTGCCTTCAACTGGAAAGGTCATGGTCACAATATTCTGGGATTGTGATGGAATATTGCTGATCGATTATAAAGAAAATGGTGTAAGTATTAAAGGAGAGCACTACGCTAATTTTCTATGCCAAATAAGGGAAGCAATCAAACAAAACAGAAGGGGAAAATTAGCCAAAGTTGTTCTGCTTCTTCACAACAACGCCCCTGTGCAAACTGCTCATATTGCCAAGGCTGCTGCTCTTGAATCTGGACTCGAAACTATTACATACCCACCGTATAGTCGAGACTTGACCCCGAGTGACTTCTATTTGTTTACCAATCTCAAAAAGGATCTATGTGGAAATTAATTTTCTAACGATAAAGCATCGAAGACAGTAGTTTAGGAGCATTTTGACACCAAAGACAAAAAATATTTTTATGAGGGGTTAAAAAACTAATTGACCCGTCTTATAAGTGCATACCCATAGGAGAGGAGTATATTGAAAAATAAAAAATAAAATACCTATAATATTTTTTTGTTTTTATCCTAATACCGAGAATTTATTGAACGCCCCTCGTATATTCATGGCCACGCTAGAAAAAAAACTAGACTAGTTATAATTATGTTTCACGCTGGTTACTTTTTTTAATGATTGACTGACCAGCGATTGACCCTAGTCTCACGTGATGGAAAGCGATGACAAGGCCTAAGATGTTGCTCACTGGTTCAGTAATATATTCACTCTACTTTTCGAGCATCTTGCATACTGTGTACTGTAGGTATTGTAAACGCAGAACATCCAAAAATTTGTACATAATGATATGAGTAGAATCTCTGATTAATGATTAATTTATTGCGTATTGCGTTGCATTTAAGTGGGTTAGTACTGACACGGCCAACCTTGATGCAACCGATGCGTGAGCAAACGTAATTACAATAGTGTTCGATCCTTATTGTGCAAATTAATATGCGGCATGCGTCAGCGCAGCGCAGCATCGCCTGATCGATGCAATGAGGTCATCTCGATTGTTCTCTATCAAATCTAGACTGATAATTCAAAATGAGAATTTTATTAGTTACATTTGAGTAATGCAAAGAATTCAACAGCAATGCGTATGCAGGAAATAATACTAAAGGTTGCTAAAGAGCAACAGAAGTCAAGTCAACTTTTGGATGAGTGACTACTTTGTCGTTACTAACTGAGTGCTCCTGTGCTTTGGAAGGCACGTTCTGCCGATGATGCTGGCTACTGCCTATGGCAGTAGTCGTAAACCCAAGACTTCGGGTGGCTTGAGAATTTTTAACTGTCAATCTGCCCACAAACATTAGGCTTGTCAACATAATCCCAATGAGATCTAGTCTCCCCCTTGGGTTGGAAGGTCAGATGGCAGTCGCTTCTATAAAAATCGCTAAGCCAATACTTGGGATTAGGTAGCCGACCCAATTCACTCATCATTTAATTCTTCATTTGGGGCTTCAGGATGCAACTGTTCTTGGATAATGCTAGGACGATGATGATGTCTGGGTTTCAATGAAAGGGTAGGTACCTTTCAGGATATTAAATGTACTTCATTAAAATCATTAAGTACAAACTTCTGAGAGATACTATACTCGTACACCGCGGGACCCAATAACCCGTAAGATTTTAACCACGTATTTTTGACGACACTGCGAGTAAATAATGTAATGTTATATCAACATGGGTCCAATTATTAGTTTTAATTAAACTACTATTTCAGTATAAAATAAGTCATATTAATTGACCGCTTTTTTGTGAAAAAATCTTTACGTGACTTGCAAATGTGTTCAAGACAAAAAGTGTCAAGTCAAAAAGTAGTAGGTGGCTACGTCACGCCCCTAAGCACGCACCTACACCCTAAGGTGTGTTAGACTAGAGATTTTTCAACTTGTGATTAGTTTAAATAATTAATATCTCTTAAATTATGGGTTTTTGGACTATATATTATACCACATTATATATTACATACCTACTTCTAATTAAGCCCTAGAATCGTTGCTTTCAATCTTTCGGGTTATAGGGACCCACGGTGTATAATATAAGCTTAATCTAATCGCCAATATTCTAGAACGCAATACCTATAGAGCTTATGACCTTAAATGTGTTTACCAAATGGAATTAATTACTTAGAAACAACGTCACCCGTTTATTGATTATTTGAGTACAGACGACAACAATGGCCGTTAGCTAATATGAATAAATAATTCTAAACCTATTATGAGACTCGTGGCCAAGCTCTTGCCGGGGGGTTGAACGAAAATCCGAGTTGTGGTGATAATCTCACGTAGCATTTTGGCGTACCTATACGATACAAGCTAATTTAAACATTGCCTTTTAAAAAACAAAGTTCAAAGTGATTTTGCCTTGTTAGCGACATGCAACGTTTCTAAAATCAAAATAGGCAGTGTTATGGACTTGTATTTTAATTCTGACCAATTTAGATTCTATTTGGCGCGGTGTAATTTACGAGAATTGAAATTACTATTTTTGGAACAAGGTCTTCTACGGCCTATTGTTCGAAAGCGTCGCGTTATACATGTTAAGCAAATTAGTTATGTTAGTTAATGGGGGGTTTTGAGGTAATTAACTTTTGCAGAGGTGACCTGGGGAAAATTCGTGTACGTATTCTTTATGTCATAAGTAATTTCGCTTACAAGGTGGAAACATAATAATTGCAGGCTCAGACACTAAATAACAATTTATTGTTATTTAAAGTAGCGTATACATTTTTTAATCCTCTACTTGTTGTAGATATACCTACGTATGTTTCGATAAAGAAGGATCTTGCTAGTGCATGATGTACAAAAAGAAAATCCGAGAAATCTGCATAAAACAGTTTCAAACCATTTTCAGGTTTCCAGTTAATTTATTTCAACGTTATAGGTATATGAAGAAATACTTATGCAAAGCTGCTCAAGTGTCTGACATCTAAATTCTTGCTTATTTCCTGTATAAGGTAACGTTCAGAGCAGACGTTCGTCTCGCCCCGAGCGAGCGGCTCCCCGAAGCGCCCCGACTGAGACATAGCTAATTTAAATTTATAACATGAACTTGGACATTTCGTTCTATCGTAATATTTATTAGTAAACATTAATATTGGGCAAGAATTTTATCATTTACATCACCCTCCGCGTAATAACATTCTTTGGATGTTACTGCGATCTCTTACTCCTCTAAGTCAGTATCGGGATATTCGGAATTCAGCTTATTTTCTCGATCTCATAATCAATTCTCATATTTGATTTTGAAAGAATACCGACGAAAAAAGAAAAGTTGGTATGTAATTTGTTTACGTCCATTGTTGTACTGACTTTTTTGAAATGAAATGTTTGTTAAAAGATTTATGCTCTACTGTGAATATGATTACATAATGCGATTTTTACGTTTTCCGCCTCGTGATTTTGTCGTCTTAATCGAGATTTAGATAGTAAAATTAAGTGCTATTTCCTGTGTAGTTTTACTGCCGGACTTTCTGATGAAAGCTTTTGCAATATGTCAAGTAGTTTTTGATAGTAAAATACAAGCTGATTTCTGATTATTTGTAAGATTTGCTGTGTTGATGTATTTTTGAATAATTCGTTTTATAATAGCTCAGTTCAAATTAGACAACGTTTGAATAATTGTGTAAGAGTCCAGTCTTTGATTTTTTATGCGCGCTACGGCTTATTTCTAAGAACACTTTCAGTACCGCAATGACGTGTTTATTCATTGCATTATACCGAACATGTCGCCTAATTGTCATAAGTGAAACCTTTGACAGGGATCCGTTCGATTATTTAGTTGCACAGATACGAGAGGTTGGGATCGGTTGGCGCGGTACCAACGCTATGTCGCTGCCGGTCTGACCGTTTCGTTTTATTTTATGCTCTCATCAAGACCAAGTAATTTACAACCAGAACTAGGAACTAGACCAGCTAATTGGATTCACTGTCTATCTGTATCCTATTATATACACGGCGCGACATGAGACATCCGGCGAACGATGTAAAACGAAATAATATTGTTGTTTTGTTAAATTTCTGTAAAGTCAATGGCTTTCTGGCCTCCCAATCACATAGGTAGTTGGTTATTTATTTAATCGTATGGCATTTATTTACGAACCGTGAGATCTTCGAGAAGACAAGTACGGTTGCCAGTTTTTGTTGCACTTTTAGCACCACCCAGGGGTCACGTGTAGGGTAACGGTGGGTACTCCCTACGGACGTGGTGCAACTTCGACCCCCCTTTGTGAAGTGAGTGGGCAACTTGACTCTTAGAAGTTTTCAAGCCGCCCGAAGGCCTCTAACTTGGCTTAACCGCTTGGCGATTGCTGTCATAGACAACAACCGAGATCAACGGCTTAACGTGCCTTCCAAAGCGGTCACCCATCCAAGAACTGACCTGCGCCCACATTGCTTAACCTCCCATACCGCACGCGGTACGCGGGCGCCGCTGGGCCACGAACGCTCCAACATAGGTAGTTGGTAAGTGTGAGCCTTTGCTTACGTCGCACAAGTTCTAAGAAGCAATGCAAAATCAGCTCAGCTGTAACTGACTTTGGGTTTTGTAGAAGAACTGAAGAACGTTCACATCGTGTTCTACCAATTTATCATTAGCATATGTATTTGTTGTAGAAAAGTAGAACGTTTTATAGATGGATACTATAAATACACACAACTTTATATACGTTACAATTCTTACAAAGTATTCGCCACACGGCGAATACTAGAGTGTCATTGTGGAAGTCTTTGGGAGAGGCTTATGTCCAGCAGTGGACGTCATTCGGCTGACATGATGATGATGATGATTTGCCACACTATTAAATCGCGCATACGTATAACTTGCTCAGCATTCAGCTATATGATTTATTTTAAGTGACATAATAAGAGAGCACTCTCTCATCTCCAGACAAGACGCCAAGTCAACAATTTATTAAAATAACAAATACACGTCAGTTCTTGCCTAAGGACTGTCTAATTAGTCTATTATGTTAAACAAGAACACACGGTCGCCGTATAGTATTATACCTAAGTTCGTATACGTTTTGATGCCCCAAGTAGAACACATTTCAGTACATGGCTCTGAATACACAAGGACACAAACGTTGACAGTTCCCAAATGATATAAATAGCTCTCTCTTCACGTAAGCTGGGTAGAAAACAACCCCTTTATCAGGGCACACGATTCAGCCTCACAACATAATTTTCTACAGGATTGAATGAGGTAAAATAATAACGGAAATCTGAATATCGGCCGGTCCGTATGCGGGGCTTATTATGTAAATGTGATCCCTCATGTATTTTGTTGATAAAATTGTAGGCGCATTAAGGTAGAGTAACGAGTAAATAATATTGGTATAATTATAAAGAGCTTTGTATTCAGGGTCGAAGTTAATTCAAAATCAATTACGAAATTCTTCTGGATAGGCAATGAATGATCGACTTGTGAGTGTCTTTGATTTACTTTATGGAGCTTATAGTAATAAATGTTTTTCGTTTGAGCTTTGGCGAAGTACATAGCATAATTCAATGGCCCTAATATAGTAAATTTAAATTGGCTATCTTTGATGTGTAGGTTGGGGAAAAGGTCCGTAGCAGAGCCTCTTACGTTCTTATTAACAAAGGTTAATACTTACTTGCTACTCCCCCGCTTTGCATTTTTGCAGGCAATATAGATCTAACAGCTTTATATGAATGATGAAAGCTGCACTTAAAAACTATTAATCCACCTTACTCGTCTGACAATTTTAGCTATTCGATACAAGCATCACAGGAGTGTCGTGTTACAAACGAACGTAGCGTGCATCAGAAAAAACCCTTTGGGTCGCTGAAAACAAAACCGTTGTAGAATGTCCATTCGCAGCTCGTTCTGCGGGGCGCAGCGGTGCGTCTAAAATTCCCGCACCGCGTAATCGAGCCCGAATACGAGCGCGTAATTGCTTATTTGCCTCATTTCGGATTCATTCGTAATCGCCCGGTCCAGGTAAATATGACCGGGCCATGAACGGCTGATTTACGAACGATCCCGTAGGTGGCATATGTTTTCCGATGATGTCATCTGTTTTTAGATTAAAGTGAAGGTCGTCAGCTATAACGCAATAAAGTAATGATGGCGACCAGTCTATGTAGCCATTGAACATTTTATTGTGACTGTTTCAGTGCGCGCTTGTATGTAACGACATTGTTCGTTGTGTATTTTTAACTGCAATGTTGCCCATTGTTAGGTTCACTACCGTTTCTAGGTACAGCAAAAACTGTTGTGTGCATACCATAACAAGCGTTATCATTCCGTCCGGCCTCGGCAAACAGCGCTGGCCAAACTCTGTCGATGAGAAATGCTCCATAAACGCTGTTTTTGCACACTCACCGATTGTTCATAAAAACGAATCGAGCAATCTGCTTACTCTGTATTTGCGATGTTTTGCGCATTTACTGCACTTTTGTGCTTCGCAACGTAATTTCAAATTGTTTGCATGACTTTGCAATGTGAGTAATATTGTTTGTACTATTGCTTCCTTGTACTAGGGGTAATCTTCATTCTTCCAATCTATCGTTATTACAGTCTCCTATTCAACTGCTCTGAGTCTGATTTAATCATGTAAAATTTTAATTTAACTGTGCTCCGTGTTTCATTTGTTGCATAACTAACCCTATATTTGGCATACATGAAACGAAAAAAAATCGCGACCGCGGTAGCCTGTGACAACCGCCAACGAACGCAACGACAGTTTGTTGGTCTGTCGTGTTTTTCTTTAATTTTGCAGAATTTCGTGCTCCGTCGCTGTTTAGACTAACAACAGAGGCAAATTCGTTTAGGAAACACATGTACATGATATACGTTGTGGCATTTGATATATTCCATCGTTATTTATATTAGTACTTATTGCTTCTTCGATTTGCTATTTTATCATACATAACTGCATGCAAAGGTCGGGCTTGGGTATTTGCACACCTTGCATTGGTTTATTTCATACGTAAACAACAGCTTATTACAGGCATGCGCGGCGTAAACACATTCCCTGTTCTACTTACCCGAATTGCCAGCATTTCCAACATCATTCTCGCATCGTTCCACCTTCCCTCGTTATTTAATAAAACTGGAATATTGTAAGAGCACGTTTAGAACACCTTTTGTTTTCTGAAGCGCTTTCAGCATTCCGATGCTTTATTTAAATTTTTATATCCACTTTTTAATAACACCCGTAATTTTATCGCTGTAATTACTAGTAAATAGCAGTAGAGCCTTTGTTTCTGTACTTGTTCATTATATGAACGTCGCCAAGTATATAACGGAGAAGTAAATTACGAATTGTTGTGAAAGTTATTTAAAATTGTTCATCTAATTTAAAAAGCCAGTTATAAATACTGGAGTCTTCCCTGAATGAGTACTCGACTTTTGTGCTATTAACGAGTTTGAAGGCTGGAGGGGAGTCAGTCATGCGCAAGCATTTTTGACCCTCCGGCGCGTTGTCCGACTGACTTCTATAATAAAAATAAGTGGAGAATTTATGGATTTTAATCAATCAGCTAATTAGTCCACTTTGGCAAATGTTGAGTCAGAGTTAGCCCAACTTTTACTAATTTTAGTAAAATTAGAAGCTTAGACAGATTTAATGAACGGCAGCGTCTGCTCGGTCGATCGCAAACAAGCTTTCCATGATTGTTACCTAAATTTAAATCGGGCGACTTCAGTAAAAAATATATCTGAGGTAACGGTCACGATTTTATTCGTCTATATTACCAAAACATGTCTAGGATATCGCTTTTGTTTTATGTTTTACATTATGGTAATAAGACAGAGACACGAAGCTCCGTTCCTCAATTTCATAAGTGCGAAAGAATTTTTGTCAACCTCACCCTTTCGATGGGTACATGACATTATAAAGATCACGGGTAATCCACCACCACCACCATATCAGCCGGAGGACGTCCACTGCCGGACATAGGCCTCCCCCAATTTTATTGGGGGTAAATGCCATAATCGCCACGCTTGGCATGCATTATTATAAAGTACAGGGATGAGTATCGTACCTACCTCAGCTACTTGAACAGAAACTCATACCACTCGTGGTATGAGTTTCTGTTACGAGTGGGTTAATGGCTGAAAATTATGACGATAATGTCACAATTTGTCATCTAAAATCGGCCTGCAGTGTCCGACAGCCGTCATCCAACTAAATTGTTTAGGGTAACACCGATATTGATATTTAACGATAAATTCGTGGATTCCATAACATATGACACCGCAAAACGACAGACAGTAAAATGGACGTGTCTGAAACGTTTCACAATCGTTGCCAATTCAGCAATATTGCACAAGAAAACAACATTGTGTTAGTAACAATGCCCTGAGAATCTCAGCTGACACTAGCGGAGCGTTCGTTCTCACTGCGGCGCGGGAACGTGACTCGAATGAATTTATTTGACCACTGTTTTTTTATAAGCTTTTCAAAAGCCACTTAATTTCATATGACTATCCATACTAATAATGTAGTTGCAAAAGTTTGCACAATGAAACTGGCTGCAACGAGATTTGGTATTATTATTATTTATGACGTAGGAGGCAAACGAGCAGACGAATCACCTGATGGTAAGCGATTATCGTCGTCCATGGAAACTCGCAACTTGAGTCTTAACGAACAAATTGGTTTCAAAATAACCTTCATACTTAATCCTAGAAATTATCTTTCAAGGGAATGATCTCCGATACAAACTCACAGCCTCGTAATAGTGACAATAATAAGGATGAAGAAAACCATTATTTTTAAACCAATTTGTTCGTTGAAGTAGTGACTCAATGAAGTACCTTCATAATTACATTCAATGCGACATTTGCGTCGCCAACAAAGTTTGAAAGATTTAAATGACGATTTTAGGTAATTATTGTTATTTTATAACTCTCGTCTATTCTAACACCATTCTGAATATTTATTATATTGCTATAATTTGATTGCGTTTTATACGTACGTTACGTAGGTCGGAATGTAACTGTTTATCGGGAGTATCAAGGATTTTGCCCTAACGCTCGGTCGAAAGGTTAAGCAATTATGCCTTCTTGCACCACTGTAAATTGATAATTAATCGTATTGGCAACTAGTGCTCTCGTGACCTGCATGCATGCAAGAAAACGTATTTGACCTGAAGTGGTATTCGTGTAAAAGTATTGGCTTGTGGCGTAAAGACGTACGTCTCCACCTGTAGTTATCACCTCAACTCTCGCCCCACCTTAAACGCTCGCTCCACCTGTCATATGTCAGCCAGTACAGTCTAACTCCTAATATACGTAACATGGTTTTAATTTGATAAAATGTAGGCTTTGCACTTGATATTTCGTAAAAAACATTTTCTCTTTCATTCATAGAGTTTTTTTAATCAATAAGCGGTTTCTATTACCTGAATCAGGATAGTTTTAACGCATAAATCCATCGATTAGTACGTCAATAACTAAAACATCACTAGAGGTGAGATGATTTGACAGTTACACGTATTCACAAAGTACTCCTGACAAGGCGGAGACGTACGCCAAGTCACGTTAATGTCATAAATGTTGTCCCCACCTTACACCCCTAATAATGTTGGTGTACTTGGCCGTCGCGGGTGTAGTTGTTATGGTCGTTGCTAAGGCAGTTGACATTTGGTGTCAGTCATTGATGTACTATGTGTCAGTAGTATATTTCATGTGCTAAGATGTTTAAAATAGAAATCTATAATGTAACAAGAAATCAGTATTTCAGTCTGAAAAATTAAATTTCCTTTTGTTAGGGATCATTATATAACCATGTCCTGGACCCGGGTATGTCCTAAAACTACGGCCAAGACCACCGGGGGATGGGCAGCAGCATCCCTGAAGTTCGGTGGAGATACTGCGATCGCCAACCCGCATGCCAAGCGTGGCGATTATGGCATTTACCCCCCATGGAATTGGGGGACGCCTATGTCCAGCAGTGGACGTCTTTCGGCTGATATGGTGGTGGTGGATATAACCATGCCTTTGGTTCTCCACATAGAATAGATGTCTTCTATTGTAAATTCCAATGATGTGACGGATAGGTAACCTATTATGTAAATTTGTTTTTCCGAGTGTTTATGAAAATTAACATATATTTAAACAATATTTATTTCATGTCAGTTGGGAGAGATTTGTCGATGATTTAAGTAACAAGTACTAGTTGCCGAAAGCATGTTAAGTGTTTTTTATTGCAGGATTTGGGAGAAATTCTACTTGGTGATCATGCAATGTAAGCTGCAAAATGCAACAAATACAGCTGTAAGCAGTAGAAGGAAAAATATTTCAACCATTCATAATAATAACTATATTCCGGCTTAGTAAATTAGTAAAATGAAGAACCAGAAGTTAATGACAGTATAAGGACTCTTTCAATGCTTATTCATTATTTACTCTTTCTTCATAGCATAGCATTTGTTACAAATGAATGTTATTATTGGTATTATATTTTAGAATAAAATTAAGAATATTTTATAAAAAGTGTGGCCCAATTTGATTTTTACTAACATAGATATATAAGCCCTTACTAACAAAATATGGATGTAATCACATGAAACATCTGAAATAAAGGATTATTATTATTATTATTTATTATTATATTTTTCATTCATACATTATAAAAACACCAACACAAAAAAGAGAGCCTAGTCAAACAAGCTCCCCCCCGAGTTGTACTGGGCGAAAAGGTACCCATCACAATTGCTGCCTTACCACGCTGGATCAGTTGGATGGCGATGGACAACCTTTGCACCAGACAAGAATCAGAGCATCAAACCCTCTCCTAGTTTCGTCGCCCTTCATTTATGAAGGCTAAAGCCTCAAGACTCCCAGCACCCTGTCGTCTCGAACGCAAGCGGTACAAAGTAGTAATTATTCAGAAGGGCTGAATATTTGTATCGCTTTTAGATTTTTTGAATAAAAACAGGCTTGTATGTTATTTCTTGTTCTTTTTGTTCCCATTATATAATTGTTATATAACAAATTTTAGACATACGCACTTATATACACATATATCATCCCCTGATCGTGATGGCTCCAACACTTGTGGCCCTTGTGTGGGCCCTGGGTACTAGATCTCCTTTAGCTTATGAGTAAGTAAGAGAATAAATGTAAATAAAATACAAGTAATTATGTAACCTCTTTAATTATGGTACAGGTGGCCAATTTCTCTAAAATATAATGAACAAGTATGACAAAGCAGCATAACGATAATTTTTATATTTGTTATTTTGCGTTATGCGTTCTCGATCAGTCATATACGACATCATATCATGCTGCCAGTTGTTTTAATTTTTCATTCAGTTCTCGGTTTCTCCGTGATCGGAAGCCGTTACTCCATCATGACAGCTGCAGCATAACAGCCATAACAGTACCTGGACCTATGCTTCGTATCTTCCTTTGCAGGTCGTGTTTGTTGGTGCGTATGCTGTGCACTTGTGGCTGTATATGATTACCATAATATCATGTACAAAATTAGAATTAAAATTATATAACATTACACAAACATAACCGGCCTTTTCATCGCTTGTGATTTCGTTATATTGTACTTTTGTGGTTGCTATGCAACCGAGCGCTGTGTAAGCCGAGAAGGTATTCTCATCAAAGATATTCTATAGAACTATACTAGACCGCTAGCTTTTAAAACCTTTACAGTTAAAACTAAACTTTATATCTAAAGTCACAAGACTGTTTTTTAATTATTCACAGATGTAGTGCTAGTGGTTGAAGTTATCAATGCTGCTGCTGTCAAGTGGCGGTCGTGGGTTCGAAATCTGCCTCGTATTATTTATTTTTTTGGAACTTATGTACGGAGTTTAATTTGATATTTACCATCGCGTTATGAAAAACATCGAGAGGAAACCTGCATGGATCTTGAAAGCCATTTCTGTTTTGAGAGTTGTGTGTTTACATTTTTGATCACTAATTCTATCACCGAGGTCAACGGGTCATTCACATATTTAAGGTCAACTATCGCTCGACATGTTTCAGACCGGTTTGCAGTCCCTAATCATGAGTACTTATCGCGGCGGGGTTTCTTTTAGCATTAAAATGGTAAAATAGGTGCTAAAAGAACTGCCGCTGCGATAAGTACTCATGAATCTCATGATTAAGGTCTGCGAACCGGTCTGAAACATGTCGAGCCTGGGTGACCTTAACGACGTGAATGGCCCGTTTCATCATATTTTAATGTCTGAAACTCACGGGAGCTATTCATATAAAATTTTAATAATATTTCAAATTAGGGCGCAGTTTGACCATAGAAAATTGTGACGTCATTAGGTATATTTCTTTATAAACAATACTAAGCGAGCGTTTTAGACGCTTCGTAATAAGGTGCTGATTTGACTATCAGTAAAATACAGTATTATTTATTAGCGTTACTAGGGTACACTTACGTAAAACTTGTCGAGTGATATTTTACCTTAAACACGTAATGTACATTGCTCGTGGTCACTAACCCTAAAATAATATTGTGATTTAATACATAATCCAATTTTATTTGTAATATATCTGTCAAGTTATATACGTAAATTTGGATCAAAATAGAAAATAAGTTTCCGTGGGCCCGCTACTACAGTAGTCTCTCCTTTTTTTTGGTATTTTCTACATCTATGGTACCGATTTAGGCATTTGCTGTCAAAATTGACAATCGGTGAGTTGATTTTCTTGTAAAGAGGTTTAGTAAGTAGCAAGTCGAGTCAGAAAAAGCAGCAGATTGTATCAGAGATCCAACCGTGAATTATGTAAGTATTACTCAAGTTAGGTCTTAATTTTCAGTTTTAATCATTCCGTATCCATCATCCTGCTAGCGTTATTCCCAGTACAGTGGCATCCTGAAGGATGCCCGGGGTCCGCTACCTAATCCCAAGAATTGGCGTAGGCACTAATCATTCCGTATCCATTGCAGAAAATTTAATAACATATACACGTCTGTTTTGTAGGGTTCCGTAGCCAAATTGGAGAAAACGGAACCCTTATAGATCCATCATGTCTGTCCGTCCGTCTGTATGTCACAGTCGATTTATTATGAGCACTACAATTAAGTATGAAGTTTGGTAGGAAGGTGTAGTCTATAAACCGCTATAGAAATGTGATGTGAAACTACGAAAAAATATTAAACTTGTCGGGGTGGGCACCCCATACATTTAACAGGAGGGTTACAATTTTTTTTCAATACACATAGGCGTGTTTGCTATGCTTTACGTATAGATAGGCCTACAAAAATTACAGAGGATTCTACAAAAATCCATTTATGTCAACCGTTGTTTGGTGAGATATTAGCTGTCAAAGTCGTAAGAAGTGTACCCCCCCCCCCCCTTCTCTAATTTCCAAACTATTTTAATAGTTTAAAATGAAAAAAATCAAGATGAATAATAAATACATTCAACTATTTTGCGTCTGAACAAGATAGATCTAACGGTTTTTGAGTTATTGCTGAAAACCTGTCTTACCCAAGAATTTCCTATGAAAATACAACCTTTTTTTGATTCAATATATTGTATTGTGCTTTTAAATGTAGATTAGGAGGTGTCGGTACGGAACCCTTCTTTGTGTATAGTCGGAATTGACTGTGATCATTTTCATTCATTTAAGTTTGGGGAATTGTTTATAAATAAATAACATGGGAAATCAAGGGCGTCATTTGAGTATACTTACTCATAGCACAATACAAACAATGCAATTTGTCATGACAGCCTGAAATGGCTGAAATGAATTGCTGTCTCATTTTAACTAAACCTGCAACTCTATCGGTTTTTGTGACAAATTGCAAGATGTGTCATATGTAATGGCCTTATAATGACGATTATAAACGACCATGAATAACTAGTCATATCTTCAGAACGATTGGAATACATAATAAACTATGAAGCCATAAAAGAACCATGATGCGCACATATTTTTGAACTGCTTTTTCATACATGTTTACAATCAAAGAAGTATCCAGCTGCAAAATACGACTAATTTGAAAAATCTCAAGCTGTTAACCCCGAATTACATAACAATATGCGCAACATTCTTCAAGCTTTAAAATAGACCGAGACAATACTTTTTTTTTACTGCTATCTCAGTCTATATTATAGGATGACTGAGAACGCTACATACGTGACGTGGCCTGTCTAGCTAGCAAGATAGCACAATGGCAGATTTTATGGTCACGCTTTATCGTCAAAGTTGGGTAAAAATTTACTCCGACAAACCGTGCAGCTAATGTATGCCGCGGACCTTACGCATGTACTACCTAAAAGATGATATGATATACCTAGACAATATTATCGATAAAATAATACCAATTCGGATTAGTCAATCCCTACCACGCCAATGTCTCGGTCGTCCGTCTCTTCTTGCACCCGTCGCAGACTGTCAATGTCAGAAGTATGTGAATTAGGTGCAATGTCAAATAGACGGACGTCTGGTGATGACTCGAGCGGACCAATGCGTTAAGCCTCCGATTACCTGTTGTTATTATGAGCCCCGGCGTCAATATATATTAGGGGTGGGCTGTGACATCATCGGTCTTGGACGTTCACCCCACCTCTGGCTGGCTTTGTGAATAACATAGCTGAAAACTATTCAACTATCATAGACAATTATAGACAAAAAGTGTGTTGTCGTACGTCGTAGGTCAATGGAGAATTGGAGACTTGTTAATGGTTCACTTGTCACAAATATAACTCGAGACCCTAATGAATTATTAGACACAATGGTGTGAAAACAGCATCTAATTCTATTAAGATTGGAATCTCTTGTCCTAACAATGTTGTTTAAGCGTTATTAGTGTCATTAGGAAAACAATGTACAAAAGAGATAAATTTTATGTACTCGCGTGAGACACACAGAAACACTTTAAACGTTTAAAGGAAGCATTTGTCCGAATCATTAACGTCTCATTCATTTTATTAACCATTTATATTTATCTGTACTGTACACTTGTTAAAAAAAATTGAGGGTTAAAATATACTAAGGATAATGCAGTGATGCGTAAGTTGTATGTCACAGACATGACAACAGCATACATTTTTGATATTAATGTTTATAAAAAATGGCTCGTATAATTAACATAACATGTCCTGTCATATATAGACTGACACTTATTATCTATTTCGAGTTTTTTATAAGTTTTTTTGTTTTATTCAAATAGTGATGAATGATGAAGTTCCTTCGAAGTACCACAAAACTAGTTATACGACAAAAAATTAGTAATAATTTAGAGGATATTTTATATATTTCATCTCAGATGCCAAGATTATTAGTAATTTTGCCTGCTTCAATTACGCAATAAATATACTTATACTTTCATTGCTTTTCTCCACACTAATCTGTATTGGACGTTATTTCGACAACTTTCTCTCCACTATCGCTCGTCCGTAACGTTGATAATTACACTAGTTATTGCATTCTTCCTACTTTCGATCGCCCCGAGGATATAGTTGAGAACTCTGTTACTCTTACAAGATAATTGTCATTTATGGGACAGTCCTACAATTTTTTTGTATGTTAAATTCTTCATTTTACATGAGTACAAAATAAAACAATAATAACAAGAACAGTTGACATATGTACTTACAAAGGTAAGCTTATCTCTAAAAGGGATTATTCCATTCGCAAAATTTACCATTTTATTTTGTAAAATAGTTGTTTTAATACATGCATTTTTTCATAACGCATATTTTACTAATTCTAACTTAATCATTATGTTGGGATGGCCATACCGTATCCTCATCATCATCATCATCATTTCAGCCAAATGACGTCCACTGCTGGACATAGGCCTCCCCCAAAGACTTCCACAATGACTTCATACCGTATGGCGCTTCAAAAAGTAGGTAGGTTAGATTTCCTAAGTAGCTTCAGAAGCTCGAAGGGCAAATCGCCCAAAAATAGAAGGGAAAGGGCTCCGTCGAAACTGTCGAGTTTAAAAAAATATTAGGTCTGAAATTATAGGGTAGGTATTAGAAAAAGAAATCGGTTCTGGCGCTTCTCCGGCCGCTGCCGCGGCACGCTCGTTTCGCTCCTTCAGCTCGCACGCTCTAGGGTTCTTCCTAACACTCCTTCTCGCTTCGCTCGTCGTTGTACTTAACTATTGTGTAGAATTCTTAACTATTCAACAGAGAAAAAAATATGTATATTGTTGAATATTGCTATATGGAAGATGCACGTCTGTTCAAACCCTGTCAAAGAATGATCTAACGAGAAAAAAAGTGGGGAGTTATGCGAATGTAAAAAATCGCGAACTGGGACAAACAATTTCAGGAAAATAGTAGCCATACTCAAATTGTTCTCTGCAGAATGGACGAACTCTAACTACTTAAGGTCTAATTACATTTGCATGCAATTTTAATTACATTAGAGGTAAGAAGAGTACGATCAAACCCTGCAGTGTTATAAAAATTTCATGCAAGTTCTTGCAAATGTATACCGGCCTTTAATACGTACCTTATTGCTAAGTGATGTATTTACCAACCGAGAAACAGGCGCATTAGTTTGGAAAATTGCACGTTTCTTCCCAAACAGTAAACTTGTATTTACCGTGTTACTTTGTTTGATCTAATATACAATTCGCGTGATACCCCCTGTTCTTGCACTGCTCGGGCTGCGTTTTGTTGAAAAGATTTATGTTTTATCTTGTTAGTATTAATTCTTGGCTAATGTTTTTGGTGAAAGGACCTCCTGTTATTTACCTCTATTTTAAGTTAAATGTGCTGTATTGAGGGCGGCGCAAGAACGGTCATTGTGGAGATCCTTGGGGGAGGCTTTGTCCAGCAGTGGGCGATGATGATGATTATTTTGTATAACGTTATTTTTTTAGGTTTGCAATTAAGTGTATTTGTATTGTACTGGCATTGTTTTTACCAGCTATTATAATTCTGAATAATTCATATCCAATAACCACAGATCTCCCTCTAAACGTATTTTAACGTTTCAATAACCGTATTGATGTCTATGTTTAAAGAAATCGTTTGAAAGTAAACATTAAAGCTGTCAACGGATTGTTTTGCGGTTACAAGTACTAGCGGAGCCTTTTCCTCGTGGCCTGTGGTTATCAAACCGCGTATTAGATTAAAAGTACCTTTGTGCTCCAACCAAGTTGCTCTACATATTATTTTTTGTCACGAATAAATATTTTTCTTCTTCTTCTTCTTCTACATTATTAATATTATTAAGGAAATAAAAATAATAATACGCAAGTTACCAAGTTACAGTAATGTAAACCCTTAAATTAAGTTTCTCATGTAAATGACAATTTGTTTTATTTTTTTAAATGAGAAATAATAAATCCTTAACCCGAAAATCAGCTCAACTAATACGCGTGTAATAGGTCAGTTGACTAGTTAAGATATGTACATTAATATTTTGTAGCTGACATCAGCGAGGGCGATAAAAAAAATTATAACTGGCAATTCAATAAAAGCCGCAGTAAACCCTCTTCCGTTCCACATAGGATCCGATGTTTGAATAAACAGAATTAATTGCAGGGAGGCGCTCGAAATTGTTAATAAAAACTAAAATATAATCGTTTTACGGGCAGTATTCGGTTGGCAGTAATATTTTGGTTAATTAAATTTTATTGATGGCAACTGAAATATGTAGACACTACAGGAATTAAGGCAAACGTTCTAATGCTCGGCAACTTAATGTCCAATAGTTTAAACATAGTATTCGCCTCTGTCCTTTTGGCATAAGAATGATACCGTATACCTGAAAGGTCTATTTTGAGTAATTATAAATTAAATCACTATAAACAAGGGTTACATGTTTACCCTTTTAATTACCAATAAATATCGGTGTTTAAAACCCGAGGAGGTTTTTATGCTTCGTATAACGATATGTGCTTTATTTGAATAACGATAACACTTTACTAATTAATTAATTATGTTTAGCCACAATGTTGTAGTCATTAAAGTTTTACAACATTCCCGAACTCATAATAGCGCTCCTTGGTCAGGCGGTATGACCACGCCTTTAGTAAGGCGTGGTCATACCGCCTGACCAAGGAGCGGCCACACCGCTCACGCGAAAGGCACATTAGTTACGGCGCACACAACACACCGATATTTCACCAGCTTTCATATATTACAAGCATGTCCGCATTACCCCGCATTTGTCATGACACTTCTAGGTTGACAGAAAAAATAATATTGCTCGACGCATGAGGAAGGCTTACGGTTGTCGGGTAAAATGTTGACTGTCATGTGGGTTTTGTGGTTCATTTTGCTGTCACGATTTAATTCGAACATTGACGTGGATTGGCATTTACGCTTTATTTTTCAAATTACGATTGTGTATTCTTATACCTGACTGCCGGAGACGGGAGGAATGTTTTTCAAATTGAAATGTATGTATGTAGGTAATATGTAATATGTGACTAGGTGTGTATTTTGGTATGAACTACAACTTTAACAGCTTAATGGATTATTTGTATATTGGAACTGGTGGTTAGATTTTTTTTCTATAATGCGAGCGTAATTTATATAATATATTTTAACTTCATTTTTTTTACTTTATTACAACTGTCAATACATAACACTCTAGTAACACAGGGTGGACAAGTTGAATGTAAACAGCTTAATTCTAACATACGAATATTGTTTTTGGCGGCAAAATGGACCATTCTTTTAATTCCAATATAAAGTCACGGCAAATTTATTATAGCAAATTGTAGGCTTTAGAAACATGTTATACGGCACGGAAATCGTGTCGAAAAAGAAGGAAACATTTCTAGCTCAACTAATCTCCAAAAATGGTAATATTGGTTGACCCGGTCACCAAATTTTACATTTCCTAACTTTTTCTTTAGGTCTATCGTAAATAACGTGTGTAAACCTGCATATTAATAAGCATGTAATGGTGAAAGTGGATAATTAGATTCGGTATCTGTAAGGTACTTTTTCAAATTACGAAAAATCATGGAGAATCTTATGAAAATGGCTCGCATTTTCCTACAGATTACCTTGTGGTGGAAGTTAATTTTCATCCATATTTGCCAAGTCTTGAGAATACTTTCCTATAAAAAATTATTAATTATTTATTTTTGTAAATTACATCGAATCCAAGTATACCCACCCTGTATAAGCTACTCAATAACCTCAAAAATCTGAGTTTTATACAGTGGTCTACATACGCCGCAAATAACAGGGTGCCGCTTCAATAAATACGAAAGCAGCGATAATGTAAATGTTTTAATGAAATATTTTTCATAAAGGGCAGGCGCACGTAATAATCACGATAACACTCGTGATATTTAAGTTATATTAAAAAAGGGCACCGCTAATTAAATGCCGTTATTAAATTACACCGCCTATTTATGCAACGAGTCATAATAGTGACTATTAGCAACTGAAATATGAACGGTACTTGCTGAACGTAATGCTTTGCCGAAGTTGTAGTTTTGAGATAAATGCCGTTGTGTTGGTTAGAGAATTTGGCTGTTTATGGGTGATTAATCTATACTAATATTATAAAGCTGAAGAGTTTGTTTGTGTTTGTTTGAACGCGCTAATCTCAGGAACTACTGTCCATTATCCATATATAGTCCATTTATCGAGGACGGCTTTAGGCTATATAACATCACGCTGCGACAAATGGGAGCGAAGACGCAGACGAAGTCGCGGGCAACACCTAGTTTAGTATAAAAATGTATACTTTTATAAGATACTGTAAACATGTATTAGAAACATGAGATAACAACACATTTGACAGTTTATAAACATGTGGATTTTGGATGGCGGTTTTCCCGACGATTGGCACGAAACGTTTAGCTAACGAGAACACTGAAAAAAAAAGATTATTTAACAGTAGCCCAAATGTTAACTGCTAGTAACTAAATCGGAGGACTGGCAAACTGAGAGTTTACTAGTAACCAAATTAGTTGTTGAAAATTAGCATAATTTTGGTTACTACTAAGCAAAATTTGGCTATTTCTCAAGTAGACAAACTAGTTGAGCTATCCTTTTTTTCAGTGAAGTTTCTAAGTATTTCTAGAATAATTAAGTCCACCCTAGATTAGATGATAATACTAATATAGGGACTTTCTATACACTGGAATTTAAAAGGCAATACTGACACTTTAAATAACATCGTGTGCATTGATATTGGAATTTTCTCTTATTGATAGACTACTCAAGACGCCTATCTACACTTAATGTACTTTTTCTGTAACTAGTAGCCATCAACTATTACCATTGTAATATTTACGGCGCAATTCTGCCCGTTATTAGCCCAGTTAGTGATAATGAATGCTAAACCCACGCGATATTTCATACAATTCGTATGTAACGAAGGTTACTATGATTTATTGATCGCGCGATACGTTATCGGTCTACATTTATCTCTATGCTCCGACGGCTTCACTGGGTAATAAAACAAAAGCGTATTGTTTTATTAAAAAGTCCGGTCGCGGATCATAAAAAAATGCATTACGCACAGTTTTATTGCTAAATAGGCATTTTAGATGCAGATACAGATATCAGAGACAGAATTGGTCGGGTCGGTTTCCTATAACAGGAATATCAGGATGCGAGGAAAGACGTTAAATACCAAGTTACCGTAATTAAAAGACAGTCAGGATGGTTATATTTTAGTATTGACACACATTAGTGCTTTTATGTTTTGAATCATGCTCGTTTGCACACCCTATTCAAATACAGTAAAGGAAATTGAAACACGTATCGCTCTTGTCACAATAAGGGTTAAAAGAATACCTGTTTACATTTCCTCTACTGTACTTATTTCAGCATGGTTTATGCCAACATTCAAGTTAATGTCAAATAAAAAGTAGATGTAGAGATACCTAAATGAATTGCAATAAATATACAACGAAACCTATAAAGCAAGCAGAGCTAGAGTTCAATTTAATTAACCTAAAAAGTTCTCAACATAGCCTGCCTACTCGTACCTACCGCGCGGAAGCGCCAGATACGAGTATACACGGAAACAGGCGCCGAACTAGAGCAAACCAAAAAACAAAACTAAGCCAAAAGACAATTTTTAAATGCATGACGAGGACAGTTGATAAGTTAAATAACTCTGCATAGCAAGTTAAACTCGATGCGTATCTACCCCCAAACCTAATATCACGCGAGAAACATATGTTGATGTGAGAGAGGTGTATAGGTTTAAGGGCAGGGGTGAGGGAGATGACGAGCTGCTGTCCCACACCTGCCGCCCTCACCTGGCTCAGGGCGGTGTCATGTCCATATTTGATTAGTTTTTTAACATTTCGCAATTCCAACTACGAATACGGGTTAACGTAACGGTGGAATATTTTTGCTATCCAGGCATTCAGAAATTAACATTGTCAAATATTATTCTTCCAGTAATGCCCACAAAGGAGCTCGCTAAACGAGATAAACGCTCATAGATATTTCGTAAGAATAACGAAATTAGAATTTCTGATCGAAAAATATTCCACAGAAACGTCCTCAGAGTTGTTGAAAAGATTCAAATTTAGGACGTGTTTTGAAATACAATGTCCTTTGGATCTGGGGGTTGTTTTATATTTGTGTAGGTATTTGTCTGGGGTATTTGTGGACGGGATGGCACCGCGGGCGGTTGCGACGCGGACAGTTTGCCGATGTCCGCACTCGACCCGGCTCCGGGCTGTCTACTTTATACTACCTATACTTACTAACAGATTCGATATTGGAATTAATAAATTTATAATATTTGAAATATGTGCCATTGGAATCGGTTAAGATAATTACAGTTTTTAATACAGTTGCTCAAAAAGCGCTACTTTACGTAGCTGTTTAGCGTGCGGAAAGTTGGTTTTCGCGCACTAGTGCTTTTCACTTTTCCAATTTTTTTAAATTTATGCTTGTTCCAATGCATGACTCCTTATTGCTGGGTGTTAAATATTAGTTTCCTTTAAACGTCGTAATCAACATAAAAACCTACGGTTAATATCAGAATACAAAAAATATACACATTTCATATTTTATTACTTACCTCTTCATCATTATAACACGTTTATTTTTTAATATTGAATATTGAAAAACCGTTCTTAATAAGTTGTGTGGAACGGAATAGCTGCCGAAACGCCTGTCAAAGAAGAGGCGTTTTTACTTACTGCAAGCATGTTTTAAGTTTCTAAAGGCAACATTCTATATTGTTTTTATAAATATTACTTGTTGTTTTTCTTATTTTTTCGCAACTGTATTAAAAAACGTCGTTCAATACACGTGCGGAAATGTCATTCTTCACTCGTCCCGAGTCTTGCCACTCGCCTGCGGCTCGTGGCATCCCTCGGTACTCGTGAAGAAATGACATACTTTCCGCACCAGCATCGAAATGTACTATTAACTATTTGTTTCTTTTTTACAGGTAAGTCATAAACGAAGAAAATTTTTGGAGTACGTAAGTAAGTAAACTTGTGGTTAGGTTTGGTTGTTCCCTAAGTCTGTAGCATTACCATGAGTTTGCAGTGACCGTACTCGCTAGCGACTGCGTAAACAATCAGTATGGAGAATAAGTACAGCGCCTCTGGTGGTCACTCATAGAACTACAGATCGGTACTCGTACCATGAGTCAATTACACGTTTACTATACTCGCTAACGTTAACTCGATTCTTCGAGTAGTTTACGTTACGATCGGAGTGACGTGCCTAACTTTACAGCATACAAAGCTCTCTTTCTAACTATACTGAAAAGACAGAGCAAGGACGATATAAGACAAAAGGCTAAGTACCCAAGGCTTCCTTTCAAAAGTATAGAAATAAACCTGCTAATTTAAAGTGTCGTAGAACAGTAGCACAAGGTCAAATGTTAGTGAATCTTGTATTTGCTTTGGTTATTATTGCCATACCTATAAACTGAGTGATGCAGTATTCCCAGTTTTTATGATGTTTTTTTGGTTTCATGTGATTAGATGTACATAGATTATATATAATTAATAAACCTAATCTCATTTTATAGTATGTTGAAGTGGATTTTTTTATTTATTTCTCATATCAGCCTGAATTTATCTCGGTTATTTGGCGTTCATCTTCTTACGCAGCTGTCGCTAACATATTCCACACAAAATAATGCCTTGCCGATATTATTTAGATAAATAATTATTACAATAACTTATGAAACAAGATCTCTAATAAGCTTTCACGCTCCAATTTGCTAGTGAAATAGTTTACTACAGTCGATACGGTATTTTTCGATAGCGACTGTCAAATTGGTGACTCATGGTACCGATCTACGGCAACCGCTACAAAACGTTAGTCGCTAGCGAATATTACGCTAGCGTATGGCGGGCGCAGTGAACGCGCGGTTGACTCATGGTACGAGCACAATCGAAATCAACTCGAAACGCGTTTATTCGGTAGCGACTGTAGTAGCGTAATGTATATTTTCGATAGCATCTCATGGTAGCGGTACTGTAGTGGGACCCGGGTATGTCCTTAAACTACGACCAAGACCACCGGGGATGGGCAGCAGCATCCCTGGAGTGCGGTGGAGATACTGCGATCGCCAACCCGCATGCCAAGCGTGGATTATGGCATATACCCTCCGTGAATTTGAGGGACGCCTATGTCCAACAGCGGACTTTTTTGGCTGATATGGTGGTGGTGGTTCCCTAAGTCTACAAGGTAAACTTTTAACGTCGTTACTTTGTATCAGGCTGACTTCACTGAAAAAAAAAGGATAGCTCAACTAGTTTCGCTACTTGAGAAATAGCCAAATTGTGCTAATTATGCTAGTTTTCAATAACTAATTTTGATTACTACTAAACTCTCAGTTTGTCAGTCCTCCGATTTAGTTACTAGCAGCTAACATTTGGGCTACTGTTAACACATCTTTTTTTTTCAGTGTTTCAAAATAATATTGTCTTTCAACGCTTAGTATAATTTTTTCCTTTATAACTACTGTGCAATGATAGTCAATAATTATATTAATTAATTTCCAATCTCATAGGATACGCCGCAAGGGACGGCCCCTCAGAGGTCCAAATCAAATGTGGTTTTGGTTATTGGACTAATAGAATTATCCAATTAACTTAATGTTGATGTCAAAAGACAAGATCTTTGTAAATAGTTAACATTTATAAAAGTCCGTGCGGTAAGATAATAACGCGATCGCTTCACCACAACGATGCACATTTTCTTAACTGCTCATTTCTTTTGAAGGCACAACTTTCGAGAACGTATTTCCCGGGGGCGAATATACACTCTCTTTTAAAGTCTACTAATAGGTCTAACAACGATAACATCATTCTCTCGGATTTTTTAAAATGACAATATGACGAAGGTTTTTTCTAAGGTTCTGAGATTTATATAAAAAATACAAATACTGCGAGTTATACTATTTAGCTCATAAAAAAATATGTTTAAATAACGTCATATTTGAAGTTATGCTGATTGCAATTTGGGAAGTAGATCCTTGCATTCAGCAAACTACATGAAACTAATTGCCCTAGCCTTGTCCCATTTACTTTGGATTGGCTCTTCCAATATGATGTTAATTGTGGCCTTCGCTTTTAGGCTTCTCGTTTTTGCCAGCCTTACTTTCGCCGTGTGGTCAGGTCGCCTCGTTAAGTCACATGATCCTACCATCACTGTCACCGCTAATATTCTGTGTTATTGTCTAATCGGACTTGCCAGCCGACGAATACATAGTAGCAGACAGGCGCTTGCAACTTTGGCTTTCTTAGATGCAATAGGTAACATTTGTAAATCATGCCATAGCCAATGGTGATCTTATTGGAATAAAAGTATGTGTTATCTGTACAGCAACATAGTTATACAATTTACTTACGTTGGAATACTGTCAACGTTTCATATCATTGTCGAGGGTTATGATCTAATGATCAACGTCTCGTCGATATTTCAAATACTATTCACGTTTATCTATGCTGGCGTGAAAATGTACGTGGTGTACGGGTGTATCACTTTCTAAGTAATCAAAAAGAGTTAAATTGTCAACGACAAGTAATTAAAAATGTACTTATTGACAGGAATTTTTGACTTAGTAAATTTACTTCTGCTCGGGAACTACACATTTGGTCGTTATGAACATATCTAATCAACTACCATCATTAGCGAAATAAAATGAACCTAAAAACGGGTCCTAACAAAAAGCTGGAAAGTTTGTATCCGATACCGGCCGGAAGCCGCGGTCGTTAATTAATAACTGAGTTAAGCCTGTACTGGGCTCAACACATCAGTCTGGGGTTGCCGGGTCGGCTTCCGGTCAAATCCCGCGTTCCACCCGCAAGCACTTCCGGCCAAAACTCTCACGGGACCCCGCAAATATACTAGTGGATTAAATAAATTTTGGACGACCGAAAGTTGGGGAAATGCGGTTAGTACGTGATATAGCCGGAGTCAGATAGGGCGATGATAAATGTGTAGTTTTCATTTAGGATCTGCTAACTGACTGGTATGACGCATGCTTGCTGATGGAATACAATGATTGAAGGAAGAATGGATGCGGAAATAAATGTCATTTATCTTTGAGAAACTTGATTGTAGTGTCAAACCGAGTGCATTAATTGGTATTATTGGTGTACCCTTAAGGCTACGGATACATCGGTTAAACCATAACATCCATCTTCCTTTGTTCAAACCGCTTTTTTTAACTGACATGCTCTCCATAAAAGTTAGTTACATTTCACCTTTGGATTACGCTTATGGAAACTTTAATAATCGTTGGCCGTTTTTGAATGCATCTCTTACCTAGACTTAAGTTAATATCTATGTTTTCTCAGTAAGTGGTCTTGTAAATATTTTGAGAACAACATATCATAAAGCGTAAACCGTTAATCGTCATTCGTCCAGTTTTAATTAAGCTACAAGAGATAAAGAGTGAAATGTTAATCCAATTTACTATTGAATAAATAGTGTAGTAATGCTTTATGTCAATTTATCGTAAGCTTTGATGTTAATTTATAAATATTACACTTGCATTTGGAATTGTTGAATCTAACTACTTACCCACGATATTTCGATAGTCATTTCTTTAACAACTGTACTGACTTTTACTAAAATAGTTATGAAGGATCTCACACATGTGCGGTAAAATACCAAATGATCCATAGGGAATACATGCAGCTTAAAAGATCAGCTGTTACTACATAAAGGGTGTTTTACAGTCGGGTCATTGGCATTAAGGGAGGCATGTGTTAAGTCACCTGCCCTCGCTCCCCCCTCGTCCCTCCGGACTCTCGCTATATTAAATGTTACTAGTTTGGTGTGTTATGACGTTTTCATGTGTTAGCAGGGACCCGGGTATGTCCTAAAACTACGACCAAGACCACCGGGGGATGAGCAGGAGCATCTGGAGTGCGGTGGACAGTGGAGATACTGTGATCGCCAACCCGTACGGCAAGCGTGGCGATTATTGATTTTATCCCCCATGAAATTAGGGAAGCCCTATGTCCAGCAGTGGACGTCCTGCGGCTGATATAGTGGATGTGTTTGCAGTGGGTTTGAGATAAAATCCAGATTATAAAGTTTCGGATAAAATAGTATTGTCACCTGAACGAATTTGTAAGAGAAAGGTGTGAAAAATTATTTCAGATATTACTGCAGGCGATTATTTTGAGAAAATTAATACAGCAAGGAAATTCCTTGAGTGTTTATGGGTATCTGGTCCCTAGTACTAAACAAATAGCAAAGAATAAAAAAAATAGAATGCTTCAACATAATTAATTACCTATGGTTTTATATCAATGCTTGAGTTTAGCAAAATTATATGTGAATTTTGCTGAGTGTTCCTAAATAAATGGTTATTCATGAATCTTAATTGGGATACTCATGAATATACAGGTGCATGCGTTTAGCAGCTGTGCATTCTCATAATTGAGTACTTGTTTATTATCACTTTACTAAAAAACCGGACAAGTGCGAATTTGACTTGCCGTGGAGAGGATTCCGTAGAGTTATCGGAGTAAATTCCCATGTTACTTTAATCTTTTCGCAGCCATTGGCCTAATATAAAGTGCACATTTAGTGCTCCACACGCCATGACTTCATATCCAGTCGATGTAAAGGCAACCTAATACGTGTTATCAAGAAAGGTTAATTTTCAGACTTTTGCTACAAAAATTTTGGCGTGTCAGTCACACAGCTTACGTAATGTACTGTGGCGGTGAAGAGTTTAAATACCACAGACTTCTTATAGGTTTTTCCTGTAATCCATGGGTAAAGAACTAGTATCAGTTTTTTTTCAAAATTAATGCACCTTAGTTTCGGGGATAAGGGGGATAGAAGGAGGGAGGGGGATGATTGGCTTGCGTCTGTTTTAAATAAATTCAAAACTATTTAACTTAAAAGTAAAAAAATGAGATGTGTACCAAGTTTCAATTTTAAACTTTAATCGGTCAAGTAGTATCGGAGCAAATTAGCTGTGACAGACTGACGTCTGTGACGTCACTTATACGATCACGTCAGTGATCCTATAAGTGTTTTCCTTTTATTAACTTTAATTTTATATGTATAATGCAGTATTTTTATCACTAATAATGTGACGAGTACTTACATTTATATATTTGCGTCTTTCGTTTCCTTGTCGTTGGCTGTGCATAAAAATTCTTTGCGTGCCGCGATTTATGTATTAATTATGTATAGAACTGTTTTCCAAAATGTACTTATATGCTTTACAACTGCTAATAGCATGGGTTACATTATCTATCTCTATCTCCATCGATACAATAACAACTAGTCATTAAGATAATGTGTAATCCTGTAATTACGCGTCCATTAGTAATAATAGTTCGATGTACAAACCTGGCGATTAGCCGCAGGCGATCACGATTGTCCCAGTATTTAGCGGTGTTGGTGATGGATCCAAACAGAATACACGGTAAGGTGACATTTGTCAAGATGTCTACTTAAGAATTTAGTTTATCGAAAACAGCGCTATCATTACGAAACTGAAACACACAGTAATTTCGTCGAATTTTATTCAACTTGGCCAAAAAATTACAAATCGATCAAACCAGAATTTGAGTTTATTCCAAGTTTAGTCAACGAATTTTTTTACGTTTGACCTCAGAATAAGTATATATTCCAGTTTGATAATATCCGGCCTAAATATGTAATTATTTTGTAGTATACCCTGTAGATTGTAGACACGACGCTAAAAGTCAGGATAATCAATTTTAAAAATTTAAATTAGATATGAAACATCTTATATTCCATTCATAAACACCTTGAAGACCTTAATAGGTATACTCGTTGTTATCTATTGTTCTGCCATAAAGAAAATCTGAGCACCTGCTGTGGCCTCGGGGGCCACTAAATCGGATTTGCTGTTGACCAAGACATTTCTGTTTTGTTTTGTCATTGTAACAAATTTATTTTTATTTCTTCGTTTTAAGTTTGGCGCAAGATATTTGTTACTCAATAACGAAATAGATAGTGACACAAAAATGACGAAGATTAGGTATCAATCTAAATTAGGTTGATGAATAATTGACATAATTAGGTACACAATAGACAATATACATTATGTCGTAACTGTCTTAAGTCACTCTGACCTGTCTCTGACGCTTTTGTTACTTATCTTAAGTTAAAAAGTTAAAACTAAAACCCTATATGCTCTTTGAGAACGAGTCGGTCTTTCGTTACACTTACATACCGCCTATTTACCGGAGGGATAGGCAGGAATCATATCTCCACTTCCGTCCTGATAGATTTTTTTCGCTTGCAACCATTCTTCCCAAATACATTTTCTCATTTCCTCTCTACATTGTAACGTGTAAGTACCTGCTGAGTTGCCTACGTATTTTATACATTTATCGAGCTTGGCTACAGCTACATTTATTAGTATTAAAGGTATTTAAAGGTAAAAATAAGGTTAAAACCAACACAAGCACAATACGAAATGTGAGTATGTAAGTACTAAATTAATGTACATTTACAACGTGCTACACAGATTAACCGTCTAAAAAGCTGTTGCATACAGTTGGTCACGAAACGCTATAAACTGGGCCCGGACTTCCAAGGATGCTCAGTCCGATATGTTAATCAGCCGCCATACTTGTCACTCAGTTGGACAGTTGGTGTTAATTTGTTGACTAGGTTATATGTCGTGTGTTAACAGTGATAAACAAGCTCGCTTGTGACAGAATGGTCTCACTTGCGGTACCCAATCCACTTGCACTTTCTGCGAGGTCAAAGCCAAGATTACGACATTGTTCTGATGGCCTTAGTGTTAAGATAATAAAACTTACGTATATTGTTACAAAATAGTAAGTCATTATTTTGTAATGACCGTTGCAATAACGTGCAATGATTACATATTGTTTGAGAAAAAATGTGACTAACAAAAGCGCGTTATTCCATATAAAAATCGGTTATTATACCAGGTTCCTACAGCGTCTGCACTTTGCACTTGTCCATTCTCAAAAGACTTTGATATAGCACGAGTCAAATATTTACTTCTTTTGAACTATTAGTATCAGAAAATTGTACAAAAGTATAAAAAATATTCTATCAGTAAGGCTTAGCAAAGGGACTGTTTTCTTCCAAATAAGGACCACCTTTTCAGTTTCCACTCCATGTTAAAATTCAAAAGGGGCCTCACTGTATTCAATTTATGAAAGTTAGGACTTATATACCTATATAAATTCATCATGACTGTGTTTATTGACATCAAACTCGAGCGTGGTAGAATGATAATGAAAATACACCTTGTATTGGTCTCTCGATCATTGGATACAAATCGAACAATGATTCGACATCACTTGTCAAAATGTTCTCTTAGTAATTCTAAACGTAAATTATTTCCTTTAAAAGTCATTCAAAAATGGACCTTGCCGTTATTATTATTATATTGGTTTTTAGACCGCTACGATTTGAAATTAGTAAGTTAGTGTGCTTCGTGAGTATGCTGCAGTAACGGCTTAAGTGTGTTAGTTGTTATAACGCTCAAAAGCCTTTTCGGTCGTGGCATGACCTAGTATAGAGCGGGTTGCTTGATGACTAGGCTGGGCAAGTGCATCGCGGCCCGCCAAGGTCGACCGGTACAAGCTTCATGCTTCGCTGTGCGGTAATTAGCTACCACAGGTACTGCGGCACAGATTGTTCTCCGTATTAAATATATTTTGATGGTGAGGCACTGCGTAGGTTCGATTATTCTGTGTGCATTATTTCGCATAAGCCAGGAACGCCATTGCAAAATGCTTACCAATCAAATCCTGGTTATTATTGTTATTATTCAACTTTCAATCTGGTCAATTCATACATTGCTGCCTCAAATGCTGCATTTTTAAAATATATAAAATAACAATATTATGTGCTTATATTTGACGACCACTTTGGCTTACTTGGTACTGACCCTGTCTATGAAGCCGGAGGTCCCGGATACGAAACCCGGTTAGGGCATTATTTGTGTCAGTAAAGCACGAATATTTGTTAATTAAATAATATATTTGTTAAATAAACACATACTTAAATACATAAGATTTTCCCCCAATATTTATTTTATTTTTACCGAAAAATGTTAGATACCAGGTATTGATAAAAATGTGCTACGCCAAAAAATACTTCTGTGTCTATCCGTCGCTTTAAACCAAGCCGAGTAAACAACCATAAAACTCCGATTTATTTGTTAAAGCTATCTACCTCAAAGTAAAACTACAAACGCAAACTATATTACGGTTTATATATATGTACATGTATTGCTCCCTCAACGAATATTACACGGCAAGCTTCAAGACAAAGCCTTTGATCCGCAAGCAACCTGTGTGAAAGGATATCGAATTCTGCTGGTTTATCTAACAGGAAATTATGATCCGGGAAAGTGTACAGCTTAAGTATAAATGGAAATGGAAAATGTATTCTTAGTTAAAGTAGTACGGTTAAGTTTAGCTTGGCTTGTTGTGCTGTTAGTGGTGTTACCGGCGTTGAGCATGGCGTCTACGTCTACCTACATATGATATGATTACTAGGAAAAAAATCCATTCATTTGCTCAACGACAGTTTATTTGAAAAATGAGTGGAGTTCAGGTTTATGGACCATAGTTAAGCCTTTTAATTAATGCACTATTTCATTGATTCCGTTGAGTCCCGAAAATTTGACGTACAAGTTTTGTGTCACAAAGAAATGAGTAAAATAAGCATTAACTAAAGTCCAAAAATTTTAACTCCACCCATGATTATACGTACGTATGTTGTACAGTCAAAGTAATAAATATATGTACGTTACCAAAATTCCTTTATTATAAATGCGTATTATAAACGCATAAGCATTTATTTGTTCTAACAAATGACTAATAAAATGTAACATTGGAAATGGAGCAGTAGATCACGTTTATCAATTTTAATATGAAATCCAGTCTGTTGGAAAAATTTAAAAACTATTCGTGGTATTTATTGATTCCGAAAATATTTTAACCAATCAATTTTTATGTTAATCTGCGTACTGGATTTAAGCAAGCGTTTTTAACGCCAGCGACAGCGAGTAACAGCTGTGATAAAATATTATAAACTCCCAATTTCAGATAAGGTATTTTATAAAACCCGGCGTTAGTATAAACCTATTTACCTTTCGGCAGTTTCAATATGTTGTCGCCAAGCTCATTCCCGAGGATGAAAGAATATTGAATGTAAATGTTTATCTTCCTCTGTCCCAGGTAATTGATGAAAGACGATTTTCGTGTTTCCCCCTCTTTCCACCCTCGGGTATTAAGTAGCTGTCTAATATTATGATTTATCGACTTAAAAAATATTAGGCGTGAAACGTTTTTTCCAGTACACTTTTCGGGCTTCTATTAAATTTTTCGCTTTATTTGAGTCGCGATAAAATTTGAATTCGATTAACAGATACGATTGATTAACGAATATTTTGAAGCTGATGTTCCTGATTTCTTGAATAATGGTGTGCAGACTTCCTTAACGTAGGAGATAAGACCAAGGTGTCTATATTTTCAGTAGGTATATCATAACCACACTGATCTTAGTGATAAAAATAAGGACGCGAAGTACTAATAGGCTACTTCTTGCTTTTGATTTCTGGGCCACTTCGTACCTTGTCACAGTGAAAATCAATATGATAATTGCCAGAGATCTTATATTCTTGTCACTGTGACAAGGCACGACGTGGCCCAGAAATTAAATTGCTGCGCCAAATACGGAGCGATGCTTTGCCTACAACTGCTGAACAATAAATAATTGTTTTCCCCTCACTAGCTCGGAAAGCCGTCTTTATCCTTTGAAACAAGCGGGTAAAAACGCATTTTATCCACAAGTGGGGAAAGTAATTTGACCTTGGAGCGTGTTTGAGTAGCTTTTGACAGATAACAAAACGTAAAACGCTCATATTAATGGTTCGTTTGATATCAATTATCATAAATGGTTTGACAATTTAATAAAAAATACCAATTTTAGCTTTATTTAATGATTTAAGTCGTAAACCTTAAAATTCTATAAGTAACATTTTTTTTTATTATGTCTTGGAGTATATCATTGTCCATGTCAACTAAAATATACACAACATGTCACCGACTCTGACTCGTGTAAATGTTATACACAACTTTCAGAGTTTTCTGTTATAATATCGTAAAAAAATCAGTGATGAAAATCATGCCCGTGGAACTGTGTTTTTTTGCATGTTGCACTTTCCTCGCTATAGTGAGGAAAAAAGTTTTGTGTTACACACGGGTGCAAAGTTGTATTTTACTTCTCGTGTGTTGAAACACTCGCTACGCTCAGGATTCTATTTCAGAACCACTCGCTTCGCTCGTGGTTCAACTATAGAATCCTTTCGCTGGCCCGTGTTTCAATTCCACACTCGCGGGTAAAATACAACTTTGCACCCTTGTATAACAAATAACTATTGTTTCTTTTTAATATTATTGTTACAATCGTTTAAAAAGCTAATTCATTCTTTACGAATTTTATATTTACGTTACATTCACGGGCGCATATGCGGCTCCACAAATGTTTGCTTGCCCTCTCTGTCTGTTTGTTTATTATTAAAAATTTATGGCGTTCGTGAATTTTCGGCACTGACTGACTTTTTCCTTTGAACTGCTTGCTCTACATTCGTCACTCGTTTAACGTTGACGTAAGCCAGGAGGTGCGCGCTTAATCAAAAAAGTAAGTAACTGATTCCTAATTAGAACAGCATGGAAATCTGTCCATACAAAAATCCATCTGTCAATTGCCTAGAGGATACTTAAAAGGTTGTCATTGATTTATTTTACTACATCAGGCGATAATTGGCGGATTGATCATCGATCACCTACTATTACTACATCTTCGCCCATTTGCTGAAAGAATAATTTTCCATTATTTCTCAATATTCACGCTCGCGACATGTGTACATGTTTAGACGCAAAAACTTTTCACCGAAAAGGCAACTGTTATTGTACTTACTTTTATACAATTGTAATCTGATTTAGTTCTTGGGTTGTTATCAACGGTTTGTCGCTCTTTGAGTCAATTTAACTGATTTAATTTGTTTTATCTGCTCAACTTTCCCCTTTGTGAAGTTTTCAAGTTGTCGAAATCAATCCTTTATTTTTTCCTAGAAAAAGCGCCGTCTCTTTATTTGAGGCATGATTTATTTAAAAGTGAAATACTACTATGGTTGAAAATAGCCAGGCATAGATATTACTTATTATTTGACATCATAATTTATCATGTCAAATACGACGTTTCACACTATATAATTTTGGTTCGTGTTGGATAGCGTCTTTCTTTGTAGATTATCTACTGGCAGAAGACGAGCGGAACCTCCACGCACTACATGGAGGCGTTCAGTTCAAACAGAGGTTGGTACAACTAGCCTCGGCTGGGAAGCTCTAGAAGAAGGCGCGCAGGATCGTGACAAATGATGAGCCCTATGAGAGGGATAATAATAACTAATCATCATCATCAATATCATCGTCATCATCGTTATAGATTTTAATTTAGATGAAAAATGTTTTATTGGGATGGCTTTAATTAAAATTAAACGTTACATTGCATGGACTGATTTGGAATATCTTTCTTCTTTACCAAGATGAGTGTGAATTCTATAACGCTAACCTAACTCTGTCCAAGCAACTAAAAATAATGAACAAGGGGCGTACACGTGTTAGTATACTTAATTTCGAACCTAAAGCGATAAGGCAAAGAAAATTATCATTAACGGTCACTTACCCAATACCGTTACCAACTCATCCGCGTCTGGCTTAGTGAAATGACACTTTCCGCTCTAGTTTCGCCAAATTTATTACTTATGTTTTTTCTTTCATGTCTTTAGCCTAGTAACAAAAAGTGTAGCGTTTTCTTTAACTTACTGTAAATCTATTACAAATTACGGCTCAATGTCAATTTGAACAAATAAGAATACAAATTAAACCCAATTTGGTCCTACAAAATTGATATTTAATCCCACGCCCAATCGTTCATATTGGGTACATTTGGACCTTAACGGCCAACTCGTCAACATTATTCGATCACAATTTCCATCCAAATTTTCGTTAGCAATAATAGAAATTACACATTTTCCGAATAGCCTTTGTTATGGTTAACATAACCCGTTGGAAACTTACCACAGATTCCGTGTTATTACCGAATTCCATGAATTTGAGGATCGCAATTATATCTCCATTAATAATTGAAAACCCGAGGTTCAAACAGTATCTTGATCGAATTGGAATTAATTCCATAATAGTGAATTCACTAGCATTTTGTTACAATAGGGAATTGCGTACAACCGGGTTAAAAGCACAACCCCGGGTGTGGCCCTTGTTTTGTATTATGAAATACTCAGGGTAGCTGTACCAGTTGACATTGTTTACCTCCCTGCCTATTGAGAAATATCATGAGCTATTAAATTACCCAGATACCCTTCAGATAACATAACAAAGTCATCACAAACACAAAAGTTCAACGATAAATATCACACGTAACGACGAATTTAAATACCATAGATCGTTAACTCCGAGAGAAAACAATGAAGCGGACTTTAACAATCAAACATTTTCATTAGCCGCTCGCTTCAGGCAGTAAAAATCACCTTTACTCAGATTTACGCACTGTTATATCGTTGCGTTTGTGAGTTCATTTATTTACCCGTGTTAGTAGTAGGACTAATCGTTAAATTAAGATGTACTTAACGACTAAATGCCTTTAATTGGCGAATCCAAGATTCTCTGTTTAAATTGTTATCTAATTATAATTCTCTTAAGCTAATTGGTGGTGCGTGCTCACTTGTTCTTTAACGACATTTATTTTAATTTTATGAACTTCACACCGACTCGTAAAGATATAATTACGTATCAAAATAAACATAATTTTAAAATTTAATGTTAATTTTACACATACGTGCATGAAAAAACCTCAATTAAGTCCTTTAATCCTGGAGATACAGGGGCATAAAAATAAAGCACGTTATTAAAAAGACGCGCACCGGCCAAATGGACCCGATAAAGTCAGGTTATGATGTGCGCCATAATGCAAAATGGCCGCTACAAATTAGTTTGGTAGCCCCTCGGATCGTTTTACGCCCTAGATCACGAAACAGGACATTTCACTGGTATAAAATATTGGTACAATATGGGTCTGCGTCGTTCTGTAGGTCTGTACGAACAGTTTGGTGTTATCGAGTTGGACTAAACGCAATTTGCCATTTTGTGCCGTTGTTCGTTCAACGCCACATCCTCTAGCGATAAAGCTAAACATAGATATGTGTTTTTGCGTATCTCACTTTGTATATAAACCAGTTGAAATGGTAATGGCACGGCTTGTAAAAAAATTTGGATAATTTGGTATTTGTTCACCGTTTTCCGGCGAGGCTCAACTAAAAACACAAGTGCGAGTTATACTTGCGTGGAGAGGGTTCCGTACCTAACCTATGTTCCCGTTCTGTTATCGATTCTAAGAGCCCTCAATTTTTTGCTTATATCTCCAATGTACAGATTAACAGCCCTCTACAGCTTTGTTATATGTACCTATAGAAGATGCTGGAAGATTGAATATTGCTTGAAAGGTCTGCGTTTCCTCTAACTGATCTTGTTAGGCATATAATTTATGTGCATCTAAGATCAAGCCGTCCACGGAATTTCTCAAGTAATGAATTCGTACGCGATACCCGCGTCTCGTCATTCTCATCAATTGTTCGCGTGTTTGTTTGTTTGTTCAGCGTTGCTTGTTTTCATAACAGCGTCTGCCTTTGATGGCGTATTTGCTTGAAGCTGTTAGATTGCTCTGCGTATATGAAGATGCCGAAGCTGTGTGTGTGGTGGAAATGTTTCAATATTTTCTTTATTCATGATTGATTTTTTCATTACTTGTCTATGATAGTTTTTGCTAATAGTTACAAGTTCGACATGATTTATCTTTTTTATTATATACTCACTCCAATTGTTTCCATTGTTTTGTTTTTCAAGTTTTACTAGTCTATTTTAAACAAGTTTTCAGAGATTTTTGGTATTAATTACTAACAGATTTAAATATTGTTTTAGTTAAATTAAACCATAGTAGGATGTAGCACAGGCTTCCTTTGTATTTACGCCAGTAAATTATTTTTAAACTGTGATTTTATAGTTTTAAATCCACCCAAAGTGGGATTTATTTGCCTTTTTTATACCATTTTTATAAGTCCATGTCATAACGATTTTCTCAAGAAACTCTGTTAAATTTTCTCCTGTAAGGTTTTTAGTTTGGAATAATCAAGCAGCAACAATTTAAATTCTTAATTAATGCATTTTTGAGGTTAATTGTGTGCATCCTCATGCCTACATTAATCTCTTGATTCGAACTTACTACGTTTTTCGTTAGGACGGCAGTATAATGAATTGGACTCGAATCCCCTCTAAAACTGTCCTGTTACCGAACTGCTAATCCCAGGGAGGAGCATTAGCCGCTCGGCTGCACTTGGCCGCCGTCCACCTCATGCGTCTTCTGCCGTACTCTTCGCATTGTTAATCCATTGTTATTTATAGTTAGCGAGATGCACAATTATTATGCCCTTAACACATGTAATGCTCTGGCGAATTGCGAGTCCGTTTAACTTAGTTGATCTAAAAAATGTAAAATGGTGAGGCGGAATATTGACAAATACTTGTACTGAATCGCATCCTTCGTTTCATGTTTTAAAATGCGTCAGAGAGATTCTCAAGTTTCATGAGAATTTCTCTGTTATATCAGACATAACTAGGTGTAACTAGTAAGATGTATTTAAAAAACGCGTTCGATGTGCTAAAGGCGTTATCTTACATACAGCGCTATGAAGTTAATAATAGAGGGCACTGTTAGACAACTGTAGGTGCTGCTTGTTGAACACGATCACTATTCACTGAGCTCGAAGCGGAAACTCAACCAATGCTCTCTCTTAACGTACAGTTGGCCGCGAGTGTTATAACAATTTGCGCTAATGTAGCTTACGATATTAGAACTTGAATGTACTCGGTTTGTACATGTTAGCTGTCCGCGCAGTGTATTAACTATCTATTCTTTTGAGTAGTAATTGCTTTTGTTTCTAATTAACGCTTGCGCCACACTTTTCCATTGCGAATGCAATTCATTTTTTTGCAAAGTTGAAGTATCTACATCTTTATTGCTAAAAATTTATGATAATAATTTTAAACTTCTTTTTGTGAAGGGGTAGTTTGTTCCTAGATGTTGTTTGATACAATTACTTGTTTTTATTTAGGTACAAATAATCGTATTTTAACAATTAAAAATTAAGGCCGGTATTCGAGAAGTGGCATGCTTTATTTGACGTGACATTTCGTAAATTAAACATGAAACGAGAACGGGGAAAATGATTTATAGGACAAAATCAGCGGCGAAGCCGTAACGAAATAACGTCATGCGTAATGTGTTATAGCACAACGCACTACGATTAACAAATCGCGCCATTAGGTGAACAACGTGGCGTGTGATGATGTGACTATTGGCTACACAGCGATAACTGACATTATTGTTGTAGTATTCCAAAGTACTCAGTCCTGATGCGAAGGTACGCGTGTCGTGGCGCTCGTGACGAAGGAAATAACATCGATTCGTCTCGGTTGACAGCTAGCAACTGGATCACAGCGGGCACGTCCGATTGGCCAACGTGCGGTCGTTGACTCGGCGGCAAGGTCTGATTGGTCGCTTATGACAGCAGTGGCGCGTGCGCCGCGGTAAGATACTCATTAATTGAAACAGCTTCCGTTAATTCGTTTTTGAAATAATTAATTCTGAAGTGCGAAATAATAAGTAGAAAGTTATTATTGTTTCGAATTTCAATTGTTTGCCTGCGTTAGAGATTATAAATTTTAATTTCTTTAATTAATTTAATGCAGCCGTTACGGTAGGAGCATAAAATAAATACCTCCGTCTGTTATTCTCATTAGCTTCTAAAATAAAAACGCATACTCATTCTAATTTGATGCAAAGGTTTTAGGTAGATACGTTTTAAATGGCTTAGTATCTTTGTTACGATAAAGGTAAATTTCTTTTTTCCATGTTTGTCTTATATCATTAAATGGCATTCAAAGCTCCACGCTAGAAGTTTTCTTTACACACGGAATGGAAATATAACACTTCCCGTCAAATGTTTGCTTACGAATTTTGCAGAAGGGAATTTTTATGTGTTATTCCTTGGTAGAGTGCACTTTCCGGGATTTTTCCGGCGTCTGCGGGGTAGAATCCATCAATGGATTAGGGGAATGTCTCGGTACTGCGATCGGTCGGGTTCCACCGATGAGGAATAAATTATTCTCCACTTAGCGACAGAACGATTCCTATGCACAATCGTTAGACTTTGATAAATGAATTTGCCTGCTTTAAATTGATATTGATGCTTTATGATGCACTTGATGCAACCTTTTTGTTTAGTTTTGTGCTCACAATTTGATGACATAACTAAGAGTACTATGATATTTATTCTTGTAAAAGTCATATTGGAAAAAAAAAATGTTTCATCAAACTGTTGTTAAGTTTTTCAAATTGTATAAGTAAATATGCAATGAAATATCAACACACTCGCAAAAATGCATTTTAAATTGCTGACTTCAAATGCAACGGATGCAACTAGTAACGCGGTCCCGTGGACAAAACGCGTGGCAAGCAGATTTCGCTTCAATCAGGCCAGATTGAGGCTCTCAGACTGAGATTATAGAATGCATGACGAGGCATTGCGGGACCCTCGCACTGATGGAAATTGGATGACTTTAATTTAAACGGGCGGGGTTTTGAAGAAACTGACGTCTATCATCGTTAGAAATTTAAGTGCAAGGAAAGTGGAATCTTAAACACACATCTACATGCATAAAGTAGACTTAGTAATCGGAGTTTATTGTTCGATTTATATTTTTTACTTATAATGTCACGTACCTAAATAAATAGGTATGTATGAAATGTATTAAAAAAATACTACTTACTTAATATGATCTAATGTAGCCTATTTGTATGTAGGATGTATATTGTATATTGTAGCTGATATATTTTGCGGAAAGAATGTAACGGTGAGAAGATTATTTTTTGATGTTATGTACATCGCACACAAGTTAAAAAAAAATATGCGTTTAACATACTAATGACAAAAAACCGGCCAAGTGCGAGTTGGCCTCGCGCACAAAGGGTTCCGTACCATTCTCCATAAAAACGGCAATAAAATCACATTTGTTGTATGGGAGCCCCCCTTAAATATTAATATTATTTTAAGTTAATTATTTATTTTTAAAGTGAATATAAAACTAAATATCCTGTGAATATTTCAAGCGTCTACCTGTTGCTGTTATCAATATCCAGCAAAATCGAGTAAAAAAAACTCGTTTATTGTATGGGAGCCCCCTTAAATATTTATTTTATTCTGCTTTTTAGTATTTGTTGTTATAGCGGCAACATAAATCCATCATCTGTGAAAATTTCAGCTGTCTAACTATCACGATTCATGAGCCTGGTGACAAACGGACAGTGTAGTCTTAGTAATTAGGGTCCCGTTTTACCCTCTGGGTACGAAACCTTAAAAACAGTCATCAACATCGAATACGTCAAAGCCAGCAATGCTTGGTAACGTCCCCCATGCATCGAGAAATTTAAATTAATTATCATCATTATCATCCTAACGTTATCCCGATACGTCGCATCCTGAAGTATGCACAGAGTCCACTAACAAATCCTGAGAATTGTCGAAGGGCAACATTTACAGAAGCGACTGCCTTCCGGCCCAAGGGGGAAACTAGACCTTAACTAGAAATTTAAAATAATACCGTGCTGAATTTCGACCATGTGTTTCCCTACGCAAGATAATATCGTACTCTGTATTCGAATGCCTGTGGCACTGCATGAAATCGGCAGTCATTATTGATTAATGTCATGCGAGGTAGGTGCGGTTAAATTCACCTTTAAGCCTAGTGCTCATAAAGTATAGGAGCTTTTATGGTTTACTTGATTCAAGGAAAATTAAGTCTCGCGGAGATATGTTGAGCTTAAATGAAATTATCGACCAATAGTTAGTTATCGCGCGTTCAAGCAGTTCAAGCATGTTTCTAAGTTTGTTTGCAAAAATATAATAATCATTTTAAACTTTATTGTTGCCTGTTTTTGTAAGGAAACCAATAGGTTGTTTCAACTACGTATACATTGAACGGGGATCACGGGTACCTTTTGCCAAAATACTTTTCACCTCAGCTAATACTTTTGCATCTCGTGTCTTTGAATCCCTTGCTACGCTCAAGATTCTAATTTTGAATCACGAGCGTAGCGAGTGATTCAATTATAGAATCTTTCGCTTGCTCGGGACTCAACATCAACACTCGCAGCAAAAATCTACTTTGCTCTCTTGTTGAACAAATAACTATTGCACTTTAGGCGCAATTAACGCAAGCCAGGTTGAAGACGGTTTTGAGGCTACGTTACGAATCTCTCATCGATATCTTAAACATAGGTATATAAGTGTTATGTCAGCCACCATCTAGCCAAAATACCCACCAAGTCATCGCCGCCTTCCTGGCGCGCCACGCCTTCCGGGCAATAAATATTTTCTACGATCTGAGGACTCTTTGGAATTCGTTGTTGCATTCTCTTGGGGAGGCCTACGCATGTGGAAATCTTTCGGCTAGTGATGAGATCCAAATCAGATTTAAATTCTACATGATTCTGGAATACCTTTCATCAACACACAGACCACAGCCCGTGTGAATGCACCTTTGCTACAGTTTTGCTGTAGATGCGGTGCACAATCGTTCACTGATTACGCGACCTTCCTCGCTCCCGATTGTGTGGGATCAAAGCGATCGCTCACAAAGGATTATAAAATGTCGCGTCAACTAAGGGGTGTTCGATTAATTACTGCCTATGTGCCATTGATGTTTGAGAACTCTGTGTAAACAAAGGTGGGTTTGTGGTTACGACTGTGTGGATATTGGTTTAATCACGTTTGTAACATTGTTGGTGATTGTGATTATTATTATCACACCAATCTGCGATGAAGTTCACAACACGACACCCCGACCCTCCCTGAATACCCAACCCTGGATATTATCCAGGGTTGGGTATTCAGGGAGGGGATTATGATATGTATGTTACTAACCCTTTAAGGTGAAACGAGAAATGTAATTAACGATCGGGCGGTGAATTTTTTTATCGTCGCTCTTTTCCGTGGTAAATTACCTTAAGACATAAACCGACATTTCATTTGTATGAGCGCACAAAAATCAAATTGCAAACAAGGGAATTTAAAGTTAGTATAAATATACAAATACCTATTCCTTGCTCAGATAGCTGCAGCATTTCTATCTTTCCCCGATTGTGTCCAAGTAAGAATCGAAGTATCTTCATTCCACGCTTGGGAATAAATTGCATAATTTTTATTACATGTTAATATGACCACCGCTTTACTACCAATCAAGTTTGGCCGAACTAGTGTCCAATGCGGCTGCCAATTGCCCAAGCCCACATGGTGCACATAGCTATATTAACGGGTACCTAATTAAAGTCAATGCGATTCTGTGCGCGTGCGTTGGAAAGTGAGTGGCCAGTTTGAATATGGAACTTGGAACGCAAACGTTGTCTAACCTAAATATGGCTTTGTTAAGGTTGTCTACGATACTTGTAATATTTATAATGGCAATTCGATCGATCAAGAGTATTTGTAAGATTAATTTATAGAATCGTTTCGTAGTCGTGTATAGCTAAACTGTGGAATGAACTGTCGCCTGCGGTATTTCCGGACCGATTCGACCTTCAAACCTTCAAGAAAAGAGCGTACTCCCATCTTAAAGGCCGGCAACGCACTTACAACCCCTCTGGTGTTGCGAGTGTCCATGGGCGGCGCTAATCGCTTACCATCAGGCGATTCGTCTGCTCGTTTGCCACCTACGTCATAAAAAAAAAAAAAATCGTGCCGTTCAACTTCAGTATATGTAAGTTGTTTTTTTTTTGGTTGAAAGTTCGCATAATTCAAATAACAAAATGCACAACTGTAGACCGCTATTATATAAGTTTGTGAATTATGGAAAAACCTCCAATCCCATTCTAATCTAATGACTTGGATGACCAATTGACCACTTTAGCCTAGTTGGTAGCTTGCCTAAGAAGCTGATGGTCCCAGGTTCGAATCCTGGTCAGGGCATTTATGTATTTGTGTGATGAATATCTGATTCTTGGATGGTTTTCTGTGTATTTAAACATTTATTTTTCTATATAAGTATGTACCTATATCGTCGTTTAGTACCCATAGCCTCGTAAGACCCACCATACATAGTTTCCCTATTCTTTGTTTGAACCTTGTTGCATAGGACATTAGGGTGACATTCGTTTGATTAAGGAAAGAATGGAACAAAAGAAATGCTACTTTATTTCGTGTTTGAAAGGATGGAATTTAATTGAAACAGAGTGTACATTGTAATGCACATTGGGCCTTACGAGGATATATGTACAAGCTAGGCTTAGCGTAGTACTAGGGCGATCATTGTGATAATTAGGGAAGTACTTAACAATGACTTCATATCGTGCGAGGTTTGAAACAAGAGAAAACGAAACAAAGCTCAACGTGGTTCGGGAAGAATTCATGAAAATTTTCAGTTGAAACGGATTTATCGGGTTATGCACCCGTCGAAACCTTCTGTTGCGAAATCCAATCGAGTAACGAAGCGCATCGCATTAATTACACTTGTTTGCACTAATTAAACCATTTTCAGCGCGAGAACCCTGAACTCGCACGCCAAACGCAAACGCATTCTTTCTTTGTACGATTGCATCGAATGGTACAGTCAGCATCATAAATATGTATACATTTCGGAACTAATGTCTGGGGAACAAGGTTTAAAATTGTATACATATTTATGATGCTGACTGTACAAAAATACACACATATTTATATGCCGCTATGCGCATGCTAACTGCCGATTGACTGGATTTATGTAGTACAAAATTTGCATTACATGAGATACCTACGATATTTCCGCCCATGTACAGTCGACGTCAAAGATTTTTCGCTTTGTTACCAAGGAAGGTTTCAAATTGTATTGTATTGTAATGTTTTAAATTTTTACATGAAATGTTTTTAGTGAGATATATGTGTTTGTTTCGATGCACTTTATAATTGTGGGGTTTAAAAGGGGGAAGAAATCGATCCAGCTAGATTTCATCTTCGGGAAAACTCGAATTCTCCGGGAAAACATGCCAGAGGCCGAGCAAAACTCGGTTATTAAATCACGGCACAATATGACTGGAGGTTTCTATTGATTTATTGAGTATTCAATATCGATCTACTATGCATATTTAAATGTAGGTTTCACCTGGGAAACAGTGATAGCCATGCGGATACAATCTAGATCGTATCTGAAACGGATGCGTATATTATAGTCCCCATTAGTCTGCCAGTCAACACGTCGGACCTCGATGGTGGTGCCGATACGGCCAAATTAAGCCGCACGTGTTTACCTTCCACCTATCAACAACAAACGTTCACTTTTATGTGAAAGGTCTTCATTATGTTTCGGCGCTTTGGTAGTTACGGAGCGCCCCACACACACACCTATAGTGTCGTTTATTGATTAACATCAAAGAACCAAGTTAGTTGAGAAACTATGCTGCCTACGCCTACTCTGCGAAAATTTGTTCGCAAGCGAAACTCATATAGGTAAGTGCTGTTAACTAAACATATTAGAAATTAGTGACGTTACTTACCCTAATCGACCTGAACGCCAAGTTTCACTATCACTTTGATGGCACCAAAATGTTATGCTTGCGCCACTGTAAAATTAAATTTCAACTTTGTGCACATGCTACTGCTTTACATGATTGTGTTTAGAGTTCTTAATTGACACGTAGTATAAATAATTAGGATTGATAGACACTGATTGGATTTATTTTAGATTCAACACATGTGCGTACCGTAATAGAATTGTTTATTCGGAGCATTTACACAGACTATTCAGGCTTTCGCGCCGGTGAAGGCTTCTCGTAATCCGAGATCTTAAGTTAATTTCTCATTGGAAGCAATGCGATGCTTTCGAAAGCTGTTTATTTCACGGATTAACAACGCGTCTGTGGAATCAATTATTCGGGTTCGCGTCAGTCGAGATGAAACCTTTACAGCGTCACACTGAAGTATTTCAATTTGGGAGCGTCGTTTAATCTAATACCTACCTATCACACACCCAACAGGGCTGAGTTAACTTTGACATCACTCGGTTCATCACGAGTTTAAATTGAATTGGTTATATACACTTTACCTCCACGCGTGTTGCTCGGAATTAAATAAACGGTGCACAGCCGGCAAAGTTCGCGCAACTTAACGATACGATTGTATTGTAATAAAATTGGCTGGAGCCATAGTAAGATAATACACTTCTCTCTCTTTATTTATTTATGGAGTGCTCGTAAAACCTATCAATCTATTCGGTAGCCATCATTTGTATTTAAACGTGAAAAAACTATTATGAAGAGAGGTGAGGTAATGGCAACGGAGAAAGATTGCGTGTGTCTCTTGCACGCCATTTTGTGTTCAGTAATCCAATAGTGGGGTAAAAGATAAAAGCGAAAAAGATAAAAAAGGGGTGGTTTAATGGAATTAAACAGCGGGAGGGGGGCGCGGTCGGTCGGTGCTGTAAGCCGGACTTAGAGGAATGTCTTTGTTAGGCTTGTTTGTAGGTATTGCTTTATCTTATTCCGCTTGTAGAAGTGGAGGGTTTCAGCGGTTAGTTCTTCTTAGCAACATTGTAATCACAGAATAATTTTATCAATCAGGTTTAATTACATATTTTAAACTTACACATTAAATATTTTTCGAATTGATTCGAGTACGTGTTTTAGGTACTACTTACTTAATCAAATTAAGATAAGGTAGGTACGTATTTGGTAGGTAGTATGAAGTCAACATAGCGCCTCGTCCAGAAAGTATGTAATGATGGGTTGTAGTGACCAAGTTTGTTAGGCCAATTTACGTTAGGTAATGGTATATGGTGGCAGGAGTTTCATTGCATAGACAACTGCCAAATTTCCCATACGCAATCTATCTACAATGATAAATGACCAACGCGATCATCACGGTCCCTTTGCTCTACAATCTATACACGTTATTAAAGTTGCGGTAGAATTAATTGAGATATACATAAGGCCAACCTTTGGTCCAACGCGCGGCGACGCGCTGACGGCGGGTACGATTAGTAGGTTAGGTCGATTAGCGCGCGACGAAGAAACGCTCGACTTGTCGATGCCGATCGACGGAACAATTTATGGGCACAGGGTTGCCATCGGAGATTTAAATAAAATGAACAATTTCAACGGGCGTTCACTCACTTTAGATGCCATTTACATCCCTATGATACAACATGAGTCTTTTAAAATCTACAGTTCCTAGGTTGGTTCTTAACCCTTTAAACGCCAAGAACATCTAAAGGTTGTTGTCATGCCTACAGCGCCAACAACGACTATAGGTGTCATGACGTACCTACGTAGTCGGTCTAAATATATGTATGTATAAAAATATTATGATGCTATGTAACGTAAATGAATTTTTACTGAGAGGTCTTCTTATAAAGTAAATTAATGCTTTGATGGACAGTACGAGTAGACGCCTATAGGCGTAATTCTATTGTTATTTCTATTGTGTCTGGAATAGTGTCCATCAAAGTGTTAATAGACAATTTCATGTGCTAGATATCCTAATACCGCATCCACTAATATTATAGTACAGGTTGTAAATTAATGTAACAATGTTCACGTTGTTTACGATAAAGCAGGTAGTGGAACCAAGTAAATGCGTTTGATTTCACCCGCAGAGGATTTGTATGCAAAAGGTAAATATAAACCTACAAGGGTCGTGTCTGGGATGTAATCCGCCGTTTCTGATTCACGACCTCAGCATAGGGCAACGTTGTGTTGTGAGCAAAATGTATCAAGTGTTACAAAAATATTCACTACACACACTACAGCTATAAAATTACCAATTTATAAATTCGGGGCCAAACTCTGCTGAATCTTATCTGACTTTTGGATATTATACGCATGCGGTAATTGGGGAATTTCAAAATGACTCGACTTTTGGATTTGACTCAAGATCAGAATCAGTACCTAACGCTATCGAATCTAGAAGAAGAAAAAAAAATGTTCCCGAATTCATAATTTTGATGTCGATTTTGTTATAGCCGCTATAGATAAATGTATGAAAAGTAACAAAACTGTTGGGGATACGTTTTCAGTTGGGGATACTTTTTCGGGGTTCCGTAATCGAAGGGTCCAAACGAAGCCCTATGCTGTCACTCGCGTGTTCGTCTGTCACACATTTTGTTCCGAAGAATTTTTTAACTTCCCATTCACCTATGAACTTGAACACCAATATATTGACATTACATTTGATTTTTAGTTGTACGAAACCCTCGGTGCGCGAGTCCGACTTGCACTTGCCGGTTCGTTCTCTTCTAGAATATTGTTATAGCGTTATAGATTCTGAGTCGAATGAGCCTAAAAAATCCAAATTCTGAGAAAAACAGTATATTGGTATATTTTTTTGAAATTCCCCTATTCAAGCCTGGTTAGTAGCAGGTGAGTCTATAGAGGGCTAGCACGACCATGCGCTTTCTTCTCATTCGATAACTCTAATACTATCCAACTATCTACTTTTCCTGTTTAGCAAATAAATAAATACACTGCAATAGGTACCTATGTGAGCTTGTGACGCGATATAACGATCATATGTTTTTCGTAGTCCATTTGACAAATTGTAATGCAGAATTAATATGTGTGTACTTGAACATGTACCTACATACCTCCCATTGCTGAACACAGACCTTCCGAGCGATGATAAGAGATGTTCCATAGAGAGGTTATGCTATAATAGTATAGGTATATTCAGGACTCACCTGGAATTCATTCACGAATATTATTTTATTATCTTGTCAAAAAGTGACTTGATAGACCAAATATTGAAAGGGTGGATGAAGAGCTGGTTGAACAAATATCAAAGTTATTTTATAATAAGGTTTCGTGAATACGCAATATTCAGTAAACCTCCAAGATGAACTGAGAGCGGTCCTTTGGAGATGGCAATCAAACATCTCATAGTAGTCGCGACGACATAAGCTCATTAGCGACAGGGCGATTGTCGCGCGAAGGTTCATTTGTGCAAATTGCCGGGGAACTATAGCGATTAGTCTTAATTGCTGGTATACCAAATTATCCGATCCGTGGACCTTTGAGGGCATAAATACGTGTTGAGCAGGTGCTTTGACGGTAATAGTCGATAATTGATATGAGCACTGTTTTATGTCTGATATTAAGTGGGTAGTGGTTACTACAAATTGTTTATATTCCTATCACCCATCTGCTATGTTTGGAATTACTTTCAGGTACTAAAGTACTTGAGATATCTATAATAGGTCTCAAAAACGTATGTCTTTGAAGCCGCGGCATGCAAATTTAAATGTTGACTAATAGTAAAAAATATAATTTCACCAATTAAGTAAGTTAAGATATTTAGATTTTTGCCGATGTCACTTGATATTTTACGCTACAGTTAATACAATTGACAAGTCACAGCTAAAGTTACTAAATAGTAACCTAATCCGTTAAATTCGCACAAAACACGCATTATTGCCTTAACTTAACAGTTTGCCTAACTCAATCGTATCTGCTACCGGAAATTTTGTTATCTGCGTAAGAAAGTTTGTGTACGTCGTTCTCGTATCTGTGAGTCGCGTGCCGGCCCTGCCTCGCACCTGTCGCCGTCGCTTCGGCGTCCGCGCGCCGACATCTGCCGACGAGCATGCACTTTTTTAGCCCCTTTTTTGTAGCTCTTAATTGCGACCCAGACAATCTATCTGATACTAAAGTCATCTAGGTGGCTACTGTCCATCGTTGTCATTATATTAATTTAATAAAACCGTTATTATATCAACGCCAACACATATAAGAAATGAAGAGTTTTGTTATTATACGATTTTTTCCATTTCTACATTTTTCATCCAATACTTTAGTACATATTTTGAAGACCACTTTTGCGTTAGCTCAATTCTAGTCATTGCTGAAAATACTACGGTAATAATACAATGATATTTAACCACTTAATTTAGCGAGTTCGTTAATTGCATTTGATTATTTATTTATTTATTTAAACTTTATTGCACATGTTAATACAAAAGGCGGACTAAAGAGGCATTCTCTACCAGTCTCAACCATAGATTCGCAAATAGATGCAAATTATTAAATAACGGTATATCGGATTTGTAATTGTTTTCAAATTAGTTTAATTAACGTTTTTGTAATATACGAAATACTTAGTTTCCAAGCTACCAGGCTGCTCAGAATAATTAATCAATCCTACAAAGTTTTGCCTATAGTGGAAACTTGGAAATTACCTTTCTAGCTTTTAGTTTGGAACAAAAGGTGTACAAGAAATAAGACGATAATGCAAACAATCTTTAATCTTTGTGAAAATTGCGAAGGAACGTTAACAACTGTAACGCGATTTTTCTTTGTGAACTTAATTAGCAATACTTGCTAGTTCTGTTTTAAATATTTTTTTGATTTTAGAGTTTTGAAATGGTTCAAGTCAACATAATATATTTACTTCATGACTACCTTTTTAATGTTAAACTTATTAACAAAGAGCTTTTAAGTCGGCTTGAAATTTTATATTAAATAATATAATATTTTATTAAAACCAGCATTGTTTTATAAATTAACTAACAAAGTGATTATTTTTTTACAGGTAAGAATGCGGCATCTTAGAAAAGCAGACTCTTGGTATTTACTGGTAATAATATTCATCAAAATGCATGCGTAATAAATTACCTCTCAATAAAATATTCTTAATAAAAATAATGTGAAATATTTGCCTTCGTTGTGAAAGTCTCAGAAACATCTTCACCATCACTATATTTTTAGTTTATTTTATGTGAATGCATCTCCATGCATTACTCCACCGACAAGAGCTAGACTCTTAAATATATGATGATGATGTTGATGAATGGTAAATTGCAGCAGACACGTAATTAATGAAACGTCGAGCAAAGGAAACGGGGCAAGAGAAAAGTTATTAATAAATAAAATTGCGCAATTTAATAAAGTAAATTTTTCATATCGACTAAAATTTTTGCCATTTATCCGGACAGAAGTCACAATATTACGGCAGGAGTGACGAGGCGAATTTAATATTCGACCGAGATGGCTGTTATACGGGCGGTGGGGAATCAAAGGGGGCGACTTCCAAAGAAAAATGCGAAATTTCTCTCACGTACATTGTATATCAATCATTGTCTTTTTCGTGCTATCCCGGTTATCTACATCAAAGGTAGTTCTACCACTGTACACCTGGGTTTTATATACTCGTACCTACTATTCCTAAAATACAAAACAATGTTATCGGAAGCACTCCATTTTGATTAACATTCTTGCTTTTCCCTGAGGTATTTCCATGTATGCATATGTACACCTGGCTTTTTTTATACTCGTACTGGTCCTTAAATACCAAAACAATGTTATTGGAACCACTCCATTTTGAATAACATTCTTGCTTTTCCCGTTATTCCTCTCCTAAGACTCCTAAATGTAGGTAATTTATTTTCTTAATTGCACGATTCAAGTTAATCTCGGTAAACAATTTAATTTCGGCTGCTGAAAAAGCACTCATTCTTGTTACGGTAATACTTAAAATTTTTAGAATGATTTATTTATTCTTGCAATTGGCAATGAACATAAATAATGCACTTTATAATTGCATGAAAGGAAGCGTCTTTTAACTACTAAATGAGTTGGCGGCATCTTTACTCCTATAACTAAATGGAAGAGTACAGAACTACATTCTGAACGTACGGAATAGCCAATATCGGAAATTGAATAAAGAACAAAGTGACGTTCGGAAATTAGCTCCAAGAGTTGTGAATTCGAGATCATGACCGGAATTGCGTCAGACGGAGTTTCTGGAAAGTCGGTGTAAACTTGGCGGAACGCGCGCCCGTATTTAGCTTAGCGGCAGGTACCGTACATACTTAATTATGAGCCTAACTAATTACTCCAACTGGCGTCGCTTACCGCCGGCCGATATCCGATATCAAACTGTAGCTGTCTTAATTATAGCTAATTTAAAGCGTACGCAGATCGTTTGTGGAACCGCCATTATCTTCAATGAATGCGTTAGTCGGAGATAAGCAACGAACCCATTTTATTTCGGTAGGTAGTTGAGTAATACAACTTTTGATTAAAACTCTACATTTAAGTAAATAAATCGGATCTCAAAAACAACTAACTCACTATTTATAAACGCTCCTATTTCGAAATTGAGGAAATTCTATCATTTAGCTATTACAGTACCATCGATAAGTACCGAGTCTATTTCCATGAGCGCGACAGATTGCCAACTTTCTTGGAATCGAGCGCAATTCGATATCGAGAATCGAGTCGGTGCCTACCAGTATGTTGGGAATATCGAATACACCCGGTAGAAAAAGCATCGATATGAAATACTTCGGATCGTTTTTCTTATAACATGTGAGGCGGATTGTTCTCCATAACGTCTTGATGTCGACCATCTGCTGCCACGAAACCGAATTCGGGGATGAAGCTTTTTTAACCAAATTTTTAGTGAGCGGGTAATCTACTGTAAATTGACATGGGTCTATCATGGGTTCCTATTTTAAGTTTTGGGCCCAACATGGATACTAAGAATTACGCGGTGGCGATTCTTTTGGAGTCACAAGTGGCCATAAGCTACGGTGTTTGCTTACCATCAGGCAGGCCATAAGCTTGTTTGCCACCGTCGTTGTATAAAATATATTATCATATACAAGTATATATATTGAGCTCCAGTACCTGCGGAAAAAATGTTACTACCTATTCCTTAGGTACGAGGCCTGTTCCGAAAGTTTTTAGCTGCTCTCACTCTATTCATGCGATATATTTTTTATTTACACCATTATGTGGATAATTTCAATAGTTATGAGCTAAGATAAAATCGTTAGTAAGCAGCAAGTATTTTTTTCACAACATTTCTTTTACCAAAAGGCCTTTTGTATGGGCTGTAAAAAATTTGCGAAAATAGTACTATTTTTGATACCTAAAAATAGTTTTGGCAACGAAATCCCTAACAGCTGTAGTGGAAACTGCCCGGGATGACTTCCTCACTTAGTTTTGCTGATTTTAATGTAAAATTACTAAATGATTTTATTTAATTTAAGTTTTTTTTGTGATGATAACCAGTTCCTAGTCTCGCGACCTAGACTAATATTCGACACACCTGCTCATTGTCGCTAATTTTCATGCAATCGAAACAGATTACGTGGGTAGAGACAGGGAAGATTCATAGTTTGCGGTGTATAAAATTTCGTTTAGTTGTGGTGACGTATTAATCAAAATTGGCCCGCAACACAAAATTGGTATGTTGACCCGTTCATCGCATATTAGTTAGGGCTGTTGACACGTCGTACTTAAAACACAATTAAAAAAAAACCAAGCGACTTTCATCAACATTTTCACCCCAATACATATGTATCGAAATTACCCGCATAATGGTATCATTAAAACATATATGGCATGAATAGAGTGAGAGCAGCTAAAAACTTTCGGAACAGCCCTCGTATGTGTAATAACGGTTGTAAATTTATAGAATCTACCTGTTAAAAATGTTTTGTGAACGGAGTTACTCGAACGTATCTTGTGGAAAGTGTGTTATGTCTTTGATCTGCTTTGCGGTATTTTCCTTATAAATTGATGCGAATTTTCACAGGCCACGCCGTTTTATTGGCTTCAAAACAAAAGCTTATCACAGCCCGTCAATATTTTGGGACGTGGACTTCATTAAAATTGCTTTTAGATCTGGAGACGATCCTTGTGAGTTTATGATTACGATCTTCCTTTAACAGGGTTCATCCAGATTGGATTTATTCATGTAATATAATCTCGTGCTCAGATATAGGGCTCATTAAATTTTCCGGTCTGTGAGATAATTTAGATCTGATGAACATTGGTACTATCTAATATGTGAATTAATAAAATGGGATTGACGATTATACATATAAGAACACTTGCATATAAGGCGCGTCAGACTCGTGGGATTCTGGGCAGTAAATATTTGCAGATCTCATAAGTCGTCTTAATTCTGCGATTTATAAATATTCATAACCCGAGTCTGTGAAATATCTCATTGGATTGGGTAAACGATGTCATTTTTTTCTCTTTAACTTTAATCTTTAAAGTGGTTACTCATTAGCTGAATATTGCATTGAAATTCATCATGGAGGATTTACTACTCGTATATGGGTGTAGATTTTATCTCATATATACACTTCATAGAGTTAAAATAATTTCTTTAAAACATGTACCTTTACTGATGGTTATAGTGCAAGTGCAAATAGCAAAAGTAGCTTAGCAGTATAACATGTTAACAATTTTAACAGAGTCTTTATTCTCTTGACATTAGAGTCTGCGGGTAGCTCAATTTGAGCAATAGGCCCGCGCAGCTACTTCAGCTGCTGATTGTATGTATAGAACTAGCATTTGCCCGCGGCTTCGCCCGAATACTAAGCGTAACCGTGGGTGACCGCTTTGAGTGGTTACTAAGTGAGCGATCTCGTGCTTTGGAAGGCACGTTAAGCCGTTGATCCCGGCTGCTGTCTACGACAGCAGTCGTTAAGCCAAGTTAGAGGCCTTCAAGCGGCTTGAGAACTTCTAACAGTCAAGTTGCCCACTCACTTGACAAAGGGGGGTCGAAGTTGCACTACGTCCGTAAGGAGTACCCACCGTTACCCTACACGTGACCCCTGGGTGGTGCTAAAAGTGCAACAAAAACTGGCAACCGTACTTGTTTTCTCGAAGATCCCACGGTGCGTCAATAAATGCCATACGATTAAGAAAAAATTTAACGGTTGATGTAAAAAAATACCGAAACCTCTGTCGTTTTTAAAAGCCAATCCCCACACGCCTATATAGTAATATTAAACTTTTTTTTTACAATCCCTGGCATGCATGGAGTGCCGAATTTTACCTCACATTCGTATTAAGAGACCTCTCGGACGCTCAGATATCGATTTTGAACGAAAATCGGGACGAGAAAGAAGAAAATCAATATGGCCGCCACTTTCACAAATTTCACCTCGGATTCGTATTAAGAGACATCTCGGACACTCGGATATCGATTTTGAACAAAATCGGGACGGAAATGAAGAAAATCAATATGGCTGCCACTTTTCCAAATTTTACCTCGGAGTCGTATTAGGGGAGCTCTCGGACGCTCAGATATCGATTTTGAACGAAATCGGGACGAATATGAAGAAAAGCAATATGGCCGCCACTTTTTCCAAATTTTACCTCGGAGTCATATTAGGGGACCTCTCGGACGCTCGCTCAGATATCGATTTTGAACGAAATCGGGACGGAAATAAAGAAAATCAATATGGCCGTTACTTTATTCAAAGTTTAGGTACCTCGGATTCCTATTAAGAGTCCTCTCGGACGCTCAAATATAGATTTATGTCGAAATCGTATCGGACGGCACTGATTAATAAAACCACATACAATACATTGAATTAAAAAAGGTCGTATCTTCATAGGAAACTCACGGCACTTCATGCACCTTTAGACCTTAGAAGGTATGTAGGTTACATGCCAAATTTGGTATGTATCGAACCAGCAGTTTGGGCTGTGCGTTGATATGTCACTCAGTCAGTTTCTTCTTGCAATATGGCACCAACTTTTAAAAGTTTTCATGTCCGCAATATTAAATTTCAAAATCAATGCCGTTTTCGAAATTAACGACCCAAAAAACCATAAAAATGACACCCATATTAATATTTAGACATTCCAACCCCCTCGGTTCCCAACAGAGGGGATGGTATTTCACGTCCTCCACGTGGGATTTTAAAATCAATGTTGTTTTCGTAATCAGCGACCCGATAAACCATAGAAACAACACCCATATCGATTTTCATAATTTGTCACAACATTTCCCCCTTTTAGGGGTTCATTTCTCAAATAACCTGAAACACATGTTTACTCATTTATCGTTAGAAATACTCCTGTGAAGTGTCGAATAAAATAATCCAACTTATCTTGATTCCCCATACAAACTTCGGACCCCCTTTTCACCCCCTTAGGGGTTGAATTTTGAAAAATCATTTCTTAGTGCACCTCTAGACCTTACGAGTATAAGGAACCTACGTGCTAAATTTGGAATCTCTAGGACGAGCGGTCTGGGCTGTGCGTTGATATGTCAGTCAGTCAGTCAGTCAGTCAGTTTCTTCTTTTATATATTTAGATAGAATACTCGTAGAATAGAAAAAAACATTTATTGAAAAAAAAATGTTGTATATTTCAGCACCATAAGAAAAAGATCTATTTATGTAGATTTCTGCTCATGTAATTTTGCAGTTAACAAAAACATTCATCTCTTGAAACGAATGTTTTGTTTGCAAATTGGATATGATTATGTTGTCGTATATTCCGATGGGATCGATTGTCATGATCAGTCAACAGTGGCAGTCATCAAGGAACTTACAAATGAATTTCCCTTTCTGACATCTAGCCATTGTCTCTTTCTTACAAAGGCGAGATAAATGAATGCTTGATTATATCGGTGTTGAATGGAATTGCAAAGTACATTCTATAATTATTAATATACTCCGCCTCCATCTTCGCTGTACATATCAATGGAAGTTAACACTAAATATAAATAATGTCAAAATTTACGAGCATTCTTTGGTTTACATGCCAAACGTGTGGTTAATGTTTAGGTGCAATTTAACTTCAGTTAACGACCGCATTTGTTACAATATTATGAAGAACTGCTACCTACTGTGATAAAGATAAACGTGTTATTTATTACATGCTTGCTAAAATTTATTATTTCTTGTTGTTTCGTGTGTACTGCTTTGCTTGACGGCAATATATTGCAACAGAGTAAGGATGGAATCTGATATTTCGCAATGCAAATTCCTATCTGTGTAATGACATTTATTTAAGCTGATTCCACTTTTTATGTTAAACTTTGTGGTTAAATACGTCTAGAAGAAAAGCAACTCTCTGAAGCCATGCACTTGCCACTTTAACAATGAAACCCGCGTTGGTAAAGTAGCAAGTGCATGGTTTAAATACCTCTAGATATCAAATTGTTGTGATCTAAATTACATGAAATACTTAGTAGTACTAAAATGGGTTTTTATTGTAATGAAAATGAATAAATTTGGACCAGCACGAAAAAGTTTTCTGATGCATTATGCCAGTTGCCTCGGTATGAATTTACGCCAAAAACCATAAAAAGTTACGGTCAAACTTAAATGCGTCCTTGTTACGTCAGTTTTAAACTAATATAACTACGGACCCATTAAGGAAATGGTTTGCGGGAACTTAAAAGCATTTTGTGATATTTTTTAAGGTCTTTAAAAAATGTCTTAATCCGTTTTATCATTAAAATAGATATCTACTTACATAACTTTTTTTGTTGTTGTCACAGACATTGTACCCAAAAGGATATCTTCAAAATGTTGAAGATTTTTTAAGTCTAGGCTTTTGTATCGCACCTATTCCATTATGGTTCCATGTCGTATATACATAAATTCATAAAGCCACATTTACTACAAAAGCCAATTTATATTGTACCTAGTTATCAATACCGACACAATGCTGTTGTTAACTATTCGAAGTTTATTGCTGGAATAATCTCATAATAATGCTATCTCTGCCAGTACGTTACCAATCGAGCGCTGTATGGGCATGCATTCGACTGACTGATCCACTTTCAATGGTATGAGGTTTACAGTGTTCCTTTTAGAATGTACTGATGGCAACAAGTGTCTCAGCTACAGAAATAAGAGTCGTATTTTTGTAATAGTTTACCTGTTTTCATCCGCAACGCGTTAAGATGCAAATTGGGATCGTAGAATAAAATACGATACAATATTAAGCCGCAAGTGAAAGGACAGTACCTCCTATTTGTATGTGATACAATCGCCTCTGTTTGTTGTAGGTACACACTATAATATAATACGTAGTAGCATTATCCACTTTCAGCATAAAGGTGAAGCTATAATGTGTTCTCACGTATGTCGAAACTGAGAAACGTTTTCACAGAACGTACTTGTATTCATTCGTTTCGCGCTGTTGTTTGTAAACGTTGCTTACTCGCAATCTGGATAGAGATTGCACTATTCAGAGCATGTGCTATGTCGATTGTTTTATGTTTTTTTTTTCTATTGCATATCATTCAATTTAAAAAATTATCGTGTACAATTAAAACAACCTAAACATTATTTAATAATCTTAATAAATTTATATATAGAAGAAACATGAAAAATTATGTGTTTTGGAAAACTTGTTGTAGTGCGTTCTACTCGTTCGTTGTAATACTATTTTAGTCACGCATTTATTAGTTTTGAAGTGTTTTAAATATATAAGAAGTTAGGTTATTCATTTATTAGTGCACTGGATCATCATCTGTGACTTGTTTAGTGTATTAATATTCACCCAGCAGTATATTAAAATTATACATTACAGTGTTATGATTGAGATTAAAGTAATGGTAAACAATATACTTAAATGGATGAAGGGAATCTTCAAGAACTCGTTACCCGAAGTCTAAGATCGAATCTGTATAAAGTATCTTAGCAATAAACATAATCAAAGTTTAATACACGCCTTGCGTGGCATAGGTACAGTAATCGCTGCTCAAGGCATCACTTAGCATGATTAATCTGGTAAGATTTTGTGTGAAACAAAACAAAGTTTGCTTTGTTAGAACATAATTTTGCAATAATCAAAGACACGATGTCTTCATTGTAGAAAGTCATAAATTTATTATATTTAACTTTTAAATATAATGCAAATAATATAAATTGCAAATAAATGAGTATGAATCGCCAACTCGCATGCCAAGCGTGGTGATTATTGCATTTACCCCCCAAGATATTAGGCGTATGTCCAGCAGTGAACGGCCAAGGGCTGATATGGTGGTGGTGGTGGTGGAGTATGAGTATGAGTAATGTTTGATACTGAGATGCTGCGATCGCCAACCCGCATGCCAAGCGTGGCGATTATGGCATTAACCCCCCATGAAATTAGGGGAGGCCTATGTCCAGCAGTTGACGTCCTTGGGCTGATATGGTAGTGGTTTGATAAGTAAATAATTTGCGTTTCAATTTCTATTCCGAGAGGATGATAAACTAAGTGTTTGATCAGTTATCTGGAAGATAACATTGAAAAATAAGGTATTTACTTCTGTAAACTTTTCAATGTTGCAACTTATTTTCATGGTGTATGTAAAATAAGTAGACACATAAGTATACATAGTTTATGAAATAAAGCAGAAAAGTAAAATTCTACGTAAACTCTCCTTCCGCGGGAATAGACAGTATTCCCCGTGTGTTTTTTTTTCGACAAAGCATTTTATTACAAGGTACGGCTGAGTCGTGCTCAGATATAGTTAAAGACTCCTCACTTACGGATGTTTTTCTACCGTCGCTAAAATCGACATGGGATAATGTCACACGAGACGTATCTAGCCGTATAGTTGACATGGGACGTTTAAGAATCCCCCGTACGCTCGACCGAATTCGATTCTCCATACAAGCGTAGTTTCGTTCTCATTTTAAAACGCCATGCTGAAATAACATGAAACTTTGTATACACGTTGGGATCCGCCATATCTAGGTCGGAAATTAGTTTCGGTTGCTAGAAATTGGAATAGAAATAAAATACAGCGAGGTATTGAATTTTTTAGGTCTTGTATGAAAACCTTAATAATCGCTGTAATATCCAGCAACAGAAACTAATTTCTGACCTAGATATACCGGATCCCACTATGTATACAAAGTTTCAAATTATTCCAGCATGCCATTTCAAAATGAGAGCGAAACTACATTTGTATGGAGAACCGAGCTTACTGCGGACTCTTAATCGGTAGAGGTGAGTTATATCGATGTTTGTCGATAGCGGCGCTTGGCAGCACTAGTGCGCTCGCTTCCCACGACCCTAATGAGTCATGTTGTGTGAAGCAGTGATGAGGGGGAGGCTTTTTCAGAATAATTATTTGATTCTGTTCACATTTTAATATATACCGCATTCCTTAGAAATGTTAAGTAAACTCCTTTTTCGTTGAATAATTGTCGAAAATCGGGAATTAATCTTATAGATTTATTGAAGTAAGTATTCAAAGATACAAAATCTAGTTTAATAACTTTACCCCAATTATTTTTAAAGCGCTTTGCACATGCTTACAAAATGTAGTAGGTACTTTTCTTTTCGCGTAAACAGGGACATCATGCGCGAAGTATATTACAGTCTTCGCGAACTGACCTATATGAAGACACAAACAATTATAATCAAATGGGACATCAAAATGTTGACCGTCGTTATCGGCATCTCCCGCGCTAGAGGGCAACGAACTCCTCCCTACCAGCCACGTGACGTCACCAGATGCACTATCGTTGAACTGTCGCCAGTTTACAGCGGAAACGGAAAAGTCTTGCGTGTGAACGAACTTTACCTCATATTGAACTTTGGCACCCATTGTTGCTATTATTTGAGGTTGCTCATTGAAGCAAATATTGAAGCGAGTCTGAGGGTCTATCTAGTATCGGATGGAACTGAATTAATTACTCGCACGCGCCTGCGCATTGTCACATATATGAAAGCGTCATGCACTGATAGAGAGAGTATTAAATTTGCAACCGCTGCATGAAGGTTATCCAGGCGGGCAGTTTTATGCCGTTAACTTCGAGACACGTTTTAGATCCATAAAATTATCTAAATCATCTAAATCATAAATTGTTCAGTAACAGCAAACCCAGTTTAATTTTGCATCCATTAAAGACTTTATAGCATTGCAATAAAGTCTTATTATGCCTTAACGCTGTGAAAATACCACTTGGTGTGGTGTTCCTATTGCGTTCTAGGAATGTGTCGCGAATATCTTCTAGTTACGTGGCGAATGCAAAACAATTTTCGATGCTTTGCGTCATCCCTGATTTAGATTATCATTAAAATAAATTAATTTATTGATAATACTATAGTCAACATTAATTGTTAATTGTATATTTATGTATAAGTAGTATTTTCGTAACTTGATATTTCTCTGATGTATCTTCGCGATGTGATTACTAATGGTAAATGCTTTGGTTGCTGAGCCAAGCTTTGACGATGCTAATTGTCTTTCGGTCTCCATATCTGACCGCCTTAAAATCTTTGGAGTTTATCGTTCCCCTTCATTCCACAACAAAGACAAATTTCTTAGCTCTCTTGATATGGTACTAAAGGAATTGGAGATATAAATATTGATATAATGGATTCCTGAAATAATCAGTCCTCCGACAATTTACACCTAATGGCGATGCACGAATTTCTCCCGGCAATCACAATTCCCACAAGAATTGCCTCATGTTTAGACCATATCTTCATTAAATCTAAATCTCATTCAAAAGGTGCGGTTTACTAATGCTCAGTTACAGACCACGATATTGCGATAGCTACAATTTGGCTAGTAGCAGTATCATATCATGACACAGAGGCCTTCTCCTGATACCTGCACATACATACAACATAACCCCCCCCCACCCACACACACCCACACACACACACACACACACACACACACACACACACACACACACACACACACACACACACACCGTGGCTCGTGCACTAGTCGTGTCGTATATGAATTGTTTTGTTAATTCTTAATTCTTGTTTTGTAGAGTTTTTGCTTATCATGTCTGTTTCACATATTTGCACTCCAGATACAGCCTCAGCCTAGTTTGGGGTCCGCCAGACATATCTTTTGTATATTTGTGTGGTTAAGCTAATAAATAATTTGAATTTGAATTTGAATTAAAATGAAATAATAATTGTATAAGTGCTCTCAAAATATAAAATAAATGATCAACGGTTATACATATTTTGCCAGTAGGAATGCTGGAAATAAACCAAATCGTCTTTGTACCTACTCTGTAACCGTTTATTTACGTTTTACGAATTTGGAATTATCTTGAAATGTTGGTTACGCGTGTGTGTGATGTCACAATTTTACTGTTCGAATATACCTAACATCTTAAACACTTGTTTATTTATTACCATTAGTACTATTACTTAACAACTAAGGTAACAATTAAAACTCCATCAGGTTACGTGGATACAATGTCTTAAAAAAACACCAAACAATGGCAGTGGCCAACAAAGAGTTTAGAAAGTGTAATGATGGATGCACTCGTTTTGAGATCGCGCGATGTCGAAACTAGTTTTGATTTGGTGCTCGTTTTGGACGTAGAGAAGAACGTCGTGAGATGAACCACTCGCTACGTTCGGCCTCACGGGTTTATAACGCAATCGACACTTAAAATGGCTTAAATCGCAAAACACGATGTATTTCGTTTTTTTTTGTATTTATTTTTCTTGTCGTCGAAAAACGCATTTCAGTAAATGGGTAAAAGCTCAGATACCCCAGCCTTTTTTGTTACTCGTACCTAGGTACATATATTTTCCTACCTAATACGAATTGAGAAAAACTAATTGTAATACATCTAATTATTAGGTAAAAGTGTAAATTTGATATTTTAAGTAAGTATAATGGAATTCATTTTGTCCATACAAACTAATTCACGCTATATATCGCTGACAACTCATATCAATGACATATTAATTCTGAAAAGTGTTAAACGAAATGGCATGTGTGTAAGTATTACATTGCTCCCTGAGACAACTTCATAATAATTAGGCCTATATTATTTCGGGTTATTGTTTATTACCAAACTGTTCAAAACATATAATGTATAGCTAGCAATAGGTAGTTAAAATGTCATTTTGTATGGAAGACGCACCCTAGGTAGATAGGTTGTACGAGTACTTATATAAAAAAAAAAGATTCTGAGAACTTCTTTCCATCCATTGAAGTCGGTTAAAAACTGTGCCTAATTTTAGTAACAGTAAATCTTACAGACTGCGAAATATAATCGATTATTTGCTAATCGATTTCGCCGACTTTTATCCGATTAGTCGAATTGCGTGATTTCTTTCTTTAGAAAGCAATCGTTTTTTCGTCGGATTAAACAGCGCAATATTTGATTTATAATATAAGTTTGTTATCAGCTATTTTTATTGACTTCAGTACTACAATAGTAAACAAAGTCTCTCGGCATAGGTAAGAGCCTACACTCCCACACCACTTATCGAAATTCTTACATTAATAACAATTTTTAGGGTTCCGTTGGTTACGTACCAAAATGAAATGCACACTACTACACTCCCACACCACTTTTTCTTATTATTATTGTTTGAACGAACGTTACCTTATATTGAACTTTGGTACCCATTATTACTATTATATGAGGTTGCTCATTGAAGCACCTATTCACAACAATACGTTATTAATTGGAATTCTTACATTAATAATCATTTTTATAGTTCCGTATCAAAATGGTGAAAATGGTGCCACTTTGTTTATCTGTATTAAATGCATTGCCTAAATATCTCAAGAACTAATTATGCTATCGATTTGAAATTCGAAGTAGTTATAAAGAAGGCAAGCGCAGATACGTGAACATATAGTTTTTTTTATACATTTATTTATTTTCTGTGACAATTTACCGATACAACCCCGGAGGGTCAAAAGTTCAAAATCTAACGACTATGTCAAGGGACCCGGGTATGTATGGACCCGAGTATGTCCTAAATCTACGACCAAGACCACCGGGGAATAGGCAGCAGCATTCCTAGAGTGCGGTGGAGATACTGCGATCGCCAACCCGCATGCCAAGCGTGGCGATTATGGCATTTACCCCCCATGGAATTGGGGGAGGCCTATTGCTAGCAGTGGACGACCTAGGGCTGATATGGTGGTGGTGGATGTCAAGGGAGCTGTCGTATGAAAGGGCTTGAAATGCATATTTTAAAACAGTTGTTTCTTTTTTAACAGTAGATAGATTTCGATTAATATAATAAAGGAAAATGTATAAAAATTACCGTACGGCCGGGCTTTCATTCCTTATCTCCGAATTTTACTAAGAAAAAGAATTAAATTATTACATTACAGTAAAAATATAAATATATCTAGATTATGTATTTTTATTTAAATTAAGTTTGTATTATGCTCCGATACATGGCGTTTCAATTTCTCCTGAATACACAATCGTACCGATACGGAAACCTCGGTGCGCGAGTCGGATTCGCACTTAACCGTTTTTTATTATTTCTTGTATCAATAGTATGTCATGAGTAGTGACTATTCTATTTCATCTTACTGAATTCCTGAATACAAAGCTGTCTGTGTACATTATATGTTCAGTCACGTGAAAAATGTTTTTTCGTCCGACCAGTTTCATGCTCCACTGAGCTCGTTTGAAAATCAATGATTCTTAGCTAGGTATCATTTAAGCGAAGAACTTTTTTCTTTCTTGTACTCAGATCGAGTTGCATTAGGTATGCTTGTGGCCGAAAAGTAAAGGTTGTTGCAGGATCATATTTTGAGCACTGGTGTGGCCAGACCTTAATAATTATGAACTAGTGACTCTGTGAGCTGTACTTAGACCTCGCATTTTTATTTTCAAATTTCAAAATTTCCAAAAATGACTACAAAATAAACTATATAATTATTGAACCTGCTCACAAAAATTCACGAGAATCGGTTGAGAAATGCGACCTGTAGAGGAGAACATCCGGACAGACAGACAGACAGACATACGAATATAAACTAGAAAAATTGGGGATTTTGGAATGAAATTTTTTAAATGTAACAACAATTAATTATTAGCATATTATTTTATAGACTACAGTACAAATATTCTTTATTGTTCACCAAAAGAAAATAAAACAACAGTAATAAAAGAAAAAAATAACGGTAAACGATTGGCGATCTTATCCCTAAAGAACGATCTCTTCCAGACAACCTAATATATGTATTAGTTATAACTCTATCTGAAGATTAGGATTTCTAACTTTTAATTTTGTAGGAAACAAGGTAGCCGCATTTCACCAACCTGTCCTGGAATTCTTTCGTAAATTGTAACATTATACGTTTCGAAGCGCTGAAACATAAATAAGTTCAATTAAAACGCCTCACGGTGTTTGAGTTTAATATTAACGGAAAACTTACCAGAGCGTTGATTCGAAAAACTACTTAACGGTGGCTTATCCGGACCGTGAACGGTCCATGTCGCCTCGTTATCGGCTTCGCACCTGGTTACTTGTCTATAGGTAAATGCTTTACTCTCTGGTAACAAATTAAGTTAAATGTACTTATTAGATGCTTCCCTTCACGTCTCCTATTATAGTTTGCGTAATTATGGGTGGATTCTAAAAGAGCTGATGGCTTCTGGAGGAGGCATTTACCGGAGAAGGGGTTCTTGCGTCATAAAATAATACTAGTTAGTCATAATGAATGACACAAAAATTAAGTAATTTAATATTAATGACGTAAATACCTAATATTGTTGACATTGCACTGCATTGCAATGCATTCCACTGTATAGCAAGAAATAAAAGGATGTTTATTTTTAATTTAATTGTATTTTTATTCTGAAAGAGCTTAAAGTAAGCCGGTCACGTAATCTCTGGAATTTGATGCAGAGCTAGATTTTGCAGAAGTTGATGTCATCTGGTTCAGATCAAAGGAAGTAGAAGTTATTGGGATGCGGGATTCTCAGCTTAGGTATGGGATACCTACATTTTTATTCTGGTATTTAGATCTGGTATAGCGTATTGTGAACGCATTTTGTAACGCCTACTTTATTAAAATTAATTGAGCAATAGCTGAGGAAATATATATCTACTCATGCTAATGAACAGGGTTTACGATTACAAGAAAGTGCCTCTTTGGGACGTTAATTTTAAAATGTTCGGGCCTTTTTTTTTAATGGCACTGGTCGAAACAATTTCATAGTCAAGAAACCTAAAAGGTATTTTAGTCGTAATTTCCTCCCATTTTTCACGCAGCGTCGTGCTTAATTGTATAATTTAAAATCTTGAATCTGCTTTATTTAACAAAAAATTGAATGCGCGAGGTTGATAACCCTTCATTTAACGCTACTCATTACCTAGATCTATCTGGGCACCTGCAGAGTAGCTCTGAATAGCTAGTTGTTATTTTTCTTTATTAGATACATATTTACGACTCGTGTTCGATATGACCGACCACAACTCCACGATGTGTACAAATAACAAATGCGCGATAGATCGAGGTAACTAAATTGTTTTTCGTTAATTATAGATTGCAATGAACGCTTATTGCGATTTTTTTATGTGATAATCTACTCTTTCGGTATAACAAAAATGATGCACGTCGATCTAATATTATAATATCGCAATAAATTACTTCTAGGGAACACCAGTGCCGACGCGAAACTAATTTATCGACCGTCAATTTGTCTCATTTTCTAATTTTCGCTCGTTTTAGTTTCGGACCGTCAACAAACTTGCAAGGTCGTACTCGTATTAGTTTACTTTATGTGATATTTAATATTATTACGTGTATTTTTTTACTCTTATGGAGTTATATTATCAACTATTTATAGTAAAAACACCCAAAAAAAGCAAAACACCTTTAAAAATATTATGATTATGACTTATAGCGTCATACTAAAAAAACCGCATTGAATGGCGCGCTATAATCTCGTGGTACAAGATACATTACTTGAAGGTCATAACTTTAGATCAAAATTTCTCCAAATAGAAAAAAAGTATATTGGGGCACAGCGTGTTACTGCGGATGCTCCAAGGAAACGTCCTTTTAATTTTTTGCTCCTGTTACAGGGTCCACCTTGTATAATTGTGTTGATTAATATAAGTAGGTAAATTAGCAATTTTTTGTCATATTATTTTACTTACCCAATAAATTATAACCATTAAAATACAAGCTTTATAAAAAGTGTTACTTTTGTGCTATAGGTACATTTGCGTTACGGTATCACAAATGTTATTGTGTGATTTCTGTGTTATAAATGATAATTTTGGCGGCCTTACCAATTATGAGACAGTAACAAATGCCTTTTGGCGGAACTGTTATGCCTAAACCTTGCATGTAGACAAGCTTGGCAATGCCACGCTTAACCCCTGAATACAAATATGTACAACTAAACCCATCTTACGAAGCCATGCCCGTACCACTCAAACTTTGTATGCAAAGTGCATCTTTTCAGGTACACCTAATGCCAGAAGTTAACGAGCGTACTAGGAACGGTAGCTAGTTGAAGCTTCAGCGATTACGCGATCCGACGATCTGGTCACGAAAATCTCTTTTACTGTAACGGTACAGACACTTCAAATAACGGTAGCGCTTGTGGCCTTGCAATAGGATTTAAAATTGTGTGGCCATACGCGACGTAGGTACTTTAGGTACACATGGCGTACATAGTTGTTGTGAGTGCTAAAGTAATTGGGTCTCGCGTGGGCATTGAAGATATAAGTAAGTGGGATATCCATACCAACAAAGCGTTTTGCATGTGCAATAAAATACATGGGATACTTATAGTAGAAATCGGTCATACGAATAATAAATTAAAGATTTTTAGCATATAACAATAATACGAGTATGGTATTTTTTTACAGTACAGGTGAACAACACAGTTGAAAATATATCGAAACTCGATAGTGTTACAGTCGCGGGCATAAATATGCATACATTTATGGATCATATTTCAATGGAATAAGGTGAAAAAATGTATACAATATCGGTGCACTTACTGTTCCTTATCTATCATGCACAATCAAACGATTGACTTGAATTAAACAACAACGAACTCTCGTGTTGGACACTTCTCATATTTAATAGCACTACCTACAACCTTTTATTGCGATTTATTTAGTTATTGCAAAAAAAAAATCTCTCGCTTAAAATAAACTTCATACCACATTTTTATTCAATAAATTTTGCAAGTAATCCCTGATAAGTTAGTCATGAACATTCTGAGAAAGCTGCATTCCATTTTAAAATGCTTATATACTTGAGTAGCAATCGCAATGGAATTAAATGAATATTTTATTTTTCGTAGCTAGTACGGTTTAGGTAAAAAACTTAAGAAAAGGACCTATTTTATGTAGTTGTGACGTGTTCGAACAAACATATCATATTTAAAATATGGCACATAAACGAAACCAATGTCTATTCAAACAGGCCACAATTACATACAACAACACTACATAAATTACATACAATAACACTACAAAAGCTCTTTTATACTTAGTTGGTTATCATATCAATCAACTATTGTGCGAAGTTCGGAACGATACTATTTTTAAACTTCTTCGGATTATTTCTGTAATCGCACTATTATTTTTTAAGATGCCTCGATTCATATAAACCATAAAACGAGATGCAACTTCCTTCGGGGTTTGCTTGCTTTATTTACAAATTCCGATAAATATCTAGTATTGTGTAGTTCTAATACTGGGTTAACGCTAGGATGAAGATTGTGTAGTTTTAATCAAATTTCCTTGGATGAAATTTTATATGATCATTGAAATCTGGAATGTGTCTTTGTTAGGTAGGCTGAGCTACAAAAGACCCATATTTGGCTACTTACTAACTATTAACTTTGATTATACTTGGTAAGTATACACTTATAGTAAGGAATCATACATCTAAAAATCAGTCCTTATTGTTTTCTAATATAGTCCTTATTGTTTTCTAATATACGGCGTTGTAAATAACGCGAAATTTTGCCAAGGCAGTGCGGCAGCGAATCGGTCCCCTAAACCCGCATATATCGCAGTGACGGTAAATGAAACAAGCTGATTTATGAATTAAAATAAAAATACCTTCAATTTACGGTAATAATCGATTAAGTATCTTAATTAAAATATCCTATAAGTGCCTATAATTCATGAAATTTATATATATTCATGAAAATCTCTTTACTGAGGAGTTTCAGGAGGCCGGTTGTGTCTTCACCACCACATGTTACTTTTCGAAGGCAAACGCACGTGTTACAAATTAAAATCTCTATAGTTATGCCTATAAAAATTGGGAGTTCACTCCATCCCGTCTTCAGATTCTGACTTGATGACAGTGGGACCAACTAGAAAGAATAAGCTCCTCCTATTGGTAAAGTAAAAAAAAAAATACAAAACCATTTAAGGAATTTGCAGTTTTTTGCATTTCTAGTAAATCGGGTACTTGGAAAACCACTAAGTGCGTCATCGTAAAATATAAGTTTTTCCGAGCTATAGATAACTTTAAATAATATCAATACATATGTACATAAAAACATTGTAAATTTCAGGAAGAACTGTGACATACATAATTTTAATACTCGAAATAAACACAAACTCGCGGTGCCCACCACTCGCCTCCAGAAAATTAGAAAATCATTCATGGGTAATGGTGTGAAGTTTTATAATAAGCTTTCAAGAAACGTAACTGAATTATCTATTAATAAATTTAAAAATTATGTAAAGCGTCAACTCATATCGAAAGCATATTATAGCACATGAATGATAAAACACCGTGGGATTAATTTTGACTGAAATATTAATGAATTAATCATTATGGCATTAGAAATTAATATGATCTTTTTTTTGATATTTTGATTTTATTCTAGAAACTGTCTAGATTTCTATTTTTTATATATTTTATTATTATTATTATTATTATTTATGTTTTGACGATCCTATTGTGAATTTTACTACAAAATAATTTCTTACTTTGACATGTCTACAACAATACAATATTTATTTTAAAGAATAATAATAGCATCAATAAATTGCTCTAAATAATTTATTAATATATATGTTAATACATGTTATAACTGTAAGGGGGGGGGGGGGTGTAAGGGGGAGGCGGATTCAGCCAACCCAAATGTCAACCTTACCTGCCAGCGGTGCACCCTGCTACAAAACAGACAAGGCTCTGACGACCGATCGATGGCGGGATATCCATCCAAAAACGCTAGGTTAAATTCGAGACCGGTGGCGGGCAGCAGCGTCACCGGTGCAAAAGACCTAGCCCTGCGATCACCAACACGCCTGCCCAGCGCGGTGATTATGGGCATAACCTATCATGGAAGTCGCCATAAAAAACGGCCCCCAGTTCCCGGCACCCTCGTTTCCCGGCTACGGTAGCGGCTGTGGAAATAGTAGGGTAGGGGGTGCGAAGAATCACCGGGTTACGGATAACGGCTACCATAAACAACTATACCTGGCAACGTACAATGGACGCACCCTACGGCTTTCCGAGCATCTCCAAGAACTCGAAGTAGAACTTAGGAAGATCAACTGGCACATTATTGGGCTATCCGAGGTCCGAAAACAGGGAGAGGATACGGTAACCCTGGAATCAGGCGATCTTTTCTACTATCGAGAGGGAGATGTACCATCCAGAGGTGGTATTGGCTTTCTCGTCAACAAATGTCTTTCTAACAACGTGCTGGAAATTAATAGTGTGTCGACCAGGGTAGCATACCTAGTACTGCGACTAACCCCGAGATACTCTTTGAAGGTTGTACAAGTATACGCACCGACCTCGACACACTCTGATGATGATGTGGAGGCCCTTTATGAGGATATTTCGAAGGCCCTTAACTCAACCACTCGTACTCATTTCACTGTTGTTATGGGAGATTTTAATGCCAAAGTGGGAGTAAAAGAAACCGACGAATCAAGGATTGGACCCTATGGTTATGGAAGACGAAATCACAGGGGTCAAATGCTGGCTAACTTCCTAGAAAACCAGAGGTTATTTTTGATGAACTCATTCTTCAAAAAGAAGCCTCAAAGGAAATGGACCTGGCGGAGCCCCGACAATGTGACACTGAACGAGATAGATTTCATCATGACGGATAAGCGGCACATATTTTGAGATGTCTCCGTGATCAATAGGTTTAATACCGGTAGCGATCACCGACTTGTACGAGGCACTCTAGATATCGTATATAAGCTGGAAAGAAGACGTCTGCTGAAGTCTACTCTTCGACCAACTCCGTTCCAAACCGCTCTTGGGTCCGAAAACTTCCAAAACGAGCTGAAGAACCGGTTCAGCTCGCTAGAAACCACGACAGCAGTTGATGAGAGAGCCAAAAACATGGCAAACACTCTCCGAGAGGTGGGTCGCAGGTACTTTCCAAGGCAAAAGAATGACAAGAAGTCGAAGCTGTCCACAGAGGCTTTGGATCACATGGCGAGGAGACGAGAGATGGTGATAACGCAGTCTAATTCCTCGGAATATAAAACTTTAAACTCTCGTACCAAGCAGCTAATCAGACGCGACCTCCGTCGCTTTAATGCTACTACCGTAATGGAAGCAATTGAGCGCAACAAGGGGTCGAAAGTGTTTGATCAGCGGCTTGGGAGAAGTCACCTGACGAAACTCAAGACTGCGGATGGCCGACTCATCACCTCAAAGCCAGAGATTCTTGTAGAAGTGGAGAGATTCTATGGTAACCTCTATTCTTCACATGCCTTTAAACCTGCGCACCCAGAGAGTTGCGATGAAAGAGCCATTCTGACCCGCCACCACACGGATGACCTTCCAGAAATTGACGTTGGCGAGATTAGAATAGCTCTCGATCAACTTAAAAACAACAGAGCTGCAGGAGAGGATGGTATCATAACAGAATTGCTGCGAGCAGGTGGGACACCGTTTCTAGAAGAGCTCCAAAAGCTGTTTGATGCTGTTCTCCAGGATGGGATAACACCGCAGGCATGGAACAAGAGCGTGGTCGTACTGTTCCATAAAAAAGGAGACAGGTCGCTCCTCAAGAACTATCGCCCGATTTCGCTCTTGAGCCATATATACAAGTTGTTCTCGAGAGTTATTACGAATCGTCTCTCCCAAAGATTCGATGACTTCCAGCCACCAGAACAAGCCGGGTTTCGGAAAGGCTACAGCACTGTAGACCACATACACACAGTACGGCAGATTATACAGAAGACTGAGGAGTATAATCAGCCTCTGTGCCTAGCATTTGTGGACTACGAGAAGGCCTTTGACTCAATCGAGACCTGGGCGGTTCTGGAATCCTTGCAGCGTAGCCAAGTTGACTGGCGTTACATTGAGGTGTTGAGATGTCTGTATGAAGCTGCGACAATGACCGTCCAAATACAGGACCAGGAAACCAGACCTATCCAGCTGCGTCGGGGTGTGAGACAGGGAGATGTTATTTCCCCCAAGCTCTTCACAAACGCACTAGAGGATGTGTTTAAGACCCTGGATTGGAAAGGACGTGGCATAAATATAAACGGCGAATACATCTCCCACCTCCGTTTCGCCGATGACATAGTCATTATGGCAGAATCGTTGCAGGATCTGGCGGAAATGCTGATAAGCCTTAATAATGCCTCTCGACGTGTGGGGCTTGGGATGAATTTGGACAAGACAAAGGTTATGTTCAATGCACATATCATCCCAGAGCCTCTTTTTGTCGGAGATTCGGCCCTCGAAGTTGTTCAGGAGTATGTCTACCTGGGGCAGATAATCCAGCTTGGCAGAAACAACTTCGAGAAAGAAGCCGATAGGAGGATTCAATTGGGCTGGGCAGCATTTGGGAAGCTTCGCCAAATCTTTGCGTCATCCGTGCCACAATCCCTTAAAACTAGAGTGTTCAACCAATGCGTCTACTGGTAGGACACACAGTGTCGTTACTGGTAGGAACCAGTAATGACCTATGTATGCTGCGGAAACGTGGACACTTACCAGAGGGCTAGTCCACAAGTTCAAAGTAGCTCAGCGTGCTATGGAGAGAGCCATGCTCGGTATCTCTTTAAGAGGTAGGATACGTAACGAGCATATACGTCAAAGGACGAAAGTTGTTGACATAGCTTGGAGAATTAGCACGCTGAAGTGGCAGTGGGCTGGTCACGTTTGCCGTAGAACCGACAACCGTTGGAGCAGACGAGTTCTGGAGTGGAGACCACGGTTGAGCAAGCGTAGTGTGGGACGTCCTCCAACTCGTTGGACTGATGACCTTAGGAGGATTGCTGGCAGTGGTTGGATGGGGAAAGCCCAAAATCGATTATTGTGGCGCAAAATGATTCATTGGCCTACGTTCAGCAGTGGACGGACTATAGCTGATGATGATGTTATAACTGACGATTCGAAAGTGCTTGTCTAGGCCTATTTGAATAAAGAATATTTTGTCTTTGTATATAATATGTGCTTTTGTCACGTCTTGTAAAATCTGATCGTGAACGTTAACGGAAGCACATAACCAAACACTTCGACATCAGGCAGCTATTTAGGCTGATGATGACGGGAGTATCTATGTAGTTGTGAAGCGTCACTGGTGTCATTATTTACTAATACAAAAGCCTTCTCGCTTTCAGATTTGGGAATGTTACTGGCAAGCCAAACTTGTAACTGGTGGCTCCTATAGGGGTAAATTCGCTTAACACCCGTGACTGGCGACTTAATTGTTCTTTGTCGTGATAATGACTGATGACTTTCTCTCGATGTCTTTGTTTGAGGTTGACAGTGACGCGAAAATGTAATCATGGGCCCGCGCCGTATTGTTGGCGCCTCGAAATGAATCAACGAAAAATGTTTACACAAAATGTGGAGTTTGCGGTGCGCCGCGACTAAAGATCACTAATTATCTACTTTTTAAAACTCTATTTTAGTAATTCGGACTTTATTATCTAAACATTTTGGACGTAAGAAGCGTCTAAGGGCCTTAATTTTGTTACCAACAAGTTGATGACCCAATCCTACCTTATATTTTCAATGCTTGCTAGTCCTACAATGCTTGCTAATACATATAATTTCCATGAGTCAAAAACATGGTTTGATCATCTAATTTTTTCAGTGTTTTGTCAATGAAAATACTTTAAAGACTCGATCGGAATTACTTAAATACCTGCTTCTAAAAACACCAGTAGTAATCAGTTCCGCTACAGTTACTATATTGTACTGAGTTTATGTGTGATTGTTTGCGTTGAAAGCTCTCCGATGTGGCCCTATTCTAAGATTGTTTAAGCCTGCATATATCAAGTTAACTGTTAAAGATCATGCGAGTTATATCTCTCTCTATACTTATTCTACGTGTAACCGTTATGCTGGCCGAAGCTGTTTACGCTCCGCAGACGCGGGCAGATGCGTATACGTCTTCTAGATTGTTTATATCTTAGATATCTCTATAAACATTGCAATGTGCACTTTAATCCATCAAAATAAAGTAGAGATTTAGAAATTGAATATCGTGGTATTACTAGACTTATCAACATTTCATACACACGACAAGGTGGGACGGGTTATGATATTATTGACGTTGTCTTCCTAAATTTTACCACGTGTATTCTAAATCTGGCGCTTGGAATATTGTTTATTATCAAAACGGTTTCTGGCGTGAATAAACTATTTAAACAGTGTTAAGTGAGCACTCTGAAGATACCCTTTGATATCCGTGGGAGAAGCGGCTTATGATTTATTATTCAATGGTCCGAGCGGGCGTTTAATAGAAACGTACCATTTCGGATTCAGATACTATTTTAATAGCCCTTCACTTTCAGGTAATAGATATAACATTGTATGATATAGAAAAACCTGAAAGTGTGTGTCTTAATGGTGTTATTTAAACTAAATCTAAATACTAAAACTAATTTGGTTCAAAAATACTGTTTAAACTAGAGCTCGATATGCATGGTCCACAAATGACGATGAAATTTATTTCCAAGGTTAATAAAAAGCTTGTTCAACTAGGTAAGATGTCTCGGAGAATGGAGAGATTAGTTGAAGAAGTAACGGGCCGGTGCAGTGACAAAAACTGTATCAATTAACTTTTTTCCACCACCTAACTTCAGGCGAGTATTTCCAATCGCCGAGAGCGAATCCTCTCATTCTTGTTACTTTCTTAATTGTCTAATTGGAAAGCGAACCTTATTGCCTGCATAATAACGTTCTTATTTCCTAAAACCGATAAGTGAGATGAGAGATGGGGAAAGTAAGCGGTCGAGTTCGTCCGAGGGAAACGTCTTTAGTCGTGCGATTTGCTCTCGATGCGATAGGGATCGATTCGTTTTGCTCGTTTTATTCCGATTTAAATTGTATCGATGCCGGTGGCGATTAAGGTTAGCTTGCGTTTGCAGGGAATAAAGAAAATTAGTTGCAAGAATTTTAAATTTAAATGTTTCGTGTGAATGCCAAACAGACGTTGTCCAGCCGTGCATTAATGACGTAGTGTTAATGTTAACAATTAAAAATGTGTACTTATTTGTGGTAAGATGTATTTTGCGTATTTATAGTTATCATTTCTCCTGATCGGTCAAATGTGCTTTTCCGGTGACGTAAGTATACATGCCGGTAAGTAGTTATCTCTCCGAATAATATTAAATGACATTTAGGTACTTTTATTACAGTAGACTATTGAGTAAAGGAGATATAACATTTGTTTATTTACAAATACAATCTATAGATTGGTACATGCTTTATACCACACTCGCAACCATAAAGTTACAGTTATTACAATTACATTAAAAACTCTCGTGATTTCAGGCATTTGACTTCACAGGCACAGGCATTACGAATGTTTAGCGACATTTTAGCTGTCATCGCCTGAACAATGTAGTTTACAGTTCCCAACGCAGATGTTTAAAAAGAATCAACAGTTAACAACATCGTAAAAAAGGTCGGACGTAAACAGCCACCGTTGAAATTTTACAGTCACTCTTGTTTCCTTTTCTTTTTTTTCCTATACGCGGAGTTAAAAAAGAAAGAACAACCGCTACCGAGCGGGGAAAGATTTAATTCATTGCTTTACGGGGATGTACACACTTCTCTTCGTGTTTACAAATATTCTCGGCAGCCAGTATGTCTTCATGATTTGATTTTACAACTGGCTTTCCAATTTTCTATTGGAAAATTCTTGTTGCATTCACCAAATGTGTTTACAGAACAATGGATCCACGTTCATAATATTGTGCTTACGTTATTACAGACATTCTTATCGGTTTCATGTTAAAATCGGAGTTGGATAAACATCGTACCGGGTTTATCTCAGGGAATCAACTTCTGGCATCAAAGCAATGGCAGAGACAGAACTGCCATAACAACATATCAGTATCTACTTGCAAACTCTCGGATTTTATGACGCCGTTAAATATAATAAGAGAGACATTGTAGCTGTATTCGTAAGTCCGCATTCAATAGAACTTTGTTACAAACCGTGAATAATATTTCAACTTTAAAATGTTTACGTTGAGAAGTCACCGAATAAACATTCAGAGCAAAACGCAACACGTGTTTATAGGTTTCATACCTCTCAAATAACATTCATATCTACATACCTCTCAAGACACCGGGCATCCTTCAAGATGCAACTGTATCTATCTAAACATATAATAAAGCTGAAGAGGGTCGAAAATTGTGCATATTTGGGTTAAAAGGGGGTAAAAAGAGGGATTGAATTTTGTATGGGAACTCCTATAATCCATGAGTTACAGGTTTGGAAATTGGTAAACACATATTTATTTTTTATTTTAACCTTCCTGCAGATACATATATAATTTTCATAGAAAAAAAAAAGAAATCACTTTCTTCTTATATATAGGTTCTACAGGTCATCCCATTGCTGGGCAAAGGCCTCCCCCATTAGTTTCCATTTTCGACGGCCGGCGGTGAGGCGCGTCCATGTGACGCCTGTGTTCCGGAACCGTTGCAGCTCGTCTCGCCAGCGTACGCGCGGTCGCCCGCGCCGCCGAGTCACGTATCGCGGGCACCACTCTGTACTCTCGCAGGTCCATCGGCCGTCCCTACAGCGCATTATGTGTCCAGCCCACATACTAGACGACAAAGAAAGCTCTGCGCCGAGATGCTGTATAGGGCGCGCGCCAGCCACCACGGTCTCTTCAAAATTTGAAAGCTATTAGCGTTCAGCCCTTTAAGTACCTAACTGTGACCCTGAACCCAAATTTCGGTCCCGTTTCCTAGATATAAAATCTACATGTGTAACTTTGTAACCCTATTACTTTTGCCGATTACTCAATATTCAGTCACCACATAAATAGAAAGATAAAGAAAGAAAGATAGACACATGATGTCGTCCTAAATAACCTCTACATAGTCTGTGTAACTACGCTCTGGCGTCAGCCTCGCGTGTCTTGCCGGCCTCCACCACGCTTTCATTATCGCGTATAGCACTCTTGGCTTGACTTGGCACGCCCATCGGGGCTTCGGCCCTCAGCCTTATATGAAAAACCCGCTCTGTTGGGATTCTCGACCTTCGGCCTCACGTGCTTTACCCTTCAGCTTCGGGCCTTCGGCCCTCAGCCTTATAGAGCCCGCTGTTTGGATGCTCGATCTTCCGCCTCGCGTGCCATAACACTCAGCTTCGGGCCTTCGGCCCTCAGCCTTATTATAGAGCCCGCTCTGTTGGGATGCTCAAACCACGGCATTGCTTGCCTTACTACTCGGTTTAGGGCCTTCGGCCCTCAGAGTTACGTAGGCAGCCCGTTCTGTTGGTACGCTCAGCCTTCGGCCTCGCGTGCCTTGCCGCTCTCCTTGGGCCCTTATGCCCTTATCGTCGATTATAAGACACATGATGTTGTCCTAAATAACCTATACATAGTGTGCATAACTACGCTCTGGCTTCAGCCTCGCGTGACTTGCCGCCTTTCACCACGCCTCCATTATCGCGTATAACAGTCGTGGCTTGACTTGGCATGCCCATCGGGCCTTCGGCGCTCAGCCTTATATGAAAAGTCCGCTCTGTTGGGCCTTTCATACAAGGCCCAACAGAGCCACGGGCCTTCGGCCCTCAGTCATACATAAGTAGGCCGCTGTGTGTGAATGATCGGCTTTCGGTCTCGCATTTGTTACCGTTCTTCGCATTTGTGGCCATCATCATTATGTAAAGAACCCGCTCTGTTGGGACTACGTTTTACGGCAGAACTGCGTAGCGAGTCTTCTATCATTATAATTGTTATTTTTTTGACGGGATTCAGATTAGAAGACTGTACATTTGATTTTCCTAAATAAGCACTTGATCATTCGTTTTGATAATAGGATTTCTAGAGAATACACCCCTAAGGTCCTGGTGTCCTTTTCGACGCCGTCCAACCATCTCATATTGAGAAAAACTGTATGGGAACACAAATTATTCTAAGTCGACGAAGTTGCGGGCAAAAGCTAGTTGGGAATAACGCTAGGATGATGATGATGATGATGTAAATACCTCTCAACTAGCATACTTACCTAGTCACAGCTACGAGCGGAGTTTGGAAGTTGTAATAGATACCTACTTATTCAGATGAGAATATTTTTATTTTTAGAGACTGGAATAATAAGCAAGTAAAAATTAAGATGCATTTGTAATACCAGCGATTATCTGAAATAGATATATTGTCCTTTTATCCAACAGCCACTGTCACGGCAAATTCACCGCTTTTAATAGCCATTCACCATCGCCAAATGACTCCCTGATTGCCTATAAAACTGATTGCCGAAAGATATGTATTCCGATTGATTCCCGATGAAATTAGTGGAAGCGACCAGCCCACACACACCCGTTGAGAATAAATCTGTCAATAGAGAAGCAAGGCGTGCGTAATTTGTTGATTCCGAAGCACTGGGCGGGAATGCAGCCAATTGGTTCTCATCAAAAGGTGTTTTATATTCGCGTAACCTAGTAACGTCATTTTCTAAGTCCCGACCTATTAAACTTGTAATGCATTAGGTGCTGCATCCAAAACAAATGAAGTACAAGGTAGCACGTACGGTATTACTCCTGATTCATCACATCAGACCTTGACCGAATTTGGCGCAACATAATCTAAACTTAGATTGCTTACTTTGTATGATTATTCTAAATATATGTTTTCTGTTTCAGGTAACACATTAAATTATTGGAGATCGATGTCTACATTAACAATAGAATTGTGTAAGTGCGATAATGATTTATCCACTATGTGCGAAGTAGGTATGTACAGTCAGCGTCAAAACTAGCTACGCATATGAACGGGTCAAAAGTTCTTATTCCCTGATAATAAAGACTTTTGAACTTTTCAAATGGGCAGCTACTTTTGATGCTGACTGTACTTAGGTACAGTCAGGGAACTTGATTTCTGGGCCACTTCGTACCTTGTCACAGTGAAAATCAATATGAAAGCTGCTAGAGATCTTATATTCTTGTCACTGTGACAAGGTACGAAGTGGGCCAGAAATCAAATTCCTCGACTGTACGTGGTGGAGTAAGTAAAACGATCGCAGCTCACGCAGTGGTAGAAATGTGTAACGTCTTAGGCCAGTCTGTCAAAATTACTACAATCATCTCTTACAATTTGTTTGTATTTTTGAATGGAAAATAATTCTTACTGTTGTGTAAACAGGAAAAATACAGTTACTATTACATAAAATAATGTGTGCTTTTTCATTTTATCGATTCTGTCGTTTGAAATCTGTCTTCATTAGAAATTCACAGTTGAGGATAACCAAACAAACGATCGATGTTTACATTTTTTTAGGCATCATCAACTGTAATCGGTATTATGACAGTCACTTTAAATTCGCTACATCTCTATAAGTAGTTATATTATTTTGACGGCCTGTTTAAAGCCGAGACACGCCACGCATACGCGCATGCGCACGCATTCGGTGTGGCTCGGCCTTTAGCCTATAGTTGGTAGTGACACTGCCTCCGAAGCTAGAGGTCCCGGGTTCGAATCCCGGCCAGGGCATTATTTGTGCATTTAGCGCGGAATTTGTTTTTGGGTCTTGGATGTTTTCTATGTATTTAAGTATGTATTTATCTATATAAGTATGTATGTCGTCGTCTAGTACCCATAGTAAAATGTAGATGTGCGTCGTCTAGTAGCTTTGCTTAGTTTGGGACTACGGGAAAACGGGGAAAATATCATTGGGTTATTTTTTTTTTCACCTAATTACAAAATATAAGACAGGTAAAGCGTTTTGGTTATCTATTTGTTTCGATGAATTTTGTAAATTAACTGTATTTTGCAATCAAATAACGTTTTAATTTCTGTATTTAGCAGTTTGTCGAGTAAAATAAAGTAAATAGATCTTTATGTGAATCAAAAGGTACTTAATATACAAAGAAACTAAATGAAATCTTCTGAAATAAATATATATATACACACCCCAATATATATATACACTAGCGTTTGCCCGCGGCTTCGCCCGCGTACTAAGCGTAATTTTTAACCGTCTACAAAGAAGAAGAGGTTCTCTGTTTGACCTGTATGTATGTATGTACTTATGTAGCTATGTCTGTTTGTTCACGATTATCTCGCGTTTGGCTTAACCGATTTAGATGCGGTTTCCAGAAAAGTAGTTGTTACATTCTGGGGGTTTCGGTATACGACGTTTGGTGATTGTGATTCATTAACAGATGAAAAGTCAGTATACATTATGAGAACCGGCAAACTGTAGAATTTTATTTGATTTAGGCAAAAATAAGGATCGAAAACTAGTTATCATACTTTTTCGAGAGGCCCAATGTCTTAAATAGCCCTTAGTAAAAGTATCTGTGCACTACAGTAACACCAATAGGAGGTCTGATAACGACCGAGCAACGGTCATAAACTCTGGTCCTTTGAAGTACAGAAATACGATGGTAAATACTGATGATGTAGAAGGTAAACCATCCAGTAGAGTTCTTAAACACTTTGATCATAACGCACCTGGTCTTCCATAACACAACGTTTCCACGTTTGGAAACGCTTGTCATGTTGCTATTTACCTAAAATCAAACGTTGTTGTGAATTTGTCATTGCAAGTCAGATACATCTAAGTATTATGTAGATGCAAACAGTGTTTGTACCGCGTATTCCGTTCGCTTCCAAGTTTGTTTTTTACGAGGTAAATATATCACAGGGCAAGTTGTGCAGTTCCCATTGGTGCATCCAAAAAGAAAATTTTGCCTCACTTCCATTCGCACTTCTTACTATTTGCTTGTATACTGACCCTCTAAAGCTATCACAATCTATTAAAATACGCGGGGCTCGTTCCGTAACGCAAAAGCAAAAAGAGACCCTTATAGGATCACATGTGGCTGTCTGTTAGTCCGTCTGTTACAAACGATTTGCTTTAAAACTACTGGACCGATTGAATTGCAATTTGGCACAAACTATCAAGAGTTTTCATGTCCACAATATTAAATTTAAAATCGGTGCTATTTTTTATAAAAACGACACCCATATTGATATTCAACCCCATCGCACCCCAACAGGGGAGATGGTATTTCACGTTCTCCACGTTGCATTTTAAAATCATTGTAGTTTTCGTAATCAGCCACCCGATAAACCATAGAAATAATACACATGTTGATTTTTAGAATTTGTTACGACATTTCCTCCTTTAGGGGTTGATTTCTCAAAAACCTAAACCACGTATTTACTCATTTATCGTTAGAAATACTCCTGTGAAGTTTCGAATAAAATATTCCAACTAATCTTGTTTCCCCATACAAAATTCGGACCCCCATTTCACCCCCTTATAGGTTAAATTTTGAAAAATCCTTTCTTAGTGCACCCCTAGATCTTATAAGGAACTTACATGCCAAATTTGGAATCTCTAGGACCAGCAGTTTGGGCTGTGCGTTGATATGTCACTCACTCACTCAGTCAGTTTCTTCTTGCAATTTGGCACAAACTTTTAAAAGTATTCATGTCCGCAATATTAAACTTCAAAATCGATGCCATTTTCGTAATTAACGTCCCAAAAAACCATAAAAACGACACCCATATTAATATTTAGACATTTCAACCCCCTCGCACCCCAACAGGGGGGATGGTATTGCACGTCCTCCACGTGGGATTTTAAAATTAAAATCATTGTTGTTTTCGTAAGCAGCGACCCGATAAACCCTAGAAACGATACCCAAGTCGATATTCAGAATTTGTCACCATATTTCCCCCTTTTAGGGGTTGATTTCTCAAAAAACCTGAAACAGGTGTTTACTCATTTATCGTTAGAAATACTCCTACGAATTTTCGAATAAAATAGTCCAACTAATCTTGTTTCCCCATACAAACTTCGGACCCCCATTTCACCCCCTTAGGGGCAGAATTTTGAAAAAACCTTTCTTAGTGCACCCCTAGACATTATAAGGTACCTACGTGCCAAATTTGGAATCTCTAGGACCAACGGTTTGGGCTGTGCGTTGATATGTCAGTCAGTCAATTTCTTCTTTTTAACCGACTTCAAAATTTCAAAAGAAGAGGTTATCAATTCGGTTGCATATTTTTTTTTCTATGTTTGTTAGTCCATAACTCCGTCATTTCTTAACCGATATGGAAAAATTTTTTTGATTGTAAGTATATATATCCAAGTTGGTCCCGTTTTTGTCAAAACGCAGTTCTGATGATGGAATTCATGAGGAATTGAGGGAACTCCTCTAATCTTAAAGGCAAACATATAGTAATTTTTGTGTTTTTATCAACAAGTCAAGCATTTTCATCCAAAAATGTGACATTGGATGAAGTGGAACTGCTGATGATGATCAGAACAGAACTCTTCAACGACGAAAAGTTCACGTTTGGCGATTTGTCCTCCTAGCTGCGTTTGTTAAACAAGTTCTATTTTCACGATTTATTTTTGTCATGCTCGATTTTTGATGATGGGATCCATGAGGAATTGAGGGAACTCCTCAAATCTTAAAGGCAAACATATAGTGATTTTAGTGTTTTTATCAACAAATCGAGCATTATCATACAAACATGTGTCATTTGATGACTTCATCATCAGCAGTTCCACTTGGAACTGCTGATGATGATCAGAACAGAACTCTTCAACGACGAAAAGTTCACGTTTGGCGATTTGTCCTTCTAGCTGTGTTTGTTAAGCAAGTTCTATTTTCACGATTGATTTTTGTCATGCTCGAGTTCTGATGATGGGATCCATTAGGAATCGAGGGAACTCCTCAAATGTGAAAGGCACACAAATAGTGATTTTAGTATTTTCATGAACTAATCAAGCATTTTCATTCATAAAAGTTTTCATGAGGAATTGAGGGTACTTAGTCTTCTACCATTATAAATATACATTATAGCTATTTTTATTTTATTGTACATCTATCTAAGAGTGCACCATCTAAGTATAATAATCTTTTACCGGCCTCGCCCATTGAAGTCGGTTTTTTTTTCTTATTTAGATTGTCCCTGAAATTCTTGGAAATCGTTCAAAATGTGTTTCAACTTTCAAAATATTTTAAACACAATTAATCTCGTCGTCTTGTACGAGTATCCAACAAAAAACTTGTCTACTCAGTTTTCCTTTAAGTATTCCTTACATGTTGCGCTAACACTAATTAATGGGCTTTAATCAGGAAATGTATACGTATGCAAACTTTCGAAATCGGTTTTTATTATAATGGCCATTTGTCTACACAAAGTATGTAACTAAAGGTTTTTAAAAATTCCATTTTTGCGATAAATGATTTAAATTCTTATGATTCATTAGCGTTATTAACCTTAATTAATCGTTTAAATTGTATTTGTCCATGCCAATTCCGTTAACACCACTACGCTGCACCGAAAATGCTACAAAAGTTACGATCACTGGTGAATATTTCACATTGCCTAAAAAACAATTTATCAACGATTGGTCTTCCTTTCCCCTTCTGTCATGCAGATAGCCAATAGATAAGACGTTTTAAAACAGTACAATTTTGCTGCATAACTATTGATTGTGTAACACGACTCTTGTTTTTGAAGATATTGGTTTTTATGATTTATGAATTTATTGCAGTGTATGTAAGTAATGTCTGAATCAATGTTTTCCTTGAATTATATAGTTTCTGGACAGACATTCATTTTAACAACAGATCCTGATAGTTTTCTTTTTGATTTTCCTGTAGACAACTACACAAGTATTATACCATTTTTATTACTCCCTAGACGAGTTGTAACGTCTCGCATCGCTCTATCCATTTTCTGGCGGTGCTTGGTTATATTTTATTGGTGCTTTCATTTTCCACACAAGTTTTAGGTTAACGTCATCACGCTTTATTCACGATAGAATACTTATATACATTTTACGTGCTGCTTCACTAAAGTAATTGAAGGAAAAATACTATCAGAGCATATGTCCTAAGATTCATATTGTAATCTTTATGTTGTTCTTGGTACTTATGCCTATGAATTTTAATTACTAAATATATCTTCTTCTTCTTGTAGTGCCATGTCCTCATCGGACGTCGGCGACCATCTCTCGGAACTTATCTCTATCCTGTGCCATTCTGCTCAGGTTGGCAGCGTCATTAACATGAGTCCAGCATTTAACATTATCCATCCAGGCTAGCTTCCTTCTTCCTCTACTTCTTTTTCCCTCCATTTTGCCCTCAATTATTTGCCTTAGAATTTGATATTTATTGTTACGGTATATATGTCCAAAATATGAGATTTTTCTCTTCTTTACTGTTTGCAAAAGTTCCAATTTTTTCTTCATTCTTCGCAAAACTTCTACATTGGTTATTCGATCTCTCCATGATATTTTTAGCATTCTTCGGTAGAGCCACATTTCAAAAGCGTTTATGTTTGCCTCTATGGTTCGGTTTATGGTCCAGCCTTCGACGCCATACATAAATACAGATAACACGTAACATTTAACCATTCTCCATCTGAGTTTCAGGCTTATGTCTTTGTTGGTGAATAGCTTGTTCATTTTTATGAATGTGCTTCTTGCTATCTCTATTCTTGTACGTATCTCTTTCCGTGGATCCCATTTTTCATTAAGAGAGCTTCCTAAATACTTGTAATGTTTGACTCTTTCAATTGGCTTGCCGTTAATAGACAGCGTGGTTGATTCAACCGCGTTCTTGCTCATTATCATATACTTGGTCTTTGCTATGTTCATTTTTAGACCGTAATCTTCCACTACAGTATTTAAGCGGTTTAAGAGTTGTTGGAGGTCTTGTAGGGAGTGAGCTAAGATAACGGTATCATCGGCGTATCGGAGGTTATTTATCACTGTACCATTCACTCCGACACCAGTTTCAACGCCATCAAAAGCTTCTTGAAATATAGTTTCGGAGTAAAGATTAAACAATAATGGTGATAGGATGCATCCTTGTCTCACTCCTTTACGTATTTTGATATCATCAGTGCCAGATGTTCCGACTTTAATGTGTGCTGACTGGTTCCAGTACAGGTTTTTGATAATTCTTTGATCTTTGCTGTCCACTTCGGTCTTTTTGAGTATATGCATTAATTTGTCATGTTTTACGTTATCGAATGCTTTCTCAAAATCGATGAAACATGCATATACTTCGTTATTATATTCCAAACTGTTCTGCACTATAACTTGTACAGCAACTAGGGCTTCTCGTGTTCCTAAACCATTTCTAAAACCAAATTGGTTATCTGATATAATTTTATCGATTTTGTTATAAATTCTCATGTGAATTACTTTAAGAAATACTTTGAGGGCGTGACTCATCAGGCTGATGAGCCTGTGGTCACCGCATGTCTTGGCATTTGCCTTTTTAGGGAGCGGAAGGAAAGTGGATTTTAACCAGTCTTCTGGTAATGTTCCTGTATCATAAATTTTATTGTACATCTTCACTAATAATTTTAAATTGCCGTTATCTAATAGTTTTAACAGTTCCACATATATCCCATCTGGGCCAACAGCTTTTCCGTCTTTCATAGATCTTATTGCTTTTTCAATTTCTATTTGGAGTATTGATGGTCCCTCCATGTTACTTTGAGTTTCCATCCCGTTTGTATCCAAATCTGCTCTATCATCTTCGAACAGTTGCTCGATATACAGTTCCCACGTTTTACATTGTTTTTCGTTATCGATTACTAGTTTGTTATTTGAGTCTGTTAATTTACCCATTATTTGTTTCCTATGAGTTTTAGTAAATTCTTTTATTTTCTTGTGTAAATTGAAGCTGTCTCTTTTCTCTTGAAGTTTTTCAATTTGTTCACAATCTTCATTTAAGCACCTATCCCTAGTTTCTCTGATTTTAGTTCGGATAACATTGTCTATTTCTTTGTATTTACTATCAATTCCTTTAACTTGTCTTCTCTGTTCCATAAGATCAAGGATTTCAGTTGTAATCCATTCTAGTTTTTTCTCCCTTTTTTTGAAACCCAAACATTTTTCTGAAGTCTTTACAATTGCTTTTTTAATTTTATTTTCCAGTTACTTTCAATATTATCTTCGTACTCGGTATCTGTGGTGTCTCGTATCTCTTTATTTAATGCTTCTTTTGTTTCCATTCGAACATCAACATTTTTAAGTTTCCCAACATCAATTTTCTTGTGAATATTCGGTTTCCTCAGTATTTTTAATTTTAGATTTATTTTTGCAACTAGAGGATTATGGTCCGAACCAATATCAGCGCCAGGGTACGTTTTCACGTTCACTATTGAGTTTCTATAGCGTGCTTCTATCATTATATAGTCAATTTGATTTCTAACAATATGTTCGGTTGTATCTTAGGGGGATGTCCACGTTCGTTGTCTAGCAGGGAGCACCACGGCAACCAATTGGTCGCCGCCGCCATCCGGCGCGTGCAGGTGGGGTTGACATTTGGGTCGGCTAAGATGATATTACCGTTCTCCCCTTACTCCCCCACCAAATATATATTACTTACTATACATATACATCTCTGCTAAGGTAGTTAAAAAATATATATGTTGCCGTAGAATGTCTAAAGTTTACAGATTGAGGCATGCCTGATGCGCACTAATCTTTAAGCTTTATCTGCTTATATCTGCTTTACCTCTTTTATTTTTTTAATGTTAAGTCTGATATTAATTAATATATTATTTTATATGTACCTAGTTTATTTAAGGATTTATCATTGCCCAACACAACACGACACGATGCAGTAGTGCCCGTTCTCTTTGTCCAAGATAACGGATCCGGTCGGGTATGATTCACGGTGCGTGTCAAATTAGGAAATTATCTGGTCAACGTATTCGGGCGTTGGACCTCCAAAAACGTTATTTTATTTTTGTATTTTTATATACATATGTAATACTCAGTAATGGTATCAGCGTAACGTTAATACCGATTAATGACATCATTATTATTGTCACAATATTACGATGCATAATAAGTTCGCAAGCTACATCAAAACACTTCATTTCACCACGTAGGTAGGTAGGGTACTATACGTAAGATTGGTAGAAAATGCCTCATGGCATTAGATTCCCCTTAGATACATTAAAATTTATTTCTGTGAAATAAAGATTTAAAAAATCTCTCTGTGGTTTATCGCAGCTCTTCAAGTTGAACCAATACCGGTAGTAGCGTAGTAAACTGTGGCAGAATTACGTTGTCATCCGATCATGTGCTGGTTATGGCGGCCGAACCGCAGCCCCGGGCCCCGCCACGTCACTGGATACCCGTACCGTCCCCCGCGGAAGTTGCAGTGTACGGTTTCAACGGCCTAAACCAAAGGGCTGTCTCGATTCCACTCGTTGGATAGATTGGCTCGTGCCTGGTTTTGTAAGCTTGCTGATTGAAATTCTGATTGGGTGTACGCTGTTGCTACACAATTTCAGCGCCCTTTTCAACCCACGTGTAAATTATTTTTTTACGCCAACTGGACACACGACTACATACAAAATACCTTACGAAACAAAGTGTTATTTTATAGTCATTTAATTTATGGATATTGTTTATTTAGTATCGCTAAATCGAAGATGTATTAATATGGCGTCTTTAGTGTTCTCAAGTATAATAAAGCATAATGATGTTGATATTATGTTTACCATTTTCTTTTCACGTTAGCGTTTTATCGTCAGTTATCTCAGATCGTGGCTTACCGTCGACGTTCTTAATGATTGTTGTTAGATTAATCTGTAAACTAGTTCAGCGGTTAGTTGCAGCGGCTTGCATCACTGCGGTTCTCACGACATTGGATGGAATTACTGTTATTCTCTGCGGTGACTTCGCAAACATAGAACGTGATCTCAAAATACGCACAGACTATAAAAAGACACAGTTTTATTACTTCGTATTTTTTGTAGGTTGCAACTTACGTAAATTATCCACAACTATATTGTATCATTTGTCGCGCCTAAATGAAACTGTCATCATTCTTATCTCCACGGCTTAGTCATTTTGGTTGCATCCTTAGCTTCCATTTAGTGTCTGCCATATAATCTTCTAACTAGGCGAAACTGAATATTATGAGGAATCTGCCATTACCTAATAACGTTCATGTCTAAAGAATACTTCAATGGATTCTTACACATCAGGAGACTGCATTATATCTCTATGGCAATCTAACTGTACCTATAGTAGTTGTTAGCGAACCATACGTGTCTTTAGTCTATTAGTCTTCATTGATACGAGGTTATGCTTTGTTTATGTACCTATTCATTCAAATTATGCTCGGTCTCGGACGGATTGTCTATTCACCATATGTATATTTCGGCAATGTTGAAAGCCTTTCGTAGTCCTAGTAGTGCATGACTGACTACCTTTTGTGTGCTCTGTTTATAGAAATTAATCGTAATTATTGAAGGTAATGAAGATATGGTATTCTGTATCAAAAATGAATAAGCTTCGTTGCATCTAGAACATTTTCATATTTTAATTTCCTCAAATTTATTCATAAAATGCTGTATACTATATCCCACCCGCACATACAGATAGGAATGAAACAATTCGTATTAGATACGAGTACTTATGTCAACAGTTTTTTCATTGCACAGAACGCGATTAAAACACTGTTTGTTTAATATTTCTCTTAGGTATCTTGCTCAACAGGCTTGTCACAAATGAAACTGCTCCAGAGTTCCATCAGAATATTGACTCTATATTAACATCTGTCACACTTTACCTATTAGAATGCTTGCCCGCCTCACATTACATACCTACAACTATACATATAAGTATCACATCAATATGTGGAACCCAATACAACTGCTTCATTTCGGTTCTTCCCTGACAGTGACACATCCCAATTGTATTTTGAAATTGTTTCTCGCGTTTGTTGTAACAGGTCAGCTCGGCGCGGAACAGCTTGGGATGAAGTTGGATCGAAATCAACGGACAGAATAGACCTCCTGACATGGACTTAGTTCGGTACTATGGTCTAGTTGCATGCACTAACAAGCCGCATTGTCCGTCCGGCTGATTACTGCGCCTCGCCCAAGGCCGCCTATGCCTATTGTTCCACCGGATTCTTACACGCGATCTCGCCACAACCGTAGATTATCTCGGGGTCTATCTGACTAGGCTAGGTATTGTTTTTAAATCAGATTTGCATTTGTTTTATGCTCATGTTTTGGGCACGTTAGGTCTGGCACGTAGGAAAGCTCACGAGAATAATAACAATAAGGCATTAAAATAATACTGTCCATTAGATACATTTCGTTTGTGTTAGGATACGAAACGACCTCACCTCATACGATTTTCATGAGAGTTGACACTAATGCGTCATGGAACTAAATTAGATAATATAGAAAAAACCTTAAATTAAACTAAACTAACTTGGCACAGTCTAAAGCCTAGCGTCCATCGTCTCACAAACTAACGAACGTTAGTCAGTTTTCAAATAGGTTGATAGCGACAACTAGGTTATGGTGATTATTTTTATGAATAGATATTTACATTATGAATGTTATGATGAATGATTACTTAAATTTATATATCTCTTTTTTAGTCATAAATAAATCTTATTCATTGGTGATTTTATGTCCGGTATATAAAAAGCCACTGACGAGAACACATGAGCAAAAATTAAAGGTCTGTCAGCATGGGATGGAACGAAGCATGCTGAATATCAAAAAGCAGGACAAATGGAGGCTTACTAAAATAAGGAATATCACCACAGTTAAACATGTTACAATTAAAATAAGACAATTGAAGTGGAAATGGACTGGTCATATGATGAGAGACAGAAATGTAAAATGGACGAGGGATATAAATATAACTGAGTGGTACTCGAGGGGAGAAAAAAAGGAAAAAAGGTAGACCACAGAAACGATGGGACCTGACCTGATGACTTGCCCAAACAGTGGAGAAGAAACACTAGAAACAGGGAGAGATGGAAGGAACAGTAATTTTATAAATAAGATATAATAATTAATTTTATTTCATATTTTAGTTAAGTGTCACAGTCAGAGAAATAAAGGCTATTTTATTTATTTTATTATATACAAAAATAATATGATACAAACAAGAGAGTTTAAATCAATATAAGGTCGTGTTATATATACTCATCATGAGTCATTAAGTACGCCTCACTGCTGGGCACATGCCTCTTCTCAAATAATGAGTGGGTATGGGCATTAGTCCTCACACTGGCCCAATGCGGATTGGGGACTTTCATATAAAAGAAGGGAGTTATTCTAACTTATAATCGTAAACATATTATTATCAAGAGTCTTGTGTGATCCACTGCTGGGCAAAAGCCTTTCTTTTCCACCGTGTCTAATACATAGGTAAATTTACTGCATAACTAGGCGGTTAGTCAGACCTAACCTAACATAAATTCTACGATATACCTATTTAGGACACTAAACTTGTTGGCGTAACTTTTCCTAATAGCTAAGCCTCGCTGTATTTTTAGTAAGGCGATACACTGAACGTGGACGTAAATCAAGGATAAGCTAGGTCCCGCGTCGGCAAATAAAACAAATGAGTTTTCCGTGTTGACATTGATAAACAGCAGACCATAAAATTTAGCTTAGGTCTTAACATTGCCTGTAATAGTTAAGTGATGCACTATCTCGATTTTCGAAGTCTTAATCTCTTTCGAAATGTTCGCATATGACAGTCGTGACTGTATGAAATTAAGTTATATCCATTGCGAGTCTTGTCCTCGTTTTCCTAGCTACTTGGGCGATTTCGTCCACCCATTATCTATGTTGTCGTCCTCTCTTCCTCTTTTTGTGCCTAGGGTACCATATTGTTTTACGCGCCTAATACTTGCACCTAAATTTACCCTCTTTCAATCATTCATAGCATATTTCCCCACAACCGTTCAAAGAGGTCACAATAGACATATCTCCCAATTCATAAACATGACCTGGGTATTGGTACTGATTGTGGGGAAATATGGTATGAATGATTAAAAGAGGGTAAATTTAGGTGCAAGTATAGTGTGTGTAAAACAATATTTGTTGCCCTAGGGACAAAAAGAGGAAGAGAGGACGACAGTATATGAAATGGGTGGACGAAAATGCCCGAGCAGCTAGGAAAACCAGGACAAGACTCGCAATGGACAGACAAATGGAAAATCTTGGAGGAGGCCTCAATGAGTCAATTAACTTAATAACCAACTGTCAATCAATCGATATGGTTAGTCAATTAACCTTAATGGTCGCGCACGATACGGTTACAGAGGAATTTCCTCCCTTGGACGCTCCGGTTACCGGCAGCTCATTCCATGAGCTTTCTGCCGAGGTTTTCCCGGGGTTCTTCAAAAAAGGAGTGCATAAATTTAAAGCGTCGGCAACGTGCTTGTAACACCCCTGGAGATGCAGGCGTGCATAGACTGCGGTGACCGCTTACCATCAGGCGGGCCGTACGCTTGTTTGTCACCGACGTGGTACAAAACAAAGGTATGTTGTGCGAAAATGTTATAAATAACAAATTTGTCTGAATAAAAACCTATTTTTTTAAGTACTTACCTGAAACGATTCTGCCTAGGCAAAGTTGTGGGCACAGTATTATAGTAAAATATAAATTCTGTGTCAACAAGACTGTTGATTATTCGTCTATTTTATGTAAATGGATAAAGCCAATTTGTCTCCATTATCATGGAGGCGTAGGCGGTTCGATTAACCATTCTAAATTACAGTAACAGTTATATTTCAAAGCAATTGTTACTGTACTTCGGGCGGGCAATAAAAATGTCCGCTTTTAGCCACTGATAAAAAAGTGACCGAATTTAGAAATAATGGCGTTATAAACATTTGTCTCACGCACGGCGCGACGTCACCGCTGGCCGGACGGACGGACGGACAGACGGACGGGTTCTCTATTTGCATTCAGCGACGCGAGACCACCGGAAGCGGGGCGTGCCCCCAAACTGCTCACTTCCGGTGCTTTATTGCCAGGTACGACGAACCAACGGTAGTCATCTACGTTACACATAACTTTTGATCAACAAGACGGGCTAAAAACATTGTGTCAGTTTGAGAAAACAAACAACTATGTACCTATTTTACAAAATAAGCCTATACAACTTTACTAACCTCTGATTAAGTTTTGATTATGATGACAATTTGGCCAAATTCGGTCATAATCAGATCTTCAAGATATAATAACATGTCAATAATGCCTATAATGGTTTTCCCGGTATATCCTAAAGGATCCGCTTCGCTAAAGGATCCCATAGTGTGTACTAAGTTTCATGTTATTTCATGACGGCGTTTTAAAACGAGAACGAAACTACATTTGTATGCAGAATCGAGTTGAGCCGAGCGTGCGGGGGCTTAAGTTAATTTTGTATTTAACGCTGCTAACGAAAATTCTAAATTTCAAATTAAAAGGAAAAATTTAAAAATGTAGTTCACGTAAATAGCAGGAATCGAACCAGCGACATACTATTATTTACTCTGTGCCTGCGACATTTAGCATACGCGGCCAATCGCTCAAGCCACTGAGCTATTGTAACCAATCAAGCTCAGGCAGGAAAACCTTTACTAGACCTTAGAAGACTTAGGTTCCAAGGTCTAATAAAGTAAATAAATGCCATACGATTAAATAAATCTAAGGTAGAAGTCGCTGTACGCTTCCCTGTGGTATTGTAAGAGGGAACTAGTGAAGGATTTCGTGCCTGAGCTTGATTGGTTCCGATAGCTCAGTGGCTTGAGCGATTGGCCGCGTACGCGTACTAAAGTTTTTTGGAAATCCAGTTCCATTCATTGAAAGTCGCGTGTGCCTTGCCACTGGGCAACAGCGAAATTTTCACATGCCCGTTGTAGATCCTTTGAAAATGTATAGGTACACCCCTTTCTTGAAGAAACCCATACTTACTGTAGTCCCTAAAACTTAATCAATTCAAATACAAAATTCCTACACAAGGCTCAAATTGTCAATGTTGGTAGTGTACGTACATTCCAGATTTCCTTCAATTATTTTAACAGACTTCGTCTAGCACAAAATAATTAGATTTTGTGTTAGTAGTCCGAAGTGGAGGTTTCGCGAGATCTGGAAGTGACACGGTTAAGATTTTAATTTACTTGATATAGGCATTATTTTTAACCCGCGACGCGCAGCGCAAAATAGGGATGTTATAAGTTTAACGTGTGTATATGTGTGTCTGTCTGTGGCATCGTAGCTTTTAAACGGGTGAACCGATTTGAATGCGGTGTTTTTATTTGAAAGCAGGTTTTTCAGCGATGGTTCTAGCATGCTGGCATGTTTTATGAAAATCGGTTCATCCGTTTTTGAGATATTTAACTTTGAAATGAAAATGTCAAAAATTTCATTGCACATGAATACTTATCAAGTAGTTCTTTACCTGCTTGCATCGATAACAGCGCATCCCCAAGTCAATAAAGGGTCGGCAACTCACTTGTCGGCAATTCCTCTGGAGTCGCAAGTGTCCATAGGCTACGGTGTCTGCTTACCATCAGGCAGTACGTAAGCTTGTTTGCAACCTTCATAGTATAAAAAAAATAACCGTCTTATCTGGTACCTACATTAACTTTCTGTTAACAATAGGTATGTACTATTTTGCGTCGCTGATGTTAAATATAAATACAAATCAATAACTAGTGCTGCTATGGCCGATTGTCTTACAAATTTCCTTTCATTTAAACCATTTCTAACGAGTTCTGAGCTCGGAATTCTAACGACGACAGTTACCGTAACTCCTAAGCCCAATTTGCGCGCGTAAAATCGCTAACTCTATACAAAACTAATTTTCGCAAAATATGTAACGTTAGTGTTCATGAATATTCTAAATAATGTCGAGGATGGCGGGCTGAATGTCAAAGTGGGGCATCAACTAGTGCCCGGTTAAGCCGCGTACACACTCGCTGTCGCCTGTTGCGCAAGATGACATCCGAGCCGCAGATTAGCATACGGCTAGTGAAGTGTCTCACTACTGTTATCGATATCGGATTTTTCAAACTTAATACACAACTGAGATTTGCTTTTGGTAAGCGCTGCTTAGACTAGTGATGTCACAAGATTGTAGTGTCGATATAGAGTAATTTTTAAAGGTACAGGCAATGTCAAACATATAAATATTTCGCCTTTTCACTAGAATGAGGTGCAAAAGTGTACATATCTTTGAAGTACATGTAGATAGTTTTTGTGTGATGTATAACCACAAATTCATTTATGAACAGTGCTGTCACACCATTTGCTCCGTTATTTTATTAAACGCTTTAAAAATTAATTCATTTAGGAAGTAGCTATTTAGTGGAAAATAGCAATCTACTATTTGGTCAATTTCAGCGTCGGTTATTTTCGGTAGAAATACTGAAAGTACCGTATCAATTTAGTCTTATTATATGACGTAACCATTCGACAGAACAGCTACGCATTCAGTAACACAGTATTACTGTTTTAACTATGCGCCGGGAACGCGATTTATTGACTCCGCGGCCCGCGCCGTACTTTATTGCGAACAAACGTTTAGCGCACCCTCTGCCCGCCATATTTAAATAAATAAAAGCATTAAATATGCATTATGATCCCAGCATCGACAGACTACTTCAGTCGACTGCACCTTTTTTATGTTGCTAGGTAATGTGAACTTTGTGTTACTCTGTACAAGGGCGGTTTTGTTATTAATGCAATTGAGAGGGATATGTAGTTTTACAAGCAAACAAACGGTATGGCGCTACGATCTCCCGGGAATACAGCAGAAATATATTGGACATTTGCTAATTAAACACAAACTTAACACGAGCGAACACGAATTTGTAAATGCTAGTGACTTCAAAGAACCATTTATTACACTCCTAATTGTTTCTGTAAGGGAAATAGTTCTAACCTCATTTACTCCACTAAAATAAACCGAAATTGTCGTATGATAATAGACTACATGGTTTCGGAATACATACATAAAGGTAAATATCTGATATCTATGTAAAACAAGTCACATTTATATTTTGACGCAAGTATTGTATAGCGGGTCATCCATTCAACATATATTTTTGGGCAGTTACTATAAGCCATGGACAATCTTGAACAGCTTTCATGGATTTCTTTCTTTTTTAGGGTTCCGTAGTGAACAAGGAATCTGATTAGTTTAGCATTTCCGTCCGTTAGGAACCGTTACTAGAAGAACGCTTTAATTTGGCATGGGTTTACAAATCAATTACGCAGACAAAATGGTAGACATAGACATATTTAACTGGTAATAAGGTATTACAAAGTCAATGGTCACAATTTAGACTAAAACCTCGAAAAAGTAAACACGGAAAGTAGAAATTATCTTTGCTGCAAAACGACAAAGGGACAGCAGTGGGACACTGGATTTCCACACATCTCTGTCACCGGAAATCTCTAGCCAATCATTTTCGAACGCGTCCAGGTCATCCCGCCATCTCCGCCCGCATCACACACCTATCCATAAATAAATTCTTCGCGAAAATAAGATGTCGATAAATTTATAGCGCTGCACTACACTGGTTTTACATTCGAGGTCACATGCGCGTGATTCACCGACGATGGGACATGCGCGCGTATATGGTGCACTATACGTGATGCCTCTATGTGATGATCATGCATTGTGCGACGAGGAAGTAGCTAGGTTTTTTAGAGTCATTTGTACGTGCCGTGTCGATTTGTTTGTGACCTAATGGAATTTGATACATTGTGTATTTAATATGTGAGCAATTTGGTGTAGAACTTGTCAGAATTAATTTGTGTAGAGTAAGTATTAAATACACTGTGCAATAAGTACAAATGGCGGATTTGATGCCGTAAGATTATGATATATATATGATATTTATTCTTATATTTATTTATGTATATATTTTATATGTATAATGTAATATTTCTTATGTAGGTTTGTTAAAAGAATTAATGTAATATAACTTTATTTTCCTTTCAGTTGTTAGATGCACCGCAAACAATATTTCTGTTTTGCATTAATTCTGCCTTTTGTACGATATAGGTTCTTTAAACAATAAAGATTAAATTAATAAATATGAACGGGGTAACGCTGCCAGTCTTCTGGGCACCATAGCCCACGAAGGGGACTTGGGGACCATTTTTTATTTATAAGTTTATTTTTAAGTTTACTTATAGGTTTATTTTAAGTTTCGTTACTTGTTATATGTTATTATTTTGATAGAATAATGTAACACATTTAACTACATTATTTATTTAGTTTATAAATAACATTTGAAAATGAGGACTGTGAATAGTAATGTTTTGAATACCTGTATTTACTGATTAATCCCGCTGCGATAAATATGAATAATATTGTTTAGCCGATAAGAATCTAGTGAATAAGCTTATTTTTTCGTAGATAAAATCTAACAATCATGTCATTATATTAACGACTATATAATACACACACACACACACACAAATCTCTCTTTTGCTAAAATCTTATGAGCAATACTTGCATAGAAATGTCGCTATTCTAAATATTTGTCGTTGTAAAAACAGATCTGTAGTTTAATATTGTTTGTCATAGATATTTTAGGAAATATGCCGAACTATTTTGATGGTTTTGCGGTACATTTTGGCCGGCACGACGACACGGGAAGTAATAAACGCCTTGGTACGCACCGTTCGGTATCCAAAGTACGGTCTAGCTGCGACGAATTCCTCCTCATTAAATTCCTGGTCATTCGGATTATATGTGGATTCGGTATTTGAATTCCTAACATGAGCTCGACGGGTAAATCGTTTGGGAATTTTTCCCCGCATATTTATGAATAATATCAGTGAGTGAGTCTCGGCAGTAACTTCCTACTTCACTTCTTAGGTCTTCCTCTTCCTCTCTTGCCCTCAATTTTGCCCTCTAATAGTTAGTAAATACATATATAAGAAGTTTCGTTGAATAAACATGAAAGAATCGTTACTACTATTTTCACTTTGCAATTTTCAAAATATCTACTGAAATACATCCGCTAATAAGTCCATTTTCAATATTCAAACAATTCGGACACACTAAATACATTTGATAACAACCATGAATGATTCAAATTCAAAAATATTACTCGTAAAATGCTTTGTCGCATTTTGCTCTTAGCCAGTTCGAATGACGCTTACCATCATAATCAAATACGTTTTCTCCACGACTGGGTCTCTGACGGCACATCATTCGTATCTAATTGTGTCCCTGATGACAGAGTTATACGTTGATGATTATAGACAGAAACTCAGCGCAATACCTGCCAAGGTCCGATATTATTAGGAATTTGACGTAATCTTGACCATTCGAAACTGTGTCATGTCACTGGAAAATACCCTTAAATCATTCAGACTTTACATACACATACAATTTGGTTACACTAAGGTTACTGATAAAACGTCCACGTTACCTGAAAGTTATAACGTTGTAATGCTACCCGACGTTATGTCCTAATTAATTTTCTTCACGTGCTACACCTGTATCTAATGATGAAGCATTTCATAATCCGGTCTCATTAGCAGCTATTTTGAGTCAGCGAGAACGTTTTATTAGGCTACAGTACTTAACCGTCTGTGCGAAATTGGTAAGTACTCTGAATTGCCGTCGTTTCAAAGACTTCTATTCTGGATCTAGCACATTAATGGATAATTTTGTCAACCATATTTCATCAGGACGCACGTCGTCAATTGTATATTTGTAACATTGTATATGAGTACAAATAAATTAGAACAAATTTATGATTCTGATCTCTGACATGTTTTAAACGTAATAACAGCCACGTGATGTTTCGTCAAAAATCGAGGTTAATACTCTATCTCTTTCCTAGAAATAGTCTAATTAATAGGGTGGCGAGGTGGTGACTGCTCATTACAGTGCGCCCGCGCCCTGACAGATATATTGTCACTGACCACTACACACCTACCATCTGGTCTTTTCGTAATGTCTATTAAATAAATTGTTAACACAAATGTAATTTAAACAGCGTTTGATGTTGCATTTCACATATATTATTTATGAGATTCTAAGTACATAATAATGACGTAAGGTTGTCTGAATAGCTTTAGTCTACATTAATATTTAAATAGCAAGGCGAACTCGACTTCTTAATGCGGCGCTTTACCCTGATACAAGTTCAGCCAATTTCGCTAACACGATCCGCCGGGTAACTGTCGCCAAGTTTATCTTCGTAAATTATTTAAACTATCCGCATATCGTTGTTTAACGGCGCTGTTTTTGAAACTGATTTAGCGAACGCGTATAAATCACAAATTTTTTTTCAAGCCTACACGTTTTCAGAATTTTTACAAATATCGAACACGTAAGAAATATTGACATAGGAATTTTTATTTCAAATAAAGTGCCACAAATATTTCGGTGATTCATAAATTGATGGCACGTCGTTTTGAGATAATAGGGACTAGACAGAAATAATTCATCATCATCATCATATATTTATGAGTCTAGCTCTTATCGGTGGAATAATCGCCATTCTCTTAGGTTCTCTGCCAATGCTTTGAGCTCCTGATACGACATTATACACGTATTGACCTTCTCTTTGGCTTGTTCTATAAATGCACGTCTCGGTCTTCCCCTGCCTCTGCTTCCCTCTGTCTTTCTTTCGATTATGGTTTTCATGTATGTAATTATTATGTCGTATCAAGTGCCCCAACATATTTCAATCGTCCTCAAAAGTAGTCTCGTCTGTCCTACCAAATCCAAAACCTCTTCATTGGTTTTCCTTTCTGTCCAGCTTATGGTACAGAAATAATTACTTTTTTATATTGTACTTTTAAATCAATATTCGTAATGTCACAACATTGGATTGGCGTGTAGGGGTAAAAATGCCTCGTTCTTGATTAAAGTTACCGCTACGTTGAACCGTTGACTCGTCGCTGGGGTCACAAACGCGGCAAAACTTTTTGGTTTCATCGCCATTGCTATTTATTGCTCTTTTATTGGATACGGTCCGATGGAATGATTCCACGATATATGTTTTTCTCACAGACCAAGCTTGTCGTATATTGTCCTCCCGATTTCACAGTTTACCTTTTTAAATAATTATATGTGATAACCAGAAAATTAACGGCGCTATAAAATTATATCGTGGCATACTTTGTGCAGCCAGGGGCATCTTTACCCATTTCGAAGCCTTCAAAGGGCGCCCCCGTGCTCAGTATTTGGTAGATACAGGTTGAAAATAGTGACACATCTTTTTTTATACCACGTCGGTGGTAAACAACTCACCGCAGCCTATGGACGCCTGCAACTCCCGGCTGTCACATGCGCATTGTATAAAGTGTCATTCATTCTAGTTGATACTCGCGTAATTCGAACAGCCTACCAATGTTAAAATCCAAAATCCGAAACAAATGCCATTATAAACATCTATTTACCCGTCGTCGTCCTGTAAAATATATGTATTTGTAAACGTTTTTTCGTATCGTTCTCCCATTAGCGTCATTCGGACGCTGGCCATCCGTCGCGGCATGTAAACATGCCGACGTGCCGTTGACACGCTCTCGATGGGCTGACACCGCGATCCAACGTGTTTTAATGAAATGCTTCTGGAAATATGTATACGCTTCCGGACTTACATCTAGCAAATAAGACTCAAAATCGTATACATATTTTCAAAGTTCACGCGAGAACTTCAATAGCACTTACGCCTTTTTGAAGTCGTGAGCTAGCATTGCAGTTTTGTGCACTGCGCACTGATTTATTAGCCGCGTACCAAGCATTGCACCTATATTCATTGTTCCGTGTAAATGACGTTACATATATTTTTTAATCGGATTTATTGCATATCCATAAATCTTTTGATCTAAAAGCGATGTTTTATAGATCTCTATGACAGTATTAGAAAAAACACAGGCTACAGCAGATTTGATAAAAATGATTGACATTTACTATAAATTGTACACGACGGATATTAAACTGCTGCTACAGTGAATGTACTTCAAACATCCTTTTGATATTAAATAATTCCACCCTTCTAGAAATGACCTGATGCTTTATTTCAACAAAAAACATAAATGAAAAGTGTACAATTTCAAAGTACCTTAAACAAAACATGTAATTTCGTAATGTAGTCAGGCTCTGTCAAAGGCGCTTTCAGGGTCGCCACCCGCGACCGCGTTTCAATACGTATCCCTGGCACAGCCCTAGATTGATTATATCATCCCTTTCCGATGCTGTCACCTTTTACCCCGGCCGCCCCTTTTTTGCGTATCACCGTTAGAGTAGAAAGGGCCCGATTTCAATGGTTACACGGAACGGAACATTTATCATGCCGGTAATGAATTATCGGAAAATTTCCAATAAGCCCGGTGAAACGGGGGATGGATTTGTGGACGGATTGAATGAGAATAACTTGTGGGGTGATGTATTGTTTTTATACGAGTCGTTTTATTACATGCTCCATATAAAATTGAATATAATAGATATTTTTTCCTTCCCAAATTAAAATATTCTTCTTTTAGTATTTCCAATATTAATATGGTTTGGTTGTTATTGCCGGAAGCTGTCTGTTATTTCATAATTGGTACAGTAAGTCAATTTGGATCTCTTTGGTATAGTTTTGGGACTTTTGTGTCAATTCGGATTCGGATGTTATTTCTCTGTATTGTACGCACTTGATCCCGCCAACGCTGAATTAACGTGTCAGAACGGGTTCGCGAAACATGTTGATATTGTTGTACACAGCGTTAAAAAGCCAAATTTATCTCCAAGTAATTAAACTATAAAACACATAGAAAATACAAATTTTAGAGCCATTACGGTGCGCCCATAAATATTTACGGCGCAATTTGACGATAGCGGCCGGTGCCATATTTATACTACGACCGGACTTTTCCGGATTTAACCGCTGAATATGTCGATCATATCGACTGACTTTGATTTTCATACGACCGATTTTTGTCCTAGGTACGCACAGTCACGGAAATAAGAACATCACGCACCTTTTTCCCTCCTGTCACACAGTGATAATAAATAAGGGTTAATTAGGTACGTGTTTACATTTCCTCTACCGTCGTTTGTTTTTCATAAGAGCGATTTTTTGCTACGTTACGTACGTACAGTTAAGGAAATTGAAACATGCAGCTTTTTTGATCTCGTCACAATGATAATAAGGGTTAATTAGGTACGTGTTTACTGTTCCTAGCTAGCTATTTATTACAGCAGTTAACTGTACAGTACGTATTAAGGGCGGGTTGCACCAACTTACAATCACAGACCGAACAACTTTAAATATTGCGCAGGAAGCTGTCAACCCATACAAACTTGTCAAACATTCCATATAATCAAACTTTAACGAACACCGCTTAAAATTTTACAGACGGTTTGCTGCAACCCACCCGAACTAGGTATGAGCTACGGTATAGCGCACGCAGCATTGCTTGGCTTTGAATGTAGCAAATGTAGGGACAGTCAGAGCTACGAAATGTATAAGTACACATGGCAGTCGCAGCCAAGTTCCCAAAGTAAAAAAGGCGACCACCATGTCAGCCAAAGGACGTCCACAGCTGGACACAGGCCTCCCCCAAATTCACGGGAGGTGTATGCCATAATCGCCACGCTTGGCATGCGGGTTGGCGATCGCAGTATCTCCACCGCACTCCAGGGATGCTGCTGCCCATCCCCCGGTGGCCTTGGTCGTAGTTTTAGGACATACCCGGGTCCATACATACCCGGGTCCCTTGACATAGTCGTTAGATTTTGAACTTTTGACCCTCCGGGGTTGTATCGGTAAATTGTCACAGAAAATAAATAAATGTATAAAAAAAACTATATGTTCACGTATCTGGGCTTGACTTTTTTATAACTAAAAAGGCGACACACTGGTTAATATACAACAAACCCGCGTCGTCCAACGAAGATATTTTCAATAAATATATACATAAATATTTTGATCTAAAATAGTTATTTTTATTGATGAATAACAGTAATAAACATGATTTTAATATGGGCTTTAACTATTTAATATCCTTGATATTTTCGGAAATAGTTCTGATGGATTAGTTAATTGCACACAATACATTTGATCAATACTTACCGAGAAAGGTAAATAGAGGGTGATAATTTAATTTACTAACTATTACTCAAAATTATAAACAATAAGTAAATGTTAGAAATGGACAAGTTTTTAGTTGCATATATATTTGACAACATTTTATTTTTTCCGATAAAATACTACATTTTTGAAGTCTCGCAAATATCCCAATTTGATATAAAATAATCAATTTCAAAAGTTACTAATTTTAAAAGTAACAAGTCATAGCGTAAAAAATACAGAAGCACTAAGATAAGATATATAAGGTGGAGTTATTAAATTAGGTGTACTGATGTTCAGCCTTGTGACGTCATGTACACGATGGTAGGCTTTCTTAACATTTTCAAGAGTAGCTTGAAAACTGATAGCTATAAAAATATATATTTCTGGGTTTTAATAAAAAAAAAAACAATTAGAATTAAGATTTCATACACTTGGAACTTCAAAATGTTGTCCAGTACCTACACAATTCTTTATACATTCAATAAATAAAAATAAGCTGGTCAAAAGCTTATAATTATATATCACTATGTCATAAGTCATAAAGCATACAAATATTAATTGTCAATGTTGATGTTGCGTAGACGAAAATAAGAAACCAATACGTCAAATAGACGAACGCTGCTCATAAGTGAGTGGGTGTGTGATTGAAATCTATATATAGCTAAGAGAAAATAAAATGAGTGTTACATTTTATATAGAATTGCCTTACAAACTGACCCGTTCAGGAGCAACTTGAGGGTATGTATAACATATTAATACTACGTGGGTTGCAAATAACTCGTTCAGGAGCGACCTCATTGTGTGCATAATATATTAATACTACGTGGGTTGCAAACAAGCATGAGGCTTGCGGTGTCTTGTCTGATGGTAAGCAGAATCTCGGCCTATGAATGATTGCATCACTCAACACCCTTTTTAGGGTTCTGTACCTCAAAAAAAAAAAAAAAACGGTACCCTAATAGGATCACTCGTGCGTCTTTTCATCCGCCCGTCCGTCTGCCACAGCCAATTTATTTTATTTTATTAAATTCCGAAACTACTTGACCGATTAAGTCAAAATTTGGTACACATGTGTAAGTCGGTGATCCAAAAACGAATTTGTAACGTAAATGAAAGAATTTTAAGCATGTGAGCGGAACTTTTATAAACAAATAAATAAATAAACTATAAGTATACTGCGTGATACATCAAATAAAAGGGCTCAATAAAAGTCATGATTTTCCTATGAAGATACGCCCTTTTTAGGGTTCCGTAGTCGGTCTATCTGTCCGTCTGTCTGTCCGAGGCTTTGCTGTGTGATTGTTAGTGCTAGAGAGCTGCAATTTGGTATAGATATATAAATCAATAAAACTGACAAAGTCGTAAAATAAATTATAAATATTTTTTTAAGGGTACCTCCCCAACACTATAAGTGGGGTTATTTATTTTTTGTTTCAAACCTATGGTGTGTGGGGTGTTGTTGGATAGATCTTTCAAAATGAATAGAGGTCTTTATCAAACATTTTTGATGAAATGAATATGTTCTGAAATATTCACTCTAAAAGAAAAAAGAAATTGTGCCTTCCTCCCCCCCATCTCTAACTTTTGAAAAGTCTTCCCTTCTTAGCAAAAGACGTATAAAATGCTACAAAAGTATTCATTTTTGCTTGTTATTGTTTTTTTTAAAGTAAGTTCATTGTGCAACTACGGATCCCTACACTGAGTATGGCCCGACATGCTCTTGTCCGATTTTTTAGTTCAAAGTAGAGGATAGTGGTTTTAAATGTGGAGTAGTAGTAGTAGGTACTGAACTCTTCATTGTAAGTAGTCCGAGACGCACTTGGCCGTTTTTTTAGTTTGAGACAAGACAAATGCATTGCCCTCAATTTTAACAAAGCGTATTGGCAGCTTTAAAATTAGGGGGTAATGAGAAATACGATGAGTTACTTTTTATGTATGTGTCAAAGTCGCGAACTCGGTTTCAGCTTAAATCCACTTGTAAACTTGAACGTGAAGACTTTCAATTCTCTAAAGATGTCAGAAATGTTCGCATCAGCACATTCAGAAGGATGGCAGAGAGAAGCAATAAAATACAGGAACATGATTTACCTACATCGCTCTTCAGACGATTTTGTGCCTTAAATCGTGGAATGTAAGCGCAAACATAACCTTTACTTAATATCGTCCTATAGAAATGTACGAGTAGGAAGCGATACATATGGAAGCTTCAGGTTAACGATGCCGAACCTGAAACATATGTTCTTGTAAACTCTTAAGTGGTCTCTACCTGCGATAAGATTTGCCAAAAGATATTTTGTTTCTTTCATATTTTAGCAATTATAAGTAGTTTTAGAGATTAATCAGAAAATAACGAAATACGCTAGGTTACATTTATAATATAGGGGTGGAATGCAAAAAAATGTACACAGTTAAGGCGTTAATTTAATCTACGCTTTAATTTTCTCATTTTCGTAACGACAATTAGTCATATATTTTATGTGGGTAACTTTCGTTACGAAATTGAGAAAATTAAAGCGTAGATTAAATAAAGGCCTTAACTATGTTTTCTGTATTCCACCCATAATGTTGTTAAGTGTTTTGTTTATAATATGTTTCGTTGTTTGTTTGTGTTTGTGTCGTTGATAATGTTAGAATATCGCTGAGTTCTTACTGTATTGCATAAATACTTAAGGTAATATAAAAACAAATACGAATAACTAAATAATATAGCTAAAATCACACTAATTTGTTTCAATTACCCATTTAATTTTGTCCGACTTTCGAAGCAATATTTTTCCGAAAATCACGTTTGGAACGAAAATTTTGGTTAACCCTACTTTCGTTCAAATTGCTTTAGCGGAAAATGACCCTCAGAATTTTGAATTTTCGTAATATTGTATTGAATTTTTTGTGTTCCAAAAAAAAAAGCCGTAAGGTAACTCACCAGCTCACCACCAGCAAGCAAACCTTTACACAATATTTGGTGGGTGAGTGTACCTGTACGAACACTCACTACACTATAATTACAATGAACCCGAGACCTCATGTGGGTGACCACTCAACTTTTATCTTTCAAATTTGTTGTAATTGATTTTTCTATTTGTAAACGGCTCTGCCTCTTAATTACGCAAAACCAATTTTAGATGCCGTATAGTGAAAACTGAAATATGTAAAAATGGACCAGAAAAAAAATCGCCATTTGAACTTTGCAACGTGTGGATAAAATTGGAAGTAAGGTCTCGTTCAATAAAAAGGATTTACAAAAAATTTGGGTTTGTGTATAATGTTTGTGTTGTGTTGTTATCTCCCGTTGGATACAATCCATTTTGATGTTTTGTAAACCCTTTTTTTTTTAACGAGGCTTTACTTCTAATTTTATCCACACGTTGCAAAGTTCAAAGGGCGAATGCTTTTCTAATCCCTTTTTACATATTTCAGTTTTTCACACAATCCATGTTTTTGTTGCTATGAGTCTAAACATTTTCCTAATTTATATAATATATACTTACTTATAGAATATTACTATTTCTTCTCAACATGAGTACAAAGGTGTTCGCTAAACATACGAAATATTAAAGAATACGTAAATCTGGAATGAAAATGTATCAAATGAGAAAAACCACAAAAAAGCATTTGTTTTCTTGTATTAAGTAACTACTGACTACCATAAGGTTGAACCCACTGGTAAAAATACCGAAGAAAGACAGTTTCCAGAAGTATTGCCTTCTTTATCTGATTTAACCTTAACTATACTTTGATTAAGTATAACGTACTCCATAGGTGGGTTTATAAAGATCTGTTAGAATGACACGACTATGTTTACCTATAGTGTGCTAGCATTACGTCGCTCGAGTGACACTGTGTTTGTCTAGTTATCTCTACCTGCTCATAGTGGATACTGATTTGAGGGATTTAGGACAAATCTTAATATGAGAGCGTAAGGTTGTCATAAGGCTCGGTTTTATAAACAGCCTTTATACCTATTGGCGGTCTGTTTTTATCAAAAAATGTACACATGTAGTGTATAATGAACGACACGACCACTTCATCAGGAACATTATAGAAGGGAAAATAAATGGGAAAAGAGGAAGAGGAAGGCCGAGGAAAAGTTATATGAACCAGATAGAGGAGGATATGGAGGTCGTGTCGTACTAGGACGTCAAGAAACTAGCCTTGGACCGACAGAAATGGCGAGAACTGCATCACGCTGCACCGACAAGAGCCCAGCTCTTAAGCGAATGATGATGATGATCAGTGAATAATGCTTTCCCATCGGCTAATCTCGGAATACGACTAGACCTAAAGAAGTGTCAATTAATTAATAATAATAATAATAATAATATTGGGGGACAATCTTACACAAATCGACCTAGTCCCAAACTAAGCAAAGCTTGTACTATGGGTACTAGACGACGATATACATACTTATATAGATAAATACATACTTAAATACATAGAAAACATCCAAGACCCAAGAACAAATATCCGTGAAAAATGCACAAATAAATGCCCTGGCCGGGATTCGAACCCAGGACCTCTAGCTTCGGAGACAGAGTCACTACCAACTAGGCTAAACAGGTCGTCAACAAATAAACACTACACAAATAAATGCCCTGGCCGGGATTCGAACCCGGGACCTCTAGCTTCGGAGGCAGAGTCACTACCAACTAGGCTAAACAGGTCGTCATTACCGCATTATTCAATGTTTGCATGCGCCTACCATCAAGTATAGAAAAATTAACATCTGTCATGTCATATGACACGTTACCACCAGTTTTCATTCTGACATTTAATATTGACTAATAGTTTCACATTAACAGGCATGAACTTGTCAATAATTATATCATTATTTTCATTTTAATTGATATCTACTTGGGGTCTAGTCGTATTCCGAGTTTAGCCGATGGGAAAGCATCATCATCATTCACTACATCTGTACATTTATTGATAAAACAGACCGCCAACAGGTATAACGGGTGTTTATTAAAACCGGCCAAGTACGAGTCGGACTCCCGCACGAAGGGTTCCGTACCAGAAAAAAAAAACGCCGACAAATACTCTGTTGTATGGGAGCCCCCCTTAATTATTATTTTGATTTTAGTATTTGTAATTGTAGCCTCAATAAAAATACATGATCTGTGCAAATTTCAACTATTACGGTTCTTGAGATTTAGCTCGGCGAGTGGTAGCCATGAAAAAGAGCTAAAATATCACGTTTTTGTATTGGAGCCCCCCTTAATTATCATTATTATTTTGTTTTTAGTATTTGTTGTTAAAGCGGTGATAAGTGATAAAACAGAAATACACAATCTGTGAAAACTTCAACTGTCTAGCTATTACAGTTCTTGAGATACAGCCTGGTGACAGACAGACAACCCCAAAAACCGAGCGTTATGACAAGCTTACGCTCTCATATTAAGATTTGTCCTAAGTCCCTCAAATCAGTATCCACTGTGAGCAGGTAGATATAACTAGACAAACACAGTGTCACTCGGGCGACGTAATCCTAGCACACTATAGGTAAACATAGTCGTGTCATCCGGCGCGCGACAAAGCGCCTAGCGGGTCAAAGGGCAAGGGAGCGCATTGTTAACCCGCTACCTTACTGAAGGGCTTTTGACTAGGCCCGTACCGTTGGCATGGCAAGTTTGTGTTTCAGTATAATATGTTTGAACTGTCAATTTATAGTGTACGTGCAACCTGCGTAACATTGTATGTAATGACACAGAACGGGGCCAATGCTTAGGGAGATAACCTTTTCCATAGGCCAGGGGGTCACAATACTTTACAAGTTTACCTAGAAGTTGTAAAAATTCTCAAATTGTGGACAATATGTGGTAAATATGTAGTACAAATTCCATCGTATCATTTACAAACTGGTAATATGTCACCTGTAAGTTCTAAGCATTGTGCAGTATGTCACAACTGACAGAGGTTTTTTTTTCATTTCGTCTGTATTTTTGTTTGTCATAAATCATAATAATCATAGTTAACTTTTTAAATTTAACTGAAAATATGTGAATGATTTTTGTAAGAGTTCACTCCCGAATACACGAATGAATCAATCAGAATATATATGAAGCTGTTTCTTGTAAAATGAAGATATACTTAGATGTAATAAAAAACTTAGAAATCGAGGTTGATATACTCGTATATTTTACTTCGGCCCAAGATGGAAATTTGGAAAAAGTCACTAAATTAAAAGCGGTTAACATCGTAACCCTCTACTTATCGTTTAAAGTCTATGGTCGGGGGTGTGCGTACCTTCGAGTGGTGCTATTTTTCACTTTATAAAAAAGTCTCCCTCTCTTCCTGTCCCGAATAAAAGGGTCGAAAAGGGCGCATGCCCTGGAACTTTCTTGTTAAAGAATTGATGAGTTGAAAGATACGAGAAATACTGTTTCACGTAGGGTTTTGACGGGGAAACTGACCTTTTACTTGCGTAATGGCAGCAAAAACCTTTTAAAAATACATGTATGCTGCACGTTGTTTACTGTTTACAATTGAAAATATGAAAAGCCTTTGACCTATCAAAGTTTTACGCTTGTTTTAATGTAGTATCATGAAGGATTAGATTTAAGACTGAACGCTTTTATGTGCAATAAAAGCGGGACAGGTAACATCACAATAATTTATAAAACACTCTATTACAATGTGTCTATACAAAAGGGTATAAACACTCGTCCTGGTTTTCGTTGAACTGCAAGTTGTACAAAATGATAAGTATGGTATGTCTCTTACGTTAAGAGTAAAAATACATCTAGAGTGGCGAGCGTATCTTAAACGTCGTTTAGTTCTTTAACTTCGTTTCATCATCCTCATCATCCTCCTAGCGTTATTCCCAGTACAGTTGCATCCTGAAGGATGCCTGGGGTCCGCTACCTAATCCCAAGAATTGGCGTAGTCACTAGTTTTTACGGAAGCGACTGCCATCTGACCTTCCAACCTGAGGGGGAAACTAGACCTTATTGGGATTAGGCTTGTCAAGTGAGTGGGCAACTTGACTGCTAGAAGTTCTCAAGCCGCCCGGAGGTCTCTAACTTGGCTTAACGACTGCTATCATAGATAGCAACCGGGATCAACGGCTTAGCGTGCCTTCCAGTTAGTAACCACTCAAAGCGGTCACCCATCCAAGGACTGACCTCGCCCGACATTGCTTAAACTCGCATACCGCACGCGGTACGCGGGCGCCGCTGGGCCACCCACAGGCCTATTTCGTTTGTGTTGTAAATGAAATAATACCGTTTGAAACATAGGCATTAATATTTTTAATTTTACAACTACCAATGATCAACTAGCTTAAATTTACTATTGTTTGAAAACTCGTGTACGAATACCAAAGTAACTCGCTCATTTTACTGCCTGACTAAAGACTCAAAAGAGGGTCCTCTACAGAATACCGACTAAGCGCGAGCATCTTGTCAAACTGTACTTCCTTTCTAGGACCAGTTTCAATTTAAACTTACGCGTAGTGGAGTAAAGTAGAATTCTCGCGAAGGCTGAAACCCAGGCAGCGACGAACCGATCTTGACTTGGTGAAATTAATCCATCTGCACTCACAATGGGGTGTAGTGCACTGAATGTGAACAGTATGTTGAGATTGACTAATATGGTATTATGCATTTGTCATTTAGTAATCCATAGAGAATCCGGCCAGTACTGCGGTAACAGATTAATATAATAGCCGCGGTGGAAGGACGATTATATGTCAGCGTTAATTTTGTTTTTGAAATATGCTATATTATAGGTACTTACTGCCTCATTTCATTTAAATCGTCTCTCAAAATCAATCAACTCCAGACTTATGTATGTACTTACATTTTACAACTAGGTAACTTGTGTATGTGTATGTGGGTCATCGTCAACATCTTTTATTGTCTTTCTGTCCTGTAGCCTAGAAGAAAATAACAGAATTTCTTAGTAAATATGTCATAACATGGACTTCTCTAAGTCTTCTAACATGATTAGACAAAATCAGGGTAAAAATGTCAACAAAACCACCCACCCTTACCTATAAAATAACGTTTTCAAAAGTGATCCAGGAGACGTAAGCCTTGCTAACTAGTGACAGAATAAAGAATGGAAGAGATAAAAATAAAAATTGTGATAAGGGAGCCGATAGTGTAATAATCATGCCTCACGAGTATCAAACAACGTTTTTCTACACATTGGCGAGGAAAAAATCTAGAAGATAAGATCTTATGTGCGTTATTAATGACAATAGGTTAAGGCCTGATTCGTAAATCGTAACGAATTCGTCAAATTCATTAAGTTTTTTCTTCCTTATTTTCCAACTTAGGTTGGTTGGTTTCCGAATTCGTCAAATTCATTAAGTTTTTTCTTCCTTATTTTCCAACTTAGGTTGGTTGTTTGGTAGATTGGTTTCCAAATTCGTCAAATTCATTAAAATTTTTCTTCCTTATTTTCCAACAACCTTGTTTATATAGTGTTTATTTGTTGACGACCTGTTTAGCCTAGTTGGTAGTGACTCTGCCTCCGAAGCTAGAGGTCCTGGGTTCGAATCCCGGCCATTTATTTGTGCATTTTTCACGGATATTTGTTCTTGGGTCTTGGATGTTTTCTATGTATTTAAGTATGTATTTATCTATATAAGTATGTATATCGTCGTCTAGTACCCATAGTACAAGCTTTGCTTAGTTTGGGTCTAGGTCGATTTGTGTAAGATTGTCCCCCAATATTATTATTATTATTATCTTTATTCTTCTTAAAACTTAAGTTAGGTTTTTTTCTCAAACATGCAATGAAATATTGATATTATGTTCCTTATAATAGGCTGCGAAGTATGACGTTTCAGGTGCGTCTAGGACAAGAGGTAGTTAATGGAATTTCATACAAATCTTGCAGGCCTAGGCCTGCAAAGTCCTCTTTTTTAATTTCTATTCCACATAAATTTGTGGCACAGGCATCATGACATTCTGCCACTAGGCGTATTAAAAATAAAACTTTGATTTTTTTGTTGTTTATTTCATTGCACGTTTGAGAAAAGCACTATACATACCTCGGCGGGAAATATGGGGTTGCAGGCCTTAGACCTATCCGGCCTCGCTTCGCTCAGCCGTCTATATGTCTTCGGCCGGCAACCCCTTTTGTCCCGGCCTCTGTAGTAATGTACTATTACAAAACATTTATAAAAGTAAAATATAATAATACACACAAAATATAAAAGCATTATAAAAAACCTAACCTAGAGTGCCGCCGGCAGCGAGGCGGGGCCTAAGTTACCGGTGGTTAGGGCGACAGAGAGAGGAACCTCCGGGCTATCCGCGCCGTGTCCAGGAGTACCGCCTTCTGTATCTGACCCTTTACCCAACCATCTAGCGAGAGTCTCTTGAGATGTTGGTCGAGACTCTTCGCAATTAGACCGTTCGCAGAGACGACTATCGGGACAATGATCGTCGAATCAACATCCCACATGGCGGTTATCTCGTGTGCCAGGTCTAGGTACTTGCTAGCCTTGTGGAATGGGTTATTATTATTTATTAACTTATTATTATTATATTTCATGATATAAATTGGCATAGTCGCAAAGTATTTACTCGCCTAATTATCAGGTAGGTAACCGCAAAATTGAATTGAAGTCAACGCCAAAAATATATCTTAGGCAAATGGCTGAAAAATATGTTACTTTTACCCTTTTTTAGGTACAGGTACAGCTATAAATAACGAACTTAAATTACATGAATAAATTAAAGAGTAAACATAATTAAAACTATAAATATGTAGCTTACCAAGAAATCGAGTATTAAATTAAACAAATAAATATAACAACATACTATAAAAATACATTCTGTAAATTCAGTAATTCATATTTCTAGTATCATATCAAAATATCGTTCGATTTTCCGTGGTAAAGCTACCTATATAAATGAAAAATGAATAAATACAGCACTCACGACTTTGTTTTAAGGCTTCCTCTGAGTATACAATTTTCATTATATGTTCGCATATTGTGTAACCAACAGTTAACTAATGTTGTAAACTAGTTTGGTTTTACTGGCCCTTAGCATTACTTACAATGTTGCATTTTACCTGGTTTAGTTGCTACTGTTTAGTGTTTACCCTCTTTTCTACTGAGATTATGCTCGGCCACTTTGCATGTTACCCTCTCTTACCTAGATTTAAGTCAAAAATGTTTTCTCAGTGAGTTATTTTATAAATCTTGTGAGAAATAAATATCTTAAAACATTATTATGACACTTACCTTTGAAAGTATTTTGTAAATTACCTAACACCAGTTTCTGTGTGCTATGTTAACGCGAAATGTATTAACGCTGTTCTCAGAGGCGCCATTTTCTATTCGCGTCTGTCAATTATTTACACCTGCAGTTACGAGTCGCGTTACAAATTCCTTTGTCTATCTAATATAAACGCGGACTGAGATAAAAACTCATTTGTGCCTCTACTCGTAATTTGAACCGCCACGCCTCCGAGTCTCGAAGTGATAAAAGGACTATAGATTTATCAGTATGCTTATGGTCAGCCGTGATACATGAAATATTCTCAATTATTCTCTAAAACAAAAAGTATTTTCTCAATAATATATTTGAGAAATATTCTAAAACGTGATATGTAAACGTGAAAATCTTCAGTATTGGTTACCCTCTTCATATCCATGAGCTTCTAAGAAATAAAGGTAAGTTGATAAGTAATTAAGGATGATTATTCTCCACGAACTAATTATTTAAAACATTATTAAGACGGATCAAAGGACACAACACATCTTAATACAAAAAGAGAAGTTACTACAAACCGTACGGGAATCTAAAAGTTTGATTAACTTATGTTCTGTTGTTAGTAACTACAAAATATTATAATTAAGAAGCAATGAACTTTGAGGCAAGATTCCATTAACCCAATCAGATAATACCGCTGCCTTGTAATTTTAAGTTTACTCACAAGAGCGGAAGGAAACTGTTTTGCCCGCAGAGGACTGCACTAAATTTCAATTTCAAAACTTATTTGACGGTTAGTACCGCCTCGAAATCCTTTCAAACTTATTGAAGCAACTCAAGGGAACTATTCCTGTAGTTCCAAACTTGCAGAATTAATGCCGTATATCTATTTATACATTTATAGAAACTTCGTTAGTCCACGTAGTGGGTAGCCAAAGTCGGATTGTAAGAATAACACGAATTGCAATTCAGAACAACGCCTGGTGGTTGCGAAACTTTATCTAGTGTTATGAAAATACCCACGGATATTAAATATTGCTCTTAATTATTGTGCAGGCGTTAGCGGCAAACACGTACTGGGGCTCCCGTTGTTAAATTAAAAGTTTTTATTTTTCTATAAAGTACGGTTTGAATACAGATTATGTTTACTGTACAAACAGCGAACTTTCTATGGTAACAAAGCGCTTTACGGTCGGATTGTACCTAAATATTTATAGGGTGGTTAACGGTTCGCAAGCAAAACAACGTCTCGTGAAGTATTTAAGTAATTTTCCGCATTTCCCGGCTCCTAATCAGCTAGTGCTCGGCTGGCGGGTGCTTTCCCTAATTTTCGCGACACCCTATTAACCAGGAGCGAGTTATTGCTCACTCTGGAGGGATCACGGCCGTTGCCGAGGCGACGTGCGCCTGTGTGCGTGCCACTCGTTTGACGTGTGTACGTATTGGGAAAGTTGTGTTGTAGTCTGTGGTTATCTAGTTTCTTGTGGATTCTTATCTATCGGCTTTTCGTGTAGCGCGCTTGAGGGGATTTGGTAAGCGTACAAACTTCGCCTGTCTAAACGATGTACGAAATCTAAATGTTTCAACACGACAACGGTTTTGATAGTTTCACTTAACTATTAAATTGGTTTATTTTTATTGCAACACGAATGTATGTTAAAATCCAATTACAATTGCGCAATAATGTGTACATTATCGCATTGATTCCGTTCGATCGCTGATCACTGCAAGCACTTTGGCTACATCAACACGCCCCTATTACGGCTGCACCATCATTAATTACTTGTAGTGGGTAGGATACGACGAAACTCAACACTGGTACGAATTAATTGAAAATCGAATTAAACGCCGTATCAATGTGATGGAAGTGATTTGAAGTTAACACAGGAAGGTAAGTGTATGTATTTGGAAAAGAGCAATGGTATTTGGTGAATTAAGGGAGTTGTTAACGAGTGTCTATTTGAAGCCGAGGCGGTTGCCGAGTCTGACAATATTGATGATTTGAGTACGTATTTGTCTGCGTATTACACCGTTTACAAGATTTTGATGGAAATTATCTTATTGTTGTATGATTGGTAGCTTGATGTATCTAATGAATAGGTACCTATTTCGATTCGGCGGCCATAAAGTCAACGTCTTTACAAACAATATATACCTAGTAAAATAAGTCCACTAAAGTTATCTGACCGAAGCAAGACTACTTGCCCTCTTTCTTGAAATTCAAAAATTGCCTTACATTATTTATTTTTTTTACCTGGGGAAATGCCTTTACGCATCCCGCCTAGCCGGGGAACTAGGACAGGTATGACGGACTCCCGGGAATCGCCCGGACTACCGTCTAAAACCACCAGGGTATGCCCATCACACAGCATTAGTGGCGGTGACACGGGATCGCCAAGGCACACAACCGCGAACACCGCCTGCTGCGACAGCCGAAGCTGTCCCCTCTCGGTAGAGGCTTGCGCCCCCCACCCGACGGCAAGCGTGCAGGGCGACACCACACACTTGCCGACCAAAGGACCTCCACGCCAGGAGAGAGTGAAAAACCCCGGATTCACTCCCTCAGGTCCCCTTGTAACTTTTTATAGAGGTTTTCTCCCTCGCAGCTACCACCCGGCCCCGGCCTGACGGTGACAGCCCCCGCTCCCGATTATAGCGGCCCTCTGCCGAAGTCAGGGTTACGGGTCCGTAATTCTTTAAACAGGCATACGGCATGGCCCGTCCCTCTCGCCGCACCTGGGGAGTCATACGACTCCCTGATGCGGAACCCCCCATCCCCCCATTGGTCGCATCTGGAGTGTCCTCCGCTAAACAGAGGAACACCCAGAGCGACCCCGTCTCCGGGTTATTGGTAGCACCGGTAAGCGATCCCTCCGAAGATGAATCACCTACCGTTGCCTCCAGGGCGCACCGGCCAGAACCCTTCCCCTTCCCGCAGACCCGCGAGGGTCCAGGGGAACTGGAAGAGCCCAGACACTCGTGGAGGTTACCCGACTAGCGCCCCAACAATTGCCTTACCTATGATTTTCTACAACACCTATCGTAATGACAACAAAATCGATCATAATTACATAATACCTCAATTCTAAGATACAAACATCAGACAGATATAGATATCGATTGCCCAACCAATCTGAAAGAAAATAAAAGTGCTGAATCAAAGTATCAAAACTAGCTAGTCCATTCGGGCAATAACAGCGGCGGTCGGAAATATAATAGACCCTACGGTCTACATCATACTCGGACCCTACGGTTTACAGTGGGTTTACATCGTACTCGGTGCAGTTGTAGAATTGCCGGTAACGTCTATACTGTGAGCTGTGAACCTCGGAATTTTTAAGGTTCAAAACTTCCAAAAACTACAACAAATTCTATATGTAGACTCTGGACTGGATCCTCGGTGAAATAACTAAACTCTTCTTATAAAAATATTTGTTTTATTTACAACGGTTATGAGTCGCCAGTACGCTCGGCTGAACTCGTTCCTCCATACAAACGTAGTTTCGTTCTCGTTTTAAAACGACTTGCTGAAATAACATGAAACTTTGTATATACAATGGGAGCCGCCATATTTAGGTCGGAAATTAGTTTCTGTTGCTAGAAATTGCAATAGAAAATACACCGAGTTTTTGAGTTTTTTACGTCTTGTATGAAAACTTTAATAATCGCTGTATTTTTTCTCCATTAAAATTTCAAGCAACTGCAGAAACTAATTTCCGACCTAGATATTCCGGATTCCATTGGGTATACAAAGTTTCATGTTATTCTAGAATGGCGTTTTAAAATGAGAGCGAAACTACGTTTGTATGGAGAACCGAGCTTACTGCGGACTTTTAACAATCGTATATTGCTTTGCTTCATCCAGCTCAAATTTCACACTGTGTTCATCATCTAGCACCACCACCTTAAACGATTACCACCATAAAAAAAAAACCAATTCTATCATTCATCATAAAATTTCACAAGAATAGATTGAGAAATGCGACCAGTAGAACAGCAGAAAATCAAATCATACGCCGGCTGTACGTACGAAATAAATATTGCCGCTTTTAAGCTGAAACGCTGACCTTCGTTTTACTCGGTCAATGAATTATTTCCAGTAGACTTCCAATTAGGAGGATGTCTCTTATTTTGTGAACATGAATCCTCCGAATCATGTCATTTTTGACAACATTTTGGCAATGTTTTAGTTCTTCAATCTTCATTTGTTATATTTGTACGTGTCGATGTCGGATCGGTCTCGTGTGATAAGTTAGCGAGTGGTCGACATCGTTACGTCTCCGCTCGAACGTAACGATTACGACACGACACATGTAGATTCTTTAAGCCCCCGTTCGAGCGTGGGAACATCGTGATTCTGTTAAGATCGATTGGGAGGGCCGAATGGCATATGTTAATGTTGCCGCAGGTAGTGTACGAAATTGTGTAGTGACACAATTTGAAATACTTCTTTCTTACACCACCTTTGCAAACAGAAGGATGTCAAAATGTTAAATGTGATTCCGTGTATCGGTAAGTACTTCAAATATGCATTATGTTATGCATACATGGTTTTGTACAATTTGATTGCGTCTGTGTAAAATAAAGTGCTCAAATTAACTGGAGAAATAAATTAGTTTTATTGACAGAAATAAATGGTAAGTTTATTTATGTGAAAAAAGAAAGTAGTAGAAAATATTAAGAAAATGCGTATCGATTCAATAGAAGCAAATAAAATTACTTAAATTTAAAGAATGTTACTTACTTTATGAACTAAAAGCTGTCTGAAATACTCGTACAAATTATATAGAGATTGTTTTGATGATGATTCGTTGGATAATCAATCAATCGTTTTAGTTGCTTTGGAAAAATGTACAAAAGTCCCTACTGAGCAGGAAATCGTTTAGTATTCAAGGAATATAAAAGCAGTACTGTCTAAACTTTTCAGTCCGCAAACTGTCACACCGAACTCTTGACATTGTAATCAATTAAACCCAATCCGGACATTGCAATTTTCTTACATAAAACGGAACTGTGGGATCACTTTCAGCAATTAAGCGGAAAATCCCCCGGGAAAACAGTCTCCATGTCCATTTATACAAGAGGCCTAAGCAAATAACCGCGCGTGTGGTCACCCTGATAAGTGTGCGAGTACGGTAACCATAAATTTTATATGACTAAAGCTGACAATAATAATATATTAACTCCTCATGGACACTAATTTCTCTGTTTATCAATTATTCGTCCATAATTTTATGTGTATTATAAACAAAACTCCTAAAATTTCGGTCATGACCTATTCCGGCAAGTGTGAGAAAAGAGTATTGGATTATTTGATTCGAAGATACGCGGTCTTCGAATCAACATTTTGTTTATGCGATGAAACGGAAAATTCCCAGAAAAACAGTCTTGCATATCCATTCAAACAGCCAGGGCTAAACAAACAACTGCGCGTGTTCTCACCCTGAAGTGATTAACTCACTGTGACCATATATGCAATCAGTAAAATTACCCGTCGACTTACTTGAGTTATGGTGAGTATTTAGTCTGCTTTTTCATTAAGGTAGGCATTTGTCTTTTTACTGCAGACAATGTAAGTAAGATAAATAAATGTTCGTATGTATAAGTATTATTAGTTGATGGATCAATAGCAGTGGCGGCTGTACCTTGAGTGCGCTCGTGCGTTGCACTACCAAAAATTTAGCACCATCAATACCATCGTCATCAATAAAACAATCTCAATTATCTGTAATATACATATATATATATATATATATTACATTAAAAAAAATGCAAAATAACCAACCACTACGCTATGTCGCGTAGTCTTTAAAACTCTTTTTCGCTCAGTCTCAACTCAAAAAACCTCTCCGTGCGCTTCGTGGAGCGCACGCACTAGTCAGTACATTTTCTATGAGAAATGCGTTAGAACGCCAGGCGCGTGAGACGGAAGATACTCCGTACAAACTCTATGAAGAAATAGGTGAATTCGGTGCGCCGCACAAAGCTCGCGTATGCCCGCGTACTGCCGCTTAGCCGAAGATATCCGAGAATTTGCCGACTAGACACCGGGCGGCCGGCCGAGTGGAATTATTCGTTTCGTGTTTATTGTTTGTTTTTGTAAGGATGTAAAGTAAGTGTGCCTGTCTTTTGTGAAGTGAGGAACTGTGAGTTTAATGGAAAGAATAAGTGTGAACAATAAAATCGAGAATATTAAAAACAATAATAAAACTTTTAGTGATTGATAAATGAGAAATAAAATATCTGGACCGCCAAGGTCATGTCTTATTTGCCAGGGACCAAAATCGAGGGATTGAGGTAATACATAAAAAATAAAATTGTTAGTAGGAAAACGTGGTTGTATTGCAATTTTTGAGTTATTCAAATAATTTATTTCAGAAACATGGTTCCATATAAATGACATAAAGATGTTAGTAACAATAATTCTTACGAACACTATGTTAGTAAACAAGTAAAATTAGACAAAAATAATTTAAATGGATTGTTAATAATATAATATTCCATATATCCATAAATTAGCGCACCACCGGTTCTCGTAGTCAGCAGCCACCACTGATCAATAGGTAATAAAAAGGTTTTGCTCACGCCACAGATTAAAGAATAGTAGTTATTCGTTGACTATACTGAAATTATTACATTATCAAGAAGAAAAGAAAAATGTTTTAAATATATTTTTTAGCTTTTTTTCTACCTATATGTGTACTCAATCCAACTTTTACAACTAGGCAAAATACAGAAAGTATATAAAAGTAACTGTTGCTCACTTGGCTAATTTTCGAAAGCTTTCTCCAAAAACATTTTTTCTCTAGGAAAAATATTAACAAGTATTGAATAGCTGAATCACGTAATTAGAAATAACTTTGAATAGTAATTAAAAATAACTCTATAAATTTAATATTTTTAATGTCAAGTTGGCAACTGACGGCTATTATTAATTCAACATCATTATTAAAATATTTCAAGAGAACTTTACCTTTTTCGCGAATATTAAAGCGTGTTCATAACATTTTTCCTCAAGCCTGACTCAAAAGAAAATCAACATAAATATAAAACCCTGCGAAAATTACAAACAACATAATAACAAAGGGCGCGCTATAAAATATGAGCTTGCAGAGATATTGCCCGTATTTCATTGGCGGAGGGAGGAAATCGCGACCTTTCCAATAAAATTCCGCGATGTATGAAATTCACTGAAATCGTTTATAAAGTAAGCTTCATTACTTTCGAGAGAGAGGCGTGTGTATTCCAGGGTACCGCTAGAATAAAATGAAATCTCTTTGAAACTTTCTTGCCCTCATTCAAATGTATTACTGAATCGAATATTTATTTGTATTTCAGTTTGCTGGACATTTTTACGAGTATATTTTGCCAGCAAACTTATTTACAAATAAATATTCTGAAGTAGTTACTTTTTCACAAAATTTTCAGTCCCTGTTAATCCATGACCCTATTGTTGCACTGGTTTTTCTCTACCTAGGATATGTGAAATATGATTCGTATTTTTGTTTATAACAGTCTATCAACCAATGCATACAATAGATGTTAAGCTAAAAATATATAAAATTGGGGTTTGAATCATGTTTTTCTACGTATTTTTTTATTTGTAGTCTGACTTGGTCAAATTCTGTTCTATTCAAGTTTATTTAAAAAGCATCCTCGTACCTACCATGGTTGAAGGCCGTGAAACCCCAAATAAAATAAAGCATTCCTAAGAAAATTCAGGTGTAAAGATCTAATAAAGTATCGTTTTGTGTTGCAGTACAATGACTATTGTTTTTATTTCTGTATTTCTATGTCTTGAATCCGTTGTACTTTACATACAATACGTAGTCATTTACACAAGCAAATAAACAGGTAGGACCACTTTGTGTAAAATTTCTTTACAAAATTCTTTCACTTTGTCTTAATTTTTCTCGCGTTGTCACTATGACCTCGATAGCAATTAAGTTGAGGCTGAATAACGATTTTTATTATCATCACAGTCGTTGCAAATAGGTACTCCCGTAAAAGTTAGCAAATATTGTTGTTTAAATAACAACTATGCAAACGTAAAATGGGAGTAACTTGTGAAATATTAAAAGACTATACGGGCCCTCTTGATTGCACGCGACTTTTTGAATATTCCTCGCGAAAAATAGGCGCCGCGGCGGGCGGCGCCTTTCATGCGGAGTTCAAAGGCGCCGCCCCGGGCGACGGTGACCATGTTGTTGCCGACCCCAAGATTTCATTAAAACTTCAATTAAACTCCCTTCAATGCCAATCAATTTCACTCAATACTCGCTTCTATTCATGTTGTCACTTACAAATCTTTGCGGACGTTCTTTCTTCCTAAATGATGGTCACTCTATTAGATTATGTAGGAGTATGTGATACCTATCGGAAATTCACACAGGAATCCATTTTAGGATTTCTGGTCACCCTAGCCGGTTCGCCTGACTCGTACTTGCGCGTTTACGTTCTGACTCCGCAAATATCCCTATACCGTGTACACGCGAAACGTGACCCGGTGAAATATGGGCTTATTTACTAGTTCAACCTCGTATCTTGTTCCATAGTGTCATGCTAAAATCTACCTTGCTGTCTCATATATAAGGTTTCCATTTTTATAATGTCACCGAGCGTAACTGATATGAAACGCAACGTAATACTGTTACAAGGGATCATTAGTGATTTACGTGAAACGTTTTTGATACATAAGCGATTTGGGAAGCGCAAGAGCACCCCGTTTGATCAGAAGAGTGTGCAAATAAAGTGTAATCTTGGAAATGAAATCTAAAAATGAAACCAGGCGCATTTTTGGTTTTTCCCGTTTTCAGTGCTGCTCTTCTCAGTCAAGAAATATGTTGAGTGTCAGTCAGGCATTACGTTACAAAACTGACTTCGAATAATTTAATTTTGCAGTTTCTACTGTCAACATTAGACGTCTTGAATGTCTAATGTTGTATTACTCCTTGGAGTATCTACGTAATTTTACTTAAAATTCTTTAAGAGAACTTCAACAATATTTTTTTTCATTTATTAGGAATGTCGACAAGTAAACGTTATACAATGAATTTTATTTCACGTAATGGGACCTAAGCACAAATTGAAAGAGAGTGAGACATTTAAAGCAACTTATACCTATCTTAGACATTCAGATTTTAATAAAATATAGTATCGTCTATTTCAAGCGTTCAGTTCAATTCTTTTTATTACTTGTAATGTTTTTAAAGAGGCTATGACCCCAACAAGGTCGCAAGCCACGAGATTATTGCTCTGCAATAATAATATTTGTCACCCCGCAGACACTGCGCTGGGGTGAGGGCGGGCGGATCAATCCACTCACGTCAGACCCGGGTCCAATCAACCGACGCGTCCGGGGACTCGGTTCGCGCTAACCTACATGAGTATATCTATCGAAATAATTAACATCTCTTAGTGTCCTGTTCCTACTACCACATACCAATTAAGTTTTCCCCGGAAGAAAGTGTGGCACAGCCGTGCACGGTTAATAAGCTTGTTTCGTATTTTTTAAAGAATTCCATATCGATTCGACTTATTTCTACTGAAAAAATGTTCATTATTTGATCCGAAAATTGACAAATAAATTAAATACTCACCAATAAATCAAGTTGTGTGAACGTTATATGTACAAAAAAAAGCATTTATCGATTAATCGGAAGAGTTAAATAAATTAATGGTCGACGTCATTTTTATTTGTAAGTCATAAAAAATAGTCAATTACAAGAACTTTATCATGGTAAACATACGCATTATTTGACAATTAATTAGGTACTATATTATTTCCTCTAATGGCAGTGCAGTGGTACCGGTACTAATTGACGTATCTTGTTTCAGGTAAACTCCACGGATTCCCTGATTAATCGGTAATGGATGAGCTACGAACTACTAAGTAGGGTATGGTACGGTTCATTAACATCAGCTACCGACTTTCCCATACGAAATGTACTTACTCGTGAGCAGCTACGAGTAAGTAATAAATATAAAATTAAGAAATATACATATTACTGTATTCTATTGCGCAAATTAGAAAGGATGCTGCTGTACCCGTGGCTTTCATTTCTTCCATCGCTCTATGTCTACATGTGTTATAGGTATGTAATGCACACATATGAAGTTTCAGATACAAGTAGTTAATGGCACAAATAAGATTACTTAAAAATGCCTGCAAAAAAGTGCATACGTGCAATCACATACTCATGGCTAATGAATAGTTGCGAACCTCCTTCTAAAAAATACAATATACTGACTTTGGCATGTATGTATATAAAAAAGGTTTGTCTGTTTGTCAAGGCTCATAGGGATTATTTTCAATTACGTTCCGATTTGTCTTCCGGAACACAAAGGGAAGTACAGAAATCCCTTGTATCAACCTCGATGTCGTGCTGATATATATAGACGTAATGCCTACTATTCTTGCATATTAGTTTACAAATAACTTACCAGATGAAATTAAACTTTTGCGCAATATAGAATTTAGAACAAAATTGACGAAATGGCTCCATAAACATCGTTTTTACTCTATGAAGGAATTTTTGGACATTGCACGCAACTAAATTGATTTATAACCGTAAATTATTTAGTTTTTCCTAATATCATTACTTCATCAATATTTTTATTTGTAATTATCAGGGCCCGTAATTTTCATGCCGATGACATCAATTTGACGTCACGCTCCGTATAGGGTGATCCCAAATAGTTTAATTGTAAAATATTAAGCATTAGTCGTCATTCATTTTAATCATGTACAAATGACTTCAAAAGTAGTCTATTTACACGTGTAATAAATAATACCTACTTGATACGTGAAACGTAAATAAAACTATTTTGATTTTTATATACATACATTTTATTAAATTTTATTGTTTATAATAACAAGTTTCAGTAATTACGTAGAAGACAGAATTCCTCTCTAACGTAAAGCACGCCATCCTTCTTGCATTAATTCCCATGCAAAGTAAATCGAAGTCACCTTCGCGTTCATACGTAATGCAATATTCATAAAAATCCTTTTGTTTTGTAACCATATTTCTATTTGTTGTCTCACACATTAGGTTAATTTTTTCAACTTCTTAACGCAAAAATGACGTCACGCTGCATAGAGTATGATTCCGAATATAATTATTCGTCATAAATAAATAAATATGTAATAAAACCTTTTTTTAATGTGACCTTTTTATTTATTCTCGTTACAAAAACGTTGTGTCAACAATGTTACAATTGCTACTGAGAAAAAATTATACTGATAATAACTAATAGAATAACTTGATAAAAGGGGAAAAAATGTGTCCATCAATTCAAACTTTTCTTTTTAACAGAGAAGTTGGAAAAATTAACCTAATGTGTGAGACAACAAATAGAAATATGGTTACAAAACAAAAGGATTTTTATGAATATTGCATTACGTATGAACGCGAAGATGACTTCGATTTACTTTGCATGGGAATTAATGCAAGAAGGATGGCGTGCTTTACGTTAGAGAGGAATTCTGTCTTCTACGTAATTATTGAAACTTGTTATTATAAACAATAAAATTTAATAAAATGTATGTATATAAAAATCAAAATAGTTTTATTTACGTTTCACGTATCAAGTAGATATTATTTATTACACGTATAAATAGACTAGTTGTGAAGTCATTTGTACATGATTAAAATGAATGACGACTAATGATTAATATTTTACAATAAAACTATTTGGGATCACCCTATACGGAGCGTGACGTCAAATTGATGTCATCGGCATGAAAATTACGGGCCCTGGTAATTATGTATTATGCGCTATTATTATTATGCTAATATTTGCATGCCGTTTAAGGCTGAATACTGCGACTCATAATATAATGTTAACATCTTATGTACATATTCTTTCAAATAACCTTTACTTTTACTTTAATGAGAAGTAAGAATTTTAATTTTTCACACCTGCTGTGGAGGAGTCATTTTTGCCCGCAAATGAGAGATTAAAAAAAATTAATTTAAACTGTTTATTTCATAATTCGATTTAGGTAATTTTCATCATCATCATCATCATGTCAGCCGAAAGACGTCCACTGCTGGACATAGGCCTCCCCTAAAGACTTCCACAATGACCGATCCTGCGCCACCCGCATCCAGCGGACACCCGCGACCTTCACCAGGTCATCAGTCCACCGTGTGGGGGGCCTGCCCACGCTACGCCTTCCGGTACGTGGCCGCCACTCGAGAACCTTTCCGCCCCAACGGCCATCGGTTCTACGTGCTATGTGCCCCGCCCACTGCCACTTAAGTTTTGCGATTCGGAGGGCTATATCGGTCACTTTGGTTCTGCTGCGGATGGCCTCATTCCTGATGCGATCACGCAGAGAAACTCCCAACATAGCTCTCTCCATTGCCCTTTGGGTGACTTTGAGCCTTCTTATGAGGCCCATAGTAAGCGACCACGTTTCAGTGCCATATGTCATCACTGGCAACACACACTGGTCAAAAACTTTTGTCTTGAGACACTGCGGAATATTGGACGAAAAGATGTGCCGTAGCTTCCCGAACGCGCCCCAGCCGAGTCGGATTCGACGATTAACCTCTTTCTCGAAGTTGGACCTACCCAACTGGACAGTCTGTCCTAGGTATATGTAATCGTCTACAACTTCGAGCGTAAAGTGTCCGATTGTTAAAGGAGTTGGTGCGACATGGACATTTGGCATGATCTTCGTCTTGTCCATGTTCATCCTTAGACCAACTCGCTCGGAGGCTTTACTGAGGTCATTGAGCATTGTACTTAAATCCTCCATGGTCTCAGCCAAGACAACTATATCGTCAGCAAACCGAAGGTGAGTGAGGTAGTCGCCGTTTATGTTGATGCCCATCCTTCTCCAGTCCAGAGTCTTGAAAACATCCTCCAGTGCAGCGGAGAACAGTTTAGGAGAAATAACATCTCCTTGCCTGACTCCCCGCTGCAACGGAATAGGTTTTGAGTTCTGGTCCTGGAGTCGGACTGACATAGTGGCATTCTCGTACAAACACTTCAGCACTTCGATATAGCGGTAGTCCACTTGGCACCGTTGGAGAGATTGTAGTACAGCCCACGTTTCAATCGAATCAAAGGCTTTCTCGTAGTCCACGAACGCTAGACAGAGGGGCAGGTTATATTCTTCAGTCTTCTGTATAACCTGACGGAGCGTATGGATGTGGTCTACGGTGCTAAAGCCTCTTCGGAAACCGGCTTGTTCGGGAGGCTGGAAGTCATCTAGCCTGCGTGCGAGACGGTTCGTAATGACTCTTGAAAACAGCTTATAGATATGGCTCAGAAGTGAGATGGGTCGGTAGTTCTTCAGTAAGGAGTTGTCACCCTTTTTGAAGAACAGGATCACCACACCTCTGTTCCATGCCTTTGGAGTTTTCCCTTCCAGTAAGACGGAGTCGAACAACTTCTGAAGGGCCCTAAGGACCGGTTTTCCACCCGCCTTCAGGAGTTCCGCTGTAATTCCGTCTTCACCGGGTGCCCTGTTGTTCCTCAGCTGCTTAAGAGCCATTCTAATCTCGTACAGACTGATGTCCGGGATATCTTCGGTATAGTGCCGGGTTAATCTAGCTCTAGGGTCTTCCGCCAGACCAACTTCGGGTCTGCTAGTTGACGTGTATAGCTGTCCATAAAAGCACTCTATCTCACTCAGAAGCTCAGGTTTGGACGAAACGATTCTACCATCTTCAGTTTTTAATCTGGCGAGCTGGCTCTGCCCAATAGACAGATCTCTTGAGAAAACTTTAGAGCCCTTATTCTGCTCGATGGCCTCTTCAATACGATTTGTATTGAAATGGCGCAGATCGCGGGTAATGGACTTAGAGATCTGTTTATTGAGCTGCCTGTATAATTTCGCGTCGGCTGAAGACTGCAGAATCATCTCATTCCTTTCCTCGATGAGCCTCTGAGTGGAGATAGAAAGCCTTTTGGCTCTTGGAGTTCGTTGGGCCTTAAAGAACTTAGACCCAATGCTATGGACAGCTTCCACAAACCCGTCGTTGAATTCGTCCACATCGCCGCCTAGACAATCGAAACGGTTTTGGAGTTCCAGCTGAAAGCTCTCGGGGTTTTGGATTTGGACTGCTGCTGGACGGAGCGTGGACTTCATCAGTCGAGAGCGCTCTAGCTTGACGCATATATTCAATGTGCCTCTTACCAGACGATGATCACTTCCGGTTTTAACCGTATTGATCACAGAGACATCATTGAATATATGCCTCTTCGTTGACATGATGAAGTCAATCTCGTTTTTTGTTGCACCGTCGGGACTCATCCAGGTCCACTTCCTGTGCTCGCGTTTCTTGAAGAAGGAGTTCATCATGTAGAGTCCCTCCTTCTCCAAGAAACCAGCCAGTAGTTGGCCCCGGTGGTTCCGACTTCCAACTCCAAATTGCCCCACTCTCGGCTCTTCGCCGTCTCTCTTGCCCAGTTTCGCGTTGAAATCCCCCATAACAACGGTGAAGTAGGTTTTGGAACTATGCATGACCTTTGATATATCCTCATACATAGCCTCCACCTCGTCGTCGGAGTGTGCCGAGGTCGGCGCGTACACCTGTATGACCGTCAACGAGTACCTCTCGGATACTCTGAGTATAAGGTACGCCACCCTAGCCGACACACTCTCGATCTTCACCACGTTGTTCACGAGGGATTTGTGGACGATAAACCCGACACCTCCCTGGGACTGTTGGTCGCCCTCCCGGAAATAGAGCAAGTTGCCGGACTTCAGGGTTATCGTGTCCTCCCCCTCTCTTCGGACTTCAGATAACCCTACGATATCCCAACGCAACCTGCTCAATCCTTCCTCCAGTTCCGCTATCTTTTCGTCGGTCCGCAGTGTTAGGTAATTTTGAACAAACTTAACTACTAATCTTAATTATAAAAGATTAAAGTTGTACTTGTGATAGCAGCCCCGCTAGCACGATAGGTTAAACCGGCACGTTTTAGTACATTGCAGCCCTAGCTGGGCAGGTGTGCAAAGCAGTATATGCCACTGCAAAATTATTTCTGTCCTGGGGCTTTAGAATCCCTCGCCTTAACTATATCATTTTGATCCCTTGAGACACATAATCTACATACATGCAAGAGCAAATAAATCAGGTACATTATAAAATGATTTTTATACAAAGTGTACCCTTATTCGTTCTTCAGTGTACTATTTCTGGTGCCATTTCGACCAAACGACTTAATTTTGGAAATTTACTTTTTTCTACTAAGAATCACAAACAGTACACTATTGATTTTGATTAAAAAAAAAGTTTCTTCAACACTTCATGATGTTTTCAAATTTTCCTCTTAACACTTTAAAAAGTCAATGGTAAAATTAAAAATCAATTAGCAATATTGGTTTAACAACAACACAAAATGTTTAAATGATCACCATAAAACTAAAAAGAGGGAGAGGGCTTTGCTCAGCAGTGGGACACCTAAATAAGCTGTTAAAATGATAAATTTTATGATAACTCATAAGGATTTAGATGAGTATATGATATGCATCGCTTGCATCTTGGTTCTTTAACACGTTCCCTGTCCCCATTCAAAATTATCCTTCAATGTCACAAGCCCAAGTGACAGTTGTAGTTCGTAGCCGTGCACAACCCGTGGACCCACAGTGGGGACACGGACTCCTGAAAAAAAGCTTCATGTCCCCACATTGGGGGCCTTCGGACAGGGAACGTGTTAAGTTAATGGTTAGTGCCCTTGTTGCCTCAAAATTAAGGCGAAGGGTAGGGCAAGGCATTCTCCATACAAAGTTTGTGCAAGTTTTTAGGGTTCCGTATCCAAAGGGTAAAAACGGGACCCTATTACTAAGACTTCGCTGTCCGTCCGTCCGTCCGTCTGTCACCAGGCTGTATCTCAAGAACCGTAATAGCTAGATAGTTGAAATTTTCACCGATTGTGTATTTCCGTTGCCGCTATAACAACAAATACTAAAAACGAAATAATAATAATAATTAAGGGGGGCTCCTATACAAAAAACGTGATATTTTAGCCCTTGTTCATGGCTACCACTCGCAAAGCTAGATCTCAAGAACCGTAATAGCTAGACAGTTGAAATTTGCACAGATTATGTATTTCTGTTGCCGCTATAACAACAAATATTAAAAACCTGCCAAGTGTGAGTCGGACTCTTTTTATAGATCATGCGGTACGGAACCCTTCGTGCGCGAGTCCGACTCGTACTTGGCCGGTTTTTTTCGTTAGTTTTGGCACTACAGCATTTAATTTAATTTTTTGTTGGTACATATTGGATATACGCAGAACTTGATGTTGAAATTTTGCTTTATTCAAAAATAGTAATAATTAAATTTAAAAAGAGTAACATCAAGTCATAGCTATCAGAAAAATAAGCATATTGACTAAAAATAATAACTGTAGCGCAAACACAAACGAAGAAAAACGTGCACAAAGTTTGTATGAAAAGAGCTTGCCTACCCCTTTGCCTTAACTTGATACCGACGTTGGGGTACTCGTACTACTATCGTTATGAGAGTTATCATTATGAGATTTTAGTTAAATTACCAATTAATTTTCAGACTATCAACATTAATACAAAATTTCGACTAACACGTTTTGAAAAGAATGTGTATGTTGTGAGAGCCGTGTGAGCGTCGATATCGTTCATCTGCAAAGCTCAATTTACACATATTATTTATATTGTGCTTATGTGAAACTTAGAGAAATTCCGACTATGCCACGGCGTTCTGTAAAATTATGTTAGTCGACAGTATTCTCTTTTCTAGCTCAATGTGCATAAAGCCATACGAAGTTGATGATGACATGGGAAAAAATCTTGACGATTATCTGAAAACTGGACATGCTACGAGATGTTAAATAACAATCCCGAATTGCACCCTTTGTTATCGCGCTGTATCGTGTGTTGCAACGTTGTCTGGAGCCCACGGTTAGTAACAACGCTTACAGACCACTCGCCTGAAAGCAACTAGTGTACAACTGGTTTCCGATCACTTGTAGTTACAATGCATCTAGGGATCAAGATATACTGGGGGTAGTTGTGGGATAAACAGAAACGGCTTGTGAGTCTGATAGCAGCCCACAAACAATTAACTGCACGAAACTGACGCAGTGCACTTTAGTGTCTATGTATTTTAGTTTCAGTTAATATTATATTTCTAAGTATTTACTAGAAGGTGGACGAATGATCTGCTAAAGGTCGCGGCAGTCCGCTGGATGCGGGTGGCGAAGGACCTATGCCTAACAGTGGACGTCAATCGGTTGATATAATGAAGGATTCACATGGCGAGTTCCATTATTCGTGTGTTCTAAATATGTTTGTAGTAGGAAGAACTACATACTCATACTCATTTATTCATAATATTACAAATATTACATGTCAAAGCTATTAATTACGTATTAGTTCAGTGATCGTATTAAATGCAGAAGAAATTAAAAACAATTATATACGAGTAGATTAGCATTAGGTACAAATGTCAGTGTGTACAAGCTATTATTGTTATTATATATTAATATGTATTTTTAATTATTTATTCGGAACACAGTATACAGTTCAGTTTGTATACAGTTCGGAATGAAACTTATGTTTACTTACATGGAGGTAAGGATCTCTATTCGTAAAAGGTATCTTTTGCAACTTACAACTTGCCCACTCACTAGACAAGATTTTCGTTTCCTCTTGGGTTGGACAACAGTCTATCGGTTGATATTAAATGATGTATTCTCCAGTACATGGCGAGTTTTTTCGTGTGTTCAAAATATGTTTGTAGTCGGAAGAACTACATACAGTTCAGAAAAGGTGTCTTACTCACTCGACAAGGTTTTCGTTTCCTCTTAGGTTGGAAGATCAGACAGCAACCGCTTCCTCAAAAAGTAGTGCCTATGATAATAGCAGTTGCAGCTGGGATAATGTATAAAGAGGAGGAGAAATGAATTATATACGTACACACAAGCATGTGTTGTTACAACTTACAACCCCAACTATCTGATCGGATACCGAAACCGTAAATCAATCAAGCGGCGACGCTACACTAAAACAAAGTCAAGCGCTGTTTACTCATACTAAGGAGGGTAAACAGCCCCCACAGTTCTGTCAGTTGCGCGATGACAGCTCATATCCGGGGCGCTCGGGCTCTGTCGATTCTATTACACTGCGCGGGACAGATTGAGGAGCGAGCGAGTGACGACGATTTGTCCGATACACGTTTGTGGGTTGTTTAATTAAATATTTTCCTGAAATCCATTTTGACAGACAGGCTAGGTGGGTCGGTTGACTTAAATTGAATTATGGTTTTATCAATTTTGCAATAATTTCGTATTATGGGACACTTCGAGGGACTCAAAAAAATAAATAAACTGATGACGTCGCATCGCCTAATACATCGACTGAATAATTGAATACCTAATGTTGCAAAACTGAAATACTTTGTTGAGTCCAAATATAAGATTAACATAGGAACATACATCTGAATTGGGATGTCAACAAAAATAAAAATAAATCGCTCTTAACATCGCCAATAAACAAAACTCACGAAAATAGTAGGAACATATCACGCGTCTACTTATTATTGCTATTTTAAAGATATTTAAATACACGAGCAACAAAAATGGACGCTATTTGATAATAGAAAAGGCGTGACGTCACTTGTTGCTATTTCCCTACAAACTTCATAGGTACTAATAGAGCGTTTTTGACGTTTCATTAAAAGTTACTAATTTGATCATCTGTCAACATCCCTATTGGATTAAAACCGTAGTTGATAACAACAAGGTTAATATTATTAAGATTGACTGTAAGGTCGGGCTTGATTTATAAGTAGAAAGGGCCAGTTCACGGCTACCATGTCGACTTGGGGATTTCCCGTAAACCCTTGAAATAAGATGTTTTGCGATAGTTTTTAATAGGACATTACTAGCGGATGGTTTTTTGCAATTTGTTGAAACTTACGTGTACAATAAGCACATGTGTATCATAGACTTTGACGCTCAGAGACCTTATAGATCTCCTATGATATCTATATTATTTTAAGATTAAATATATAAATAAATTAGCGCTTAGAGACCTTATACACCTGTCATTTCATAAAAACTTGTCAAACTTTCTATCAATCAAATTTTAACGAAAACAGCTCACGGTTTGGTGCAATCTACTCTTAATCCTTGTGTTACCAATCCTGTCAAATAAATGTGGTACTAAATAAACAAATATCAACTGTGGTAGCTTTTACTAGTCTCATTAAAATTTTATAATTGATCTCATAACATGATCTGCTGAAAGCTGTATGGTGAGACCGAGATAAGACGTCAGATTGGTGATAGATTTGCTATTATAAACGGTAAAATAACGTGTTAGTCTAAGACACTGTGTCTGACAGACACTCAGATTGAAGTCGCACTAAAGCTGCAAGTAGTAGGCATTAAGTAGGTCGTCTATCCTATTATTGCTTGTAACATATGTGGGATATTGGATGTGTTTTCGGCGTTTGATAGACAGATACATCCTGGGACACGTATTTTAGGGATCCGTAGGACCCTTATTAGCTTAGCCATTTCCGCCCGTCTGTCTGTCCCTGGTTTACCTAAGTACCTAACCGTTACTACTAGAAAGCTGTTATTTGGCACAAGTATAAATATCAATCACGCCGATAAAACGCTAGAACAAAATTTTGAAAATAAAAATGCAGGGTACCTCACCTGCAGGTAAAGCGGGATGCAATTTTTTTTAATTACCAAACCCATCGTGTGCAACTTCGTTGAAAATCACATTTGAAACTATTTTTGATTCAAGAATCAGTTTGAGTATTAAACATTTTTAAGAGCTCATATTTGTTAGTCAAGAGTCCCTTGGAAAAGCAAGCTCTCATAACTACAATTTCCATGAATTACTTAGAAATTAGTTACGTGCAACAAATAGTAAATATAAGTTTGTGAGCTTATAAACTCTTCATAATATAACGGGTGAGCAATTACGGAACCCTATATAACTGTGGCCCGACATGTACTTGGCCGATATAATAAAAATAACGTCAAATCATAACTTCAGATTCAAAATATATGATTTGTTGATACACCTACTTTCATGTTTTTCACTTTTAATATCAGAATCATCATCATATCAAATCAGGGATATCCCCTTCCGTGAATGTATATATATATCAATGGAATCGAAGCCCAACTGTGTGTCCTAGGTATATCTTATGCGGAATAAATTAAAATCATCCAAGTAAGCACGCGTCTTGCAGAAAGGATGTAATAAAGAAATAGCTGGGAAACAACGCGTTTTACGTGAATGGTTCCACGCCCAAGAGGTTAAACGTATGCCGGGAACGTACACGAGACTACGATACATATTGCTGTCTTCTTTTTGTGTATTATGTATGTATATGTCACGTTATGAATTTATAGGCCCGCAGAGACGTCCCAGAGCTGCTGTAGTCGAGCGGCAAGGCATTCGTCTTTCAATCTTTAGGTCGCCAGTTCGATCGGTTTTACACAGGCGCGGATACTCGAGGGGCAACATGGGCAATCTTCTCCCCCTGAAGCAGGCACTATTAGGTGCTCTTTTTCGATTAGCAGGTGCGCCTAGTTTAAAAATAATACTTTAGTACTCGTACTAAATTGACCGGAACCGGTTGCTTTAATCGGAAAAAATACTAGGAGAATGGAGACCCGTAGATACTGCCCGGTACATATTGTTGGAAAATTTCAGAATAATTGTGAAAATGCCAATGTAATTGCACGTAACAATAATACAATTTATGACAAAGTATTGACTCATTTTAATCTTGTTAGTTATATGCGTTCGAACAGTTCAATTAATTCCAGTGCAAGTGCTTATATTGAAATTAACAATAAGCCGATGCAAATAAATACCAGTAATAATTATAGACTCAGCCCCCTTTAGTAATAAAAATACAAGTATAGTGGTTAAAAATGAATAAACTGTGTTCAATTACCTAACACGAATCACCCCGCTACTTAAGCGGTAAGTTCTTGAAACAAAACAAAAATAAGGTCACATATTATTGTTATTAAAAACCCTGTGGTTGTTAAAAAAACAAAACACAATCCTTGGAGGTTACATTGTGTTGTGGCCATATTACAACCCCTTGGTATCAGAGGCTCAGGAATGAGTAATAGCTGTCTCTGAATAACGGGCGGTAATTGCGTTATCTAGACTTGGAGTGGGCGGAGAGCCTCCGCTATCCATAACTGCGGAGTCTCATAATTGTCATCGGCACACTCGACGCGTACCGCTGACGGGATGCACTGCACTGCTGACTTACTTGGGGAAGAAATGTTGCTTAGGTTGCTGCAAGGCCTGTAAATTCACTGTAATTATGAGACTAATATGTAGTGCGTTTATAGATTTCTGTCTTATTGCTAGACAAATTTAATATTTAGGTTCAGTATCTCATGGTATGGGCATGTATGTGGTGCTATGGGCATGTTTTATACATCCGTTTTAGTTATACTTGATAAAAATACATATCTATCTATCTAACCCCCGCAATCACCACCTCATCTAAAATCCACCTCATCCTATGCCTCATCTAAAACCTCTCAAATATCTCGATCGCTCTCATTTTGCAAGAATGTACCGAGTAAATCCGCAAAAACTGTAAGTACCCACTGAAATGGAGTGAACTTGATTGAGGTGTGACGATCTCCTATCGGAACGTCTCCCTTCTTAGCGCAGGAACGAGACGCATATACAAGCTCCTAAGAGGGTAGGGGATGGAGTGTAGGAGTGCCGAACAGTGCAATTGATCACGCTAATTCTTGAAGATTCGGGGAAAAAATGTCGCCAATTTGTCACATTATAACGAGCGGTGCGCGCGTGATGTTTTCATTTCTGTGTCGTTTTTTATTCATGATATGTGGCGTGCTTTATTTCATTATTCGTTTTGATATTTTAGCTGTTTCATAGATTTAAAGCATTTGCCCAATTATGGGACACATAAACACGCTATCAAAAACCTATCCTTTTATTAAATTTGTGGTTTATAACGCGTGTATCTCCGAAAATTTAAGAAGATTGATTAGCATACGTTTGCTAATTGAGGGCACATTTAGAGACTTTATATCGATAAATAAGACGTCGATATCAATCAACACAAAGTAGTCATTATCAAACAAGTCTCTTTTATCCTTCCTTCTATTAAAGCACGCAACGGATTTTGATGCGGTTTTCACCATCAGTTAGATAATTTTTCACGTAAAGTTTATAGGCACAGCGTATATTTGTGATAGAACCTCAAATTTTGAGAAATTGAATATGATTTTTTATAAATTATTAAATGTGTACGATTTCTTTCCTTATAAAATAATTCAGCACATGTATTTCATTTTGATTTATGCAGTGAAAGAATATTATAAATATAAAAGTATTTTGTCAACTAGACGAAAATATTTATTAGGTACCTACGAACAAAAATGGACAAATTATTAATTATTTACTATAAATAAATAAATATTAGGGGACAATCTTATACAAATCGACCTACCCCAAACTAAGCAGCGCTTGTACTATGGGTATTAGACGACGATATACATACTTATGTAGATAAATAATTATACTCTGGAACAAATATCCGTGCTAAATGCACAAATAATGCCCTGTCTGGGATTTGAACCCGGGACCTCTAGCTTTGGAGGCAGCGTCACTAGCATCTAGGCTAAACAAGGACATCGCCACTATGAAGCACTTCAATGAAAATGTGAATATTTGAAATGTAGAGAAAACTTTTTTATAGTTAAAAAAAGATAATGAAACTTATATTAATAACAATAGATAAACAACTTAAACTAGACCTAAAATAAAACTCAATTAAAACTAAAAACTAATACTAAATGTAGAGAAAATAAATAGTATGTATGTATAATGTTGAATAATACCTTAATTTTGACAGTAACAATGATATGTTTTTTATTGCTAAAATATTTTGCTACATCACTTTAGTATTCGTGCCCCCCAGTTTTCACACGTGGGTTCATACAGCATTAAAGAAAAGTACTTAAATACGACTTCCTTTCTACATAGTTGTAAAATATATTTCAAAAATTGTTAAACAACTGATCACTCGCCTATTTGACATACTAGTTGAGCGACACTAGAGCACTCTGTAAAATAACGTCCACAGTTGGAAACGAAGACATCTCTGCTTCACATGACGCAGAGTGAAGCTCTGAAATGAAACTATGAAACATTGTGTACTTACTTCAGTTTTAAAGAGATTAAAAACGCGTTTGTAGCTCGTAGAGCAGGCTATGTGAAGCTTTTAAATTCACCCCTAGCTGGCTTCGTAATAAACAATATGTAACCCGCTTTCCTATGGAATCCATTTACACTGAATTATCAGGTGTGCTATCGCGCAACGGCGAGCTCGTACTATATTTCCCAGAAGCGAATTTTCCCAGCAGAGCCAGCACTAGAACATTGCATTAGTTACTCGAAAATATACCTCTGTTCAGTATTCGACTTTAATCGGTCATGTTAAGAACGCATTTTAAATGCCTCCGTCGGCGTGCATGCCAGATGTGTTCAGAAACCTCGGTAGGTGGATGAAATATGAAAGCACAAAGGAAGAATCTCATTCCGTTCTTGCCTGTAGCGATGCTTTAGGAGCGGGTTCGATGTTGGTTTGATATTGAATGTATGAATGAACATGTTGACACACTATCAAAGCAGAATAAAGCGTAGTTATAAACCTGTCAACTGTGAACGAGAATACTAAAACAACTTCAGAGCGCTTAATATACGAGTACGAGAAAACTAAGTAAACGAAGTATACTCATACTTCTATCACCTGACTTGTTTTTATTCTCTATATATAAAGTAGTAGCTCTGTGAGCTGACCTCGCGATTAATTTTTTTTAAATTTCAATTATAATTTCGAATTTCAAAATTTCTAAAAGACTGACGACAAAACAAAAACGATTTAATGCATGCGTTTCATTCGGTCGTAAAAAAGTTGTGTTAGTTACGCCATTGACAACTCACTTGGCTGCGCCAATTTTTATGACCTGTTTTGACCCATGTTTTGGATTTGTCTCCGCTCTAAATACCAGTATTAACGTATAGGTAAAATATAAAAAAATACCCCATACATTTTGTACTGAATGGGTAATGGGTAGGAAGGTGCGGTATTCGCGGGACATCTAGTAAGATATAAAAAGATTTTATTGTTGATAGTACCTACCTTTATCCGAAAAGAAGCAAGACATGAGAATACGGGAGCGTATAAAAATATCGCTAATCCTGATCTGTCCTGAAAAATCCCGTCCTAAAAGTACGCTCCTAGCCTTGTTATATCTACCGAAAATATCGTCCGTGTTTTGATTTATGGGTCTTAAAAGCGGCCCTTGCTCCACGCCTGGAGTTATTGTTTTTCCCCTTATGAAAATGGCGTATTTTTCCCCACCCGCGCGGTTCACTGTTTCAAACGAAATTTTCTGTGATTTATTCCCACTGAAATTTGTGTTGCGGAAAGTCGAAAAAACAGTTTTTCCCCGTCAAGTATATTAATTGTTGAGAGCCGAGATTTAATTGAGGTCTTCGCTATGAGGAAACATTTTAAGTGTTCAAATTAGTCACCATTACATAAACTGTGAAATTACCAGGATATGAATTTAGCCCTTTTAGCATGAAAAAAAAATCCACCTATTTATGCGTAGGCATTATGGTACACCCGCGCGCTAACGAGGCATTTTCACGATACTTTTTTACATTTCAGCTAAGACAGCATACAAAGCAGCGCCTTGAGCAAAAATAAGCGAAATTACGAATTAAGAAAACATTTTACAAAAAATGTGTTTGACCATGTTAGCTTGAAATCTTTTAATTATGTTATTTTCTTCGTAAATATTAAATTGTTCACGAAGTTACTCTACTCTCAAGTTTAACTTTAAGTTTTGGGCAGCAAGTTGCGGGGAAGTGAACGGGTTATTAAATAACCCGCCTCATTGGACGCGTTATGGGAGTTTACACTGTATGAATATTTATGGTCTCGAAATTGTACTTTCACCTTATGTACCGCTCCTTTATATATAGAAGTAAATCCTTGAAAGATAATTACAATTAATATTTTGCATAGAAGTGACATTCAATCGGGACTGAAATTACTCTCAGTTAAAAACAACAGGAGATTGAAAAAGTGCACTTAATCGCTTAAACTCTACTTCACAGTACTCGGTTGCGTATCAATACTTTATTTCAGGCTTAGCCCATATCATAAAACACAAAACAGCACATAAAAATTAAAAAGACTCAATAAGTTTTTTTTTTATATAGCCTATTTAGGTGCTGGGCAAAGGCCTCCCCTCTTTTCCTCCACTCGGCCCTATTGCTTGTATGCTCCCGCCAATCAGAGCAGAATGCGTCTAAGTCGTCCCGCCATCTCCTTTTTGGTCTGCCTCTGCTCCGGTAGCCGTCTCGAAGGGTCCACTACGTACTTATTTTGGCCCATCTTTCCGGATGCATACGGCAGAGATGTCCAGCCCGGTCTCACTTCAATAAGAATTATAATTAACAACATTATGTAAAATTTACTTAATTTAATTCTTCATTTAACTTATTTTCAGTCCATAAGCCGGAAAATGTTCTGTTTGGACTCCATATGAATGGAGTTCCGGTGTCTCCATAGTGGGCTGTTGAAAAAAAACCTAGCATAGAACTTCAACGTATGGTTTAAGTTAAGTCGTAATTTCACGCCGAGTTTTAGTGGAATATCAACCGCAGGATCTTTATTTGGTTTATCGTTGCATATCCCAATCACAATTGAATATGTTTCACGCACTCGCTTTTACACGTAATTCCGGCCTGCGTGAAAGCGAGTGCGTAAACCATTGAAATGTGTTTGAGATATAAAGTGATGGATAAAAATAAACCTCGTAAGGTAAATAAGTAACGTTAAACTACACGGGTTATTAAATCATCTGGCTCATTGAGCGTTTTGTGCGAGTTGACCCGTGCATGAATATTTATAGTCTTTAAAAACTATAAAATACAATTCTGTGTGAACGTAAATTTTATACATAAACGAAATAATGTAGTTTTTGATTTGGTTGCGGGCTTTACATTTTATCCCACAAACTTTCATAATAGTAAATTATTACTTATATGAAAACATAATCGTCTATTTTTGCGGGAAATATTATGTACGTTCGTTAAATATTAAGTAACCTTATGGAAAAATTAGTGCATGAAACATGATTTGAAGATGACCTATGTCTATATTAGGTCTAGTGACTATGTCAAATGGGTTCTCAAATAAACGATCTTGAAGCACATTCTGAAATAGCTTTTCTTTTTTTAAGGTGGATAAATTTCGATTTAACGAATAGAGTTTAGTAGTAGTACTTCCTTCCTCGGACGCTCCGGTTGTGGAATGGGCTCCCTGCCGAGGTTTTCCCGAGGAACTACAGTATGGGATTCTTCAAGAAAAGAGTGTATAAATTATTAAAGGGTCGGCAACGCGCATGTGACACCCCTGGAGTTGCAGGCGTCCATAGGCTGCGGTGACCGCTTACCATCAGGCGGGCCGTACGCTTGTTTGCCACCGACGTGGTATAAAAAAAATATCTCTATCTAGATTCTTTAACATCAAAAAATCTTTCTAAAATAAGTTAGTAATTAAATCACATTTGCATGTAGTTTTGTTTTGTGGAACTGCTATGAATATAATGATCCAGAAAGTACCTTTTATCAAATTAATAAAAATTGAAATCTGTGCATGTGATAAAAGAATTCCCTAAAAAAACTATTTAAATATTATCGTATATATTCGTGAAAATTTAAAACAATTTTTAAAATTTTTAGATTATGCACTATTAAGAGTGCGCAGTACGTTCGGTTCTCCATACAAGCGTAGGTCTCCATACAAATCTAGGTCGGAAATTAGTTTCTGTTGCTTGAAATTATAATGGAGAAAAAATACGTCGGTTACAAAGTTTCATGATATTCTAACATGGCGTTTTAAAATGAGAGCATAAATACGTTTGTATGGAGAACCGAGCGTACTGCGCCCTCTTAAGATTTTTCTTGAATTAATGGGATCGGGATGGGTACACGATCGTAGTACTCGTACGGAACTCTCGGTGCGCGAGTCGGACTCGCTCTTGAACGGTTTTTTTATTTCTCTGTCACGAGTCAGTTTTAATAATATTTTCGTTAATCGATTGGATCTTGTCTATGTAGTTGCATAGAATGCGTTAAGCAGGATTTGCACACAACTATTATTAAAAAAATATTAGCTTGCGCAAAATCACTTTGAGCTCTTTATTGACTACTTACCTGACTACAATTGTATGTACTCTGTACTCTTTTTATACCTGTTAAGATGCTGTCATCGTCGGTTTAATTTTTTTTGCTTAATTATTCACAGACACAGGAAAATAACGTGAAGATTCTTAAACAAATTATTCAAGTTTGTGCTTAACTTTTATGGCAGGAAGTTTCTTGCCCAAGTATCCGTCCCAAAAAAGTGGAGTCAAGTGATCCTTACTTGTGGCCTGCAAACTGGAGGCGGGTGAAGTGACTCGGATTTTGTTATAAGATGACTTGAATGGCTAAAGTTTCGGTACGTTGAAAGAAAATACTTCTTAATACAGTAATATTTTTAGATTAAATGGATTCCAGTAAGAAAAGCAAGAGCAATAGAAATAACTTTGATGGATTAACTTTTATTTTTATGGTCGTACGTCTACACATTGCTTCAGTGTATTACTTAAATACCTACATGTTCTAACATGAATTCTAAACATACAGTTTTATACAACGTTTTTTGAAGTCAGTATTTCCCAATGTACCTAAATAAAACTGAACTTACCGATTCGCGCTTTACGGAATTACGGAGCCTAACTTTCTGCTCATTGCGTTTGGAAAATAAAACAGAGTGTTCACCGACTTGGTTTTAGTCCAACCCTTTTTTGGCTTCACACACCAGAATAATTGGGTCTTTTGTGGTTTCCGACGACGTGTGTCCCGTAATGGGCTTGGCTTTTTGCGCCTTTGAGCAGGCGTCTGCTTTTATTGGGTTCTTTATAGACGACACTCTTTACTATTTTTTTGAAAATATTTACCGTCCTGTAAGCTGATGATGAAAGTGTTTTTTTTTGTAAAACCATTTCATGCCTTATGTAAGTATTTAGGGATTCAATAATGTATACCTGTTTCGATGTTTTTAATCAATGTCAGTATTGTGTGCTGTCGTTTTTGATAAATTATGCATGACAAAGCGTTGGAACGGTACGCGTTTTACGTATTAAGTAAATCCATCATTTTCGTGGTCCCTAATGACTAGCTACTTTGGTGGCAGTAAAAGGCCCATAAAAATTATACCATAACATAAAAGTCAGGGAAAGTTCATTAGCGGCATAAGCATTTTCGTTTTCCACCCCGGCTTGGCACTTATTACGTTAGGCGGCGTCCACATTGCCTGCAGGCCTGTTTAAATTTTGTGAATACCTTTTTTGCTGTGTCGACTTTTAATCGCTTCAATTTGGCTTAGGATTTCAGACTTTTTGGTGACCGAGGTTTTATTATTTATATGTGTAATCTTATTCATAGTATTGGGTCTGTACAGGCCTTTACTTACATTGCCTGTTTGACTCTAGTATTGTAAATAGACTAGACTCTATTATTATATTATAGTAGTAGACTGGTATTGCGATAACTTGGTATACTACTGATGCAGTCACAAATGTCATAATATAGCATTCGTTGTATGCGGTTTGGTTTGTTTGGATCCTATTGATGTTTCTAATTTTAGATTATCTCACCTTGTCGTCTATCAAAGCTGCCTTTGATGGCATTTTATCCCAAATTCATGATTACTTTTAACAAAATAGTATAGTATCGCACAGTAGACACATATAGTTTGTGTATGTGTGTACTTATTGTAAAATATATTATGAGTAAAGCTTTATCTGTGTCCTGGTCGCATTTCCCTTACTTCGTCGACGCCTAGCACGACCAAGAAGATTTCAATTCAGTACGTTCAATGTAACAGACTCGTCGCTGCGCACATTAGCTGTAGTAATTGCGTCACACCCAAACGGGGACCAAATAACAGTAACCCTCACCTTACTCTGTCGCTTGGAACGAGCAACTTGGCGTAATTCTGCTTTCAAGCAAAGTGCCGACGGTTTAGGCTCGAGACACACCGTCGTTTATCATGTGTCTGGCGAGGAATTTATCTCGCTAGCTTTTGTTTTTTACGCAGATCATGGAAGAGCGAGTGGAAATGTTACATTTTCGAGACTTAATTATGCAAATTCTGGAACCCAATAAAGTTACTAGCGGATATGAAATTAAAAAACACGTTCTACCAAACTGCCCTTTTATTCTCACCGGTCAACTCACACCTCACCAGTTTTTATATAGAAACTGTCAAATGTCTTTTATCAAATTTTGACAGTTTCCATATAAAACCGGGTGAGGTGTGAGATGACAGGTGAATACGAGTGGGTTTGTGAATAACACCCCTTGGTCGACCTTGGAACACCTAAAGGCATTTCTATATACCTAAATATACACAAAGGACTTGAACAATTTAAGCTGAATTTCAAATAAAGGCCGCGTGAGGTCAAACGTGTCAAAGGCAAATTATTGCTTCGTGAGATTAATATTAAATTACATTTAAGTAGTTTATTTTTACCATAAACCTACTTTCGCTATTTTATATTCAAGATGGAGATTTTTATGTTTGTACTATACACAAGAATATGTAAACTTCAGGCGAAGTATATCGTTCATGTGTAGGTAATCCCATAAAAAAACAAATGTCAAGTTCGTCCTTAGTTCATAGCTCCTGTCATACATCCACCGCCACCACTTCGGCCGAAGGACGTTTTTTCTTTTATACCACGTCGGTGGCAAACAAGCGTCCGGCCCGCCTGATGGCAAGCGGTCACCGCACCCTATGTACGCCTGCAAGTCCATGGGTGTCCCATGCGCGTTACCGACCATTTAAAAATGTATACACTCCTTTCTTGAAGAATCCCATACTGTAGTTCCTCGGGAAAACCTCAAACCGGGAGCTCATTCCTCTGAATCCGTACCGTACGCGACCATTTAGGACATAAGGTTCTAAAGTGTGAGGATGAATGCCCTGGCGACGGCGAAGGTGGTGCGGTTCGTTCGTGTCGAACAGTTCTTCGGAGCACAACCCATTATACAAGCGAGAGAACACGCACTAGGACTTGCTTACTTCTGTCCTCTACTGATTGATCTGAATATAAAGTGAATCACTTTCGTAACTCACCTGAACTATGACACACTTATTCGATTACTCGACTAGATCTTTGCTAATAACATACTAGACTTAATGAATTCACTTAGTGAAGTGTATAGTGATACAGTCAGCATCAAGTAGCGACGCATATGAAGGGATCAAACGCTCTTATTCCCTTAGAATAAAGACTTTTGAACTTTTTAAATGCGTAGCTACTTTTGATGCTGCCTGTACTGTAGACTTGTCAAGACAGAATATTTAGTAGGTAGCAAATAACATTTGAACTCATTTTAATGACAGCACGTCGACAGGAGGACCATATGTAGGCATAACAGCGCTTAATGACAGCACTGAAACTAGACTTGAAATCTCTTGAAGGAATTACTTTCAAGCGGAGGCTAAAAACTTGGCTGATTGATACAGTTTTTTATGATCTAAATAGTGATGAGTCAAATTAAAATAGAATTTCATTGTTTTTCTTAGAAATAAAGTTACAACTTTTCTGTTATAGGCACATTTACTCATTTCTTTCGCATTTGATGGATGGTTGCTTTGGCATTGGATGTCATTACATGCTCCAGTGTCTCATGTCTGGGCTAAATAATAATAATATTTTAACTGTACTGTATGCTAAATAGGTAATTTAATGAAATTTCTAACACGAGCAGTAAGATGATAAAAATTACCAACAATTATTGTATAAGTCCATGTTACTCGAATTAAATGATTATTATTATTTTGGACCAAAGTTATACTTTAAAGATAAAACAATGTATTACTTTTAATTTAGTTCAGTATGTTTTTTAAACGAAGCTTTTCATCGATATTTAATGAATCGGCTCGCATAAGGCCACTTCAGAAGGTGAACAAGTAATTTGGGCGGGCAGCGCCTGTGTTTGCGTTCCGTCGCTAGGTGACACATACTGTGTAGCATTCCACTCTATATTGATTTTCTAATGTGTGATTGTACAAATGGCCACCATTTGTACAATCACAAATGAGTTTTCTTTATGTTTTATTCCGATCGTATCTTTTAATGATTGATGTTCTTAGTCTCAGTAACACAATATACTATATTGATAGAATAATAATCGAAACGGATGTTTTTTTTTTTATTTTAAATCAGATTAAATCGTATATTTTCCACGGTTAATGTATGTATTGTGTTCGCGTAGTTATTTGTGTGGTTCTTATCAAATATATTGAACAAACACTCATCACTTAACGTGAAAAAATCTGGCCCATATTTCCCCAACAATAGAGAGAATTTTCTGGGTGAAAAAAAGGAACCGACAAATGGAGCGTATAAGCTTCACGGATGAAAACAATAGTTACAGTTCATTCGGCATGACAAGAGCATTAGTTCTGTTGTGCCGTACACTGGGGGACAATGAAATCTATGCCATTGTTTGTGTAATTAATCAAAAGAGGTCTTGAGGGTTTTTTTACGGGCTGGTAGGGATTACTGCTGTAGTTTTTTTCGATGGTTTGGAAAAGACTGGACTGTTAATTGATTCAGTTTTAGGTGGCAAAATTTTGCTAAATTTGAACACTTTGGGTTTTGGCAATTTAAGAATTTATCACTCTAGGCTCTATCAAGCAGCTCAAATCTAACCTGTTACTAGCCATTTAAAACCGAAACTATTAGACGTGACCGCACCACCACTACCACAACCGCCATATCAGCCCAAGGACGTCCATTACTGGACATAGGCCTGCCCCAATTTCATGGGAGATAAATGCCATAATCGGCACGCTTGGCATGGGGGCTGGCGATCGCAGTATCTCCACCGCACTCCAGGGATGCTGCTGCCCATCTCACGGTGGCTCTTGATCGTAGTTTTAGGACATACCCGGGTCCAACTGCACCAACACAATTCATTCCAATTCCAAAATGTCACTTTCAAGTTTCGAAATAAGTCACACAAAAGCCAACATGTTTAGGAAAGGTCGGACTTTTTAATACTTTACGAAAGAAAACAATTCAATGACGATCAGCGAAACGAAAAAAAAAAAAAACAATGGTTTATCATTCAATAACGATAATCTGACGTTCACATGTACCACCGAAATCAGGGACCTCTGGGTTCGTAACAATCGTTGAAAAATGCCCTTTCCCTTCGGTAACGAGGCTCACGAAACAACACGGCGAATAAAGCGGACCAATTGTCCCGCCAAATTGTAGGCGTACAGAAAATTGGACGCATTAGTTTGTTTGGGAAATATTTTTGCTAGAAACGAAGCCGATGTTTCTACGAGACTCGCGCCGAAGCTGGGAGGTGACAATATTAGTCGCAAAATCTTAATCATTAGTAAACTTAACATGACTTCAGACACAAGAATTTCAAATCCAATAAAACTATATATTTACTTATATTGCAATTTATTATTTTCTACCTCTTTGACTGCATTTTATGGATAACCCTTGACGTGAGCGTGCGTTAATGGCCTGATGTGTACCAATTAAAATTTAATTCAACTATGTCATAGTATCCAAGACTCATCAATTTCACCTTGCAAGTACCCTATTCCTTCAAAATTCAATTAAAAGTTATAAAAATAAAACCAATAAAAGGGTATCTATACCGTGCACGTTGGCAAAAGACAATATTTCATAAACTTTCACACGACATGACATATTTCTTCGCGATATCCCAAATTTACTGGTCTGAGCCGGCCCATACAATTCCACAATCATCGATCGTGTAAATCCGGCTTAAGCTGCCCTTTTGAGACTTAGGGACTATGGGTGGGGCGAGAAAAACACGACTACTCGTACAACTCCTGTAACAAAGGGAATACCTACAGGATAACACTTAATCACATACGCGTCGGAATGTGAGGGCACCTCAGCCCGGAGAATTCAGTCAAGTATTAGAGCACAACAAATGTTGGATAAAAGGGGTTTAGGCGCTGGAGCGGCGTCCGTCGGACAAATAATTCGATAAAGATTCGATTTGAGTTGATGGACCTGACGGTTTCGAAATCCTTGGTACCGGATACCGTAAGAGATTGCCGTTGATCGTTCTTGGTGTTTTAGCCGATCTTGTCAGAATACAAGTCGTTAGTCTTAAATTGGTTATGTAATTCTGTTTCTCAGCTTTTAAATTACAACTACATTTTTAAATTACAATTTGACATCTAAGTCACTTATCGTTCACGGAAAATAAATAAGGACTTAAGCTGAGGTTACACATTCAAATCGTATAAACTAATCTCAGATTAATTCATTCGTGTTTGATACAATAAACACTAATCTCTTATTATAGTTATTATTATCCCTTTATTCATTTTTTCTCTTACATTAGGTGTTTACAATATTTCTATAAAAATTAAAATATAAAACAATATTTACAAAACATAAAATCATTATAAAAACCTAACCTAGGGTGCCGCCGGCAGCGAGGCAGGGCCTAAGCTACCGGTGGTTAGGGCGACAGAGAGAGGAACCTCCTGACTATTCGCGCCGTGTCCAGGAGTACCGCCTTCTGTATCAGACCCTTGACCCAGCCATCTAGCGAGAGTCTCTTAAGATGTTGGTCGAGACTCTTCGCAATTAGACCGTTCGCAGAGACGACTATCGGGACAATGATCGTCGAATCAACATCCCACATGGCGGTTACCTCATGTGCCAGGTCTAGGTACTTGCTAGCCTTATCCTTCTCGGCCTTCACGAGGTTCTCATCATGGGGGATGGTGATATCGACGATCACTGCCTGGCGCTTCAATCGATCTGTCAGCACGATATCAGGTTTGTTGGCTATAATAGTCCTGTCCGTGATGACAGATCGATGGCAATAGAGCGTGGCACGACCATTTTCGAGAACTGGCGCAGGTGTGTACTTATAGTACGGCACTTCGAAGTCCACAAGACCGTACAGTCTTCTGCAGCTTCTGTGGCAGCTTGCTCTTGCAAGCTGCTGGTGAATAATCTTAGCTACCAAGTTATGTCTGTGCAAGTACTCGCCGTTAGCAAGATGACCACAACCGGAAATGATATGCCTGAGCGACTCTCCGGGACGGCGGCATGCCCGACAAATGTCGACCGTACCGTCCTTCAGGATATATTTCCGGTAGTTGTTCGTCATGATAACTTCGTCCGCAATTGCACAGACAAAACCTTCGGTTTCCGCAAAGAGATCCCCGAAACGTAACCAGTTCACCGACGCGAGCAGGTCTACGTCGGGCCCCGTAAGAGCCTTGTAGAACCGCCCATGTAGCTCCTTACTTTTCCATACCGCCCTGCGGTCCTCGGTGCTTAGTACTTTAAGTCTGCGCCAGTTCTCGTTTGCCATGGAGAGCGGGGTGAAAGATGCGTCTACTGCCACTACGTCACGATGCATCCCACACTCACTGTTTAGGAAGTAATCCCTGAGACTGCACACTTCGCGGTTGTGGAGGTCTTTGGCATTTAAGAAGCCGCGACCTCCAAACTTCCGCGGGATGTACAGTCTCATAACAGAAGATCGTGGGTGTAACATACGGTGCGTAGTGAGCAGTACACGCACTCTTCGATCCAGGAAATCGAGCTCAGTCTGAGTCCACCTTAATATGCCAAAGGAGTATGTGAGCAAGGGCATCACCCAGGCGTTGAAGGCACGCACCCTATTGCCGCCCGACAAAAAACTGTTGAGTACTTTTGTCAGGCGACAGAAGAAGCGCTCCTTCACTGCCCGCTTGATGTCTCCACCCTCGATACCCAAAGACTGTGACATACCAAGATATTTATAGGTTTCTGCTTCGGAGAGTGATCTGAGATCCATTGTCTCAGAAATTTGTAAATTTGTGGAATTTACTACTTTCCCCCGCTTTATTATTATTATTATTATCATAATTATCAACTTCAGCCTACATACATCCTACTGCTGAGCACCAGCCTTCTATCTTAGATGAGAGGGACACATATGTATGTTCTTAGTATCAACTAAGAATAGACCTCAACCTCGATATAAATATTTAATCGTTACAACTATGATGAACTTGTCACAAACCTTGTGGGCCCAAGATTGGCTTTAAAACCACTTAAAATGTTAGAAACCATTATAAAGCGATCGTTAATACGTCGTAATACTGCTTATTCATGTTTTTAATCCGGCTGTTTTTCCTCTACAATCCTAGCCGGACAGAATAAATCAAAATACTATAATGACTAAGCAAGTGCCAGTTGTCTGCCCCGGTTTAGCGGTGCCTCGTTTATCAAGACCACTGTGCCGAGTAACAAAACTTGGTTGGAAGTTCGTACTTGTAATGCTATTAAAATTTAACTTAATGCTCTTTTAATGACAGCCTCTTTATACGAAACTAATTTTAACTGATGACAGATTTCAAGTTGTGACGTAGGTACACTTGAGAACAATTTAAGTGTTGATTAAAGTAATGTTTGTGTTTGTTAACAGAGGAAAGCCAGAAGCGATCAAGTTTCACTTAAATCAGCTAACTGATTTTGAACTATGTGTTAAACCAAAAATACAATTGAACGATTACAAAACTATCTCCGTTTACTTTCATCAAGGTCTTTGTATTATTTTCTTGGATGTTTTTCTGCAAATGACAGCCGTAATCTATTTTTCAAGGTTCCGTACCAAAACGGTAAAAAACCGGCCAAGAGCGTGTCGGGCCACGCTCAGTGTAGGGTTCCGTTCCGTCCGTCACATTAAGTTGACATATTAAGTACAGAAACACAAAACCTTTGAAAGCACGTCATTTCATTGTGATTTTGTAGAAATGACAGGTACAATAAACACCTGTTTATACGGTTAAATTACAAACTTAGTTCAGAAATTATTTTTGTAATTTTTTCAAATACTATTCAACCTATCAAGTTCAAAATAATTTTCCTACAAAGTTTTTATAAAGTTCTACTTTTGAGATTTTTTTCATATTTTTAAAACTTATGGTTCAAAAGTTAGAGGGGGGACACATTTTTTTTTACTTCTGGAGCGATTATTCCCGAAAATATTATCATTATCAAAAAATGATTTTAGTAAACCCCTATTTATTTTTAAATACCTATCTAACAATATATCACACGTTAGGGTTAAAATGAAAAAAAAAATCACTCCCCACTTTACGTATAGGGGAGGTACCCTAATAAAATATTTTTTTCCACTTTTTATTTTACCACTTTGTCGGCGTAATTGATATACATATTAGTACCAAATTTCAGCTTTCTAGTGCTAACGGTCACTGAGATTATCCGCGGACGGACGGACGGACAGACGGACGGACAGACATGGCGAAACTATAAGGGTTCCTAGTTGACTACGGAACCCTAAAAAGGAACCCGTATAGTGCCGCTCTATCTGTCTGTCACATCGCTAAAGAAGAAGAGATGTCTCAAGAAGTATCGTTAGTGCTATCGATTTGAAATTTGGATTTAATAGATTTTTGTTAAAAAAATCTGATACTGGGGAAGGGGCATAAGAGCATTATTATAAGTCTAAAGCGGCAATTATACTGCGTCGTTCACCTAATGTGGTTGCTGAATTCATTTTAAACTACTTAGGTCAACAAACGTCGTCGGCACATTAGTCTGTCCGCCTACTAATAAGAGTTGTTCTAACGTGTTCTTTACACTTTTGCGGTCGCTGCATGCAGCATGCGGCGAACGACGAAGTGTAATTGCCGCTTATGTACCTAGATTATATTTTTTTGTCATCAAATACATTTCTTAACTAAGTTTGTATAAGCAGACACTGCAAAAACTGTCATTTTTAGGATTTTTCAACAGTTAATGGGTTCGGAACGGGTACAAGATCGTTGAACGGAACCTTCGGTGCGCGAGTCGGACTCGCATTTGACCGTTTGTTTTGTTTTAACGTCAGTAATAATATAGAATAGAAGGGTTACTTGACAGGAAACTAAGTATATTCGAAAACAGTTTTACCAATGCAAAATCTACCATACTTACATTTTCTAGATTAGCCGCACTTTTACCCCAACCTTACAACTTAATAATCCGGCAACAATGTCGATAACCGTATAATTATCCCGTGGCAAGTGCCCATATACATTAATTTGGTCGATAGTGTATTGCCAAGTACCTATTCGGCGGGCTCTTTTGTTTCGCCAAGCATTGTTGCTCACCCCCGATCCGCTGTGCGGAAAGTTGGGCCAAGTCGGTCGGGAGAACCAAGTTTGGTTGAAATCAGACAAGTTACATCGTACTCCTAGAGGATTTTCACTTCTAAGTTGGCTGGCGCGTGAGGGTCCGCTGTTTATCAATGGCCTCTGTCTGTTTATTACTTGAGTTCATTTCATGCCTTATTTCACTGCACGCTTGATTTTAACGTAATCCAGTATTGAGTTAAGTGGTAAATAGAGTGCGGTGTCGCAGAAGGCGCGGGCCGACAAGAACCGCTTAGTGTGCAGTCGGCCACGTCTCTTCAGTTTGTCATGATTTTCATTTTAGGGATCTTCGTGAATTTCATTCTACGAGTAAGTTAGCTTAAAGGTGACTTTGTATTTGTAAATCAAGTTTAGTTACTTTCTTGTTTATTAACTTCTCCTTCAACTTCTGTGTAACGTCAAAGTAAAATGAAACCGGCTTAAATAATTTATTAAACCACAACATTATTTCCACCATTCTATCGCGTTTCAGAATATCCTTAGATCTCTTACAAACGTTTAATAAATATTATATTTTATAAGGAACTCGTGAACAACAAAGATGAATAGATAAAACGCCAAGCTGTTGCGGTTGAAAATGACGAAATTATATTACAAAATTAACTTTCAGAGTATTTCTGAAAAGTGAAAACTGAAACCTTTTGCAAACAAAATGTCTAAGAATTAAAAAGGTATGTATATGTTAACAATACGCTGTAGATTACTGTTAAATTGTATACAGTTACAAGTTGAATGTCCATAATTGAAACCGTAGTGACCTAAATAAACAAAGTATAATTAGTGCGATTTGCATAAATACATTGACGAAGTAGGTAATCAATGCCGGACTGTAAGGATCACGTCATTAGTGGCATTAGTGACCGGTTTAGTGGCATTAGTGCAACAATATTTGATCGGAAGTACCATGAGACGTATAGATATTAATATATAAATATAATTATAACCACTCTAATACGGAAATAAAAATGAACACATGTTTCAGAAGAGGCATACGCCAGTCTTAACTTGAATACAGTATTTAGCTTTAATAAAACAAATTAACTGTAATGCGTACGAGTGGCTTTGCTAGTTAACAGAGCACATTGTAAATAATAGTATTAAAAAAAAGCAACAACAAATTACAAACGTGAAAGATTGCGCCAGTGTTTGTTTTTTCTCAAAGACTACTGAACGTATTTTAATGAAACTTTCCAGTCATATATCATACGAGTATACATCACAACGGGACATGCTATAATTTGTACGCATACAATGTGGCGGGCAGCAGCTAAGTGGTATATTAACGGGGTTTCATGGACATATAAAATATACGTTATTTTACAGATTTTAAACTAATAAATACTACGTTGGGATAGTACGCAGCGCTTCCCCAACCACAATACCTCGAATCTCCGACAATATTGACAAAGCATACCCCGACGTCAACTTAAATAGACTCGCAACCGGATTATCGATAAGTTGTCCGACAAACCCCAACAGGAGGTGGAAAAGGGAACAATAATTAAAGCGAGGCGCCCTGTAAATTATTTTAGCCCATTAGCACGACAGCTCAGACACAAATTAATCACGGGAATGACTTATAAGGCGTTTAGCACTTTGCGCCCGTAAACTGTTTGTAGTGAAGTTAGAGCAGATGCAACGAGCATACCTACAATGAAAACTGGTGTTTACTTTCAGAATTATCAACATTTAATTTTTTTAAGCGGGCTTTTTTTATGATATGCTATAAAATACCACCACCACAACCATATCAGCCGAAGGACGTCCACTGCTGGACATGTGCCTCCCCAATTTCATGGGGGGTAAATGCCATAATCGCCACGCTTGGCATGCGGGTTGGCGATCACAGTATCTCCACCGCACTTCTGGGATGCTGCTGCCCATTCCCCGGTGGTGTTGGTCGTAGTTTTAGGACATACCTGAGTCCTATACAATAAAAAAAGCATATTTTTGAGTTTCTTCTTAACTTAACGAAATGAGTATAAGGTTTTTTACTACTTGAAAATATTTTTTCCAGTGCATATAAACAAACGACAAAAATCAAGCACACCCACCAAGTAAGCATTATTGGAAAATTAGTACGAGTAAAATAATCTTGAAAGTGACATTGAAAACTGTTCTGCAATAATAATTCAGGTTGAAAGGAACAATGAATCAGTGGTTGGGCGTTGTAAGCCTCATTTACCTATTCACATTCGTATGAATTACTTTTACTTCAGAAATTGATATCTTACTTTTCCTGGCGCCGCAACCAAACGAGACGTGTCAATATAGACACGGCGAAATAACTCAAGTTCAAAGACAAATCACCCGCACGATATGGCGTCTGGCGTCATCTGTCACCATCGGAACTGTCAAACTGGCCTGCTAAATCGATCACGCGCGAACTAATATCCCAAGTTGGGCCGACAAGTCGTGCGAGTTTGACGACTAGTCGTCCAACTTATCGGCGAAAAGTTTTTATGTGCAACCGGCGAACAGCACACTTCGTTTTATTGGATGTTTCCGTGAAAGTTTGCTCTGTCGTCTTTTTAGGTGGACTGGCGACGTGATCTTTGAACAGTTTCTAAGTGCCGGTGTTATCTGACCAGAGCAAACTCGCTTTGAATTCACGTATTAGGAAAACAAAGAAATTATTATCCAATATCCCTGCTTACTTTAATCATAATATAAAATGACATATGGATAATTAAGAAGATTAACGCAATTTAGGTAATTTTATATCATATTTTCTTACTGTAAATAAAAAGCTTTACAAAAGTTTAAGAAATACAGAACGACAATCACCCGGCGATACTATAAGATTTCAACCAACGCTGAGCGGAAACAATATCAACCAATAACAATCTTAGCTGCCGCAATATACAGGCAAAGAAAAAAGACATTTTATATTTTTATATATCCCTGAACGAGCCGACAAAGCTTTCGTGTAAAGGTCCAGTGAATCTCGGGTTTCGTCGATGTTTGCCGAAGGATATCCCCGGACAAACGAGTTCGGGGCCGGCGATCTCCCGGGATCGCGCGTTTGGGGACACAATAGCGATGGAGACACCCTGATATCACGATATATTATTATCACTGTTGACACCGCATCATACTGGTCGTTTTTTGTCGCAAATTCAGCCTTTTGTTGCTGTAAAATATATCGCGCCCCCGAAAAGTGATTCTTTTCAGCGAAAATATGTGATATTGCTTTTAAGATTTTTCGTGTTTACTTTAGTGTGGTGTTAAGGAAGGATTGCTGTTGGTTTACTTTGTACTTAACGGAAAAGTTGATGGTTGATATGCCGGTAAAGACGAACGCAACTTCTCAAAATTGTTCACGTTGTCAGCAACGTTTGTGTGATATATTTGTCTTTTATTAAATCGATAACATCGAAATGCTGTTCAATAACGCTCGTTGTGCCGAATGAGGTAACGTGAAAGCGACCCTGCAAATTAACACAACTGGGAGCGTCGATATCATTACTCAGGTGCCAACCTGCCGGCTACCTTTCAATAGAATCTAATTGATATCGGTTGTAAAGTGTTAGGCTGCTTTTGATCATATTATATTACGGGTCTCGTTCTCGTTCAACTGAGATTGTATGTGCGGAGCGGAGTGTTAAATGAACATGTTTCTATATGGTATTCATTTGACTAAGATACGTAGGTACTGTTCATTAAACGCAGTACAAATATTTATATAAAGTTATAAAAAAACCGGCCAAGTGCGTATCGGACCACGCACAATAAGGGTTCCGTACCGACACCTCCTAATCTACATTTAAAACCACTATACAATACATTTAGTCACCAAAGGTCGTATCTTCATAGGAAACTTACGACACTCACGCCCTTTTGTTTTGGCAAGACAGTTTTTCAGCAATAACTCAAAAACTGTTAAACCTATCTTGTTCAAACCAAAAATCGTTGAAAGGATTTATTTAATGTACATCATCATGATTTTTTTTCATAATTTTAAACTTCATAGTTTGGAAATTAGAGGGGGGGGGGGGCACACTTTTACGACTTTGACAGCTAATATCTCACCAACGGTTGACTTCAATGAAATTTTTTTAGAAACCTCTTTCATTTTTGGAGGCCTATCAATAGATACCCCACACGCTTATGTACATTGAAAAAAAATATTTGACCCCCTGTTACATGTATGGGGTTTAATATTTTTTTCGTAATTACTCATCATATTTCTATAGCGGTTCATAACATACACCTTCACACCAAAATTCATAATTGCAGTGGTCATATTCTCTGAGTAAATCGGCTGTGACATACGGACGGATAGACAGACAGACATGACAAATCCATAAGGATTATTACGCGCGGTTTTAGCCGTAATGCTATTTTACCGCGCGAATTATTTACTTTCATGTCAAAATTTTAGACTAAATTGTACTGTGGTAAAAGCGACCAAAAAGCTAGCATGTAGGTATTCCACCTCGTTCGGCACACAAAGGATGTTTGCAAATCTCTTAGGGTAAACACGCTAGTGATCGGATCACTGGAGCCTTGTCGGCTTGCGTAGATCACTGATAGTACGCACGTTTCTCAGAGTCATGACTCAGTGCGTTTTGTGTGTGTATAGTATAATGTTACCTACATTACTAAAGCCCCGAATACTAATAATAGTATTGTTTTTATTATTTCCATTTCCAATTGTTATAAAGATTTTGGTGTTATGTGGAGTTAACGTATTTTTATTTTTATATCCGGAGTTACGTATGCAGTAATACATAAATAACAAAATAAGAAAAGGTTAGCTGGAAGAGATCTATTAAAGGGATAAGCTCGCCTTTGTATAAATATCTAAAATTAAGTTTATTTTCTGATATCCACTTGATTTGTGCAATAAAGTGTTGACTACTGCTACTAACAGGATCTATCTAAAATTCTAAGTCTTCTCCTGAACGAATATGTAGAACCCACGATAAATAAATTGCATTATGATTAAATACAGTAAAACCACCTTTTTAATAGTAATCGTCTTTCTGTCGCTGTCGCACTCACTCTTGCAGATAACAGTATATTATCGACAAAAACGAATTGCTTCTAATGTACTAGATATTCACTAATCACCTTTTACGTAATTTGCAGAAATTCATATTTGTTTTACAATGTATGCACAGACAATAAAGCTTATAACAATCCGACATGATGGTAGTGAAAGTTCAGAACTATAAATTGGATATGAGAATAGAAGTAATGGATTTTAACGTGGGATTACATTTCACTTACAGTATACTGGACTTTATGAGTTATTAATTCAGCGGATATGAAGAAAAATCATGTAAATTCTAAATTTTATTTAACTTGATTAAGTAACGTGTCACATATACGTTAGGGAGACCGAACTGTCATTTTTAGTATACACCATGTCCAATATATTCGAATACACTTGTTTTAGCACTGATTTTAAAAAACTTAGACTACTCTCAGACATTTTTGTCATTGTAGTTTAAAGTTTATATTGTCATGAATAAATAACGATATTTTAAAAATATTTAGCTAAAGTCGTTCGCTTTTAATCCATAAATAAGTGTCGGGAACCTTTTATCTCAAAATATCTTAAACACGATAGCCCTAGTGCAATTTTCGCGGTATTGAAACTTTTTGGAATTAAGTGTAATCTAGTGTATACTGTAATTAGAAGATACAAGGAGACCTCCTAGTTAGAAGGCCGCAAGAGATCTGGTCGCCCGCGTTCAGTAAGAATGGATAGGATCGTGAGAATTGTGAGAGAGCGTGTCCGCCGGAAAAAGCACCGTTCGATCCGAAAATTAGCTGCAGACTTAAAGATTTCAAGAGGATCAATAACAACATCATGAGAGCAGACCTCGGGGGTCACGCTTACTAGAAAAGAAAAGTACACGGCATTTCCAAAGCTACAAAGAAAAAAAAAACGATCAAACACTATACTTTCCTGGCACGCAGAGGATGAATTCGTTTTTGCGGACGATAAACTCTTCGTATTAAGCAATCTTACAATGCTCAAAATGGTCATTTGTGGGCAGCAAGACGGAGCTCCATCCCACACTGCAAACTTAGTTCAAGCTTGGTGTCAGGCCAATTTAACGGATTTCTTACCAAAAATGAATGGCCCCTAAGTTCTCCGGATTTAAATGTACTGAAATTTTTGTATGGTCGTACTCGTACATGCATGCTCTCAAAACTGAATAACTACTAAATTAAGAATTTGGAGCATTTAAAAAAAGTTGACGTACAAATTTGAGACGAAATGCCGATGGAGGCAGTGCGTGCCGCGAGTGACGGATTCGAAAAACGTTTGAAGCTGGTGGAGTCATCCCAAAACATTTATTATGAATATTGTATATTATCTATAGAATATCTTTCATGAAATATAGTTTTTATTGCATTTGTTATAAGAACTTTGTTTAAATGAGAGTTTGAAACTGTATTCGAACTTATTAGACACGGTGTAGAAAATGACATTTTCATCTGCCCTATGCACGCTGGAAAACGTTAAGGAATCACCCCCCTTTTCATTAATTAATTCATTTATTTTCTTAGCAGTCAAACTTTATTTTAGTTGAATTGAAAACCTTCTGTACGTAAGTAGGTACTGTGTACTCGTAAGCGATGAGACAAACCAGCTGATAATAATTGAGTCGTTCCAACACCCTAGTGTGACGTATCCCATTAACTTAATTAAAAAATCCTTGATCACGTTTGATCCCCAGCATTCCAGGCACGGGCCCTTCTGACCCGTGGCGTGCTTCATTGCCCGCGCATATTAGATCACCTCGTGTAATCGGGTCAAGTGCCTTAATTGTCTGCGGTCATATGCAAGGAGCAGCCGGTAATAATTTACTCAAGCCATGGATCGAGACACGCTTGACTTTAATGTTCAGTACAATGTAAGACGTTTAACGTTCGGTTGTTTCAAACTATATCGCTACGGTTGTAAAAATCTGATTGTAGTAATGTCAAGTTCATCAGTTTTCTCCGGGGTGACAGCGGGGGGTGCAATATATAATAACATTTTCCGGCATACAAAGAAAATATGATTGACGCTACTCGCCCTTAGGCTGGGTTTAAACAACAAAGGTCTGTTAATTAGACCTCATGTCATATTCAATGTTAAACTCATACGTGTTGTAACATAAATTATCGTCAAATGATCTAAAATCAAGCCTAAGCTTGAGTTCTTCAAGCGGCTTAATAAACGTATAACACTCAAGTTATCACTTGACGAATCCTAACCCCAATAAAGTCTAGTTTGTGATGAAAGTACATTACTACTGTCATTTCGGCAAAACTAGTAGTTACCTATGTCATCATCTCAGGTTGATGCAGACGAACCTTAAACTCCTTTTAAATAGAAATCTGACAACCTTCAGACGAGGATGACAGAGCAAGATAGCACTGGAACTATGAAGAGAAAATTCTGCGGCCAACTGATTTATTCAGTATCAGCCCAGCTAGTATGATAGCTTATACCGTCACGTTAAATAGCCAAAATGTACTGAAACGTCACATAAAACGTGACGGTATAAGCTATCATACTAGCCGGGCAGATTACTGTGCTAAATAAATATTATGGGAAAATATTTTTTTACACAAATCGAACTACTTCTATAGTTAACTCAATAAGGCTTGTGTAATAGGTACTAGAGGACGATATATTTAATAGACATATACTTAAGTACATAGGAAACATCCAAGTCCCAGGAACAAATGTTTCTGCTCACCACAGAAACCAAAATCATTACCGGGATTCCAACACGGGACCTCCAGCTTCGAAGGCAGTATCACTACCAACTAGGCTAAACAGGCCGACAACATGAAAGAGTTTTCTGCCACGACTGTTTATTTATCAATAAATGAGGTAAAGCAAGACTTCACAACTCATCTATCGTATTTATGTGTTTTCGACACACACAGTCGTGTTTTCAAAGTTAAATTACGCAAGGTTTGAGCGTGTTAATTGTAGAACCATAATTGATTTTATAAGCGATCTTTAATTTCATTTACGAGGAAGAAAGTAGATGTTTTCTCATATAAAGACACGCACATCTTTCTCTTAATTAATATTTATTACACGTTGCGGGCTCGTGCGAAGAACAAATACAGAGGGAGCACGTTGTTACAATACTCCACTTGTTTTCTTGCTCGGTCTTCCAGTTTTCGGGCAGTGCTGCTGTTGATTGAAAAAGTCGTTGTTATTTAATCCTACGGAAAATTGTCCGTTAGGTTAAGTCATTTAACCTAACAAAAAAAGGAAAACCTTCAGACGATTCAAAAAAAGAGAAAACTATAGATACAATTTTGAATCCTTATATTAAAACATCACCAGCAGGCTACTGGGCTCAAAGCCACAATCTTAATCAAATAAGGGACGATCCTAGGATAGGTATTGCTTTTGTTTCATGTCCCTGCAATTCTAATTTTGAAAGGAAATGGAATAAAAGCGGGGGTACCCCTATAATATCACGTTTAGAATCTCGATCTTGATCTATTCTCACAGAGACTTAAAATTATAGAAAACGGATGACTGATAACTGCTACCACTTCGATACGAGAACTCAATCTAATTGCACAATCAATTAACTATACGACGGTCATACATATTAATATAACGCATTTAATCGCCTAACGAACCGTGTGCATCGCACATTAGCGGTCTAATGTGCAAACATATCGTACCTGACATTAGCCGGCTGGTTAGAAATTATCCGTTAGTAACAATTGTCGTGATGATGGAGGAGAGCTAATAATCGGTATCTAGGATTCAATGGACTAAATGAATGAATATTGTGCATTGCACCTAATCTGTGAACTTTTGTATGCCTACCGGATCAAAATAGTATTTTTTACAATTTTTTACAAATTAAATACGTTGATTTTGAGAAATGATGAATATAGCCCGTAGCATATTCATATTTTTTAAGTTAAAGTTGATTCTCATGAAATTGCGAGACAATCCCATAAATCGACCTAGTCCCAAACTAAGCAAAGCTTTTACTATGGGTACTATGACGATACACAACACTAAATAACAAAAATACAACAACTTGTTTATTACCAAAAAATATAAAAACACAGTTAAATAAGTTAAGTTACATATTTATTTATATAGGTAAATACATACTAAATATGTACATAGAAAAAAATCAAGACCTGGGATGAAATATTCGTGCTAATTACAAATAAATATCCGTGCCGGGATTCGAACCTGGGACCTCCGGCTTCGTAGGCAGGGTCACTACCAATTAAGCCAGAGTGGTCGTCGATTCTCCTTAAATATTACTAACATTGTAAAATATACTAAACCTTCCTAAGTAACTAATTACTGCCAAAATTAATATTTCTATGGCTGGCTATTCTATGTTGTTATATTGGTCGTCCTACGAAACGAAACAGAAATAAATTACAGTTAATTAAATTTGTAATATTAACTTTGAGATGCAAACATTCATACTCGTAACTCTTAATAGGCTTTCAGCATTAAGAAGTTTATAAATTAAGTTCTTATTGGATTGTTTATTCTTGTACTAATAAATTATATTTTATTTGTTTCAGGTAAGGAGTAGTCAGGTAGTTTAGGAGGATACCTAAACTATGACAAGATATAAATACCACACATCATACATACCGACGGCAACGTTTGTAAGTAATTCAGCTGCTTAGTCCGGCCCCTGGCGAAGCAAAAAATCCCATTCATAAAAGATCTCCGTATTATTCCAAGACGTATTCACAAAGTTATGTGCCCGAAAGGAATGAAGAGGAATGTTCTATGTTGAGCAAAGAAAAAAATTGTATTTGCGGGCCGTAGATCAAAACAGCGGTCGTTTTCCTTGACTCTGGAAAAATATTAAAATATCGGACCTTAGGGGGAACACACGATGTTAGGAAAGATGAGGCGGGCTCAATTTTGTCGATTCGATGTCCCCATTCCGTTTGCTGAATTCGTAATGGCGCCGAAGGCTGGCTCGCGTCGTAATCGCGCCGTTTTTGTATTTAATCCGCGTCTACCCCCGCCGAGACCCGCCGACCGAACTGGAATATAACACGTAACACGATTTTAATTGGTATTTAAGCGGCTAGGCCAGAATACTAATTTAATTAGGGGAGTTAGGACTGAGCACAGTTATATTTACAAAGGGTTTTAATCTGTTTCGCAAGCGATCTGAACTTTATAAATTAGTATGGACATTGGTCAAGTAAAAAACTCGCCAGCAAAAATAATCGTAAAAATTAAATTGAATAAAATAACAGCAGTAGGATACAACTATCCTTGAAATTCGGAAGTTCTGGGTTCCGATTCTACTAGTATTAATGGCAAGAGAACTGCCTATCGCCATGTTTGTGTAATTCTCATTTTGAAATACAGTAGGGATATCCCTATATATAGGTATACGGCATACCGATAATATTTCATTTTAAATCTCGAATCTGCTCCTTTAATTTCATAATTTTACTCTATAAAACGTAAAACACAGTTTAATCCAACGTGAAAGTTTGCCACGACCAAACCCCATTCCCTTCATTTTGACTAATAGTAGGCACAAAGTACGACAAATGACGGTCCATTAGACCTCCAATTAGTAATAATCCGTTCCTTAATTACGGCTTAGTGTCATCGATCGATTCTCTTCAGATAATAACTCCCAGTGCCCAAACAAATGGATGAGCTCCCTTCGTGAGAAAAATCGTTCCCCAATTGTGTAAGGATACAATTACTTAGCTATTAAGGATGCCTCAGTCGGCAATGTGTTTGTATTGTTACGTTAAACGTCCTTGGGCTATATTCAGGATGTTTTAATAATGACTTTTCATTTGGCGATGTCAGTGAAGTGAAGTGGTTTTATTGATAGCATTGAGATGTCACAAGTCATGACAGTGTGACTGACTCCCAAGATACGCCATATTATTATGCCTCAATCATACAAGCGGTCTTCAAGACGTCGTGAATATGGCCTCTGATCTATTGGGTCAAATCTCGATTGAAATATTTATCCTGCTATTGTATATCTTTCTTTTTCTATACTTCTATTATATGTTAATGATAATAATACGGCATTTCAGTGATAGTCAAATCAGCAACTTTTTACTACACCTCATAAACGCTCGGTTAATATGAAGTTGTAAACGTGCCTAATGACGCCACAATTTCCTATGGTGAAAATGCGTCCTTATTTTCATGTTTATGTATTCAAAAATCTTTAAAATTGCATAAATAAGCTGAAGTTTGATTTTTCCGAGAATTTACGTATGATTTCCTTATTGGTGTACAAAATATATATTTTAGCGTCGTGAAAACCTATTACAGTTATTACGGGTATGCTTGTATACATAGTAGAATTTTATTTAAAACATTTGAACACTATGAGCATTAGTTAAGTTTGTTACCAGTCACTGATCCAAAACGAATACGTTTATTTAGATTAGATGAACTTCCAACATGCAAGTTGTGTTTCACGAACACATTTAGTGAAATTGTAAATAGTGCGATATTAATTAAATAGTGCCACTTGAGGCTGAACATTAATTATTCCAAATTAATGTACCAGTGTCGAGGGCGGCGCTGTCAATTACGAGTGGCTTCCATTAATTCGGCTGACTATGTATGGTTGGCTTCAAAATATGTTTATAAACTGCACTATACTTACACTGCCTATACTAAACTATTCTATATTTAAGTGATCAGTGGCGATAGGATACCATCACTCATCAGTAAACATATAAATAACTAAGCAGTTGACCTTTCAAACCACTCAATCGTACTTGTCGATGAAATCAACAGTATCAAATAACATTAATCCGAATTTCGGAATCCGAAATCAACATGCTGTCTCTTTATTTTTTTCGTCGTAACTTTAAGTAATGCAACTAAGGAAATAATATAATGAAGGTAGATACACACTATATAAGAAAACCCAACGAAGATAAGGTCCTCGCCGTAAACCTCGAGTGTAAAGTTTTAAATTTGTAGTATAGTCTGCCAGGAATCTTATTAACAATGATGTTCGTTAAACAAGTGGATTTTACGAGGAGATTCTAACAAAGGCAGCTCTGAAAAAATAAAACCTTATACTGTTCACGTGCCCGCAGTAAATAAACCACACAGTTCACAGTGTTTTCCAATAAAACGGGAAAGCTTATATATTTATTTTTGTCAATATAAGTCGTTGGTGTTTGCTTCTTATCCTAATTTTGTAAATAACGTTGTATAAGTACAAGCTTAAATGGGAGCGGTGTGGCAGTGGAGTTGTAAATAATTGTTATGAATCTTCCGTGTGTACTTAAATTCTTTTTTAATAATGCATAAGTAATATAATAGACAAGCCTTAATAAGCAAAGAAAGGTTAATTCATTAGATCTTGAAGTCCACATGAAATAATAAAAATGCGCTTTCACTGCCATCATTTCTCTTGCCAGTGGTTTCTCTATCGGTAGGCTTTTGGCAACTACGGATACGTACATAAGATTAGCATGTTCGCCCTATACGGTCTGGCCCCTATAAACATCGTGATTAAGTGAGTGAGAGACCGGTTTCTCGATCTAAATCCAGGAAGATCTAGTTTTCCCTCTTACTTTGAAGGTCAGATCACTTTTGTAAAACTAGGCCCTACTACAAATCTTGAGGTTAGGTGGCAAAGCGGACCCTTGACTCCTTTAGGAAATAACCCGGAAAATGCTGTGATTACGATGACCTACTGTCTTCAAAGAAAAGGAAATGAGATGATCATCTTGCCTAAATGCTTGACTGCTGTCTCTTGTTTGACTGCGTCGTAGTTGCGAATGTAATTGATCGTCGTAGCCGCGGCAAGATAATTCCGCGGCGAGTGACGTGAGCCGCATTGTTTGCGCCTCCAGTCTTTTATTGCGTACTTAATCCCTGCTACTCGCAATACTCGTCCGTTCCCGGGGACGGCGAAATGCTGAACTCACGCAGCATTTAATAAGTGACACAGGCCTTTACATTTTTGGCGGTAATAGTCACGTTAAGCTTGCGTCTTTCTTGTCGCTTAGTATAGTTTTTGCCTAGGTATTTAATGTGGGGTATTAACGTACTGAGCTTAGTTCGCGTTCTACCAAATAGGTAGAGATTTAGTTTACAGTTGAAATTCATAATTGTATGGATACATATTAGAGTTTGTATAAGAATTTTCGTCCAAGATCACTCCGTACAGTTTTGAAGTTAAATTTCAGATAACGCCATACGTATATCAGTTCAGTCAAATCCTCAAGAGTTTTCTCAGAGATTTGAAGATTAAGTACGGATTTGACCAAATAGGAATACCTACGTAAGGATTAAATCAGATGTTGAAAGTCAAATTTGAATTGACTAATCTTCTAATAAACTTTATTCATGTTTGGTTGTTTCCTACCGAAGATTCAGTCTTCATTACTGGTTTGTCTGACCTGGTTTTAGTATCTGTTGTTATACGAGTATATATATGAGGTTAATATAAGTCGAAACCCCACCAATATGATAAAATATTCGACCGATAACAAACGACGGCCGAATAAAATATGGCCGCGGAATATTAAATTAGATAACGTCACGATTTAGCGACACGATAAAACAATAACACGTCGACCCTGCTAATTATTCGATCCATCAATCATTTTGTGTCCCGCCTAACCCTCGGCCCTTGTTTAGCCAACGTGAATTGGAACAATCGTCTTTGGGCCTGAATGTAAAGTTGCGCCGATTGAATTAATTCTATTGCTCTGTTCCGTCTGCCGTAACAAATGTTAAGTTTAACATTCCACTTGCGGTGCCCTTTTATACAGTTTATGGCCTCCTAGTTTACGCAAAGTACATGCCTTTTTTTATGCGTTACTTTAGCGTTTTTCCGACCGATAAGAAGATTTTTTTGTTTATATACACTGAAGAAAAGAAAAACAAGTACCTATAGATTACGAAAAATAAGACAGCTGTCATTCCAGTATAAATAATGTCATCATACGTCAAAAAACATTTAATTTCTCGTAATCTATATCTATTTCTTATCAGACTATCACAGTCGCCGTGTGTCAACCAATCCCTTCAAATCCAAACATTGATTTCCATTTTAGGCTAATATATGAGATAATTGGTATAGGGTAGTACCTAAGCTTAATTTATTTATTTATTTCATAAGATTACACAGTTTTACAGGATTTAAGCCTAAGACACTGCGAAATTCATAACAGAAAACTTTCTTAATACCTTGAATCCAAGCTCGGTTCAAAGATATATAATCCCTAGAGTTAAAATATTACAAAAGACGGTCGCTTATCCATCGCCTCACAGAACTTCATGCACTCTGCACATATAACCATCCAACTACTTGCAAAAATATCACAGTCCGGTGCTGATGCATCTCATTGATGTATTGGAGACCGCGTACAAGTGGAGACATTCTATGGGACACGGTGCATGTCTTAGGTACTGCTAGAAGAGGATAATGGCGGGGTCGGATATTGACTTTCAGTTGTGATAGTGAACGGACAAGCAAGCGTACTATCTGCGCGACTAAATCTGGACACTCCGAATTCCCTCGCAAAACTCTAGCAGCACAAGTCATAAGTCCATAGTTTCACCTTACCACGAGTGAGTTAAATCCCAAAACTCCAAGCAGGAATTTTGAGGGGTACAAAAAGGGATAGTAGCCATACAACTTCTTATACAGGAATCTTAAGAAAGCTTTCTGGATTTTCTCAAGATGCAAGGCGTATGTGACCTCATGCGGATTCCAAACAACGGAGGCTGCCTCCAATTTGCTTCTAACGAGCGCTGTATAAACTAATTTTATGGCCCTCTGATCACAAAAATCCCTGGTATTTCGAGTGACAAAACCCAACCTTCGGTAGCAATCAGTAGCTAATGCTTTCATGTGATCGTGAAAGTTGAGCTGATTGTCAAAAACGACGCCTAAGTCTCGGATAAACGGGACGCGAACTATGGGCTCCGACCCCAGTCTGTATTCGGCATGGAAGGGACTACGGGCACGGCTAAAAGTTATGACGGAACACTTCACTGAGTTAAAAAGGAGTTTGTTGGTAATGCTGCACTGATGAATACAGTCAATGTCTTCTGTCTTAAACTAGCTTTAAATCGTCAGCATAGAGCAGGCATTTAGCATACCTAGTGACTGATGCCAAGTCGTTGACCATAATCCTAAAGAGAAACGGACCTAGTATAGAACCTTGACTCACTCCTGAGCAGGTGTGATAGGGTTCGAACACAAAGCATCCGTGCTGAACATATTGCTGTCTACCGCGCAGATAACTGGCAAAAAATCGAAGCAGCTTGGGTGAGAAACCGATGCTACAGAGCTTACTCAGGAGTATGTCATTATCTACGCGGTCAAATGCTTTTTTGAAATCGAAGTACAAGACATCAACTTGTATGCCATTATCCAGGTGCTCCGAAATGGAGTCAACCAGAGTCAGAAGGTTTGTTTCCACGGAACGCTTCGGTCTGAAACCATGTTGAGAATCACAAAGGTGAGGTTTCACTTGAGGAACTAGAATTCTATTTAAGGTAGACTCAAACAATTTGGCCATAGAAGAGAGAATAGCTATGGGCCGATAATTCTCTACGTTGGCCGTATCGTTTTACTTAGGAATGGGGCGTACTCGTGTAATCTTCTACTGACGTGGATATTCCCCAGTACTAAGGATTAGGTTGAAAATATGCAGGAACGGCCAAATTAGCCATTCCTTACAACCCTTCAAGATAAATGCAGGTAAGCAGTCAGGCCCTGGAGAGCTACGAGGTTTTAGACGAGCTATGCATATATCAACATCTCTGAGAGATATATTATCTGCATGTATATAATTGGAATTACGTGTCAGATCATCCCTGACGGTCTTTCCATGATCCAGGGCAGGGACGCTCGGGAGAAAAACACTTGAGAAAAAGTCCGAGAAAGCTTTAGCCGCATCAGCGCCTTCATGGGTCTTACCTTCATAGATAACCTGCGCTTCAAACCCACCTCTGGATTTTAGACTACTTACATGTTGCCAAAAAGCCCGGGGATCGCAAGTAATTTTGGTCTGAATTCGACTCATGTAATCTTTATAAGCCAATGTCATTTCCAATTTTATAACCGCCCTAAGCCTGGAGAAGATCCCATAAGCGTTACTATCTCCACTACGTTTCCACTCACGATGCAGTTTAGCTTTCCGCTGAATGTTTTTTATTATGTCTGCAGTAAACCATACCGGGTAGCATCTGCTTGGCTTGCTATACCTTACTTTTCTGGGTACGCATTCATTGAAAATGCTATATATAATTTCGTAAAAAGATTCCACCGCTGCGTTCACATCACAGCTGTCCAGTACCCCGCTCCAGGACACTTCAGAAATTAATTGGTAAAGAAGATCGAAGTTACCTTTGGAGAAATTCCAATCGAACTTTGAATCAACGTTGCTAGGTTGGACCCTAGCCATATTGTCCGGCGTGTCTACTATTGGAATAGAGATCTCTAACGGAGGATGGTAAGAATCGGGTCGCGGAACCAGTCCCCCCTCTTTTTCCTCAGTGACGTAAACACCACGGGAACGATTTCGCACCAGCACCACATCTAACACTCCTCCGTGCGCATTTAAAACTTCATTCATCTCTAACAAATTACAAACAGTGGTAAAATAGCAATAGTAACCGAGAATATTAACAGAAGTGTACTTTTCATTCAGATTAAGGTCACCAACTACTATTACAGTACCACCAATAGAGTCAATAAATGATTCCACTTTTTGAAAAAATTGCATATACCTATAATCCGAGGCATTAGGTGGAATATATACGACGCACAAATGGAACATTGCGTTTCCCACGGTGAAAGATGTCCACAGGTCTTCTTCATCGGCTGTCTCGAACTCACATCTACGTCGTATAGTGATACCGGGTCGAGCAGCCACTAATACTCCGCCGCCTTTCCGACCATCACTCCGATCCCGGCGTAAAACGCTCCAATCGCTGCCAACCAGTTCTGAGTCTTCAACTGATAGTGGCAACCACGATTCAGTAACAGCCACAATGTCACATTCGTGAGCCAGAATGCTGTGTCTAAAACTTTTCAATTTGGTATTAAGGCCTCTAACATTTTGATAAGCAATGTTGATATAAGGGACATGCACGTAGCGGTCGTAGTGCTTCCTATTGTTGTGCACTTTGTCTACGAAATGACCACATTTTGACCCTAGCATTCTCAGGCCACACTTCTGCCGATACACATTTCTCATAATATGGCACCGGGACACCCAGTTTGTAGGACTTGTAGCTTCCTTTGGACTTTAGCTCCTCCACTGTGCACGTCCCTCCTTGACAAAGTTGCTGCAGGTACTGAAGGACGTCCTCAGCGTTCGACACCATATTCCATAAGTGGATGGATATATTTACGTGCCTCAACCGCTTTGAGGCTAGTGACATCCGGGCCTGCGGTACAACGAATAGACGTCAGGTGCCTCTGCTTCTTTGGACTCTTTGGTTTCGGTTGCTTCCACTCACCAGTTGTAGTATCTTCCTTATCATTCGCCAAAGCTTCGCCTTGTTGTTCATTCACTTGCAGGCATGTAGTGCTACCGGCCATAGGGGACGCAACTGGATGATCTTCATTAACTGTTCCCGCCAAGGGGCTGCTTGATTTAGCGCTTGTCAAAGCAACTGGCTCTATTCCACTACTACTCCCTTTGTCACTGTTACGCTTCGATTGACGTGCTTTTTTTGCCTTACGCGATTTTCTAACAAGGCCAGGTGGTAATTAAACTGTCCCTAGTAAACTGAAACTGTAAACTATAACCTTAGGCTGAGGGGCTCCTAGTATCTTGATATAAAGTAGTGAGTATATTGATGTAAAGTTAGAACTTACCGCTATATCGAAATGCTGAAGTGTTTGTGCGAGAACGCCACTATGTCAGTCCGACTCCAGGACCAGAGCTCAAAGCCTATTCCGTTGCAGCGGGGAGTCAGGCAAGGAGATTTTCTCCTAAACTGTTCTCCGCTGCACTGGAGGATGTTTTCAAGACTCTGGACTGGAGAAGGCTAGGCATCAACATAAACGGCGACTATCTCACTCACCTTCGGTTTGCTGACGATATAGTAGTCTTGGCTGAGACCATGAAGGATTTAAGTACAATGCTCAATGACCTCAGTAAAGCCTCCGAGCGAGTTGGTCTAAGGATGAACATGGACAAGACGAAGATCATGTCAAATGTCCATGTCGATGTCGCACCAACTCCCTTAACAATCGGACACGCTTGAAGTTGTAGACGATTATATATACCTAGGACAGACTGTCCAGTTAGGTAGGTCCAACTTCGAGAAAGAGGTTAATCGTCGAATCCGACTCGGCTGGGCAGCGTTCGGGAAGCTACGTCACATCTTTTCGTCCAATATTTCGCAGTGTCTCAAGACGAAAGTCTTTGACCAGTGTGTGTTGTCAGTGATGACATATGGCACTGAAACGTGGTCGCTTACTATGGGCCTCATAAGAAGGCTCAAAGTCACCCAAAGGGCAATGGAGAGAGCTATGTTGGGAGTTTCTCTGCGTGATCGCATCAGGAATGAGGCCATCCGCAGCAGAACCAAAGTGACCGATATAGCCCTCCGAATCGCTAAACTTAAGTGGCATTGGGCGGGGCACATAGCACGTAGAGCCGATGGCCGTTGGGGCGGAAAGGTTCTCGAGTGGCGACCACGTACCGGAAGGCGTAGCGTGGGCAGGCCCCCCACACGGTGGACTGATGACCTGGTGAAGGTCGCGGGTGTCCGCTGGATGCGGGTGGTGCAGGACCGGTCATTGTGGAAGTCTTTGGGGAAGGCCTATGTCCAGCAGTGGACGTTTTTCGGCTGACATGATGATGATGAAAGTTAGAACTTATATTTACTTACTAAATTGTTTTTGAATTTTTACTAACCCTAGATCATACTCAGACCGCTTACGTGCAGCCACCCTCTAATGAAAGATTAAATAATTTATTTACTTGGTTAATTTTGCCACTAAGATAGATTTCTTGCTTGTTAAACCTCCCGAGCCCGACTTTGCTAATTTGGCCCGGCTTAGCGCCGACTGGTTAGCTCCCCTTGTTAATGCTGTACGTAATTCTACTGTCCTACTAAAATAGACGTAAACGCCTTGATATTCACAAGACACTTAAGGCCTTTCGTAATAAATTGCAATTTAGTCCAGTGTTTAGCGCCATATTTTGAAGCAACTAGCGGGAACTTAGAGGAAACTGTGAGCATCTAATTACACAGTATCGGTTAATAACGGGTACTAAATTTCACTAATTTAAGCATAAGCAAATATAGATTATTTAACCGGTTAAATAGTTAAATATAGATTGTTCACTGAATAAATTCAAAAAATTTCACAACTCATTCAGTTTGTATAAATATAAAAGTGCGTGTAAATATTTAGTTACTTCGACACTCTCGATATCGCTAGGGTCCATATAGGCTACGGTGTCTGCTTACCATTAAAAGCAGGCCGTCAGCTTGTTTGCCATCGTCGCTATAATAAAAGATGTCTGCTGATACTTCAGAACTATTTTGCGACATTTCCGAAATGTCGGCATTTTTTTTTCGTTTTAGGTACTATGTTTGAAATGCTCAATATTTCGTGGTCATCGCCTAACTACCACTAACGCTCTTATGCAACAGTGTGCGCATAAACCAACACAATTCACTCTTTCACAAATTATACCTGTGATTTGTAAGTTCTTTAAAAATTACATACTCAGCACCAGCAGGTTCAGAACAAGCATTTTTTCATGTTATCACGTAACATATTTTGTTGTCTGTTGGGTAGAGGTACATTTTTTGCGGAGCGTACGTTACGCTCCCGCCGTGGTTTTCATGAATTATTACCGAGGGTTTATCCCTGATAAAATTAAATTCGGCAGCCACCGCCTCGGAATTACGCTCGCTAAATTACCGGTCATTGTGAAACCACACCATTGTTGTTATCCCGATGATGATTGCGATGCCAAATAATGAATATTGATTTTCATACAGTTTTCCAGATTGTTACGTTCTTTATTGGATTTGTCTCGGTTTGTGAACACTGTTGCTGCCGTGTGTTTGTCACTTACGAAGTGTTTTAGGTACTATTTTTAATATTATTTAAGTACGTACTTTAACTTATGTCGAGACCGGAATGTTTGAACGTCCAATATATTTGAATATTGTGGGATAGCCAATAACAATTTTTGAAAGTTTTCACATACAAAAGTAGACGCAGTTTTTTAGGAAACTTCTTAAAACGGAGTTTGATAATCCGAGCTCTTAAAGCCGTTGTCTTTGTCAGATAGTGAGCGACCCGCCAGGAGGTAAGCGATCACTATAACCTATGGACGCTTCCAACGCCAGGTTTATCACATACCCGTTAGCGACCCTTTAAAAAGTTATAGGTACACTCGTTTCTTGAAGAACCAACCCCATGGTGTATCTCCTCGCTTGTTGCTTGTTCCACAACCAAGTTGAATTGTAATAGATCACGATTGTGATTACAACTCGGTGTCACATATGCGCTACCGGTCTGCCAAATTTTACGAAATACCTATATATTTGAATGTGATGTCATCGTTAGTTTAAATATATACATTCATTTAATTATAAATGTATGAAAAATATATGTTTATTATTTAAGCACGTAGTACTAAATACGTAGGTTAGCAAGCAGTTAGCTAAATTTAATAAGACTGTAAGTAAGGTACCGGAGTGGTAGCTTTTCCTTATCTCCTTCCTTTAATCTCCTGAATCCCCATCTGTAGGCAGTTTGCCACGTTTTCGAGGCCAGTTTAATGCTGGGTATGAAGTTTCAGACCGTTACCAGTAAGTTGTTAATATTTCGGTCGCAGTAATGCTATGTGTCGGCCGGAGACTCGATTCCGAAACTGTGTGACAATTACAGTAATGTGTTACTCATAAAGTAAATTGTGCGGAAGTTCGTGCGAGCTAGTGAATGCGCTGAACACATCTGTGGCGTCGGCTTAAATTATTGAGTATTGTTAAATCGTTTGAATTCTTGCTAGGTTGAAAATAAAAAGTAAAACATACTGGATCAAAAGGAGCAGAATTATTTAGACGCGTTTGTAATTCTAAAATTAATAATTCACCCCGAGTTTCTAATGAGGCACATAATAGCCCATTATTATTTGCGCAAGTTCACATGTCGAGTTTCAGAAACTTCCAATGTTCTATCGCGCCTGTACCTGCGACGAATGTAGAAAGTTTCTTTTTAAAGTCTCACTCGCTTTGGGCTGGAGTAATGGGGGGAATAAGTCGGCGTTCCTCGCGCCTAATTTGGCAACCCGACGCGCGGAATTTATGGGGGTGGGGCCTCTACAGCTTGAAATATTCGAAGGCTCCACTCGGCCGTGAGTTATGAATGAATCCCGTTAAAGAACCCGGAAAATTCCTAACGGCATGCGGCCCGCCACGCGCCTGACCCACCGATCGGGATTATTGTTTTCTGATTTAGGTGACAACCGCCCGTCCGTCTCCGTCAGCTCCGCTTTTAATAAATCCCGGACTCAAACCCGACGACTGACAAATTGTTATGCGCATAATACACGAGCACCATTAAGCCACGTCGCCTTTCAAGTTTAAATGCAATTTTAATAAGTTGTAAATTGCGTACGCAGAACCTACAAGATTAAATCAAATATAACTTTGCCCCACGTGCCAGGGTCGTTTCAGGGCGCTCTGCTCAGCATTATGTGGGAATTTAAGAGCCATTACCTCGCAAGTTAAAGGAAATTTAAATTCCCTCCGGTTTTGAGAAAACTAGTACGGGATCAAAATTTTAATTTTCAATTTAAAGTCCGCGCTTGTGGAAAGAAGGCAGGGACGTTTTTATGGAAAATACGGTTAGAAAATTATGCGCAAACAATCGGCTATTCTGAAAGCAGGGAAAAAACAGAGATTGAATGTGCACAACATCGGCAACAGGCGCGCTGGTCGAATCCAAATCTGTATGATTTATGCGCAGCAATCGGTCGCGACGGGCCCGGTGGTCTTCCTGCCTTTTTTCGCCATTTCCATGCCTGCCTCGTATACTAGTCCAAAGCGGATTCTATTTTTAAAAGAGCAATAAATTCAAATGAAAAATCTCAAATCTTTACGGCTTCACCTCCCTTCACAGCCCCGTCTGGCCGTTATTGTAAATCCCTATGAAATATCACTGTTAAAATTAATTCAACTTGCGGAACAGTTAACTAATGTAGCAAAGCAGTTTAAAGTCTGAAGACAAAGTCGACCGGAAAACTTGTCCGCAGTTAGTGTCGGGTAATAAATAACAGGAGTTGACTAAAAATATGTCCGGAGCGGCGCGGAGGGCGGCTCGAGGCCCTCTCTCACCGAGGCTTAGACAGCTCCTTATTACTCACACACTCAAAACTACAAATTGAATTTCCACTTGTGTGAATATTTTAATGCCTACTGTTGACTTTAAAACGCTGGGTCGGTACTGCGCCGCTTCGAAATGTAAACACGCAGTTTTCATGAAAGTTGGGACTACTATTAATGGAAACTGCGGCTCGCCAAAATGGGGAGTGATTTTGAATGTTTCAATTAACTTCGCTTATTAAGGCGAGCATAGTATAATTAACCCGATTATAAAGCATTTTAGCTATCTGTATAAAAAGTCATTAAATAATTAAATATGACTGTCTCGTATTTTATTCCATTAACGCTATCGCTTTTAGGTATAGTTATTTAACTAAGCATTAGAATATCCAAATTAGAAATCATTTAATATTCTGACACGGCAGATGTCTAACAACACAACTTGCACTGTTATGTGTCCAAATAATCACATGCCCGTCACTTGCCATACACGGGCTCCGTACTACCACATGTTAAATTTAACTTAAGTATTACGTACATCTGTTATAAGACTGGAAAAATCTACTGAGTATTCCGGGCGTCCTGCAAACATCAAGTGGCGCCCTACGGTGAAAAGGTTATAATTTTGAAGCAAGTCACGTCGCCGGCGCGATAGCGTGAGGATACTTTTTCTCGATTGCTTGTAGATTCACGATTGTGATATAGAAACATAAATGAATAAAATGAGATGACGTTCTGTTCATTCTCCTTGCAAAATTCACACGCATTAGACCTTAGATTCATTAAAAATTTAATTTCTGATAATAGCTTTCCACTTGCGCATAAATGTTTTACTCTTTAAAGTTGAAAAGCCTGTGGTTAGATAAACAGGCTAAATAAATGGAATGATATGTAATGATGTATGATGAATTGGAACAGATACCCAAAACACAACAGATACAGAATTACTTTTTGTCTGTTTATAAACTTGATTGTAAGTGGTATTTACTTACGAATTGGAATTAGTAAATTAAAGTTTCTTATTAATCTAATTTTGATCCTTGTGAAAAAATACTATTTAAGACAAGAGAGTACCTGGTTTAGATTATTCGCATTATCATATGAATAATAAAAGAAAGATAACTTTACTTTGAATATGGTTTTATATGGGTCTGGACCAAATTATTGAACCACAGTCATATCAATGGTATGAAACTTTTTCGTGTCAAACCGGAATCAATTAAATTGTAGACGAATCAAAACCCTTAACTATATAGTTCAAAAAATTGTCCTTACCCGGACCACTTAACGAATCAATTACGTTTAAATTAACATTTCACAAACTCATCTTTATATTTCTCCATATTTCACATGTATATACTATTGTAGTCCTCAAGTAACTTTATATGTCTCGGGGGTATCATTTAATCTAATTCCGAGTTACAAAACAGTGCGACTGAACACTCCATTACTGTGTTATCAGCGCATTACGAACTGTCAAAACTTTAATCTGTACAATTTGTTAGCTGACACGATTGCTTTGCGGTCTGTTAAGCATTTGAGTTTGAATGTTTAGCATACCTTTGCGTGTAACTTTGAAATTTTGAAGATTTGAAACAATGAGGAAAACTTTGTCTTTTAATCCAACTAATATTATATGCGAAAGTTTAGATGTTCTGACTGAAGACTCAATGACGCAAAATGGCTGAATTCCATTCTTAGAAAAGCGCCACTTTGGTTGTGTAATGTCCTCTAAATTCCTAATATAAATTACCTAATATCGAATATATATTTTTTTACTTTGATATTGCAATTATTATGATGACCTGTTTTGCCTAGTTGGTAGTGACACTGCCTCCGAAGCTAGATGTCCCGGGTTCGAATTGCTAGGGCATTATTTGTGCATTTAGCACGCGTATTTGTATAGTACAAGCTTTGCTTAGGTTGGGACTAGGTCGATTTATTATTATCATTATTATTGAAGTTTTCTCACAATTCTATATCACTAAAACGGTTAAAACGCACGTACAAACTGTCACTTCGACTGACACATTCGGCGGGTGGCATGTAAATAGTTTCGCGGCAAAATGCACTTATCCTGAGGAAAAGAACTGCCGAAGAGTTTGAAACATGTCGCGCGGAGTGACCGTTGAGATGTCAGGTTTAACGGTTTTAATGGCATAGTTTTAAACGCGTCTCACAAAAGTTTTACTCACAATTCCATAGCACATACTTGTACAGTCAACTTAGTTCAATTTGACAAATACGAGTAAACTCCGCCAATTTTTATAAATTGAAAATAATTTTGAAAATAATTTATTCATGACAAACACACCGGAAATATTAAACAAATCAATATACTTAAACTATGCTACAAAACAAGCAGTTGGTCATGAAATGGTCCCGCCTCAGCGTAATGCTGACTCGGAAGCCAGCGCTGGTCTTCCGGCGAGACCATTGTGGGCCACGTTCCTGCTGTCCGACGGCCCTACAATCAAACTGAACGCAGCCATTGCGCTTGCCTTGAACAGCGCCCTCTCGCTGCGAACGAGCGAGTTATTATTTTTGCGCATTAGGTTGGCATTACGCCAGCTATGACGCGAGGCCGCACGTACAACATGGCTGCAATTTTATTTCATTCATACACAAAGCGATAAAGTTTATGAAACAGTGTATAATTTAAATAGTTTATGGTTAAACCGAAAAAGAAATAGAAATATAAAGTAAAATACAGTTACATTAAACATTCTAACTACACAAACAAGCAAAAACACAAAATAAAATAACAAGAAAGAAGATAGTATAACCTCATGTGCGACAGTGTCGAAACAAGGAAATCGTTGCATTTTACCACATTGTGGACAATAAAATAAAGGTAAGATACATTCAGTAAGACGTTTTATAATAATATTGTATCGGCTTGGTCTCACATTACATCATTAGTCATAACTATGTAATAACATGTTTGTTTCCATCTACAGTTCTATATGGATGCCACAAAAAAACATAGCAAGACACGACGATAAAAAGGACATATTATACACGGAAATGTGATATACATATAAAATAAAAATACATTGAAACATTGAACCGGCAACTTCGAAGGACAAACTTATATTTTTATAAATGGGACAAAAAACACAGGTACCTATCAACTACTTAACTACTAGATAGGATAAATCAGTTGACAGGCATAGTCATACCTGCCATCTAATTTATCCCTAAAAACAGCTTGTGTCCAGAGTTAATGTTTCCTGTCGCCGCTGATGTTCACATATAAATTTTTTTACTGCTGCTCTAAAACTAAATACACTTTTCAGGGCCCTAAAAGGTGGAGGGATAATATTCCAACACTTTGTCGCCACATATCTGAAGCTGCCTCGGAAAGCCGCTGACGCATGTTGAGGTGTCATAAGTTGTATGCTGCATTGGCGTGTCCTGTGTGACCTCTGGGTGGATAACCATGACAATTTCTCGTAGAGATATGCTGGAGTTTTGTGTGTTATCACTCCAAAAAGGAGACATGCCAGGTGAAGCTTGCGACGGTGCTCCATTTTGAGGATATTGTGTTTATTTAAGTACGGGGTTACATGGGCCCTCGGTGGAATGTTAAAGCAAAAACGAGCACATGCATTTTGTAGTCGCTGGCTGAGTCTCTTTGTTTTTGCTAGGATTCGTGGACCATATACAGAATCCATGTAATTTAATTTGGACAGGATGAGTGACTCGACTAACTGTACACGCAAGGTTTCATTAATAAAAGGCCTTATGTTATAAAGTACTTTGAGCCTGTAGAAACAATTACTAACAGAACCCGCAACATGCTTCTCAAATCTAAGTCCACTGTCCATAACAAGACCCAGACTTCGTGCCTCGTGTACACGCTCTATGCGTTCATCTAACAGCTTGACATCTATAGTGGGTCTGATGCTATTTATCTGGCAATTTGTGCCAAAAATAACATATTTTGTTTTTGTAGGATTGAGCATTAAGCTATTGCTTGCAGCCCAAGTCGCTATATTATTAAGGTCAGTGTTAAGTTTTTGCACTGCGCTGTCAATGTCAGATGGTTTACATGAAATGTATATCTGTACGTCGTCTGCATACACATGATATTTGCAGTGTGTAATGTGAGTCCTGATGTCTGCCGTGTATAAAATAAATAGGATTGGACCGAGGATTGATCCCTGCGGGACACCTCTAGAGAGGTCTTTCATAGCTGAAAACTTTGTTGATCCATCACTTAGGCTCAGTTTAACATACTGTTGTCGCTTATAGAGGTAACTATGGAACCAACACAGAGCACTATTATCCAGCCCATAGTAACTCAACTTTGATAGTAATAAGTTAATATTTATGCAATCAAATGCCCTGGAAAAATCAAGTAGCACGAGCAGTGTGCACATACCCCTGTCCTGAGCCCACAAGATATTATCAGTGACATCGAGCAGGGCAGTCACTGTACTTCGCCCCTTCCGAAAGCCCGACTGTACATCTGGTAAGATGCCATTGCTCTCAAGGTAATCAGTCAACTGGGCGCATACAGCCCTCTCGAGTATCTTGGATATGCAAGGTAGTATACTGATTGGCCTTAGCTCCTGAAGCTCGGCTGGGTCAGGGTTTTTAGGCAATGGGCGCACAACCGCTATTTTCCAGGGGTCAGGGAACGTGGAAGTTAAAATGGACGTATTAATCACGTCTGTCAACAAATCTACTGTGTATGGAAAAGTCATAAGTAGCATATTCAAATTAATTAAGTCATTCCCTTCTGCATTTGATTTGAGACTTGAGACAATTTTGAGTATTTTATCCGAGCTAACTGTTTCGATATGAAACACAGACTCGCTGAATCTGTGATACTCATAGTAAGTCAGTTGAGAAATAGTTACTTGTGATGCGGCTGGCAAGTTCAGAAAGTGTTTATTTATAATGTCAGGGTCGGTGAAAATAGCGGGCAATTCTACATTTTTTTTAGGTAAAATAGTTGTTTTGAGATTCTTCCAAAGTTTTTTAGGGTTTTTCATATTATTATTTATGTTTTGGTTGAAATAAGCAGATTTTTCATGATATAGTGCTTTATTTATTGTGGATTTAAGGTCCTTATAATATATTTTTTTGCTCTCAGCCCCTGTTCTATGATAATCTGCGGCAGCCTGATCACGAATATGCATCATAAGTTTCACAGTGTCTGTGATCCAGGGATGTGAAGGTCCCCTTATTATAGATGTTTTCATGGGTGCATGTAAATCGAACAGACAGACTATATGCCAACTCAACGCTTCTACCTTTTCGTTAACATTTGATAATTCAGACATCAGATCCCACCCTACACTCCGCAGATCTTTATCAAAATTAGAAGGAACGATATTATTAAAAGGCCTGTGTGTTACAGTATAAGGCTTTGGCTTGTTTCGCTTTATGTTAAACTCACACACGACCAGGCAGTGTCCAAAAAGCGAACCTACGTGCACAGTATTTATTTTTCTTGCATTCATGTCTGTGCAAACCAAGTCAATCAGTGTTCGGCTAGTGTTTGTGAAGTGTGTGGGCTCTGTTACTAGTTGTGCTAAGTTGAAACTAGATAAGAAATTGTTTAGTTTAGAGGTTTTAGGGTCAGAGGTAGTCATTAAATTAATGTTAAAGTCACCCAATAATATTAAGTTGTCATAATTAGATAGTGAACTAATAGTGTCAGATATGGCGTCTAAAAAGAGGTCAATGTCCTGCCAGGGAGGGCGGTATGCTGTGCCTACTACAATTTTTTTACCCTGAAGAGTCATATGTAACCACATTTGTTCTATCGACTTGTGCTGGGGGTCTACCGGGTGTGACAAATTTCGAGCGCTGACATTTCGCTTTATGAAAAACCCTACTCCTCCTCCGCGCGAACGTGAGCCCTGTGGTCGTGGATTGTGGCGAAGCCTGCACCCTGGGAGTATAGGTGCTCGACCTTCATCCCCCCCTTTTAGCCAAGTTTCATTAATGGCTAACACATCCATATCTAGTTTAGTACAAGTTGCGATAAAATTGTCATGATTTGTACCCAGTGATCCCGCGTTGAACAAACCGATTCGCAGTTGTTTACTAGTCATGGTAAATGTACGTAGATAAGCGGCAGCGGGGCGGAACCGGTTTTGTTATGGAACTGGGCACAGTGATTATTTGCGACGTGATTTTGAGGTTATTTGTCTTAGTGCGTATTGTGGCATATGTTTGAAAATAATTAGTGAAAATTTTATCTAGATAAGGGTAACGTATAGGTATGTAAAATGCAAATATTGAGTTCAAATTAGAGCAACATGTGTAAGGTTCATGGGAAAGTAAGTGTAGTGAGTGGTTTTGTGGTGTTGTGCAGAAAAGAACAAGCGGCAACAGTAACAAAAGTACATAATTAGTGAGTGAATCCATAAAAACTAGTGCAACGTCATCGTCAAGCTCAAACATTTCGTGGACCAAAAACACGATTTAAATCTGGCTCCGTGCGTATGCGGTGTCGAGGCGAGTCCGGGCCTGCTTGTTGTCGCGCGAAGATCTTACCGTCCCTAGTCCACACGTATCGCCAGCCGAGCTGCTGCTTAAGCTCCCGAGCCTTGTACAGCAGACGTCGGTTGTGGGGGGTCAGCCGCTCGTTCACGTAGAACCTGGTCGTTCGGCCCGGGATGCCGGTACCCTCCGTGGTCACGTCTCGGCGCACGCGCGCCGCCTGGATCAGCCGATCCCTCACGGCGCGGCGCGCCAGGCGCACCACGAGCGGCCGCGGCCGCGGCGCTGGGCCCTGCCCGCCCTCCAGCTGTGGCGCCCGCCCTACTCGCGCAACGTCGACGACGTCGTGCTCGGTGAGTGTGACTCCTAGCTTTTGCCCCAAAGTTGTCACCAAATGCATCGCGTTCTCGCCACTACTTTCCGGCACACTAGATATTTCAATGTCATTTAGTAACAACTCTTGATCGCGGTCGTTAAGCTCTAATCTGAGCTGAGATATCGTGTCGGCCAGAGCATTCTCAGCGGCGACGTTGTTAGGCTCGGGCTTGCCCTCCAAGGATTCGACTCGGGCGCAAAGCGCGTCGATGCGCACATCGCAGCCATCGATCCTGGCTGTCAGGCTCGCCATGGCAGTGCGGAGAGCATGTATCTCGTGGCTCATCCTCCGCATCTCCTCGCGGAAGAGCCGAAGCTCGGCGACCAGCTGCTGCATATCGGTGCCGCGGGACATGTCCAACCCATTGTCGGGCGGAGTGGTGTTGTGCGGACGGTTGTCCGTGTAGGAGACCTCCATGACAGAACAGTCTTCCTCGCGCTCCTCCGGGCTCTTCATTGCAAGGGGCCGTGCAGCACCTCGGGCCATATTTACATTGGCGTGTCCGCCCCGCACCGGTGTGTGCGTGTTGTCCGTCCTAGGCTCTGCACTTTTACACTGTACACACTTCCAGCTACTCCATTCTCTCGATTCTTTGCTGTAAAAAACCTCCTCGGACATATTCGCGCAGAAGAGATCGTATATTTCGTGACAGTTAGCGCAGTTCAAATATCCGCTATCGACGATTTTATTCAAACACCCAGCACAAGACGCCATTGCGAAGTCTGTTCACCGTAGTAGGTAATAAAGTCTATAGTCCGTCGACCTGTCGTCGGCACTTGACAGTTGCGCACGCGCAATTGCTAACAGCTGATTCGCTTATTGCCGGTCAGCTGACCCTCACTGTTTTATTTGTTAAACAAAGTCAATTTGCAGAAAGACCAATTTTAAACACTGATATTATGCACTATTGTAACCTTACATCTCAAAAAATGTTTTGTTGAGGAAAAAAACTGTTTATAATTTATAGATTTAACCCTCTCGGGCGCTCACATCAACTGTTTACTATTTTTTAAGGCAATTATTACGGAGCTAAGTGAAATCTCGTATGTCACTTCAAACGTCACGTGACCCACCTATATACACTACACACCACCCACATAATATAAGACTTTATTATAATTAGTACGAAATATATAAACATGAATGTGCTGATATATACTAACCACAATCTCATAACTGTTCTCCTTGCATTGTCTCAGGTGTATCCTAAAAGATTCTGGGATCCGCGTCGGCACCCTATCCCACCGGAAAAACTAGACCTTATTGGGACTAGACCGGTTTCCGCACGACGTTTTTCTTCACCGAAAAGCTACTTAATTATCACATGATATTTTGTACATTTTTTAAATGACCAAGTGGTACGAGCTGGGATTCGAACCCGCGGGTGCTGTGCCGCTCGGCTACACTAGCTCATAAATAAACATCTCATATAAAATTGATAGACATTACTGACTAGTTGCAAACTTGCATTAGGTATACGTTTTTAATAGATTAATCCGAGTATAGTTAGGGTTGTCGACGTCGCTATCAATAATAAAGCGGCGTGCATGCCCACCGCGCGCTTACTAATTTTCATACTAAACGAGCGGGTGCATTATTAAAATGTGTTCCGGCTTGACAACCCGAACTCTAGCTGCATTAACTTGACTCGATCGTTTGGATAAGAATTTGATGTTTGCATTAAGGGTTTCTCAATTTTTTACGCCTTAATATACGCTATCAAAATGAGGAATTACGTTTATTATGCAATAAAAAGTTCATTTTTTGGTTAAAATCACGGATGTCCAATGTTAGGAATCCAAGGCACAAATGGGATTTATTACATTTGACAAGGCATTAAAGAGATGTAAGAATAATAGTAAAGAGAGATTAAATATTGTCAAAAAATCATACATGCAAATTTAATCCGATCAATATTTACGAAATATTGAGGTAATTTTATTACGGAAGTGTATTATGTAAATAAATATGTTACGTGCTTGGAATGTACCGTTTTAAAAAAATATCTATAATATAATAAGGTCATGTAACCCCTAGGTGAGGCAGAGGGCGTCCACAGTACCCCGCCATTGCGTCCTATGGGCTGCTCGCTTCGCCTCGGACCAGGTTAGCCCGGTAGCCCTCAATTCCGCTGCACTGAACGCCTCCAAGTGTGTTTAGGTCGGCCACGTTTCCTCTTCCCTTGTGGAGTCCATTCCGGAGCTTGTCTAGGGATGCGGTCGGGAGCTCTTCTTATGATGTAGCCAATCCAAGTCCATCAGTTACGGAATTTGCTCTGTATATAAATGTAGATAAAATGGTTTGCTATCTCTTGAAGTTACAGAGTTCTCCGTAGTGACCCATTTGGATTCCGCATAAGACCATATGGCTCGCACTGTCAAAAATTTATAAGATCTCACGTAGAGCCAAGCTTCTAACTCTACACGCCCTAACTTCAGCCTAATCCCAATAAGGTCTAGCTTCCCTATTGGGTTGTTGGGAGGTCAGATGGCAGTCGCTTCCGTAAAAACTAGTTCCTACGCCATGGGATTGGGTAGCGGACCCCAAGCATCCTTTAGGATGCAACTGTACTGGGATATCGCTAAGGATGAAGATGATTACCGTACCCCCAGATATTCACTTTCGTAGAAACAATTGCGTTCGCGGCCCTGCGGCCGTCACCCGGGATCAACTCTTGGATGGGGGGTGGCCAGTTTGAGTGGCTACTTACTGAGCGCTCCCGTGTTTTGGAAGGCACTTTCAGCTGTTGGTCCCGGCTGTCGTCTATGATTGCCGTTAAGCCAAGTTAGAGGCTTTCGGGTGGCCTGGTGAGAATCTAACACTTAAGTTGCCCACTTACTCACAGCCTATTCCCAATAAGGTCCAGTTTCCACCTTGGGTTTCTAGGTCAGATGGCAGTCGCTTAAAACCAGTGTCTACGCCAATTCTTGGGATAAAGTAGCGGACCCCAGTCATCCTTCAGTGACTGTACTGGTATTACGCTAGAATGATAATGCTTTCGTGGAAAAAGGAGAATTCTTCAAAACTACTTTAGTATCACACATGCACCTGTCAAGAGACAATTTATCATATTACTTCCCCAAAACTAAGGCTACGAAATGTCATTTCAAAACTTATTTAAAACCACCGCATAGGCTCTCCCCAGAGGTTCGGATAATAAATATCAAACCGCAGCGCCGCGGCGACATGTCCAACTTGGTACAAGCAGCGAGAAGTACTGCAGTAATGAAAAACGACGTTTGTGCCGTTGAAACTGGAACATACGTGGGGCATTCTAGACTGCGGCATCCCTGACATGTTTGTGCCATCCATCGCGCGCGGCGAGCAGGTGTCAAAACTAAGATAGGTACGTTAGCCTAATGTATGCAGATTGCATCTCCACTCCGCGCTGCAACTCTGCCCCGCGCTGAGTACATTGCATTACCTTATTTAATGTAGTAAAGTGTCTAATGGTTGACAACAGCTGGCTTTTAGTTGTCTAATGTACGGCGGTATTAAGGAACTTTTAACCGCGCCCGCATTTCGCGCTGCCGGAGTCTTTAGCGCGTTTTACGACGGAACTAGCCAACTTTATGTACACATTGTTATTTAACATTGAATAGTTAAACAAGGAAATGATGTAACTTAATAATTATTTTATGTACTCCCGCCATTTATGTTAACATATCTCAAGTAAAGATAACTCTGGAATATATACTTCAACTCAAGTCTTATACATACTTTGTGCGCTTTTTATGTCCAAATAATTGACTAATTATTGAATAAGCACATATAATTATGCTTTATTTATTTACTTATTTTCTGATTTTCAAGATAAGGACACGAATGCATGTGTGGCAAACAATTAAACGATACACTATTGAGCTCCACCAGAAATTATATCCAAGTGGTTTCAATTGAAAAAGAAGTTTCTTTTTTGTAACTTTCTTTTGCAGATCTAGCTTACGTGTATTTTTTTACTATACTGAAATGATATTAATAACTCTTTATTTAAAAAAAAAGATAAAACTTAAAAAATCCCAAAAATAATTTCTATAACCTAAAATGCAACATTTTTTTAATTTATTTTTTGCTCCTATTGCACTGTATATGTAACAGCAGCCTGCTCCGTATTTTATAAAATACTATTATTGTAGTCATGAACCTCTACGAGTAAATTCAAAGTAAGTAAATTTACATCCTATTAAAATATACTGAAACAGGTTAGTCACGTCTGTAAGGTCGAATATCGCTCGACATGTTTCAGACCGGTTCACAGTGTGTGCTAAGAGAACCGCCGCCGCGATAGGTACTCATGATTAAGGACCGTGTGTCTTAAACTCACGGGAGTTTTCTATATAAAATATCATCCTATTCCTATTTAAGGAGTTTTTTAAAGGATGTCCTTTAGTTAATATTTTCATGTATGCTCGTTAGTAAAGGCTTTTAACTCATTCTCACGTAAAATCATCCTCAGAGGGTGACGTCACTTACCTTTAGACATACCAATGTCATTTTATTCCATTTCAATGTGTTGCATTCGCTCATTTGGACTTTTATTCTATACTTTAATTCGGTATGCTGAACACTGACATGAAAACCATACTCATCATCAAAGTTGGAATGCGCACCCGATGTCTAAAATCGACCTGCTTATGAGACGGGCTTGTTTTAATATAATATTTTATCAAGGCATATATCGTCGTATGTTTTTATTACTTCACATATCCCTTGCGTAACATATTCGTTATTTATTTTTAATAACGTTTCTTCATACATCTTTCCCTGACCTAAATCCCTCTGCACGCGACTGACTGGTCGCGATTACCATTAAGCATTAAATCCGCTTTATTAATACATAATATTTATTTTGTGCCAACGTATAATACTCGAAATATTTTTCCTTATGAATATACTAAACAAGTACGCCGTAAGGTAGCGTGTGCAAAACAAAGACAAGGTGGAATTTATATGTCCAAGTGATGTCGAATAAAGCTTATTCATTGGCCAGGTAAAGGTGTACGACAAAGTTTTAAGCTCTTATCATGCAATCTGGTCACCCTTATAATCAAATGACTTAATGTCAGATTAGAGCAGTAGAGAGACCAGAAAAGAAGCCGATTAGGGCATGTGTTTTTGACACATGATGATCGTGATGACCATTATTGAAAAGTAATGTATATTTTTAATGAAATATATAAACACATTTTTTAAGTTACTGTTTCATTGGTTATCAACTATAGTCTGAATAAGGGATTTGTGATTTCATCTCTGATGTCACCCTGTAAATGATTAGCCTGCCCATCATCATCCTAGCGTTATTCCCACTATAGTTGCCCCTCAAGTGAGTGGGCAACTTGACTGTTAAAAGTTCTCAAGCCGGCTGAAGGCCTCTAACTGGGCTTAATGCTATCATAGACAGCAGCCGGGATTAACGGCTCAACGTGTCTTCCAAAGCACGGGAGAGCTCAGTTAGTAACCACTTAAAGCTGTCACCCATCCAAGGACTGACCCCACCCGACATTGCTTAACCTCGCATCCCGCACGCGGTACGCGGGCGCCGCTGGGCCACGAGTGCTTCTTGAAATGATTGACCTGACCATGATGACCATTATTTATAATTAATGTATATTTTTAATGAAATATATGAACTAATTTTTTAAGTTTTCTTTTCATAATAATGGTTATCAACTATAGGTTGAATAAGTGATTTCATCTGTGATGCCATCCTGTAAATGATTGACCTGATCTTAATTTAAAATTAATGTATATTTTTAATGAAATATATAAACTAATTTCTAGAACTACTTTTTCATTGTAATGGTTATTAACTATAGTCTAAATAAGTGATTCGTGATTTCATCTCTGATGTCACTCTGTAAAAGGTGACGTCAGAAGCGAAGACTAAGCTGTGTGACGCCATCCCTTAGTATTACTTAATGTAAGTTGTTAAATAGTAATTCGTTCCATTAAACGGAGAACTGGCACCCGAGCGTTCCCCCGGGTCGTTAAAATAAATGAAATGGAAAATTCCCTCACACGTTAGCCATCGTTAAATAAATTAGAAATTACTTAGTTACCATTATTAGTAATGGCTCTTACTCGTAACCTTTGTACTGATTTCAAATAGTTTACAAGTTTGTTGGCTTTTAGTAGGTGCTCGATGAAATAATGATTTTAACACGCGGTCAAACTATAATATACCACGAATTATATTCAATATGAGTTTTTTTTACTCTGAATAGGTTTGTGCTTGAACCACAAATCACTTGATGGTACACGATGTTGTGGTCCAGGATGGAGCGCCCTTACTTAATTGAATGTCTTTGATGAGGGAAACTGGTCAAAATAAGTAGAAAACTAATCCCGGATTATACGCCTTTTGCATGTTATAGTTTAAGTTATGTTAGTGTGTCTAATACACAAGCGCAAACTTACAAACCGCCACAGTCATTTGAAGACAATTTTCACGCAATAAAATTTCTTAGAACGATTACTCTGTAGCATGGAATTTTATATTGAACTTGTTAATATAAGATGTTTCGAATGTTTATTATATCTTCTTAATATTTCGTGTTGTATTTTCTTTTTTTTAATGTTGTATTTTATCTTAGTTTACTCTGTAAATAAATAATCAGATGTTTCTTATTCATAAAATTTTAAATATAATGAAATGGGTCACTCACGTCAACGGTTTAAGACGTGAGTGACCCGTTTCATTATATTTAATATGTCACAAACTCACGGGAGTTTTCTTCATAAAATTTTATGTAGAAGGTATGAAATAATCATCCCATTTAAAATAACACTGATATCAGTCCTCGGAAAAACCCACAGCGCATGCATTACCGCATCATTAACTGGCGTTTTTAATAAGCGCTCGGATTTCGTACGCTAGGGAATAATTAAAAATATCCCCATTTTTACGGAAGCAATATCACCCAGCGTTATATTTTTTCCGAAATAAACGAGGGCTTCAATAAATATCAACTAACTTGTATTTTGGATACACCGCATGCATAACTTTATCGTAGTATCTATAAAATTAAACCTGCTCTCATAGTGCACTCACAGGCAGCTATCCGCTGGATCTTGTGTTAAAATATGCCAAAAAGTGTATCGAGTTACTATTTCCATCCGATCAGTTCGTATTTTTTGACTCGCCTATAGTGCAAATATTACTTATGTACAAATAAATACATAATATATAGACAGCCAATTATAGGCAAACGTATACATTTCACTCACACTTACGCAACTGAGCGATTCTCATCGCTAAAGTTAAGTGACGTTACGTGAAAGTTAGGAAATCCAAGTGTTAAGTTAAAATTGTTACAGACAAAAAAAACATTTACAGTCGTTAACAACCCGGGACCGGTAAGGACAAATTAAGAAATGTTAAATTTCAGAATGAGAATCACCCAATACCCATGCAAACGACAAAGAAAAAAAAGGAGCTGTAACTACTAAATAAAATTCATTTGAGGCTTGGGCTCCTAGACACTTAGTTAATGCATAAAGTTATAGCACAAAACAAACAGTAGGATCTAAAAATAACAGCACTTACAACAAATACGCACACCTAAAATACTGATTATCGATAGCCACATTTTGATAGCTCATTTAAATTATAACTGGCGCGTCTCAAGAACCTGATCTGTCTGCACTTACATGAAACATAATACTCGTAAAATGCATTCTGCGAAGGAACAGCTTGTGACGCGTAGCACGTAGGTGTGCACGACTACTTCTACGAAGAAGGCTACGTACTTTCGTAGCATTTTGTAGCATCCATCCGTAGCAATCAATGCCTTTTGACTTTGCGTTGTACTAACATACTAACCATGTAATGAACACATGCCTTCACACTTTCCCTCCTGAAAAAAATATTTGGGTTTAATATTTTTTATATTGTTGATGGACACAGGCCTATTAGTAAGTTAGTGCAACCCGTCACTAATGCTCTAACATATCGATAAGTAACAAAACACTACCGTCTCTAGGTATCCAATCATTAATACGTATGACAATTGAGAGCTCATGTGACATTTTTATCACGCAAATATTTGCTATTTGCGAACTCGGGAGTAATTTATGATATCATTTTATTATCGGCGGCAGCATTCTGATAATTTTTCGACGTTAATTAACATTCATTAAATGTTGATAATAATTGTGGTCATTAAATTGATATCATGAGTTTACAGTTCGAAATGGTTTGTGATTTAATCAATTGGAAACGTGATGTATGACTTGTATGCTCAACATTGTTGTAAATGAATTGTTGTAAATGAAAGCGCTGGGTCGTATTCGCATCCTATTGTTTTTCGTACAGTAAGGGCACCAATATGAATACATTTTTCACCTTAATTCATTGACAAAAGGTCCAGAAATGTATACATAATTATACCCTCGAATGTACACTTATGAATGTGCGTAGGTATGATACACGTGAAAATGTTAATACTATGAGAACAAAACAGAAATAAACCTTTTCAACCGCGTATACCTTTACAGATCTGATACCGTGATACTAAAAATAGAACCGGCAAACGAACAAATCGAGAGTCAAGTGAAAATTATGCCGAATAAATTGGTGTAAGCGGCGGAGGAACAAAAACAAAAGAAACCTGCACAGGTCCGCGCGGACAATTTGGACAAGACGCAGAATTTAGTGCGGAGGGAACCGAACGAAATTGTGTCTCGATACAAGTTCCTATTTTAAATATTCAAACAAGTGCCCGAGTAGAGACGGCGCGATGCATATTTAAACAAAGGAGAGGGAGGGCAATGGGTTGCGCTTGTCCGTCTATAGGAGGGGGTATAAATGGCGTAAGGAAGTGTTTTTCATAAATTATAACCGCTTCTCCGAAAGTATTCTCAAACCAACTTTCTTTGTACTTTCTGACATCTCACTCAATTTTGTTATGGACTTTGGTCTCGCTTATGTTCAGAATTAACAACTTAGTCGTTTTCTTTGCGTGTATTAAATGGCGTGCCCCTTTTCTGAGTTCTGCCGAAGTCGTACAGTCATTTCTGGGTAATTAAGGTAATTTATTAGGCTCATTAATCATTTTAATTACCAACGTCCGCGTATACCAAGTTTTCGGAATCAGGCACCTATACATAAATTAGGGCTAATGAGTTATTTAGTGAACTTAGGTTTTATGTTACCATTTTATGTTACGTAGATTGATTTATCCAGGAAACTACAGCGCTCGTATTTACGATGCCGACAAATATAAACTAGTTCGCAATTGTGAGAAAGACGGAGTTGCTTGCTTCTTCGTGGATTGAACGATCTATCAACGACTGATCAACGAACTCTCAAATTAATAAGGGAGCTGCGGGGATGTGTTTGTGATTCTTCAGGAGTTGTAAGTACATATATCGCCATCACACAAGCCTTATGGAGCTTACACTGGGACTAGCGATTTGCGAAAAAAAATTGTCCCCTATTTTTTTATACAGTTAAAAGTACAAGGTGACTATGTATGTGTAATTAAAAACGTATCTATTCGATTGTGTTTTTTTTTTCATAAATTGCTTTATTATACTCCAGAATTACATAAATGAATTGTAAAAATTGACTAAACGCCAGCTGACACAGGGCTCCATACTCAACGGAGCCACACGGCAATTTATCTCAAGACAAATCCGGCGGCGCGTAAGACACCTGTCAGATGTAGGGACGGGCCCCGTCTTGTCTCGTCTGCGCAACACAGCCGGGTATTAGCTCGGGGTAAATTAGAATATTCCTAACATAAATAAAGCGATAATTAACGTTTAAACAAACCGAGTTGAAGGGATAAATTTTGTCAAGTTGTCGTGTCGTGACTCGAGACAGTGTTGTCTTTGGATCCAATGCGCTTAGCTGTTGCTCGGTTTGATTGTGCCGCTTATGACCGATTTTATCTTGCATTTGCAATTTTTGCAAGGCACTCGATGTTTCGCCATCTTGTCTTTAGTACTCTATAAATTTCCAACATTAACAAGTTTCAGAAAAGTATAAATGTCAGCTTACGTTCTCAAACCCGTCGATATTAAGATAAGATAAACCTTTTTTAAATTAAAACTGATTCAATTTAAATGTAAAGAAAATTAAAGTTAGTGTTTCTTCATCTTCTTAGCGCATTCCCCCTTTAGTTGGGGTCGGCTCTTCTAGTCAGTTGGCGCCAGGACAGACTGTCCTGGGTTGTCGGGTAGGGTAAAATCTCCGCTTTTAGCAGCTTCGGCATACTAGCTGCAGGTAGCGAGTGGGCGGCCTAGACCTCTTTTACATTCAATGTAAAGCTTGCTTAACATTCTTAACAACATGTTCCTCGTCTCACTCTCGAGTCACACTATTCATTTAAAAAAACCATATCAAAAGCAATTGCGTTGTTTTAAAGATTTAAGCATACATAGGGACAGACAGAGGGAAGCGACTTTGTTTTATACTAGGTAGTGATAGTGATAGAGACACACACCTAGTACAACCAACAAAATGAAAAGTTAGGTAACACTTTCAGCACCGGAAACTTGTTAGGCAAGTTCATTGACAGTTTTCGCTATAAAGTGAAAAACACAGGTTTTGCTACGTGCGTACGCTAAGAAAGGCTAGCAGTGAATGATGTCAAAGGTATTAGGGGGCCCATTTTGATATTTGACTAAAAGAATAAGATCTAGTGTCCAAGAAGGTATAAATCAAAGAAACGTAAGTGTCCGGCATTGGTTTCAATGAAATTCACACCAGCACCTCGCAAATGTATTAATTTGGAGTAACAATTTTCGACATTGTTACGTGTCTCATTTGCACAAAGGACGGCTTCGGCGTCGGCGGGGGCGTTGCAATTTGTCCCGAGATAAATCCGGCCGCAGACAGATATCTTGCATAGCACTGTTTGTAAACCTCTCGCCTCGTTACTTCCCTCTCTGCAAACAAAGCACGTTATATTATTCCAGTGTGTTACTCCCTTCCAAAACTTAAATATATTTCAAAGTCATAAACTTAAATTAAAAACTGTCCGTTAGTTGATTGACATTGGAGGTGAAGTGCGATATCGTGCTTACATTGAGTGCAAGCAAAATTCAATCAACATATTACGTTGATTGTAACAGCCTGCCACCCTCTCACCCCGCTCACCTCGTTACGCGATTTCCGTTTCCGACCTTAAATATTTATATTTGGAACGAGCTGTCGACCAATTAGGTGGCTCGGAATTCAAATTGGCAGTTCGTGTTGACAGTTGCCAGGTGATATTCGTACGTGGCGCACGCTTAGACATTCCGGATTTATATCGCCGTCACCGTCCCTCGACATTTAATGACCCACCTTTGAAGTGTTAGGAAATGATCGTAAAGTTATTTTGAAACTATTCGCGCTACGGTGTTTGTGTAAAATCACCTCGCCGCAAATTCTCTTTAACTAAATGTTTTCGAATTCAGACGTGGACGAAGAAATACACTGTAATGAAACTGTTAAATACATTATTAAGTACGCGGGAGATCGTTCAACCCCAGTTAACAGGACAGGAATGTTTCTGGTCTATTTTCTTTTACTACGGTGTAATTTGTTGTAGCGTTACTAATAGTGGCTGGCGGTATTTCGCAGCGCGACCTTTCTTTTTTATAGATCCAATTTGTATTTATTGTTACGGATTTATTTTGTACTCGTTTAAGTAGTATTATTCTTTGTAAGTAAATACATATTTGGAGCAATATCAAGCGCCATAAATATTATATTGGTGGAAAAAAGGTCACCTATTTTGCTCTAGTCGAAATGTCTACATAAGTAAGACAAGAGCTACGATATTGTGTTAAACAAACCTCGTAAATTCATGGGAAATATCTCTAAAGAAGCCTCTTACAGACTCTAAGGAGTACCCTTCGTGGATCCCTCAAATTATGTAACATATGGTGCGATATTCCGCGCAGGCCGGTTTCGAATAGGCTACCTTCCCGATTCACGGCGACCGCCGCCTGTAATTTAGAGGGTAGCATTCTCCTACTCATGAATAAGTTAGTTTCCTGATTCCCTAGTGGTTCGATTTAGTAGTTAAATAAAGTGGTTGATCGTAAGACGGCCCGAAGGCCCTGGCCGATTTATATGGTGTGTACTCCGTGTAATAACAAAATTACCTAATTTGTTTTTAGAGTAGCTATAGATGGCCGATGTGCCTCGTCGAGTATTTGTCTCGACGCTTAAATGATGTTGGGTTTAAGAACGTTTGTTTGAAGTTTTATTATAATGAATTTACCATAGAAATATAATACCACTTACGAAATTATATCGTTATGATATTGCTACGTATTAATATAGATACGGAACCGTACGAACATTTTCCCTCTGCCTCTTCAAATATTGTATGCTAAACTAGCTATTTGAATGCTTCAATAGAGGATCTCGGAATATAGGTAGCTAGTTAGATCTTTGAAAAACTCGTTATCGTTTCCAGCTTGTATAAGTGTATAATGCAATATTCATACAGGCTGTGCTTGAGTAGCTTTATACATCGGAACTTACCATGGAAGTGTTCGGATATATAGCAAAATAACAGAGCTAAATATCATTTCCTCTAGTAGTAAGCGTTTAAACCCTTCAAATTTCCACGTAACAACCTCTGCATACATTTTAACTTGCACTTTTCTCTCGTAATCATCTGCCGCGTGTTATACTTAAACTGCGCACTAGAACTACAACAGTAATGAGTATCAGACACATGTTCATGCGTAAAAGTCAAAAGCCTGAAATGAGCAAGTACCAGGAACTCATAGAGGCGCGGCATCACTAGGCAGCTTATAAAGGAGTCTCGAGTGCGCCTGAGACCCCGGCTCGCTCACGAGTGCCGAGTAATGAAGGCTACACGCGTTTGACACTTGAAGATACTCCTAGCGTTTTATGGCGACTTGGTAGCGACTTTGCTAACAACCCTCGGCTTAAGAAAATTATAAGTAATTTCTAAAGTCAATGTTAAATAATATGAACACTAAATCGAGCTCGCAGTTCTGTGAAAACAATAAAATTAAAAGAACATTCTTAAATAGGTAATACTAATTGGAGAAATTGTTAAGTTTTATCCATTGTACGTACCTTCGCGAGTCTCACATAAAGCTTCAAGAAAATTCCTTTAAAAATTTACTTCGTACTATCCCTTATATTAAGCCTTTACAAAGGCAGTATTTTTTCGCGCACGTGAGTTTAGTAGTTTTTCACTGAACACTGCAAACCTACACAAACACCTAAAACATTACAGCCAGGAAATACTCTTGACTAAACTTAGTAAGATAACCTATGAGACTATGTTAGCGCATAGTTTTATTTGTCACATTTTGAAAGAAATATATAAATAAAAAATAAATATATATTGGGGGACAATCTTACACAAATTGACCTAGTCCCAAACTAAGCAAAGCTTGTACTATGGGTACTAGACGACGATATACATACTTAAATACATAGAAAACATCCAAGACCCAGAAAGAAATATCCGTGCTAAATGCACAAATAATGTCCTGGCCGGGATTCGAACCCGGGACCTCTAGCTTCGGAGGCAGCGTCACTACCAACTAGGCTAAACGGGTCGTCAAAAAGGAAAGAAAGAAGAAAGAAAATACATTACATTAAATACAAAATAAAGAAAATACATTATGTATTTTAGAAAATATTATTCAGAGATTAGGGCGCTCCTTCGTGAATTAACATGTCTTTTAACATTGACGTGGCCAAGTAGTATTTTGGTATGATTCGGCCGTGATCGCTTGTTGTGTGTCTACGAGGAACATATCTCTTGACGGGAAGCGCGTTGTTCTCTACACAAGATATCCATGTTCTTTGTACACTATTAGCGTAATGACGCGACGCCTGGTGCTTATCAACGCGGAGGTGTCTTCTTAAGAAAATTAAGGTCGAGTTACACAGACAGCAAAAATGTGGACGTTTCTTTCATACGAGTTGCCTGAAAAGGGACTGGCGCCATTTGTTAATGAACTAAGTATGTGGTTGTATTTTTTTATGGACTGTTAATAAACTATTGCATACAATACCATTTGATTGTTTGTATACTTATTTATAATTGCACTTTTTTGTACCTCAATATAACTGATCTCAGTCAATTATATTAGAAACCTAACTTCAGAAGAGGTACACGGTGCAAATATTTAAAAAAAAAAACAGAGATCAAATTCAAATTCGTGATCGCATGGTTGATATTGTTAAATAGAATATTACGTAGGGTAAGTAAACATATATGTTTGCAAATTACAATAAGTTTTGAGAGTAAAACATTGCGTGTGTGGCTAAAAACTGAACCTTATGCCGTAAAAAATAGAGTTGCTTTATTTCGATCGGCTAGTCCGTTGCGGTGCATGCGGTGCACACTGTACAAGCTTAATTTGAGAGATACTACCGCTGTGTTAATTGGCGAGCAGACATGCGCTTGTGTACATTTAATACAGCGCAAGAGTCAATCAGAGACTTAGGTTTGGTATTCCAATTTGATACAAGGTGCTTAGGGCGCACGTTCCAACACCAGCTCATCGTGAACGAAAACACTAAAGTTAAATTGGAATGCAAAATATGTCTCTTATATTTACAACTAGATATTTTGTTGTTATGGCCGAGATTTGGCTTTTATGATTGGGATTTGTTCGGACAAAATGCGCTTACGCCGTATAAAAAAATCCCTTTGAATTGACTAAACTCAAAAGATTTGAAATTTGGATGAGTATCCTTATGATAATTCCACGAATTCTTGTAAGCATACGATCATTACGCTTACTAATTCGTCAGTATATCTTGTAAAAAAGAAAAGCAGAGAACAAAATTATATTTTTTCTAAAACCAGTAGGTAAAATGTTTAAGTAGGTCTCTAGGATACAAACAGTCCCACGCGGCGCTATTCCACCTCGGGTGAATGACGCGGAGAGTTCCAGGCATGTTGTTAAAACTCAAGTCGTGTTGAGTCGCGCGCGCTAATTGTGCTAGGTGGAACCACCCCCAACCCCCTTCTAGCACTCCTTGTTTTTGAGACTCGTTGCGCGAAAGGAAAAATCTTTATCACTGTTGACATTGAGTTCACGTGTTTTGTACGGAGTTAAGAGATCCCTTTTAGTTGCATCACATGATATGCTCTCATTTGTTGCGAGCTAGCTTTGCTATAAACCTGTATCTCTAAATGAAGCACATTTACAAACGCGAGTAAAAAACTTAATGGCAGAACCAATAAACGCTGAACAAGTATTGCTAGTTTAATCGCAGCTGCACAAAACGCGAGCGGCAAAACCAACCTCGGATCCGAACCACAACAACCGTGCCGAAGTTTAATTCAATCGCTGTGCCCCACTGTGCCCCACTGAGTGTTGTAGGGTGAGAGAGGGGCGCGGGGGACGAGGTCGCGGGGGCCGGGGCGGTGTTAATTACTACTCGTGCGGCGCGCCACATATCGCGAACTTTGGCGCCCAACGTGGGCCTCCTCTCCGCCGTATTATCTTTTAATGTCAGCTGAGGGGGGCATATGTTTAATCTTGTTTGCTAACAAAGTGTAGTAATAGAAAAAGTTTTCGCTAAATTTCCATGTAGATAAACCAAGAACTATAAATTAGTTGAGCATAAGCAGCTTTTCAACACAAACTCTGTCGCGAAGGTAATAAAAGTAATAACGCGCTTTCGCAATTTCAATCAAACCTTCAATTCGTATCCCGCAAAGCTGTACCGGATACCTCAAACATTCCCGGCCCTTGTTAGATGCGAATCCCGAGACATCCTGGGAATGCAGCCCTCTTTCCACGGGCTTTCTCATGTAAATTTGCGAGATTTTCTCTCCAAACTCGTTATAACATAAGTTAAACTGCGAGCTTAGACGCGTTTGATTGTCAACGCCACCTCCAACACTGTTTAGTTGAATTGCGCATTGGCACATATTTAACGTTTAATAAATCAACGAAATACATTTACATTTTATCTAGATCTTTACTTTGTATATATCTAGTATGGCATTCGCAATTGCCAAAATATAATAACTCAATTGCGTACATTAATTCATCAATAGAAACCAAAAGTAGTTACTTAAATAACTTAAAAATTACTTAATTATGATAATGGTCTCAAGCATAAGTAAGACATCATCATCTTTGAAATGGTAAAGATATTGACTTACTTGCGTAAACATTTACTCTCAAGAATGTTACCGGTCACAAATACTACATCGTGTCATATTCTTGGCATAAAATTGGTTTATAAATTGAAACATTTATAGGTGGGTGGGTCGATATCGGCAGGACGCTCCGGGTCCATCGACATAAATTCGTATTAGTGCCACCTCTGGTCGACTTTACGACTCCTCAGCCGTACTTATTGCCTGGTCTAGAAATGTGCCCGTGTTAAATGTTAACCGAAACTTAATATCCGTATATTTATTTTAATAGTTGCGCATTATACCATAAGTGGTTACGTTTTTCGCTTTTGGTCCTTAAATATATTGACTATGGTATGGGAATTATTCTATATTTTTTAATCAGTAAAAGTTTATTGAAATTATCTAATTCGGCATAACTTAACTTTTTTCCTTGAGTATGCGTTTCTCTGATTACTTGTCGGTTTAAGTGGCTTTTATTTGCATTTACAACTTTGAATCCATCAAAAAGTTTAAAGTTGAGTAAAGTTAGCGTCGATAAACCCACAAGATTGTTAAAAACTTCAAAACTGAATTAACTGGTTATTCTAAGAAGCGAGAAAGTAAGACCCGGTAAGTTGGTTTTCTGTTAAAGATGAACTCTTAAGCGAGGAAGACATCGTTAGAGGTGTCGCGAAGTTTCTACAGAATTAATTTAAAGGGAATTCGGACAAACGTCAAATCTTCGTGACTAAATGTATTAATGAAATTTAGTTTCGGAAGGCCCGTACTTCTGTCGTAATTGTCGCAGACGCTCAAACTTACCAAAGATTTTAACGGTACTTCTTGTTTTGTTTCCAATCTTACCTAAGTAACTGTAATGCTGTGAAGCCTAACTGTGTGTCATATAAAATAGAAGTAAAAGCAAACTTCTAAAGACTCGTGGCTGATCACGCGAAAATTGAATGAGATTATTTTAACAATTCTCTGAACTTTATCACAAAACAGGTGACGTGGTGACCTACTCCACAGTCGCTCATAGGTATCTGGAGGTAGGATGTTCAAATTTATGACGTATGCGACAAGAGAAATCGGTAGATGACACCGTTATTAATCAATTATTTTTGTATTACCAATAAACAAAACTCTCGAAAATACTCGGAAAACAACACGCTTCAACTTATTCTTGCTACTTTAAACATACATACCTAAAAGTAAAATAATTACACTTTTGACCATTAAAATCAAGACGTAACTTTTTTATCTCCCTACTAATTTCATACTAAATAAGTAAATAACAGACCGCAGTTGACGTTTTATACTTGTTGATTTGGCCATCAGTCATAATATCCATATTAACAGAAAATGTAGCTACTAGGCGAAGTTCAAAACTGATAGGAAACACCGAGTAGACTGGACTAGACAAGTAGACAGTTTAATTCCAGAAACTAAGGCGCCTGGCGAAACTGATTCGGCAGAATAACGCCAAGTCATCACCCAACATACAATGTTTGTTTAGTACTAGGTGCCGTAAGCTCAGAAATTGCGCTTTAAACACATACGAGTATCGATTGAAAGATTAGTTTCAAATACTATGTTACGTTCATCACGCGTCAAACTAAATAAGAAATTCTGAATAGGAAATTAAGGGAATATTAATGCTTCGAAGGTGGTTCAAAACTTTATAAGATTTTTTAAACGGGAGTTCTTATTTAATATTCGTACATTTATTTATTCTTCACTACTTAGGAATAGTGTCTACTTTGTTTATGGTAATAGGGTAGACTGATTACGGTAATTGTGGAAGTCTTTGGTGGAAGCCTATGCCCAGAAGAGGACGTCTTTCGGCTGACATGATGATGATGATGATTTAGTAATAAAATAATATGTAGTCGAGTTTTGTAATTCAGTCAACCTCAGTCCAGTGTTCAATTACATTTGGATGACAAATATAGAAAGACGTCTCGTCGGTGCGAAATTAAGTGAGTTTGTTGAGTGTAAACAGGGATAATCCTTGGCTTGACTATGATTAGCATATCGCGGGAGTCGGCGCTCGTTCCCAAGGGGCATCTGCAATTTAAATCAGGGACTTGGCCGGGACGGGACGGCTCCTTAGCTGCGTACTCAGAATTTGAGATTTACTACGATTGGATGATTTGGGGTTCGATTTTCCGCTTGTTTGGACTGATTGAATTCGTTCTTAAAAATGACTTACAAACATATCGATCATGTTTAACCGTAGTTTGTCGAAAAACGACTGTATTTTGCTAAACCGTACCATACAGATTGACCTGTCCCACTTGTAGCATTGGCTAAACTCGTATCTAGCGAACTTCCGTGGTACCTATATACACGATCATGCTATTAGGAACGAAAGTGCACGGAATATGCTGCAGGCGCGTGCGGGCGGGATGCCATTAATAAAATAAATATAGGGGGACAATCTAACACAAATCGACCTAGTCCCAAACTAAGCAAAATTTGTACTATGGGCACTAGACTTCGATATACATACTTTATTTGCCGTCAAACATCGGATTTGTTAAACAGAAAACCTTATGTACGTTAGTACTATCAATCATTCTGTAATATTAACTATCACAAAATTCCGAATGAAATACAAAGTCTATGGTACAGTCCAACACTATACTCCAGCTTGCATGAAAACAAAGAACTTCGCCGAGCATTCCTTATCCGTACATTTCATAATAGAGTTGAGTACGCGTTGCTGACGATGTTAATTGGCTGTGCAACCTGGATGTTGACTTTATGATTCATTGACTTGACTGAACTCCACATTATGCATTGGCATATGCATACATACAATGAAATAAATATTAGATTCATTGCTTATCTTCATCATCTAATTCATTACCTTTTATAACACTGACAGCGACATAAATCCAAAATATGATATATCCTAATATTATTCTGATTCATGTGAATTGTTACAATACTTACTCAATCACTTGAGTAAGACAAAATGGCCTTAATATATCACTTTATACCAAATATTATGTGTGCCACAGTATCCAGTGTAGTCGCGTTATCTATCTCCGTACGAATTCTATAGTCGCGGAGATTAGATCCATCAATCAGATGGTCTGGAGCGGTTGCCGAGATACCTCTATCACTGAGGGGCAAGCCACGGCGGAGAGCGATCAGCTTTTTGCTGTAAAATACTACGGATAACTTGTAGTTTACCCTATTTTGTGGTAGATTTGCGATGAAAGTTTGATATCGATTTGGAATGTACGTACATCATTTCAGAGGTTTTATTGGCCGAGTGAAAAGAGAAGAACCGTTTCAACTTCGGCAAAAATGCTTTCGTATGTCCGGCCAATGGATTCCCGCTGTTCTCCTCTACAGGTCGCATTTTTCTGCCGATTATCGTGAAATTTTGTGAGCAGGTTTGATTAATTTATTGAACTTTCGTTGAGTCAGTTTTTGGAAATGTTCACATAAGACATAAAAATGTTTTTGGCCAGGTCTACAGCTCACAAATCCACTAGTCTATGAGGGTCGAACATAATCTTGATGAATGCGTAAATTAGGCTGCAAAATAAAGCAGTTGAAGCCAGAACTTGTACGTTGTACCAAAATACACTTGAGCCGGCGTCTACCGATAGAGTTGTGAAAAATTACCTCTGAAGTAGACGTCGAGTGGGAGGAATTCCCTGTACTTTCCCGGATAAAGAATTTAACGGTTCTTATGGGAGCATTATTTATGGTACATTCCTCAATTGCTTATGCGGATGCATAAATCTTTAAACAATAACTTGGTGCTCTTTCATACCGTCGTGTTTGTTGAGAGACCTTTGCTTTTTTGTTTTATATAATACATTCGTTGATTGGAATAGGATAACATTTTACAAATACTTTTGGTCTCAGGAACCTGCTCGACGGTCGCACGTGCCGTAAGCGCTTTCCTCTATATTCCGCATGTTTATCGGCTACCAGCGTCGCGCTATGAAATCGATGGCAGTGAAAGTCTATAATATTCACACTATCAATGTCAGAAACCCGGATGGGCGCGTCTCTTGTAGGCGCTTTTCGCTATATACGGTTTTTCGCATGTTATCGGCTACGAGCGTCGCGCTACAAAATCGTTGGCAGTAAGTGTTCAAGGCCTACGAACGCTACTAGTGCTACGTCGTAGCGCGTAGCAGCATTTTTCCGCACTGTAGCATGTTTATGTATGCCGTGCTGGGCTGTGCTATTTAGCATGTAAAGGTGACGCAAAGGTATCGTCATGGGCGTTGAATGGGTTGATGTGTAGAGATCAGAAACCAACAAATAAAAAAGCATTCGTAAGTGCATTTTAGTATTTAAGAAAGATTAACCGTTCACTGAATGACCAGTGCCACAATCAAGCGTATGAGTATTCATGCGAAACAATTATTTAGAAATGGTTTCTATTTTCTAATTATATTAAAAATGAAAGCTTTAATCACCATCACTTCATCGCTTCAAAACATTATTTTATAAACAGCGTATTTTAATACAAACAAAATATTCCAAGGCATTTATATTATTTATTTTTAGATGAAATAAATTGCAGTGTTTAGTACCTTAAGTTTAAACCACATATAACTTTTGATTCGTCTTGTGATTTGTCTATGAAAATACAAAACAAGGCAACAGAAATAAAATCATGTAAAGCGGCAGGTAGAAAAGTCGAGCTTTCTACTACAAAGTGCTTTGTGTTTCATTCGACCATATTGGTTTTCGCAATAAAATAAGTTCTTTATTGTTTGCCTATTCTCTGTACTTGTTGTATTATGTCCTTTATCGTTGTTGTTTACTGAAGTTTCAGATTTTGTACCTGAATGATATTCGTAACGCAATGACTATGTACTTATAGAATATAGATTTACTTTTCTATCCCTACTAATACAGTAAGTGAGCACCGTAAACATTTCGTGTATGTATTCCTTTCGTTAGCGTTTTTATTGACTTAATGGTTTTGTAAAACTTTATGTTAAAGACAACGAACACTGTTTCTCACATAGACAATATCCAAACACAATATCACCATCGCACAAAGCAGTTGTACGAATTTCATAAGGTAGTTTACCAACTACGCGTATACAAGTTCCGACGACGAGCCCAATTCGATTGAGTTGGTAAATCTAAACCGTACAGGAAGTTGAGCCCAATCGTGTCCTCACCTGGAGCCCAATCTGAATTTCAAATAAGATAACACGAAACTGGGCTGCCAGTAACCGTGTATCTTTATAGCAGGAAATAGTTTCGCGGCGACCTTAAGGCTGCCGAAAGTAAAGGTATTAGAAAGTTGTGTCCGCCTCGAAATTGCGTAGGCTACGCGGAATGGTCTATAATGTTTAGGGATCGTGTAATGAGATTTCGGGTACGATCAAAATTAGTGTTTAGACAAACCTATTTGTTTTGCAAATCGTTTGCTGACTCATTAAACCTAGCCACGCAAATATCGCATTGTTAAGTACACTGTTTCTGCAGTGCATTAACATCTGCAAATACCCGTGCTCCTGAAAATTCGAGTCACGGTAATGATCCAGATATGACGTTCATTGTTATCAGCGTGAATAGGCTCAATTAATTACCCATTGAACATAATTCGGGCGGGTCTGCAGCCATCGCTGTAGCCGAGTGCTCCGTTTAAATTGATATCGACTGGCTGCAAACTATTGATTCGTTCTAACATTCAGTTAATGATGGAAGATTCAAGGCAGTGTTTCCATACGCTTTATATAGTATATTCTAATTAGTTTCGTCTAGTTATAGATTTAGTGTAAATTATCAGCAAACGCAACTTTCGTTTAAAATATAAATACCTTTCCATTCAAACCATTTGTCCATAGTGCATGTGTATACGTTCAGATGACATCTCTCCTCTCTAGCGCTCATGTTCTGTCTTAATAATTTTCTTTTTCTTCTATGCACACATGCTTTAGAATAATAGTACAGAACTGAACCTTAAGACTATGTTATATTTGTACCTCATGTCATTTAATTATTTGGTGAACCAAATAAATAAATACGAACAAAAAATCAAAACTTGTTGAGAATAAATCCTCGTCAATCAAAGCTACTTTTCAAAAGAGATAAATTAAAGATTTTATTATTCTATTTATATATAACAAGCGACGGCAAAGATAATTGCATAGAATTAGCTATAAGATAATATAGTGTTTTCCGTCTGTCGACGGTTCTCGAGCGCAACATTTATCATGGCAAAACTTTTTCTTCCTTATGGCGGAATCCGAACCCCTTTTGGAAACTTCCGACGAATCCCCCGAATAGGGAATTTGTGCATCTATAGATAACTGATTTAAATGGCTTCTGGTACACCAAGGCTCTGAATTCTGAGAATTTCTGTTAGGTACTAATGTGGCGATTGATTAGTAGACGGCATAATGAAACGGACAAATACATTTAACCTATTTTAAATCACACCTAGCCTCGCTTTATCTAACATGTTATAAAATAGGTATAGTACTTATACTCATAAAATAAGGTCATTTATTAATTTAACACACTGAAATAACGAGGCCTTAATTTATTTTCTCCTACAAAATTTAATTACGCCCTCAGTTTCACGTATCTACCTCGAGTTTGAGGTCTGATTTTGTATTTTAGGGAGATAATTATTATCATGCCCAATTTCTCTTGAAGTAATCTTTCGATCTTGTACGCAATATTACGCCTCGTTAATCAAAAAAAAAACATAATTTTCATTAGAAAAAATGTTGCAATTATTGTTCTCTTTCGCCTCACATTAAAAAAAATATATTATAGAGTACAGCTATTCAAAGTAGTCCATTTAGCGTTAAAAGTTAATTTTTTGCACTTAACGCCCGCACCCTCGACTTGTTTCCCAAGATGTATTTATAGTCGACAACTTTCCCTAACTTCATGGCGGCAACGAAATATCCTTTTAATAGCGGCCGGGGTGTCGGGTCGTCTGCAATTTAGATTAGTCCTTTAATTAAATTAACATTATGATCCCTATCTCGTCGGAGCAGGTGGTCGACAATATTGCTGGAACTCTTTCTGCGCATTCTGTCTCCAGATTTTATATTGTTTTCCCTAACTTTGATTTTGTTTTGAACTGTTTTTGCTCAGGCTGTTGTTTTGATTTTTTTGTGTTGATTACGCACATTAGCTCGTTTTCTTTATGTTGTTTATTTTCCTCGAGTGTAACTGTAATGTATTTTGTAGTCTTTTGTTGCCCACACCTGAGCATACATATGTCTTTTTTCAAGCTTTGATTAATCGGTTACTTAGCTCAAATATTTTTTTTATCAAGTCAGGATCTTTAAAGCTTACTTTTTTTCTAAATTACAATAAACAGGTACAATATTATATAAATATCATATTGTATTCAGTACTGTTTTTATACTAAAAGTTTTTGTTAGCTTAAAATAAGTAGACCGTGATTCGATATTGTAAATGCATAAATAAATAACCCTCTTCAACGTTTCCAGCCTATTTGCGTTTACGTTGTCTATTCCCCTAACTGCCAATCTTTGGACCGTGGGAGTCAAGCGAAAAATTAGAAATATCTCTATCGTTGGCTCTCCGCTCACCGCTGTATTGGAGGCTTACAAAGGATCAATCTTTCTGTTTCTTAAACAAAGAATGTTTTGTTTTATTCTATTTAGGACGCGACGAACCATAACAATTTGGTTGTTTGAGTATCTTTGTATAGGAATATATTTATTTTAAATTTTAAAAGTTTTCTATTAGATTGTTGCGTTAATAATACTAAAGGGCAGAAACTTTGACACTTTTGTCGACAGCCGCATCAGAAGTCGACGTTGTGAATTATGGCTTCGGAGATTGACGTTGGAAGAAAATTGCTTCTGAGTATTCCATCCCTTGTGTTTTGCTTGATTTTTGAACTTCAATATGAACAAATATTGTATCAATCTATATGCAAAAACAGATTGACTAGTTTTTTCTGTGATTCTGGCGTATAGTAATCGTACTTTCCACGATCGATGGTTCACAAAATATCACATTCCCATGAGAAAAAATGCAAAGTCTTTTTTCTTCATCGGAATGATATACATCTTTATTAAAATCTGGTTGGATGGAATGGTATCAAATTCCCATTATCAGATTCCTAAAATATAATACTGCGAACTTAACTTATTTCTGGAGGTATTCTTGAAAATGATATTTGTGGTGTATTAAGTAAGGGCACAGGTAAAATTTGATACATTCAAAATACAAAAAATAATAAAAGACCGGCTACGGTATATTACGAAAAAGTAATTATATGTCAAGAAAGAAAAAACAAGTAAATAATTGGCGTGATTTTGCGCTGTCAATTTAATCTTCAACCGCGTAGTGGCAGACTAAAGTGTGACCACAAATCTATTAGTTCATTGTTTCAGTCAGCCCAAAACAAAGCGATTCCATTACCTAAACTCGATAAGGCTCAAACAAATCAAAACCATCGGAACTTGATCCCCAAATTTTGTTTTATTTTTGCAACAACGAAACGCAAAGGTGTACTGCTAATGGATTGGTACAGGTCTCGCTAGATTGGTTAGGGGGAAGTTGGTTTCCGCCGATTTCCTATTCAAGGAGACCAGTGTTTCAATCAAGGGAAAAATAGACACAAAACAACTCTTACCCTGTATCATAACAGGACAGTATAAATACTATAGAGAAGAAAATATTTGTTGGTACGAGTATTTTCATTTACAAAAAATTATATTTTGATATTTTTCTAGTACAGTATCGCCTATGTATTTATGGCTACGCATAATAAAACAATTATCTTGCGGTCGGCTCATAGTACACTGCAAATAAAATGAATTGTATGCTGTTGTGTATTTTAGAGTGCATAAAGGTTTCTAGTATAGAAGTAGTAGTTATATTGAGCACATTTTTAGTAAAGGGTTATAGAAGAATCAAAAGACTTTCTTGTATTGGTATTGTGTTTGAGTTGAGTTAATGCACCACCACAGTTACATTGAATGAAGTAATAAGTAAATAGAAGTTTTCTGTTCTTATAGTGTTCCATTCGAATTATATGCATAATTCATGCAGGTACTCATATATTTTACTACGCTTGTTACATATTTACATATGCATATATTAATTGATTCGCACTCAGGTCTTCACCAAGACCATTACAAAAATAATAAAAAAGAAACTTCGACTAACAAGCGACACAGATATATCTCATTATGTCAGAAATTGTGCGTTTCCATTATAATCCTTTTAGGAAATTGAAATAACATGTCGCGTCCTCCTGTGGACACATGACGAGCCCAATTCGATTAACCCTCTCTGTTTGGGGAGCGACTTTTCATTTCCAAATCATTTCTGTCTGTCATACCTTTTGTAAGTAATTAAATATGCGCTAGCTCAAAAGCGCATATTTAACACATTAAATTTGTATTAACTTGTAATTATTATTATTTGCCTGAATCATATAAATGCTGCTGTTTATGTGTAAACATAAACAGGGCCTCCACTAAAACTTTCGTATAAGCTCCATACCAACACGTCTGTCAATATTATTTCATGTATCATTTATTCATCTCAGTATCCTGCTCACACGCACATCTGGCTATGCGCTTACCTAAAATTTCGTCTGGGGCTCGAAACATTTATAAACATATTGTGTCGATTATCATTTTCATCATCATAACAATCATATTCATTTGTCTTGTGTACCTATGCATCGTCTTTATGTACGGGCAACTAATTTGATTTCTGGGCCACTTCGTAACTTGCCACAGTGAAAATCAATACGAAAGCAGATCTCATATTATTGTCACTGTGGCAAGGTACAAAATGGCCCAGAAATCGAATTAGCTCACTATACAGCTATTAATTAATAAAGGTTTGGTTGATATTTCATATATTTGAACTTTAAAAACTCCTTTTTAGTCACAAGTAAACAGCTTTTTACTAGCATTAAAAAAATGAGAATCTGAGTGTGCTTAACGTTTTCACGGAACGACGGTACGTATTACACTGCAAGGGTACGTATACAACAGCGTATGATAAATCCCCCGTGCACCGCCCCGGGGTTTCCGCTCCGTTCGCTTCGGATGCGCGCTGTGCGATCGATCGTATGAACACACCTTTATCAATATTTTATTTTTATTTAAACTGAACGGCGTTTACCAAAGTTTGATTAAACATATATACCCTGTTTGTACTTCGTAAATGACAGGAAAGTAAATAAGATATGTTTGTTTCCGAGGGCACTTACTTACAAAGTATGTAGTAAATATATTGCACAAGTAGCAGCAATTAAATAACAATGAAGGGGACAATTTTCTAAATATACACATCAATTTACACATTAATCAATTTATAACTATATTCCCAAAGCTATCGCGGTTGATTAATATGCAATTCTATTTAGTACAATATGTCAACGTTCTCCCCATTTTAGCGTCATTATACCTATATACCTACTCTTGTTTTAAAACCTAGCTTCTTCCAATTAGGCAGCGTAATAGACCTGACCCAAAATTCGCTCATTTAATTAACATTCATGCACAGCATCTGGCTAACAATGCCTGTCTTTGTTTTGTATTAGGATACCAGGGTTTACCTGTTGCTTCCAGGAGCTCGTCTGTTGGCCTAATAATATGTACTCACTATGTACTGCATCTACCGGCCATATAACTAGCGCTCACGCGCATGTGGCAAATTAAACTGAATAATTAGCTACTGCAATAGCTACAGCTTTAATAGTTAACCAAACTCATGGCTGTTGAGCCAAGGAACACAACCACTCATGTTCAAGGGACTCATGTTGTTTCAAGGAATTGTATTCGATAATTTTGTAAATTGATACTAATACTGTTCGTACGAAACATCTGTGTTTTTAAATAACTCTGACTAGAACAAATAATCTCAATCAATAAATAGATATATTTATTAATTCTTCCTTCGCCCGGTTTTCAACGATTTTTGTATTATGACCTGCAAAGGACGGAAATTATTTTTTATTAAATTACTATCGTCACTATAGGTTAGCTCATATGGTTTCTAGTCCCTTATTATTATATTATTATTATTATTAAATGTATGCACGTTATGTTCATCCTACGTAAATTTGCCTACTTGATAGTACGCTATCGTATTTTCCTTTGAGCTAAAATAGTTTTATCAAATTATCACACTGCTTTGGTTTGCTGTGCTCCTGTTACTTACTCGGCGTGATTTCGAAAGCTGATTCGCATATGGCTGCATGCAATTGTCACCCGATTGCGCCCGGCTCATCTCACTTTGGCTTTTTTTCAACAGCCAATATGTAGCATGCCGAAAATAAAAATATGCCTTTTTCAACGCAATGTTTGCAAGCGGCACAGTCAAAACTACTTTTGCCGGAGTGAGTGCTTGTAAATTGACTCTAATCGGTTGATGTTTTACACTACTGAAAGTGTAGCTACATAGTTATTTCATAAATAGGAGGTACTTTTGTATCTTGTAGTATAATATAGCTGCGAATGGCATACAATACGGGTACCTGAAGGAAGGTGGTGTGAGTCTGTAGCAATCACGACCCTCAGCAATGACGACATGATTTAGAAGAAGAGCTATGCCAGTCAGTCAATACATGAATGTATTTTGCACTAGTTGTCCTCTAAATTCGTCTACATAGAAAACCTATTCAGCTGTTCTTGATCAACACTGATATTACTGGTATTTCAGCAGATAAACCGCACACTACATCTCAGCGCGATTCACAATACAATCTACGTTCCTGTCACATTACTGTCACCCGTGAATGTTATCAAGCCACTGTTCCGTCATGGCCGTGTGCAGTTTATGCTTTGCTTAAGGAAACTAGGTCATAAAACCCGTATATAATAACTATAAACCTGACGACCTGTTTAGCCTAGTTGGTAGTGACACTGCCTCCGAAGCTAGAGGTCCCGGGTTCGAATCCCGGCCAGGGCATTATTCGTGCATTTAGCACGGATTTTGTTCTTGGGTCTTGGATGTTCTCTATGTATTTAAGTATGTATTTATCTATATAAGTATGTATATCGTCGCCTAGTACCCATAGTACAAGCTTTGCTTAGTTTGGGACTAGGTCGATTTGTGTAAGATTGTCCCCCAATATTTATTTATTTATTTTTATTTATAAATTTATATTTCACAGAATTTAAAAAATATATTTCTTCGAAATTATAAGTAATTTATAAATATAATTTGGGCATCAACCCAGTATCTAACAAATGTTCGCCAATACCAAAGCACACAACTTTTCGATGTTTTCCCTATTTTTGACGTTACCTTATAGAGCACACAAGTATGAAACATAACTCAATAGTGGAGCGGAGGGATTCCGAGGCAACCGAGTGTAAAATGGTCGACACAGAGGGGCATTTTCAAACTGACCGGACGCCCTCGCCGCTGGGTGAAATATGTTGGTGGAGCGAGTATTTGACGTCCTTATGTGATAGATATTTCACTCACATAAAGGTGTGGTGGAACACAGATCAGGTAGAGATCTGTAAGATCTAGTCGATGAACACTTTTATGGGGAACGGCTTTATGATGAAATTTTGTTACGGATATGTGTCTGAGACGAATACTTCGAAATTTGATACGTTAGCCTTAGAAAAACTGGCATAGGTACCAAGTAACAGCAGTAGTAGTTACCTTAATTATACCTATTTAAATCAAAATTGAGGTCAAAATTTAGTCACAAAGGTTTCAATTTAGTTTCCCCGGGTATGTCCCAAAACTACGACCAAGACCGCCGTGGGACGGGCAGCAGCATCCCTGGAGTGCGGTGGAGACACTGCGATCGCCAACCCGCATGCCAAGCATGGCGATTATGCCCCCCCATGAAATGTCCAGTAGTGACGTCCTTGGGCTGATATGGTGGTGAATTTAGTTTCATGGTTAACCGTAAGGGCTGTGATGGCAAACTAAAAGGCCAGTCCTGACCTATTTACCATTTTTTGTCAAAGGAACAGTTTATCTTACATAAGTTGCTTTCACCCTAGGCTATTTCAGTGTTTGTCCGAATCCTGTCCTAGCCTCGAGCTAAACCGGTAATGCTTATTCGTCGTCAAAGTGAAATATTTTCCATTGGAGACAAGACGCATTCGCTTGGAAAATGACTAAACGTTAAAAGAGTTTACCGAATATTTGAACTCCAAACTAAGCCTGTCTGACTGCGATATTAAAGTGGACTTTTCTGCACTGAATATCTACAATCATATTACGGTTACATTGTATTAAAGACTCGCGTAAAAATATCGCGTATCGGCGAACCGGGGCATTCCCATGCAGTCGACCGGAAAATAGCCGACATTAAGGTCTGACATTCTGCTACTGGCCGAGGGACGGATACGATAAAAATATATATATTGGGGAAACCGCTTCTGCTCCGAGCAGAAGATTTTACGTTCAAGAAGGAACTTCAAATAACGTTTATGGATCCTTCGGCATGTTAGCGAATGCTAGACATTCGCTAAAAATGATTGTTAAAATATTAGGTGCTAATCTGCTAGTGCTAGCTGTCTCTTAAACTGTTAGTAATTGACGCAAACCGACTTAAAACAGTATGATTGTTACTTACATTTTGAGTATTAGACAGCTAGATGCATAAATAAAGTGCGGAATAAGATGGCGGCGGCGCGGGCGGCGGCCGGTGTTGTTAGCAATTAATCTCCATTTCCCGCGCGCGCCAAATCGCACCGCCATTACGACCTCTGTTTTATTTCATTAAATGGACCCGCCGAATTAATGCGTTGCACCGTTTACAAAGGCGATGAAAGAATCGAGAAGGAGCGGTTGAATAGGAACATTTCTATGCTTCTTTTGTGTTGCTAGTGAAAAATGTCCGTTTCTTTTTGTTTGAGGTGGGAAAAGCCTACTTGGAAATGATATCAAATGTAGCGCGAAGTTTGAAAGAGCAAGGTTATTTTAGTTTAGGAGGAGGCAGGGCTATCAACTACCGTTTTCATTATTATTGCATTAGTTAAAATTAATAAGGTTTTATTTTTTGTTACAGGTGCGGACGCTATTTGTCAGCGGACTACCCATGGATGCAAAGCCACGCGAGCTTTATTTACTGTTTCGAGCATATGAGGTGAGTGTTTACCTTATTAGCGACGTTATTTTATTATTAACTGCAACTACAGCGAAATTCTTTTTGACCTAATATGCTTAAACGAATATACTGTATGAAATTTCATCGGTAATTACATCGTGCAATTAGGTTTAAAGAAGTTTATTAAGTGCCATTGCGGCCTACTTGCTGAATAAAGTTCATTTATTTCATTTTATATTAATTATTTCTCTCTCTCTATGAGAATTAAAATTAAGTTAACAATGATTTGTTGAGCGAATGCATACCCTACCGTTAACAATGATTTGTTGAGCGAATGCATACACTACCGCTCATAATTATTTAGGCACACTACACTTTTCTATGAACCAGCAATTAGTAGTTATTTAAATCATCTCAAAAAGAAAACTACCATTTTAAAAGGGGTCTCTGGCACCGATTTAAGGCTCAATTCAGCTAAATAAAAAATGCAAAAAGCACGCAAAACTGTCAAGGGACTCTGACTTGGCAGTGTATTTCTGAAAGTCATTTTTGTATACAGATGTATGGAAAAAGGTATGAGTGCCTAAATAATTATGAGCGGTAGTGTACGTGTATTACATTTACGAAAAATAAAGTACGTACTTATATTTTATGATGTACTGAATAAGAATTGTCGGTCTCATTGATATGTGACGTGATACGTCAGTTATTCAACAAGCTAATATCTCATTTTCTAATGTATTAGCTACTTACTATGTGTCTCGTAATCTTTTTAGTGAACAACGCTCTTTACTCTCTTATATCTTTGTATGCTATATTCCGTATGTGAAAAGGGCAGGACATCATTGAGGTTAATAGATATACAATGACTTTCCAAACTTAGACACAAGAGTCAACCCTTTTCTCCTTCAACGAATGGCTGAGTTACAACTGTTAAGATGTTATTAGGTAGATACAAATACCCCAAAGGATGGTCAGAATAAAATATTTGTTTGCAAATGTATCTTTCCTATTTCTATTTGCTTTGATAGTGGCATCAGAGGTTGCTCTGTAATTCACTAGGAAATTCGATATACTAGTCCTAACATCGAATGTTCGAGACGCACGCAAACCACTCTTCCATAAGAAAACGTTGGTATCAAACTGACTCCTTAAAACGTCCAAATATTTACTGCTAGAGAAAATAAAGCAGAAAGCAACACGGCTTACCGTCACGCGACGTAGATCTCGACTCGGATTACTGCGTCGTAAATATCAAATGTCATGCCCCGATTCCTAATATTCGGATTGAATCGATTCAGTGTACCGATAAGGGGGATTACACTCGATTCTCGGCTGGCACCGACGGCACCGCAAACATAAAGGTGCCTAAACTTAAACCATGGGTCGTAGTTTGTGTGCATCGCGTGCTCGGCCCGTGCCAGGCACCGAAACCTTCTATTTTTCGACCGTTTAAGGGGCTTTGTTGAATAGGATGGAACTATGACGTATTTACAAAAGCATTAAAGTAATTTGGTAATGTAGGTTCGCCTAATGGATCCTGCCACGAGTAACGTGGCCTGGAAATCGCGTTTAGAAGGTTTACCATGATATTAACTTATTTTCTCTTTTGTGCAGGGTTACGAAGGTTCTCTATTAAAAGTGACAAGCAAGAATGGGAAAACAGCATCGGTGGGTATATTTGTTTATTTTTATTATATTTTTGAGTGTGTTAACGGTATAATATAATATAACATGTTTACTGTGTATTTTGTTGCAGCCGGTCGGATTTGTTACATTTCACACTCGGGCCGGTGCAGAGGCAGCTAAACAGGATCTTCAGGTTAGTATTGTCACATGTATTAAATACTCTATGTACCCGAATATTCCATATTTAAGAATAAACTTACCGAGGTTTTTCTAAACTTTCCGGTATTCGACGACGGCAATCATTCAATGCTAACCCGGAAACTTTAGAATTAACCTGGATAGTTATTTAATATAATCTAATAGGCGCTAAAATAATGGCAATAAAATATATAATCGGGAGCTAAGATTGTTTAAATACCTACTAGCTGACAAAGTAGGAGAAAACACAGTAACACTAGAAGAATACCACACACACAATGCCTTTTAACCAGTATGAATGGCTTTCAAACACCGTAAGATATCGTAAGTTCTAACAACAAAGAATATCTCTTGAAAAGACTGAGATATCAGTGTTAAGAAACCTAATTGCTGTTGTAAATACTAAACAAATTGTAAGTCGCACGGTGTTACTAAACCTCTTTCATCACATGCCTCAACACAGCCAATGAGCACTATAGTTAATATCTCATTGTAGACTTGGAATAACATCTTCCTAACTCGAGTAACCGCATCGTAAGTTATGCTAAACCCATGCACATATCGAATAGACCACATTGCGCCTTCAGTGGGCCGCGTTCGGCGCCGGCGTATGACCAATATTAAACGTGTAAATACGCAAATGCATGTCACGGTTTGACAGGTTTTGATGTCACGTCCCGAGCACTGTGTTCCGTCACTCTAGCAGCAGGCGCGAACATCTAAACGTATCCAATGACCGTCCCGTAATCTAACTAAATTCTCAAGTATACAAATTTCATTCCACGGAAATAAAATTTATGCCCATTTGGTTCATAAGCAGTATAAGATAAATATTCTGGGGGATATTGCAAATGGTTTCTCGACTATGTTAGATGCAATTGGCTGTCCATATCCAAATGCAGTATCCTCTGCCCGATATTACACTGATGACGCGAGTGCCCTCGCCGCCGAGGGCACGCGATAGGGAGCACGCGGCAACCGAGCCTTCCATCTTCATTATATCGGAGCGCCGCGCCGCTCGCGGCTGTTCACAGCAGGGCGTCCGTTTCGACCCCGACATGCCGCAAACGATTCGGCTGGAGTTCGCTAAAAGCAACACGAAGGTCAGCAAGCCGAAGCCGGCAGTTGCCACAGCCGCGCCAGCTGCACACCCTGCATTGATGCACCCACTCACTGGACGTAAGTACCGCAGTACGCACACACCGCCCGGCGCTGCTCGAACGCCCCACACCCCTTCAGATCTCACTCTATCGCCCACTTTATATCATGATTTGCGATCCGTGATGTAGCGAACCTCAAAAATACACCATCGAATCCGAAATGAAATTAGGACAACTTTAATCTTCATTTGTTGTGTCTAACAGTCCACCCACAGTGAATCGCAAGCACCGATAATATAATTTACACAGATCCTTCACTTCAAAAATAGTATTGCATTTATCGTTGGGGCGTCGAGCAAACGCCATGGGCAAGTATCTGTGATCGCTTACACGTACCACGCAAGGCCTAGCTCCGCGAAGCTCTTCAACCAAACGATCTGTCGGTTTCTATTACCACTACACATGTTTTCATGATACTTGATGTAACGACATTATTAATTGTGCGAGCCGTGAAAACATGTCGAGGACAACCTTAGTTCTCTTCATACCTAGTCGCGAAATGCCAGATTTCTAATAAGTCAACGCAGAACCGTAGATAACTTAAATATGACCATCAACGAAATTACTAGATGGTCCATCGTGGCCCTGGCACCTTGCGATTCTAGTATTCAGAGAACAAAGCCGAGCGAGCACACTGTAAATAATGTTTATCCATAGATAGCTCGAGCTAATTGTTTTTTTATTGAGCTGTTTTTGTATTGGATAGTGACGTGGTACGATTGCGCAGACTTAGCGAGTCCGTTCTTCCCCGGAGGCGGGGAGCTGTGGCACCACCCTCTGGCGTACGGCGGTGAGCTGCCGACGCTGTCGCACGGACTCGTGCACCCCGCCATCCACCCGCAGATGGCGCCGGTACGATCTTACCTCTGACTAGCTGCCGCCGATAGGCCACACCACGTGAGTATTTTTTTATTGTCTTCATACCTAGGCTGGTTTTACCACTGTCCATTGATGCTACCGTCTGTTTGCTTTTGTTATATCGGTGAACTCCAAATGTGGTTAATGTAAAATCATGTCTTTATTTGATTAATGTTTTTATATGGTCAAATTTTATTCATATCACTTAAATAGTTTGATAAACATATTACATGATAACGTAAAAAAAAACAAAGTATTTAACATTGAAACGCACGGAAGTTTTATATTTAGAACTAGCGGACCTGACACCCTTGCCCTACCCCAGGAGATGGCAAACTTTTTGACCAAAGAGCCAAATTCAGTGAAAATATCATCTTTTGGGAACCTCAGACAGCCAAAAATACCTGTTTTTTTGAGGACACCTCGAAGATCAGCAACTGGCCCTCCAAGGCAGAATCCAAACCATTTAAGGACCAACCTAGTTAGAGTTCAGTGACATACACATAACACACGTATAAGAATGACATCAAATATATAAATAAAGATAACGAAAGTTTGAGCAGTCGCCTGCTTCAATTAAATGTCAGTATGTGAACGGACAGACCCCCCTGACGCTGGGCGCGTGTGTGCTGCCGGCGCCGGCGCTGGGCTCGCCGGGCGCGGCCGTGCCGACGCACGCGCAGCCGCCCGCGCACCCCGCCCACCCCGCGCACCCCACGCACCCCGCGCCTCCCTGCTCGACCCTGTTCGTCGCTAACCTCGGACAGTTCGTCTCCGAACATGAGCTGAAGGAGATATTTAGCAGGTAAGATTTTTATATATGCGAGAGGATGGCAGATTGGGAGGCTACTTGCCTGACGCGTTCATTTCACATTGTAATTTGACATAAATGTGTTTCGTCTGCTCGTGCGCTAAGTTAAGACAATGCGCGCATCACATTAGTATCAAATTGGAACGCGAAATGTTACTATCAGAGCGACATACTAAGTTCAGCATCTTTTTCTTATGTGTCAGTTTTAATACATGGTTTCATTTCTATTTGAATTCCAATGATGATTTTTTTAAAGACTCCTACGTAATGAAGATGCTGAACAACAGCACCCAGTGACAACTAAATATATGAATGTACACTCGAATGTATCATTTAGACTGGAAGTATTTTGTAAGGATAATACATAAAATATAGTTCGCAAAGAAATATACAATCCGTGAATTCCTAAAACAGTCTTCGTGGTAGGAGCAAGTGAGAAAGAAGTACAGACTCTATTATTGTTTTAAGTGTTCACGGACTGTCCTTTACTTTTGATGGAAGATCAACTTCTAATAAGCAACGCTGAACCGTAGATAACTTTAATATGAATAATTTAATATGACTGTCCTTTACTATTGATCTTCCAGTCCAAATCACAACTTTGAATGTCAATTGCATGACCACACACGATTAATGTTCAACATGAAGTATTGGAATAAAATGTGATAAATAATCGGAATTAATTATGTCTATGTAATCTTCCACAGTGCATGTTTCACCGAATATCACAATGTCGTCCACGTATACAATAATTAGGTCTTACTTTTTGTTTGTATGTCTCACACAAACAATTATGATTTATATTTCGCTTTGAGGATGACTAACATTTTTTCGCGATAAGTTTGTGTGAGAATTAATGCCTGCACCCGTACCACCCACCGAGCATGACAGTGTACTCGTAAATGTCACTTGTGTTGCTCCACACTTTCACAACTAGCCATAACGATATCAGCACTACACCATACACAGAGTCATTTTCTGTTCTGATGTATTACATTGCACTTTCACAGAAGCTACTACGCCGTCAGTACGGATTAGTCATTTGTTTACGAAGGAGACGATGATATCTTATGAAAGTTGTTCGATCTTTTATTTCATCAAATCATCACCCTTTGAACTGATAATAGTCGCCTTAATAAGTATTTTTCCGCTACACTGCAATTGTACCAATCTAAGCTTAGAAGAAATTATATTGTTCATGTCAGTCGGCAACTATATTATTTAATACAAACGGATTCTTTGAGTTTAACGATCCGATAACTTGTCCCCTAGTTTCAGTTTGGTTGTTTTGTCCGGGACTGAACTATTGCCTAGGATTTATTCTCATTATTTCGGTTATAACGTCAAACTGACCAGTTGTGTGTATGTTATATATTATATGTATACGTATGTTACATACTCGTATGTGTTGTGTAGTTCAGGTAATCTAGTGGAGTCACGCGCTATAATGGTAGCTTTTGAAAAAGATGTTTTTGACATTAAATTTTAATTTTATTTAGGTACCTCCTAAACCTTTCCAGAATTGTGGCTCTCTGGGGAGCCGGTGGGTTTTGAGACTTACCCACTTCTGTCATAATCCGGTATACACTTCAAAATGTCAATATGTATATATTAGTGGGAACAAGGGGTACTGAGTGGTTCACCGTATTTTTGAGTCTCTTTAATAACTATCTGCTGTTCGATTTGATGTTATAACCGAATTGATGAAACTAAAAGTGTAGCAGTGGTTCGCTTCACTTTTAGTTTCATCCCGAAGTACGGGATAAAACAACCGAAGTACTGAAACTACGGGGAACATGCCGCTCCCGCCATATAAATGCAGTCTCTGGTCGCGCTACGAACCAAACAAAGTACAAGTATAGGGTTTTGAAAAAAAAACGGTAACTTGACATGCCCAACAACACACACTTGTCAAAGCGGGTGGGTGGCGAGCGCTGGCATCTAAAATGATGATGACAGTTGCGCGGGATTTTCGCGGCTGCGGCTCCTGACGGCCGGCAGCGGCAGCGCCGGCCCGGTGGCGTTTGTCGACTTCGCTAGTCCGACGGACGCGGCCGCCGCCATCGCTCGGCTGCAGGGCGCGCTGCTTCTCAGCTCTGAGGGGGCCATTCATCTTGAATACGCGCGGCACAAGATGGCACACAACGGCTGGATTCTCGCGCACGAAGTACGCACGCGCACTTTGTTCAGCGTCTTTGGGGCGCAGACCCTTGGACTGATGAATCTTCACTATTGCATTGTACAGATTTACAGTCAGAAACAGAAGTAGCTACGTATTCCGAAAGGTCAAAATGATCTACACGCGTCTTCATTACAAGCCGATACGGCCTTGTGTAGATAATTTTGAGCACTTCACCAGCATACTTCTGATGCTGATTTGATCATTTTTGGTAACTGATTGGAAGATGGTTAAACGTAAGCAAGGACCTGCTCCCTATCGACATTAAAAATATTTTGGAGCCCACATAACTGTGAAATTAAATTAGATCAGGTTCAATGGATTATTCTAAATTTTAACTTAAAACTATGTTCCAGACAGAGATATGGGTTGCAAATGCAATAATATTCACTAATTGTTCACCATGCACTGCGCACAAATGCTTGTCTAGTTTTAAAGAGTCTAATCAACTGTGAGTCTATCTTGAAAAAGTATTTGCTAGATCAAATGAGATGTTTCTAATAAAAACCGTTGTGTCGTTTACCAGGGAGCCAAAGGCGGAGAAGAGAGCGAACAGCATTAATTCGTTCGTTACTCTCGGCACTTGACAACCAGCGAACTGAGGGGCGCGCAATCTTGATCCTCTGCAACGCATCGGAACCGCGGCCACGGGAGATGGAGCCTACTGCTACAACCAATGTGCATACTACGGCTGCTAGGATCAAGATTCATCTGACAACACCTTCTCGTAGATTGTGCAGAACCGGTTTAAATTCACACAAAAACCGATTAATTTGTTTTAGAGAAACCGGTTTTGTTCACCTACTCGTAGATAGCAATGCTCTCATCTCCTTACAACATTGTTTTCCGTTCCAGCGTCAGGGGTGTGGTGTCTTAATTTATACCAAAATTAGCACAAAGGGTTATTTTACTGCATTAATATTAACATTCCAGTTTTATTGTTCACCGTTCATAATAAAAACATGTTTATAATTATTAATTTTCAATGATTAGTTCTTGGTGTAAACTTTCTTGTTTATTTATTATAAATATTTTATTTTAAATGTGTAACATAAGATTTATTTACAACTTATTGTGAATTCGTTTCTACAAGACCGATGCAAACAGTTGAGAGGATAATTATAGTGTAATACCTGAAATTAAACATTTTAGGATAAATCTCATTCGAATAAGCTAAAAACCAAAGGTGCCCTTCATAGAAAGATTACGTTTTGTTAAATAATATTTCAAGTTGAATGATTTTAAATGAAGTTGTATGTAATAAATACGATGCTTTTGTTTTAGCCTCGATAATGTTAGCGTATTTAAATGAATTTCATAACTATTTCAAATTATATTTATCTAATACTTTCTTAGTAATTTTTATATTGTTCAATCACTCGTTAAAGCGCTGGCACTCTAGTGTTGGTCTTACGGTCCTTTCTGTCTGTAAACAGGATTATCGGGATAGTTATAAAGATTGAGTATACTCGACGCGAATGGACAGGGACGCCCCTTGGTGCCGCTTGCTGTGGAGTGCAACTGGCTGGACGCGCCGCCGGCCGCACCGCCCGCCGCCCTCGCCGAGTCACCAACACACCAACACACCCGCTCGCCGCTCCTTTCCCGCCTCCCGTCTGTTCTCTTGCGTCTCACGATTATTCCTTTCTATGTGCCTTGCCTACGGTTCTCAAACCTGACCCTTCGACGTTTTAAATATTTTTACACTTTCGAGTTGTTGTCTGAGAGTTGGACTGTAGGGAAACGGGGAATTAGTAATACGGGGGGCGGTGCGACCGGCCGCATTCGGTTCAGTTTGATGCGAGAATTTAGCCTTGGCCTTATGAGAGTTAAATAACTTAATGTAATCATTATACCTATTAATTAATTATAGTAATATACTAGTTGGCGCCGCGCGGGTGCGCCGACGCTGAATAGTGAAACAATTACTCTATCTGCATGCTTTGACGAGCTTTTTGGTAATAATCTAATTTTAAATTTAGTAGTTACTTTTATTGTGTAATCGTTAGGTCAATACCATAAATTTAGATAAGGGTATTTATTGTAGAGAGTCGACATAGTTACATTACTATTTAATGAAAGTTATTCATACATAATAATGAAACAATGTAATGAATTTTAAATTTACTGAATGTAAGGGTTAATCAAATGGAAGATTAATATATTTTTTATTTTTAGCTAGTTGACTATCGCATACAGAATACTAGTTACCTACTGAAATAACGCCGGAGACAACTCCGCGCGCACGACAGTGCGAGATAGCAATAAACCAAAAATAAAATCTTAATGTTATTTAGGTACCTATTAGTGACATATTCTGCTGATGTAAACATGTAAAAATTATATAAAAAAGTAAAAAAAAATTCCCTGCTTAGGCTATTGTAATAATATATTGGAATATTGTTTTGTTTGACGTTGACGCGACGGAAATGGACGAGGCATTCACGGCCCGCCGCCGCGCGGGCGGCCAGAGGTTCCGCATGTGAATTCTTATGAAAATTTCTTAGTCAATATTTACTAGAAATCTCGTCAATTTTTGACTTAGCAAAATTTTATACGTTGTTTATAGTTACTGTAACTACACAGTGTACCGAGCGTCGTGACGTATAGACCAAAGATAAAGGATATACATAATTTTTAATACTAACCTCAGACCGTACCAAATTCGTATTTTATAGACAATCCTGTACTGGCAATCACATTTCTCAACGTCGAAGACAAGCGTCTCACAAGGAATTCGGTTGGACGATAACGAAACTTGTCGTCTGAACTATCTGTCTTCAGAAATGAAATGATAACTACCTAAAATATCTCGAATTCTTTAATATATATTTATTCTTAATAAATTCATTGTCGGTTTTAATGATTAAGCTAAGTCAATGTTTACTTATTTATTTCGATTTAATGCTAATTCGTAAGTAATTATGTAATAAATAATGTAGTGATCTCCCATACCTTCGGCAGTCGGCGATCTCGTGAACAGACTAAAATACAACGAAAAGTTATTTATTTCTTTTCTGTTGTTAATTTTTCGGGTTCATTGATGACTTCGATTTGCGAGACTTTCCGCTAACGAGTCTCATTTCGGTAGAATTAATAAAGACAGCTTACATAAACGACCACTCGAGTCATCAGTGGACCCTAATAGTTTTGATTTGCCTACAACGTCACCGATCGCCATTTTGTTAACATTGGTTATTCAAGATGACGCCGGGGCGGTGTAGAAGCGCACGCGCAGAGACGCCGACGCCGCCATGATTCCGTCCAACAACCGTAGATAGCGCGTAAGAGACGTCCAGTGGCTGAGGACACGGCTACGTCACCTTTTGCGGGACTACTCGATACATATCATCGTGTAATATTAATGTGTAATTAGAGTAAAGAGCGGTTTCATAGAGACGTTTATTCTGTATCTTGTCTACTATTTATTACTTATAATGCAATCGGCTACATGTCACGCTAAATTCAAATCGAACCAAATTCAGTTGTAAACAACCTACGCTTTACAATTTTAGTTATATGCCTGTCTATTGTAGAATTAAATTGGGACGTTCATATACTTATTGTTTACTTTTGCGACATAAATTTGAATTAAAAATAAACCTAAATTTGTAAACGTTTACTGTGAAATCGAAAATATGTTGTTCGTATCATCGTCGGTAGGCAGAAGCGAGAGCGTGACATTTTGGCCCGCATGTGATAGGGTAGAGTAGGGGTGGTAGCAGCGCCTTGCGACTTAGGTTAAGTGAAGCGGTATCACACAAACGCCGTGCATCGGAAACATATCAATTCTGTGCCCCTAATAAATTTAGTTAAATACTAATAATCTAAGAGATACATATGAATAGAATAAAGCGACAAATAGATGTTTTGAGTATCAAATACTGAGTGTTGTTTTCGTACGTTAATGTAATGTTGTCGACTAGATTGTGTTTAAACGTGATTCACAGAAATAGTACCCGAGTAGTGGCGCAAATTCAATTGCTTTTGGTTTTTCTGCTATTATAGATTTAATTGTTATTGTTATTTTAAACTAATAATTATGGCTTAATTACCAAATTAATTTTAACACTTCGCTTCAGATTCAGTATTAATGATCTTGTTTTAACGGTGACGAGAGTTAGGATGTCACTGAAACTTATTTGTATATTGAGCAAAATAAACAATACAAAATATATAGCTAAGTAATTAATTGTTAGATTTGTGTGACTTGAATCATTTAAATGCTTTTAGAGCAGAAAGGTAAGGTGTTATTGTGGTTAAAGAAAAAACATAATGACATTGTAAAAATAGTGATAACTATAGCTTAATTATAATTATTATAACTTTTATAGATGTTCATTGATTTCTTTTCTTACTTCATGGAGTATTGTGGCATTGGAGACGTCATTGTTAATTCAAATAAATTTGAGCTCATCCTCAATCGAAGTTTTTATTCTGCGGTACCCTGCTCTTATTAATGTCGGCGGCAGCCTAGATATAATATCATTCATGAATTTTGAAACCTGTGGGAGAGCCCGACAAATAATTATAATTTTAACAACTTTTTATGAAAGAACTGTCCCTTGACTACCTAAATTACGAGGTCTTACGGTTGTTATATTTTGAACAGCTATATTTTGTTATTTTATTTGATAGCCTTGTAATCAAAATAGTACTAAATAGGTATCTAATTTAGGATAACAGATTAGATATAAATGACAGTTGAGCTTTCAATATTTGCTTTGTAGACGTAAACGCTTTCTGCAACTTTCAGTAAAGCTAATTTAGAAAAATGTAATTGAATATTACGTATGGCTTTCAGATTAATTACAAACCTAATTAGTTTTACTGACTGTTCAAAAAACTATCGGTGATAAAGCTAGGATATCTCATTATTTCATTGACTAGGTATTAAACTTACGGCGGTGTTGTATTTCTGTTATTAAATTAGTTTTAAAGCATTATAGGGTCCAAAGATTGGGAATAAACAATATTAAAAAATAAACTTACTTGTTTATTTATTTCACGTCGTTGATGTTTATGTAGTTTAAACTTGATTTAATACTCTCCCTTTTTGGTTCTATATTTAACAATAGATTAATTGTGTTTAGTAGTTTTTTTGTTAGATTGACCAATACAATCTGACAGAGTCCGATTTTCCTTGCTACTGGTGTGAAATATCCTGCAGTATTCAAATAATTTCCAAAGTGCCTTGTCAAGAATTGTGGAAGTAATAAATTACTGATACTTTTATCCCGGACTTTGTTTAGGAAGTTGTTGCCAATAAATAAGTGAGTAGCCAAGTTCTGGCAAGTCTCTCAGGGCCCATCGCTCAAGCAACTCTGAGGTTGATAGACAATTTGAAGCTGTGTCAAGTCCACGCGTAAATAATATATGAGAGCCTACAATACTGAAAAAATGCGCCTAAAAATTACTATTTATAAGACTACCAAGTTGATAGTCTGATTATAATATATCATTTAATATGAACAACGAAAATATATACAAGAATACTTAACCAAAATAATATAAAGAAAATTAAAACTAACTTAAATATAAAACGGGTCCTTGAGGCATTGTACCGAGGATGCTGGCGGCATTTCCTCGCTGTATCGCAAATACGCTCGATACGTTGAGCGAGGAAACCGCCAGCTCTTCGATCACCAGTTACGTCAACCAGACGCTTCGCAATTTCTACAAATATGCGCGCTGGGACCCCATGGACCTAAAGTTTCGACGCGAAAAGGTACAAACATGTACTCTCTGCCGAGGCCCTTGTATTTATTTCGCTTTAGAGTTTCGGCGTTTTCCGCCGCTGCACCCGCTTTTACTGTAGTCCGTTGGAGGTGAGACGGTGCCAGTGTGTCTACACAGGTAGCATCCCACACCAACATCCGTCCCACGCTCCAAGGAACTAAAAACACCCCATCAGGTCTCTTGCCATCGTCCCTGACCATGCCAGTCGGCTCAAGAAGAGCAGGCACATTGACGGTGGCAAGAGACCGGCGGATTATATCATTAAGCGTCGCATGTCTCGAAAAACGGCCTGCACTTTTTTGACAACACAATCCATGGTGTCCCAGTCGGTCCACGTCCGTGCCACAAGAGCATATATGTGGGGTACATACCGCGACCCCGAGTCGCAGTCCAGTCGCCAATCTAAGGGAGGTCGGATCCAGGAAGGTACCGGTATTTGGCGAGGGATGGGCATGTAGCCAGTAACCAGCCTCCCGGGTTCCGACCGCCAAAAGTCTCACACGATCTGGACCTGCACTGCTGTTTAGAAGAAAATTATAATTTAAATCACAACTCCATCCCAGCTCCTTTGTGATTTTGGGTTGTCTGGATTTTTTTTACCTGGGCAAGCAACTTTAAAAGCATTTTTGGCATCCTCCAAGCCCGCAATCTCACAGTATTTGGGCATATTTCCTATAAGACCACGACGTGCTAATCGTGCTATGGGTGGATGCCAAAAAGGCTGGGGATGCCACACTGGACACTTTGCGGATTTCTAAGCCACCGTATCGAATAGGAAGGGACGCTTGAGACCAGGAAGGCTCAGTTAGCTGAATATTTAGAATCATTTCTAAACTAGTTTTGATTAAGTCATCCATTCGTGACAAAAGATTTTGATGTTTCCAGAAAGGACAGCAACGGAGCACATATGTAAATTTAGGGACAAAAAGACCAAACTTAAGAATGATTAGCGCATAATGTGGGCTAATTTCGAGTAAATGATTCGCGTGGCTTTGGAATTTAGAAATAGTGTCAGAAATATAACCGGGAAAGGATTCTTCAAAAATAGGAGAACCCAGGAGGCAAAGTAAAAATTTGTCGACTATTTTGATACCAGGACCCAGACGAACAAATTTTTGTATTAAATCGACCAAACTACAAGAAGTCTTTTGAATAAGGAGTTCACATTTGCTAAAATATAGTTCTAAACCAATATTTTCGAAATTAGTTTTAATAAAAGCCAAATCAGAGAGCACAGTATCCACGTCGCCTCCTAGATTTCCGTCATCTAAGTACCATACATTGAATTTAGGTTTTAATTTTTGAATTATTGGATTTATGGCCAAACTAAATTACTAATTTATTTTTCTCGGCTCACAACGAGTAGATAAAGCGATACGATTATATCCTTACTACAGCCAAACTAAAATGAAGGAGAATTAATTTCATCGACCATTTTTTCGCTGATTACGAATGTGGGTACGGGTCAAATTTTTGGACCATAGTTTAAGGCTTTTAATTCATTTACAGTTTAATTTATTCCGTTGTGACACGAACATTTTTCATTCAATTTATATGGGTAACTTTCATGTCACAGCGGAATCAATTAAATTGTAGACGAAATTAAAATTCAAAACCCTTAACGATGGTTCAAAAATTTTGTGACCTATGTAATACTTTCTCCAAGATGCTATGAATCGACAAGGTCCTCTGGAGATGAGACAAAAAGCAAATAAAATTGTCAAAATGTCCTCGCGATTCCGATGCTTTACAATATCAGTCTTGATGTTAGAAAAATCAGATTCCAAATATAGTGAAAAATTCCTTTCACTCCCGAAAATTACCAGCTATATTTTAGATAGCTAATTTTCATGACGTAATGATACGAATTATATTTCACTAATTGTTGACTCCTTAAATATTTGTATCTCTTATGTGTAAATGCTCAACTAGCGACTTAGTTACAGTCTTTACAATATCTGCAAATCTATTCATTATTGCATTACTTCACTATCTTGCTCCTCTTAAGATAGGTACCTCCATCCCATCTCGACTACAAGATTCAAGCAGACTTTAGATGGAGTTTGAATAGACCTGCATGTTTACGAACAACTCGCTAACTTGATAGCACAGTACAAGTACAATACTCAGAATAATAACTTGTAATAATCGCCATCTTAAGTAAACATGTTAGGGAACACTAAACAGCAATAATTAATATGTGTTAATAATACAGTTATTGCTAAACTTAAGTGCCAGTGTGCGGGGCACATTGCACGTAGAACCGATGGCCGTTAGAGCGGAAAGGTTTTAGAGTTGCGAACACGTACGGAAAGGCGCAGCGTGGGTAGGACTGATGACCTGGAGCCCTGGGCTGGAAGCGCCGGGTCGCGGGAGTCCGCTGGATGCGGGTGGCGCAGGACCGGTCATTGTGGCACTCTTTAGGGGAGGCCTATGTGCAGCAGTGGACATCCAACGGCTGATATGATCTCTCAGCATCTTTCATTTCTTCCCGAAGAATACGAGTTTTTCCAAAGATGAGATGGCCCAGGACCGGTGACGCTCTTTGTCTAACAGCATCATGATGATAAACTTATTGTGTACAAGTCAACTTTAGGCTTAAGGAAGTATAGAATCACGCGTAGATGTTCATTAGCAATTTCGAATTAGGCATATACAAAAGAAAAAATAATATATCACGACGAGTATTGTAAACTCAAGAATACGATCTTACGACCTATCTGATAACGCATGGGCGCTTCAGAAGAGTAACAAGCTCGTTACGACCCATCACTAATTTGACGATTCATTGTGTCAATGGCAAGAGACAAATGCAGTTTTCTCAGTCTCAATGCATCATCGAGTATAAAACCTGGGTACATATAACTAACGGCGCGGCGTCTAGCGTTACTCTAACTACTTCAAAGTTATATTGTGTAGAAAATGTTGGAACTGGCAAGTCATATGCACGGTGCTTAGACACCGGGGAGTTGGTGATTATATATTTAGAGAGTTAAAACTTGCTGCGACCCCATTCCGTGGCTCGCGGCAAATTAGCTTGAATATCATATGATCATATCGTTAATAACACATAAGCTGAAAGCGGAGTGGATTGTTATGTTGAGTTTGAATGTTCTGAGGTGTGGAGAAATAAATAAATAAATATTGGGGGACAATCTTACACAAATCGACCTAGTCCCAAACTATGCAAAGCTTGTACTATGGGTACTAGACGACGATATACATACATACTTATTTATATATAAATACATACTTAAATAGATAGGAAAAAATCCAATACCCAGGAACAAATATCCGTGGTAAATGCATAAATAAAGCCTTGGCCGGGATTCGAACCCGGGACCTCTAGCTTCGGAGGCAGCGTCACTACCAACTAGGTAAAACAGGCCGTCTACTACAACTAGGCTAAAATGCAAGAAAGTAAGGCAAGAATTAGAGATAGTATGTGGTAAATATTCTTTATTGATGGTAGGTAACTTAGCCAAGTAAATCCAGAACTTTACTACAAACAGGTTATCCCATTCACCGATGGTTAGTTTTGGAAATACATCGCAAATTGCGTTCAATGGATAGCAAAGTCGAGATTGGTAACGCGCTGCCATTCTAAAATACAAGTACAAAGAAATTACCCTGGTGCATAAAACAATTAGCTACAACAGAATAGATTAAGTTAAGGTAAGGTTTAGGGTGAGAGGTTGTTTGTTTGTGTGTGTGTGTTTGTTTGTTTTTTTCTTAAGCTTTTCACCTATGATGGTTTTGGTGATATACTTTAAAGTTGACGTGACATAACATCATGACTCACGAAACTTTATGACTAACTTTAAGTGCCATTTCAGCTAAGGCAAATAGCCAAATCATACCGCTCTTTGCACGTTTCGTGCCCATGTGAGTACACGAGACCTTTTAGTTTTAATTAGGCACACGTTGTTTTTCCAAACATCACAGAACTCTTAAACGCGGCGCTTTAACAGTTTTACGGCGTCTCATTACCTCGGCTATGTCCCCCATGGGCGCAAACTTCGCCAACTTTGCTCTACTTGGCAAACTGCAGGCATTGGGATAGTTTGCGGTACTTTAATTAAGTCGTATTTAATGCACGCGTGTGACATGTTTATCTGGGGAAAGCTTAGCCTTCAGTTATGTCACTCGTCAAGCCTGAATACAATTGATTGTAGACCTTGGGTAGATAACACAATAGTCGTCTTTCGCTAGTAGCGAGTCGACAGTGACCTGTGGAGATTTACTAGGGAAGTTTGCGGCCCCGTCGGCGCTTGTCAAATTAACACACAGGTATTATAAAGGACTGCAAGGACTTAAAAATTCTAACAGGTAGGTCATCATACTTCATAATAGTATTATCAGAAAATTCACATTAAAAATAAAAGTGATGACATGGATAATCTGCAGGCAGGATAAGACCGCTTTCACGCACAGACTGACTACATGCCGCGACCATGAAGTTTCTCGCCTCTACCGTCGCTGGCCATAGTCGCCTGGCTAATGGCGCGACCTGTAGCACCTATAGATACCCCATGTCATCTATGCATAGAAGAAAATTATGTAGAACAACTGAAAAAAATGTGTAAGTATCTACATAATAAACGCTAGAATCCGTCCAACTCTGCTAGTTTGTTCACGAATCTTAAAAAACACGAAACTTACCTAAACTCTTCAATATGTCCGCAGTCAGTTTAAAAAACCACTTAGTGAGAGCTTGAATTCAAGGAAAAGTAAAAAAAGGAATTACGTAACCATTAAGGATTTAGTCCAAATCGCGCGACAACATAAGTCCTGTAAAGCGACAGCGTTATTTATACAGCGTGTTGGAAATCTACGCAAACAGAACGTTGATCCGGTAAATCGAGGATCATTCGGTCGCCTCGACATGTGAGAGACATATTCCAGATGTTTCTGAAGCGTTACCACATCAAAGACGCAACCACTCTCATATCGGATTATTTCTAGGAAAATTTATTTCATTGATTCGTGAAGAATTCTTAACGGTTTTATATTGAATAGTTTGGCCTGGTTTTTGAATGGTGTTAAGTGTTAGGAAATCAGCGCTTGTTTGTATAAATGTAAGCGTTCAAGGCAAATCCAGACTAGTAGTAGTGTAGTAGTAGTATTCAGTATACCTATTTGATGGAGGGAACTCTTGGTCCTTTGGTTTTGAACAATACAGCAATAAGAATATGTACATATTTTCTGAAATTAAACTTCAATGTTGTATAGAGTAGGTATATATTATTGTTTGGTACATAACTACATTCTACGGTTACCTACCACTATGATGCTAGTAAATATGAGCTAGAAACGATACAAGTTCTTTAACAGAGACAACATTAAAGTTACCTCAGAGAGTAATACGTAGACGTCAAGAAATCTACACTTTGCAGCGCAATTGCATACCTAGTGCATTTATTTATAAAACGACTTTATTATTCAGTTGGTTCTGAGCTCAGTCATGATTTAATTCCCCAACTCGATCATAAAGCTACAAATGCTGCAGACGTCATAAATACAATGCAATGTCTGACGCAAGACCTGGCAAAAGAATAAAGTTGTAAACTGGACTTATAAAATGAAATAGCAACAATAACTTGATGCTGAAGAGATAAAAAGTTGGCCAAGAACAGGCCACACGTGTGTTGTCCAACTACTTTTATTAGTTTGAGATCGGGCGCCGTCGTAAAACGCTGCCTTAGATTTAGGATCACAGTCCCTGAACAAAAGCTGTATGAAAAGTATGTTCACACTGCCGCTGTATCCGAATAAATTTTTATGTACAGTTGAGTCAATGCTGATTTTGAGGTAGCATCAAGTTTTACTCTTAATTCGCGCAGGTACCTACCGACAGGTATGGTTTTAATGCAGTTTAAGATAAATTTTGTATAATGAGTACAGTGCTACTCAATAGTAATTTCTCCTATAGTAAGAGTTATGAGCCTGTAAATGATACTTTTATCCATAGGTTTATGATGAAATGTCGTTTATGTGAAGGCTGTATAGTGTGTATACCCATAAACGTAAGTATAGGACAATACGACATACCTCTACGTACAGTCGAGGGCATTATAACGTATAGATTTTCGGACGTTATTTCAATGGATTAAGGTGAAAAGATTTATACATATTGGTGCCCGTGAGCGCTGTTCATCGTGCTGAGTTTGTTTTATTTTATAGGTATAACCTGTTTCTCCCACAGGACAAATCCTACGCACAATTTTGAAGCGTTATCCTTATTCAGATTTCAGGTTAATGAAATCTGGTAGACCGTTGCTTAAATGGAGTAAGGGGTTATGAGAAGGAAGGGTCAAAATATATTATTAATTCATATGGAACTAGGTTAGGCACAGACGCTTTACGTAGGTATAGGTACCCTATAAGCTAATATATCATCATCCTCCTAGCGTTATTCCCAGTACAGTTGCATCCTGAAGGATGCCTGGGGTCCGCTACCTAATCCCAAGAATTGGCGTAGACACTAGTTTTAACGGAAGCCATAAATTTAATTAAAAATTTTTTTTTTTTTTTACTGTAATCTTTAAATCAATCACAGAAAATATTTCTGTCAAGGTTATTATTTTCAGTGAATCACTGTACTGTGATGAAAGTAAATAGAGTTTATTTAAATTGGCTTTCAATATTTTTGATTTAAGCCTTTAAATGCGGTGGTCTCTCTTAGGTGCCGGCACAAAACGAAAAACGGCTTTTTCACTAACAAGTTAATGTCTCTGGTAGAAAGAAAGTTAAGGCAGCGGAACGACAAGTTGTACACCAAAATGTCGATAGATTTTTCAACTTTCTCGAGTCATGGTATAATGACGCACCACTCACTTTACGTTTTCGAAATTATAATGTTTGTAAGAAACAATTATTTTGATAAAGTAAATGTGATTGGCAAAACACTCCGCCGCACTGGGCGTTTGAGAACAGTTCCCCGTCGCATGGCACTTGCAAGTAAGAATCCACGCGTTATTGGGCCTACTTACTATGAACGACTAACCGCAGACCTTAGACTTGAACCCTCTGACGAAGCATTTCGACGCCGCCTGAAATGCCTTTTATTGAATAATCCATTATACTCAGTTAAAGAGTACATTGATCTTGATATGACATGTAAATAGTAATTATTAATTAAATTATTCCCTGACTTGTTATTAAATATTTTTTGAATAGATATATATATATATATATATATATATGTCGATTTATTATACATATATTTAAGTTGAATGACGATCCCTTGTGGGAGATATATTTAGTTTTATTGTTTTCTATTATTAATTTACATTTGTTGACATTGTGCTGCTATTATTATTGTTTTATTTTTTCCATGTTTTGACGATCATGATAACAATTCTTGTAATTTTGACATTCTATGCAAATTTATACTGTAATTTTTTATCATGAAATAAATAATCTAATCTAATCTAATCTAACTTCTGTACAGACAGTACTGCAACCTTATCACCCTACGATGTTCACGATACGGGCAATTATTACGTATGAGGTAGCCTTTTCTTTCAATTTTGAATACTAGATGCTCAAACTATGCCTTAAAATTATCCATTTACCAGATAGACTATTGGAATCACTTGTTAAAGTTTATCACAGTTTCAGAGAACACCGTTACAAAATTAAATTTTTATACGAAAATTGGTAAAAGAGAAATGTATGTCTTTTATCAGTCAATAGAAGTAACTTTCTTCGAGCCTGGCTCTAAATACTCCTGATTAGTCTTTTTCATGAACACACAATTTATAGCTAAAAACCTGCCGTAGATACTACTCAAAAATAGTTACTCACAAATGAGCTACTGCAAGAAAAGCAAGAGAATCCCTGATGAAAACTTTCGTGTCTCGCGGGGTCATTATCTAGGTGTAGCCGACGCAATAAATGGCAAAGAACATAAAATATTGGAACGCAGTTTAAATAATTCCTATGTATATTTATTAATGAAAATATTGTCAAATAAAATAACATTATGTTTGTAGGTATATAAAAAAAACAATAATTATGAAAAAATCGAGTATTTAGCCGTCTCAAAACTTATGAACACACGAGGTATATATTAAAATGTATTATGTTCACATGATGAACATATTGTTAAGGGGGCACTTAACCTACATTTTACTAACCTTTTCGAGGGACAGAAGTGGTCTTTGAGCTATTACAGAATTCCAAGGCAGATAGCAGTAATCTTAATATTAAAAATATTCATTAGTAAATTGTCTAAGTATAGTCAGCAGGTTACATCCTCGTGTTCAAAATTAACGATATTTCCTAGTCGCAAAGGGTTACATTCCCGAAGACCTGCTTATGAAAAAACTGCCGCTCAGTAATGTCGACATGTCGTAAAAAAGGTCAAGGAGGTACTGAAAAAAGTCGAAATCGAGCGCGTGCTGAATTTTTTAAGGCTCGCACTGTCTTGTAAAAAGAATGTTAGAGGGTTGTCTTTGCTCTTTACATTTAGAATCGCTCGCCTGGGAGTCGCGCCCCTTGAATTTAGAGACGTTTAACTTCTTCAGTTTCGACTTCCCAAATCTTTATTTGCTTGTTGAAGCCCGAACGCTACGCGAGTTAAGCGGCTGACACCCATTTTCCCTATTACTGCGTCACTCGCGTCGTGTCGCCTCCGCCGGAGATTTATCCAGTTGCAGATCATCTAAATACGTTACGTACACTCCGCTGACGTACATTGTAATGCAAACTATGTAAATTATGATTTCCAGCCCGCTAACCCAAATAACTTAGGTTTTCTAAATAAACAGAGGTCTGAGCTCGCGGTAATGAGCGATAAATCAACCGATAGTGAGAACATCAAAAGGGGACGATTTCAAAAGGAGTCTGTACGTCATAAAGCGAAGTGTACTGTAGCTAACTGGGGCAACCTAATTTAGTTACTAATTACACGTCAGCTTGTGTGAACGCACCTGTGATTCGAAAAAACACAAACTTATTTTTCTTAATATTACAGCCACATTTACACACAGGCGAAATGTTGTGCAGGCCCTTGTCAAACGTATTGAACTTCAATACATGAGAAGTGCGTGATACCTTTAGGGGGAAGTAGGTAGGATTTGTACAGCGGGAGCAGTCGTACAGTGACCATGTCTTCACTATCCAATGTGTTGATGCGTCCGTATTTATTTGACAAACTCCCACTTATATAAATTACCTACTCGCGGATAGGGAAGACGGTGCGACTGCTGGCTTTTTGGGAAGTAAATAAAATGTGTCATTTTTCATTTATTTGAGTAAGTATCACACACTGAACCATATTACAATAGACTAGGTACACAAATAAACAATGACACTAACATAAACATCTTACCTGCATACTTACATCATACATGCACAAACATAACTTCTTTTATTTTTCTTATTATTCAATTTTATTTTTGTTATTTTACCTACCTACCTAAGGGCAAATTGCACAGCGCATCCTTAAATGTACCTAACATTTACACCTCAAAAAAAAGAGCCAAACTGAAAATCAGCGCTGGGCAGCGTCCAGCAAGGTACCTTTGGCCAACATGATTCCAAACTTACTGTTTAAGCTTAGATTAGTAAACCTAATATGATCTCTAAATTATTATTCTTGATTGTTTTTTAACACCATTCATCATCATCATCATCATCATGTCAGCCGAAAGACGTCCACTGCTGGACATAGGCCTCCCCCAAAGACTTCCACAATGACCGGTCCTGCGCCACCCGCATCCAGCGGACACCCGCGACCATCACCAGGTCATCAGTCCACCGTGTGGGGGGCCTGCCCACGCTACGCCTTCCGGTACGTGGTCGCCACTCGAGAACCTTTCCGCCCCAACGGCCATCGGTTCTACGTGCTATGTGCCCCGCCCACTGCCACTTAAGTTTAGCGATTCGGAGGGCTATATCGGTCACTTTGGTTCTGCTGCGGATGGCCTCATTCCTGATGCGATCACGCAGAGAAACTCCCAACATAGCTCTCTCCATTGCCCTTTGGGTGACTTTGAGCCTTCTTATGAGGCCCATAGTAAGCGACCACGTTTCAGTGCCATATGTCATCACTGGCAACACACACTGGTCAAAGACTTTTGTCTTGAGACACTGCGGAATATTGGACGAAAAGATGTGCCGTAGCTTCCCGAACGCTGCCCAGCCGAGTCGGATTCGACGATTAACCTCTTTCTCGAAGTTGGACCTACCTAACTGGACAGTCTGTCCTAGGTATACGTAATCGTCTACAACTTCGAGCGTAAAGTGTCCGATTGTTAAGGGAGTTGGTGCGACATGGACATTTGACATGATCTTCGTCTTGTCCATGTTCATCCTTAGACCAACTCGCTCGGAGGCTTTACTGAGGTCATTGAGCATTGTACTTAAATCCTCCATGGTCTCAGCCAAGACTACTATATCGTCAGCAAACCGAAGGTGAGTGAGGTAGTCGCCGTTTATGTTGATGCCTAGCCTTCTCCAGTCCAGAGTCTTGAAAACATCCTCCAGTGCAGCGGAGAACAGTTTAGGAGAAATAACATCTTGCCTGACTCCCCGCTGCAACGGAATAGGCTTTGAGTTCTGGTCCTGGAGTCGGACTGACATAGTGGCGTTCTTGTACAAACTTTTCAGCACTTCGATATACCGGTAGTCCACTTGGCACCGCTGGAGAGATTGTAGTACAGCCCAGGTTTCGATCGAATCGAAGGCTTTCTCGTAGTCCACGAACGCTAAACAGAGGGGCAGGTTATACTCCTCAGTTTTCTGTATAACCTGACGGAGCGTATGGATGTGGTCTACGGTGCTAAAGCCTCTTCGGAAACCGGCTTGTTCGGGAGGCTGGAAGTCATCTAGCCTGCGTGCGAGACGGTTCGTAATGACTCTTGAAAACAGCTTATAGACATGGCTCAGAAGTGAGATGGGTCGGTAGTTCTTCAGTAAGGAGTTGTCACCCTTTTTGAAGAACAGCACTACCACACCTCTGTTCCATGCCTTTGGAGTTTTCCCTTCCAGTAAGACGGAGTCGAACAACTTCTGAAGGACCCTAAGGACCGGTTTTCCACCCGCCTTCAGGAGTTCAGCTGTAATTCCGTCTTCACCGGGTGCCCTGTTGTTCTTCAGCTGCTTAAGAGCCATTCTAATCTCGTACAGGCTGATGTCCGGGATATCTTCGGTATAGTGCCGGGTTAATCTAGCTCTAGGGTCTTCCGCCAGACCAACTTCGGGTCTGCTAGTTGACGTGTATAGCTGTCCATAAAAGCACTCTATCTCACTCAGAAGCTCAGGTTTGGACGAAACGATTCTACCATCCTCAGTTTTTAATCTGGCGAGCTGGCTCTGCCCAATAGACAGATCTCTTGAGAATACTTTAGAGCCCTTATTCTGCTCGATGGCCTCTTCAATCCGATTTGTATTGAATTGGCGCAGATCGCGGGTAAGGGCCTTAGAGATCTGTTTATTGAGCTGCCTGTATACTTTCGCATCGGCTGAAGACTGCAGAATCATCTCATTCCTTTCCTCGATGAGCCTCTGAGTGGCGATAGAGAGCCTTTTGGCTCTTTGAGTTCGTTGGGCCTTAAAGAACTTCGACCCAATGCTATGGACAGCTTCCACAAACCCGTCGTTGAATTCGTCCACATCGCCGCCTAGACAATCGAAACGGTTTTGGAGTTCCAGCTGAAAGCTCTCGGGGTTTTGGATTTGGACTGCTGCTGGACGGAGCGTGGACTTCATCAGTCGAGAGCGCTCTAGCTTGACGCATATATTCAATGTGCCTCTTACCAAACGATGATCACTTCCGGTTTTAACCGCATTGATCACAGAGACATCATTGAATATATGCCTCTTCGTCGACATGATGAAGTCAATCTCGTTTTTTGTTGCACCGTCGGGACTCATCCAGGTCCACTTCCTGTGCTCGCGTTTCTTGAAGAAGGAGTTCATCATGTAGAGTCCCTCCTTCTCCAAGAAACCAGCCAGTAGTTGGCCCCGGTGGTTCCGACTTCCAACTCCAAATTGCCCCACTCTCGGCTCTTCGCCGTCTCTCTTGCCCAGTTTTGCATTGAAATCCCCCATAACAACGGTGAAGTAGGTTTTGGAACTATGCATGACCTTTGATATATCCTCATACATAGCCTCCACCTCGTCGTCGGAGTGTGCCGAGGTCGGCGCGTACACCTGTATGACCGTCAACGAGTACCTCTCGGATACTCTGAGTATAAGGTACGCCACCCTAGCCGACACACTCTCGATCTTCACCACGTTGTTCACGAGGGATTTGTGGACGATAAACCCGACACCTCCCTGGGACTGTTGGTCGCCCTCCCGGAAATAGAGCAAGTTGCCGGACTTCAGGGTTATCGTGTCCTCCCCCTCTCTTCGGACTTCAGATAACCCTACGATATCCCAACGCAACTTGCTCAATCCTTCCTCCAGTTCCGCTATCTTTTCGTCGGTCCGCAGTGTTCGTGTGTTGTATGTTGCCAGGGCCAGAAGTCGTCGGTGGTGGTAGCCGGATCTTAACCGGAGATTCTTCGCACCCCTGACCCCGCTAGTACCCTGGCCGCTACCAGAACCAGGGTACCGGGGGTCGCCGGAACCTCGGGGCCGTGGCCTGTTTGTGTATGTCATGAGGGGTAATTGCCATAATCGCCACGCTTGGCATGCGGGTTGGCGATCGCAGTATCTCCACCGCACTCCAGGGATGCTGCTGCCCATCCTCCGGTGGTCTTGGTCGTAGTTTTAGGACATACCCGGGTAACACCATTCATGTTTAGTCAATAAAGTTTATTATTATTAATGTATGTCTTTTCCGCTCACGGGACAATGGTGTCCCGGACCTTTGGAAGGCGTGCGCGGAGCTGAAGTGCCTAGGTACCGAAGTACCAACCGAGTACCATATAGGCAACACGTAGAGGCCTTTTTGACAATTTAATGAAATGCAAGTGGTACACCGAGCGGATGCTATCCCTGCCCGTGTCATTGAACGCACACAGAGACAGCACCCGCCAGGGTGTACAGAGACTATTGCTGGTTGATGGAATCTAAATGAATCGTATTATTGGGTGAATATGATGGAGTTAATGGCTGAGCTATAGAGTGAGACAACGGACGTAGGTAGAAACTGTCTCTCATTTTTATTAATATTATATACATTTTTGTTCTCAAATTGCCTGATCGTTTTTTTTTATTTTCATTAAATATATCAATTTATTTTAGGTAGGGGATACATCGTAAAGTTAAACTATATACTGTAGACTCGTACCGTCCGAATGCTACCCACCTCGTTTTAGGAAACTTATTCACCAATATATTATTATTACAAGACTGTGCTACAAATACACGTAAAATGGGGTTAGTACCCGAGTAGTGGGGGTGGGGGTAGAAATACTATTAATCCTGTCATCAAAGATGTGGTGATATGTTATACGCGTGGGCTGCTTTCGTACAATTACCAAATTTTGTAAAATCCACCTTTGCTCACTAATGTTATTTCATGTCAACACGAAACTTTACTATTATAAGAGCTATACTAGTAAAGTTTATATAATATGTTATAATAGGTTATTCAGTAGCGTTGAAATTATTCTCATACAGACACCGTTTCTTTTATTACACTTAGTAAAAAGTGTACGAATCTGACGCATTTTCCCCTACGGGTGTGCATGAATGCGGCCTTAAGCAGGCAAATATTGACAATTAGATATTTTCTACTAATTAGTTTACCTATCTAATTAGTGATAGCTATGTAGTTAATTTCCCAAATCATAAGTCCACAAACAAAGCATTTAATTATTAAATAATCAGATTGTTGATGGAAGCAGGCTTGGTATCCGTTCCGTACGTTTTAGCTAATTGAATTTGTTTGTATTCATCGAATGCTCTTTCCGGAAAGCGTAGTTTGTTTCATTTGTTAAATCGAACGCGATCGTTCGTTATCCGGCATAAAACGAAACGCTCGAGGAAAAGCCAAACGCATGAAGGTTACACAAATCAGCTAGAACGAAAAAGAGCGAAACTAGTGAATCAGCCGACGGAAAGCTGAGTGGAGTCAACTCTTTGTTTACGAGTCGATTCCGGTTCGTACGATGCAGCATGAAATGAGAATATCGACAAGGCCAATTTGTATTACCGTCCTTTACAGACATTGGTATTTCGATTGAGACAAAAATGTTCCCATTTGGTTTATTGTTGTGCATTGCTAATGAATCGACCTGCTGATCTGATTGTTGGACAGTAAGCAGTAAGACTCGAGAGCTTATCAGTCCCCGTTGCAAAGGGAGGTTTTAATACTTTTTCATTAATTTTGTGAACGTATTAAGTACTTTTAGATAGGAACACAAACTCCCGTATGTGAAACTTCTCTTCCAGTTACGTATGTCTCTGCCTGGTTTTAACTAGATACCCTATTAAAAAACTTTTTAGGTCATGCGACATACGAAAGCAAAAAAAATAACAGCTCACTCGACTGGGGTGTCTTTGTTTGCGGAAGCCAGCGCTGTCAACCGACTCTTACAAACGAATAGTGACAACATTTTATAATTCTAGCTTTTTTGACGAGAACTTTGCTTAAAATCCACTTGCAAAGGGACCGAACGCATACCAGCAACGAAATGTGAAACGTATATCATCTAATAAGATCGGAACAAGAATAATTCTTGTTGGAATTCCAGAAAGTACCAGAGCGGGCAAAGGAAGTTTAAAAAAGCGGTCAAGTGTTAATCTGACTCACACACTCAGGGTTCCGTATCAACATTTTTAAAACAGTTTATTGATGTTTTTTTAAAGGAACCTAGATAGGGATATATAAGTTTATTTTTCCTGTAACATTTAGTTAGGAATAATCCTTTATGTATTACAAAATGTAAGCTTTCGAGCATGGGAGGCTTTCGTATGATACCTCCCACTTGACCTAATAATCCCCCCTCGAGCTTTGGCCAATATTCAAAGAACATAGAAATAATATAGAACATTTAAGTACTTATAGCGTAACTTCTCGTGGTTTTTAGCAATGTGACAGACACGAGAAGGACAGAATCGTACCATAGATAAGGCTTCTTTTTTAGTACGGAACCCTAAAAAGCGTACGTGAAATAACAAAGTGAAGGATCCTTAGGCCAGCCGGTGGTTGGGTGAAATGTGGCGGCGTGCGAACACGAATATCAAGTACCCTGGTCCACTCCCGATAAAACAACACCGGTATTACTCACAAGCAATACGAGTCATGAGACAGTTATGTATTAGATAGACCTGACCGATGACATTTTGACACTTTATTGGGGAGGTACTCGTAGTACCTATCATTTAATTGAAAATCGTTGCAGCGTGGCACGTGGCGTAAGTAAGAGAAGAGACGCCAACTGTGAATGGGAGGTAGGAATCTGCACACTTATTATATTTGGGTAGGACAATGGCGCCCGAATCACGAAGTTACAATTTCACTGATAAAAATGATTATGAACTAGGGTATCGATAAGTGTCTGCCAGAAATAAAACCCGTAGCAGTAAAATAAAACCGTGGTTTCCCACTACTGATTGACAAACTTAACACATTCAGCGCCGGGAACAGGATTGTCGTTTACTCTGTTCGTAGCTGATACGGGCTACATACGGAGAAGATATGGCCTACGAGCGTAGCGCATAGCACTAGGCGGCAATGAAAGTGTTAATTTCATGGTTTGGCGCGTTTTGTGAATCATATAGTTGCTTTGAAGTCTTATAGCAGCGATGAGCTACAAGCTTCGCTTTTTGAGTGAAAAACCGTATCCGATTCAGTACTTTTCACTGAATTGGTACATCCATGTCGTGTCCGTTAAACGTGCAACTGATGCATCATTATTAATAACTTATTATGACAATCTCTGAATGTAACGGATCGAATGGAATGTAATGGATGTAATGCATGGATTAAATTTTTAGATGTTAGTTTCTGGTACCAGATTCTACACTGTAATACATTAAACTAGTTTTTACGTTGCTGGATGTTTCGATTTAAGAGTTCAAAAATAAAATGGCCGTTTTTACTTTGGACGCATAGATCGACGAATCCAACAACGTAATACATAGTACATTACGGATAGGGATACACGGCCTGCACCCGACGTTTCTCGCCGAGATTTGTATAGTGCTTTTCACAAACATATACAATGAAATAAAAAATACACCACTCAAAAAACAAATTTAACAGACGCCATGTTTGAATAAAAATAAACTTCCCGGCCTAGGCCTTAAATTTTGTATGAAATTCGTTTACAGTTCTCTCGAGTTGTTCCGCCTGCATCGAGATATTTTAAAGCCTGTTATAACGCACGTAATGACGAAATTTAATTGCATGTTTGAGAAAAAAACTATTTTGAATTATTCCAAAGGTTCTTAATTACAAAATACATTACATAGTGGCATCCTTTTTTATAATATCTATCGTTAAATTTAATAATCACAATATTTACGAGTGGCGCTTTAGGACACGTCAAAGGCCTCTTAAATATTATTTCAATGGTAAAGTTTCAATGACGTTTAAGAATCAACTAGGGACAGATAAGAGTTAACCATTCAGTTAACCGATCTGGTTTACGTACAGAAAGGTTAACTAGAATGAATAAGCATGATTATTGCATTCTTAACATATTCATATATAATAATAATAATAATATTGGGGGACAATCTTACACAAATCGACCTAGTCCCAAACTAAGCAAAGCTTGTACTATGGGTACTAGACCACGAATGATGGGTATATGATATGAAATTATAACTTTCGGGATTTACGTGCCCGGCCATGTATCAATGTACAATGCTACGTGTGTCGTGTAACTGTCTCCATAATCAAGAATTAAGTATAGGCACTTATCTATTAAGCAAAGAGAGAAAAAAAACTGAAATAGTAACCGCGCCTAATCGATACGTATTTACGTAATTAATTCATGAATCACAAAAATATCGGTAGCATACTCTGGCAAAAGACTTTCTTGAATTGAGTACGGATCCAAATCTCGTTATCGCCAGAATTGCGTTGTTTGTTGCCAATAAATTAGGACTGAATGTGAAAAGAATAAATACCGTGAATCCAGCGTCGGCTTGATTGTCGAATAACAAGTTTTCTTTTTCCTTTTGCAAAAATTGCATCGGCAGCTAGCTCCGCACAATTTGTTGACACTGGGAGATGGAAATAACCTTAGCCAATACAGTTAACTTTTTTACGAAATACATCAGTTTTTTCAATGTAATGTATACAGAAACAAATATTCATCAAATCAAAATATAGAGATTGGGTGGAATCAAAACAAAAACATTATTATTAAATCATATGACTATTTTTTTCTTCTAAGAGGTTATTAATTACATGTTGCAGAAGGAGTGCCATTCGTGCGACATAAAAATGCCATAACGTTGTTTGACACCTCTTTTATTTGCTTATTTATTTGTTATAATATAATTCTTATAGAGCCTAATATTAAATAATCGAAATTCTAAAATTTGTAATATATATTAAACTGCCTAAAAGTTATTTTGCATTCTTCGAGGCCGGTTCATGGCTCAGCTGTACAATATCTGGCATCGAGTACAGAGCTCATATTTTTTTTATAGATTCTACTCCCCATAAGACGCCTCCTCGCCAAATTTCAAGTTGCGGAAACGCTTAGTTTTTGGGGAAAAAATATTAAAACAAAAATATATGTATCTTTGTCTAAAATCGGGATAGGTTCAGGAGTTTTAAACTATACCTCAAATAACATTAGGATGAATAATATGTGAAGGTGTAAAATTATTCATATTTAACTGTCAACGGTTCCATGGAACCACATGTTCGACAAAAAAATATTTATGCAAAATGACAATTAGGACAAATGATATGTTGCGGAACAATTTCGAAGAAATAAAATTAGGATCTACAAATACTACACAGCGGAAAGTTCTTATGCCTTAAAAAATAGGACAATAAAAATTATGCAACCCAATATAGACGGACCCGTTGCAGAGGTTCTGAAACCTAATACTTTTTCTCTTTACCTATTAGTCATACAAATCGGTAGACTTAAAAATGTAAAGAAAGTTTTAAACACACAACCCGCTAAGTTTTTAGAAATTTGAATTATTATTAGTTTTATAATACCTTACAAAAATACATCGTCTAACTTACATCAAAATGTGAAATTAAAAGAAACTTACAATACGATTTAAACCTTCACAGCTACATTCTATTAAATTCATACGATTATTCTAAGAACGCGCAGACTCAGAGTAAACAGTAGCTCCCATATGAAATATGAGTAATAGAAAGACGGTGCACAGCGATATACTAGCTTTCTATAGAGCCTGCAACGCGGATGTTTCGGATCGTTTGCGTTTTATTATTTAAATTCGGTATTTGTTTCTCGTTTAATAAAAACGCTTTTGCGGGCTACGGATAAATAATGGTTGCATTCGGCGCCGACAAACTTAGCTCTGTAATTTACTATTAGCTGAACTAACGTATTTGGGTCAATCATGGATCCGAAAACTCTTTGAGATGAATAACTACCTACCTGTTACCGTACAGCAGCGTTGGTAACTAGGTAGTTTATGAGAATATTGATAATGATAATAGTACATGTGCAAATATCATTAATTTAAGTCCGCTTTTTGTATGTTAAGATATTTTGTGCAATAAAGATTAAATATGTTTTAACCGACTTCAAGATTTCAAAAGAGGAGGTTATCAATTCGGTTGTATGTTTTTTTTTTTTAAAGGTTTGTTACTCCATAACTCCGTCATTTCTTAATCGATTTGGAAAATTCTTTTTTTGATTGTAAGTATATATATCCAAGTTGGTCCCGTTTTTGTCAAAACGCAGTTCTGATGATGGGATCTATGAGGAATTGAGGGAACTCCTTAAATCTTTAAGGCAAACATATAGTGATTTTTGTGTTTTTATCAACAAGTCAAGCATTTGCATCCAAAAATGTGACATTGGATGAAGTGAAACTGCTGGTGATGATCAGAACAGAACTCTTTAACGACGAAAAGTTCACGTTTGGTGATTTGTCCTCCTAGCTGTGTTTGTTAAGCAAGTTCTATTTTCACGATTGATTTTTGTCATGCTCGAGTTCTGATGATGGGATACATTAGGAATCGAGGGAACTCCTCAAATGTGAAAGGCACACAAATAGTGAATTTAGTATTTTCATGAACTAATCAAGCATTTTCATTCATAAAAGTGACATTTGATGAAGTGGAACTGCTGATGATGATCAGAACGGAACTCTTCAACGACGCGTAGTTCACGTTTGGCGATTTGTTCTCTTCGTTTTGTTTGTCAAGCAAGCAAGGTTTTTCCATGATTCCATGAGGAATTGAGGGTACTTAGTCTTCTACCAAACAAAACAAACAAAAACAAAACAAAACATACTTATAGCCATTTTTATTTTATTGTATTTAATCTAAGAGTGCACCATCTAAGTATAATAATCTTTCACTGGCCTCCCCCATTGAAGTCGGTTTTTTTTTCTTAAAGTTATTTATGTAACCATTAACTTACGAGTAGTACCTACCTACCTATATACTTATAGGTACCTGAATACCAACAGGCTGAAATGAAAAATTCTTTAAAAGTAATAAGATATTTACAGAGCCAGTCTAAGGGTAAGTCCACACGAGCATAATTTTGTGAGTTGTGAACGGCGTAATTTTTGTCCTCGTCATACTTGGCGCCATTACTACTATCACCGACATTTTTGGTACAGGTAACAACTTAACAATGGCGCCGACCGAAATTACGTCGCTCACAATCCACAAAATTACGCTCGTGTGTAGTCTCACCATTAGTCAGATAATACCACAAGACTAACAATATTACATTGTTTAACGAGGGGCGTAAGTGGGAAATTGCGAACGAGAGCCCATCAGAAGCCCGACGCCAAAGCCAAGTTTGCAATTTTCTTACGTCCCGAGGTAATCACAATGTTTTCATCACATTTGCGAGGAAATAAATAACTCCAATCGAATCAAAATTGAACAAATCGACCACTGAATCTCCAGTATCAATGCATGGACGCCGAGAGGAGCGCGCAGCGCGCGCGCGCACCTTCCATATAGCCACCAATCAGAGAGCAGTATTCTTGTCGAGTGTGGCCAACTAGATTTTTTTAACAATCAGATCACAGAGAAACTCATAACTCCCTAGGGAGTTATGAAAATCCATAACTCCCGGGGGAGCTAAATCGGCTATAACTACTCTATACGCCTGCGTACAATAAGACCCTTTACGAGCAAGTGTGATGAAAAATATGAAATTTACGGTCCCGCTCAACAATTGGGGACCAATTTCGCAATACCAATCTTCGAATTTCGATGCAATTTGTAAGTAATGGACGGAGAGCTAGCGACCAAATCGGTGATGTGGCTTCAGCTGTATTGAAACTCCGTTAGCTACTTCCCTGAACAACCTTTTCCTATAATCTTCGTGCTGGCAGGCCGCGGGCGGTGGGTGCGGGTGCGTATTTTTTTGAGGCTTACATATTGATATTTTTGCATGGCTATTTTTTGGGGGGTTACATATTGATTAATCTCGCGTCAGAAAAAAAGCCAATACAGCTGAGTCCACACGAAAATTATTATTATTTTGGTACTTTTAATTAACGCTGGCAACCCCTTCCCACCACCCGAACGATTTAATTTTTTTTGGGGGGCACAGGGAGTACAGAGCAACTGTTTGAAAAAAAAATTAAAGTCGCTGAACCCACATTTTTTTTCTTTTTTTTTCCCCACCCCACTACGCGAATGTCCACCAACCGCCCGCGGCCTGCCAGCACGAAGATTATAGGAAAAGGTTGTTCAGGGAAGTAGCTAACGGAGTTTCAATACAGCAGCTGAAGCCACATCACCGATTTGGTCGCTAGCTCTTATACTATAAGTAGTATTTAAGTAGGCGTTTATTTGTCAAAGCTATCAACCTTAAAGGAGTCTCAGATGAAAGTTCTTGACTGTATAAATGAATTGTATGTATTATATTAAAAAAAAAGTTTATTAATAACAATCCACCTAGATGATTAAAAAACGTACCTACAAGCTAAAATATTATGTCTTGAGACACTACTAATTTTAAAACAAAAGCGGTCTTAAATATTTGTTAATCTGTAAACAATAGGTTTAAATAAAACAAACGGAAATTAATTTATATGCGGCTAATGCAGCAAGAAAATAATTAGTTCGCAATGGAACTTTCATATTTAGAAGCTTCAGGCGCCGAGCTGCAATCGATACGACGTCCCTGGCTATGCAAAAACAAACCTTGAAACCAGACCCATATAAGATTCAGATTTGATTACTGCAGACTTGATTTCCTTTCCGATATAACGATGCTCGCTAATTCCGCTTCGCATGTGGCAATAATGGCAACTTTTATTTTCTGGTACTTTGCTATTCAGATTGCGCAGACTTTGGAATGGTGAAATCAAGTCGTTTAGTATTACCAAAATCATAGTAAAAATACTTTTTTCGATGTATGAACATTTTTAGTATTTTGGAGATGGCGTGTATGGAGAATAGAGGTTTGCTTTGCTATTTATAAATAGAGTTATGACGGGAGATATATCAATGGGGGTGTTTCAAGAACTAAAAATCGAAAACATTTCCCACTTGATAGGTACACAAAATGCTACATCATCATCCTCCTAGCGTTATTCCCAGTACAGTTGCATCCTGAAGAATGCCTGGGGTCCGCTATCCCAAGAATTGGCGTAGGCACTAGTTTTTACGGAAGCGACTGCCATCTGACCTTCCAACCCGAGGGAGTAACCGACCTTATTGGGAATAGGCTTGTCAAGTGAGTGGGCAACTTGACTGTTAGAAGTTCTCAAGCCGCCCGGAGGCCTCTAACTTGGCTTAACGACTGCTATCAAAGACAGCAACCGGGATCAACAGCTTAACGTGCCTTCCAAAGCACGGGAGCGCTCAGTTAGTAACCACTCAAAGCGGTCACCCGTCCAAGGACTGACCTGGCCCGACATTGCTTAACCTCGCATACCGCACGCAGTACGCGGGTGCCACTGGGCCACGAGCGCACTACTGTGCCGAGAAACAAAACTTGGTTGGAAGTTCGTACTTGTAATGCTATTAAAATTAACTTAATGCTCTTTTAATGGCAGCCTCTTTATACGAAACTAATTTTAGCTGATGACAGATTTCAAGTTGTGACGTAGGTACACTTGAGACCAATTTAAGTGTTGATTAAAGTAATGTTTGTGTTTGTTAACAGAGGAAAGCCAGAAGCGATCATGTTTCACTTAAATCAGCTAACTGATTTTGAACTATGTGTTAAATCAATAGTATGCTTGAACGATTACAAAACTATCTCCGTATACTTTCATCAAGGTCTTTGTATTATTTTCTTGGATGTTTTGTGCAAATGACAGCCGTAATCTATTTCTCAAGGTTCCGTACCAAAACGATAAAAAAGGAACCCGTATAGTGGCGCTCTGTCTGTCTGTCACATCGTTAAATATCTCAAGAATTATCGTTACTGCTATCGATTTGAAATTTGGAATTTTTGGATTTTTGTTTCAAAAATGCTGATACGGGAAATGGAGGGGCAAAAAAACAGAATGATATGTCTAAATACCTAGATTATATTTTTTATCATCAAATACATTTCTTAACTAAGTCATCATCATCCTCATAGCGTTATTCCCAGTACAGTTGCACCCTGCAGGATGCCTGGGGTCCGCTACCTAATCCCAAGAATTGGCGTAGGCACTAGTTTTTGCGGAAGCGACTACAGTTGCAAGACTAGTAACCAGTCAAAGCGGTCACCCATCCAAGGACTGACCTGGCCCGACATTGCTTAACCTCGCATACCGCACGCAGTACGCGGGTGCCACTGGGCCACGAGCGCTCCTCCTCCGTACACAAAATGCTACATGCTGCCTATATGTTCCATTCGCTAATTAGGTAATTAGCGACCTCACGAAAAGTATGCACTGATTGTTAACGAACAAAAATGTTATGTACGAGTATTGTACCCACTCGTATCTTCGTAGGTATCTTATATTGTTCTAGAAGTCAAATATCTGCATCTCTTCTATCATCTACTATTTTATTACTATGTAACTAGTGTATCTGTGAGCTGTAGACTTCGGGTTTTTATTATTGAAATTTTAATAAATTATCTATAACAGTCACGACCGAAAATTTCTATAAATCAAACCTGCTCACAAAATTTCACGAAAATCGGTTGAGAAAAGCGACCTGTAAAGGAGAACAGCGGGCAAACCGGAAATCGCCATCAGCCAGTCGGAAATACCTAAGCATTTTTGCCGAAGCTTAAATGGAGATCTTCGTTTCAAAAGGTGAGTAAAGATATTTTCACTGGCATCATAGTCACCAGTCACGATTTTAATCTATAAGGTCTTTTATAAGTTGCGCTTAGAGCTTCCATTTCCGGGATTTTAAATAGGTATATGAAATCCCAAGATCCCAGTAATATTAGTAGGTACAAACAATCCCGGCAACATGCTACTGTATAAATAAATAAATATTACCGGACCATTTTTGCACAAATCGAACTAGTCCCATAGTAAGCTCAATAAGGGTTGCGTTATGGGTACTAGACGACTATATATTTAATAGACATTATACATAAATACCTAGTAAGGGTGCGGGTGGCGCAGGACCGGTCATTGTGTAAGTCTTTGGGGGAGGCCTATGTCCAGCAGTGGACGTCATTCGGCTGACATGATGATGATGATGATACATAAATACATAGAAAACATCCAAGTCTCAGGAACAAATGTCTCTGCTCACCACAGAAACAAATGCCCTTACCGGGATTCGAACCCGGGACCTCTAGCTTCGGAGGCAGTGATACTACCAACTAAGCTAAACAGGCCGACACGTACTTACGTAAATGTATCTCATATTACTTAACAATATAGGTAGTAAACAGGCGCAATCGGCTCCTAATTACCGTCGTAAAAAATAATTGAGACTGTCGTAGAAAAAACTTGCCAGCTGGGAATAAGTAGGTAAGCGAGGCCATGAAGATGGCCTTCTTTTATCAAGATTGTATATTTTTCTGGACTGTATTTATATGATTCATGATTTTATCATTGGATATCAAGCTTGAAGTTGCAAGTATACGGGGTGACGCGTTGTCTTGCGTCACAATTTCACCAAATGATTTCAGAGTAGTTGAGAGAGATGATATCTGAGTCATAACATAAATTTAAAAGTAAGTTTTATATTAACTAGTGGTTTTTAGCTCTAATTATATTTAGCCTAGTTCTTACCCTGCTAACAGTACGTAGTAACCGGGCGGCAATCGGTCCCTAATTACCGTCACTAAAAACTAATTGCCGTTGCACGGAACGTACTCGCCAATTTGAGACTAATGCACTGGATTGTTTTCTGTGGTCATCGTTCTAACAGTTCTGATTTTGTGCATTACAGCTGTCATGTTAATGAAGTAAATTGATAAATTTTCCCGCCAAGCTAAGATGTGTCAAAAGATTTTTATATGTTATATCTGTATAAAATATAAAAATCTTTTGGCACATCTTCAATATTTCATCATTTCATTTGCGTTAGTCTGCTTACGAACATTGAAATACGAAATGCTTACGGTATGTGTAAAATAGGTGCTTACCTTCTTAACTAAATTTAAGGAACTTTTAATAAGTTCAAAAAACTACTTAAGCGGATTTTATAGGTTTCTTTTTCTTCCTCTGATGGTGCCTCTCCAACTAGTGAAGGTCGGCAGTCAGTTCCGCATATCTCTTTTAGTCTTTTGTAAGTTACCCATAGTATAAAAAATAGATAAAAATGGTTGGATGTAGAAACTAAGCACGAGTCTTGCAAAATAAAAATACATACATAAGGATATATAGCAGTCAGCGTAGGTCATGGATAGGCTGGGACTTGTACTTATAATAAATTTAATAAAGTAATTCATTGAAAGCTATACTAATACATATACAATCTAGTGTTGAAATGAAAGAATGTCTGAAATATCCAGTATAACGGAAATTGTACGGAAACTCGCACCGGAAGAACCGGTTTAAGCACTCGCGGCATGGGACAGCCAATTTTGTGGCACCCATCATTGTGCCACTTTTAAACTTTTGTGGCATTAAGTGAAGTGTGGTATGTAGAGTTTTATTCACTGTTTATTTTCATACCGCTGGGATTAGCATGTGACCATGAACCTTCCTACATGTGTAATGTGGTGTGCTTTTAATGCTACATTTTGCCCCCGATGGTGCTATTAGGGAATACGAGTTAGCATATTATGCCTTCTTGTTGTAGTGTTACTTAATTTAGTGTAATGTAGAAGTGCGTCGCAAGGTATTTGGATAAATAAAAAATGAAGATAGGTACTTTGGGATTCTTATCACCACTGACCCCGCTAGTACCCTGGCCGCTACCATAACCCGCACCGGGGGTCCGGAACTTAGGGGCTGTGGAGTTATTGTTGTGTAGGCGGTAAATGGCCTAACCAGAACGCAGACCTTAAAGATGACGCGCATATTGAGCGCGAGCTCAGAGCGCTGTCCGTTAGAGCAAATATGATAGCCCGCAGGTTTGCTAACTGCTCAAAAGAAGTAAAAAATTGTCTTTTTAGAGCCTACCTTCTACACAGGCAGCCTGTGATCAGATTATACGTGTAAACGGTACAGCGCTCTGCGCGTGCAGATAACAACGCGTTCAGGGTGCTGATGGGCCTGCCCAGATTCTGTAGCGCATCAGGGATATTTGTGGAAGCACGGGTAGACTGCTTCTATACCACTATGCACAAGCAAGCCACATCCCTGGTGCGCAGAGTTCGAGCTAGCTACAACAGCATTCTGAGCATGATAGCGGACAGGGTTGATGGCGTGTACTTGTACAAATGCTGCATGATATATGCACGCAGGACCAAGTAGGTAGGAAATAATAATAATGTATTGTACTAATACTAGTTTAATAAGTAATTCATTGTTACTAAATCCATGATCCAAGTTGGTCGTAAATAAACGGATTTATTGTTATTATTTCTTATAACGGCTGGGCACCGTTCGGAAAGCTACGGCACATCTTTTCATGCAGTATACCGGAGTGTCTCAAGATGAAAGTCTTTGACCAGTGTGTGTTGCTAGTGATGACATATGGTACTGAAAAGTGGTACTTACTATGGGCCTCATAAGAAGGCTCAGAGTCACCAAAAGAGCAATCGAGAACGCTATGCTGGAAGTATCTCTGCGTGAAGTGAAGGCCATCCGCAGTAGAACCAAACCGATATAGCCCTCTGAATCGCTAAACTTGATACCCCGCGCTCTGTGCGTTTTACGCTTAAAATATCCATATGTAAATCCACACGTAAGCTTCCCCACAGGGCTGTAGTCCGGTCCAAGACTATTAGGGTGAAGTCGCAGGACAGCAAAGCAGTATTAGTTCGTATTTACAACACGTCTACCGAATCGAATTTAGCCAAGATCTCAAATTTAAACACATCGTTTAAATTGAATAACCCAAAGAATCACACAAATAACTCAACAATATAATTTCATTATTGGTCTACCTATCATGGTCTGGTAATTTGACACAAAACGCACGGTAATTTAATTTGAGACGGGGTAATTCGGCGGACGGAGGCTGGCAACATCAACGTAATTCATAATTCAAAACAGGTGGGAAGGTTCGTTGCCTGGCAACGGCATATGGTGGGAAAAGGGTGAGCAAGGTGCGGGAGACATTTTAGTCATTTATACTGCACAAGCGGAGGTGTTTATACTTTGTTGTTTTTTTTATTCGATAAAATAAATCTTCGTTATTCGTCAGCCAAATACTATGAAAAAAAAAACATTATAATATATCTCGAATGCTTCAACGTACTGCTATAATATTAATACTTCAGATGCCCTAGTTTGACAATAAAAACTGACCTATGTACCAAATCGGGTAATCAAATCAAGTACCTTTTCGAGCGTGTGTAAGGTAAATCTCATTTTTCATAATAATAAAAATCGGCCAAGAGCGTGTCGGGCCATGCTCAGTGTAGCTTAAGTAGTTGCCCAATGAACTTACTCTAAAAAAATCAATAACAAGCAACAGGGAATACTTTCGCAGCGTTTCATACGTCTTTTACTAAGAAGGGAAGACTTTTTACGATATTACAAAAACGGCTAAACTGATCATGTCCACTATAGTTTTTGCTAAAATTCTTTATTAAGCTTTTCTTTCATGATTTTTTTTCATATATTTTGAACCCATAGTTCAAAAGTTAGAGGGTTTGCTCAAGACACTGATTCATTTTAAAGGATTGGGTTTAAGCAAAAAAAATCATCCCCACTAGTGTAGGGGAGGTACCCTTCATTTTTATTTTAGGATTTTATTTTATGACTTAGTCAGTTTTATTGATTTACATATCCATACCAAATTGCAGCTTTCTAGCACTAACAATCACAGAGCAAAGCCTGGGACAGACAGACGGACAGACAGACAGACAGACGGACATGACGAAACTATAAGGGTTCCTAGTTGACTACGGAACCCTAAAAATTATAGTTAGATTTACCTATAGTACGTTCGAAAAGTTACATGATTTAATAACCCTGCTGGCAAAACGGTACATAGGTCCGTTTTTATTGTCAAACTAGGGCATCTGAAGTACGTACGTACGTATTATAAGCAGTACGTTGAGGCATTTCTAAGTACTCTACCACTTTTGAACATGAACCACGACCTAGCGAGCCCGGAGATTCGTGACGACATATCTAAAAAAAAAAACCTTGTTAGACGACGGCTTAAGACGCTGACAACACCTAAATTTTTGTCTTGTTCGCTCACTAGTGGTAGCTCGATATGCTGTGCTCTTCGCCCACGTACAACACGTACAAATCAGAGATCTGAAAACTGATGATTATAATAAGAAAACACTCTACACGTCTCATATAAATCAGCAGACTTCTTGGTATTATTGTGATGCAATGTGTAGTAAACGTAATAGTCATAATAAACAAACAAATACAGTAATCACAGTGATAACCTAAGTTAAAAAAATAAAGAGCCGTAATTTTACTTTTTTTTTTGTATCGAGCCGATTTTTTTTGTGAGACAGCAAACTTATTCATTATATAATGAATACTAGCATATATTTTATTCTCTTTCCTAAATCAAGTTGTTTTTGTTAAAATACTGTTAAACAGAAGCCACAATTAATAGAGTTGAAAAGTGGTAGACGGCTTTCTTGGCTCACTATACTATGAGATTATTGTGTCACCGAATTCACTGACCTACGCATGCCATATTTCAATCAGATGATTTCTACTGTAGGTATCTAATAATGTACTAATGCAAAACTTATGTCGAATCGAGTATGTACAATCTTAACGTTTATACTATTAAGTCCTTATACCACTTAGGTCAACCCAGTGTTTCAAATTATAGCGAACAGGCAAACAGATAACCGCAACTTGATTTACACCAAAGACTACAATTACACATACCTTTTCACACTCACACGTATACGAGGAAATTTTATCCGCACAAACTACGAACGGGTCAACAAAAAAACACATGGCAAGTTTACATGAATGAACATAGCACATACAGAGTAAGCAGGACAAACATATAACTCTTCGGTTAACAGCGCAGCAAGTCCTTGTTTGTCTTGTTCGCGGTCCACGGTTAGTTCGGACTCGGCGGGCGAACTCGGCTCCGATAACATGGGGACAACTTTTTCATAATCTGATATTCTGAAAAAATAAAATGGAACAATGTGAAGTTTGGTGTATCATTTAGAACCAGATGGCTCCTTTAAAAGTTTGTCCTTAATATCTATCACTTTGACATTTAGTGAGAATGGGACTAAACAAATTTTACCTAACATAGGTTTATTAAGTTTTAAAGGGTGTACTTAAATGAGCCAGATGATTCTGAAAAAAATCAAAAAGAAAACATGAAATAAAGTTTCAAATTGAAATTTTCCGCTAGGTCAAAAAAGTGTTTCGTCATTCATTTATCTCAAACCGTTTGATATTTCGAAAGAATCATTCGTTTTGACATTATGAATTAAAATCGGTGATAGATTTAGAGATCAAAAATGTAAACAAGTGAGTTGCCACCATAAAAAAATTAACGTATGCAGTGGGTAGTTGAAAATCATTGGAATTCTTGAAAAAAAATACCGCGTTCAAAATTTAACCGAATTAAATTTGAAAAATAACCACTCTGAATTAAATAGCGTTTTTAATAACTTATTGGTGTTGTTTTGATAAAATATGTGGTGATATGATTTATGCTACTGGTAATGACAAGCATGATATGCAGGCGAAGAGCACGTCATATCGAGATACCAATAGCGAGCGAATAAGACAAAATTTAAGACGCTACAGGGGCCTCTATGTTAAACACATTTTTCCTACGATTTCAAAATTTTATAAAGTTTCACGAATTAGTCTCGCTTAAAACAATGTACTTATGATTTCAACTCACGAAGACGTGCACCACCGTATCTATTTACACTATGGACAAAACATAAAATGTAAGTGATACGCAATAAATGTCATCGTAATTATTTGTTATGTATAGAATAATTATCATCATCATCAGCGTACGTACGGTCGGAGAAAGTCCCAAAGTGTCCAGCTACTTATGAGGCTGACGTACCAATACATCCCACTGCTGGGCACAGGCGTCCTCATAGATGAGAGGGAAGGAAACGGGCATTAATCCCAACGCTGGCCCAGAGCGGATTTAGTTTCTTTGTTTAGAATAATGTGAGTGTGTGTGTGATGTGTTGTTATAGCCAATTTCACAGAATTGGTGGGGAATTAAAAAAAAATAGAAATTCAATATTTTTTCCGAATATACACTTTTTGGGCTTATTAGACTCAGAATCTCAAATCCTAGAAGAAGAAAAAAGTTGTTCCTAAATTTACATAGTGAATTCCGATGTCGGTTTTGTTACCGCTATACATAAATACCTATAAGGAAAGTAAAATGTTATGGGGACACTTTTTCTTCTTCTAAAATCCATAGATATTTTTTTTAACCTTTTTTTGAAATTCTTCTTTTACTACATACTTAATTTCATATTCACGTATTCTTTCACGAATTACCAAAAGATACTAAAGACACGAAATAAAAACCTTAACGTGTTGAGGGTCTGTAAAACGGAATGGGCCGGATTTTTATAACATATTGTCCGGATATAAATCCGAGCACCTGGTTATGAGTTAGGTCCGGCACAATGTTCCTTTCCTTCCAATTGAATCTCTCGTAATAGCTGTGTTGCTCATTGCGCACATTCCTGAAATGATATTTGAAATTTTTCATTTTCCAAGACGCGCTGGATTCATTTCGCCGAGAACGGCTGTTGGTAATAAATGTGAAATTTAGTCCTGCTACATTCCTTTGAATGTGTAAAGTTAGTTTATAAAAATACAGAGTACTTTTAATAAAATACAGCTTTTGTAAGCACTTAACGAAAATGTAACAAAGTAAAATCAGAAATGAATCTACATATGAAAAATCTCGGCATAAGTAGCCAAAGTGGACCCCGAGCTCTGTTACAACTTAATCGCCACTAAAATGGAATAGTTAATTGCTGCTTCCCCATTGTCTCTTAATCAATTTATGATTATATTTTTTTTATTCAACAGGTTACACAGCATTACGGCTTAAAACCAATACACTGTGAACTTACATAGGTAACATAACAGACAAATTAACAAAATATTATAACAACCTATTACATACATAACACACACATACATTATTGCTTGCAATGTAACAGTAGAAACCCTTTTATCCATTATCTCACAAAATGATAAATCATCGATACACCACTAGTACCATCACCACCATATCAGCCAAAGGATGTCCACTGCTGGACATAGGCCTCCCCCTATTTCATGGGGGGTAAATGCGCAGGTGGACTGTAGGATTGTTGCTGATTCTTGTGGATTGTGGCAGCACATTAAAACGATGTATTTTTTGAAGAACGTGTATTGCGACCATGAAGGTTAGCACAATAAGAAAAACAAAGGTGGCTGTGCCACAGATAACAATAAACTAGGTACAAGACCGTAAATTAAATCAATGAATACCAACTTAAATAACTATTCCATTGCTAATGTTGGTGTTTTCAACAAATGCCACTATCGCCACGCTTGGCATGCGGATTGGCGATCGCAGTATCTACACCCCACTCCAGGGTTGCTGCTGCCCATCCGCAGGTGGTCTTGGTTGTAATTTAGGATATAGCCGGGTTGAATTGTCGATACAATAACGAGTTAATTCACCAGTCCATCTGACAGTCATATTATTACGAAAACCGAAAATTAAACCGACGACTCAACATATGTTGTCGAAGGTGGCTTTGATCAATTTACAAAATATAACACTGATAAATCCATTTAGTTGAATCTGCATTCTTTCTCGACTATACATAACGATCCGCTCATTAACATTTAAATATTTTTGAGCCGTGTAACCGGAAAGCGTTAAATCACCGACACTTGGCAATAAATTACGACCGCCTCTTATCCGGGTTACCCGAGTAAGTGCCGTAGCATAAATTAAATTACTTATCGAACAGTATTCAATTAACCATTCAATTATTTTAAGTCTGATGTTACCTCTGTTCAAATACTTGAAATGGATGAGTTACGAAGTGGGAAACTTTGTGGGTAAATCTTCAAAACTTGATTTGTTAAAAGTCAGTACTTTTGTGTGGTTATCGTTAATTTGAAATACATTGAGTTTGTCTTGCTTGAGTTCAATGAAACTCATGATCATACTCATTCAAGCTCATGTAGATCCAAACTCATAAATTGCAAAATCCCAGGATAATTAATAGTAACTACGACAGAAGATCTTTTGTCTAACAAAACGGATATTTGACAGCAAACATGCCATCCCCATCCCACACTGGCACACGCTCACCGCATATATGTGCTGTTTCGTTTCGTTTTCGGAATATTTCGGTATAAATTTGTATTTCAGATATCGATACTTCAGAGAATGGCATGAGCTGAAACCGAAGGTGACTGAGTAGACGTGACCCTGTAACTGTAGAGTGTATTGTGTGTGTGTGGGACTAAGTGTGTGGTGTGTCTGTGTGTACACGTTTACTACACCTTTCCTGTCGATTAGATAGATTACTTATGTCCATATTTTTTGAACTCCCTGAAGCGTAAAGATGTATTTGATGTCGGGTGTAGCTGCACAATAAGCGGTTTAGCCTAGTAGTTAATGGCCCTGTCTACAAGCTGACATTCCTGGGTTCGACATGTTCAAATCCAGGTGAGGGAAAATACATGGTGGTCAAATAAAGGGCTTACAAAATTAAATTAATATATTTAAAAAAAATTTTTTTAGGTTTCCGTACCCAAAAGGGTAAAACGGGACCCTATTACTAAGACTCCGCTGTCCGTTCGTCCGTCTGTCTGTCTGTCTGTCCGTCTGTCCGTTAGACAGTCTAAATTTTTACAGATAATGTATTTCTCTTTCCGCTATAACAACAAATACTAAAAAACAGAATAAAATAAATATTTAAGGCGGCTCCCATACAACAAACGTGTTTTTTTGCCGTTATTATAGATAATGGTACGGAACCCTTCGTGCGCGAGTCCGACTCGCACTTGGCCGGTTTTTTAGTATTAAATTGGCAATATAGATATTTTTTATTGCTTTGGGAATATATATTAATTTATGACTTTGCCTGTACCTATATGGAAAACCTCTAATCCAATTCTAGGGTGACGGCGATGATGTCGATATGTTTGCGTCACCTACGTGTTTATCAAATATTCATATTGAATCATTCATACTGTATTGATTTCCCCTGGCATTGAAACGATATCGCACCTTAAGCTGCATTCTCACTTGAAGCATTTCGTAGAACATTAAGAGAGGCAGCGCAAGGCGGAGCTTTAGGTATGTGGTATTGTTTTTGTGGTGGTAAGGTGGCAAAAGATTTATTGTCCGTTTACCGTATATTGACATTATTGATTGTACAATAGGGTACCTTAGTATATGAAAAATAAACATTAAAATTGTAGTAATAAGATTTTGTAATAGAAAGTCGACCTGTGTTGATAAGACATCAATTCATGATCATGTACTCGTAAAATAAATTTTATAGTTACGTTTTAATTGTATGCTTTTTTTGTGCTAAAAATTTCAAAACGGTAGCCTACATCACGAATGACAATTGACAAGTCATACGGCTCTATAATGCCGGATCCACGCTATGGGCTATGGTGGCGCATTTTATGTTGTTTTTCCTTTAATATAACTGCGTCCTGTACGTTGGGCCATTGTAGCCCACCGGCATAACGGCATCTGTGTTTGACACTTGTGACAGACATCAAAATAAGTGATAGGGCATAGGGCCAATCAAAATCGTATACAGATTTTTCGACAATCGATATGGATTACAAAAGAGAGATCATCAATTCGTATCGATCGAACTAATAAAAAAACCGGCTAAGTGCGAGTCGGACTCGCGCACGAAGGGTTCCGTACCAGAAATAACCTCCTTGCTATTACGGTTCATGAGATACAGCAAAAAAAGCCAACAGCTACTCTGTTGTATGGGAGCCCCCCTTAATTATTATTATTATTTTGATTTTAGTATTTTTTGTTGTAGCCACATAAAAAATACATAATCTGTGCAAATTTCAACTATATTAAGCTAGCTATTACGGTTCTTGAGATCTAGCTCGGCGAGTGGTAGCCATGAAAAAGGGCTAAAATATCACGTTTTTTGTATGGGAGCCCCCCTTAATAATTATTATTATTTTGTTTTTAGTATTTGTTGTTATAGCGGCAACAGAAATACACAATCTGTGAAAATTTCAACTGTCTATTACGATTCTTGAGATACAGCCTGGTGACAGACGGACGGACGGACGGACAGCGAAGTCTTAGTAATAGGGTCCCGTTTTTACCCTTTGGGTACGGAACCCTAAAAAAACAATAATAACAAAACAACAATCTAACGCAAAATAAATGTATATTTTTATTAGCAAAAATACAACTAGGTACATACAAAGGCAGATTCAATAGTATTCGGAGAGTGACGGATATAACAACGAGTTGGTGGAAAAGTACGTCACAAGTTGATGTCAAAAAGGCGGCTAGCGTTTTCGCGCAAAAATTGAAACTGCTAAATTAAAATGTATTTTCGAATTTGTCTACTTGATAAAATGGAAATAAAAACTTCGTTCTTATTGGACCGTATGGATTAATATTAGCTACTTTTCAAAAAAGTGTGGAAGCCGCTATAGAATTAAATGTTAAAAGCTTTAATTTACATCGTCGACAAGCTCGAAGGTTTGTTTCTGTACTAGCTCTAGGACACATGTTTAATGGTTTACTGATCTCAAAATATAACTTAGTGTTTTCTACAGCGATTTGAACAATGAACAACAACAACGTAGAGAACTTTCTCATTTGAACATCTCATCATTCTTAATTTATTCGCTGTTGTAAATAGTATCCATACCCGGAGAAAACTAATGCTACTTATTGTATACCTTTTTCTGATCTGTAATAAACCTGTAATGACTTGTCTGTTGATATCTATAATGTAAGGTCATAATTATATCGATATTTGCCGGAATAGATACGTGAGTGAGTATAACAGATAACACGACGGAAAAATCAAACAGCGCGCCTTATCAGTCCTGTTACGACTATTGTCCATGTAGCTCCGTATTATTGTGTCAAAAATTTAATCAATAAAATAAAAGGTAAGAAATGTGTATAGTAGGTACACTAACTGGTAGTAAACGTATGGTAGTAAACTCACAATGACTCCCTGTGTGTGTGTAATTTTGCGAGCAGACTGATGTTTCAATGCTTACATTTGTCATGTCTATTATTGGACACAAATCACAATATAACAATTTTAAAATACATCACACTTCTTTTTAGCTGTAGGTACAGTCAGCAGCAGAAGTAGCTAGCGGCCTATTGCTCAAAATGAGCTACACAGAGACTCTAACATCAAGAAAGGCTCTGTGTAGATAATTGTAAACGTGTTATAATGGCTTAGCTAATTCTTCTGCTGACTGTATCTAACAAAAAAAAATATTTCGGAGAGTAAAGTCAGCATATTACTTTCCACAGACATGTTCCCTGGTCATCACCCCCCTGGGCCACCCGGTCCACCCGGACCACACCATCATCCACCGGGACCAGGCCCCCATCACCCACCGGAGCCCCACGGGCCACCGCACCACCACCCGCCCGGGCCCCATGGTCCGCCCGGCCCAAATCATGGCCCGCCTGGACCTCATGGGCCGCCTCACCATGGACACCCTCACCGTCATCATGGCCCTCCTGGACCTTATGGACACCCTGGTCCCATGCCTCGTTAAAAGGCTAGGCAACATTTAATACATATGGAATGTATTTTTTTTTATCTGTTGACAACTTTACAACCGATATATATTTTTGAAGTATTAAATTTTTATTTTATTATAATGTTACCGAAACTGTATCGCATTAAATAGTAGATTGTACAACAAGTGCATAAAACAAGCCATTTCATCCGAGATAAATTATCGATCCCGACCCGCAGGCGAGGGTCGATACAAAGTAGAGGATAAAATGAGTTTTATACACGAGTTATACACTCTGGCTTTCACTTCGATTGCGAGAAAATTATACAATTAATCAATATATTTTTTTTTAGGTTTAAAGAATGTTTATTAACTCATAAGAATTTTACAGTTCACTTAAATGAGTAATATATAACTTAGCAATTTTAAGTAATATTAGCGAGCATCAGGCTAAACATGCTTTTCTATTGACTAAATATTTTTACACAATAATTGTTCTTAAATATGCATACAATATATTTTACTAAGAAGTATATTTTGAACTAAGTGGGTAGGCATATATTCATTACTAGCGCACCCAGCAAAATTCACAAACAAGCACTCACGCGCAGCTCCTACGCGGAGATAACAATATGGTTGATGAAGTTACATAGCTTACATTCCAAACAGCGGTAGGTTTTAAATACATATAGCCGAATTTTACATTAGTAACCAGTACTTGTACTACCTATGAATCAAATAGTGTTTTATTTACTTGTACGCATTAAAATATAATTCCATAAATTTCTTGACTAATTTTGTTTTAATGAGTTTAACCGATAATAACAGACAAATAGGAATTTTTCTGCGAACCCTATCATCCCTAAGTGAGGGATATCGGAAACTCATCACTTATCAAGCCAATAAAAAGAAAAGATTAGAAATAATACGTAGTACTCGTAACATTTAAAATTTGTTGATTCTTATTTCACTACTCTAATTTACGACTTTATTATATATATATATACTAGCATTTGCCCGCGGCTTCGCCCGCGTACTAAGCGAAATTTTTAACCGTCTACAAAAAACACGTTCGTATGTTTGTCCACGATTATCTCGCGTTTGTCTGAACCGATTTAGATGCGGTCTCCAGAAAAGTAGTTGTTACATTCTGAGGGTTTCGGTATACGAAGTTTGGTGATTGTGATTCATTAACAGATGAACAGATGAAAAGTCAGTATACATTCTGAGAACCGGCAAACTGTTGAATTTCATTTGATTTTGGCAAAAATAAGGATCGAAAACTATTATTATACATTTCCGACAAGCCGAAGCGGAAAGGGCCGATAAAATAAAAGCATGTCTTAAATGGCTCTAAGTAAAAGTATATGTGTACTACAGTAACACCAATAGGTCTGACAACGACGAAGCAGCGCGCAGCGGTCATAAACTCTGGTCCTTTGAAGTACAGTAATTCAATATCACGTGTAACATTTATTTTTCCTAAAATTAAATTTATTAGGTAGGTTTTGCCAGTTCCCATTGGAGCATCCAAAAAGAAAATTTGGCCTCACTTCCATTCGCACTCCTTACTGTCAGTCCGTCTGTTACAACCAAGTTGCTTTTACTGGACCGATTGAATTGTAATTTGGCACAAACTATCAAGAATTTAGAGCGCTCGTGGCCCAGCGGCACCCGCCTACCGCGTGCGGTGTGCGAAGTTAAGCAATGTGGGCGCAGGTCAGTTCTTGGATAAGTGACCGCTTTGAGTGGTTACTAACTGACTCTCGTGCTTTAGAAGGCACGCTAAGCTGTTGATCCCGGCTGCAATTGTTAAGCCAAGTTAGAGGCCTTCGAGCGGCTTGCGAACTTCTAACAGGCAAGTTGCCTACTCCCTTGACAAAGGGGGGTCGAAGTTGCACCACATCCGTAGGGAGTACCCACCGTTACCCTACACATGACCCCTGGGTGGTGCTAAAAGTGCAACAAAAACTGGCAATCGTACTTTTCTTCTCGAAAATCTCACGGTTTCATTCAAAAAAATTCATAAAAAAAAATCTAAAGGTTGATTTAAATGGAAAATAATGTCTAAACCTCTATGTCGTTTGTAAAAGCAAATCCATAGATACCCCACACGCCTATTATAGTAACATTAAACTTTTTTGCATACAGGCATGCATGAAGTGCCAAATTTACCTTAGATTCGTATTAAGAGACCTCTCGGACGCCCAGATATCGATTTTGAACGAAATCAGGACGTAAAAAAAGAAAATCAATATGGCCGCCACATTTTTCAAATTTTACCTCAAATTCGTATTAAGGGACCTCTCGGACGCTCAGATATCGATTTTGAACGAAATCGGGTTGGAAATGAAGAAAATCAATGTGGCTGCCACTTTTTCCAAATTTTACCTCGGATTCGTATTAAAAGTCCTCTCGGGCACTCAGATATCGATTTTGAACGAAATCGGGACGAAAATGAAGAAAATCAATATGGCCGCCACTTTTTTCAAATTTTACCTCAAATTCGTATTAGGGGACCTCTCGGACGCTCAGATATCGATTTTGAACGAAATCGGGTTGGAAATGAAGAAAATCAATGTGGCTGCCACTTTTTCCAAATTTTACCTCGGATTCGTATTAGGGGACCTCTCGGACGCTCGGATATCGATTTTGAACGAAATCGGGTTGAAATGAAGAAAATCAATATGGCTGCCACTTTTTCCAAATTTTACCTCGGATTCATATTAAGAATTCTCTCGGACGCTCAGATATCGATTTTGAACGAAATCGGGACAGAAATGATAAAAATGAATATGGCCGCCACTTATTCTAAATTTTACCTCGGATTCGTATTACGAGACCTCTCGGACGCTCAGATATCGATTTTGAACGAAATCGGGACGAAAAAAGAAAGAAAATCAATATGACTGCTACTTTTTCCAAATTTTACCTCGGAGTCGTATTAGGGGACCTCTCGGTCGCTCAGATATCGATTTTGAACGAAATCGGGACGGAAATGAAGTAAATCAATATGGCCGTTACTTTATTCAAAGTTTAGGTACCTCGGATTCCTATTAAGAGTCCTCTCGGACGCTCAAATATCGATTTATGTCGAAATCGTATCAGACGGCACTGATTAATAAAACCACTTTCAATACATTGAATCAAAAAAGGTCGTATTTTCATAGGGAACTCACGGCACTTCATGCACCTTTAAACCTTATAAGGAACTTACATGCCAAATTTGGTATCTCTCGAACCAGCAGTTTGGGCTGTGCGTTGATTGACTCAGTCAGTCAGTTTCTTTTTGCAATTTGGCACCTACTTTTAAGTTTTCATGCCCGCAATATTATATTTCAAAATCAATGCCATTTTCGAAATTAACGACCCAAAAAACCATAAAAACGACACCCATATTAATATTCCAATCCCCTTGCACCCCAACAGAGGGGATAGTATTTCACGTCCTCCACGTGGGATTTTAAAATCATTGTTGTTTTCGTAATCAGCGACCCGATAAACCATAGAAACAATACCCATATCAATTTTCAGAATTTGTCACCACATTTCTCCCTTTTAGGGGTTGATTTCTCAAAAAACCTGAAACACATGTTTACTCATTTATCGTTAGAAATACTCCTGTGAAGTTTCGAATAAAATATTCCAACTAATCTTGATTCCCCACACACACTTCAAAACCCCATTTTACCCCCTTAGGGGTTGAATTTTGGAAAATCCTTTCTTAATGCACCTCTCGACCTTATATGGAACCTACATAATAAATTAAGAATCTCTAGAACCGGCAGTTTGGGCTGTGCGATGATATGTCACTCACTCAGTCAGTCAGTTATATCTTGCAATTTAGCACAAACTTTTAGACATTTTCATGTCCACAACATTAAATTTCAAAATCGATGACATTTTCGTAATGAACGTCCCAAAAAACCATAAAAACGACACCCCTATTAATATTTAGACATTTCATCCCCCTCGCACCCCAACAGGGGGGATGGTATTTCACGTCCTCCACGTGAGATTTTAAAACAATTGTTGTTTTCGTTATCAGCGACCCGGTATATCATAAAAACAATACCCATGTCGATTTTCAATATTTGTCACAACGTTTCCCCCTTTTAGATTTCTCAAAAAACCTAAACACGTGTTTATTTATTTATTGTTAGAAATACTCCCGTGAAGTTTCGAATAAAATAGTCCAACTAATCTTGTTTCCCCATACAAACTTCGGACCCCCATTTCACCCCTTAGGGGTTGAATTTTGAAAAATCCTTTCTTAATGCACCCAAGACCTTATATGGAACCTACAAACTAAATTTGGAATCTCTAGAACTAGCAGTTTGGGCTTTGCGTTTATATGTCACTCAGTCAGTTATTTCTTGCAATTTGGCACAAACTTTCAGAAGTTTTCATGTCCACAATATAAAATTTCAAAATCGATGCCATTTTCGTAATTAACGTCCCAAAAAACCATAAAAACGACACCCATATTAATATTTAGACATTTCGTCCCCCTCGCACCCCAACAGAGGGGATGGTATTTCACGTCCTCCACGTGAGATTTTAAAATAATTGTTGTTTTTGTTTTCAGCGACCCGATAAACCATAAAAACAACACCCATGTCAATTTTCAGAATTTGTCACCACATTTCCCCCTTTTAAGGGTCGATTTCTCAAAAAACCTGAAACACGTATTTACTCATTTATCGTTAGAAATACTCCTGTGAAGTTTCGAATAAAATAGTCCAACTAATCTTATTTTCCCATACAAACTTCGGACCCCAATTTCACCCCCTTAGGGGTTGAATTTTGAAAAATCCTTTCTTAGTGCACCCCTAGACCTTATATGGAACCTACATACTAAATTTGGAATCTCTAGAACCAGCAGTTTGGGCTTTGCGTTTATATGTCACTCAGTCAGTCAGTCAGTTATTTTTTGCAATTTGGCACAAACTTTCAGAAGTTTTCATGTCCTCAATATAAAATTTCAAAATCGATGCCAGTTTCGTAATTAACGTCCCAAAAAATCATAAAAACGACACCCATATTAATATTTAGACATTTCATCCCCCTGGCACCTCAACAGAGGGGATGGTATTTCACGTCCTCCACGTGAGATTTTAAAATCATTGTTGTTTTCGTTATCAGCGACCCGATAAACCATAAAAACAACACCCATGTCAATTTTCAGAATTTGTCACCACATTTCTCCCTTTTAAGGGTTGATTTCTCAAAAAACCTGAAACACGTATTTAGTCATTTATCGTTAGAAATACTCCTGTGAAGTTTCGAATAAAATAGTCCAACTAATCTTATTTTCCCATATAAACTTCGGACCCCAATTTCACCCCCTTAGGGGATGAATTTTGAAAAATCCTTTCTTAGTGCACCCCTAGACCTTATAAGGAACCTATGTGCCAAATTTGGAATCTCTAGGACCAGCGGTTTGGGCTGTGTGTTGATATGTCTGTCAGTCAGTCAGTCAGTCAGTCAGTCAGTCAGTCAGTTTCTTCTTTTATATATTTAGATTATAAGCTAATAATTTTCTGCGTAATAACTTATCTTCGGACTCGTGACTCCTTGCTGTACTTTAGTGATTTATAACTATTTTCAACTTCATGTGACACTTAAAATCCGTCTTCAGATATACTGCCGCAGGGTATGTTACTTAAGTGGTGTTTGTCTCGGAATTATTTTATTTTTGATGGGTTTTTAATGATTCTAGGTACCCCTTTTATATATTTAATAACAAGGTTAGCTTCACCTTTAGCCATCCTCTCCGAAATTTCTTTTATTAAGTTTTTGAAATATGTCTGCTGCTGAGAGGTTTTATCAGAGTATATTATAATACGGTTATCATTAGTATTTCGTCTATTTCGTAAGATAGATGAAGCATCATCTTTTGTCAAAAAGCTTACTTTTAGTGGACGTGTTCTGTCTACTATACAGTAGAGACATTTACCCAATCTGCTTATTGATACTGGTTGCAAGTTGTCCAACGAAATATTGTTTATAATCTTAAGCACTTCCTCCAGATCTTTAGAGGACCGTTCAATGGGTGTGCTAGCAGATGGTTCTGGTATACCTTCAATTATAATATTTTTCTCTCGAATGGATCGTTCTTGATATAAGTTATGTTATCAAATTTCTAATTCTGTGCTGTCGACCTCGGGTGGCGTGAACGCCTACACGCCGCGGGAGGGTTTACTTGTTGCTCTAGAGCATAAAAAGTGACTTTATGTCGCCTACGCACAGCGTGAAGACAAACTTTTAGAGCATGAGAAGTGTAAAAGATATTTATCATCAGTATGTAACGTAATCGTGAGCAATCATTGCTCTGATAAGCATTGCACATATTGAGAAGAACTTATAGGAACAAGCAAAGATGCGTTTCACATTGAAATCACTTATGTATCATGATTGAAACGCATTCTAGTAATCTTAAGACGCTGAATAGAGCTCCCCGGGACCCGGGTATGTCCTAAAACTACGACCAAGACCACCGGGGGATGGGCAGCAGCATCCCTGGAGTGCGGTGGAGATACTGCGATCGCCAGCCCGCATGCCAAGCGTGGCGATTATGGCATATTTAATTTGGGGGAGGCCTATGTCTAGCAGTGGACGTCCTTTGGCTGAATAGAGCTAAATTGCCATTTTTAAACGGTGATTCAACAAAAACCATTTGTTCTGGTAAAATAATAAAAATACACGTTACTATTCATTATATTTCAAAGGGTGTGGACGATTTCAAAACACGATTTAAGAAAATTGGCTAAATCGAAAAAAAATCGCAAAGCTACGTCTTAAAATAATCATAACGTCTTTTTTTTCAACTTAAACATCTATAATTAAAAACACAGTTCCAACATACTCAAACTTAAAGCATAGACGATTTATATCACACATGTGGTAAATATATATAATTTTATGATTAAACTAGCTGTTTCCCGTGACTTCGTCCGCGTCTTCGCTCCTATTGGTCGCAGGGTGCTGTTATATAGCCTAAAAGCCTTCCTCGATAATTGGACTATCCAACACAAAAATAATTTTTCAATTCGAACCAGTTCCTGAGATTAGCGCGTTCAAACAAACAAACAAACAAACTCTTCAGCTTTATAATATTAGTATATAGTATAGATTTCTGATTATCTGCTTGCAAAGCAGGTCTATAGTTTCTCTTTCATTCCGGCGCAACTAAACGCAGACAGACATAGCCAAGGTCATTGTCAGCCTCTTAATGGGTCACATCCGGGACGCATGAAAGCGTCTTGAATCACTTTGAAATCAGAATGCGAATCAGATCAATCTGACCAATTGATCATTCTCACCAAATCGCCTCAAAAACTAACCTCAAAAACTTCAGACGTTTGAGGGAGGCAACAGGTGATGCTGATATTGCTGATGCTGCCTGCATGATGGGCACCCTGCCTAAGGGGCCGAATTAAGAGTTCTTGTAGATTATTATTAATTATTTTTTAGTTAAAGTAATTTTTATTTCATTTTAGCTCTGTAACGTTTTCTACTTATTGTATCCATTTACCTTTTTGGTAAAAATATTGTATCTTATAGTCAAAAAAAAACAATTTAACATGGGGTCAATACAATTTTAGACGACTCTTTTTTCTCTTATTCATGACTACGCGCAATGTTCCAGGAACGCTTGGGACCGGACATTTTTTGGTTACTCTGGAGATCGATTTAGTACAATATGCTACCTAATTAAAGGCATCGGAGTGACCACCAGTGAATTCTTTACAGATTTGGAGGGGAAAAATTGGCCATTTCCGGTAGGTATGTACAAAAACTGAAAATTGCTTAAATTAGCAATTTACGATATTTTTCCACTCAATTGGAACACCGATAAAATATGTCTCTGTTAAATGGTTTCTTTTCGAATAAAAATGCAAGGTTTCGATGATGTATGTACACAACATTTATTAATGTCAAATAGCAATAATGTATTTACAATGATCACGGGACGATTATTGAAATATAGTTTTTTTAAAGAAGAATTATTAAAAAAAATCATAAACCTAAGAAAACCGCCGATTAAAACCCTCGGTCGTTTCTATTAAAAGTCTCTTTTTGCAGCTGTACAGACATGACAACTTAGAAAAGTTAAAATACTCCGACATTTTCATTTCAAATTTGAAAAACACAATCGCGAGTTCTACAGTTTACGGAGCCACTAGTAATACGTTTGGTTTAGTTCAACGTGTAGAAGAACTACAAAGAAATTCTCACAGTGCCCTAAACTTACCCAATACATGGCACTTACAATCTTATATCATAACGACAGAAATGATCGATAGTGCGTCATTTATTTACTTCATTGGGCATTAAGGTGTGAGCATAGAGACGTTTACCTTAATTGGAAAACAGTTGAATAAATAAAAGAACTCACTTTCAAGAATGAATAAAACAAACAATCGTTTGAAGAAACATTTTTTCTAAACCTTAAATAGAAACCGATTGGGAATACGCCCCTTGTTTCTCAACAGGAAAATTCCATTTTCAGAACACAAAACCGACAACAGACGACACAAACCTAAATACCTTGTAAGTAAACGGCGCAATAAGTAAATAGCATTTTCATGAGCCCGCCTCAAACGAACGGCACCGCAAACAATTTTAATGGATTGCTATTGTTTGCGATGAAGTAGAATTACTTTAATAGGTGAGGTTGCCCATTGCGTGTTGACGTAATAGAAATATTGAACTGGAAATTGAGGCGTTCCATAAATACGGGTTAACGACGCTAGTGAAGATTTAAAAACAAATAATATACCTACATCCATGTAATCATGTCTCTGTCTATAAAAATTAGACAAGAAAGAAAAGCGTAGGAATGTCACCTGCTGCCAAACACATTCTCATAGCCGATACATATGAAAGCCGAAAACCCATATGTAGCGACAAGAGGACTGGTACTACAACTCCAAATTTGACAAAAGGGGACATAAGATTTTGAAAGACACAAAGATGAAAGAAGAGAGGCCTATTCTCAGCAGTGGGCGATTGCAGGCTGAAAATGATGATGGTGATGTTGATTTAATGTTTTTCAAAATTTCTTTAATATTTATTTGGTATCATGCTGGTGGTAACAAATGAATGTGGCCGACGCCTCCTGGTAAGTACGATAATATAATATGATGATGATGATGAAAGATGAAAGTGTGGATGTTTCCGATATTATCCGTGTCAGATATTTTTGCCGCCTTTGTTTTGGCAGATATTAATGCTGTTGACTGTATCTGAGTCGGTTATAAAAATATAGGTACATTTTGTTCGCAATATATTATCAGCTTGAATAATATGGAGACAATTGTAATTCAGGTGAGGCGAGATACCTTTATACCAACACGTCACCGTCTATTTTGATTGCGTTACGTCATACGAGAAAATTGAGGTTCAGATTGAGTTTCATAAAATGTGAACAATGTATTCTGACCTAACCAAATATACCTATAGAATTATTCTATCGCAAGCCCTTTTAGAAATAAGTATATTATTTTAGGAAGACGTCTCCACTTACAAAACTGTCCACTTTCGTGTACTATCTCCGGAGCCGAACGTAAGACTATTTTACGGATCGGTGCCTTTCGGCGTTCCGTTATTCTTTTTTCTCGGATATTCCTTCCCTGTTTCCTTGGACTTTATTATTTATTACGCATCTAACCCGCGGTGGTGCGGTGGAAGGCGATGACAATAGCTGGCTCTTGAATATGATCTGGTTAGGTGGTTAGAACTATTTATAACCAACTTTTTTCTGCCCGCAATTAGAAGTAATTGGTTAAGTATTCTTGTATATATTTTCTTTGAACATAAATAAGTTATGAAAGAAATAGATGTTATAACAGAAAAGTAAGAAGATACTTTTATGTTATAACATCTATTATACACATATGTACATATTGCAATTTTTCTATATATGAAAATACAGAACAAACGATGTATTACAATACAGGACAAAACAAAACTCCAGTTTTCGTACTATAACGACGGTGGCCAACAAGCTCACGGCCTGCATGATGGTAAGCAGATACCGTAGCCTACGGACACTTGAGACTCCAGAGGAATCACAAGTTACCATAATGCCACGACAAGCCGCGGCGCTGTTTCGTGAATTTCATGATTAACCGTTTTGATGTGAAAAAGAACATATCAATATTTATTATTTATTTAAAAAAGAAAATTTTGACTGACATTATCTTAATAACTACTAGCTAATCGTTTTAGATTATCTTGTTTCCTAAAAAATAATAAATTAAATATTAGACGGACAATCTTACACAAATAGAATATAGCTATTTACGATACAAGGGTTGTAAAACAAAGAAAGGCCGATATCGCAGATGTTGGAGGCCCGAGCCGCAGGCGAGGGTCATAAATATGCGAGAGAGGGCTTTCTGTTTTACGACCCGTGTTTTGTACACAAAAAGTGGGACGCGCAGCGTGCGGAAAAACGCGCTTTTTGGCAAGGCGTGATGTAAGGCTATTATAATAAGCTTACCAAGGTTTGCGTTGTACTACGTTGAAATTTTAAATTTAATTTGTGTTGTATATGGACCTAGTCTGAAATAAAGAATTATTATGACTGCCATAGGTACTAGATAGATATTTGCCCTGGTCACAAAGGGTCGCAATTCTAACCTAACCTAACATACTTTTCTGGTAGATCTAAATGAGTTCTGCGCACAATTACCTACCAACCCCAGCTAAAAAGTTAACGGTTTCGACAAAAAGCTTTCTATGAAATAAATAATTCTGCGAATCAATACATTCTATGAAACATTTGTCTCTGAAACAAGAGTACACCATAAATTACACAATGGCCATTCAAAGTTTTTATCTCTATTAATATTATTATTTAGTAGTTTCAAATGTTTGTTTTGAATATATCTATCACAATTTATAACTCATACGAATGGCCGCTCATCTAAAAAATGTTAATACTTTTGCAGTGGCAACGCTTTTCACAAAACCCACTGTACAAAATTGCTGGATGTTGAATGAGTTGGTTTGAAATCATCATCATCATGTCAGCCGAAACACGTCTACTGCTGGACATATAGGCTTCCCCCAAAGACGTTCACTATGACCGGTCCTGCGCAACGGTGCGGTTTGATTTTGTTATATGTACTTAATTTTAAAATATAGGAAACTGTAGGTCTACTTATATTGTTATTGTATAGCTATTAGCTATTAAGAACATATATGTATTTACGACTGTTTTTTTCTAATATATATATACTAAAATTGTAGTTTTAAATGAAACAACAAATAATTGATAACAGCCTTCAGTATTAGTTGTTTTATTTATTGAGTTGACTAGGTATAATAAAAATTGGCCTGCTACTGACGAGCCTGTATGAGGAGATGTATGGATGTAATTGAAGCGAATATCTTTGGTGTTTGGCATTGTTTGGCCTCTGCCTACTCATGGATAAGGGCATCTAATAATATAGAAATAAGGTATTAGTATTAGATATAATTTTCGTTATTATGTTATACATATTAGAAAGTGTCTAGGTATCGCAGATATCCGAAGTCAACGTTTTAGCTCAATCTTACGAACAAGTTCACTAATCACGGGAACACAAAAGGAAAGCCGGAAACCTGTGTTAATGAAAAGCAAAGTCGTCTCCAGTGTTCTGCCGGTTCGGTCAATAAGTACACTCTTCCGGTCTGAAGGAAGGCTCTAAAGAACAACCTAATTTCCTTTGTGCCTCTCGTGATGTCTTTGCAATTAAATAGTTAGCAAGTTGACTTAGCTTCGCAATCTTTCCAATAAAATATTTCCGAGTGTTAAATTGAGTGTTACTAGTTAAAGGGGTAAGAAGTAAGAGATAAGAAGTAAGTGAAATAATATGTAACAACCTCATCATCATAATTGTCATCATAATCAGCCTATATACGTCCCACTGCTGCGCACAGGTCTACACTCATGAGAAGGAAGGGACATCAGTCCCCGCGGCCAGTGCGGGTTGAGGACTTCACTTAAACTTCTTCGCTTATGTGTGCAGGTTTCTTCGCGATGATTTCCTTCACCGAAAAACGAAACATCATCATCATCATCATGTCAGCCGAAGGATGTCTACTGCTGGACATAGGCCTCCCCAAAGACTTCCATGATGACCGGTCCAGCGCCACCCGCATCCAGTGGAAACCCGCGGCCTTTACCAGGTCATTAGTCCTCCTTGTGGGGGGCCTGCTGAAAAGCGAATCTATACTATATTATAAAGCTGAAGAGTTTGTTTGTTTGAACGCGCCAATCTCAGGAACTACTGGTTCGAATTGAAAAATTATTTTTGTGTTGGATAGTCCATTTATAGAGGAAGGCTTTTTTAGGCTATATAACATCACGCTGCGACCAATAGGAGCGAAGACGCGGACGAAGTCGCGGGAAACAGCTAGTGTTAAATAAAATTCCGTCCATAAGTTCCGATTTTCCAAGGATTCGAAGCCACGACTGTCGTTTGACCGCCACAAGGTATCGTAGCTTACAACGTGACGTTACATGCTTATTTTGCGTTTGGGTAAAAAAAAACCGGTGTTAACAGGCATATTTTTTACTTTGCTTATTGTGTTGATCTTTTGTTGCCAAAGAACCATACAAAATTGTTTAAAAGTCAGCGTTGAATGTAAGAACACCACCACCTGCCTTTTTATACACGAGTAACACTGTAAATGACGCCAGTAAAATACATAAAGCTAACAACAGAGTCAAGCTAACTTGAGGGAAGCCAGTCAGGTCAAGCTGGTCTAATTTAACAGACTTTTAGATGTACTCTTGTAGTTATAATTGCAAGGGAAAAAATATACGCTGTTTGGCCAACCTAAATCGTGGCGTCACTTTTATTTCCGTACAAACTCAATACTAAGTAAGCTGCTGTTTTTGACGTTTTATGAGAAGTTTTGATTTGTGTATCATCATCTCTAATATATTCATTTCAACTTGTACGATTTTTACACATTATTATTGGTAAACGGGACTTAATTGCGCACCTACAACTGAAATTTATCCACCTTTGCTGAGGTTTGCCCGACGTTTCGAATGTGTTACAACATCCGTGGTCACGATCTGACTGGTTTTAGCGGGTATCAACATCTTCTAGCCGCACCCACACTTGATCTTTATTAACCACATAAAGATGGTGGGTGGTTTGTTCCTAATTCCAGTAAATGCTCGGCTATGGCAGACTTATTAACCTGACGATTTCTGACAGCTGTTATACTCCTTGATCCTTTCCGGCTTCCACAACTGCAGTTAATCTTGTAAACGCCAGGTGATTGATCGGGGATAACATCCTTTGGCACCACTCAACCACTGAATTGAGCTACATAAACCAAAACCCCTTTCTACAGAATGAATCAAATACTATTCTTATTTGGACGACTATAAACAAAAAGGGTAAAAGTGTATGTTTACTCAATGGACGCAATAAAGTTCACCGAAATGTTTCACGATAACAAACAAACATTAATACTTGCACATTTATTTCCCCGTGCACTTCACTTAACAAAAGTCAAAGTTTAATCCACACATTCCATTGTGTTTGTTGAAACATTTCAATCGGGCGGTTTCCATCCGCGGCGGTTATTCGACCGAGCATACATTCAGCTCTTTTTTATGCTCCAATGGATCCCGATGAATGAACTGTGGGTATTAGAGTTCACCACATACATTACGGATAGGTAACCCACATCGCATCCTGCAAATAAACAATTTCCCATTTATCCCCATTATAACCTCAACAAAACGATGATACTACTAATTCACTCATGACGCCGTTTTAAATTAAAAGGCAATTCAGAATTTGCATGAAACGTATTTGATTATGAAATATAAAATTGAGCCGGACTTTTGTTGCAGGTTTTTATTTATACACTTTGCAAGCTCCTGGAAGATTTAATGTTGACATGAGTGACGCGTTGAGGAGCTTTCGTGGCCTAGCGAGGTCCACGTACCGCGTGCGGTATGCGAGGTTAAGCAATGTCGGACGGGGTCAGTCCTTGAGGATGGGTGACCGCTTTGAGTGGTTAATAACAGATCGCTCCCGTACTCTGGAAGGCACGCTAAGCCGTTGATCCCGGCTGCTGTCTATGATAACCGTCGTTAAGCCAAGTTAGAGGCCTTCGGCGGCTTGAGAACTTCTAACAGTCAAGTTGCTCACTCACTTGACAAGCTTCCCAATAAGGTCTAGTTTCCTTCTTGGGTTGGAAGGTCAGTTGGCAGTCGCTTTCGTGAAAACTAGTGCCTACGCCAATTCTTCTTGGGATTATTAGGGGCCTGGTAATAATGCTAGGATGATGATGAGTGACGCGTTGACGTATTCATGGAACTGCAGTATAATCGCGTAACTGCTGGACGACTCAACTGTCATTACACAAAGTTAAACGAGAGTAGATGTCAAGTTTCGTATAAGATCCAGTATCAAAATAGAGCCCAAATTCGAATGGTATTGCTTACTTTTAAACGACAAAACTGTCACAACTGTCAAAACTAACTTGATATATAAAGTATGGCACATATAAAGACTATCGTTAATTGTAGAGGCAGACAAAACCTACTCTGACAGTTGACATGCGTATTATTTTTAAAACAATGTTCTGAGGGTATGATTTTGGAGTGTTTTTTAACCATTTTATCTGATATAATGTGGTTAACTATGAAATTTTACAAATATTATGATGTTTTCAAAATCGTGCAGAAAATATAGTTTGGACAAGCCTATTGAACTCAATTTGAGACTAATTCAGCGACTCCATGCACAATTTTAAAATACTTAACAGGTTAATACGAGTATGCTGCCAAAACTTGTTCCCTAAGTGGCCTCTTCATGCCCCAATCCCCAATCTCCCCATTCTCCCCAATCAATCCCCAATCTTCATGGCCCAATTGAGCCACCTCAGAATAAATGTGGTGGATTTATACTTTAACGTACAAAGCGACTTTTACGTAATGTTTTGGAGTCCCATCAATTTCTGGTGCAAGCGGGAGGAAGGAGACTAGCCAAAGGTATCAGCCTGAGACCAAGGCACACTGGGCATTCATGATAGTAGAGCACTTCGATAGAAATGCTCCTTGTTAGTTATATTAGATGTCAAAATCGGAGTTGTGATGAGTAATATACCATTTTCTCAAAATGGCCACCGTGCGTAGATCCTCATTTTTTTTAAACAAAATGAAATGATTAGACTATGCACAGATATTTTACTTTACGAATCATGTGTAATTTAATTGCGGTTGGCATAGATTTTTTTGCGCAACCTTGTCTTGTTCGTAAACAGTACATTTTCTTTTAGTATTTGTCCACGTTCGTTATCGTTACTCTGATATATTGGGTAGATTTTGACTAAGTCAGATGCTTCACGTCGAACTCCCGTGGTGAAATGAGTACGTTATCAAGGCACTAATCAAACACATGTGCAATTTAATCTAAAAAATAACATAAGAGAGGAATACGGCTAGGTAAAGTTGTCTTCATACTTATCGATACAGTCTTTAACAAGTTGCCTAATACATATAGCATTAACTATAACAACATTCACTAAAAGTTTAATTTGTCTGTCGCTCAAAAAGCTTCGTAATTCGCTCAAGTTGGCTTCATCGTTTACTTGCCGACTTTCAGACGTCTCACGTCGACCTGACCGGACTAACTCTTGTCTATTATTTATTCAGCGCGAAACACATCTTGATATAGTACGTATATGACGGAGGTCACCTGGTATATTCACAACCAGTCTTGACTCACCTCATCCCTTCCCTACCAGACACGTAAAGGACGATTACTATCGGATCTAGGTAACGTATTTACATACATTTCGTTAGGACGTTCCTTTTTTTCATACATAATAATTGAGCAGTGAGCACGCAATGTATAACATTTATATTAATTTACGTAGCTAAATGTCATGTCATGTTATTATTATATGCCTCATGGCATTAAGTCCGCCTTTTTTACGTTAAATTTTCTTATTGTTCAATAAAGATTAAAAAAATAAATTAGATTAGATAGGTGAGATTAAACCCAATCAACTCCCATATATACACTAAAACCATATAGGTAGGTACACTACTTGGTGTACTTTTACGGACAAGGAAAAATAATATTTTAAAATAATGCAGTATTATTATTTTACATAAGGTATGAGGTAAATTAAGATAAATTCGGACGTTTAACTTGATAAAACCACAATTTTAATTTAATGTTAGTTTTATTCAAAACAACTTTAGTACGCTCCTAAAGCTATAGTGAGTCCAGTACATTATTATCATGCAGACACTAAAACAGTACTTAACTTAAATATAATCCCGCTACAATTTTACACACTTTCACGTTACGAATATATATTCCGTGATGTAATGTGAACCTTGGGCTTTCAGCGTTTCTCTCAGGAGACTCTACATCTAAGTTACAGTTAACTTAGAGCTGGCTCAGGCACGTTGGAGGAGCCTCCAGTGGCGCATTCTAAGAGGCGTGGGGTCCAAATGCAATGTAGAAATTCACATTTAGATCTCGTTTAAAAAAAAAAGTATTCTTGGTAGTACCAACAAGAGTTTTATTCTCCTTTTAAGTATGTGAACACTAAATAATGGCATGGAACCTATTTGTGCGAAAATTCATTCATGAAAAAGAATGTTTAGGCAAACATAGAAAATATAAAAACAAAGCGAGAACGAAGTTAATGGAAATCGATGGAATACAGTAACTTTGCACCACACCGTATGTGAACTATTGAATAGAAAGAGTAAAAATGTCAACTGGAAAATATTTCATGAAAAGAGGAGAGCACGAGTTGTATCGGGCTCATATCACGTACACTACCTGCCTTGAAAATGCACGAAATAAAACACTGAACAAAGAATACGAACCCGCAGTGCAATCGTAAAATAGCCTGCAGCGAAAAAGTCTAGGAATTCACTTTGTTTAAATCTGAAAAACGGTTGAAAAAATTCAATCAGCCACTTTACGAAGCGCGACGCGGAGCTGTCAATTATCCGTATTAATTAGTCAAGTTTCGCGCCAAAATAACAGGCATTAAATATTCAGATTTGGAAGTGCAGTACCGTGTCGCTGCAGTTGTGAGAGCTCTCATGCTGTCAGGACTTGCATTTGGCTTGTCGGTGAAATGAACATGTCTGGGTCGTGGCTCCAGGAATAGCGTCGAACGGGACAGGTCAAACGGAAATAAAGCAAGCTGCACTCAGCGAAGTTTGGACATGTCTGATAGCTTTACTGGCGGCTCGTGAATAAAATACTTGCTATTTCTGTTTTCCTTTTTCATTCCGTTTCGAGTAATGCAATAGTCATCTATGCAAGGATGCTATGCGAGCTATTAACTGCGTTTTTCATTTTACATTAAAATTTCACGTCACGGTTAAAACGAATGCACAAAGCTCCATTAGGAGTTCCATTTGTAGTTACGCATTACATGCACATAACATTTCCCTTCCAAGTTTCGCTGTTATATTTTGCACGAATTCATTAAAAACCTTATTTACAGTGCGATGCTTATTAGTAAGTAAAAGAATGGCGCCCAACATGGGGCAGATTACATTTGCCTAAAATACGTTGCAGCTGGCTTGTGTTTCCGCCGAGCGAACTCAAAACATCTGCTCGGGATTTAATTATTTTAGGTTGCATAATCTTAAGCTATGCCTTCGTAGGGTTTTATGCTCATACCGGGTGCGAAGCGTAACAGGGGAAAATAATTAAAAGGCTTTCTTAGGATACCCGGAGGTACCCTTCAATGAGCCCAATAAATATTTTTTTCAGAACAAGAGATTTTTTTTAATTATGCGTTAGCATGTCGGTAGGTTATGGGTATCATGACATCACGATGTAATAACTCATCATTAATTAAATACTTTAGAAACCATTTGGCACTATGTCGAAATAGTTGCTGATGTGTTTCGCTCGAGAAGTTTTTGAGAATACTTGTTTTTTTTTTATGGAGACTAAAGTAACCTTCAAGGGATTGGTTCTTCAAGAAAGGAACATTCCTTTAAATAGTGCAGACCCGCATGTGACACCCTTCTGTTGCAGGCGTTAATAGGCTGCGGTGACGGCGTACTGGTTAAATGAATACTTCCCGCGATCAGAAAAGCGGTATGAATAAGTACTGTAAAAAAAATCCGATGAAATGAGCCCCTCCCCATTTATAGAAATCGGATAAAAATATCGAAAAGTCAGAATTTAACATTTTAATAATTATGCAATCTCGCTTTCGAACCTTTGAACCGCGACCATTTTTTTTTATTTGTACCGTGATACTTATCTTGACAGATGACATTATGCCTACCTATCATTTTGTTAAATCAAGCCGTGATACAATTTAGAATTATGCTAAACTGTGCTGTTATTCCTATTGGACTACTGTTTACATTGTGACGCAATATTACAAAAATACTTTAAAAAAAAATTGTTTTGGACCGTCCCCGAATTTCATTGGTGGACGACGGCTGACAAAAATCGGGCAGATGTTACCCGCTGCATCCTAAACGTGCCTTTAAGGTGGGTTATGCGTCCGTTTTGTCGATAGTACAATCAGGCGGGCCTTGAGCTTGTTCGCCACCCGTTCGGTATAAAAAAAGTAAATATACCCATTTATTGTATCTTTTAAAGTTTAGCTAAGGCCATTGCATTATAAATTCAAATAATTGGGTGGCAAGGCCCGTTATATAAATGAGGTAAAGTAAAAAAATATGGGCAGTTTTATAACCCTGTCTGATAACAATTGCAGTGCGTACGTAAATTCTCTGGCGAGGCAACGTTATAAGAAATATATGAAACCGAACGGTTTTATTGTGTGGCAGTAAAACGAGCAAATTTGCATCGGGAATCGAACCAGACACTTTCCAAATCGACGATCGTAAAGCGATCCCGCATCCGGTCACCGGTTCATGAATAAAATGTTACAGCCGACCGGCGAGGAAAAACATGAGAAACTGTGCCCGGCTGTTAAAATATTAAGGCTGTGCTGCATATCGGATTATTTTTTCATTTGGACTCTAGAAATGTAGGTCCATATATATTTTCGATGTCGGCATTGCTGGTTTAACGTACGAATAGGATGTGGGTGAAATTTTTATGAAGCGGCCTTCACGCACGCCGCTGGCGAACCCGCTCTGAAGCGGAGGTTTCTGTCGCGTGAGAGGTTTGTTTCACGAGCAAATATTTGATTTCAACGTGAAGCTAGTTGCGGATACCTGATTTTAAATTTGTCCTACTTCGGCTGGTTTTTTTGGGAATCCAGATTAAATTAAACGCCTAGCTTGACTTGAAATATGGTATCAGAATGAAATGGAACACTGCAGTTATTTTCCGCCTCCGTTTGTACACAGGAAGCCTTGTTATTCCAGTTTCAATACATTTTTAAAAACATACACCGCTGCACACAAAATGAATGTCGAGGTCGCGGTAGCTTGGAGTCACGTTCAGGCAATATTTGCTCGATAAAATTCAGCGACTGTGTAGGCACTGCAGTGTTTTGCTTGTCTGCCAAAAGTTATAACTAATTTCAACATTGCTAAGACGGCTAACAATTACTAACTTTACTTGTGATTTTGTCCTTGTGAACTCTCATATTAACTTTCACCTAATTTCCTCTCCTAAAATGTCGATGTCCTGGATGAAGTATATACTGTAATCAAATACAAATAATACAAATACGAGTACAAATAATTTATTGTATGAAAGTGCGTAATTAAAAAGGTAACAATAATCATGATTAGATCGTCACAATCAGCCATTGTATGGCGTACAATATATTGTTTTCATTCCATGAGATTGATAATAATAAAAATGTCAAAATTAAGAAAACAGAATTAATAAGTAGAAGGAATAAAATTATCAATGTCATGCTATGAAAGAGAACAGAAAACAGAAAAATACACATTAATATAAGAATACATAAAAAAAAATTAAGAATAAATATGAAATGTCAAAATTGCTAATTTATAAGAGAAAATATATATTAAACAAAACAGTAAAATTATGATATTATAGATTGCATTGTCAATGTTGTAGAAAATGTTCGTTTACGTTATAATACAATTTATCCAGGCACCATTTAAATAATTTATGCTTAAACTCTATATAATGTAAAGATTTTATTTCGTTTGGCAGATGGTTAAAAATTTTCACAGACATGTACAAAATACTCTTTTTGAAATGAGCAGTATTATGAGTTGGATAACAAAGATTTAATCCATGGAGCTTTGACGTAGATCTTGGGTTAGATGGCATTACATTGTACTTATCTATGTTGGTCTTAACAAAGAGGCACATTTCATATATGTATAACTAGCATTTGCCCGCGGCTTCGCCCGCGTACTAAGCGAAATTTTTAACCGTCTACAAAAAACAGGTTCGTATGTTTGTCCATGATTATCTCGCGTTTGGCTGAATCGATTTAGATGCGGTCTCCAGAAAAATAGTTGTTACATTCTGGGGTTTCGCTATACAAAGTTTGGTGATTGTGATTCGTTAACAGATGAACAGACGAAAAGTCAGTATACATTCTGAGAACCGGCAAACTGTTGAATTCCATTTTATTTTAAATAATAAATAAGGAAAAAATAAGGATCGAAAACTATTATCATACATTTCCGAGAGGCCGAAGGGGAAAGGGCCGATTAAATAAAAGCATGTCTTAAATGGCCCTTAGTAAAAGTATCTGTGTACTACAGTAACACCAATAGGTCTGTAAACGACCAAGCAGCGCGCAGCGGCCATAAACTCTGGTCCTTTGAAGTACAGAAATACGGCTAATTCAATATCATGTGTAACATTTATTTTTCCCACAATTAAATTTATTAGGTAGTTTTGCCAGTTACCATTGGAGCATTCAAAAAAAAAATTTGGCCTTACTTCCATTCGTACTCCTTACTGTCAGTCCGTCTGTTACAACCAAGTTGCTTTTACTGGACCTATTGAATTGCAATTTGGCACAAACTATCAAGAATTTAGAGCGCTCGAGGCCCAACGGCACCTGCCTACCGCGTGCGGTGTGCGAGGTTAAGCAATGTGGGCGCAGGTCAGTTCTTGGATGGGTGACCGCTTTGAGTGGTTACTAACTGACACTCGTACTTTGGAAGGCACGCTAAGCCGTTGATCCCGGCTGCATTCGTTAAGCCAAGTTAGAGGCCTTCGAGCGGCTTGCGAACTTCTAACAGTCAAGTTGCCCACTCACTTGACAAAGGGGAGTCGAATTTGCACCGCGTCCGTAGGGAGTACCCACCGTTACCCTACACAGGACTCCTGGGTGGTGATAAAAGTGCAACAAAAACTGGCAACCGTACTTGTCTTCTCGAAAATCTCACGGTTCGTAATTAAAATCCATACGATAAAAAAAAATTGAAGGTTGATTTAAATGGAATAATATATCGAAACCTCTATGTCGTTTTTAAAGCAAATCCATAGATATCCCACACGCCTATATAGTAACATTAAACTTTTTTGAATACAGGTATGAATGGAGTGCCAAATTTTACCTCAGATTCGTATTAAGAGACCTCTCGGATGCTCAGATATCGATTTTGAACGAAATCGGGACGAAAAAAAAAGAAAATCAATATGGCCGCCACTTTCACAAATTTTACCTTGGATTCGTATTAAGAGACTTCTCGGACACTCAGATATCGATTTTGAACGAAATCGGGACGAAAATGGAGAAAATCAATATGGCCGCCACTTTTTTTTTATTTTACCTCAAATTCATATTACGGGACCTCTCGGACGCTCAGATATCGATTTTGAACGAAATCGGGTTGGAAATGAAGAAAATCAATATGGCTGCCACTTTTTCCAAATTTTACCTCGGATTCATATTAAGAGACCTCTCGGACGCTCAGATATCGATTTTGAACGAAATAGGGACGGAAATGAAGAAAATCAATATGCAGCCACTTTTTCCAAATTTTACCTCGGATTCGTATTAAGAATTCTTTCGGACGCTCAGATATCGATTATGAACGAAATCGGGACGGAAATGATAAACATGAATATGGCCGCCACTTTTTCTAAATTATACCTCGGATTCATATTACGAGACCTTTCGGATGCTCAGATATCGATTTTTAACGAAATCGGGACGAAAAAAAAGAAAATCAACATGGCCGCCACTTTCACAAATTTTACCTCGGATTCGTATTAAGAGACGTCTCGGACACTCAGATATCGATTTTTAACGAAATCGGAACGAAAATGAAGAAATTTAATATGGCGGCCACTTTTTAAAATTTTACCTCAAATTCGTATTAGGGGACCTCTCGGACGCTCAGATATCGCTTTTGAACGAAATCGGGTTCGAAATGAAGAAAATCAATATGGCTGCAACTTTTTCCAAATTTTACCTCGGATTCATATTAAGAGACCTCTCGGACGCTCAGATATCGATTTTGAACGAAATCTGGTTGAAATGAAGAAAATCAATATATCCGCCACTTTTTCTAAATTATACCTCGGATTCGTATTACGAGACCTTTCGGATGCTCAGATATCGATTTTTAACGAAATCGGGACGAAAAAAAAGAAAATCAACATGGCCGCCACTTTCACAAATTTTACCTCGGATTCGTATTAAGAGACTTCTCGGACACTCAGATATCGATTTTGAACGAAATCGGAACGAAAATGAAGAAATTTAATATGGCGGCCACTTTTTAAAATTTTACCTCAAATTCGTATTAGGGGACCTCTTGGACGCTCAGATATCGCTTTTGAACGAAATCGGGTTCGAAATGAAGAAAATCAATATGGCTGCAACTTTTTCCAAATTTTACCTCGGATTCATATTAAGAGACCTCTCGGACGCTCAGATATCGATTTTGAACGAAATCGGGACGGAAATGATAAAAATTAATATGGCCGCCACTTTTTCTAAATTATACCTCGGATTCGTATTAAGGGTCCTCCCGGACGCTCAGATATCCATTTTGAACGAAATCGGGACGAAAAAAAAGAAAATCAATATGACTGCGACTTTTTCCAAATTTTACCTCGGAGTCGTATTAGGGGAGCTCTCGGACGCTCAGATATCGATTTTGAACGAAATCGGGACGGAAATGAAGAAATGCAATATGGCCGCCACTTTTTCCAAATTTTACCACGGAGTCGTATTAGGGACCTCTCGGACGCTCAGATATCGATTTTGAACGAAATCGGGACGGAAATGAAGAAAATCAATATGGACGTTACTTTATTCAAAGTTTAGGTACCTCGGATTCCTATTAAGAGTCCTCTCGGACGCTCAAATATCGATTTATGTAGAAATCGTATCGGACGGCACTGATTAATAAAACCATTTACATTACATTGAATCAAAAAAGGTCGTATTCATAGGAAACTCACGGCACTTCATGCACCTTTAGACCTTATAAGGAACTTACATGCCAAATTTGGTATCTCTCGAACCACCAGTTTGCGCTGTGCGGTGATATGTCAGTCTCTCAGTCAGTCAGTTATTTCTTGATATTTGGCACAATTTTTCAAAAGTTTTCATTTCACAATATTAAATTTCAAAACCGATGCCATTTTCGTAATTAACGTCCCAAAAAACCATAAAAACGACACCCATATTCATATTTAGACATTTCATCCCCCTCGGACCCCAACAGAGGTGATGGTAGTTCACGTTCTCCAAGTGGGATTTTAAAATCATTGTTGTTTTCGTAATCAGCGACCCAATAAACCATGGAAACAACACCCATATCCATTTTCAGAATTTGTCACCAGATTTCCCCCTTTTAGGGGTAGATTTCTCAAAAAACCTGAAACACATGTGTACTCATTTATCGTTAGAAATACTCCTGTGAAGTTTCGAATAAAATAAACCATACAAATTTCGGACCCCCATTTCACCCCCTTTGGGGTTTAATTTTGAAAAATCCTTTCTTAACGCACCTCAAGACCTTATATGGAACCTACATACTAAATTTGGAATCTCTAGATCCACCAGTTTGCACTGTGCGGTGATATGTCAGTCTCTCAGTCAGTCAGTTATTTCTTGACATTTGGCACAATTTTTCAAAAGTTTTCATTTCCACAATATTAAATTACAAAACCGATGCCATTTTCGTAATTAACGTCCCAAAAAACCATAAAAACGACACCCATATTAATATTTAGACATTTCATCCCCCTCGCACCCCAACAGGGGGATGGTATTTCACGTCCACCACGTGAGATTTTGAAATCATTGTTGGTTTCGTTATCAGCGACCCGGTATATCAGAAAAACAATACCCATGTCGATTTTCAGAATTTGTCACCACCTTTCCCCCTTTTAGGGATTGATTTCTCAAAAAACCTGAAACACGTATTTACTTATTTATCGTTAGAAATACTCCTGTGAAGTTTCGAATTAAATAGTCCAACTAATCTTGTTTCCCCATACAAACTTCGGACCCCCATTTCACCCCCTTAGGGGTTGAATTTTGAAAAATCCTTTCTTAGTGCACCCCTAGACCTTATAAGGAACCTACGTGCCAAATTTGAAATCTCTAGGACCAGCGGTTTGGGCTGTGTGTTGATATGTCAGTCAGTCAGTCAGTCAATCAGTCAGTCAGTCAGTCAGTCAGTCAGTTTCTTCTTTTATATATTTAGATGTAGGCAATGGAAGGATCTTTAACTTTTTGAATAGTGGTTTACATGAATCCGTGTCCTTGGCTCCACACATGGCTCTGACGCATTTTTTTTGTAAAACGAATGTACGACTTGCGTAAGTGGAGTGGCCCCATAGGATAAGACCGTAACGCAGATTGGACATAACGTGACCATGGAACGCCAAGAGGGCAGATTTCTGTGAAACGACTTGGGTTATTCTGCGAAGAGCAAATACGAATCTATTAAGTTTATTAATCAGATAATCGATATGAACTTGCCAATTGCAGTGAGAGTCCAACATCACTCCGAGAAATTTTATAGAGTTGACACTTTCAACAGTTTCCTGGTCATAGTTAATAAAAATTTCTTTGGGATTGTTCTGCGGCGGATAAAACTCCATAAGTTTGGTTTTATTTATATTGGCCTTAAGTTTGTTTTTATTCAACCAAAGATTTATGTCTTTAAATACTAAGTTCGCTTCTGACTCATACGATACGAGGTCTTCGCCAGGAGTTATTACAGAACAGTCGTCTGCGAAGAGAAGGACTTTATTATGGGTAATATTAGGAAGATCGTTTATGTAAATTAAAAATAGCAATGGGCCAAGTATGCTCCCTTGTGGTACACCCATTTTGACAGAACCTTCATCAGAAATAATTTTCATTAACTGTTTTGTTTTAGGGCAGTAGTTGCGAATCTCAGTTTTCTGTTTTCGATTACATAGATATGTCTTAAGCCAATCGTAGCAATTCCCACGAAAACCATAGTGGTATAGCTTGGTTAAAAGTATGTTATGTGAAACGCGATCGAATCATGAGTGGAAACAGATTTTTTAAGGATTATTACGAATTTTTTTCTTTATGATCGCGTAGGATTATATACAAACTAACGAATGTTCACAATATTACGGTGACATATAGATAAAGACTAGATAATGGCTATTATAACAACAACAGAATGTTTTAGCACTGTTGGTTTAACGCTGCAGACACTTAACGTATAAACTTGTTTTATCACTGTGACAAAGAGTCATAAAAACTCCAACAAAATTGAATTTAAAATCAGCTTTAACACGGCGCAAACAACGCGGGTCTCGGTGAAACTATGCCGATGAGGGTAATTCCGAAGTTAATATATTACCCGGGGACATTTTTTCGAGACCACTCAGTGGACAATACATTAGAGAATACTGTGACTTTGAGGTCTAATTTTGTAGTACAAAAACGAACATACCTAACCTTACCCTTCCTTGTTCAAGTAATAACATTTTGCTTTAAAACTGATATTACAATTGTGTTTTAGTTCACAAAATGACTGATAAAGTGTTATTCCGAAGATGTGGTTACTTTGTTGCTGTAAATACTGAAAACATATTTAATCTTGTTACTAAGTGCATACCTATCTTCATACGTACCAACACTTAATACAAATTTAAAAAAATAAGGGTCACAAACCAGTTTAATATTGTATTTAACAGTTTGCTGTTAAATTGTAAGGACTGTTTTAATATTCAAAGTTAGATCGCAGACAAAGTGGTTTCCTTTATTTAAAGGAAAGATATTCAGGTAAATGTAATTAAATTGTAATTAAAATTTGAGATTAACTTTAGGCTACTCTTCTTACATTATTACTCTGGCTTTAAAAAGGGATATAAAGGATAGATAGAAAGGAAGCTTATTTTGCTAGAAATGTCCCTAAACGACTAATTTTTTAACTTCTGATTTTGATTCAGACTGCTTCAAGCCACGCCACTCTGCCCTGATTTGAGCTAGTCTCATCATATAGTTAAGCTTGAAACGTACAGAGCGCGGCACAGTATCGTTGCGGGGCGGAGGCGGTTATGCGGTAAAGAAAACGCGGTCCTGGACACGTCGCACCAAATCAACCGCGCGGTGTTCACGCGGGATAGCGGAGCGGAGGCGGTGTATGTGTCATATGAAGCGTAATCGACAGTCGACAAATTCGGAAAGATCAAAAATGCAAAACCGCGTCCGCCCCGCACCGCGCCACGCTCGCTCTCACCACTAGGTCATTTCATGATAGAAGTAATTAATGCATATGGAATTCAGTAATGTTAGTAGCAGCTTATTACGCAACACGTCCTCATCCTCATCAAAATTAATACCACGAATTCAGCACATTCCTGTAGCAACCAATGATTCAGGGGTGTCGGTCACGTTGTAACAATATTTGCGGAATGCCCGCCTGCTTAATAAACGAATCGCAACACCCCTAGCTATGTTTTTTTCGCGCGGTAGGCGGTTGCGTAACGATACCGTGTATTTCGGTAATGCCTAAGGAATTGTGTTTTTATGTGAAGCCTGTACATAACTATTTACCAACCACGATGGTGGCCAACAAACGTACGGCTTGTCAGCTGCACGTGGAAACCATAATCCATGGGCACTCGCAATTCTAAATGAGGCTTCTTTTCTTGGTATTTCATCAACATCATAAATTCAACCGAAAGAACTCCACTGCTGGAAATAGGCCTCCCCTACCACAATGACCGGTCCTCTGCGCCACTCGCATCCAGCGAACTCCCGCGACGTTTACCAGGTCATCAATCTACCTACGTGGTTGCCATTGGAGGACCTTTCCGCCCCAACGGCCATATTTATTTTGCCATAATTTTGTTATTACAGTTTATTATGTGCAGTAATTTGATTATTTTTTGTTTCAAAATTAGACCTTATTTTTAACCGACTTCAAGATTTCAAAAGAGGAGGTTATCAATTCGGTTGTATGTTTTTTTTTTTTAATGTTTGTTAGTCCATAACTCCGTCATTTCTTAACCGATTTGGAAAATTCTTTTTTGATTGTAAGTATATATATCCACGTTGGTCCCGTTTTTGTCAAAACGCAGTTCTGATGATGGATCCTACGAGGAATTGAGGGAACTCCTCAAATCTTTAAGGCAAACATATAGTGATTTTTGTGTTTTTATCAACAAGTCAAACATTTGCATCCAAAAATGTGACATTGGATGAAGTGGAACTGCTGATGATGATCAGAACAGAACTCTTCAACGACGAAAACGTCACGTTTGGTGATTTGTCCTCCTAGCTGTGTTTGTTAAGCAAGTTCTATTTTCACGATTGATTTTTGTCATGCTCGAGTTCTGATGATGGGATCCATTAGGAATCGAGGGAACTCCTCAAATGTGAAATGCACACAAATAGTGATTTTAGTATTTTCATGAACTAATCAAGCATTTTCATTCATAAAAGTGACATTTGATGAAGTGGAACTGCTGATGATGATCAGAACGGAACTTTTCAACGACGCGTAGGTAGTTCACGTTTGGCGATTTTTTTCTCTTCGTTTTGTTTGTCAAGCAAGCAAGGTTTTTCCATGATTCCATGAGGAATTGAGGGTACTTAGTCTTCTACCATTATAAACATACTTATAGCCATTTTTATTTTATTGTATGGAATCTAAGAGTGCACCATCTAAGTATAATAATCTTTCACCGGCCTCACCCATTGAAGTCGGTTTTTTTTTCTTAAATTTATGTATTTAGATTGTTAAAAGTTTTTTTGTTGTTCAACGCAGTAAACTTTACTATTTATTTGAGAGTTCCCTTCATAATTAAGAGACGAGAAATGAAGGTGATTCTGAGACAATTATTGCGTACAAATGCGAAGTCGTAGCTTTATTTTAAGAAATAAATATCTATGTGTATGGTAGATAAACATCAGATTCAATTCTCGTTCGGTCACTTTGGCGTTTGGCCCAAAATACGAAGTACAACACTCAAAACTAACATTGTCTAATTAAAAAGTTTGGCCCTCAAATGGAAGAAACTACAGAGAAGAGGATCACGATAAATATTTAAGTCATTTATTTACAAGGAAATCCCATATTGACTATCGGAAAGTTCGGAGGAAATGTGAGAGATATCTACTTATATATAAAATTTATTAGAGAAAGGTAAAGAAAAAAATACTTCAACATTATTAAAGTGCAAAAAACTTACACCAACATAAGAGTACGAAGCATGTAAGGCCTTGTGTAAAAAATAAATAAACAAATGACAAGAAAATTAGTGTTATAAGGCGTTGTCACAGGTTGTATATTTCAGGGTTCTGTAGTTAACAAGAAACACTTATATACTGTATATACCTTACCTTATATACTGTATATACTTACCAACACATTACTTCCTACAAAATGACAGATATAAATCACAAAGCGCCTCACATCATACATTATAGGTACCCAAACATTATATTTCCATGAACATTACTTACCATTATTACTATTAGATAGTCAAAACAAGTAAATTTTTAACAAAAAAACACCGACTCCAAACTTTGTCAGACCAGACCCCAACCTCCTGCTACGAGTATATAATTTGAGGAGTTCCCTGGATATTGCCACACCCCATCCTCCTGCTATATAATTTGAGTAGTTCCATAGATTTTTCCAAGATCCCGTCATCAGATCCAGACTTGACGACAATGGAACTAACTAGAAAACATACACTTTCAAACAAAAAAATAATTTGTGAAATCGGTCCACTAATCTTCGAGTAATGGGTGAACATGCATGAAAAAAAAATTAAAAAAATCCGACGAATTGAGAACCTCCTCCTTTTTTTGAAGTCGGTTAATAAAGGTTATTGACAACGCAATTTACTCCTAGAACTTACTTTGTAAGATTACGAATGAATATGTAATGCGTGTTTTATATACCTACACGATTTGTTTTCTATATACTATAATATAAAACACTTTGACAGGAGGATGTACAGTCACCAGCATTAATATCTACCAAAACAAAGGCGGCGAAAATATCTGACACGTCCTAACGGCCCTAGAAATAAAGGCGTGTCAGATATTTATGCGCGCTTTGTTGTGGCAGATATTGGTGCTAGTGACTGTACCACGGCTATGCCACAAAGGAAGTATCCTAAATATTGAGGATATGAAATTTTACTGAAAGAAGACCATTTTATTTTTAGAATTAATTGGAACTGCATTCGTGTATTTTTTTTTAAACAGGAAACAACCACATGCAACAATTTATTTATATCAATTATTTCATAGAGAATATGTGCCCAGTCGTAAGGTCCGGTTACACCAATGCTTTAAATAGGGTGACGGTACGGAATCACAGTGACAAGAGGGAGAAACTTAAGAGTTAAAAACTTCACGCATGAGAGACGTCACTGCGTTTATGGTGCGTCAGTGCGTTGGCCGGACCTTTAAAGGATGATTCACAGTAGACCGTTCCGTGTCCGGGCCGGCCCGTTTTCTTCTAGAGAAATACGCCGGCCATTGCGTTTGCTGTCATAGAAAACGGGCCGGCCCGGACACGAAACGGTCTACTGTGAATCATCCTTAATTTGTTATGTCTGATTTCATAGCATTGTAGTCGAATTTAGAAGTTACTCTTGGCAAACGATACATAGTATTAGGTACTTTAAAAATTATAATGTCAGTTGTATGTCCTTACGGCCATGTCAGCTTTTAATTTTTCAGGACAAAATTTCACACCAAATGTCAAAATTTCACATCAAATGTCTTCTTGGTCTTCCTTTTATATCTGACACTATGTTATTTAGCAAAAAATAATCCTTATGATGAAGCCTTTCGATCGGCATGATAAAGCTACAGAGTATTTTTTTTCTCGTGTAGCGGGTTCGATTCTCGGTTCAACCATGTAATTATTTAAAAATCTATGAATGCAGTTTAAATTTTTATTAAATTAAAATAATGTCTTCTTTCAGTAAAATGTTCCATCTACAATATTCAAGGTACTTTCCCTCCATGTGGCATAGCCGTGGGACGCCCTGTATAATGCCCGCTGTCTGAAATGTGATAAATATAATTTTAACGACTCTTTTGTAAGTAGTGTTGTGAGTTAGAGCTCGACCGAGTCTTAAAGACTTGAGCTGTCAGGGCTAACGCAAGTCTTCATAATACCTGCATATGGCTAAATCTCAGCTTTTAAGGCTCTGCTGAGTTTTTATTTACAACATTATGTGTAAGTTGCGGGATTATTATAACTTGGTGATTTTGTTATTAATTGTTGTAATACTTATAAATAACATTTGCCTTTTTTATATAAGTCGGATGACAGTTCACTTTTAATTCATCGTTAACAATAATGATTACATGTTAAATGTTAATTAGCAAAATAATTTATAATACAAGCATAGTCAACATATACCACCACCACCACCATATCATTCCTAGGACGTCCACTGCTGGACATAGGCCTCCCCCAATTTCATGGGGGGTAAATGCCATAATCGCCACGCAGTATCTCCACCGCACTCAAGGAATGCTGCTGCCCATTCCCCGGTGGTCTTTGTCGTAGTTTTAGGACATACCCGGGTCCATATACATTGAGTACTTAAACTAACAAACTATATTTAAACAAAGTTGCCCGTCCTCAACACACCTTAACATTGCCCGGGGTATCGTTCCCAGAACACATGCCGAATTTCCCTGTTGAATAGCCATGCTCAGCCTTTTGGACAAAGTAAGAGCCCGCTCTGAGATCACGTGAGACCCCGGTCAGCTTTTGAGACACTTCGCGCGGCGGTCTCCGGCTGCAGCACGTTTTACTACTGACTAACTTGTAATTTTTTTCCATTTTCATTGTATGTTTTGAGAATAGCACTGTTATTTTCTTATTTATTAATTAATTACATTAGAAAAATCGTGTATATATTGTTATGACTGAAAAGTGTCGTTAAACCCTACCGGGTTTGTCACAGCAATCGTGGCCAATAAAGTTAATATATGTTTTTTTTAATACCACGTCGGTGGCAAACAAGCGTACGGCCCGCCTGATGGTAAGCGGTCACCACAGCCTATGGACGCCTGCAACTCCTAGGGATGTCACATGCGCGTTGCCGACCCTTTAAGAATTTATACACTGCTTTCTTGAAGAACCCCATACTGTAGTCCGTCGGGAAAACCTCGGCAGGGAGCTCATTCCACAATCGGAGCGTCCGAGGGAGGAAATTCCTCTGAAACCGTACCGTACGCGACCATTTAGGTTCTAAGGTGTGAGGATGAATGCCCTGCCGATGGCGAGCGGTGCGATGGTAGAAAGCGGCCGTAGGCATCATGTATGCCGGCGGGTGTGGCAAATCGTGGACGCGTATCTATTGACGGACTCCGCTTTGCGTAGTCATATCAACTTGTCCACGAATTGCTTTTTCCCAATCTCAGCAATAATGTATTATTATAACTGGATTGTAAAAACTTGTATCGCTAAAGTATGCCTTGAACGCGGGCTGCCAAAAATGCGAACGGTCTGTTTATCGCTAGATAAAGGATTTATTCAGGGCTCCAAATGCGGCGTATTTTAATAAAAGGCAAGCATAATAAACATCACGTTTTAAATTCACCCTTTTGTGAGGTGATAGCCAAACATGCTAATGATGAAATATTACTACTTTAAGGGTAAACGTTTTAATTCGCTTCAAACTGTTTTCATGATTTACGTAAATAAATAGTAGATTGTAGGACAAGGGTCTAAAATATGCCCTATTACCACGAGACGGATATTTTCCCCAATGAAATTAGAGAAAATAGTTCGTGTAGTAATATGGCTTTTACACTTCATTTTTCACTGCCATTGCGATTAAATAAATAAAATAAGATTATCTTCCCAAAAACATCAACATCATAAATTTCAACGTCGAACATATGTATAATTCGGTGGCAATGGCGGCATTTTTTTTGCTGCTTTTACACGTACAAAATATATGTAGACACTGGTTTGTTTTAAAATACTTAAAGACACCGCGAATAAACGCCTCTGAGCTGCTTCCTGATTGGTCGATTTTAGTGTAGTGGATTTCTCGTTGGTTGATTTCAAATACAAAATTTATTTTTAAATAGTAAATTTGTGTATTGTGATGTGTGTATTTCATAAGGTAAAGTGGTTTGATTGGTCCAATTAAAATGTTTTGTAAATCTATCTATACATATAATAAAGCTGAAGAGGGTCGAAAGTCTGTGCATGGAAGATATTCGAAAAAAAGTTGGCTGGGGATACTTAGAATTGATAACAGAACACGTTCCAACAGTTTTAAGAATTTTTGTCTGTTTGTCTGTTTATCTGTTTGTCTGTTTATATGAACGCGCATCACGTGAAAACGGTTAAACGGATTTTGATGAAAACTTTACTAATCTGTCGAGTAAATACCCGGTCAGGTTTTAGGCTATAAAAATTGTGCATATTTGGGTTTAAAGGGGGTAAAAAGAGGGGTTGAATTTTGTATGGGAACTCCTATAATCCATGAGTTACAGGAATGAAAATTGGTAAGCATATACTTGACGACAAAGGAAAAACATCCTCATTCAAAATTTGTGAAATCTTAAGATAGAAACTGAAAAAAAAGTAAACGCAAGCGCTGCGCCGCGGCGCTGCCCAGAGTGCGCGCCAGCCACCACGGTCTCTTCAAATTTTGAACACTATAATGATTTATTCCATTAATTAACTGTGATTCTAAACCCCAATTTCAGTACCGTTTTCTAGATTCAAAAACTACATATATAACTTTGTAATCCCACTAATATTATAAATGCGAAAGTTTAGATGTTTGGATGTCTGTTACTCAATCACGCAAAAACGGCTGAACAGATCAATATGATTTTTTGTATACTAAACAGTATATAATCTGGATTCACTTATAGTATACTTTTTGTCTCGATAATCACCCTCAAAGGGATGAAATCGGGGGTGCAAATATGATCTATGAAACTGGTGATTTAAATCCTCATACGCCATTCTAAGCTTTAAGTTTCAGCCCATTGGAAGTATAACGGCGTGTCAATAAATTTAACTTAAGCCATAGCAGAATTTGACGTATTGTAAACAAGCTGACGTTTCGATATGTCAAAGCCGAAATATCATAATTCCTTCTGATTGATGATGCTATTTTTGAGCATAACCTTTTAGCAAATAGGTCTATTATTGCGTGTAAATCAAAATAAATTTGTGATACTTTGGAATTGTTTGTCTTCATATGCTTAAATACAAAAACAGCTGCTTCAATGCAGTATTTTTATCGTCGGTGTACAATTTACCATCAGGCGATTCGCCTGCTCGTTTGCCTCCTATGTCATAAAAAAAAGATATGACATGTCATGATTAACGATTGATGATTAATTGATTACAATAAGACTAATTATAATCATCCCATGACGTCACACGGCACGAAAAGTTCGAGCCCTGTTCACGGCTATAGAAAAGTTAAATAAATCACCCGATAAATGTTTGTATGGAAAGCGAAACGAAACGCTAACCCTTAACCGACGAAAAGCTGAAGTCTCATAATTTGAATAGGCTTGGTTGAAGCCAAATATGATGGATCATCACCGCCATATTTATGATCGTTACATGATCGTGCTTGCGCCGCACGCTAGCCAACGATTAACCCATAAACATTTACTAATTAGACGTTTAGGAAGCCATTTTAATGTCGCGTATAAACTATTATTAGTACTAAAAGCAAGAATGTTGCGATTTTAATCGGTTTATTGAAAGAACTTTACATCCACAATTCAGAAACTGTAAAATCGTATCATAGTATGGTTATTGCGCTGCATGATATTGTATTGAAAAAGAATTGGAATTTCGTGCGTCCACTCACATCAACTCTTTGCTTGGCGTGCATGCCGTAGAAACTGGTGCGAGTGACAAATATATTTTTTTATACAACGACGGTGGCAAACAAGCTTACGGCCTGCCTGATGGTAAGCAGACACCGTAGCCTATGGACACTTACGAAATTTTTGTTCTAAATGCCAATGCGCCAATTACACCGTCAGTACGTAGTCAGTCCCAAAGTTCTGTAACAAATGAAAATAATGATATAAACAAAAGTACCAAACAGTTTTAATAAATTATATACCAATTTAAAGTACATTTAACAAAGAATTAAAATTACTGAAAATTATTCAAAATGACCTCCCTTGTTTTTAATACTGACCTTGATCGGCGCGGCCAGTCGTCTATCGCAGCACGCACCATTTTCATGTCTATTTCAGTGACTGCTTTTCTTAAAGATGACTTCAGGCTCTCCAAAAATTTTATGGGGCTTAGCACAGACATAGACATATACTTCCCTTCTAAGACCTGCTAAATTTTATAGTCCAAAGCATTAAGGTCCGGACTGGAGGAAGGCCAATCTTTGTGTCTTATAAAGTCGATTTTTTGACGGTAAAACCAGGCTTGAGCGGTCTTGACTTTGTGTGCTGTCGCAGAACTGGTGCTGCTGGAACACAAAATGATGTCCTGAAAATAGCGTGTTGGATATATCTTTGACAAGCTTATCCAAAGCCGTCTCTTGGTACACTATCGCACTGATTTTGACCCCTTTTTCGCAAAAATGAACCTCAGTTAGCCCGTAATAAGATACACCCAACCAGACCATCACTGATGATGGATGATGCCCATGTTGCACCCGTGGAACTCATTTTCCTGCTTCTTCAGAGCTCCTAGCGTACACTCTATCATTCTGTTTATTGTACTTCTCTTCAATATCGAAAATCTTTTCATCTGTAAAGAGGAGATCACGGTGTCAAATTTTCACGTACCGCTTTAACAACTTCCGGGATCTTTTAAGCCTTATTGTTTTTAGACGGGCATTAAGTAAGTGTCCACTTTTTTTTTGTATGCTCGTAGACTAAAATCTTCGTTTAAAACCCTTTTGACGGTTTTTCTACTGACTGACACCCATCTGCAAAGCAATGAACTTCTGTTTTCGAACAGGATTTCTTGCTATGCGCGCCCTGATCGCTTTGATCAATGCTGGTTTTCGTACGGAGCAAGGCCGGCCAATTCTGTTCTTGTCCTCAACACTGACAGACTTCATTGTACCTATCAATAGTACGGTACACAAACCTAAGCGTTATATTTAAATTTTTAAGCAACTTGAAAATGGTACTTGGCGAGTGCCCAGTGCCCACAGCGGTGCAATGCAAAACAGCTATTCGGTTTTCTTTCAATGTCCATTCCATCGTGAGAAATTGCAGCGAATGGCTGTTTTTTATTTAAAAATAATTGTCAAACATTTAAAAATGGAAATTTTCTTAAAATCATGTTCTAAATTTAAAAATAATGTGCCAGTGACAGAACTTTGGAACCGACGTACCGTCGATTGGGGTGACTTTAAAACGAATAGGGTGGGGTTATTTTGTTAGCATTCAGATTGCAGACAAATTGAAATTATAGAGAAAATATTGTCAATTAGATATTTATTATTGCCAAATATTGGTCACACATTTAAAGCATTTAGATTACACTACATATAATGACTGTGTCGCCAAATTAGAAGGGCAAATCTTAATGGGGGTGAGGTGGCGGGTGGTGAGGTCCTGGAGGTCCGTCATGAGGTCCGGGTCCACGAGGTCCGGGCCCGTGAGGTCCAGGGCCGGGAGGGCCTGGTGGCGACGGCTGATGAGGCGGATGATGAGGACCGGGTGGGGGCGGCATTTCTGAAAATGGTGTACTTAATTTTTAATGATTTACTTCGCGTCCAATATAATAATGCGTTCCGGGCGCTGATAGGGCTGCCTCGCTACTGTAGCGCGTCAGGGATGTTTGCGGAGGCGCGCTTCGACTGTTTTTACACGAACGTGCGCGGGCGAGCTACATCCCTGCGGACAGGCTAGTCTGCGTCTACATGTCACACTGTGAGGGACTGCTTATAATAATTTTCTATTTCCTATTACTAACAGTTTAATATTTTTTTTCATCAACTCGGACTAACGTAATAATATATCCATAGTTACACGAAATAAATATTTTTTTATTTAAATTAGGCCTTTACTTTACGTACAACATGACAATACCAAAGTGCCTACCGAGTTTCCCAAGCAATGATTACCTACGTATATTGAAGAAGTATTTAGTTCTGTCTTACTAGCTCGATCGTAAGTAAAGGATGCTATATTCGTTTGGCGTCAAACCCGTGACCGTAACATAATACGGTTTCCGAACAAATTACCGCTCGGTACATATTATATTCATACTAGGTGAATATACTATTAAACATTTTACAAAATTAATTATTAATTCTGTCTGTTACATTCTTTATTAATAAAAAAATAATGCCGATGTATAAAACATTGTTAGTGTCGTGTGTCGTGTCATCAAAAAAAGTAACTCTAAAAATAATATCCAGTCACAATACAAATATGATGTATGTACGGTTAGACCTCCTACCTTCATACATAGCAAGAGCTCCTATGTCCATGGAATTCAAGTATTCAATCATCTGCCTGAACATATTAAGTCACAAGATTGGACTAGGTTTAAAGGAAAGCTTAAAGAGAGGCTATTAATAAAATACTTCTACAATCTTAATGAATATTTTTTAGATATAGTGATATTTAAAATTGAATTTAATGTGTTAATATATTATTTACGCCCGAAATGGGTAAGCTGTTGGACTTTATTTGTATGAGATGTGATCTAATTGTACACAGTTATTGACAATAAATAATTTTTAAGAAAAAAAAACCGACTTCAATGGTGGAGGCCGGTAAAAGATTATTATACTTAGATGGTGCACTCTTAGATAGATAAACAATAAAATAAAAATGGCTATAATGTATGTTTATAATGGTAGAAGACTAAGTACCCTCAATTCCTCATGGAATCATGAAAAAACCATGCTTGCTTGACAAATAAAACGAAGAGAACAAATCGCCAAACGTGAACTACGCGTCGTTGATGAGTTCCGTTCTGATCATCATCAGCAGTTCCACTTCATCAGATGTCACTTTTATGAATGAAAATGCTTGATTAGTTCATGAAAATACTAAAATCACTATTTGTGTGCATTTCACATTTGAGGAGTTCCCTCGATTCCTAATGGATCCCGTCATCAGAACTCGAGCATGACAAAAATCAATCGTGAAAATAGAACTTGCTTAACAAACACAGCTAGAAGGACAAATCGCCACACGTGAACTTTTCGTCGTTGAAGAGTTCTGTTCTGATCATCATCAGCAGTTCCACTTCATCAAATGTCACATTTTTGTATAATAATGCTCGATTTGTTGATAAAAACACAAAAATCACTATATGTTTGCTTTTAAGATTTGAGGAGTTCCCTCAATTCCTCATGGATCCCATCATCAGAAATCAAGCATGACAAAAATTAATCGTGAAAATAGAAATCGCTTAACAAACACAGCTAGGAGGACAAATCGCCAAACGTGAACTTTTCGTCGTTGAAGAGTTCTGTTCTGATCATCATGAGCAGTTCCACTTCATCCAATGTCACATTTTTGGATCAAAATGCTTGACTTGTTGATAAAAACACAAAAATCACTATATGTTTGCCTTAAAGATTTGAGGAGTTTCCTCAATTCCTCATGGATCCCATCATCAGAACTGCGTTTTGACAAAAACGGGACCAACTTGGATATACTTACAATCAAACAAAGAATTTTCCAAATCGGTTAAGAAATGACGGAGTTATGGAGTAACAAACATTAAAAAAAAAAAAAAAAACATACAACCGAATTGATAACCTCCTCTTTTGAAATTTTGAAGTCGGTTAAAAAATATCTTATATTATCTTAGTACGAGGTTAATAGAAATAATAAATTCGATAATAATTCACGAAGTCAAATAAAATTTACAATAGACATTTCATTGCAGATTCTAATTATGAAATCAATAGAATTTTCCAAAAAATAAATAAAGTGGCTAAAATCCATACCAATGTTATAAATGCGAAAGTAAATTTGTCTGTTTGTTACCTCTTCACGGTTAAACCGCTGAACCGATTTGGGTGAAATTAGGTATGGAAATGAGATAGTTTGTGTCCCGGGGAAGGACATAGGAACGGTTTTTCCGTAAATCATTCCCTAAAGGTGTGAAATGGGGGCAGAAATTTGTATGGAGTAACGATATAAACGCGTCCCACGCCTACGAAGTCGCAGGCAAAAAATAGTTGTGAAGAGATGCGATCGAGGACTTTATTTATTACCTCCCGTGCTGTGTACATCATTTTATTACTACACACATTATAAAGGCATTTATACTAGTGTTATTTTATTGTGAATTTGCGAGAGACGTCATACTGTTCTGGATAAGTTTTTATGTTATTGACGCTTAGAGACCTTATACATCTCTAAAAATATTAAAATAGTGTTATTTTCATTACTTATTTTAATTTTGACGCTTAGAACCCCATACAACTCTAAGGACTTTGGAATAATAATTATTAATCGTATTTGTACGCTCAGAGACGACCATCTATGAGATTTTACATTTATTTTGTACTAGCTTTTGCCCGCGACTTCGTCCGCGTATAATTCGTTCTCGCCTTAGAATGATTTATTTTCCCATACAATCTTTCTCAAGCTCAGGTGGACACCACGAACATAGGGGTGACATGTTGGAGAAGAAAAGCCACGAATAGATCGGACTGGAGATATTTGCTTGACCAGCCTAGCCTTGGGCCTACCCGCGGCTATAACGCCTCAGATGATGATGATGATGATACAATCTTTCACCCTTCTTTACGCCCCCTTAAGAAATGATTACAGTCAATATGACATTCCCTAGAAATCCTATTGTGAAAACGAATGATTAAGTGATTATTTCGGAATATCAAATGTACCGATTCTAGACGAATGAATCCCGTCAAAAACATTACATGTACATTGTACAATGGTAAAAGTCTCGCTACGCAGTTCTGCCGTAAAACGTTATCCCAACAGAGCGAGTTCTACATGTAAGTATGATGACCGAAGGCCGGAAGCAAAGCGGCAAGGCATGCGAGAATAATCACACAGAGCGGGCTTCTCATGTATGGCTGAGGGCCGAAGGCCTGCAGAGAGGCGAGACACGCGAGGGTGAAGGCCGAGCCTCCCAACAGAGTAGATTCTTCATGTAAGGTTGATGACTGAAAAGCCGAAGGAGAGTGGCAAGGCATGCGAGGCCGAAGGCCGAGCTATGCCGTCGCCGAAGATCCAGTTGCCTTATGAATGAGGATAAATTATACTCCATTCGTTCGTTTTCACGTGATGCCTAGACATATACAGAGAGACTAAATTGAAACAGCTGTTTTTGTATTTAAGAATATGAATAAAAACAATGCCAAAGTATCGCAAATGCATTTTGATGTACACGCAAAGTAGAACTAATTGCGAAAAGGTTGTGCTCAAAAATAGCGTCAACAATCAGAAGGAATTATGATACTTCGGTTTTGACATAATGAATCGTCAACTTGTTTACAATTTTGCTATGCTTTAAGTTAAATTTCTTGACACGCTGTTATACTCCCAATGGAGTATGAGGATTAAACCACCCCGTTTCATGGACCTTAATTGCATCCCCGATTTAATATCCCTTTGATGGAAGATCATCGGGTCAAAAAGTACACTTATAATATATATAAGTGAATCCAGATTATATACTATTAGCATAAAAATCATCTTATCTCCGTTTTGGCGTGATTCAGTGACAAACATCCAAACATCTAAACTTTCGCATTTATCATAATAAGTAGTGGGATTATGGTATAAAGTGAGTGCACATGAACTGAACGCATGTTTTGAAGAGACCGTGGTGCCTGGCGCGCACACTGGGCAGGGCCGCGGCGTAGCGCTAGCGTTTACTTTTTTTTCAGTTTCTATCTTAAGATTTCACAAATTTTGAATGAGGATGTTTTTCCTTTGTCATCAAGTATATACTTACGAATTTTCATACTTGTAACTCATGGATTATATGAGTTCCCATACAAAATTCAACCCCTCTTTTTACCCCCTTTTAACTAAAGTCTGCACAATTTTTATAGCCTAAAACCTGACCGTGTATTTATTTGACAGATTAGTAAAGTTTTCATCAAAATCCGTTCAGCCGTTTTCACGTGATGCGCGTTCATATAAACAGACAAACAGATAAACAGACAAAAATTCTAAAAACTGTTGGAACGTGTTCTGTTATCGATTCTAAGTATCCCCAGCCAACTTTTTAACCGACTTCAAGATTTCAAAAGAGGAGGTTATCAATTCGGCTGTATGTTTTTTTTTTTTTTTTAATGTTTGTTACTCCATAACTCCTTCATTTCTTAACCGATTTGAAAAATTATTTTTTTGATTGTATGTATATATATTCAAGTTGGTCCCGTTTTTGTCAAAAGGCAGTTCTGATGATGGGATCCATGAGGAATTGAGGAAACTCCTCAAATCTTTAAGGCAAACATATAGTGATTTTTGTGTTTTTATCAACAAGTCAAGCATTTGCATCCAAAAATGTGACATTGGATGAAGTGGAACTGCTCATGATGATCAGAACAGAACTCTTCAACGACGAAAAGTTCACGTTTGGCGATTTGTCCTCCTAGCTGTGTTTGTTAAGCAAGTTCTTTTTTCACGATTAATTTTTGTCATGCTCGAGTTCTGATGATGGGATCCATGAGGAATTGAGGGAACTCCTCAAATCTTAAAGGCAAACTTATAGTGATTTTTGTGTTTTTATCAACAAATCGAGCATTATCATACAAAAATGTGACATTGATGAAGTGGAACTGCTGATGATGATCAGAACAGAACTCTTCAACGACGAAAAGTTCACGTTTGGCGATTTGTCCTTCTAGCTGTGTTTGTTAAGCAATTTCTATATTCACGATTGATTTTTGTCATGCTCGAGTTCTGATGATCGGATCCATTAGGAATCGAGGAAACTCCTCAAATGTGAAAGGCACACAAATAGTGATTTTAGTATTTTCATGAACTAATCAAGCATTTTCATTCACAAAAGTGACATTTGATGAAGTGGAACTGCTGATGATGATCAGAACGGAACTCTTCAACGACGCGTAGTTCACGTTTGGCGATTTGTTCTCTTCGTTTTGTTTGTCAAGCAAGCAAGGTTTTTCCATGATTTCATGAGGAATTGAGGGTACTTAGTCTTCTACCATTATAAACATACTTATAGCCATTTTTCTATTTTATTGTATGGAATCTAAGAGTGCACCATCTAAGATTAATAATCTTTCACCGGACTCCCCCATTGAAGTCGGTTTTTTTTTCTTAAAAATTATTTTCGAATATCTTCCATGTACAGACTTTCGACCCTCTTCAGCTTTATTATATGTATAGATATTTTTGTTTATTCAGACAGAGACCGTATATAGCCCTAATGTTACCTTCAAATTTTGATACGAGTAATGTCTTGTAAGTTTATTTTAATTGAATGACATAAGTTTGTCAATCAGTATAGTTTTGATTATTATTGACAGTTTTTGTAAATTGTTTAATTCATGCTTTAAGTACAAGTGCCCTTGTGGTCTATTTGCAGAATACATTTTAGTTTTTTTTTTTGTATAGACTCTTAGGCTGGGTTGCACTAAACCGTCTGTAATCGTAAGCGGTGTTAGTTAAAATTTGATTGTAGGGAAAGTTTGACAAGTTTCTATGCGGTGACAGCTACCGGCGCCATATTTAACGTTGTTCGGTCTGTAATGGTTAGTTGGTGCAACTCAGCCTTAAATGGCGACCACCGTTGCACTTTCTTGCTCATGCAACCTTACTTAGGTACTGTGTCTATCCCGGGTGATCTTGTGGGTCGTGATCAGAATAAGAATAAGAATAAGAATTTCTTTAGAGATCACGAATCAGTTTTACCGACTTGATATTTGCTTGCGATTAAAAAAAATTGTAGTGACACGAAACCAACGCATTTCATTCTAATTTATTTTCATGAAAACAATACTCATTCTCAAAAAAAACATGGCTACCCTACTCTCTTTGTCGGATAGTACTGAGAGTAAACAGTGGGGTAGGGTGACCAAGTTGTATGATAAAGTATTATTTCCCGTTATTATTTAAAAAAAGATAAATATTTGAGTTATATACCTTCACACCAACTGTGATGCTGTCTACTTTGAACTTGTCAATGTACAATAATTCCAAATGACGACCCCAAAATCACCCGTATTACTGTTTCTTTACTTATATCAGTCTTGTCCAAGCTGCTATTTTGAAATCTATTATTGTCACGGGTCATAAACGTATTATCTAAAACAATTTAAGATAATATTTGTTAACGAAATAATGTACGGATATAACTTACCTACGTACAACACAGAAAGAGCGAGGGTAAGTAACAAACCAAAAACTATTTCTGAATAATTTCGGGCCTCAGTGCCTCTTATAGCCTAGGCTTATCATTATTTTTACAGATCGATAAGGACGCTTGATCCTGATAACACGATATAACACTGGTTAATTAAGTAGTATATAGATGAAAGATGACATAATTTTGACAGCGATGACCCACAAAACCAAACTTGAATTTGTAAATAAAAAGATATATAAATATTTGTTTCCTACATACAACTAACTACGAGTAGGTCTGATATTTTTCTAGATCAGTTTTAGCTTTATGTTTGTAAGTTAGAATAAAAGACGAAGGAAATATTAGAAGAAGTCGAAGCTTCTAATAATGCTGCAGGTAAACTAATGTCGAGCTAATGTCGTGCTGTTATTAGAATAGGTAAGGTTGTACGAGCACAATTCTGTTGCTAGCCAGGCTACCCGCACATCTTAGCCCACGGGCGTTGGCCGCTTGACTTGTGCATGTACCACGCAAGTTTATTCTTGGGGGACAAGTCAGCGTGTTATATAGCCCTTCGAATCGCTAAACTTAGTGGCGGTGGGTGGGGCACACAGCATGTAGAACCGATGGCCGTTGGGGCGGAAAGGTTCTCGAATGGCGACCACGTACCGGAAGGCGTAACGTGGGCAAGCTCCCCACACGGTGGACTGATGACCTGGCAAGGGTCGCGGCTGTCCGCTGGATGCGGATGGCGCAGGACCGGTCATTGTGGAAGTCTTTGGGAGGGGCCTTCCAGCAGTAGACGTCTTTCGGCTGACATAATGATACAAATACTAAACGCTTGTATAATGGGTTGAGCTCCGAAGAACTGTTCGATATGATGCCCACGGCCGCTTTCTGTCATCGCACTGCTCGCCGTCGGCAGGGCATTCGTCCTCCTCGGGGGGCGTCGTGGTGAAATGCTCGCGATCCCATTGCGCCTCCTTTAACGGCAGAGCGGGTGACGCCGGTGTGTTTTAGTGGGTATGCTCCTCCTGTCACCATCACTCGGCGGGGAGACAGAGTCCCACATAACCCCCAAATGGCCTTCCCTGGGCTGGGGGTATGCATAAAGCAATTTCACGCCGTCAAACAAAACTTGAGTTGCAGGCGTCCATAGGCTGCAGTGACCGCTTACCATCAGGCGGGCCGTACGCTTGTTTGATACCGACGTGGTATTAAAAAAACATGTAATTTGTTTTATTTAAAGTCAAATATTTATAAAGAAAGGCTATTTGGTATTGAGTTTTAATTAATAAATATCCACATATGAATAGCCATTGGGCGAGCAAGTTCTGCATGGCCTTAGACAACCAGCCTTGCAGCGGCCATAGCTACGGGTTGGATGTTTGGCCTGACGGGCCGTGACTGTGGGGTCCTGTGGGGCAGTTCGGTCCATGGGTACCCGCGGCCGGCGGTGCGTGGGCGTGGGCTCTTTTGGACAACTAGGACTGTGGGGATCGGTACCGGCTGGCTGAGGCATTGCTGCTGAAACAAAATTTGCATAAGTCTAGTTAATATGTGCTTTTTACAGGTTGTCGCACACGTGACCGCTCGGCACCGGATCCGCGGCGCCTCACTTCATCGGCTCGCACGTAACGGAAACGACTCAGCACCTCCTAGGTATCCGCGTGGCTGCGGCTAGGTGACGTCGCGCTTACGGCTGGGTGACAGCGCGCTTAAAGCGAGGCGGCGGCTAGAGCTGGTGGTCGATGATCGTTGACGGTCGCGGGGGAACGACGTCGGTCTGCCCGCCGTCCCCGTTCTGGCGGTGAGACGCAAGCGCAGCGGCCCGGCGTAAGCTCGATGACTGCGAGTTGCCCGCGCGCCGCTTGCGGATTACTATCTTGTGCCAAGGTGAGACGATGCTGTTCCGATGCCCCTATGTGTGCGTTTTTATGGAATTTCTTACAAAGAATACTGGACGGCTCGGGTGTGCGACAACCTTAAGTCATTTTAATTACTGACCAAGTTTGATTGTAAGTTTAATCTCGAGGATGCGCTGTGTTAAGAGTGAGGGACCTGCATATGTCTCTAGCTGTCAACTCAGCGAATCCCCAAGTCAGCAAAGAGTCGGCAATCGGCTTGTGATTCTTTTGCAGTCGCAAGCGTCCATGGGCTGTGTTTATTTACCATCAGGGTGCAAGTTTGTTTGCCACCGTCATTATATGAACAAAGTTCAATACACAGAAGTTATTACGTATAAGTAGTTAATTTTGCAGTGGATTACTACTTAATTAAGTTGCTTAAAGGTCCAGTTAATAATCTTATGAATCGAGGATGATTTTTTAAATTTCTGATTCCAGCTATGCTGAGGCAAATGATGAAATGAGTAAACGAACTTAGTAAATGTACCTTCTCAAACATATTTGACATGAGGAATATGTTTATAGAATCCGTGTATTTTTAGCTGACAAATAAGTACAATTGTTGCACTTTATTCGTCGGTAATAAAGGACAAAAATGTAAACATATCTTTGTCATCGACAGTAAAATATTTTTTTAGAAATTGTTTCTAGATTCACAGAGACAAGGACATACCTTCGGATTCACAGAGAAATGCAGTTGTAACCACCACTGGCCTTTGACTGGCTTCCTATTGTTACTAACTCAAATGCCATGTTGAAATAATCTTTTATTTAAATGTCGCTTAGAAATAACAGATTTCATTTAAATATTACTTCAATAAGATCTTAATAAGCGTAGCGAGGTATCCAATATGCGCTGCCACGATATGCAGCGAGAATTACGATAACATTTATGATTGTACCGTCATCTCATTTCTAATGTCATTATTATAATTCAAGATTAATAAATACATTAACATAATCTTGCATGTAAAACTTATCTTTACAGTCAATATTTATTTCGATGGATACTTTGTCAAACAGAAAAGTTCCATTATACTCATGGGCGTTGCCCAAAACGCGCTCTGATTAATATTATGTTTAAACAATTAACAATCACACTTTATTTTATTGCGTTGGTACCTACAGACAGGTACACGCAATTGTAAAATAGCATAGAATGTCCACAATATCCACACATCGCACACTCATACAACAAAAGCAAAGCATTATCTATTAAAATTCCATACTTTCGTCACTCCTTTGCTGTTACTCATACTATTTGTCGGAGGCGCAGCAGTGGAGGCGCACATAAAACACGAAACATTGAACTGGATGATTCATAGAGAGTATTTGTGAAATGTTTCTGTATCAATCAGATAAATAGGTACTTATCTGATAAAAATGTCCGGTACATAATGTGCCTATATAATAAAAGTATAGTTTTATTTTATTTATTACTTTGTTAATGTGTTCCACAACTCTGTAGTGGTCATCCATCTACTTTTTACTCCTTCATATATGCTGTACTGGGGATTATTTGCTCAATTACGACTACTAGGTACTCGTACGCAACATAATGTACTTAGCTACTTTGATAAATAATTAAGTACCATAAAGCGCTGACAAGATAAATTAGCCTCACTTCAACATTACTTTAACAATACCTGTTTGATCTGGCCAAGCGAATAAATATTTTTTTAATACCTATTAATTATATAATGAAATAGAGTCGGTCTAAAAAACGAAATGAAAAATTTGGCTCGAAAAAAAATTTAAGTTACGTCTGAAAGTCCTCTTTAAACAGTTCTATGTCTTTATGTTTTTAACTTAGGTATAAACGACACAGTTAGGTATATCACGATCATACTAAGAAGCTTGATATTTTATATTATGGGTAAGTGTAGTGTGTTTTCTTATTATAATCATTAATTTTCTGATTAATATATATAGAAACGTCCGCAGGCGAAGAGCATGACAAATCGATCTACTACTAGTGAGCGAACAAAACAATAATTTAGCTTTTGTCAGCGCCTTAACAAAAAATAAGCACGGGTTTCATTCTCTGCACCTGCAACATCAGGAATATTATGAATCCTTGATTTCGTAAAATAAACATGCCTATGTCCTTATCTTTGTAGAGATTAGTGCTATCTTTCGTAGAAGTGATTAAAGGGGACGTGTAGATAAGTTATCGAATCGATGATAAATAAAGAAAACCGATAGCCTTAATATCATTCAGCAACGAAACACGAAGCACGTCATTTGTTTTCCGTATTTTCGAATTGTGGTTTCTGTCTAATCAAATACAGGTAAGTGATGGTTTTTTTTGTCTAAATTTTTCTTTTGTGTGTTCGTTACGGTCTGTTTAATCATGTTAAGCTGGCGGATGTTTTAGACCCTTCTTACATTAGATACCATTATAATATAAATAACTATTAAATTCGTACTGACAACTTACAAATTATTAATTACTTATCATGTAGGTACTTAGACGAAGTCATCAAAAGGAGCTTCATCCAGCTTCACTGAGTCAGAGAATGGGTTCGCATATTGCACGTACGTTAATGATATTTTACTCAGCATAACCGTCCAGACACAGACTATTTAGAATAAAGCAATGAAACTTTATGCTCGTTGTGTAACCTAAGTAACCTAAGTAATATTAATATTATGTTTACAGCGATGCCTCCTCCACACGCAATACCCTGCGGGCCGCATTGCGGCCGGTTCTGCGCGCCTCACTGCTACCAGTACCGTCCTCACCAACCGCCGCCACCGTTTCATCACCATCCGCCGCCGCCGCCGCATCATCACCCGCCGCCACCGCCACACCATCACCCGCCGCCGCCTCATCACCACGGGCCACCCCATCATCACCATGGCCCGCCCCATCACCATGGCCCGCCCCATCACCACGGACCACCTCATCACCACGGACCGCCTCATCACCACGGACCGCCTCATCACCACGGACCGCCGCAATTGCGATAGGCTGCAATCCCAAATAACCTTCAAGCTGTGATAGAAAAAAATACACCAACTAATTTAGAGGATCTGTTTCAAACTGTGTTTTTTCGCGCTTCTTGAGATAAGAGGCGGATTATGTTTGTTATCGTAAAAAGTGTGTTCTGCAAATTTTTATATTACATGATTTTCCATTAAAAGATGTTTGATTTTGATTGTGAGTACGTTTTCTGGTATAGGTATTAGTTACTGTCATGTTTTTCCTTAGAAAACGACTCTCCCGGACACAAGACTTAGCTAAACGGATATTTTCTTCCGTAAACGTAATTAGAAGCGAACTAAATTTCAAATAAATAAACAAATATTGCTCGTTTAATAGTACTAATTGGATTGAATATCAATCACAATTTCTGTCCCAAAATCAATATTTAAGTATTCTGGCAGGCGTTACGTAACTCTTGTACATATCATCAAGTTACTTAGACCTAATGAAACGGTCAACATTCCAACAATTCAATCTGTAGCAGGCTACTAATTATTTTATCGTTTACTCTTAAAGCTTAGGAAGAAATAACTGCGAGCAAAACAGCGATCTTATTAAGAAAGTTTTTCCTTATAACACGATTACGTACGCCAGATGTGTTGGATAGTGTTTGGCGCAAATATCATGAAGGGGCGGTAAATCCCAACTTTGCGCGCATGTGAATAATGGAGTGAGTTACCAATTCTTTCATAATCAGCCTGCTGCAAATGTTCCAAGAGATCACTCACTGACAGTGAATGTATTAACTTTCTGCATTTAGTAACCGACATCGTATCGGAATATAAAACAAATATTTTCTCCCTTTCTTGGGTGCTAGATTGAATGACAAAATGTTATCACAGATATTTCTATAAGTGTACTATAATAAAAATTCTTTTGTATTTTGTATTTCTGAACAGTTAAAAAACTAATAGAGAAATAAGCTCAAACGAGCAATTAAGTGAAACCAAACAGTATGCTACTTTGATATACTTAATATTTTATTATAACTGTAAATAGCGTTTAGAACATTACAAATTGGCGTTTTCTCACATTCAATATTCTACAATACATGCCCTAAATACTACTTCACCTTATCGTAACAAACTCATACTTATCAAACAAAAACAGCCTGCTATCTCATTTAGTCACACTAATACGTATTAGTTTAAGTTAACATGAAACAGATTAACACAATGTTTGCTGTGCAGTAACAATTCAATATGTATGGAAGTATTTTATATTCAATACATGCGCTGAAGCCAGTTTTGAGAAAGTAATCAAGGATACAAGAGCTCTTTTTGGGCATACACTGCCTTTCAATATAACAACACATTTAGGTTGCTGAGAGCCCTATAACCCTTACAGCATTTCTCCATTGGGGAACATTGGGTACGCGCTCTTAAGAGGGAAGTTGCCAAATGATCCTAATTGAAAAAAGTAACCTTTTTCAATGGAGTGGGCACGTCCTTTTCCCAGTTTCTTCAAGTTAGATAGCAATGTTACTTAAGAGTTCTTTTCTAGTGTCTAATGCTACTGAAACAGTTCAATTGAAACGTACCTGTAGTTTCAAACAGCACTTTATTTAATTTGCAGAACGTAATTCAACTACATCTACGTTGTAGTTTGAGTTTCCATAATTGCTTGTGTACCTACCTAGTTAGCAGAAATCGTACACGAGCATAATTCATAAACGTCCATCTAAGCCCCTTTAGTTCAGATTGTCTTTATTTGACACATTATTTATCTTTCAAAATGTACATATGTGTGTTTGTGAGAATGGGACAAAACACATTTTAGCTAACAGCAGAGGTTTGTTATGTTATGTTTTATGATTACTGGGGATAGTATGTACATATTGTACATTGACGGGTAGGGTGAGATGTCTTGTTAATATACACAACCCCACCCACCGGACACCGATATCATTTTTTTGTGAATTGGTACGAGTATAAGTGACGATTTTACCACACGTTTAAATATTTTCCTTTCGTTGTGATATATGCAGTATAAAAATATAACTATCATTCATTATGTTGTGTTGTGTACTGTAATTTTGACTAAGTAATCCTTAAAGTCGACCCGGGTAGAAAACCAATTACAACTGAGCCGCGTGTCTTTTTGAAAAGGCTTATTTTTGTCTTAGCGGTACTTCTAAAGAGTACCTTGTTTAATAAAACTTAAAGTCCAATTTAGAAGTAGAGTTACAGAAAAAATAAACCCTTATGAAACACTCCTCAACTTAACGTCCCTTCAGCGTGTTTCCACTCACATCTGACACATGTAGGCGCAATACACATAGACTGAAACATGTTCATTTTTCCATTCGTTTTACTCTCCAGCCTCAAACAGGAGGGCAATAGTAAAGCCTGAAAACTTAGCCCGGCCGCCAGCCTCACTTCATCCGGCCATATTCGAAATGTCTTTTAAGCGTTAAAATAATGAACTCGGCATCGCAATTTACGACTCCCAATCGCCATCAATCCGCCGAACGGAGGCCTAAATAGTAAACACGTAACATCACTTTGACGTGGGTAGTTACGTGAGTTACGGTTATGGCGGCCGGCTCACTTCCGGTGACCGCCCTCCAATATCCGGTGCGAGCCAAATGCATGTCATGACATTTTTTAGCAAGCATTCAATGGTCGAGGAAGGAGGGTGAAGTATAGTGACAAGGAAACAATAATATCGGAGAACATATTGAAACTTCACTCTCGACTTTCACCTCCTGAAGCCTGACCTTTAATAATTGTCAAAATAAACTGAACCCCATAAATTTAATGTATGCTTCATAATTTATTGTTTTTTTTTTATGTAGTAGCTTTGTACGCGGCCTCGGGAGGTCAAGGTCAAATATCGTTGTATATGTTTCTTGTCGGTCCACGATTCTTAGGCCCGCTTTACACGGTGCAAGAACTTCCTGCCGATTTTCATTACAAGGCACCGGCCCTGCAAGGGTTTGATCGAACTCGTCGTAGTAGCCCGGTAGCCCGTAGCCTTGCAATCTAATGAAAGTTGCTTGCAATTTATTGCCTTTTATTGTGAGAATGCCTCTATTTTGAAGACCTCGCATCCCTTGTAAGACACAGGCTCATGTCTTCCGTGCACGAGCCAACGAAATGCAACACTCTTAGGGAATGGCTTTTTTGGATAAATTTCAATAATTTTCTAACTCTGTGAAGTTCTATTCATATTTCTTCAGGTGAGAGTTGAGATGAAGTAATGTACCATAATTTTAACTTGATTGTGTCCTTTAATATTGTATTGTTGTTTAGTAATGTATTGGCTGAGTAAAAAAGGAGAATAAACACATAGAGAAAATATTAAGCAATTATATTTCGGCTTTAGTCAGAGAAACAATCATATAGGCCTAATCAAGAATCAAATATCTAAAAATCAGTCTGGTCTGAACGGCCTTTAAAACGACGCACAATTTTTAAAACTCAGCATGCTCAATTGCTTGGTCCTAGATTATAACCCCCTCGGGTATAGTCTAAATTCAAGTGGTTTCATAATAATATAGTTAATCTACTCCCCTGCATTTATCAAACTTCCTCTGCTTTAGGTAGATAATTCTTAAATACATATTTCCATTTCGTAATGTGCTCTTTCTTGCATTTTTGTAAGAAGTACAATAGTCAGATGGATTGGAACAAAATATAAATGAAAATGTTGGTTGCAAAATGGAGGTTTAAAAAAAGTACCTATCTTCTTTGCCATTCTTAAATAGACAGAAAGTAATTACCGGGAACTCTAAGACACTAACTACTCTGCCATTAATAAGAAAAGCAACGTGATATCATCGTCTCACATTGCTATTCATTAAATAAATTAAATTTGCGAAGTCTCTTAATGGTGGAATGTTTATATTTCTCTCGCAGATATTCAGGAGGAAAAAAATATAGGAAAGGTCTCATTGCCTCGTTAAATTAATGTTTGCTGTAATAAAATGAAAGGAAAGAATGGTAAATTGTCTTTATGAAGTAAAAATCAACTGTAGAATATTTCGTTTCATCATCTTATTAGATGAGCAAGTCCGGAGGGTAAAGAGCGGGCGATGGCCCAGTGTTGCTGTCTTAATCTTTTGGAAATTATTTATGCGAAAATTAACAAGAGCGGGTAGGATTTGTACACTTTTTACTGTAAGTGCTGTATAAAAACCCGATTACCGTATCAGAACAATGTCAATGCTGCTGAATAACGTATTTTTCTACCTGTAATAAAAGTAAAATTTCGTGTTGATATGAAGTAACATTACCATAAGACAAGTTTAGTGTAGAGCACAGGACACCGTTCTAGGAACTACGAGTATCTAACTATGAGTGACATTGTTTTATTAAGCTGATGTATTGATATCCAATAAATATATTTCCATTTAAATAATTCAATGTTTTTTTTTTCAGTAGAAAATAAAATTCAGCGATGGATTTTATAAATATTGATATATTTTGTATGTGTATTCTTTTATGTTACTTTTTATACAAATATTGTGAAAATCTTAACCTCAGTTCTAGATTAAATAAATAAAGGGAAGAAAACACTTTATATTCATACTAAATATTTTAAAGAAATGTACGTTTTATCTGCAGTCCCCACCAAACTTGAATGAGAGAGTTTTTTTAACTCCTTAATTAGTACCGAGCAGCGACTGATTTGTACCTACTGCACTTGGCGGATAAATGTAGTCCTTTCGAGTTATTTATAACTATTTCTACTAATACATTTAATTATCGTAGGGTCAAATTAATATAAATAGACTAAATATGTAAGGCATTATGTAGTAGGTCCTAAAGCGTAACATCTAAATAAACCCAAATAATGGAACGATGGATGTTTTAAACTGTAATAAATAATACTTTTATTACATAAAAATATATGTAATAATGGAAACAATATTAATAATGCCAATAATAAATTTCGAACGTGTACCTTTCCAAGTAACAAGTAAACATATACAATTATACAACCAACATCATGTGATATTTTTATGTATATTTTAACCCTTTTATCATCATTGACGCACTGCAGGAACTGGTTTGCTAGACGGGATGAAACGTTCACGTATGACACGCATCATAGACCTCAGTACATGCCCACATATCTTGAGGCAGTGTCTCCTTCTTAAAAGTAGTACCTACTTTGTCAGTCAAGCCACAACATTTCTTCTCGAATCTGTGAGAGATTAAATCTAGTTTTAACCCTTTCGCCGCCATTGACTTGATATAAAGTCATTAAATTTAGTGCCCCACAAACCACGACTTCATATCAAGTCATGTCAAGTGATGTAAAGGCAACCTACGTGCTGTCAAGTAAGGTTCATTGTCAGTCTTATGCTACAAAGAATTTGGCGTGTGAGACACAACTTACGAAATATACTATGCCGGTAAAGAGGTTAAACGTGCCTCACATTTTTTTATAATAAAGTCAAGTTGCATGGTTCTGCTAGGGACTTAATTCACTTAATTGTAATCAATGTGAGTTCAAATCGATTTCTTATTTCTCACCCGTGCTTCAATCTACGCATGTCAAGAGGTTACAGATCATGCGTCAAATGCAAATCCAATTCAAAATTCAATACGTTAGCCAAAAGCCTCTATTCTAAAGAATTTTGTAACTCAAGCAACTTTAAAATAATATGTTTAGCTACTTTTTAAACACAAGTTGGCAACACTGGTACCATCTTGATAACCCTGTTTAAAGATTAAACTTTTACCTGCGACTGCTGCGGATAGTGCAACTTTAATTCAAGTTTGTTTCTCTTATTCGTGAGGTACACAGCGCTTCGTGGTTCCAAACGCTACAGTTGAATACCAATGCACTTAGTCGTAATGTATTAAATGGAAAAAAGCATTCTAGGATCACTCTTTGGTAAAATATACGGCATACTCCGCCCACTGTTGAACGTAGGCTTCTTTCATGTTGCGCCATAATATTCTATTCGGCTTTCCCCACCCAACCATTGCCGTCAATCCTCTTAAGGTCATTAATCCAGTGAGTTGCAGGACTGGCTCCACTACGCTTCCCCAAACGCGTCCTCCTCTTCAGAACTCGTCTGCTCCAACGGGCAAAGGGCGGATTAAATATAAATCCAGCATTTTTTCAATAAACTGTAAAAATGTTATTTAAAATCGCATCAGTAGCCTTACGTGATTTCTGAATTTAAAAATAAGATACAATATGTTTTAATAGGTATGTGGGCGGCCCAATATGAGCTTAAGCAAGATTAACTCAATATTAATTTGAAAAGCAAAAAGCGCTTAGTGCAATTTTTTCAACCTCATTGTGATTTTAAATTGCACGACTGAATTTCTTAAAGCGCAGTATCGGTAATAGTATGTGGGAAGTCCAATTTGCATGTTCCACCAGGGCGTCGTGAATTACATCTTGTGAAAACTTTGTAAACAGGGAAGCGGGAAAATCGACCGCTGGCTAATTATGTGGGGTTTTCCTGGAGTTACAAACCGACTTAAGAAATATTTTTTGTGTAAGATGTTTAGGTACAAATCTAAATATAAAATAAGTTAACAGTAAAGAAGTTTGTAAGATGACTGGAATATTAGTTAGTGGTAAAATAAATATTCGTGTTTTTTCGGGGGTTTCACTAATTACTCGTGCTTAGTACAGTGACGACTGATGTATTAGCGCATTATAGAATGACTTGTAAGTTTTTAAATTGAAAAATTGAAATCAAAACGACGCAAGAATGCTCGTTTTGATAGGGGCAAATCGACGGGAAAAGAATAAAATTTATTCCAAGATTAGCCCACCTGGCTGTTCTGAAGTCCAAAACATCTAAGTGCCATTTTTGACAATTGGAACACTTTACACTAATGGCTGAACTTCTGACCAAACAAAAAAATATTTTACAGTATATATGGTGCTACATTACCGCACGAGTGCGGTAATCAGCAGATTACGTGCATATGTCGAAACTTTAAAGAGCCATATGTACTGTAAAACGTTGTACGATACAGGTGCGAACAGGTAATTCGCAACTCGTGTCGATTTAAAACACTCCCTTTGGTCGTGTTTCAATTTATCACCACTCGTTGCGAATTTCCTGTTTACTGCACTTGTATCGTAATGTACTATTTCTTATTTCAAAATTTACGGACACAGAAGAATTATCGGACCTGCTCACAAAATTTCACGACAATCGGGCGAGAAATGGACCTGTAGAGGAAAACAACCGGAAATCCGGACATTCTGGATATAAGAAATCATTTCTGTCGAAGCTGAAACCGAGACCTTCGTTTCACTGAGTCGAAAATAAAAACCATAATTCTAATTATTTGTTTATTATAATTAATTGAAGATAAATTTTAATAATATTATTTATTATGTTAACACTAAATTATATCAGTAAGCTGGTAGAAGATTTCCTATTGCGCTGAATATAAGTAGGTATATTTGTGCTAAGTACACCCGGAATTCGTAATTAATTCGTAATAATAACGTTTGATCAATAGTCAGAGCTCGACCACTGGTCTGTGGTGCGCATACTGTTGAGACAAGTTATGTCGACCACCGTCCAATATAGTTTAAACTGAGTAATTAATGTAAGCGAATACCAAATATACACCGAGTCTATCTGACGCATAGTATTGGTTTCATATAAAATTAACATTTGCGCACGACACGATAATAAACTTGACTTGTGGAACGTAAATTTACGCAACAAAAGTAAAATAATAAACTAAATCTCTTGGTCCGATTGGCCTCTGTTAATAGATGTTTTATGAGTTTACACTTTTGTAAAAACCTGGGCATTAATTCAAAAACGTTGAATACGGAATTAAAATGGAAGGACGACGTCTCCCCTTCTTGTATATTTGGTTTCACGTGAATGCACATTTTAATATTTAAGACTAAAATTCTCGTAATGAAACAATACACTTTATTATAATAATACACTTTTGTAAAAACCTGAATATCTATTCCAACAAAGTTAAATACGGAATTTACATGGAAGGGCAACGCCTCTTATTCTTGTATTAGGTTTCGCGTGAATGCAAATTTTCATATCTGAGACTAAAATTCTCGTAATGAAACAATATACTTTATTCGGCTCAATTCTATTGTTATTCGAAAATAGTGCTTGAAAACATTATAGAAACGTAACATACCTTAACTGTAAATTTCTTCCGATGATCTTTGCACAGATTCTCAATTAGATTCTTTTCGTCCACATTCCAATCGCATTTTCAAATGATTTACGCTTTCATTCTGGCACGTTATCGAAACCCATTTGGAACGAAATACATTGAAATATGAATGAGATCAGATGTGACGCACAAACAGTATTCCTGTTAGGTTTTGTTTGAGAGCGGAGTTTCCCATTTCCCCGCCCGACCGACTAGCAACCTGTTGTGAAGTTTTTAATTAAGTACTGAGAAAAGGCCTTTTGCTCTCTTTGCTGAAATTACTATATTTTAGCTCGAAGTCCTGCATGTATTGTTGGAACGAGGTCAGTTTTAAAACAGGTATCCGGTTGGATTTAAGCTGCATGCAGTAATTGTATTAGTGTATTAACAAATAAACATTGGAAAGCGAATTAGTTTATGATAATTAAAATGTTGTTGAATTATGTATATTAAATGAGAGTGTTTTGATTTGTTTAATTTACAGTAATATCAAAATAAGTTTATATCATTTTGCGTAACGTCAAAATTTTGCAGGATAGTTTAGGTTTTTATTTTTATTCATATGAATTATTGTAGGAATACCAAAGTATGTGCCTAGAGACTTTGTCAACTTTAAGTTCTATGTGCTAAGTACTAAACGACATTTCGGTTGGTAAGAGTTTTATAAAAACCAATCAATTAACAATTTGAAAGAAAATACTTGTATTAATTTTTTGAGTGAAGGGATACTTAATAAAAAATAATAATACTTAAGAAAAATAATAATAATAATAATACTAATAATAATAATAAATAAATAATAATAATAATAAATAATAAATAATAATAATACTTAAAAATAATACTTAAGAAAAATAATTATGACAGTATGCAACGCATTATACCTACAGTTATATACCTACAGTATGCAACGCATTATACCTACAGTATAATGAAAAAACTTTTAATAGTCCCGGTGAAAATTTAACATAAGGATTGTCACAGGTGAAACATCGTAAGTTTTGTAATTATTTTATGCATTAATAATAATATTACAATATTAATATACATAATATTTATTTCAATTTGCAGGACATTAAAAGTATAGAAACGTGGTCCATACTAATGAAAAGATATTAAAGATAGAAATACGGTTAAAAATCACTCGTAAAATCACTATTTGCGACATGTTTTAGACTACAATTGGAGTCCATCATCAGGTTGAAATTTATGATATTAATTCACCAAGTCATCCTTATTTTTCCACCTGTACCAATTCCTTTACTGTTTTTTATCAGAAAAAAAAAATGTAATCTACAAATCAAAATAATTTTTAATTTTTGGAATAAAGATACGTTTTGAAAAAAAAACTAGTTTTATGCCAATTTTCGCACGTTTCTGTGCGCGGGCGACGACCACAGCATATCGAGGTAACACTAGCGAACGAGCGACTAGCGAACGAGCGAGACTTTTTTTTGCTGTGGTGTAGCCTGGTGTTAACTACCTAGGGTGGGTTGAACCAATACTTCGGTAATCGTAAGCGGAGTTCGTTAAAATCGAATTGTATGGAAATTTTGACAAGTTTTAATAGGATGATAGCTACCAGTGTTATATTTAACGTTGATCGGTCTACTCTGTTACTCGTATTGCTCCCTTAGATATGTCATAAAAACTTCGACATAGAAAAATATTTTTCACTTATTCTGTACTGTCGTCGTCGCATCCTTTCTTTCTACACAAAATATGTAAATCTCCACTATTTCTTTAAAATCTCACAGCGACAAAATCTCATAAGTATTATTAAATTTCCGCCGTCAGGAGCCACAGCTTTCTTAAATTTTAATAAAATCATTTTTCACGCGGCTCCTGCACCTACATTATACTGAGTGTTCGCTGCTCGTCCAGACAACTGTCTAAGGACGATTCACACCAAATGGCCGGAGTCGGCGCACACGCCACCAGAGGAATTCGAGCCCTCCATACAGAAGCTAGACTTCGTATCCAAACGGCAGCGGCAGCCGATCGGATCGCAATCCATTTAAACATGTAATCTATCGTCTGTATGGAGGGTTCGAATTTCTTTGAGTTCGATTTCCTAGTGGGGTGTGCGCTGACTCCAGCCGTTGGGTGAGAATCGTCCCTAAGCAGCCGTAAATCGGATTTAATGTCTTACTGTTAAGAAAAAAACTTTCGCATAGGTTTGACGACCACTTTAGCGTATTCGTTAGTGACGAGGCTGGTGATCCCGGGATTCCCGAGTTCGACTCCCGGCCAAGGCATTTATTTGTGTGATAAGCACGGATTGTTCCTAAGTCTTGGGTGTTTTCTATGTATTCAAGTATTTATCTATCTATATAAGTATGTATATCGTCACTCATAGTACAAGCTTTGCTTAGTTTGGGACTAGGTTGATTTGTGGTCACAAATATTTGTTTGTTAAACATATTTGTTTAAAACCCTTTATTCTGCAAGTAGGCCGCAATGGCACTTTTTGAAATCAAAATCTATTAGCGTTTCCTAATAATAATACCACTGCTGAAATTTGTTTATTGAAGCCCCACTGTTAGAAAAGTAACTCGTTTATTGAAGACTTTTTTATTTTTTAACTGTGTAGGTACCCCACTACCTTGGATGAGAATACCACATGATAGCAAATTGCAGAAGTCTCTTTGGGAGAATTATACTGTAAAGCAAGACCATTTGAAAACAGAAGATATGTAACGAAAAAAAATGTTAACCTGCGCATTTTGGTTAAATAAAAAAACATGACCCCGTTGTAAAAATAATGGCGCTCAACGATCACGACAGCACTCCACCTTCCTGACTTTTTAAAATAAAGTAGTCAAGTCAGAAACAATCTATCTACAGGTGAGACATACCACTTCACTTCCTTGAAATGCACTGGCTGGTGTGCAATTATTTTATGCTAAACCAAGTAACGTTCATTTCCCTCAAAAATATCCCGCGCAGACAATCGCTCTTTGCATGCGGGAAAGTCTCCCCTATTTACATTTTTGACCAAGTGTTGTATAATTTGGGCTTTTAGTTTTGTATCCCAATAAAATCAAAAGCTTTCGTAAACGCCGATAATCTTAAATAAATAAATAAAATAATTAAATATTGGGGGGACAATCTTACACAAATGGACCTAGTCCCAAACTAAGCAAAGCTTGAACTACGGGTACTAGACGACGATATACATACATACTTATATAGATATAATAAGTTATAAATTTGTGGAAACTAAATAAGTAAATTCGATTACCTAACAACAGTTTTAGCCCTGCTTTGACATTGAATATACTCGTAAATAACTTGTTCAGCTCAAAAATCCTGAATTATGTGTACATAATATGACAAAGATATTAAATTTGTTACAAACACGTAACAATACTCTAATTGCAGGTAAGCAAATTAAGTAATTACAAAGCGTGATTTACTAAATACATTCACATTAGTAACAATGAATTCACCTCCATCACACCATTTGAAGCGAATATTTGAGCTTATTACACATATATTTTCGTTCACTGAAAATACAGCCCAAAACGCTAACGTGCGTCACAATTATGCAAGAAGAAAAAACATTTTTAAATAGTGTTAACATTAACATATTTTTACGGTTGTTTTCAATTTGTTACGGTCCAAATCACCCCACCACGCCAGCGTCACTTTACCGCACTTGTAAGCATTAAATAATAAACTATATCACTAATATTGCCGGAGTATCGTTCACGTCCTGCACAGCTTTCCCTGCAAATGCGAATCTAATGCGGCCATAAATCGTGCCGCCTGCGCATCCCTAAGCCCCTAAGTACCAACTGTGAAATTAGTATCGATTAGTAAACAACTTTCAATCTATGCCATGGAACCTGAATAAAAGGTTGATTACAGTTTACAGGTTTAAGATGTGTAACAATTGTTTTCGGTTTATTAGCGGGTTATTATAAAACTTGAATAGTATCAAGTTGTATTGTATGGTATAGTTAACAGCCCTTTTATTCACAAACTAAATAGTCCTCACCTGTCACCTCACACCTCACCAGTTTTTATATGGAAACTGTCAAATGTCATTTGTCAAATGTTGACAGTTTCCATATAAAAACTGTTGAGGTGTAAAGTGAGAAGTGAGGACGAGTCGGATTGCGAATAACACCCCAATTTATGTTTACTATTCACTTTTGATTACTTTAAACGGACAGCTTGTGGTTCGTGACTTCGGAAATTGGTCACGATCCATTTGTTCCAGACTTCCGACTACAATGTATGAACTTATTTTATTTTTAAACTCATCATATAATGGTTTATTAAAGACATTAAGGCAATTGTATTTTTTTTTATGTGGCATTGTAGCTGTGTAACGGGTGAACTGCTTTTAATGCGTTTTATTTTATTTGAAAGTAGGTTTTTCAGCGATGGTTACGAACCAGCGATGGTTCGTAGACATGAATAAATAAATAAATAAATATTAGGGGACAATTCTTTTTACACAAATCGAACTAGTTCCATAGTAAGCTCAATAAAGGGTTGTGTTATGGGTACTCGACGACGATATATTTAATACATAGATATAAACTTAAATAAATAGAAACCATCCAATTCTCAGGGACAAATGTTTCTGCTCATTAGAGAAATTAATGCCCTTACCAGAATTCGAACCTGGGACCTCTAGCTTCGAAGGCAGTGTCACTACCAACTAGGCTAAGGCAGACAATGTTTTATCAAAAACGGATCAGCCGTTTTTGAGATATTGAACTCTGAAATAAAAATGTCGGGGGTTTTTCTATTTTTCTAAGTTGTCAGTTATTAATGCACACAAAAGATAGTTCCTCTAATCTGCCTTATTTACAAGCATTAACAGTCCAAAAATAAACTTCACTTTTGGAAACTTGGCAGAATTATCTCGCAACTAAACCAGCTTCTACGTTAAAGATAATATTAGTCTAATAACCCCGCACGAATATTTCGAAGCCCTAATGGAACTAGCTGATCTAATTGAGACGCAGCTAATATTACTTGAGGCTATAACGCTGATATTGAAATCCCCTATTTATTAAAATTACTTGTAGAGTAACGATTATATTTCCTAATCATATACATACTAACCTACCTACCTACATACCTTAGATACTAATAAACAATTAGCTACGTATATGCAATAATTTAAAAATAAATGACGTGTAAATGAATTGTACATTTATAAATAAAATATCTGAATCTGATTTGTCTTGTATTGTCGGCCTGTTTAGCGGGGTTGGTGCTGACACTGCCTATGTAGCTGGAGGTCCCGGGTTCGCATCCTGGTTAGGGCATTTGTTTATGTGATCGGCATACGCGTTTATTCCTGAGACTTGGATGTTTTCTATGTATTTATGTATACATCTAATTAATATATCGTCACCTAGTACCCATAACACTTGCCTTATTGAGCTTACTACGGGACTAGTTCGATTTGTGTGAAATAAAATATGACCGTATAATATTTATTTCATAAAATATGTCATTTATTTACCCGACTGCGACGAGGCCTAAAAGGTGGATTATGTTATGTATTTGATCTCTACATTTATGTCTCTTCCTATGTCCGCTCGTAACTATATACCCAACTGATTTTGATATTATGACACGTTATTATATTCGTCTTGATGGCGTGAGTGTCACAGGTACATAAAATTCTTAAAACATCTTAAACTAGTGACTATATGGGCTGTGGACATTGCGGTTTTTTTGAAAACTTCCGAAAATTTACTCAATAAAAAAATTCAATACAATAATCAAGCCTGCTCACAAAAATTCACCGAATAGTGGTAAAATATAGGCGGTCTTTTAGCTAAAGAGCGTTCTTTGTATAACGGAGAAAATATTAACAAAAAGAAATAGCGAATAATGCAAAAAAACTACAAGAAAAACAAAATATACAAGGCCCAGTCTAAAAAAAATTTTTTCAAGTTTTTACTGCCGACGGTACCCTTATTTCACCTTACCTTAATTCATCGTTGAGACGGTTCCAATGAGCCCAAACACGACTGGTTTATCTTGTGTAGTTTAGGAGTTGCAATGGCCACCTTCCGTCTCTATCATCAGATCAGCTGTGGTACCATAATATTGCATTGTCACCGAACTTACACACGTATGCCAAATTTCAGCTCAATCGGATAATGACTTGCCATTATAGACTAAAAAGGATTGAAAAATTTTATGTCAACGTACTTAAATACATACTTACATATTCACATACTTACATACGTATAGTGTAAGTTAAATAAAAGCTTGTAAAACACACGGTAACATATGGGGTGCGTAAGAGATATCGCGCGAAATTAATTGAAATCAAATTGAATTGAGAAACGTGTTTATCACTTGCTTGGCTTGAGGTTTTTTATTGTTCTAGATAGAGTCTAGACTATACATATTTCTCAGTGTAGATAGATCAAAGTCAGTATAAGTTAATGCAAAATAAAACACGTACATGTAGAAGGTACTAGTAATAAATTTTATTTACGAGTGCACTCGTGGCTAAACGAGATGATTCTACGCGCTACGCCGCCACATCTACATCGCTACGACGCTACAAACTACTTGCCCACTTGCCCAGTGATGTCTCGTTGCTGAAAACATTAGGTAATTGACAAAACTCCCATCAAATATAGTGGCAATATTGCCGACAACATTGAATAAGCACGATTTTTACACATTAAGGTAAACGGGACTTCTTTGATCTGTGATCATAATGCACTTACAGCGGCGGCGGAGCGGGGCTGGTTGTAACATTCGAACTAATGTAATGTGAAAGATTCCGCCCAGAAAACCGGCTGGGACAAAGGCGTGGCGGCGGCGGTGGCGGCACGGAGGCGGTGAAACGCCGCACAAATACGCGAGCACGGCGTGGTGCGGGTTTGCGGTGTGACGTTGTACGAGTATTAAGTAAATTACTTTCGAGACATTTTTGCATCTGTAGTAGTATTTGTATATTTACAGGGACTCACGTACACGTTGACGTATACAGACACACGTCAACGTGTATGTCAGGCTGGCTACAGAGGTCACAACTACAAATGTCTCGAAAGTACGAGTAATTTACCTGTACACAGCTGTCAGTGTACCAGCGCGCACTGGCGGCGGCGCAGTGCGGCGCGGAGACGTGCGCAGAGCGCTGGCGCGAGTTGTATTTTTTACAACTTTGATTTAATTTTGTTAATTTTTGTATCGATTTAAAATGAGTACCACAGAAAATTCCTTTTGAATCCGCGGCTGTGCCGCTACAATACACGGGAAAAGTACTATATCTATTAAAAAGGCACCCAATTTGTGCGTTTCTAGCTTTACGAGTATTCACCTTTTTTAAGGTTTTTCCAACTTTTCGCTGGAGATGATGATGATGATGAAGTATCAAAATTACCTTCATTAGTACCCATACTGGCTACAATTTGGGACTGACTAAACTGTTATTTTTTTCTTTACACTGTTTCGTGATCAGGTTTGTCAAGATATCATGTGTGTTCAATTAGCACAATAGCCGGTAAGAAAATAATAAAAGTATTTTTGTGTCTTTCTGTACCAATTTACCGTATTCTTATCGACATTAAGGCTGGGTTGCACCGACTAACGATCACAGACTGATCAACGTTAAATATGGCGCCGGTAGCTGTCATCCCATAGAAACTTGACAAACTTTCCATACATTCAAATTTTAACAAACACAGGTTACGATTACAGATGGTTTGGTGCAACCCAGCCTTAAACTGTATTAAAGCTCCCTGCGTTTACGTCACCAAAAGCAGCGTCACTTGTCGTTCAAATATTGCGTCAGTACGTGGATTCCAATTGTCCAGAATACGTGCCTCCATGCGAGTCGAGTTCACGGCTAGGTCGGAGGCGCTGCGCTTTTACCAAATTAAATTTTAATATATTTCCAATACTTATCCAGGGTAGTAGTCTCCGTCAGTGGGATGAAAAGTGGATTTGGAATAAACCTAGAAGTATTAACAGCCACAAGAGTATAATATTTTTTACAAGCTTTACTAAAAGTGGTTTGTATTTAAATAATAAGATAATTAGATACCAAGTCTAGGTAAGAGCAATATGAGGTTGTTAGTAATTGTCCAGAATACGTGCCTCCATGCGAGTCGAGTTCACGGCTAGGTCGGAGGCGCTGCGCTTTTACCAAATTAAATTTTAATATATTTCCAATACTTATCCAGGGTAGTAGTCTCCGTCAGTGGGATGAAAAGTGGATTTGGAATAAACCTAGAAGTATTAACAGCCACAAGAGTATAATATTTTTTACAAGCTTTACTAAAAGTGGTTTCTATTTAAATAATAAGATAATTAGAAACCAAGTCGAGGTAAGAGCAATATGAGGTTTTGACGACCACTTTGGCTTAGTTGGTAGTGACCTTGCCTACAAAGCCGGAGGTCCCGGATACGAATCCCGGTCAGAGCATTATTTGTGCATTTATCACGAATATTGTTTTTGGCTTCCACCAAGCCAGCAGCCCCATAGCTTGGAGAGAGATCCCGTAGCATTTAGCTTACGGGGTCATTTTAAGTTAATATTGAAATGAAACAGAATATACGCAATTATAACAAGTTCCTGGAGACCGTGGAAACTAAGCCGCGATTTTTGCTGTTTACCACTAGCGTCAACACGTAGATTCCTTTTTCTCTTGTCTATATCCAAATAAAAAACTTTTGTGTTTGAATAATCTTAATAGAGACCAATTTAAAACTGAATGCTATTCCTCATTTAACAGGGCCCGTACCTCGACACGGAAAGACTTTTACACCGGCTCTGAAAGTTCGTAGTGGCTCTGCCAATAATTTCGTAGTGGTACGCTCGTTTTTAAGGTTCCGTAGTCAACCAGGAACCCTCATAGTTGCGTGTCCGTCTTTCTGTCTGACTGTCTGTCCGAGGCTTTGCTCTGTGATTGTTGGTGCTAGTAAGCTGCAATTTGGTATGGATATATGAATCAATAAAACTGACAAAGTCCCCTACACGTAAAGTGGGGATGTTTTTTTTTTGCTTCAACCCTATGTTGTGGGGTGTATTGAATAGGTCTTTCAAAATGAATAGAGGTCTTCGTCAAACATTTTTGATAAAGTAAATATTTTCGGAGATATTCACTTCAAAAGTGTCCCCCCCCCCCCTACAACTTTTGAAAAAGCTATGAAAAAAACATGAAAGTAAAGCTTAAATTTGACTTTCAACGAAAACTATAGCTAGTTAAGTTGTTTTTGAGTTATCGTGAAAAGTCTTCCCTTCTTAGTAAAAGACGTATGAAACGCTGCGAAAGTATTCCCCTTTGCTTGTTATTGTTTTTCTTAGTGTAAGTTAATTGGGAAACTATGGGACCCTACACAGAGCATGGCCCGACATGCTCCTGGGCCGTTTTTTTTTATATACAGTGCGTTACTGGCAAGCGGGCTTTTTTCAGAACGGACAATAGTGTGTTTACATGTATTAGCAAATCATAGTTATTTGAATTAACTGTACAATTAAACTTCTTAAATATGCACCTTCAATGTACACGTATTAGGTGCACTTGCTTAAGATGACGTCGTAGTAAACAAAACATTAAGAGCTGTCATTTGACTGTCTTGACAATTGACTTTGCTACATTGCTGCATGGTCTAAGGAAACAAGGTCTGCCACTCCGGATTGTGACACAAGCCTACGTCATCGTCGTGTTACCACTTTGTAGTAACAAAACGACTCATGAAGGATTTTTTCTGCCGTAATCATGCAAAATATATCATTTGTTTCTTTAAGCAAACAAAATAGGTCAAGTTAGACATGAATTAACATATTAATTTAATAAAACACTCACAGGTATACATGGGGGTCGGGGAGTGTCATAATACAACACTGGTAATACAGCAACTCACACTAAGGCGCCTTCCTGACTTGTCGATGCGGGGGCGGTACAATATGAGAAAACTGTCAGCTGTCAGTGTCCACCGATACTAATGCAGTACTGCCCCACTTCTGCGCATGGTATTACTACTGCGCAAACGTATTACTGACAGTATTTCGTCAAGTGAGAAAATCTCACATCGGTAAATTCACGTCAAAGAGTAAAATACCTATGATGACATATCGCTCCCGCCCGGCCAAGTCAGCAGGTCGCCTTACGCTGGCAGAACCATCAATACAAATTATGGCGTAGGCTTATGTCACTCACACTACTGAATTTCCCCGGAGTGCTATACCTTGTATTCTTGTATCATGCATTGCTAGCAATTTAATTTTTTTTCGAAAATAAAGGAAATTGAAATTTTAGGTTTACAATAAAACTAAGTTCATGGTTAGGTTTAGGAACTACGTTTCGATACCCTGCTTTAAGAAAAGCCCGCATGCCGGTAACACACTCGCATGCCGGTAACAACGACGGTGGCAAACAAGCTTACAATGGACGCTCGCGACTCCAAAAGAAGAAGATTCATTGTGTTGACAGCTACCTATAGAAACATATGCCTTATTCTCAGTACAACGTATCCTCGGAAGCTCTGGCGACCTTACTCACTGGAAACACAACACCACATACCTACGAGTAAGAAGCAAGTAGTGGTGTTATTATGGCTGCGGTATTCTGTAAGGTGGAGGTACTTCTCCAGCTGGGCTGCTCCATATATGAGCAAAAATACGTTTCGCTGCACCCTACCTATCTTCTCTTTATAGCAAAAAACATGCGAACAACCTTACGTATTTAACCCTTTATTTGGCAATGTATATCAGGATATACAAACTATTTGACTATCTTTATGGTTTTTTTTTCTGGCTGATATTGTTTGGACTATTTAGTGCCACCGAGGTTTGAATATGGGGCATTAGCATTTTTTCGTCAAATAAAAGGTTAATACATATTGCATAATATGCCCGATGTTATCGTAGTAGCTATGTTAGAAGTTATTTTCCCTTAGTTTTTCATTATTAATTTGGTAGGCATGAAAGTTTAAAAGCGAGGGCGTGCGCGAACGTTAAGCGAAAGTTAACGAAATCTAAGTACATTCTAAACTTTTTGTTCGTACCGCTTTACTCTATACGTTGACCCCTAAAAGATAGAATAGTAAAAGCCAAAAAGAATTAGTCAAAAGTCGTTAACAATCCGAGCCCGGTAAGGAGGTATTAAGAAAATGTTATATTTCAGGATGAAAAAACCCGCGCAGTGGAAAACGGGTCGGTAGGTCGACTCCAGCCTTTATCTCGCCAGCGTTAAAGCTGTGCCGTAGGCTAGCTGTTAACTTGCTGACTATTACTTGACAGCATTAACGTTGATGACACTAACGCTACACTACGCTTGGGAATGAATGATGCCAGCAACGCTTAGTTGGTAAATTATTTTGTCCTTATTAAAAACACATACATGTAGTATGTTATTATAATACGTATTTAACGCTGATGACACTAACGCTACACTACGCTTGGGAATTAATAATGAGAGCAACGCTTAGTTGGTAAATTATTTTGTCCTTTTTAAAAACACGTGTATTTAGTATGTTATTATAATAAACTGGTTTGTATATATATATGTAAATAGGACCTCGTAAGTTTAATCTTTTAAGTGGCAATGCATAATAACTAGTTTATCGATCCTGAAAAGTGCTGGGACCGAGGTTTCGACTTTCCGTACAAACCTGATCGGCGTTATGTTATAATAGAGAAATATTTTCAAAATCGCCCGGAAAAAGACCAGATTCAGTATGGCTGTACATTATTGTACAGATACTTAGAGCGAAAATTTATTATCTGTCAAAATCTTAATCAGCATCATCCTAGTGTTATCCTAGTACAGTTGCATCCTAAAGGATGACGCTCGGGCCTCGCTACGTAATTCCAAGAATTAACGTAGGCACTGGTTTCTACGGAAGCCATTTCCATTCGACCCAAGGGGGGAAACTAGTCCTTATTGGGATTAGGCTAGTCAAGTAAGAGACTTGACTTTTCGAAATTACTTGTTGCGATAGGCCTATTTGATTAAAAATATTTCGACTTTGACTTTAGAAGTTCTCAAGCCGCCCGAAGGCCTCTAAGTTGGTTTACCGACTGCTGTTATAGACAACAGCCGGGTTCACCGACTTAGCGTGCCTTCCAAAGCACGGGAGCGCTCATTTACACATTAAGCAGTCAACCATCCAAGAGTTGACCCTGTCCGATGTTGTCTAGCCTCGCATACCAGACGCAGTACGCGGGCGCCACTGGGCCACGAGCGCCCCTCTGTCAAAGTCTTAATGATATTCACATATTGAATTTCACCCGACCTTTGAAAAAGGTTGTTTTGCTATACCTGTATGTCATTATCAAATATAAACTAATTAGGTCTAATTAGTTCCAACCTTGGGACTTAATCGGAATGAAATAAACTCAATTCTTGCTTGTTCTAGTTAACACATAAACGACAGGACTTGTTTTTTGACCGTGGCCGTGTCATTATTGAATTAGGAACAAAGTTGTTATCAATAAACAATGCCGGTATATGATAGTTAATCACACATAATGTATATCTACCATTTTACAAGTAATTGAAACGTTCTTGAAATGCCGATAATAATAAGCTTCTACGAAACCCACGCCACGCCATGAAAATAAACATCGTCCAGCAACATATTAGCTCCACGTGACACACGCGTAGAAATTAAACTTGTAGCAAAACACGATATTACGGTATTGCGGATCGTTCCGATGCAAAATGCCGCATCGTTGAAATATGCGAGGCGAAATGAAATCATAAATTTCGGTAAATACGAGGCAAGAGAGCGCGTAGACAGCGTAGGTCTCTGGCTGCAACTGTGGAATTTCGTATTCACTTCGTATTTTACTAACTCTTTGGATAGAAACAAATCAAAAATTAAATCGGTTATGTACTAAGAGCAGACTATTTCTAAACACTGAACGTCAAGGAAAAGAGCAGATTTAGGTACAGACATTTTAAAAGAAGCACTTGGGATAAACTTTTTAATTTGAATAACGTTAGTTTATAGCTAAAGTGTCAGATCCAAAACTATTAAACGGGTAACATACACATACATACATACATACATAAACTCACGCCTATATTCCCAAAAGGGGTAGGCAGAGCACACGAAAATTTAGTGCCACTTTTAGCAATTGTAGGTTTATAGATGAAGAAAATGTGATATTGCAGTGACAGGTTGCTAGCCCATCGCCCGCAACGCACTTCAACCTGGTTCCCATAGTCAACTCTTACGACACCCAAGGGAAGAAAGGGGGTGGTGCTATTCTAACCCGGCACCACACGGGGTGACATTTATATAAAAATTGGTGTTATCTTCGGGAAAACGCTCGGTCTTCCAGACACTATGAAATGAAAATTGAAATAGCTATTTACGATACATTGTAAAACAAAGAAAGGCCGATATGTGTGCGGAAAAACGCGCTTTTTGGCAAGGTGTGATGTAAAATATTTTATATTACCTGTCAGTACTTTTTTGGGATGAAAATATAACTAATAACAACTGTAACCTAAATAAGATCTTTCTGCAGTGAAATTAAAAAGTCCATAACAACAATAAAAATATTCTCCGTGGTTCATATCTGCGTGGTTAATCTCATCTAATACTAAAAAGCTCTTGTTTTAGTTATAAAAGCAAACATTTAAATAAAACTCCGCTTTTCAAGTGGCATTTCCCAGCTGTTCTGTGAATTTTTCGCTGTCCACAGAAAATAGGGAAAATAAATACGATGTCACTGGGCCCTCGAGTCTAGACCAGTGGTGTTTTCGAGAATCGGCGAAATCGCTCGCATGTGCAGTTTCACCTTCGGATATATCAACGACATACATTCCACATTGTAACTTGATTTCAATGTATTTCTCGTGCTCCTTCTGACGTGTTAACACAGAGTGCATAGAAGACAGCGCATAAATTATATTGAAGTTTAATATGGATGCGAAATGCATGTCTCAAACTGACCCCTAGGGGTTTTCGTTGATATTGTACCTTTTAGAACAAGTATACTCGTAAATCTCTAAGCCGCTCACCGATAATGTAACCTTAGAGAAACATCGTGAACTAGGTAGGACTTTCAAAAGAAAGGTTTTTGCAGTTACGTTCGTTTACATTTTAAAGAACAAACAAACTTGGCATATGCATAACAATAAAAACAGTCGGTCAAGAGCATGTCGGGCCATGCCCAGTGTAGTGTGCCTTAGCTGCTTAATGAATTTAATTTAAAAAATCAGTCACAAGCAAAAGGGAATACCTTCGCAGCGTTTCATACGTATTTTACTAAAAAGGGAAGACTTATTAAGATAACTCAAAAACAGCTAAACTGATCATGTCCGCTATAGTTTTCGTTAAAAGTTTTTATTAAGCTTTACTTTTTTGATTTTTTTTCATATTTTTTGAACCCATACTTCAAAAGTTAGAGAGGAGGGCGAGACAATTTTTTTTTCTTTTGGGGTGTTTATTTCCTAAAATATTCACTTTATCAAAAAATGATTGATGAAGACTTCTATTCATTTTCAAAGACCTATCCAGCAACATCCCACACCATAGAGTTGAAGCAAGAAAAATATTTTCAACCCCACTTTACGTGTAGGGGAGCTCCCATAATTATTGTTTTTAAATGTTATTGTACCACTTTGTTAGATTTATTTATTTACGAGTATATATCCATGCCAAATTGCAGCTTTTTAGCCCAACAAATCATTATATAAGGGTTCCTAGTTAATTACAGAACTCTAAAAAAGGTAAAATCTAGCCATCCATGCAACTGCAATTTGCTCATGTCATCATACAATCGGAAAACACAATTCGACGTAATATAAATAAAAAAAGAAAATCTCGAAAAAAGATAAGTCTAATTAAGTCATAAATGGCTAATAACATAGTACTTATATGAGGCCGAGGGAAAAGTAAATTGATATTTGTAATAAGAAAACCGGCTTTGAAACAAAAGGGAATTATTTCCTATCATGAGAAATAATGGTCGGGTTCAACGATGGCTTTTATTTTCAAGACAATCCGGCCGTAAGCTGTTGTTACCGACTAAATAAATTGCTGGATTTTTTAAAGGCTTTACGCGTTACTGTGATCAATGGGGAGGCTTTGCAGTTTGTAATAGGGGATTTCATTTGTCTCTTTCCAACAAGGAAACCCGGTATAAGGCCATCCTTCTTTTTGAGCGAGCGCGCTATTTCAAAAGCCGCGTAAGCAGCAGGCTGTCGATTCTTGTTAGGGATGGTTTCGGTACTGAATTTGTTACTGGCACCCGCTAATTTGATTGATTTGGTGTCGGTTTATCATTACGGTGGCTTTAACGAAGGAGGAGACATGTTTACGCTGGGAATTAGGGGCGTATTTACGTTGGTGTATACTTTGGACTACATAGTTATATCGTTCTCGTTGACGAGAAGCCTAGTTGAAAATAGCTTTACTACACCAATGATCCAAGAGAATTACTAGCCTCGTAAGTCCTTTGTTTTTTCAAATGTAGTAGTCGTAACTACCCAGTGTACTACCACAAGTACAAACTAAGTGTATTGCTTCGGTCCCAGACGCGACTTTTTCGAATTTGTCTAAATTCTTGCCCTTTGTTTTATTCAGTATGTGTATGGTTTTAGCGCATCCTTGATTTGTACTTGGTAAAGTACATTAGGCAGTTAAAATGTACATTAGTACTATCATTATTTTGTACTTGTACAAGTACGCGGGGACTTACGAGGCTAGTACACGAGGGTGGTACAAATTTCATCAGTCATTTCCTCTCGGGCGAGAACTTGTAACTTGTTTCAGAGAATTGCCTCATGAAGCTAAATAAACTACGGAAGACTAACACTGCTCAACACGGTAATGAAACCGCAGCTGTCGTTCACAGGTCCTCATGATACAACCCAGAATCATTTTACAAATTTTCAGCCGAGAGGAACTAGGGCACGAAAATCTGCTACTGTCTCACGGACTATAATTATTCAACTATGGATTTGAATCACAAATGTGCGGTGGCAAGTCCCTTTTGACAGTTTAATTAACCATAGCTTAGTCCACTAGTGGGACTCTAAACAAAATCAGAACGCAATCAATCTTGTAATGAAACGCTTCTATTTAAAACTAAACCTTATGCCGGCCAAGCCAAATTTCAAAATAACTATTTCACTTGTGAAACTCGACCTTTTCTCTCTAATTTCGCCATTTTTGAGAGAAAACAAAAATGAGTCTTATGAATAACATATTAAAGTCAAAATTGGGTTGTAGTAGGTTGGACATATTGTTGTGTATAATGTGGATAAGTCCGGAAACGACCGCTGTCAGTATTCAGTACAACGTGTCAATGGGTATCCGTTGATGAATTATCGGGCGGCCCAGTTCCTGAGGGATTACACGACGTTTGGTGACCCTCGTTTGATTATCATTTCGTTTACCGTTGTTGTTTTTAATTTTGGAAATTGGTATCGACATTTGTGTCGATTCTGTTTATAGTTGATTCGAGATACAAAATATTAGGTATGTGTAAAATTGTGAGGCTCTAAAACAAGTACAGTAAAACTAAAAATGGACGACCCACTAGCAGAAGACGTTCTTTTAATACGTAAATTTCTGTGCATTAGACTTTCTAATAATGAAAAATTTGGAAAAAATAATCAATGTAATTCTTTTCCAAATTGCTACTTTGGGGTTAGTTATGAGGATATTTAAGAATAATTTGAGGTATATTTAACAAAAAATGATTCAACGGTATCGTATCTATTTTTATTGAAAATGAGTGACTGAAATGGTCCAGGAATTATTAGACGAAATATTAATGTAAATTGCAATTTACAATACGCAATATATATAGAAATAATAGGCAGTGCAACGGAATCTCATAGTGAAATAAATTTTTGGTGTATCTACTATACTTTTGCCAATATCACAGTGTTAAGTTAAATAGCCGACCACCGCGCAGAGTTATACGCCTACCCTCAAGACGTCCGCCGATGACTACCGACGTAAAAAGCGCAAACAAACAATAAAACAAGGTAATACAAAAATGGCTTTAAGCTGCGAGGGATGTAATGCGACCATAAATAACATTGAGTTCCTGGTTTGTCTATCTTGTAAATCACATTACCACTTAGAATGTTGCAATGTAACTGTAGAACATTTTCGTGTTATGGAATCACAAGCCAAAATAACTTGGAAATGTACGCCTTGTACAACTAAACCTGACATTTCTGATGATAACGTAACATTGCGCCGAACTTTTCGTGCAATAATCCCCACAAATAATTCGTTCGATATACTGTCTAGCGTATCGATAGATGAGAGTGAAACAGACGAATCATCACGCTCGTTCGGCCACGAGTTAAATAGAAGCTGTCCGGAAAGACCGTGTACATCTGCTAAGACGGAAGAGATGGAAAAAACAATATTAGAACTACGGGAAAAATTAAAAATAGCTGATAATGAAATTAATAGTTTACTCTCCGAAAACTTTACGTTAAAAGATACGATTAAAAGTTATGAGAGCAAAGTAACTCACCTTAAAAGCATAAGTAAGTCTATACACACAACCAAAAAAGCTTCAATAAAACAAAAACAACGCCAAAGAAAATGCACAAACCGACAGAGCATCAACCAGAGCTATATTGACTTGAACACCCAGACCACCAGCCGAAACCAGTCTCCTCCAGTAATCTCCCAGAATCAGAGCCTACAGTCGTCACCGACAACTCAACCGTTACGTGTGAGCACTCCTGTTCTCTCTGAAAATACCAGTAACGTATCTACGAAACCTCATATATACATCTATGGTGACGAACTCGCACGCGGCCTATCAACGCGACTAATTTACTCCAGATGCGGCATAAACAGCGATCACTACAGCGTAAGTGCAACGGTCAAACCTTACGCGCCTAGTACAGAAATTTTGAATAATCTACATTCCATGTCTGAAAATATAACTAGTAAAGACATTATCGTATTGTCTGTCGGCAACCATGAAAAAAAAAATCCTTATCTGTTGTTATCCAATATACGGAACACCTTAGCCAGATTCAAGGAGAATAATGTATTAATATTAAATGTTTACAATAATCGAAACCAAAATAATAAATTAATTTATCATGAATTGCAAATGTTTGGGAAAAAATATACTAATTGTAAGATAATAGATTTATATCATAATTATAAAAGGAATTCGTCGTCTTCAATATCTTTTCTGAACTGGGTTAGTTTTAAGCTAAGCGAAGAAATTAACTTGTTAAAAAACCGTGTTTTTGTAAATAACGATGTACCTCTGAATAATGATAAGAACATAAATGTGGCCTGTTTGTCAGGTGATTTTTTTCGCCCCTACTAATCACAATGTGGTCCATAATCAGAGTGGAGGGCTATTGACATCGCCAACACCTAATAATTTAGACACTATGATCATCCTTCATCAAAACATTCAAGGATTATGTGGAAAACTTTAACTTTTGGAAATAGCTTTACAGGATTTAAAACGGAGTGGTAGGGACATTGATGTGTTGTGTCTAAGTGAGACGTTCGTCCATAAAGGATCATAAGGAAATATCATCTTTAGAAATTTTAAACTGGTTTCTAGCTATTGTCGCGATAAAGGAAGAGGTGGAACTTGCATCTTAATCAAAAAAATGTATGATACCAAATCCCTACCTTTTGTTGCTCAACTGGCCACAAAGTTTTATTTCGAATGTTGTGGTATTGAAATAATTGGCACGGGAATAATAGTTGTCAATATTTACAGAATTCCGGAGCAAACCAGTTCACATACAGGTGTTTTTCTCGATAAACTGGATAAATTATTGAATTATTTAACATTGAGATACAAATCTAAAAAAAATATTATTAGTGGCGATTGGAATATCAACTTACTAAAACACAATACAGCTGCTGCAAACCTCTCTAGTATACTGCTGAATTATAATTTTACCGCACATATAACAGTTCCCACACGGCAAAATGCATGTCTTGACCAAATCTCGAGCAATGTCAAATTGGCTAAACCTTGTGTACACCAAATAGGCCTTTCTGACCACGAAACAGCACAGTCCTTATCCCTACCAGTAAAGAAAATTACCGCCTTCACGACGTGGTTTGAACACAAGCGGGACTATTGCTTTGACAATGTTCAAAAGTTTTGCGAGTCCCTATCATCTCTCTCGTATGCTGACGTTCTACAATCAACAAACGTAACAGATGCATTTAAAAAAATTTATGACATAATACGTCTTTTTTATGATTTATGCTTTCCTATACTCAGAGTAAAAATTTATAACAAACCAAAACGTATTAATTGGCTCACAAAAGGATTAAGAAAATCATCTAGAGTTAAACGCAGTCTTTATTTGAAATACAGGCTTTCTAAGCATAATAAACAACTAAATAAACTTAATTTCATGAAATATAATAGCATATTAAAGCAATGTTTTCATAATGCGCAAAGAATTTGTAATAGTAATTTTATTAGAAATAGTGAGAATAAGTGTAAAGCAACTTGGCACACAATATCTTCTGCAGTAATAAATAAGGTGCATGAAAATGAAATTAATAAAATTAAATATAACGGTGACATTTGCTCTGATCCCTCTGACATATGTAATATTTTTAATAATTATTTTATAGATTTAGAACATAAACAAAATCTGCCTGTGGATAATTCATCTTATAAACGGAATTTGAGCAAGGATTATAATCCCCACACCATGTTTGTACAGCCAGTTGACGAAAATGAAATCTACAACATAATCATGTCTCTAAATAATTGTAAATCGAGTGGTTACGATGATATAACTACAAAAATATTAAAGCAATGTGCGCCGTACATAGCCCTACCACTTTCCCACGTCGTAAATGTATCTTTCTCTGATGGTATATTCCCTCAACAACTAAAGCACTGCATTGTCAAGCCCCTTTTCAAAAAAGGAGATAAGCTTAATATATATAATTATAGACCCATTACTTTGATTCCTATATTATCTAAAATATTTGAAAAGGCAATGTACAAAAAGATACAAAACTTTCTGGTAAAACATAACACACTCTGTTCTGAGCAATATGGCTTTCGAAATGGACGCTCAACCACACTTGCTTGTTTTGATCTTGTACGGACTGTAACCGAGAGTATCAATGCAAGAACTCCTGTACTGTCAGTATTTCTGGATATGTCAAAAGCGTTCGACTTTGTCAACCACAGTAAGCTACTTTACAAACTTGAAGTTTATGGGATTAGAGGGAAGGTGTTAAAATGGATAGAAAGTTACTTGGTCGATAGAATGCAATGTGTAGAAATTAAGTTAATATCAGCCAGTGATTCAAGTAAATCAGCATTGAAGCAAACTTTCAGATCGGAACTTAGAGCTTGTAGTCATGGAGTACCACAAGGAAGTATTCTGGGGCCCCTTCTATTCCTAATTTATGTGAATGACTTACCCAAAGCCACCGCACAGAAAAGTATAATGTTTGCTGACGACACAACACTCGTGGTAAAATGTGAAAAAAGGGATACTTTCCAATCAGATATTAATACAGCGCTAATGAACATTATAGAATGGATGAAATTAAATAATTTGAATATTAATATTAATAAGACTAAGTTCATACAATTTAAATCATATAATTCGAATCCAATACCAATCCAAATAGAATATAAAAATGACATTTTAGATGAAGTAAATTCAATAAAATTTCTAGGCATAACCATTGACGAACACCTCAATTGGAAAGATCAAATTGAACAAATTTGTAATAGATTAAACCGTTTTGTGTTCGCACTTAAGAGATTGAGAGTTACGGTATCCAAAGAAGCTGCACTAACAGCTTACCACGGATATGTGTCGTCAGTACTTGCTTACGGTCTAATTCTATGGGGTAACTCTATCGAGCTGGATAGAGTGTTTAAAATTCAGAAAAAGTGTATAAGGGCAATAAGTAATGTTAAGATGGATGAAAGCTGTATTCCACTTTTTAGAAAATTACATATATTACCATTGCCATGTTTGTACATTCGAGAGGTATGTGTCTTTGTTGACTCTCATCAAGAGTACTTCAGTAGACGAAGCGAAGTCATCCAGAGACAAACAAGACCACACATTATGTCTCTATTGTACAAGCCTCGCTGTCACAAAGACATGTATAAACGAAATATCTATAATATGAGCATTGTACTTTTTAATAAATTGCCGGATGATTTAAAAGCATTAACAGGCGACATATTTAAAAATAAATTGACCAAATGGCTACAAGAGAAATGTTTCTACAGTATTAAGGACTAAAAAAAAATCATCATAAAAATTTGACTCACGCATATATCTAATTTGTATTATTTTAAATTTTATTCTTCATACATAGATTATTTTCATTGAAATATTTGTACGCCTGCTTGCAGGCTGAATACATGAACTTTGTACACTATAGCTTAAGACCATATATACTGTATTCTTACAAATAAAATTTTTTGAATTTGAATTTGAATGTTATCATGTGATATAGTTTTAGAACTGGCTCAGAAAGTTTTTTCATTTGATACGACATACTATAGGTTTTAGAACATTTTTTCCCCATAAATAAACATGACGTCATATCTCCTCTCCTTTTTTTGGTGCTACGGGTCAAATTGGTTCATATGGCCTAAAGATCAGTTGTTCAGATGTTCATACTTTTAACACCATTTGCAGTTGTTTTTGGCGTGCTAGCGGTACTAGGTACATAGCTAGAAGGTTTAAATAGCGGACCCCGGGCATCCTTCAGGATGCAACTGTCCTGGAATAACCTAGCGTTATCCCAGTAAAGTTGTATCATCCTAGGATCATCGAACATTAGAATGTTTATTTTATTACATTTGTCCAAATAACTTATTACTTCGGCTCAGCTTTATTTGCTAGTATTTATTATATAAAATCATTTATTTATGTACAAAGAAAATATATACAAGAATACTTAAACAAAATAAAATAAAAACTAACTTTAATCTAAAACAGGCCCTTGAGGCATTGTACCGAGGATGCTGGCGGCATTTCCTCGCTGTATCTCAATGCTGATAGGTTGAGCGATGAAGCCACCAGCTCTTCGATCACCAGTTACGTCAACCAGACGCTTCGCAATTTCTGCAAATAACTTATATTATAAGAGTTAAAAACCGATTTATCATTATACATATACCCAAATAATTTACTTTCCACAAAAGTAATAATAAAGAAGGTAAACACTCAAGTTTCAACAGTCTTGGGTCACTTTACACATTCATCTCTAAAGCTACCAACTGAAAGAAAACTGCGGCATTTAATTAATTAAAGTACTAAGTAATGTAAACTAACGACAAAATAAATACATCCATGAAAAGCATTTTAATTATTCAGAATCATTATAGAATAAATTTTAAATAATAGAATATATTTTATTGCATAAATGTGTACAGAGATGGTATCAATATTGTAAAGATTTACAACAGTTTATCCGTATCGGACGTACATTATTTAACATTTCTTATTTATTCATTCATTATCATTCTTTTTTTTATACCACGTCTGATGGTAAGCGGTCACCACAGCCAATGGACGCCTACAACTCCAGAGAAGTCACATGCGGGATGTCGACCCTTTAAAAATGTATACACTCTCTTGAAGAACCCCGTTCTGTAGTCCCTCGGGAGAACCTGGACATGGAGCCCATTCCACAACCGGAGCGTACCGTACCGTTACTTAAACTAACCTACGATATGAAAAATTAAAAAGTTTTTTTTACGCTCGCAGCAAAATTGAATTGCATTTTGCTCACTTGTTTCAAGCAGGAAAAGTCGTTTTCACGCTCGCAGCAAAACCGCCATTTTCGAGCCACTGAGGTGAAAAAGATTTTTTTTCTTTACAGATGGCTTACGTGTATTTTTATTTCTTTTCTTAAGTAATATTAATAACAATTTATTTTAAAAAGTCTGAAATTGAAAATAAAAAACTAATTATATATATTTGAAAACAAAAATGCTAAAACATTATTACTCATAAGTCATAACTTGATACTAACTACCTCAAACACTGCATTGACTGATGCGCTATAATCTCATGGTGTTAAGATCCATTACTCGGAGGTCATAACTTTAGATAAAAATATCTCCGTGACAAATTTAAAAAAAAAATTGTACACCGGGTGCTAATGCAGATAGTCTAAAGAAGCGTCACTTTAAATATTTGCTCCAGTTAAGTCATACATTATTACGGCCTGCCTGATGGTAAACGATTTTTTTTAACACAACAACGGTGGCAAATAGCCTTTCGGCCTGCCTGATGGTAAGCAGACACCGTATCTTATGGACGCTTGCAACTCAAGAAGAAACAAAAACGAGTTGCCGACCCTTATTGAAGTTAGGATCCATTGTATTGACAGCTAGAGACTCATGCTCAACACAGCGCATGATCTTACTCAATACCAGGAACACAACACCAATTAAAGGAGAAAGTAGTGTTGTTATAATGGCTACGGTCTTCTGTAAGGTGAAGGTACTTCCCCAGCTGGGCTGCTCCTAATATGAGCGAGGTGACGTTTAGACATATCTTTAACTCAATTCTCAAAGAAATCCTGTTAGTAAAACTAATATCTAGCTAAAATAAACAAGTAACTACTATACTCCCACCTATGAATAACTTTCGCAGTGATTGTCTCACACAAGCGCACGCCACAACTTTCCCACAGCAGCACTGCTATTCACAACAAAATCCAATAACAGGCCACTGACAAACCAGAATAAGCCTGTCCTCTAACCACGCATTAATTGTAGCGAATATCAGGGCCAAGTAATTCTATAGGAGAGTGGTGAGGTGACTCGAGACAGGCTACGAATTGCATAGCAGATCGCACAGTATTGTCCCAACTTGGGCGCTAAGAACTTAACCAGTACCAACTTCTCGCTCAACTCTAAACATATTTAAAGCAGCAAGTCATTCGATACGCATCTGGCGGTAGTCGAAACTTGAAATACAACATGGCTTCTTTATTGCTTGTGATATTAGATGAAAGATGATTAAAATCTGGATCATATAGATACTGAGAAAACAGATATGTAACTTAAATAAGACTAAAGTAATTAAGGCCACGTCTTTCTTGGTTCTGCATTAAACAGTCTATCATTTTATATAAGTGTGGCATTGTGGCATTAATATAACTACCATCAAGTTTAAAAAAAAAACCGTATCCATTTGGCTGGAATCTTTTTAGAGCACCATTCGAAAAATACGAGTAATAATCATTCGTTGCAAATATGGTAGGTACTTACCTATTCAAAAGATGTTCTTAAAATCTAACCAGTACAAACATGGATCCTACTCGTAGTTACCAGCGCTATTTCACTAAGTATGTTCCGAACAGGAGCAGACACCGGGGTCGCAGTAAAATTACTTGCGGAACTCGTTTGTTGTGCTTGAGTTCCCAGTGCTAATCCACGAGGGGGCATTCAACCCTTTTTGTTGTAAATCTCGCTTACAGCCAAATCTTTGAACAGCTAATAGGTACTTTTAGTACGTTTCAACCACAGCGAATTCGTTGATTTAAGTATTAATTTTAAATTTAAAACATAAATTGGTTTTTATAATTTGTGCTTACAAGAAATCAACTCATTCCTAAATACAAAGCTTGCCGGAATTGAAGCCTGAACGACTATACATTTATTCTTATGAGTAAGTAGTGGAAAGGATCGAAAGAAGGCGACCAAGGAGGCGAGGGTAATTTAGACCAAATGATACATCTTCTGCTTATAAGCAAAAACGTATGTAAGTATCATAGCATATAGCGTGATCATGCCAGATTAGCAATTGGCAATGTACAAGTTGTTGAACATGCACAAAATCTCAGAAAAGTTCTCTGAAATTTACGGAAACTCACGAGAGTAGGAAAAGATTCCAACGAGTATTTTTATATAGAGTATTACTTCTATAACTAACTTAGGAAGGTAATTAAAACATTTGAGCTTTTGACATGATTTCAATGTTTGTAAAATTTAAATCGAGGAGCTTCCATAGAGAATATTTCGCAACTTTGGAAATTTCTCTCCGGTACATACCTATGCCAGATTTAGTATTTTAGTCAGGGCTTACCCTAAATGGACACATACTCGATTATACGCATATAGACTAACAATTAATAATTTTTTTTCGCTCGGTCAGCTACCAGAAATGGACTGCCATTGTAGCTCCAACATTCCACTGACGCTACTATTTTGAACTCCGCAGGCAGTTTACTTAAATCTCACGTCAAAATGTCAACCTGCCCGCAAACCAATATTTCAATTGTCATAAGTTCTGGAAAGCCAGACGGCTCAAATCCGGAAATAGGTTGTGCATTATCCAAAGGGTCTGCGCTCAGTTACGGATATAGCATGAAGTGTCAAAATCAATTTTCACGTTTACAGGCCGCTATTTTCAGTTTTGTCTGTACTGTCTCGAATAGTTCGAGAGCTGTTCCATACTCAGATAAATAAATTGAATTATATTTCAGGTCTTCCTGAATAAATATAGTTAGTTATTGATTAGTTTGGCATACTTAACTTGATACTCATTATCATTAATAGTAGAAAAATAATGACTATTTTTTGCATTCATGTCTTTCATAAACAAACGAAATACGATACTTTACTCCTTGAAAATACAGGTAGTTGCCAAAACTATCAATTTATTGAAAACCCGTGTATTTTCTTTTGCCTCGTAATACCGAGTTTCGTAATGGTATAATTGTGCATACTGTTATTTGTGATTCATTGTATTGGATTATACTTATTTTCGGTGTTGTTTTTAATTTTGTTATAGTCGTATTTATATATTCGGCCTAACAACAAATGCTTAAAAGTTCATAAGTCAATGTCTACGCGTGCTACACAACCCACGCTACTTCCAGGTTTCTTCTTGGTTCTTCGGAATTTCTTGTATTTGGAGTATGGATATGAATTATCCAGCTATTCCAAACAGTTAAATTCATTCGATAAGCCAACATACCCTTACAAAGCTCTCGGTCCAGATGCAGTCTATTCTAGGGCCAGACAGACGGGGCATCGTGACAACCTGCAGCGCTTTTAGCTGCAGTCGCGACACCGATCTGCACTTTGCCGTGTGAATGTTTAATAGCACAGGTTATTTCGGAGGCTAATTAGGCGGCTGATAGCTAGCGCCACTATCCAGGCTTACTTCCGAAAGAGCGTATCCTAGCAGGAAACGCAAGGATTATCCGACCTTCCGAAGATAAGAGGGTGTAGCGCTCGATTACTGTAGTAATTGACTTGCTGTGGATTTGGCGAGGCAACGTTTTAGTAGCTAGTTTTAGAACGTGGAGTCAATATCAATTTTGGGAGCCTATTTCTATAATCTTATCCGTCGATGTATCTGGCCATTAACGATTAAAACATCTTTAGCTTTCGTCCAAATGTGTTATGTTATTACTAATGATGTACTTAAGATTTCAAAACCACTGTTGTATTCAATGTAAGGTAAATGTCCCAGAGCTTGACACTGACCCCATTGGCACTTTTAATCTTATTTCATGATGACAAAGGTGATAGGCAATAGGTGTCATCTATTAGGATTTTTAGGGTTCCGTACCTCGAAAGGAAAAAACGGAACCCTTATAGGATCACTTTGTTGTCCGTCCGTCCGTCTGTCTGTCTGTCTGACAAGACCCTTTTTCTCAGGAACGCGGGGATGTATAAAGCTGGAATTTATATCAAATACTCAGGTCTACTATCCCTTGGAGCTGTGAAAAAATCAAACTTCTAAGCCAACGCAATCAAAAGACACAGCCGTTTATGCTGCAAATTTTCGACACTTGCAAGGGAATCAAAACCTACAGGGTACTTCCCGAGAACTCAGAATCTTGAAATTTGGTACGAAACAACGTCTTATAGCGCAGATAAAGGAAAAATTGCGAAAACTATGAATTTTTAGTTACATCATATAACAAATATATTTTTTACGGAACCCTCGGTGCGCGAGTTCGGCTCGCACTTAACCGGTATTTAAATTAAATTGGTAGATTATGCCAGTTTCCGTTTGAGCGTCCAAAAAGAAAATTTGGCCTCACTTCCTTTCGCACTCCTTACTATTTGGTCGTACTTATACTGACTTTTGTTCATCTGTTAATGAATCATAGTTAGTCCTGACTAACCCCTCTAAAGCTATTAAATCATACCCAAAACTCTGTTAGGATACGCAGGGCTCGTTCCGTACCTCAAAAGCAAAAAGATACCCTTATTCCTTATTCACGTGTGGCTGTCCGTCAGTCCGTCTGTTACAACCGATTTGCTTTAAAACTACTGAAACGATAGAATTGCAATTTGGCACAAACTATCAAAAAATTTCATGTCCATAATATTAAATTAAAACCGGCCAAGTGTCGGATTACGCACAAAGAAGGGTTCCGTGCCAACACCTGCTAGTCCACATTTAAACCACTCTAGGAAACTCACGGCACTTGAGTCCTTTTGTTTGGGCAAAACTGTTTTTCAACGATATCTCAAAAAATGGTAAACATCTCTTGTTGAAACCAAAAGTCGCTGAAAGTATTTACTTAATATGCACCATCTCAATGTTTTTCAGAATCTTAAACTTCAAAGTTTGGAAATTATATACAGTGAGGGGACCCAATTTTTACGACTTAGACAGCTAATCTATACTAATATTATAAAAAGGAAAGATTTGATTGTAAGTTTGCATTGAATAGCTACACTATTCTTGGGTGACATTGACATGGGCTATATTATATTTTCAAAAAATAAGGACTCTTACTAAAACTCCAATAATGTAATGTTGAAAAAAAATGTAACTAAAATATTCTTTACATCGCGTGCGCTAAGAAAACTATTGATGATAGAATAAATATTTGTTAATTATTTGTATGGGCCGGGGTGCTAGTATGTATAACTAATCTAAAGGTTTATTTAAATGGAAAAAAATATAGAAACCTCTATGTCGTTTTTAAAAGCCAATCCTTTTTTTACAATCCCTGGCATGTATGGAGTGCCTAATTTTACCTCGGATTCGTATTAGGAGACCTCTCGGAAGCTTAGATATCGATTTTGAACGAAATCGGGGCGGAAAAAACAAAATCTATGTGGCCGCCACTTTCACAAATTTTACATCGGATTCGTATTAAGAGACCTCTCGGATACTCAGATATCGATTTTGAACGCAATAGGGACGGAAATGATGAAAAGCAATAGGGCCGCCAGTTTATCCAAATTTTACCTCGGATTCGTATTAAGAATTCTCTCGGATGCTCAGATATCGATTTTGAACGAAATCGAGACGGCTTTGAAGAAAATTAATATGGCCGCCACTTTTTCCAAATTTTACCTCGGATTCGTATTTGGGGACCTCTCGGACACTCAGGTATCGATTTTGAACGAAATTGGGAAGAAGATGAAGAAAATCAATATGGCTGCGACTTTTTCCAAATTTTACCTCGGATTCGTATTAAGAGACATCTCGGACGCTCAGATTTCTATTTTAAACGAAATCGGGACGGAAATGAAGAAAATCAATATGGCCGCCACTTTTTCAAATTTTAACTCGGTGTCGTATTAGGGGGACCTCTTGGACGCTCTGATATCGATTTTGAACGAAATCGGGACGAAAATGACGAAAGGCAATATGGCCGCCAGTTTTTCCAAATTTTACCTCGGATTCGTATTGAGAATTCTCTCGGACGCTCAGATATCGATTTTGAACAAAATCGAGACGGAATTGAAGAAAATCAATATGGCTGCGAATTTTTCCATATTTTACCTCGGATTCGTATTAAGAGACATCTCGGACGCTCAGATTTATATTTTAAACGAAATCGGGACGGAAATGAAGAAAATCAATATGGCCGCCACTTTTTTCAAATTTTACCTCAGTGTTGTATTAGGGGGACCTCTCGGACGCTCAGATATCGATTTTGAATAAAATTGAGACGAAAATGACGAAAAGCAATATGGCCGCCACTTTTTCCATATTTTGCCTCGGATTCGTATTAAGAGACATCTCGGACGCTCAGATTTCTATTTTGAACGAAATCGGGACGAAAATGAAGAAAAGCAATATGGCCGCCAGTTTTTGCAATATTTACCTAGGAGTCGTATTAAGAGTCCTCTCGGACGCCTAAATATCGATTTTTGTCGAAATCGTATCGGACGGCACTGATTAATAAAACCACTTACTATACATTGATTCAAGAAAGGTCGTATATTCATAGGGAATTCACGGCACTTCATGCGCTTGCGCCTTTAGACCTTATAAGGAACCTACATGCCAAATTTGATATCTCTCGAATCAGCAGTTTGGGCTGTGCGTTGATGTCACTCACTCAGTCAGTCAGTTTCTTTTTGCAGTTTCGCACAAACTCTTAAAAATTTTCATGTTGCAGTATTAACTTTCAAAATCAATGCCATTTTCGAAATTAACGACCCAAAAAACCATAAAAACGACACCCATATTAATATTTAGACATTCCAACCCCCTCGCACCCCAACAGAGGGGATGGTATTTTACGTCCTCTACGTGGGATTTTAAAATCATTTTTGTTTTCGTAATCAGCGACCCGATAAACCATAGAAACAATACCCATATCGATTTTCAGAATTGTCACCACTTTTCGCCCTGTTAGGGGTTGATTTCTCAAAAAACCTGAAACACATATTTACTCATTTATCGTTAGAAATACTCCTGTGAAATTTCGAATAAAATAGTCCAACTAATCTTGATTCCCCATACAAACTTCGGACCCCCATTTCACCCCCACACCCGGGGTTGAATTTTGAAAAATCCTTTCTTAATGCACCTCTAGACCTTATATGGAACCTACATACTCAATTCTGAATCTCTAGAACCAGCAGTTTGGGCTGTGCGTTGATATGTCACTCACTCAGTCAGTCAGTTATTTCTTGCAATTTGGCACAAACTTTCAAAAGTTATCATGTCCACAATATTAAACTTCAAAATTGATGCCATTTTCGTAATTAACGTCCCAAAAAACCATAAAAACGACACCCATATTAATATTTAGACATTTCATCCCCCTCGCACCCCAACAGGGGGGATGGTATTTCACGTTCTCCACGTAGGATTTAAGATTCATTGTTGTTTTCGTTATTAGCGACCCGATAAACCATAAAAACAATACCCATGTCGATTTTCAGAATTTGTCACCACATTTCCCCCTTTTAGGGGTTGATTTTTCAGAAAACCTGAAACACGTGTTTACTCATTTATCGTTAGAAATACTTTTGTGAAGTTTCGAATAAAATAGTCCAGCCAATCTTGTTTCACCATACAAACTTCGGAGCCCCATTTCACCCCCTTAGGGGTTGAATTTTGAAAAATCCTTTCTTAGTGCACCCCTAGACCTTATAAGGAACCTACGTGCCAAATTTGGAATCTCTAGGACCAGCGGTTTGGGCTGTGCGTTGATATGTCAGTCAGTCAGTCAGTCAGTCAGTCAGTCAGTCAGTCAGTCAGTTTCTTCTTTTATATATTTAGATTAATAAACCTAATCTCATTTTATAATATGTTGAAGTGGATTTTTTTCATTTATTTCTCATATCAGCCTGAATTTATCCCTGTTATTCGTCGTTCATCTTCTTACGCAGCCGTCGCTAGCATATTTCACACTAAATAACGCCTTGCCGACATTATTTAGATAAAAAATATTACAATAATTTATGAAACGATATCTCTGATACGCTTTCACGCTCCAATTTGCTAGTGAAATAGTTTACTACAGTCGATACGGTATTTTTCGATAGCGACTGTCAAATTGGTGACTCATGGTACCCATCTACGGCAACCGCTACAAAACGTTAGTCGCTAGCGAATATTACGTTAGCGTCTGGCGGGCGCAGTGAACGCGCGGTTGACTCATGGTACGAGCACAATCTAAATCTACTCGTAACGCGTTTATTCGATATCGACTGTAGTAACGTAATGTATGTTTTCGATAGCATCTCATGGTAGCGGTACTGGTCATACACAGGGTTAAAAAAACAAATTGTTCATGTTCCGACATGTTCCCCAAAGTTTCGAAAGGCAAATTGCTGTAATTACCCTAATCAGCACACTCGTGCTGATTACAGCAATTTGCCGTTAATTGGCACCTAAAGTTCCCATAAACCATAACCTTAGGTACTGATTATTAGGGACTGACAGGAAGACAAACTTAAGCATAAAGGTAAAAAAGTAAAAGTTATTTATTCTTCAATATTGGCATATTATATGCACCTATGAAGTCAATAAACTATCACCGGTTCAGAAATTAAACCTCTGCCACGAGAAGAATCTGTGTATGTCCCACCAACAACATTTGAAGGAACAAGGAAAACGAAAGAAATATCCAATGGATAATATCCATCATAATCCCGTATATCAAAATCGACTTCGTAATTAAATAAATCGATTCAAAAATACGGCGGTCTTACGAAAAGTCCACCTTTTATGTATTCTTTGTCGTGAAGAAAAACTCTGTACAAAGTTTGGAAAAGTTTCAGCCAAGGGATATTTATTTAATGACCTTACTTTCAATCCATCGACATCGTTAAAGTACTTGAATAAACTCGAAATTCCGAAAGAGAATGTCTGTAAGATGAATGACGAAGTTCCGAGTGATACGCCTTAATATTTAATATCTAAGGTGCGGGAAACAGCGGAATAATGTCTGGGTAAAATTCTAATACAAAGGCAGAGTGTCGTTTTATGCAGGTATGTCTAGGTTAATAGCTTGTTTCTATAACTTCGCACGTCTGAGCAATATTTACTGTAATTTGTGCCTACAGAACTCAGACTTATATTGGTTCAAGGTTGGATCTTAGTTACAAAGACAGAGAGAAATGTCTTAACAGAGAAATATAAATGTTAATTGTATCTTCAATTAACAAAAAATATTTGGAAATCATGTGATATCTGTAACTTCGATCTTGTGATGATGCTTGCGGATAGGTAAGTAAATGAGCAAGAATATTTGTGGCTCGCTTATGAAAATATTTGCTAATAATACGTAGGGTCGTGCCTGAGGCGTTGATTAGAGTGAGCCTACTCACGAACTCTACGAAAATTATAATTTCCTATCAACTGCCTAGCATGATTTATACACAAAAATAGAATAACAAAACGATCGCTCACGACACGAACTTAACTTATGTCACACACTATACGAGTGTACATGCAAACAACCACATTTTCCGTGTAATCCGAGCAAAACTTCACAGATGCATCGGCAAAATACATATTTTCACTTCGCTGTTATCCAAAACGCAGTAAGTAAGCAAAAATTGATACTATAAATATATATTCAATTGTGCACTTTGTTACATAGGAATAAGAAGAAAACCGCATGCATGTTTATAGCATCGTATATGGGTTCCCTTACGTAGTTATAACCTTTTGCCATAAGACGGTGTTTCAGTCTGAAGTCATTGAATGTTTCCTGCAAGTTCCGAGTGAGTCTTATTTTCATCAGAATGTCGTACTTTGCCTTTAGCCACGTACAACTCCGCGGGCTTGATGCATTGTGTTTTTTTTTTACTTTCCTGACATTCCTTAGCAGGGACTCAGGATACTCAAAGAAATTAAAAACAATTTTTTTTTAGACTTGTGATGGTATTGAAATGAAGACAAAACCTACAGGATATGTTTTAATTAATATAAAATTGTACGTAATATTAGGAGATAAAATACGGAGACATTAAGAATGTCATAGTTTGCGACAAGATAGATTTACGTCAATTACATAGAAGATGCAACCACGGAGGTTGCTACTACATGCATGACTTAATAGTTTGCATATCAAGTCAGGTATAATATTAAAAGTATGTAGTTAGGTAGTTCGTAATTATTTAGTTTAAACCAGTCCCAACCTTATCGTTTTGGTTTGTATTAAAGTGAACTGCTCCAGATTCCTTAACGAGACAGAGAAAAGACAAATAACAATCTTAATCTGTGTATAACCTACCCACAAAACGAACTACATTCATTTGGTAGTTCCGTACGCCATTTCCACACTCGAACTTTCCAATCAAATAACAGCTTTTCGCTGCAAAACCGTAACGCAATGAAGCTGCCGATAACAAGGCTTTTGTGTAGGCTGGAGCGTCAATGCGCGCTCCAAGCTAAGATAATTAATTACAGCATAATGCCGGTGGTAACTGCGCCCCAGAGCGCTGTTGTACCCGTGTCATAATGCCATTACGAAACGACGTAACTCAATGGATTACTCGACTATAACACCACCTTTTATGCCACGCTTGACATTACCCTCGCGAATCTCCGGAGCCAGGTAATGCGTTTTTGAGATACGGTCAAAATATATCGCGTCCGTAAGGAAGGGTTTCGATATTGTGGAAGTTATTAATTATATTTAGGTAGGTATGCGGAATACCCTAGGCGCACACACACCCAGTTTAAAAATTGACATTCTATGCTTCGTTGCCTTCGTTGAATAGTCTGGTTATGTAAATTAGTTTTAATAGTTAACTATACCCAAAGCACAATTACAAGTTAGCTTGCCTTTTTTTTAACCGACTATAAAAAAGGAGGAGGTTCTCAATTCGACTGTATTTTTTTTGTTTGTGACCTCAGAACTTTCGATTGTGTGACCCGATTATGGTGATTCTTTTTTTTATTTGAAAGCTAGTGCTTCGCGCGTGGTTCCATTTCAAGTCTTAAATTTGCATTAAGTATGTGCACGATAATTGAACGAATAACTCGGTTGAAGACGGTTTCTTAGTTAAAATTTTATATTATTAATAAATGTTAAGACTACGCATGTTCTCAAAATTCAAACAAATTTAAGTCTAGGAATGGAAAATTAAACTCGTGTCGATCAATCAGCGCGAAATCTGACATGAGGTGATTGAGAGCCGCGCTTCAATAAGTCTGGCAAAAACTCCTGCCCCAGACTCGTACCATCGAGCACAGAAGCACAATGAATATTTAAATTAAAACCTATTTTAAGCTTCTCATCCGTCATTTGATGACGTTTTGTTACGGAGAACCTCTGAAATTATAAACGCTCAACAAATAAAATTATAAGAGAAAGGCAATCAATTATCCACGAGGGTAAGTATATTTTTAACGATTTATTATTAAAATAATCTTAATCCAATAGGTTAATCAAGGCTATTTATTAGTAATTATAATATAAATTACCATAAAATAAGACAGGACAAAAATAGTAACTATATTATTCTGATGAAATGTTTTAATCATTACAATAAAATAAGACAGAATAAAAACGGTAACAGTATTAATTCCGCAGACGATAATCATTATAATTATGAGTTATATTATCATTTTATTACTGGTTATGTTTTACTAATTACGCGTGTCGTATCTGTTAATCAACTTAATGTAAGGCTTTACAAATTCCTAAAACTTTTTATAAATTAATGTACCAAAGTGATAATTAATTCTTCAAATTCAAGTTTTTTTCGCGACTGTGCCACTTGGTAATTTGTCAAAGGCGATCAATCCCAAAATTAATAACGCCTTTAAAGGCGTTCTAAACGACGGCAGCTAAAATTTTATTTGAATAACTCAAATACGTTTAGGAGGAATTATACAGGTGACAAAAGGAAGGCTAAACAGGCACGTGCTCTATCAGCATCGGTGCGAAATTAACTGGCACCCAACCTCTACTACCCTGGTACTCATGTTAAGCTCCCGACTCGCTTAAGGATAACAAATATTACCTATCAATTTACTCGGTTGGAAATATTTAAGGCCACGATTGTACTTTACATAACAAACGAACGCTTGAATGTAATATCGTGGCAATGTTTCTAGATGCTACCTCGCAAAAAAGATTATTTGTAGGTACCTATTTTTATAAATTTAATGTTCTTTATTTCATGTTTTTTCCAGATCTTGTGTATAACTATATGTATGTATATATTGGTCAAATTTAAAGAAAGACCAATAGTTATGGTTTCTCATATACTTGCAAAATATTATTCACCTCTGCGTCATGAACATGGCGGTTTTGCTGCTTGAAACCAGTGAGCAAAATGCAATTTTGCGTTATATGTTCTCGCCGCTGAGGTGAAAAGTTGTATGTATTACACGAGAGCAAATATATTTGCAGCTCGTGTCCTTCAGTCCCTCGCTACGCTCAAGATTCTTATTTTGAAACACTCGCTACGCTCGCCCGCTTTGCTCACTTTTTGTACAAATAACTATTTTTGTCAAAATGACCTGATTTTGATATTATAGAAACACCTTCGCATGATTCACTAACTCGTGTGCATCTTTTTCAATTGCGCTTGGAAATTTAGTTATTATGATCGTGATAATGCCAGTAAAGGATCTTCGTATTACATTGCTGCTATGTTATTCACAAAACAAGCCAGAGGTGGGGTGCACGTCCAAGACCGATGACGGCACAGCCCACCCCTAATATATATTGACGCCGGGGCTCATAATAACAATACGTAATCGGGGGTTTAACGCATTGGTCCGCTCGAGTCATCACCAGACGTCCGTCTATTTGACATTGCACCTAATTCACATGCTTCTGACATTGACAGTCTGCGACGGGTGCAAGAAGAGACGAACGACCGAGACATTGGCGTGGTAGGGATTGACTCATCCGCATTGGTATTATTTTATCGATAATATTGTCTAGGTATATCATATCATGTTTTAGGTAGTACATGCGTAAGGTCTGCGGCATATTTTAGCTTCACGGTTTGTCGGAGTCAATTTTTACCCGACTTTGACGATAAAGCGTGACCATAAAATCTGCCATTGTGCTATCATGCTAGCTGGATAGGCGGTCTCACGTAGTTCTGCAGTCATCCTATAAGATAGACTAAGATCTATATCAGTAAAGTAAAAAGTATTGTCTCGGTCTATTATAAAGCTTGAAGAATGTTGCGCATATTGCTATGTAATTCGGGGTTAACAGCTTGAGATTTTTCAAATTAGTCGCATTTTGCAGCTGGATACTTCTTTGATTGTAAACTTGTATGAAAAAGCAGTTCAAAAATATGTGCGCTTCATGGTTCTTTTATTGCTTCATAGTTTAATATGTATTCCAATCGTTCTGAAGATATGACTTATTCATGGTCGTTTATGATCGTCATTATAAGGCCATTACATATTACACATCTTGCAGTTTGTCACAAAAACCGATAGAGTTGTAGGTTTAGTTAAAATGAGACAGCAATTCATTTCAGCCATTTCAGGCTGTCATGACAAATTGCATCGTTTGTATTGTGCTATGAGTAAGTATACTCAAATGACGCCCATGATTTCCTATGTAATTTATTTATAAACAATTCCCCAAACTTAAAGTATTGAAAATGACCACAGTCAATTCCGACTATACGAAGAAAAAACCGGACAAGTGCGTGTCGGATCACGCACAAAGAAGGGTTCCGTACCGACACCTAATCTACATTTAAAAGCACAATACAATATATTGAATCAAAGAAGGTTGTATTTTCATAGGAAATTCTCGGCACTTAAGCCCTTTTGTTTGAGTAAGACATTTTTTCAGCAAAAACTCAAAACAGTTAGATCTATCTTGTTCAAACCAAAAATTGTTGAAAGTAGTTATTAATGTACATCATCTTGATTTTTTTCTGAATTTTAAACTTCATTGCTTGGAAATTATCCAGCCAGCTAATATCTCACCAACAACGGTAGAAATGGATTTTTTTAGCATCCTCTGGAATTTTTGAAGACCTGTCTATACGTAATGCTTGGCAAGCACATAATAATAATAATATAATAATATAAGCCTTTTATTCAATCAATTGTTTACAAATTTTTTTTTCTTATGATTTATATTCTATTGACAGCATCGGCTCTGTCTGTTTGCCTTTTGGCAAAGGCCTCCTCCATCCCTTTCCATCTATCTTTGTGTCTCGCTAGCCTTGTCTATTGTCTACCCGCCACTTTTATTATTTCGTCGTCCCATCTTATTTTTTGTCTACCTGTTTTCCTTGTTTTGTCTCTGGGGTACCACCATATTATTCTTTTGCTCCACTTCTCTTTATTCCTTATTATGTGTCCTGTCCATCGCCATTTGAGTGTTTTCACCTTAACAGCTACATCTTCCACTCCAGTTTTACGTCTTATTGTTTCGATTCGGATTTTTTCTTTCCGTTTCACACCAATCATACTTCTTTCCATTGACCTTTGGCATACTTGTAATTTGTTCAGGTTGCTATTTGTTAATGCCCAAGTTTGGCTGCCATAGGTTAACACGGGCAACACACATGCATTAAATAGCTTTTTCTTTGTGGAAAGCCTTGTTTCCTTGTTTTTCATGACTTCCTTCAGTGACCAGTACCTTTTCCAAGCATTGGTTGTTCGCCTGTCGATCTCTTTTCCATTTGATTGTTCATGGATATTGTTTGTCCTAAGTATATAATAAATAAATAATAAATATTAGGGAACATTTTTTACACAAATCGAACTAGTCCCACAGTAAGCTCAATAAGGCTTGTGTTATGGGTACTAGACGACGATATATTTAATAGATATATACTTAAATATATAGAAAACATCCAAGTCTCAGGAACAAATGTCTCTGCTCACCACAGAAACAAATTCCCTTACCGGGAATCGAACCCGGGACCTCTAGCTTCGGAGGCAATGACACTACCAACTAGTCTAAAGAGGCCGACGTATATGTACTCATCTACATACTCAACAATTCCCTGATTGACTTCTATTGGTATCTTCTTGGAATTAGTCATTGTTTTCGTTTTTTTCCATATTTATTCGCAAACCCATTACTTCACTCTCGTTAACTAGTTCTTGTAGCATATTTTGTAGAGCATGGGCTGTGTTCGAGATTAAGACTAGGTCATCTGCGAAACGTAGATGAGTAAGTATGGTGCCATCTATTTTAAATCCGTAATTAGGGTTCCTTTCCGAGTTAATGTTTCTAAATATTGCCTCAAGTACTGCAGAGAAGATCTTTGGCGAAAGTGGGTCTCCTTGTCTTACTCCTTTGTTTATTTTGATTGTTTCTCCCTTACTTTCTAGCATGCACATGTGCATTGAAAAAAAAATTATGACCCTACTGTTAAATACATGGGGTGCCCCCCAGTTTAAATATTTTTTCGTAATTTCACATCACATTTCTATATCGGTTCATAGAATACACCTTCCTACCAAATTTCGTAATTGTAGTGCTCATATAATAATAATAAATTGTGTTGCTGTCTCTGCGTGCGTCCCATGATACGGGCAGGGACAGCATCCGCTCGGTGTACCCCTTGCATTTCATTAAATTGTCAAAAGTGCCTCTTCGTGTTGGCTATGTGGTACTCGGTTGTTACTTGGTACCTCGGTACTTCGGCTCCGCGCACGCCTTCCAAAGGTCCAGGACACCATTTTTTATTTCAGGCATTGCCCATAAAGTGTTAATAATTATTACAAAAGTCTTACAAAACTACTGTTAGTTAGTACAGAACACAAACACAATAATCTAAAAACCGGATGAGCATTCAAGTTAAATCAAAATATATAACATATGTATAGTCCCTGACTAAATCGGCTGTGACATATACGGACGGACGGACAGACATGACGAATCTATAAGGGTTCCGATTTTGCCATTTTGGCTACGGAACCCTAAAAATCAGACGTGTATTACCGCTCTTTGTAAATTGAGTATAGATTTGTTATTACATTTTCTCTAATTCATACGGAATGATTAGAAGTGAAAATTAAGACTTAAGTAATATTTACTCATACATAATTCATGGTTGGATCTCCGTTACAACCCGCTGCCTTTTCTGACTCGACTTGCTACTTACTAAACCTCTTTACAAGAAAATCAACTCATCAATTGTCAATTTTGACAGCAAATGCCTAAACCGGTATCATAGATGTACAAAATACTAAATAAAAGGAGAGACTACTGTAGTAGCGGGCCGAAGGAAATTTATTTACTATTTTGATCAAAATTTACGTATATAACTTGAGAGATATATTACAAATAAAATTGGACTATGTATTAAATAAACCACAAGATTGTTGATAGTACCTACTCATTGGAATAAAACTTATGTTATGGAGGTCTTCAATCAACAAAGTGAAAGAACAATTTTTTAACATGATGCCGACGGCCGCTTTCTATCATCGCACTGCTCGCCGTCGGCAGGGCATTCATCTTCACACCTTAGAACCTAAACGGTCGCTTATGGTACGGTCTCAGAGGAACTCCCTCCCTCGGACGCTCTGGTTGTGGAATGAGCTCCCTGCCGAGGTTCTCCCGAGTAACCACAGTATGGGATTCTTCAAGAAAGGAGTTTATACATGTTTAAAGGGTCGGCAACGCGCATGTGACACCCCTGGAGTTGCAGGTGTCCATAGGCTGCGGTGACTGCTTACCATCAGGCCGTACGCTGGTTTGCCACCGACGTGGTATAAAAAGAAATAAAACAATCTTTAACTTAAAAGTTGTTAATCACAAGTTAAGGAATTATATAGGTCGATTCACAAGAGCTGGCGCGAAAAATGTATGTAACTGTCATTAATTTCATAGACATTCCGCGCCAGCTCTTGTGAATCGACCTATATATACATCTTGAATGAAACCAAATTTTTAAATACTCAGAAGTACAAATAGGTAAAGGTCCAAATTGTTAGAGAAAAAATATACGAGCGCTGGAAAGGGCCCTGAAATCCTGTAGGTCGGGGCGTATAAGATTATACTGTATTTTACTGATAGTCAAACCAGCAACTTTTTACGAAGCGTCAAAAACGCTCGCTTAGTATTGTTTGTAAGCAAATTTACCTAATGACGTCACAATTTTCTAAGGTCAAACTGCGCCCTAATTTGAAATATTATTAAAATTGTATACAGAAAGCTCCCGTGAGTTTCAAACATATTAAAATATGATGAAACGGGTCATTCACGTTGTTAAGGTCAACTATCGCTCGACATGTTTCAGACCGGTTCGCAGACCTTAATCGTGAGATTCATGAGTACTTATCGCAGCGGCAGTCATTTTACCCCCTCCTTTACCCTTTTAATGCCAAAAGAAACGCCGCCGCTATAAGTACTCATGATTAGGGACCGTTGACCTCGATGACAGAATTAGTGATCAAAAATGTAAACACGCAACTTTCAAAACAGAAATAGCTTTCAAGATCTATGCAGGTTTCCTCTCGATGTTTTCCTTCACCCGATGGTAAATATCAAATTAAACTCCGTATTACTTAAGTTCCAAAAAACTCATTAATACGAGGCAGGTTTCGAACCCACGACCGCCACTTGAGAGCAGCATTGATAACTTCAAGCACTAGCACTACATCTGTGAATAATTTAAAAACAGTCTTGTGACTTTAGACATAAAGTTTAATTTTAACTGTCAAGGTTTTAAAAGATAGCGGTCTCGTATAGTTCTATACAATGTCTTTGATGAGAATATTTTCCGGGCTTACACAGCGCTCGGTCGCATCGCATAGCAACGATAGGCAAATTATAATGAATAAATGATTTTTATTTTTATTTTATTTGATTTTATATAATTTTAATTCTATGCTCTTAATTTTCTGTAATTTTGTACATGATATAATGGTAATCATATACGGCCACAAGCGCGCAGCATATGCACTAACAAACACGACCTGCAAAGGAAGATACGAAGCATGCAGCAAGCCGGGTCTAATGCTGCAGCTGTCATGATGGAGTAACGGCTTCCGATCACCGAGAAACCGAGAACTGAATGAAAAATTAAAACAACTGGCAGCAGTGATAAGATGTCGTATATGACTGATCGAGAACATACAACGCAAAAGAACAAACATAAAAATTATCGATATCCTGCATTGTCATACTTGTCGATTATATTTTAGAGAAATGGGCGACCTGTACTATAATTAAAGAGTACCTGTACTATACATAATTACTTATAATAACTTGCATTTTATTTACATACATTCTCTTACTTACTCATAAGCTACAGGAGATCTAGTACCCAGGGCCCACATAAGGGCCACAGGTGATGTTGGAGCCATCACGGTCAGGGGAAGATATAATAATATGTGTATATAAGTGCGTATGTCTAAAATTGTTTATATAACAATTATACATATAACGGGAACAATAGTTACTAACATACAAGCCTGTTTTTATTCAAAAATTTAAAAGCGAGACAAATATATAGGGTGCTGGGAGCCTGACGCTTAAGTCTTCATAAATGAAGGAAGGCGACGAAACTAGGAGAGGGTTTGATGCTCTGATTCTTGTCTGGTGCAAAGGTTATCCATCGCCATCCAACTGATCCAAAGTGGTAACGCAGCAAGTGTGATGGGTACCTTTTCGCCCAGTACAACACAGGGGTTTTCTTGTTTGACTAGGCTATCTTTTTGTGTTGGTGTTTTTATAATGTATTAATAAAAAATAAAATAAAATATTCTTAATTTTATTCTAAAATATAATACCTACAACAAATGCTATCCTATGAAGAAAGAGTAAATAATGAATAAGCATTGAAAGGGTCCTTATACTGTCATTAACTTCTGGTTCTTCATTTTACTAATTTACTAAGCCGGAATATATTTATCATTATGAATGGTTGAAATATTTTTCCTTGTACTGCTTACAGCTGTATTTGTTGCATTTTGCAGCTTACATTGCATGATCACCAAGTAGAATTTCTCCATAATCCTGCAATAAAAAAACACTTAACATGCTTTCGGCAACTAGTACTTGGTACTTAAATCATCGGCAAACCTCTCCCAGCTAACATGAAATAAATATTTAGGTAGATGGACATTAGATTCATCAAAGTGTTAGGCACATTTTCTTTCCAATTTACATGTTAATTTTCATAAACACTCGGCAAAACAAATTTACATAATAGGTTACCTGTCCGTCACATCACTGGAATTTACAATAGAAGACATCTATTCTATGTGGAGAACCAAAGGCATGGTTAAATAATGATCCCCAACAAAAGGAAATTAATTTTTCAGACTGAAATACTGATTTCTTGTTACATTATAGATGTCTATTTTAAACATCTTAGCACATGAAATATACTACTGACACCAAATGTCAACTGCCTTAGCAACGACCATAGCAACTACGCCCGCGACGGCCACCCACCATAGCAACTACACCTACATTGCTAGAGGTGTAAGGTGGGGACAACGTTTTTGACATTAACGTGTCGTGGCGTGCGTCCCCACCTTTTCAAAAATACTTTGGGAATACGTGTAACTGTCAAACCATCTCACCTCTAGTGATGTTCTAGTTATCGACGTACTAATCGATGGATTTATGCATTAAAACTATCCTGATTCAAGTAATATAAACCGCTTATTGATTAAAAAAACACTACAAATGAAAGAGAAAATGATTTTTACAAAATTTGTGTATGAAATATCAAGTGCAAAGCCTACATTTTATCAAATTAAAACCATGTTACGTATATAGGAGTTAGACTGTACTGGCTGACATATGACAGATGGAGCGAGCGTTTAAGGTGGGGCGAGCGTTGAGGTGATAACTAGAGGTGGAGACGTACGTCTTTACGCCACAAGCCAATACTTTTACAAGAATACCACTTCTGGTAGGCTCTGTCCGTTTTAGTTTTGTGAAAATTTTATGGTTAGATTATTTCGTAGAGAGCAGCTAAGTGGAATTTTAGTCTCCTAAAAATTAAAACTTTTTACATGCCGTGTAGTGTATAGTGTTACGTGGATCTTAATTGAACTAGCAAAATGTCCGCATAAAATGTTTTTCATCATGTAACCTGGGGTGAACTAAAAGTTAATCAACTTAGTTCATAGCCGTTTATAAAATGTGGTTAACGAACTAGCGACCTCGTGGGCGGTCACTAACTCCGGTAAATAGCTCCATTTTTATTCAGCTCTAGTACAAACTACTATAAAGTAGGTAAGCGTATGAAAAATAATTCTAATATTACTTCTAATTAGGTACTGTGGCTAGAATATTCATCGTATACAAAGAAAGGGAAATAAATTACGAATAAATAATAGAGGAATACTTTATTGACTATTGTACATTGCCCTACTGCTTTCCATTTATCATATCCTTATCATGGCCGTTGTCAAAACTAATACACTCTAATCCTGTTTTCACTATCTATAAAACCTAATATAATATACAGGGTGTAATAAGTGTAGCCAGGCGATTATTCCGTAAATATAACAGATATAAGAAAACTTCAAACTGATATCGAACGTCCGTTACCCAATGAGTAAAATTACATTAATATATTTTTTTTATCATAAAAGTAGTAATATGAAAAATATTAAGTTTAAACGCTCCCATACATTTATAAAGCTAGTACGCCGTTCGTTGAAAGACTAGTTTATACGGTCTAGTCATTTCACCGTTACAAATGATATGTCAGATTTATTATTTCATAAACGGTAGTTGTATTATTTTAATCGTGCAAATAACGAATCTCAAGCAGCTTTATCTCTTATGACACCGACGTTCTTTCATGGGTGAGTTGTCGTACTAACCGTATGGGAGCGTTTAAATTTAATATTTTTAATATTACTACTTTTATTAAAATAAAATTATTAATGTTATTTCACTCATTGGGTAACGCACTTTCGATGTCAATTTCAAGTTTTCTAATATCTGTTATATTTACGGAATTATCGCCTGGCTACACTTAACCCATTGAGTGCCGAAGATAAACTTCAAATTGAAATCGGTGGCCACCATATAAATGGTCTTGTACTACGCATTATTGCGTAGCTGGCATCAATTAGAAACAATGCCTCATGGATGCCAATATACACAATACTACTTATCCGTAATATTGCGTAGTTTGGCACCAACTATTAAATGATGCTACGTGATATTGCGTAGGTTGGTGCCACATTATTATATTTTCCTTCCTGCTTGCTCCTGCATTGCTAATTGATGACCTCCCCGCCCCCCTATGCTACCTCTTTTACCTATAATGTCTATTATTGCATCAGTTTAGTATCGCACTACCCGCGCATTGAGATTGACACTAAAATAGATTATATGTACATATTTCGCGATGCCGCGCGGGCGCAGTGCAACGCATCGTATTCTACGCGGGCGCCATTCTTCACAACCTTCACGTGAATTTCAATGCCAAGTTCAACTCAAAGCCAAGTTGCTACAGCTTTAGAAGATGAATGTTCAGACAACGGGGATTTTTCTTCGGGATCAGATGACGACTACGTTCCTGCGCGTGGCGAAGACTAGTCTGAATCGGAAAGTAGTGATTCATCATGTTTCTCTGAAGAAGAAGCGCCACAGTCACCATCAGACATGCTCGAAGGACCTTTTCACGATCCAGAATATCAATAGGCTACTTGTTCAGCAAGGCCCCAGCAATTCGCATTTACCGGGGAACCCGGTATAAAGAGGATATTTTCATCTACGCCGCCTACTATATCTTATGCACTCACCACCTGTCCAACCACAAGAAGACCAAGAGAACCAACAACTGCCTTTAGGATTACCTTCGCTGTCACTAGAAGGGCCCTCTGAAACGCCTCGACCGTCTGCTACTGTTGCGAGTCGCCCATCGGATAATGAAGGTGCGCGGGTTCCAATGCAAAATTTCCATTATTTCCTCGTATTGCTGCCGCCTACTGCCAAGAAAGCTGTTCCAGCCAAACCTTGGCGTGTTTGCACAAAAAACAAGAAGCGCAAAGAATCATCTTTCGTCTGTGGCACTTGCCTGGAAAGGCCTGCTTTATGCGTAGTAGATTGCTTCAAAATTTACCATACAGATCCTCGTTTTGCATAGTTAGTTTCAAAGTTTTTTAGACGATTTGTATTTTTTTAGTTAGGAACACGTTTTTTTTATGTATGTTTGGAAGACATATTAATTATTTTTGTTAATTATTTTTATTTCATTGGTTAATAATTGAATGGATCTCATTAGAAAATTACAATTTTTTGGTAAAATTGTGGTTTGAGAGACTTAATAACAATAAAGTAACTTGTTTTCTATATGTTATTTTATTTTAGAGGCCAAAGAACAATAGTTATTTGTTATACAAGGGTGCAAAGTTGTATTTTACCCGCGAGTGTGGAATTGAAACACGAGCCAGCGAAAGGATTCTATAGTTGAACCACGAGCGAAGCGAGTGGTTCTAAAATAGAATCCTGAGCGTAGCGAGTGTTTCAACACACGAGAAGTAAAATACAACTTTGCACCCGTGTGTAACACAAAACTTTTCTCCTCACTATAGCGAGAAAAGTGCAACATGCAAAAAAACACAGTTCCACAGGCATGATTTTCACTGGAATCACTAATTTTTTTACGATATTATAACAGAAAACTCTGAACGTTGTGTATAATATTTACGTGATTCGGAGTCGGTGACAAGCTGACAAGTTGTGTATATTTTAGTTGACATTGACAATGATGACATTTCTGACGATGCGTTTTGAAATTGCATCGACTCAACTTGTGCGTTTACAATTATACTCAATATCATTATAAAAAAATGTTACTTATAGAATTTTAAGGTTTACGACTTAAATCATTAAATAAAGCTAAAATTGGTATTTTTTATTAAATTCTCAAACCATTTATTTAATGATAATTGATATCAAACGAACCATTATTATGAGCGTTTTACGTTTTGTTATCTGTCAAAAGCTACTCAAACACACTCCAAGGTCAAATTACTTTCCCCACTTGTGGATAAAATGCGTTTTTACCCGCTTGTTTCAAAGGATAAAAGACTGCTTTCCGAGCTAGTGAGGGGAAAAATAATGTCCAACACAAGGTACCGAATAACACAAATTGCAATTTAAAACATGTAGAAGTTCTACGTAATATTTCGTAGTTGGCTTCGGTCATTATTTACCACCTACGCAATATTGCGTATTGGCACTCAATGGGTTAACTATTACACCCTGTATACTCCAAATAAATAAGTTTTAATCGGAAGCATTGTCGTTTGTCATACTTTTTATAGAGTTATTGTAGTTTGGACACAAATTGAGTGTCTCCAATGTTTATTCGATATTACATTTGAAGAATATGTTTTTGCATTACATTAACACTAAGGCTCTGGGTTGCACCAAACCGTCTGTAATCGTAAGCTGTGTTCGTTAAAACTTGAAAATATGGAAAGTTTGACAAGTTTCTGTGGGATGACAGCTCCCGGTGCCATATTTAACGTTGATCAGCCTGTGACCGTAAGTCGGTACAACCCGGCCTAAAACGTGCTTGCACTCATTCATCCCCTTGTGAGATTCGAATCGAAAATCAGCTTGACTTGCTAACTAGACCTTAATTGATCGAGTACTTGCTGGCACATTACTCGCAAGTTCCTAGGAAATTCGTGGATCGACCAATATGTTACACAGATTACGATTTACTCGTGCTTTGAGAAACTCAGTTTCTCATAAGGTGATCTGAGGCGTTGCAGGTCACACATTTTGTTCCTAAGATTTTTTTAACTTCCCATTGACCTATGAATTTGAGGTGATGATATTTATTATTACGTATACTTTACCAACAAATACCAATATATTGATAAATCACATTATTTTTTATTTGTACGGAACCCTCGGTACGCGAGTCCGACTCCGCACTTGGCCGGTGTTTTTTACATAGTTGCATCGAGTGACGTCAACGGGCGGCAGTATTACAACACAACACTTACGAATTGTATTCTTGGAAACCATATTGAGAACCCTTTCACGAAAACACTATACTCTAAGAATCTAGCAGTTTTCCTGCGCACAGTCGAAAATATCCCTTAACAAATTAAATCCTAAAGAAAATCTTGTTTTTGTGTCGAATTCTGTTGCTACACATACAACTTTTAAATGTATTTTACGATGCCATTAATATTTCAACAATAATGAGAAATTCCTTGTGCACTCAAGTTTTTGATGAAAAATATTGTATACTGTAAGGACGACTTATTGGTATAAAATATATATATTTTTTATGCCGCAATGCAAATAAAAATGTAATCAAAATAAGATATAACAAATTGATATCTCCATGCGATATGACCAAATTCAACGCTCCGAACGAGTTTCTTAATAGCTTTTCTGAAATCAAATAAAAATAACACGCAGGTACGAAGACAAAAAAACATTAAAATAAACCTTGAAGGAGACCAAACATTCATAATGTTAGAATTATTTTGCGTAGTCGCCACTTTTTAGGGATAAAATTGCCTACTTTTTACTCGTTTTTAAGTTTATTCTGATTTTATTTTCTTATATTTTTTGATGATAAATACTTATTGCTTCGCACCTTGGCCGTACCATGCGAGCGCCGGGAGCAGCGGCTGAGCTGATGGTAGTGCGTAAGCGGTGCTCGCTGGCTACTGGTTTGTGCCACTTGCGGTCGAGACTTCGGGGTGTTTGTTGGTGCTCTGAGGCCTAAACCTTTTTTGCAGAGGTGAGGCGCTGGAGGGGGAGGGGTCCCGGGTCATTCCTGTTGCAAAGGCTGGCGGTTACTGTTCAACGGGGCAATGCTGCCAGCGTAATTGCTTTTCGCCGGGTGGAGCCCGGGATGGGTTGCTGGATGAGGTTAGGTATTAGTGCCTAATTTAATATTATTTTATTACAATATAACTATTTTTTTTTTCTCTTTATAAGTAGTATTATAGTGTGATATAAAAGCATTACCTATGTCATTCATTCTAAAAAATAAACCTTTAAAAACCTTAAATATTCAAAGCCACTTTGACTTAGACGATTCAAACGATTCTGATTATTTATTGGTAAATGGGACTTACTTGCGTACAACTAAATTTTATTCACATTTTTGAGGTATGCCTGACGTTTCAATATTATCACAACTACTGATGTGCCTGCGGAAACTTTCCAAAATTGCGAAATGCTTCGGAAATTTGAAGTAGGAAAAATTCGGAAGCTTTCTTACATTTTTGTATAGGAATTGAAACATTTCATTTTTAAATTTAAATTTCCTATATTTTTTGTGAAACTTTCATGAAATTACCGAGAATTTAAAGAATTTTATGAGAACTTTCCGCAATTTGCACATCTGCGCAACATTCGTGGTCACAAACTGTACACTAGGGTTGTCACTCGCCCGACACACAACAGGTCCATTGAGATAATGGACGATGTATTTTGATGCTTGCACTCACTAATAACTGGATTCCGCGAAGACGAAAACTTAAAACCTCTTCCCGGTTACAATAAAATATAGTTTTTTTTTCTTTTATTTCAACGGCTGCACGTACTTTTCTACGGACGGAATTTTCGGTCATAACATTAACACAATCGGAATAACATTTTAATTTCACGCGATCCCGAAGTCCCGTTTGCCAATAATAGTTTTTAAAAACCGTGGAAGTATAAATCAAACTATTATGCCTAAGAAAAATACGAAAAGAGAGGTAAACCTACAAAAATTCTAAATAAATGTTGCCTAACCGTGTGATCATTGTCGAAGGGTTAATAAGCTGGTCCCTAGAAAATTGTGACTGTCATTAATGATAATAAAAAAAACATCATTAATGTATATTTAATCAAGCGGAGTGCAGACACAATGAAGTGTTCTAGTGATATGCCAGCTGACAGGCCTGTAGGGAAATCAGCGGCGACATGCGAGCGAGCCTAATTCAACAAGCCTAAAGCTAGCTGGCTACATACAAGTGGCCATTGCGCGCGTTCTATTGCGTTTTAAACAGATAACTCCCGTGAAAGATATACAACAGACAATACAATAACAACGCTCACCACTTTACCGAATGGTTGAGTATTGTAATAGATACTTCTTATCTGTAGATATCATGTCGTGTGTTGTGTACCTACCTTACATGTATATGTAAAGTACCTTCGCGTGTATAAGTATGTGTATATTTCGTAAAGATTTTAAACCTTATTACCAGGATGCGTCCAAACGTATACGCATATTTGTGCCGTGCAAGCTCAAGTGTAAAAAAATATCGCAATTAGTTGCACTCTCTAGCTTTCCTACCTCAATTTCAACTTTAATAAGACTTAAACTAACATATATTGATTTAAACTTGCACGATTTTTACACATTATTATTGGTAAACGGGACTTAATCGCGTACAAAAATTAATCACCTGAGGTGTGCCAGACGTTTCGGATGTACCGCAACATCCGTGGTCACGAGCTGACTGGCTTCAGCGGGTATCAACATCTTCTAGCCGCACGGGTTTTCCGTACTACCCACACTTGGTCTTTATTATTCACATTTACACAAGGGTTGTCACTTGCCCAACACACAACACTAACAACATCCGTTAATGTAATTGAAGAAGTATTTTGACGCTTGCACTTACTAATAACTGGATTCCACGAAGATGAAATCTTAAAATCCTCATTCCGGTTAAAATTACGATGTTTTTTGTTTCAACGGCTTCATGTACCTTTCTACTGTAAAAATGACGTTCTGTAGAAAGGACTTCCGGTTTATGAAGCTCAATCCAGTGGTTTGGTCCTGACTCTAGTAAATGCTCGGCTATGGCAGACTTATTAACCTGACGATTCCTGACAGCTGTGATGTGCTCCTTGACCCTTTCTGCAATGGTTCGCTTAGTCTCACCAATGTAGGAACTCCCACAACTGCAGTCGATCTTGTAAACGTCTGGTGATTGATAGGGGATAACATCCTTTGGCGATCTTAAATGCCCCGCAACCTTGGATAACGGTACGTATACGGTTTTAATCGAGTACTTTTCTAGTACTGTACCGATTTTGTCAGTAACCCCTTTAACATAGGGCATGTATGCCGGTTGCCTCGGAACATCAGAATATTTTCCTCTAGGCTCCCGTCTGGGTAGCCGTTTGTCTACTTTGTACCCATTCCTCCTAAGGACCTCTTCAATATGTGCCTTCTCACTCTCTAAAAATTCAGGGTCACAAAGGTCCTGAGCTCTGTTACGCAGAGAGTTAATCACAGACTGCAGGTGGCGGGGATGATGGTGAGACAGAGCGTTTAGATACCTGTCCGTGTGTGTCGGTTTTCTGTAGAAGTGCGTCAAAGATCCGTCACTTCGACCAATCACCTTGACGTCCAGAAAAGGCAAACTGCGTTCTGATTCCAATTCATACGTAAATTTAATCTTCGCGTGAATGGAATTGAAATGTTGGAGTAGTTCCTCCACTTCCTGCTTTCCACCTTTCATTATGCAAAAAATATCATCCACATATCGCTTCCACAACTTCACTGCCCATGATTGCAGATCTATAGTGGCTTCGAAATGTTCCATCCAGATATTTGCCATAACCGGTGCCACCGGACTACCCATAGCAACGCCATCAATCTGGAGGTAATGCTTTCCACGATACAAAAAGTAGCTACCCTCCAAGCAGTTTCTCAGCAACACCATGATGGACTCCGGCATCCCATTCGCAGACAGCCTTCCTCTGACGACCTCGAGACATTCATCAACGGGAACATTGGTGAACAGCGATGCAACATCAAAACTCACTATTATATCTTCTGGTTCAAACGTTACGTCCTTGAGAATGTCCACAAAGTGACGAGAGTCCTTCACGAAAGACGTCGTGCCACCCACGAGCGGTTGTAACACCGATGCAACGTACTTCGCAAGACTGTAAGTAGGAGAATCAATTTGACTTACGATTGGCCGCAAAGGCACGTTAGGCTTGTGTACTTTCGGTAATCCGTATAATTTTGGTGGTTGCACGGTTTTAGGCTTATGTAGCTGATTAAAAACATCTTCCCCGAATAACTCCCTGTAGTCTCTGATGACGGCCCTAATATGGCGCGTTACTCTGGCGGTAGGGTTGTATGAGACAGGCTTGTATACGCTTGAGTCATCCAGTTAAAGTCGTATTTTGCTGTCGTAATCTTTTGCGTCCATGATCACAGTGGCGTTTCCCTTGTCAGCCTTAAAAACCAAGATATTCTCATTCGCCCTTAGGTCCTCAAGGGCTGATCGCTCTTCTGCAGTCACGTTACTTTTCGGTAGTCTGGCTTTCCTGAGCATTACCGCAACATCCTGTCGGAGCACCTCCGCATCTCCAGAAGGCACCTTGTTGCGCGTTATTGCTTCCTCGACACTACTGATTACGGTCTCATAAGGAATTCGCTTGGGTGTCAATGCAAAATTCAACCCTTTGCTAAGTACACTTAAGGTTGCATTTTCGAGGGTAGTGTTGGATAAAAGTATAACCGTCGTGGTGGTAGATTTGTTAGAGTGAAAACTACCCGCGTTCACGTTTCTTCCACAGCGAGCTAACAGCTTTTCGTATTTCTTTTCGTGTACCTTATTACACAAGACCCCAATACGATCGGCTTGCTCATAGGATATCCGATCACACAATTCAAAATCACTACGAGACAACACCGTACTACACACATTATGCACCCTATGTGACCACGGATGTTGCGATACATTCGAAACGTCGGGCACACCTCAGGTGATTAATTATTGTACGCGATTAAACTACCATTCCCTTAATAGTATTATATAATAGTAGTATTAAGCTGCACCACCACTATCTGGGTGAATATTCAGCGTTTTTACTGCGTTTTTTTTCGTCATACATTTTTGTTAAAAGAGAATGATAACCAGGGTTAACTTTTGTTAAAAACTAAAACCAATATCGGTTCTGAGTCTTAGTTGATCAAAATCCTCGCTGTTTGTTCTACCCATTGAATATATAATCTTGTACCCGACAATGACGTTAGAAACGGGCGTTTAAAATGCCGGAGATTCACCTATATATCTAAAAAAAAAAGTTTTTTTATCTAATCTGTGTTTAATGTTGTTGGTGGCACAATAAATAAAATTTACTTACTAATGTATATTTTAAGCCCTTATTGTGACACTGTTTGTTAACCCTAATAGACAAGAAATAAAAATAAAATAAATAGTATACGGGTAAGAACTACCGCATGTCAAAGTTCCTTAAAATCGTCACTGACATAATTACCGACCATTAAAAAACTAAGACACTCAAAAGCTTGAAGTTTTTATAAAACTCAGAGCATTTAAATTTTGAACACTACCTATTAGCGTTTAGCCCATTAAGTAACTGTGACTCTATACATAACCAAATTTCTTTTCTTTTCTTTTCTTCTTTTTTAGAAAGAAAAACTACATATGTAACTTTGTAATCCGCGCTCTGTTGGGACGCTCGCCCTTGAGGCCTTCGGCGCTCAGCCGAATTTCATAAATCGCTCGCTTTGATGGAATCTCATGGTCGCTTATAAGACACTCGGAGACATAAAAATCCCGCGCTGTTTGGACACTCGGCTTTCGGCCTCTCGTGCCTTGCTGCACTCCTTCAGGCCTTTGACTCTCAGGTTCGCTTGTAAGAAGTGTTTTCCATTTAAGTCAACCATCGGTGATATATTAGCTGTCAAAGCCTTAAAAAGTGGCATTTAGGTCTTGATGAGATAATCATAAGAAGCTTGATTCATTTCATGCACTTGTTCACATGTATGACCCGACCCGGGTATGTCCTAAAACTACGACCAAACCACCGGGAGATGGGCAGCAGCATCCCTGGAGTGCGGTGGAGATACTGCGATCGCCAACCCGCATGCCAAGCGTGGCGATTATGGCATATACCCCCCATGAATTTGGGGGAGACCTATGTTCAGCAGTGGACGTCCTTTGGCTGATATGGTGGTTCACATGTATACATATTCCCAAAATATAAAAATACAGCAGGAACGATCAGGCTGTCCACCCGTGTATTTCCATTTAAAATGCTCTCATTGTAGCTTTAAGCGCATGTACGATACGGCAAAAGATTCTCCAAAGACTCCTTATATGACACTCTATTCTTGATTTCCAGGTCAGGTTATCGTAGGTACAGGAATTAATTACAAATTAAGTAAATTACATCCCATCAAAAACATTCTGTAAAAAACTAGCCAAGTCGCGATGGAGCTGCTTGTTTATCTCTAAAAAGTAATGAAATCTAGACAAAGTCGTGTCAAGTCTAAGGTTCCTTACTGCGATTTCTGTATTATTTATAGTTAATGTTGTGTGACTTGGCCGTTGAATTTGCTAACTAAATAAAATTCTGTAACTTGGCAATCACACAACTTTATTGCATTTAATTATTATTATTATTACTGCATTTGTGGATACCTAAAACTATGTAGTATTGTGTAATTGCCAAGTCACAAAATTTTATTTAGTTAGCAAATAAAGACTAATAAGAATGCCTGAGACTTGGTACTACAAAATATCTCACAAATATAAAGGTGAATGTTCAACACATTTGTACACAGAGGATTACGTAGCATGAATGTTCGTTGAGAATATAATTTGGACATTCTTTATACGTTAGTGGGTACGAGTCAACGGCCAAGTCACACAAGATTAACTATAAATAATAAAGAAATCGCAGTAAGGAACCTTAGACTTGGCACGACTTTGTCTAGATTTCATTACTTTTTAGAGATAAACAAGCAGCTCCATCGCGACTTGGCTAGTTTTTTACAGAATGTTTTTGATGGGATTTCACTTCTTTTTGTAGAAAGGTGGGCTTATTGATTTATTTTATTAGATTTTCTCTTTAACACAGTTTTTTTTCTTTTTAGGAGTAGTTTTCGAATTATTACAAATCTTTCTTTTCTTTTTTTCCGGTTCTGATTCTTGTACAGTAGTTTTTCGTATTGCCCATTCACGTTAATTATTTATTCTTTTAGACGGTTTAGACGGTTTAATTTCTGAAAGATCGGCGCGGTATTTACGCCTAAGCCGGTTGTATTCGGTGATCGCTGAAACTCGAGCTTTTATACTCTTGAAGTCAACATTTATGAGGTGCACCCCATGAAGATTGGTTACTCGTGAAAGCGCCACGTAGGCTTGGCCACAAGAGAATATGTATGTGCCAATGTCCATGAGGGCATTTTTTTGACTTTTATTATTATTATTTTATTATTTACTCCAGATCTTCTTTTATCCTAGTTTTTATAGTTTTCCCTTTATTTGGCCATTAAACCCTAATTCTGTACCAAATTTCAGCTCTCTGAGTTTATGGGAAGTACTAGTTCTATTTTTATGATCATGAGTGAGTGAGTGTCATAAATGCGAAACTTTGCTTTCGCTTAACTTCGGAACTAAATGACCTACAGACTTGAAATTTTGGATTTTAAGTATGTGATTATAGCTTACTGGATGACGAAAATTTCTGCGTTCTGGTCTTATCAGTCAAGGAAGTCCAGTAAAGGATGGTACGGCAGTGTTTGCTTCGCGCTCGACTTGGCGGGGGCACTACCGTGCCCCCAGATCCGATCTAAATATTAAATTTGGAACTTCTTAAACGAGTGTAAATGGTGGTAGCTGAATGAAGTCGTAAAATCAGGTACTTGCGTAGTTGAAACAACGTCAATCTGCCTGGATATTTTAGTAATTAGATTATATTAACTAATCCTGATTTTTTTTTAACAAATATATTCATTTGTAAATGTTTATAGACCCAGACATGTTTATGTTCTTAAAAGTTATTAGTTTATTATATACTTTGTAATAATTTGAAAATGTCTGCACTAAACAACAGTTTTCAGAACAGAAGACAGAATTCTAAATAAGTAGTAAATAGGTACAAGAAACATAATTTCACTCACTGCGAAATTCCAAATGCTTCAGATTCGTTATTGCAAACACGACTTTGAGACAATACCTATATTAATTAGAACAAAACTCCGAATTCGAGAGGCAAATGACGACAACAGACGAATTTTAATACGAAGTAATTAAATTCTTTCTTTAGATAGGTAAGGAAAGTTGTGTCTTATCTTTGAGATTTATGAGAGCTATTTAGATAACAAATAAAAGAGATTGCTTGGATGGATCTCTGTTAAAAGAAATAATGCTATGAGAGGCTTACTTGCAACTTTGCCCTCGCCTCGTCAGAAATTCCCAAAAAAATTAACTAAATATGCTAACAGTAATAAAGAAAGTAAAAGTCGGATTTAACTCGTTATTTCACCTTACTTCTCATATTGAGAAGAAACCTGATTGTCAGTGCCGTAATTACCCGTGCTCGAATTTTCAAAATGCAGTAGGTATACATAGGCCCTGAAAAATTCAGGAATTGAAAAAAATATGCATTTAAATGGAATAAAAGCACTTTTATTGCTTTTCAAAGTATTTTCCTTTATGTTTAATGCACTTTCTCATTCTGTGAAACCAATTTTTAAAACAGTTATTGAACTCTAGAGTGGGGGTAGACAAAATGTTCATTTTATATGCGTCGCCTGCTTCTTCCATGGTCTGAAAACGCTAACCACGCAATTGATTCTTGATTTTCGGGAACGTGAATGTGAATGGAGGATGGTCTATCAATTCGACCTTTTCACCGTCCAGATAGTCATTTATTCTCTGAGCAGTGTGAGGGCTGGCATTATCATGGTGTAGTATGATGCGGCGTTTAGGGTTATTTTCACGCAGTTCAGCAAAGACATTCGGTAAACAAACACTTACGAGTATATACCAATCAGCGTTGACCGTTCATTGATCGTGCTGCGAGAACGAACAACTTTTGTCGGCTTGGGCTCGTCTTCATAGACCCATACTCGCGATTGGTTTTTCGGTTCGGGCTCATATGCGTATATTCATAACTCGTCACCTGACACAATACTAAAAACGGCATTTGACCTTCCTCCATTAAATTTTTCAAGGTTTTGCGACACCAACTGACACGAGCCGTTTTCTGGTCGTTAGTTAACAAGTGAGGAATCCACCGGGAAAATAACTTCTTCATGCCCAACTCCTGCTGTAAAATAATTTGTATCTGACTCATTCCAATACCTAAAGTCTCCTGAATTTTCCGATATGTCACATGCCGATCTTCCTTTATCAGTTGACGAACAACATGGATGTTATGATCAGTGACGGCAGTTTTTGGTTGACCCTCACGCACGTCATCCGCGAGGGATACACGGCCACGTTGAAATTCCGAATACCACCTGTATATTGTTGTTTTTGAAGGTGCTTCACCACTAAAAGCAGTATTCAATCGGTCTCCACATTGTTGTTGTGTTAATCCACCTTTGTAGTCGTAATAAATCATGGCTCTAAAACTTTCACGGGACAGTTCCATTTTCACCAGCGACGCAACAACAAAACCATTTAAAATGAAACATTTTTTTTTTCTGGACAGTGTTTTCGGATAATGAAACTATGGTTATAATAAAAAGGTATGAAAATGAAATGAAAAATGAAAAAATGAAAAATGTTTATTTTGGTTAACAATAGGCTTTCAGATCACATAGGTTGGAATCTCCTAGTAAGTATTGAAATACCTGTGACAGGAGATCCCGCTTTTCCATACTTAACATTAGTTACACAAAATAAAATCATGAATTTCATATTCTTAACTCATCTAAAAACTAAACTAAAACAAACTTAATGAGTACACTCTATTTGAGATCAATTGACCTAATTAAAATAATAAAATGAGTTGTATGTTTGTGTGTGTGTGTGTGTGTGTGTGTGTGTGTGTGTGTGTGTGTGTGTGTACGTGCGCGCGCGCGTGTTGTATGTATGTGTGTGTGTGTGTGTTTGTGTTTGTGTGTGTGCGAAATTGTGTGTTTTACATAATACTTATGTAGGTATGGTATAACACATGTCAAAAATACGTCCTTAAGTATCGAATTCCCGAAATTTTCAGGGCAACCTACGTACATCAAAATGAGTATTACATTTTACATCCTACAACTTAAAGCTGCAAAAAATCTTCTAGACAGGTAAAGCAAACGTCCTAGTGCTACGAACGTATGATGGTTGCCATTTTATCATTATCACGTATCGTCGTGGATAAAATATTCGTCACTTTCTGACAAGTATTCGAGTACGAAAATGACGGAATCTTATCCACGACGATAAGTGGCTCAATACTTAAACACCAAACCTAATTCATACATAACAATGAAATCCGGTGAAGACGGAATGAACTCCTGAAGGCGGGTGGAAAACCGGTCCTTAGGGCCCTTCAGAAGTTGTTCGACTCCGTCTTACTGGAAGAGAAAACTCCAAAGGCATGGAACAGAGGTGTGGTGGTGCTATTCTTCAAAAAGGGTGACAACGCCTTACTGAAGAACTACCGCCCTATCTCACTTCTGAGCCATGTCTATAAGCTGTTTTCAAGAGTCATTACTAACCGTCTCGCACGCAGGCTAGATGACTTCCAGCCTCCTGAACAAGCCGGTTTCCGAAGAGGCTTTAGCACCGTAGACCACATGCATACGCTTCGCCAGGTTATACAGAAGACTGAGGAGTATAACCTGCCCCTCTGTCTAGCGTTCGTGGACTACGGAGAAAGCCTTCGATTCGATTGAAACCTGGGATGTACTACAATATCTCCAACGGTGCCAAGTGGACTCACGCTATATCGAAGTGCTGAAGTGTTTGTACGAGAACGCCACTATGTCAGTCCGACTCCAGGACCAGAACTCGAAACCTATTCCGCTGCAGCGGGGAGTCAGGCAAGGAGATGTTATTTCTCCTAAACTGTTTTCCGCTGCACTGGAGGACGTGTTCAAGACTCTGGACTGTAGAAGGCTAGGCATCAACATAAATGGCGAGTACATCACTCACCTTCGGTTTGCTGACGATATAGTAGTCTTGGCTGAGACCATGGAGGATTTAAGTACAATGCTCAATAACCTCAGTAAAGCCTCCGAGCGAGTTGGTCTAAGGATGAACATGGACAAGACGAAGATCATGTCAAATGCCCATGTAGCACCAAATCCCGTAACAATCGGACACTTTACGCTCGAAGTTGTAGACGATTACATATACCTAGGACAGACTGTCCAGTTAGGTAAGTCCAACTTCGAGAAAGAGGTTAATCGTCGAATCCGACTCGGCTGGGCAGCGTTCGGAAAGCTACGTCACATCTTTTCGTCCAATATCCCGCAGTGTCTCAAGACGAAAGTCTTTGATCAGTGTGTGTTCCCAGTGATGACATATGATACTGAAACTTGGTCGCTTACTATGGGCCTCACAAGAAGGCTCAAAGTCACCCAAAGAGCAATGGAGAGGGCTATGCTGGGAGTTTCTCTGCGTGATCGCATCAGAAATGAGGCCATCCGCAGCAGAACCAAAGTGACCGATATAGCCCTTCGAATCGCTAAACTTAAGTGGCAGTGGGCGGGGCACATAGCACGCAGAACCGATGGCCGTTGGGGCGGGAAGGTTCTCGAGTGGCGACCACGTACCGGAAGGCGTAGCGTGGGCAGGCCCCCCACACGGTGGACCGATGACCTGGTAAGGGTCGCGGGTGTCCGCTGGATGCGGGTGGCGCAGGACCGGTCATTGTGGAAGTCTTTGGGGGAGGCCTATGTCCAGCAGTGGACGTCATTCGGCTAAAATGATGATGATGATGATGATGATGATGATGAATGAAGTTGAAATAGAGTGTATCAACTATTGGAATTAAGCTTTCAAACATCTTAATCTTGTACAGTCAGCGTCATATAGTACGTAGCTTAGTAGTTATCTAGTGTGTCCCTAACTTTTGGATACTTCGGGTTCTATGCTGTGGCCGTATGGTTGTTACGGTACCAGTGAGGGCTTCAATGTAATCAAGCATTTGGTGTTGTGCGTGCTCCGATGACCTGAACAGTTTGATCGTTTAGGCTAAGTCAATGTTAATGACCATTTTGGTATTTTGGAGTTTCCAAGTATTTGGTGATCATAATTGCTACGTACTATATACAGGCTAGGCCCTGTAATAGGAGCAAATATTTAAAAAAAAACCTTACAGCATGTGCATTCTGCCGTAACTTCCTGTGTCCAAATATTTTTTATTTGAGTTCATTTTGGAGAAATTTTGTTCTAAAGTTATTTGCGCGCCAGTCAAATATTCTGAGGTAGTTTAGTATCAAGTTATGTGTCATAATCTCATAATAGTTTTTGAATTTTTGGTTTGAACAGGTATATTTGTTTTTTTTTAATGTTTTTAAAATAAATAGTTATTAATATCACTCTGGAACAGTAAAAATACTACAGTTATATTTGAAGGAAAAAATAATGATTTTTTTTTCTCATCTGGGACCGCTTGGAAATAATTGCTGGCTCGCTCAATAGGTAGTCGACGATTTCATTTTTTTTCTCCTGCTACAAGGCACATTCTGTATAAGACGCTGCCTGTTCCTACTGTTGAGAATATAACGTCACATCTATATAGAACCAATAAATAGGTTGGGTATGGTCCTCCTTTTTAAATATAAGTACCTTCTTCGTGTTATAACTATTGCAAAGATTACAAGCCCACAAGATACTTAAGTGTATCGTATTTCAAATGCTTTTAGAACAATTCGACCTGGGAGGCGCGGTGTCAACTTGCTTTACTAGGCAAAGAAAATTCACTTGTATTTCCCCAGTTTTTAGGGTTCCGTAGTAAACAAGGAAGTTTAGTTTCGCCATGGCCGTCCTTCCGTCCATCTGTCCGTTTATCCACGGCTTTGCTTAGTAACCGTTACTACTAGAAAGCTGTAATTTTACATTTAACAAGTATATATATAACCAGTGACCCTTCGAATGGCTAAACTTAAGTGGCAGTGGGCGGGGCACATAGCACGTAGAACCGATGGCCGTTGGGGCGGAAAGGTTCTCGAGTGGCGACCACGTACCGGAAGGCATAGCGTGGGCAGGCCCCCCCTCGGTGGACTGATGTAAAAAAAAGTAAAGTAAAAGTAGTTTATTTTTCAAATAGGCATATTACATGCACCTATGAACGTCAATGAACTACCACCGGTACGGAAAAATAAACCTCTGCCACGAGAAGAACCGGCGTAAGAAACTCGGCGAGGTGTCATTTTTTCAATACAATATAATTGTATAGTTAAATATAAAATTACAGTCTCAGTTACTACAAAAATAACAATGCTATAGGTACTCGTACAGTAGAAAACCTATTTTCGCAATAGATTAGCCGTGCAGGACACTATCACTGCCAAACATTCCTGTCCATGATGTATAATCATTTACCTTATAATATGCTTTTGAAATAAGTGTTTGTTTTACTACAGATTTGAATTTAGAATTGCTAAGTTCAGTAATGTGTTTTAGAATTTTATTGTAGAATTTGATACAATTTCCCAAGAACGACTTTTTCGCCTTTACTAGTATATAGAAGGTTATTTTGAGTTTCCCAGTGTTTCTGGTGGCTATTGGTTTATCAACGTTCGTTGGGAAATTGCACAAATTCTTCCTAACATACATTATTATTTCAAATACGTATAGGGACGGCAGGGTTAGAATATCTATTTCTTTGAAAAACTCTGTTAATGAGTCACGCGACCCCAAGTTATAAATTGCTCGGATAGCCCTTTATTTGCAAAATAAAATAGTTTCAATACCTGCAGCTGATCCCCACAAGATAAGACCATAAGTAATTATACTATTAAAATAAGCAAAGTAAACTAACCGTGCCGTTGCCACATTGGTAAGCTGCCTTATTCTCCAGACTGCAAATGCAGCAGAGCTCAACCTACTTCCTATCGCTGTTATATGAGAACCCCACTGCAATTTTGAGTCCAATGTAATACCTAAGAACACAGTTGTCTTAACAAAATCTAATGTTTGACCATTAAGTTTAATATTTGTGTCTAAGTTTCTACTTGATGAGTTCGCTAGAGAGAATTTCATACATTTAGTTTTTGTCGGATTCAACACTAAGTTATTGGCAGCAAACCAGTCAGATATCATGGACAGGGTTTATTTGGTTCAATGAGTTCACTATCTTTTCTATTTACCTTGAACAGTAATGGATCTTGGCACCCAGAGATTATAGCGCGGTTGTCAATGCTGATTATGAGGTTGCTTTAAGTTATGACTCATAATCGTTGTCGCATTATTGGTTCAATAGGATATTTTTTGGAAAAAAAAATATTCATTTTTAATGTTTTTTTGAATAAATAGTTATTAATATCACTCCAGTAGAGTAAAAAAGAACATAATATAAGCTACATTTGCGAAAAAAAAAATCCAGAAAAAACTTTTTTTTTTTTTTCAATTAAAACCATTTGGAAATACTTACTGAAGAGCTCAATAGTGTACCGTTTAATGTTCTGCTCCTATTACAGGCCACACCCTGTACAAGTGAAACAAGGATGACCTGGTAAGTGTCGCGGGTGTCCGTTGGATGCGGGTGGCGCAGGACCGGTCATTATGGAAATCTTTGGGGGAGGCCTATGTCCAGCAGTGGACGTCATTCGGCTGACATGATGATGATGATGTACAGGGTGAGGCCTGTAATAGGAGCAATAAATTTAGACGACGCTTCCTTAGAGCATCTGCAGTAACCTCTTGTGTCCAAAATTTTTTTTTAATAAATAGTTATTAATATTACTCCAGTAGAGTAAAAAAGGACATATAAGCTACTTTTGCAAAAAAAAATCCAGAAGAACTTTTTTTTTATTAAAACCATTTGGAAATAATTACAGGAGAGCTCAATAGTGTACCGTTTAATGTTTTGTGGCATGGTAAGGGACGATGGGAAGCGTCCAGATAGAGCCAATTTGTGCCGTGGAAACTAGGTAGAGCCTTGATGTGGGACGGGATATTCATAATTATTTAGAAATAATTTAGCTATTATTTTAATCTTGTAATTTAATTTTTAGTAATGTTGGTTTGATATTTTCTATATGTTTTCTTTGGTTCTTAAATAAACTATATAATATTGCATAATAACCGACGTGACATTTGGGTTTGTTACCAAATCTTCTTAATTTGTGAGAAACCTCACATCACAAGATTGAGGAATCTGCATGAAATTCAGAAAAACGTGAAATTCAAATCAAAGCGGCAGTCATGGGCGGTTAACCCAGCAATGTCCGTCTGAACACTTTTTGACCGTCTTTCGCCTCGCGTTTTTAGACAGAGTAGGATCTCTACTATGCGTCATATTTCCTAGGTACCTGTATGGTTTTGTGTTGTTATAGCGACATTGTTTCGTTCCCATATTCACAAGCTTTTTTACTTGCACTGTTTCTATGTAAGTATGTACGTAAGCATGTTAATGGTAATTACTTGCAAATATTTTTTCAGCCACTTGCCTGTATCTGATTGAGCTGAAATTTGGCATACTTATCCGAGCGAAACGAAGATGTCCGTTTCAGCTTTGGTAGAACTGCTTTCGAATGTTCGGCAGGCGGATTTCCGGAATTCTCGTTGTTTGCCTCTACAGGTCGCATTTCTCAACCGATTCTCGGGAAATTTAGTAAACAGGCTTGATAATTATTTCGTTTTTTTAACCGACTTCAAGATTTCAAAAGAGGAGGTTATCAATTCGGTTGTATGTTTTTTTTTGTTTTTTTTTTAATGTTTGTTACTCCATAACTCCGTCATTTCTTAACCGATTTGGAAAATTCTTTTTTTGATTGTAAGTATATATATCCAAGTTGGTCCCGTTTTTGTCAAAACGCAGTTCTGATGATGAGATCCATAAGTAAGTGAGGTAACTCCTCAAATCTTTAAGGCAAACATATAGTGATTTTTGTGTTTTTATCAACAAGTCAATCATTTTCATCCAAAAATGTGACATTGGATAAAGTGGAACTGCTGATGACGATCAGAACAGAACTCTTCAACAACGAAAAGTTCACGTTTGGCGATTTGTCCTCCTAGCTGTGTTTGTTAAGCAATTTCTATTTTCACGATTAATTTTTGTCATGCTTGATTTCTGATGATGGGATCCATTAGGAATTGAGGGAACTCCTCAAATCTTAAAGGCAAATATATAGTGATTTTGTGTTTTTATCAACAAATCGAGCATTATCATACAAAAATGTGACATTTGATGAAGTAGAACTGCTGATGATGATCAGAACAGAACTCTTCGATGACGAAAAGTTCACGTTTGGCGACTTGTCCTCCTAGCTGTGTTTGTTAAGCAAGTTCTATTTTCACGATTGATTTTTGTCATGCTCGAGTTCTGATGATGGGATCCATTAGGAATCGAGGGAACACCTCAAATGTGAAAGGCACACAAATAGTGATTTTAGTATTTTCATGAAGTAATCAAGCATTTTCATTCATAAAAGTGACATTTGATGAAGTGGAACTGCTGATGATGATCAGAACGAAACTTTTCAACGACGCGTAGTTCACGTTTGGCGATTTGTTCTCTTCGTTTTGTTTGTCAAGCAAACAAGGTTTTTCCATGATTCCATGAGGATTGAGGGTACTTAGTCTTCTACCATTTTGAACATACTTATAGCCATTTTTATTTTATTGTATGGAATCTAAGAGTGCACCATTTAAGTATAATAATCTTTCACCGGCCTCCCCCATTGAAGTCGGTTTTTTTTTCTTAAAAATTACTGTCGTGTCATGTTATGGTAATTAAAAAAAAATCGCCAGGACTACAGCTCACAGCACCACTATAGGTAGTAATAAACGGCGTGATGAACACCTGCAGTCATAAAGCAGCCTTAAAGGCTTTACAACTAATAATTGCATTTATTCCACTTGTTGACCTAGTGACACGGAGTAAACTATCGAATAAGAAACTTATACAACGTCTTTATTGCATTATTTTTTATGTAGTAACGAGTAAAGTTCTTTCATGAATAAAAATTGTAGGTATAACTTTAGATCATACAAACTGATCGGGTAATGGTCCAGTAAAAGTCCACTATACGATCATCATATATTGGATTGGATCCCAACAAAAATAAGCACTTTAAAAATTAATATCACGCTAACAAAAGATACATAACTTAATCAAAAAATGTTAAAGAAAAATATTATTTTTAAACGACCTAACTAACGATACCCCATACGATGGCTTTTGGTTGAAAAAAATTGAATCCCCACTTTACGAGTCGGGAAGGAAATCTTAAAATATGTCTTACCTGATTTTAGTATAGCGTTTTATTGGCGTGGTTGGTAAAAACGTACATAATATATAACCATCCAACTCCGTTTCAACACACAATAAGCCTACTTAGGAAGCCTCACAGTCACAGTGCGTTTGGGTCCGCCAAATCGCTCAAACTAACTTTCGCCCGGCGCCAGTATAATTATTTAGCTGGCAAATCAAAGTGAGGCAGCGAATTTAACCAAGGAATCCCTATTAGGGCTGTGGTGACTGTGACAAGCGGTCGCATAATAGACTGTTCTTGGCCAGTTTACGAATACCCCTCGTATGTGAACTGACAGATATTAGGCATTTTTAAGCTATGCCAAACGACTATAACTGAATTTCTGTAACTAATTAGTCTACTTTAAACTTAAACACATTATACATACTATTAACAAGAATTTTTCACATACCCGGTAGCAACCTTTTGCTGGTAGAGGGACTCCAACAAAAATTAGCACATTATAAATTAATTTAAAAATATTTTTAACAAGCTATCTAACGATACTAATTACATTATAATTGTCTATTCCCTAGTACTAACCTTTTAATAATTTAAAGCATCAACTCATACTAACATACAAGGTGGGCCCTGTAACTGGAGCGAATATTTAAAAGGACGCTTCCTTAGAGCATCTGCAGTAACTCCTTGTGCCTTAAAAACTTTCAATATTTTTCTATTCGCAGAAATTTTGATCTAAAGTTATGACCTCCGAATAATGGATCTTGACACCACGAGATTATAGCGCGTCAGTTTAATGGATGTTTTTGGTATTTTTAATTTTTTTTTAATTTATTAAGTTTTTAAAATAAATTGACATTAACGAGATTATAGCGAGAAATTTTGAACTAAAGTTATGACCTCCGAGTAATGGATTTTGACACCACGAGATTACAGCGCATCACTCAATGCAGTGTTTGAGGTACTATCAAGTTATAAGTCATAATTGTTTTTGCATTTTAGGTTTTCATCGATATTATTGGTATTTTTTAATTTTTTTATTTTTCAAATTTATTGAGTTTATAAAATAAATTGACATTAACGAGATTATAACGAGAAATTTTGTCCTAAGGTTATGACCTACGAGTAATGGATCTTGACACCACGAGATTATAGCGCATCAGTCAATGCAGTGTTTGAGGTAGTATCAAGTTATAAGCAGGGATCGGCGGAGGTGAGCTGTTTTTACGTCATTAATATCATGTAATGTGCCTTGTAGATATTAATATGGATCCATAAAGAAATATTAAAAGAAGACAAAACTGACATTATTAAACTAAAGTGAAAATGCATTACAAAACGAGTATGAAGCTTTTTTATTTATTGTAAATGTATCTGTCTTGTAATAAATAACTATAAGTTTACAATATTTTCAATTTTTTATGAGTTTCGATTTGAGTTCAATATCCTTTAATGGATAGAAAAAAACTTTTCACCTCAGCGGCTCGAAAATGGCGATTTTGCTGCTTGAAACCAGTGAGCAAAATGCAATTTTGCTACGAGCGTGACAAAAACTACTTTTTAATTTTTCATATCGTAGGTTAATTTAAGTAACTTCATTCTCTCTATCACTATTCCTTTGCTTTATATGTTCTCGCCGCTGAGGTGAAAAGTTGTATGTATCACACGAGAGCGAGGATATTTGCATCTCGTGTCTTTGAGTCCCTCGCTACGCTCAAGTTTCTAATTTTAGAATCTTTCGCTTGCTCGGGACTCAACATCAACACTAGCAGCAAAAATCTACTTTGCTCTCTTTTTTGAACAAATAACTATTCTACATCCACTAAAGTGCTCTTCTGATGTCTAACTGACAGAAGCAGATGACGACCAGTTTATAACAGCTCTCATTTGAATCTAAAGTTAAAAATGCATCTATAATAGACAGTTTACATTCTTTTAATTTATTTAAGGCATATTCAATCCTATGAAAATTCTAAACAATATATTATTTTAAGTTAATTCGTAAATTTTAAGATTGTATAATTCTTTTCGCCACTCTTATCGACTTTGCTTCTAGTTGAAATTGTTTTCCTTTCCTACTAAAGCGGAGAACTGTGCAAAATAGATTTATCACATTACGTAGGTTCTAATAAAAATAATTTGTTTTGATGGCGACATAAAGCTCGTAGCAGAAAGGCAGTCTGAATAAAATCATTTCATTACCTTTAAATGACAAAGGTATGTCCATGTTATGCAAAAACTGAAAACAGAATCGCCGACCTTTGGTTATAAGTCATAATGTTTTTGCATTTTTTGTTTTCATGGATATTTTTTCAAGTTCATTGAGTTTCATCACTCACTCAAAAGAGTTATAAAAATACATATAAGCTATCTTAAAGAAGAAAAATAATTAAAAAAAAGGTTTTTTTTCGACTGAGACCACTTGGAAATAATTGCTGGCCCGCTAAATAATCCGCCGTTTAATTTTTTTCTCGTGTTACAGGGCCCACCCTGTATAATTTATGTCAAATATGTGTCCATAATAACACGAAATAAATGGTTTTTAATTATTTATTACGATGGGTTTTGCAAAAAACCTAAGTAACCTATTTTTTAAATATGATACCTAATACTGTTTTGGCAGTGAATACCCATACCAAATTTCAACTTTAACCTTTAGTAAGGGTTACTTAGCCAAGCCGTGGACAGACGGACATGGCGAAACAATAAGGGTTCCTTGTTCACTACGGAACCCTAAAAAGGCCTTGTAATTTGCAAGACAGGACTTGTTTGTCGGTTTGCCACACAAACTCAGAATGCAGCTTGGCTATTAAGAGCAGACAAACTAAGTTTTATTATTCACCTGATGATCAGAGATAAGTTCTGCCAACGACTAAGCCTTAATGAGTACGCTTTTACTTGGATATGACTTTTATGTTCAATTTTATGCTTCTGTGCGATACGCGTATAATTATATCCTACAGGTATATTATTCGGAGTACAGTCAGCGTACGTTTCGGAGTACGTAGCAGTCAAAACGGCCAAATAGCCACCATATATTTTGTTAGGTGTACTGAAATATTTGGCCACTTTGACTGCTACGTACTATATATAGCTGACTGTACCTATGGTATTTCTTTACGGCGCGGCGAGCAACTCAGAGCTCGGTGAAGCAGAATGTTTCCTATAATCTTGTATCATTTAATAGGTCTATATTACCATTTAATAGGTCTATATATCATTTAATAGGTCTATATTACCGTTTTGTAAAAAATATTCATGTTTGAAGCAATACTTATCGTACACGACGACGAGAAAATTGCTAAGAATAAATAAAATATCTTTCCATTTCAAGATTGATTTTGGAATGAAAATGGAATTCTGAGGCCTGGCTCAGACGAGGCGTGTACTTCGGCGTCGCGCGAGTTGAAACACTCGGTATAAAATTTCATCTGAACCAGCTCTAAGGCCGCTTCCTACAGGTGGCTACCAAGCCTGCCTCCGTCGCCAGCCGGCCATAGTCGCTTGAACGGTCGCGCGGCATGTCGGTAGCCTGGTAGGCACGTCTCCTAATTCGTTAATTGCTAGAACTGGGCATCTCACTTGTGTAAAATTTATTCTGCATCAGCTCCGTTGGCCACCTGCTCGCTCTCGCTTGCAGGTTGCGGCAACGCGCTTTTTTCAGGATCAGTTTTCTTATCCTTATACAGCCTTTTATACGGGTGTATACTTTTTCCACCTATAGTATCAATTAATAGGACTCATATAGGATAATAATTTTGTTAAATAGTGTTATTAATTAGATGTAACGATTTTTTTTTAATCCGACCGAGCAGCAATGTACGCAGTCCAACTTATTTTGACATAACAAGTTTGTTTACTTTATTTTCTTTTTCCCTTGATGTTTTTCGTTTGATAGGATTAATCAGGACTTAGCATATTGACTTAATTAATAAAGCAAACTAATTTTAATACTGACATGACGCATCGGCACGTTAATTATTATGGATGCAATACATTGCGTGCTTAATTATTATGTATGAAAAAAAAGAATTCTAATTCGCTAAACAAATTAATGTATATAGGTTGCCTAGGTCCAATCTCTCCATTACAATATACGCCCGTATAAAATTTACACACAGTATAACTGCTTTCACTAAACATTTCACTTAACTGTAACGATAAATATTTCAATATTCTGCCATACCTATGTCATGGAACACACTAAAACACGTCAAAAACTTACCTCCTCTGACGCAGCTTTAGATTTTGGTACTTCCCGTTGTTATAATAAGAATTAAGCTGTCCCTTTGCAGAAAATATAAATTTGGTCAATGTTTATATTTGACAAACTGACTATTGGGAAAGGTAGAAAACTGTAACGAATTATTTCGTCGATAGTCAGACCTTACGCAAACCTGCACTGCAGTCAGACCTTGCGCAAACCTGCACTGCAGTAAAACCTTGTGCAAACCTGCACTTCAGTAAGACCTTGTCAAACCTGCACTGCAATGAGACCTGGCGCAAATCTGCACTGCAGTAAGAACTTGCAGAAACCTGCATTGCATTCAGACCTTGCGCAAATCTGCACTACTGTCAGACCTTGTGCAAACCTGCACTGCAGTGAGACCTTGTCAAACCTGCACTGCAGTAAGACCTTGCGTAAACCTGCACTGCAGTAAGACCTTGCGCAAACCTGCACTGCAGTAAGACCTTGCGCAAACCTGCGCTACAGTAAGCCCTTGCGCAAACCTTTAGAAAAACTGGGCTGCGCGCAATCCTGCAATTTAAGAGGTCCTCGCGGAATATAACCTTCCGCCAATCCAACGCCGAATCCTACAACTTCGGGTCATCCAAATTCCTGCTGGAATCCTGCCGTCGTTCCAATCCGGGAAGATACCTGGGAATCTTCCATCAAACTCCATCTTTCCTATGTTATTATAGTTAATTACTTTTATACACCTTTGTAAAGTGCCCTGATAACCGTGCTCAAATAAAAAAAGTTAGCCCGACGCCGACTTCTTCATTTACTTTTAGCTTTTCTCAGATCTTTTATTTTATTTAGTCTGTTTACCTCGCCTTTCCACCACTTTGAAGGCGACGTAACACAATTAAATAAACAGTATAATTCCAGTTAACACATCGAACGTAATGACATAGCTCAGGGTAGGATGGTTCGCAGTCCCTTCGTGGGGTGCCTAATTACGCCGACGTTTCTACGACCGCAACCATTTTGAGTGACCACGGGTTAAATGACTATTTGACTCGCATGCTAAAGGGTCACATTTTCATTTATCAACATGTCTCTCTCTCTCCCTGATTAATTAAAAAAAATAAGGAAAACTAATTGGCGGCGCTAAAAGCTTACCATTAGGCGATTCGTCTGCTCGTTTGCCTCCTATGTCATAAAAAAAAACTTCTTCCATGGGGTTTTACAAGTTGTCACAAAGGCCGGGCAAAATAAGCGTTTTCGTTAAAATTACGAAGAACGACTTTGATTAACCGTTTTTTTCTCGTGAAGTGGTTTCTTTTAAAAAAAATGCCTTATTTTATGTCTTCTGGCAAATCACAATCTATCTAATGGAGTCAGTTGGGATCATTTCACTTTTTTTGTACTACGTCGGTGGCAAACCAGCGTACGGCCCGCCTGATGGCAAGCGGTCACCGCAGCCTATGGACGCCTGTAACATGCGCGTTGCTGACCCTTTAAAAATGTATACACTCCTAACTTGAAGAACCCCATTGACAGAAATTATTGACATTTTTATTATGTTTAGGACGAGATAAGCGCCTGTGATATCTGTTAAATAAATGGCAGGGGATGGGGATGGGATCCGCATATCCAAAAATAGCTTTCAAAACGGTTACATCATAAAGGTTTAATCTAGATTTCATTCTGATCGGCTTACCAGTGTCCTGTTTGCCTTATTAATAGGTAACATACTTATACTAGGATTGTCAATTAAATCAACACAAAGCTCTTTAATCCGGGTCGGGTGGTGGACACAATTATTCATCAGAAACATAAAGCCGGATAATCCGGGCATATTGACCGGTTGCGTCCTGGACCGGACCTGTTTAGGTATTCGCTTGTTTGCGTTTCAATAATGATAATGTTAGTGACCCGAAGGTTACAGTTTCAAACATCACCGGCTGACGGTATTATTGGACCAACTGCTGAGGATTATCCGGTAGATTCTTGTGTACATAATTCATTAGCACATCAACATACTTAAATGGCGAAATCTGAAATTCACGGTCGTCAGCATCAAAGGTAAAGGACTCAAGCGTTATTTGAATTTAACCTTACATATAATTTGTACTTACAACATTGCCATAAAATGAAATTTAAAATTTGTGGATTACCAATTATGTTCAATTGTCAATAATTTGACCATTCATATGTTGAGATACTATAAGGGCATTGGGTAACGGGATGGTAGAGAATTAAGATAAATACCCCCATGCTTAATACCGACCCAAATACCTATACAATGGCACTCTTAGGTATGTCATAAATGTCATAATGACAGAAATGAAATGAAATAATTTATTATGCACGATTTTAGATACCGAAGGATTGTAAACACATCTATACAATTAGAAGTATCACTTAAATCTACCTTACAGGCATGCAAAATTAAGAAGATACTAGATGAAAACCCGGTTTCGCTCGGGTGAAATAAATAAGAAAGAAATAAACAAAACATTTATTCGTGACAGTTATGCAAACGACGAAAGAAATAGTGTACAAAAATGTATAAAATAAAAACATTACAACAACGGATTATGATGAAACTTCGAATCGTATAGAAATATAGTCTGTAGTCTGGATTGGGAATAAAAGTATGGAACGGAATTATATGGAATTGGGAGTAAAAGATTACGCAAACGACGTCACGGGCAAAGGCTAGTATCTTTGCAAGTTAATCCTAAGCATTTTTATAAGGGTAGTATTTAAAGGCACATAAAAAATTTGACACCGTAATCAGTAGGTACTGATTTGTATTGGCTATATGCACGTCTGAAACGTCAAACGTCAAAGGTCCCGAGACAATGTCAAAACTTAGAGATGTCACATAATGACACATGAATATTTTATTTACTTTAGTAAACCAGAAAGACCCCGTATGGGAAATTTTACTGAAATAAATAAGAGAATAAATAAATACATACAAACGAAACGAATCGTAGAAAACCGTTATGAAACCAATAGAAAACGTGAAAGTAAATTTGACAGTGGTCCCCGGTAAGTACACATTTCTGCCATGGTGTGCGCTACGATCGCCTAGCTTACCCCCACCACCTACTTCGCACATAGCCAATAGCTAAAATACTAATCGTTCATTAAAATTCAATTCAGATGTGCATTGTTAAATATTGATGTGCCAGTCAGTATTTTTGGTGCGAAGTCAGAGCTGCTAACGCGAAAAACAAATGAAGTTCGTGTATCTCCCTCTCTGTCGCACTTGCAAATTCGAGCGACACAGAGGGAAATACACGATGTTCGTTCGTTTTTGTTTCGCGATAGCAGCTCTCTATTTTCCGCCAAATTCTATTCAGTGGGGCCCTTTACACTCAATATTATCGCGATTTTTAAAATTGTATGGGGTCTGTTAAACGCTTAATACTATCACAATACTGGTGTGTCAATATTATCGTGGTTTTCAAAATCGTATGGATTTTTCTTCAATATTCATTGCACGTGATACGGATCGTGATATGAGTATATCGCGTGATAATAATAACCATGTAACAGGCCCCTATGGATGTTGCTTCAATATTCAGTGTTTCACGTGATAATAATAACAGTTGGTAATATTTTCTCCAATTAATGGAAGCTATTTAACAACTTGTTCCGTTTTGCCAAAGGTATTTCACATTCCGATACGCGCACCATCCAGGAATAGGAGCCGTCAGACCAGAGGGCCTACCACGATCTGAAAACGAAGTATTTCCCTCTCCGCGCTCGAATATGCAAGTGCGACAGAGAGGCATATATATTTAGTTTTCGGTTGGTAGCACCTTAGTCCGAGCGTGGCGGACGGTCGAAGAGAGTCAAAGAACATTCCGTGTGTTGTCTGTCACACATATAATTTTTTAGCTTCCCATCGACCTATGAACTTGAAATTAAGTGATAATGTTTATTATGAAGTATATTTTACCAAAAATATCAATATATTGATAAATCACATTTGTTTTTTAGTTGTACGGAACCCTCAGTGTGCGACTCCGACGCACTTGGCTGGTTTTTATTACATTTTGAATTTTATTTCTCTCTGGCTTTTACAGACTCAGCAAACATTCAAGTGGTGTCCTTTACACGATTAATATTATCACAATACTGGGGTGTCAATATTATCGCAGTTTTCAAATTTGTATGGATTCTGCTTTAATATTCACGTGATACTTATCGTGATATGAATCCATGTAACAGGCCCCGTACATTCGCTTTGAAGGCCGTTGTTGTGACAATCAGTCTAGCTAGCACGATAGATTATACCGTTACGTTTTATGTGACGTTTTAATACATTTCGCCCATAGAACGTGACGGTATAAGTTATCGTGCTAGCTAGGCTGATAGGTGTATAGAACGCTTGAAAACTACAAAAACAAAACGCTGCAGACGCGGCTAGCCGAATCCACACAATGGGCGATGATGGCCCATCACCCAGAACGCAGCCCAGCAACCTGGCCAACATACCGGACGCAAAAATAGTTCACGATTTTCGAACGTAGCCGACACTGTCAACCTACAAATTTAATATAGCAATATAGTCTGTGGGCAATATGGCCGACGTTTTGTCATCAAATTAACACTTTTAAATGCAAAATACGCGACAATCCGAATTTTGCGGATACATATGTTCAACTCAAAAATCGTTATTTTTATACGTTCTTCAATTTGAGACAGGTCTCGTTCGGGTCTACCGTACCCCTGCACGAAATTAATAATATAGAAGATCTATCTATCGTAGACTTATAATCTAGAAATTCCTCCAGAGGAGATCCTTAGGTGTCCACACTGTCAACTGTTGGGCATTGAAACATTTATCTTACACAATATTTGAATGATTTTCTCGTGAACCCTAAGTATCCAGTATAATTTACATCACAACCGCTGCCCTCACTAATAAATTTGACGGGAACATCGTGTGCGATTCATATGAAATTTAGATTTAATCTCAAATTGATTCGAGATGATCATCTAGACCAACCGCGCGGGCAATCGAATTTCTTCCCAGTCTAGTCACGTACGTGCTACGTAAGTCGTGTGTGTTCAAACGGGTGTATGCTGCGAATATGTGAGGGCGGGTGATATATCGCGGATCATCCCCTAGTCGGAACAAGCGGGGATACAATTTAGTAAGTAGCGTACGGAGCCCGGATGTTACGTCTGCGCTGAGTATACACAGTTTGTATTGGATAACATTCCGTACTTGAGAAAAGTATAAATGGCACGCTCTACCAGTCAACCATTAGGCTAAACGGACCAATTTCGTGTAGATAAGTTATGATTAAGTATATCCCAGCTACGCTACGAGTAAATATGACCAAGTTTGCAACTTAAGTACTCCAGCCCGGCTAGTATGATAGCTTATACCGTCACGTTATATGGCCAAAATGTACTGAAACGTCACATAAAACGTGACGATATAAGCTATCATACTAGCCGGGCAGTAGTTTACAATTCATGTTAAGCAAGTTCTATTTTCACGATTGATTTTTGTCATGCTCGAGTTCTGATGATAGGATCCATTAGGAATCGAGGGAACTCCTCAAATGTGAAAGGCACACAAATAGTAATTTAAGTATTTTCATGAACTAATCAAGCATTTTCATTCATAAAAGTGACATTTGATGAAGTGGAACTGCTGATGATGATCAGAACGGAACTCTTCAACGACGCGTAGTTCAAGTTTGGCGATTTGTTTTCTTCGTTTTGTTTGTCAAGCAAGCAAGGTTTTTCCATGATTCCATGAGGAATTGAGGGTACTTAGTCTTCTACCATTATAAACATACTTATAGCCATTTTTATTTTATTGTATGGAATCTAAGAGTGCACCATCTAAGTATAATAATCTTTCACCGGCCTCCCCCATTGAATTCGGTTTTTATTTTTAATTATATCATTAAAGACTCGAGAATTTTAAGACTTATATATATTCTTTTTATACGACGGCAAAATAATTTGATTTAAAATAAAAATCGATATGGTGGTAGAACACGGGCATTGACGTGTGCTTCTTTTAAAAATTTTTTTTAAACCGGCCAAGTGCGAGTCGGACTCGCTCACGAAGGGTTCCGTACCAGAAAAAAAAACGCCAACTACTCTGTTGTATGGGAGCCCCCCTTAATTATTATTATTATTTTGATTTTAGTATTTGTTGTTATAGCGGCAACAGAAATACACAATCTGTGAAAATTTCAACTGTCTAACTATTACGATTCTTGAGATACAGCCTGGTGACAGACGGACGGACGGACGGACAGCGAAGTCTTAGTCATAGGGTCCTGTTTTTACCCTTTGGGTACTGAACCCTAAAAACTGTTGTATAAGAATGTATGAAAAAAAGGTTACAGGGTGTCGCAGGTTCGAATCCTGCTCGGAGCACTACATTTTTCCCTTTAATTTGAAATTTTAGAATGGATGAGAATCCATTAAGATTCTCCAACCGTCATATGATGACTTGTCTATGGTATAGACTTGCGTTTGTATAAAAAGTTTATTGTTTTAATTATAATGCTGGTGCATAAATAAGTACATTAGTTCATTCATAATTAAAATATAATATCACATAAAGAAACCGAACATCCTGGTATATTAAGTGCCATATCTTGTTAGATAGAAAAGTTTAAATTTTAACCCAGACATTTAATAAATTTACCCTTCTCAACCACAGAGCAGAACACATCAGTTTTACTGTCACTTGGCGCTATTCCTGACCCGAGACGTTTCTACAACTGAAATATTTTTAAGCCCATTTGCTAGAAAGCCTTCTGTCTGTTGCTTTTTTGCTTAGTATATTTTGAGTTCACTGTATTTCATATAACATAGATAGAAGATGTCAAAAGCAAAAGTAAGTCAACACTTTTGCAATTTTTGTATCTTATTCCATTGTAACTTATTACAATGGAATAAGATGCAAAAATTAATACTTTCACCTTAGTGGAAGTATTGCAGTTGCAGTTGGACGAAAGTTGCTTAATAAATACAAATAAAAAAATATATACCTATGAAAGAAAAAGATATAACTGATAAGCGATTATTACACCTTCCTGAATTCAGAACCTTTAATGCGGGATGTACATATATGTTAGAGCGAGAGGCTTCAACTCCCCTCTCCTATTCAGGATGGTAAATTCAGGACTCAGGAAAATGTAATGCCGGCTTTGTACTTAAGAGTCCGCAGTAAGCCCGGTTCTCCATACAAACGTAATTTCGCTCTCATTTTAAAACGCCATCCTAGAATAAGATGAAAATTTGTATACACAGTGGGATCCGGCATATCTAGATTGGAAATTAGTATCTGTGGCTTGAAATTAGAATGGAGAAAAAATACAGCGATTATTAAGGTTTTCATACAAAACATAAAAAACTCAAAAATTCGCTGTATTTTTTATCGATTATAATTTCTAGCAACTGAAACTATTTTCCGACCTAGATATGGCGGCTCCCATTGTGTATACAAAGTTTCATGTTATTTTAGCATAGCGTTTTAAAATGAGAGCGTAACTACTTTTGTATGGAGAATCGAGTTCAGCCGAGCGTACTGGGGACTCTTAAGTTGTACTATTTTTTTCACTCCTCATGTTCGAAAATTGTGTCATATTAGGCTTATCAAGCGGGGCTGTAGTAAATTTAGCCTCTAAGGAAAATATGCATTATTACTATCTACTTACATATTTGTCTATCTATTTAAGATTTACTAAACACTTTAATTTGACCAATCACATTACACATCGACAGCCAATTGGAACGTTGTTATTTTTTGTTTAAATAATTTAGCTCGTGGTAATGCGACTTATTGTATATCCTAGTTACCTTTATAATCTACTATTCAATTTTAGAGGAAAATGTTTAGCATAATGAATCCTCTGAAGCTCTGATTTAATTTTGTTAAAAAGTTAACACGAAATTTTAGAAACCTGTTTAACCAATCTAGTTCTTGAAAATAGTTTACAATCGAGGTCGAAAGCAATCGGAGCCCCGCCCGTTTCTTGCACTTGAGGTAATCGGCTCTACTTTATTGGCAACCCTCCTCACGGCTGCGTGCTGCAAAATAGAGCAAATTTCTTAATTCTGTTACTATGAAATACATGTCTCAATGGAGTATATTACCTAGTTTTTATTGCATGGCAAGTTTCAGTCAAAAACATTTCTAGGAGACAATTTTTATTGCCGACTTTGCTTTTCTTTGCAGACGTCAATTAGATAAGTTTCGAAATACGCTCCCGATCGATGTGGCGTATATGATTCTATGGCACTTTCATTCCGGCACAAATTTATTTATGTGGAGTATTTTATTTTATTATTTTCTGGAGATATATTTAAGCATCCCATGACAAATTCATTTGCGTGAAGCTTATACATATTTATTTAGCAATTTTGACTATCTAAGGCCCTAAATATCACATTTATAAATTTTTGTATTGTTTGTGCCATAACGTAACGTACTGTGTGTGTACGCCATATCTGCCAGTGTTCCTGGTTTAGCACCAATAACGTTAAACTCGGTTGTTCAATCTGCCTCAATTAATTCTCTGTCTAATACCGCCGCGCCGTGCTCCGTACACAGATGGCGATCAAAACTTGAATATACTATTCACATGTGTCCTTTTGTATGGGGAGCTTAATAGCGCCTCGCAGACGTCAATGGAAATGCTCAGACGATTGAGACACTGTCATCTCGCCTCATATCGATCAGCTGGCGGTTACCACACCATCCCCATCATCGCCATTTGATATTGCAATGATGGCTATTGGAATTAGCCTCGTGTTTAACACAAACTTGGTATGGGTATAACTCCGAAATTAGAAATGTGGACAAGTAGGGCCAAATTTGCCTTTGTTCTAAGGTATCTCACGTTTTGATCTTACTCTCGGTTAATAATAAATTCATTTATATAAATAACACATAGATATTGATAAATAAAAGAGGAAAATACCTGAATATCTTATTTTGTACATTTACCATTCTACGATATCTTTTTTAACCGACTTCAAGATTTCAAAAGAGGAGGTTATCAATTCGGTTGTATGTTTTTTTTTAATGTTTGTTACTCCTTAACTCCGTCATTTCTTAACCGATTTGGAAAATTCTTTTTTTGATTGTAAGAATATAAATCCAAGTTGGTTCCGTTTTTCTCAAAACGCAGTTCTGATGATGGAATCCATGAGGAATTGAGGGAACTCCTCAAATCTTTAAAGCAAATATATAGTGATTTTTGTATTTTTATCAACAAGTCAAGCATTTGCATCCAAAAATGTGACATTGGATGAAGTGGAACTGCTGATGATGATCAGAACAGAACTCTTCAACGACGATAAGTTCACGTTTGGTGATTTGTCCTCCTAGCTGTGTTTGTTCAGCAAGTTCTATTTTCACGATTGTTTTTTGTCATGCTCGAGTTCTGATGATGGGATCCATGAGGAATCGAGGGAACTCCTCAAATGTGAAAGGCACACAAATAGTGATTTTAGTATTTTCATGAACTAATCAAGCATTTTCATTCATAAAAGTGACATTTGATGAAGTGGAACTGCTGATGATGATTAGAACGGAACTCTTCAACGACGCGTAGTTCACGTTTGGCGATTTGTTCTCTTCGTTTTGTTTGTCAAGCAAGCAATCTTTTTCCATGATTCCATGAGGAATTGAGGGTACTTAGTCTTCTACCATTATAAACATACTTATAGCCATTTTTATTTTATTGCATGGAATCTAAGAGTGTACCATCTAAGTATAATAATCTTTCACCGGCCTCCCCCCCATTGAAGTCGGTTTTTTTTTTTAATTATTTTTCCAAATATACGATTACTCGTACATGTTAAACAAGTAAACTTAGCGCCTATACCTATGTACTTGCTCAATTATTCAAATCGTTTGTACCCTAATGGACCAAATTACTGAATACCAGTACCCAACTCTTCATCAAGTACATGTGTCATGTCCCCTTGTTCTTCGTACATAACTGAGTTACATGACTAGCTACGTATAAAGAAAAAATATTCTTCGTACAAAGCCAGGTAATGTACCAAGAAACCTTCGTTCCTTGCACATTACCACTCACATTGACAGTTATGTACAAAGAAGAAAATATTCTTCCTACATGACCCGGTATTGTACAAAGAAATTGCTGTTCCTACTACAAAACCAAGGAGGTTCTCCGAGTTAGCAATAAATAAAAACCTGCTGAGCCACAGCTGCGGGTCAGGAGAGGAGCATCTACTCTCTTAACTAAACGCTCAGCTTTCAATATGAGACTATGAACGTACGTACATTGACTAAGATTTATTAATGTACATCAACATGATTTTTTTCAGAATTTTGAACTTCATAGTTTGGAAATTAGAGGGGGGGGGGCACACTTTTTACGACTTCGACAGCTAATTATCTCACCAACCGTTGACTTAAATGAAAGAAAGAAGAAACTTCTATGTCATTTTAAAGGCCTATCCCAACACGCCTAAGTACATTGAAAAAAAAAAATTACCTGTTACCTGTATGGGGTGCCCCCCCCCCGCCCCCGTTTAATATTTTTTTTTTGTTATTTCACATTTTATTTCTATATCGGTTTATAACATACACCTTCACACCAAATTTCATAATTGTAGTGGTCATATTCTCCGAGTAAATCGGCTGTGATATACGGACGGACAGACAGACAGACATGACGAATCCATAAGGGTTCCGTTTTTTGCCATTTGGCTACGGAACCCTAAAAATAAAATGACTTTCAAACTGTCATTGCGATAAATGAAATTAATTTGGAACTGCTCGATTACTACAGACCAAGAGAGTATAAAAAAACAGCAAAATGCCGGATGTCTGCGTTGTTTGTACACATGTTGTACACAAGTAAAAGATTATCCCACATTAATAAGTTAGACACTGCTCGGAGAACCTCCTTGGTTTGTAGTAGGAACAGCAATTTCTTTGTACAAAACCGGGTCATGTAGGAAGAATATTTACTTCTTTGTACATAACTGTCAATGTGAGTGGTAATGTGCAAGGAACGAAGGTTTCTTGGTACATGACCCGGTTTTTGACATTGAAAATGTCTTTTCGTTCGCTCCAGTATAGGGTCCCATTTCACGAAATAGTGCGATCCCCTTATATTTCAGAGAGTTGTGAAGGTATGATATTCAAACTAGGCTTAAAAGACGCGTATTTACGAGATGTGTAAGATGCAAAGAGAATTATTTGAGAAAGTCCAGAACGAAAAAAGTTTTGGCCGAAATAGTGAAAAAAAAAACTATCCTCCGATTTTTTCATTTTGGCACTCGATATTTTGGAAACGAAGAATGATATCAAAATTTTGATCAGAACTCCTCTGGACAATTTAGTCGGCTACAATTTGAGCCTAAAACAAAGACGATCGGGTCAAGGGTTTGCGCTGTAGCCTAACCTTTTTGAAAGAAGTCAAAAAGTCAGAACGACTATTAGTAGGTAATATATATTTTTTTAAATCAACACAATTGTACAATTGTAGTTAGTTTTAGTTTTATATTTCAAATTGTTTAAATTAAACATGTATTGTTTCTATAATAAATTATTATTAATTATAGTTCGAGACAACAATAGCACATTATTGCAGTGCCCGGGAAATAGCAATTCGTGGATAAGTCAATGATGTTTTGGAAGATCAATATCTTCCAAAACCTTGGCAAATATAATAGTTGATTGAGATTGCATAAAACAATCCTCTACTTTATATCAACCCTTGCCTGCGGCTCGGGTCGATAAATTGTCTCGGATAAAATGAGTTTTATACATGAGTTATACATCTGCTTTTCACTTCGATTGCGATAAAATTAAACAAATAATCAAGGTTATGATATCATATAATTTATCCTTCTCCTGGGGCCTAGGGTGTCATGTTGAATTCGACTTTGAAAATTCTTGTTATAGTTATAGTCGGAGTTTGGAGGTCGAGTTAATTTGAAGTCGCCGTTATCTTGCGTGAAGTGTGAAAGTGGCAAATGCCTTTTTATTTGGTTACCGTAACTTGGCTGCGCTTTAAAAAATTGCCAATTTAATAGGAATTTTGTATGTGAGCTATGTTTATATATTATATATCAACCAAATTGGCATAACGTTAGCAAATGTAATGCATTTTTTTATTTTGTTGAGTTCATTTTCAATGTACCTTGATGGTCGTGTAGTGCACGAGATCTGTGAATTTTTCTTTATACATAGCTAGTAATGTAACTCAGTTATGTACTCAGTTATGAACAAGGGGTCATGTCATGTGCAAATAAATGTTTTTCTTCTTCTTCTTAATCAGCTAGGTACCGAAAAATTGTCTTATAACTCCGCCTATTCGCCATTACAAAAGCGTCACTTTGTTAAAACCTTCCGTAAAAAATTGGAGTTCGCGAGAAAAATCTGTGCAATATTTTATCACAAACACGAGGCATCCTTGTAGCGAGGCTTACAGAGTTTTTGTTATTTTCTGAGGTCAAGAGTAGATGTTGTTGCGTGTCACGTACCAAGCTGCACAGATGAGCCCATCCTTATCTCATGCTTGCTCCGAAAGGGACTATAAACATTCCAGATTTCAGCACGTATGACATTCCAGACCAGAAAAGTGTTATTGTCTGCATTTATCAACTCAACGCTCCTTCATAACACGACGTGAAAAGAAACAATGTAAGTTTTAGCCTGTGAAAACACATTGTAAGGCTCGCGAAGCAATGTTAAATCGGGGAATTGATGAGTTGCCCTACGGGCAGACTTGACTATTGTCACCTGCCGTTATAGTAAACGGCGGTTAAGAAGTCAATTCTGACACCTGTCATTTCCATACAGTTTATAACCTCAAAGTGACTTTTAGGTTATAAACTGTATGGGAATGACAGGTGTCAGAATTGACTTTTTAACCACCGACTACTATAGTGAATTTCAGCCATATAACGTAACGGTATAAGCTATCGTGCTAGCTAGGTGGAAAATATAAATTCGACGTAGGTAGTAAAAAGTACAGTAGCGTTTACAAGCCAAGTAAAGATGATCTCAGGATATCAGTTGTCGATTTGGCGAAACAGAGACCATCAGGGTAATCATGTAACTTTTGTAACGTACGATAGGTAAATGTAACTGTACAGTAGAGGCAGGGCACAGCGAAACGTCATCTCGCTCAAATTTGGAGCAGTCCAACTGGGGAAGTACCTCCGCCTTACAGAAGACCGCAGCCATAATAGCATCACTACTTGCCCCTTAGGTAGATATGTGGTGTTGTGTTCCTGGTGGTGAGTAAGGTCGCCAGAGCTCCCGAGGATGCGCTGTGTTGGGAGTGAGGTGCCTGCATATGTCTCTAGCTTGACAGCTGGAGACATCTGCGGGTCCCTCACTCTCAACACAGTGCATCACCAAGTCAATAAAGGGTCGGCAACCCATTTGTCAAACTCGCACGAAAGACACTGAGTATTAGTTTCCGTGGCACAACTCTACAACACAACAACTTCCCCAAGTTGGCATCACATTAGACAGAAGCTTAACTTACAACCATCACATACATAAGCTAAAACATAAAAAATAACATAGTCCAAAAACATACCGGAACATCTTGGGGAGCTTCTGCAGCTTGCCTGCGAACTACGGCTCTGGCCCTAGTTTATTCAAGAGCTGAATACTGCGCCCCGGTTTGGATGCACAGCGCTAGTGTCTCGTCTGTGGATGTGCAGCTGTGAACGAAACCATGCGGTATATTACTGGTTGCCTTAAACCCACCCCTTCAAGCTGGCTTCCTGCTCTCAGTGCGATAGAACCTGCACACCTGCGTCGGAAAAAGTGCTTACTCCGAGAAGCAATTAAAACAAACTAAGCACCAACCAGAGCTGCCTATTGCCAAGTCCTGACTGACTACGGAGAAAAAGGCTCAAGTCCCGTAGCCCACCAGCTCTCAGTATGATTAACCTGGACAGTTAGTGGAACCTGCAGAAGGAGTGGATGATGGAATGGAATGGCCAACAGCAACTAGATGAACATCTGTGTTCGTTCAACCCGAAGATGCGCCCGCCTGGATTCGACCAGCTGCGCAAGGTGTAGTGCCAACTGAATCGCATAAGAACAGGTATGGGAAATTGCGCCCACCTCTGGCACAAATGGGGCTGGTGTGACTCGTCTCAGTGTGTGTGCGGAAACACCGTTTAGACAGTCAACCATATGGTTCTGGAATGCCCGGTTACTGGATTTTCGGAACGGTAGGAGGACCTCAAGAAACTTACTCATCTCGCTGCTGAGTACCTGAAGAGGGCTAATCTGAATCTTTAATGTAGCCCTTAATTCTATATAAGTGATATTTCTATATTAAATCCTGACTGAATAGTGACTAAAAAGCCATACGATAAATAAAACGCATTTGTGATTCCTCTGGCGTCGCATGTGTCCATAGGCTACGGTGTCTGCTTACCATCAAGCAGGGCGTAAGCTTGTTTGCCACCGACGTAGTATACCAAAAAAACTGTAATTTTTACTACGGAAAATTTCCATTAGATCTACCTTAAGTACGCTCGTAAACATTACGTAACTACCCCGTAGGCAATAATAGCCTACGTAGGGAATACCCGTGGCTGTATTATAATTTTTCCTGAACACATTAGTATAGTGCACTGTGCACTAAATTGGCTGTTTCAGTAGAAAAAAACACGCTCTCCTAAAATCACGATAATTATGACCATTTTAGATTCGGTAAAAGGCATTTTATTGCTTCGTTTTTCAGTATCAACACCCGAGCCAAACATTAAAAAAACAATATATTGCACCTACAAGAAATGCAACTATAATGTATGGAGCATCGTTATCGTTCGAGATCTTATACATTCTGCTCCCTCATTTAAACTCAGAATTCAAAAATACAAATCTCTAGGTAGCCACCCCTTCAATTAATCATTCATAACATCCCGTTAGTTTCACAAGTGTTCTCTGCAATGAAGCAAAAGCCTGATTGCAGATTAAAAACGACATCCAACTGGAATCATTAAGAAAAGCGAAAAACACTTGGTATTTTAATTCGGTCCTCAAGTTATTTTTTTCGGACTACGAAAATTAGGCAGGCTTAAGTGCCACGGGCGCAAATGCAAATCCGATTTGAGTAATGAAATGGGACTAATTAAAAAGTCGAAAAATTTTAGGAAGCAGACTTACTTGAAAAAAAAAGCGTGTTTATTTTTCTCATCTCACTTCTTACTACAAATTATTTATTCCAAATATGTATAGTGCCAAAATTTTGTGACGACAATCGATTCTTAAGAGCGTAAAAGCGCTGAATAGGTATTCGTTATTTCCTTGCCCTGCTTTTATAGGGTTTACTTACTTATGGATTTATCGATATAATAGAATAGAATAGTTTTTTTCTATGAACTTGGTGGCAATTATTGTTATATGAATATGAATCAGTCTACAACTACAACTACTAACTATCGCAAAATCAAGATAATTTAATTTCAGCGAGACATTTAGAATTACAATCATTATTATTATAGTGAGTTATAATTATAATTAATAATTTAAAAATTCGCTTACAGAGTAAAAGCACATATATCACGAAGACAACTAAACATTTTTTTATCAAATTGTGTATTTCTTAAGGATTTTATTACATTAGCAATTTCATTATACTATTTTATTGCCATCGTATATTATGTTCTTACTAAGAAAAGAACACTTTTTGACTAGGAACATACAGCTTATGCGGATATACCATTTGTTTTATTTAAGATAGTGTCATGCAATGGAAACATTTGAGGATACATCATTTCTTACAAAATCTAACTCAAATAAAAGTATATATAATAGCAGGGTAAAGAGAGAACTTTCACCTTCTTGAATAGTGGTCGGCAATGGGCGAGATAATGAGCTCCTCAGACAGCTCGGATGCATTTTTGTCGGCAATAAATGCTCTCTGCTTATCGACTGAATTTCCCCACATGATTAGGCCGTAACGTTTTACAGACCAGACGTATCCGTGATATGCAGAGAGTACTGCTGCCTTAGATACCTACTAACCAACTGAAGCCGTCATCGTAACGCATACACAAATCTATCTAATCTAGTGGAGGTACCTCCTCGGTTGGGCTACTCCAAATATTTTTAACACGTTCCCTGTCCGGGAGCCACCAATGTGGGGTCATGAACCTTTTTTTTCTGAAGTCCATGCTTCCACTAGTCACATCCCCATACTGAATGCAAAGTTGGACTCGTGACATTGTCAGATCGTTTGCATGGGGACAGTGAACGTGTTAACCAGGCGTCTACGAGTATGCACAACGTTATGTCAAACCATACACAACCCACTCAACAAAGAAAATGGGAACAACCTTAATAACCTCTTTTATTATGAACGATGGCCTACGCACATTATTTCTTATCGTTAAAAGCCAATCTACCTATTACTCCATCAAGGCTGAACAAAGATGGATTTACAAGCCATTTGCTGACTCCCAAGGGACCCAATGTATTCAAATAAATTAGGAAATGTTTTACGTTGACCTGCGTGCAGCCGTCGCGTGTAAATTCTGCCCTTTCAACATACAGACATGCAAAATACCTGTAATAATGTTGACGGTATAACGCGTTCACTTGCGTTACAGCAACTCCAACCAAACTCGTAAAATGAGAAGTTGAATCGTAGGACAAGGGGTGGTGTCAATATTTACAGGTTTTCGTTGGCTTATATTATGTTTACCGAGCTACGTAAAAGCGCGTGCTATATAGGGCGTGCTATGTAAAATATCGAGTTCTTTAAAACGCTGTTCTGTCGAGATTAGGAATAACTGACATTTTAAATTGTTTATAAATAAGTTAGGACAGAGGTTGAGGGAAAGTGGTTGTGATCCCAGGTCCGGCTCGTACCCGGTTCAACAAATATCGTTGGCAGTGCAGCGGTGCAATGCCGCCAGCATATTGGGCACATTTGCACCAGGTACCTGCCGTTCTGGGATCTGCTAGATTACATCAAATTTTTTAATTTTTTCATAATTTGTAAGTGTTTTAGTGTGTATTGTTTTATTGTGTTTATTCTTTAAAAAGTTGAAAACCCTCGACATTTTCATTTCAAAGTTCAATATCACAAAAACGGCTAAATCGATTTTGATAAAACAGTTTTAGAGTTTACTACTAGAGTGTAAATAAAAGATTGTTGTTTACGGTTTAGTTCGGATACCTATATTAAGAAACGTATTAATATGCGTACGGTATGAACGACACCCCGGTAGCAACTAACTGCTACAAAGAATAGTGGGCGGGCTGTGTCGCCTCGCTTTGAATGCGGGCCCTTTTTTTATATCATGCGATAAGCGCCTTGTTGACATTCTGTCGCTATACAGTTCTAAGAGCCATCGGTGGAAAACCTGCTATCAAATAAAAAAAACTCTCATTCAAATCGGTTCGTCTGCTTAAGAGCTACGATACACAGATACACATGTTAAAGTTATATTATAACCCCTCTTTTGCGTTCCGCGTCGGGGGTTAAAAAATAAGGACTGATTTTCAGATATATTATTCTTGATCATATAAATTGTTTCTATGACTAGATAAGCCGAAACATGAATTACTTAACATTCTCTCGATATAAAAAAAGTCCGAAGATGAGTCAGACTAGTCAAACAATAAGTACATTCCTAAAGCTTGATGAAACGCACAGAGCGGCGCAGCGTCTTTGCGGGGCGAAGGCGGTTTTGTGGTAACGCGAATACATGGTTCACACGTCGCACCAAAAGACTCAGCCGCCTAGGTAAACCACTTACGCAATACTGTTGGCGCTATAGTTATAAAAAAATAATAAATTAAATTAACTCAATGGAATAAACCATACAAGTAACGTAACTATATCGGTTCTTACCAGTGGTACAATGGTATAGGAAACTCTCCGTGTGCGGGACCGAGTCGAACTTGGCCGGTTTTTGTAACAAAAGGAAGTCACTGGAAATAGTTCAAAATAAAATTGGTGTCCAGATTTTGTACTCGACATACAAACCGATAGGTAATATCATCAGCTGTATTACCTGTATACCTACGTCGTGGGGCTATATACGTCCTACTGCTGAGCACAAGCCATTCTCTTGTTGATGAGAGAAATTGGACAGTAGTCCCCACGCTGGCCAACCGTGCCGGTACCGTAGTAAACAATTTATACAACTACACAGTAAAACGATAAAAAACGTGGCCATTGCTTCAGCAATCATAAAAATGCACGAGACTCCGTCACGCGACAGAAAAAGCGCCCCATTTTGTTACTAAAATGAAATAAAATTGTTTCACGTGTTGCCTGTTGTAGGCTAGCCTAGGTAAAGTTACATACTATGAGATTATTTTCTGCCTAATTAGCATTCATAACATAACTGTTAATCTAGATCTGCGCATTAGGCTTAGTAATAATAACACTGACCGCTATTCACGGAAAGGTTTGAACGCCAGCCCGACAAACCCGATAGATTATGGTCATATTTTGGCCCAAACCGCAGTTGAAATTTTACGTCGATGATCTAATTAGATATATAATACACATACATACATAGAAACGGTCGTCCGCAATATATGAACATTTTATGTCACATACGTTATGTTAAACATTTTACTTTATGTGCAAACATTAATCAGATTAAGATTATACGTAACTTAAATATATTAGGTAAGTATTAATATTATTCGGATATCTTATTTTTCTTGATTTCATCATCATCATCATCATCATGTCAGCCGAAAGACGTCCACTGCTGGACATAGGCCTCCCTTAAAGACTTCCACAATGACCGGTCCTGCGCCACCCGCATCCAGCGGACACCCGCGACCTTCACCAGGTCATCGGTCCACCGTGTAGGGGGCCTGCCCACGCTACGCCTTCCGGTACGTGGTCGCCACTCGAGAACCTTTCCGCCCCAACGGCCATCGGTTCTACGTGCTATGTACAGCGTTTATAAAATGGTTTTATTTCTGAGAATCGACCCTATTTCAGAAATTTCCATTATAATCACAGTATAGAAATATAACTGTATTTTAACTTAAGAAATGCATTAATTATGATTAAACTTTAGTATGTACCTATTTGATATATTTTTTTAATAAATGGGTAGTAAATAAATAATTGAAAGTTGAACTTACGGAAAGATCCATTATAATGAAAAAAGAACAGGATTCATAGTACAACCCTGAAATTCGTTATTTAATCTATGAAACCTAAGAACCTAAGAAATATGCCTTATACCTCTCTACTCGATTTGTTTAATAGGTCATGCAATTTTTATCTATTTGTGTTATATTTATACAGGTTGTTATCCCATCAAAAACATAAATGTGAAAATGGGAGCCAAGTTCAATTGTCGTTTTCACCGACAAAAGAATTGAGATCTAAATGGGTGCCTAGTTCCGTAGATTCTCTGAAAGGTGCCAAGTCCGGCACTACATTGTTTGCAGTAAAAGTAATTTACTGCAGCTTAATGCATTTTGAGCTTTAACTTGGCAGTTTATGTTGATGCCTAGGCTTCTCCAGTCCAAAGTCTTGAAAACATCCTCCAGTGCAGCGGAGCACAGATTGGGAGAAATAGCATCTCCCTGCCTGACTCGCGGCTACAACGGAATAGGTATCGAGTTCTTGTCCTGGAGTCAGACTCACATAGTGGCGTTGTCGTACAAACACTTCGGTACTTCGATAATAGCGGTAGTCTACTTTGCACTGCTGGAGAGATTGTAGTACAACCCAGGTTTCAACTGAATCGAAGGCCTTCTCGTAGTCCACAAAAGCCAAACAGAGGGCACAGGTAAAAGGTTATACTCCTCAGTATAGTGTCAGACCTGACAAAGCGTATGGATATAAGTTGATAATGTTCAAATCTTCATAAACACAGGCCCAGTAGTAGTGAACCACGACTGTCATAAAATTATTACTAATATAGTTTATTGACCGAGCGAGCGAAGCATCCTCGTTTCAGCTTTCGACAAAAATTCTTTTATATGTCTGTCTGTTCGAATGTTCTCCTCTAAAAGTCGCACTTCTCAACCGATTCTCGTGACATTTCGTGAGCAGGTTCGATAATTATAATGATTTTTTGTAAAATTTGAAAACATTTTTTTTTTTGCGTGGTCTACAGCTCACAGAGCCACTAAGTTTTATGCTTTATTGTTGCTTGGAAAAAACGTTAATTTAATTTAATAAAATACAGACAGAATATTTTTTGGTGGTTTAATTTATTCGTCAAAAGTTATTAGCTCTTAAAGCATAAAAAAAACATTGCGAAGTTTTTACTTTTTACTATTTATGCGACAGATTACCGTATTCTTTTAAAATAAATACCAGAAATGATTTTTACATAAAGATGATAAAAGAATCAATATGGTATGGTATTTGATTTTCTAAAACCAAACTTGCCACGGTAGCTACCTGGAAATGGGTAGATCTTTTAAAAGAAGATTAGCTAGAAAGATAGATGGTGTTTAAATTTTAAAAGGGTCGGCAACGCGCTTGTGACTCCTCTGGAGTTGCAGGCGTCCATATAAGCTGCGGTGATCGCTTACCATCAGGCCGGCCGTACGCTTGTTTACCACTGACGTGGTATTTAAAAAAAGACGGCCGGAATTAATGTGGTGAAGCTCATAGCTTAAAAAAATATTCAAGTGCAAAGCAGTAGATCTCTTACTATATCTACAATTTCTGGTAATAAACATTTCATTTATAATTTTACCAACTTTGGTTCCATTTCTGCAGGGGTTCAGTTCAGTTGTTATACTGTCATTTTTATACTGTGGCACTAGGACCATAATTTATTTGTTAATAATTACGACTTTTTTCATTTGGGTTTTTATGTCCCCGTCTTAAATAGTTTGCATCAATTATATAAATTCGTCAAAAACTGCTTGTTTGGTGCACGAAACGGTCGCAGATAAAACTGACACAGGTCCGTTGTCCGTAAGCGCCAGCGCGCGACTGATCGGGCCTGCAGAACCTCCGCGCTCGCGCATTTTGTAGGTATTTAAACATATTAATTAATACAATCATTTTATCTATTTAAATTCTGCAAAAATTACTAGAAATACTGAATGGCTTTAGTTTAGTTCAAAAACTTTATTTAAAATATCAATAGTTTAGTCGTCAGATTGTAAATGCTTTACAAAAAGGAGTAACTTTGGGGTCTCTTTCTATCGAGCGAAATTCATTAGATCGTGTAACTGAGTGCAACTTTGACTAGACTAGATCCTTAAGTAAAACATATAATTTTTTCAAATTTTTAGAACCCTTTTTCTACGTTTCAGATTGTTTTTAGAAAACTCGAAAACGCTAACTCGCTTGACAACCTCCCCATAACTCGCCAGGGGGCGCTGCAGTTAACATTTTTCTCTTGAAAGTGCGTTTGAGCGCATTTTCTCAGGAACTCTGCTTGACCAGCATAGAAGATTTCGATAGCGCTTGGTGAGGAGTACATGTATTTGAACTCTGAGGATCGTGATGGAGCAGGAAAACATAGTAGGGAACTGTTAAGGGGTTAGATATCTTTGTGTCTGTTTCTGGGCGCTTTTGTTTATGTTTGCTTAGCAGCCGTTGTTAACGAACTTCTGAGGGTCTAATGTTGGAGTAAAACAACATCAAACAGAACCTTTTCGAAGACATATAGCTACTTGACAGTGTTTGGCTCTTTTCATCATTTTTGCTGAGTAGCTTCTGTACGTGATCTGCTGAGGGTCTGATGATGGATCAGAACAATATTGTAGGGAATCTTGTTCAGGAAATTATTTAGTGAACCATGTTTTGACTCTTTTGATAGTATTTTGAGAAGCCTCTTCACCTGAACTGCTGAAGGCCTGATGATGGAACAGAACAGCGCCCTAGGGTACTTTGCGAAGGCACATATGTGTATTATTACCGTGTTGTAATTATTTTGATAGTGTTTTCTCGGTATCTTCTGTGCATGAACTGGTGAGGGTGTAGCTGCCGAGTCCCGTCAACTACAAATTGATTGACGGTCAATCATTTTGTCGCTACGTCAATCGAAAGCGTTCTTTTCAGAACGGTCAATCAATTTGTAGTTGACGGGACTCGGCAGCTACAAGGGCTTTAGGTATGATGAAACAGAATAATATATTAAGGAACTTTGTGAATGTTCATAGACAGAATACTGTAATACGGCTCTTCTAAAGGTGTTTAGTGAGTAGCTCCTCTACAAGGACTGCTAAAAGCAGAATTTTCGCTTTTTATACCCACAACGGAAGAGCAGGTGTAAGCGAAATGTCCCCCAAACAGGACTGCCGATTTAAAAATATGATTTATTTAAGTATTATTATGGGGTTTATGATTTATCGGCGATACATGACGTAAATATGCCACGGGGCACTATAAAAACCATCGTGTAATGTTGTATAATATCAGGATCATAACGGCTTCACTAATTTAGAGTTATCCACGACGGAACGAAGAGGGTATATGCGTTGAGAACAGAAAGGGTATAGTCGCCGATTCTCCAAATCTCTTTGATAATAGTTTAGAATTCGTAATTTTGAAATCGAAATAAGGTTTACATCAAAATACGTCATTTCCCTTTAAATACAGTTTGGGATAGAAAGTATCCATGTATAATCTAAATAAATAAATGTGGGCACGCCCTTCGGGCCTTTGCTCTTGTAGCTATGGCTCGCGTAGTAAGCGCGTACTGAAGGCCGGATACTGGGACACTTTGGGCCTCGTGGTCCTCGCCCTTATACCTCGCGTAGCTCGCTGCTAACGCGTGGGCTCGCCCTTCCAACCTTCAGCTTGCAAGCTGGCGTAGAGAGCGCTCTGGTGAGACACTTCGGGCCTTCAGACCTACGCAGAGTTCGCCCTTCAGTCCCACTAGCCTTGGCGCTCCCTTTTGCCACTCACACTCAGCGATAGTGAGAGTCCGCGTAGGTTCGCGCAGAAAGCGTGAAACATCTGCCTTTGGTCGGAGGTCTGCCTTTGGTTTCGCATGCCTTGCGGAACTTAAATTCGAATGTAAGACACTCGTAGATAGTGTCTGTGTGGGCTCGCCTTTTGGGCCTCCAGCCCTTGGGCTCGCGTAGTGCACTCTCTCAAAGGACGCTTCGAGCCACTTGGGGGTAGGAAGATTCCAATAGAGAGTGCTCTTCGATGGAGCATTTCGAACCGTTTGCCCTACGCTGAGCTCAACTTTCGGCCTACTATGCCTCTTTCCCCGGAATATATAGTTAGGTGAGAAACAACTATAGTTTTTTATACCACATCGGTGGTATACAAGTTTACCTACGGTCCGCTTGATGGTATGCGGTTACCGCAGGCTATGGACGCTTGCCAACTCTTTAAAAATGTATACACTCCTTTCTTGAAGTCCCCTACTATCCGTTTCCCTCTCCCTTGGGAAAACCTTGGCAGGTAATTCATTCCACAACTGGAGCGTGTAAGGGACGAATGAATAGGCACTACTCTTAAAAAAGAATAAATTAAAACAAAATTAAAAATTTTGAAAACCCACGACGTTTCTAATTGCAAAATAATAAAATAAAAAAATTAAAAGCCCCCCGACCATATACGAAATAAGTACACAAAGATAAAAGTAGATTCTAACCTTTTCGCCGCCAGACGTCAAAGTAATTCGCCGTGCCCCTGACGCCACAACGGTAAAAAAATGATGTGTAAAGAAATAATGCCAATATAAATTTGGGCAGCCAGTGCCGTCGTTGGCGTCGGGGTGACGATTTTACGTTGACGGCTATGGCCGACCGTGGCGTTCAAAAGGTTAAAAACGGTTGTATGATTGCGAGGTATAGTTAGAAACCCAGAATAAGACGTCGGGGGCTGCCATTGCCATGTCTGTTTATAATTTCACAAAAAACTATAGTAAAACTCGAGATACATACGTGTAATATAGCAACTTAAATCAAGGTGCCTGAAGCACAGACCGCATAATCTTACTTCATTTCAGGGCAGGTAATGGCAGCCCCCGACGGATTTTTATGGGCTTTCTAACTATACCTCGCAATCATACAACCGTTTTTAAAATCCACTTATATCTTTGTGTACTTACTTCGTATATGGTCGGGGGGCTTTTAATTTTTTATTTTATTATTTTGCAATTAGAAACGTTTTGGATTTTCAAAATTTTTTAATTTTGTTTTATGATTGTTTATTTTAGTTCGAACACAAAAGAGACAGGAACTGACAGCGGTTGACGCACCGAAAGGCTTTTCTTGAGAATAGCCAAAACAACCCTTACAAAACAGATTGTATTGTTTGTTGGTTCCGTTGGTTAGCTGTGGAAAATCCCGTCACTACTGTAGCGGTTCCCAATGTAGACCGACACACCTAAAAAATCTAAATTTGGATCACCTCTTGGGTTACAGTGTGCCAAAGAACAAATAAGATTAATTGTGTCTGAATACAATTGTCCAAAAACTCAGGGCCCAAGCAATCCTTGAACCATTACAGTATTTAAATTTTTATGTTACTTAGTTTAGTCTAAAGTATGATCTGATCTAAGTTGGTCGAAAATAAATGTATTATTATCTATATTAATAATTTCGTGCAGGGGTACGGTAGACCCGAACGAGACCTGTCTCAAATTGAAGAACGTATAAAAATAACGATTTTTGAGTTGAGCATATGTATCCGCAAAATTCGGATTGTCGCGTATTTTGCATTTAAAAGTGTTAATTTTACGACAAAAGGTCGGCCATATTAAATTCGTTGGTTGACAGCTTCGGGTAGGGTACGTTCGGAAATTGTAAACTGTGTTTGCGTCCGGTGTGTTGGCCAGATTGGATTCGGCAAGCCGCGTCTGCAGCGTTTTGTTTTTGTAGTTTTTAAGCGTTCTGTACACCTATCAGCCTAGCTAGCACGATAACTTATACCGTCACGTTATATGGCCGAAATGTATTAAAACGTCACATAAAACGTAACGGTATAAGATATCGTGCTGGCTAGGCTGATTGTTACAACAACCGCCTTCACAGCGAATGTATGGGGCCTGTTACATGGTTATTATTATCACGTGATACATTCATATCACGATAAGTTTCACGTGAATATTGAAGCAGAATCCATACAAATTTGAAAACTGCGATAATATTGACACCCCAGTATTGTGATAATATTAATCGTGTAAAGGACACCACTGTTTGCTGAGTCTGTCCGCCATCTTAAAGCTGTCTATTTTGTTGCGACAAACTACTAGGTGACTTATGGCTTTTAAACGTCTAGCAAAATTCTATCCCTATATCGCTCTATCTCATAACTTAGTGGCACTGGGGGTCTACTCCGAAATCCGAATTTCGTATGGTGCCGTCCCTTTCACTCATATAGTGTATGACAGGAGAGTGAAAGGGACGGCACCATACGAAGTTAGGAATTTGAATTTCTCATGCCGTTCGCCGCGCTCGGACGTTAGAGGTGCTACCACGAACCAAAAACGAAGTATCTGCCTCTCTCTCGCACAAGTAGATTCGAACGACAGAGAGGAAGATAGTTCCTCAGGCGTCAACTTTAAAACGAATAGGGTATTTTACTATATGAGAAATAAAATTCAAAATGTAAGAAAAACCGGCCAAGTGCGTCGGACTCGCGCACTGAGGGTTCCGTACAACTAAAAAATAAATGTGATTTATCAATATATTGATATTTTTGGTAAAATATACTTCATAATAAACATTATCACCTAATTTCAAGTTCATAGGTCGAAGGGAAGTTAAAAAATTATTGTGTGACAGACAACACACGGAATGTTCTTTGACTTTCTTCGACCATCCGCCGCGCTCGGACTAAAGTGCTACCAACCGAAAACTAAATATATATGCCTCTCTGTCGCACTTGCATATTCGAGCGTGGAGAGGGAAATACTTCGTTTTCAGATCGCGGTAGGCCCTTTGATCTGACGGCTCCTATTCCTGGATAGTGCGCGTATCGGAATGTGAAATACCTTTGGCAAAACGGAACAAGTTGTTAAATAGCTTTTATTAATTGGAGAAAATATTACCAACTGTTATTATTATCACGCGAAACATTGAATATTGAAGCAACATCCATAGGGGCCTGTTACATGGTTATTATTATCACGTGATATACTCATATCACGATCCGTATCACGTGCTGTTTAATGAATATTGAAGAAAAATCCATACGATTTTGAAAACTACGGTAATCAATATTATCGTGTTTTTCAAAACCAGTATTTTGACAATATTAAGCGTGTAACAGACCCCATACAATTTTGAAAATCGCGATAATATTGACACATAATATGGAGTGTAAAGGGCCCCACTGAATAGAATTTGGCGGAGAATAGAGAGCTGCTACCGCGAAACGAAAACGAACGAATATCGTGTATTTCCCTCTGTGTCGCTCGAATTTGCAAGTGGGACAGAGAGGGAGATACACGAACTTCATTGGTTTTCGATCACGTTAGCAGCTCTGACTTCGCACCAAAATACTGACTGGCACATCCATATTTAACAATTAATTTTAATGAACGATTAGTATTTTAGCTATACAAATCAGTACTGATTACGGTGTCAAATTTATTATGTGCCTTTAAATACTACCCTTATAAAAATGCTTAGGATTAACTTGCAAAGATACTAGCCTTTGCCCGTGACGTCGGCAGCGTAATCATTTACTCCCAATTCCATATGTTAATCCAGACTACAGACTATATTTCTATACGAAGTTTCATCATAATCCGTTGTTGTAATGTTTTTATTTTATACATTTTTGTACACTATTTCTTTCGTCGTTTGCATAAGATAACTGTCACGAATAAATGTTTACTTCATTTCTTTCTTATTTATTTCACCCGTGCGAAGCCGGGCTTTCATCTAGTTATTAATATTTGGGTCGCGACCCATACTTTGGGAAATGCTGGCCTACTGTATGGTTGACTGCCCCAAAACAAGTACATTGGGTCTTAATGAGAATGATATTTTAATTCTTATGGCTTGGTTTGTTCAAACATGAAATATAATGTGACACACATTGGGAAGTGACCAAATAAATAAGTCCGTTAATTTCAGTTGAGAATAATATTTATTTATACATCACACAATTCATGTGCGTAGTGCGTATTACTCCTAAATCTTAACAGAAAACAAGAGAAAAGATATCATTAAAATTTCTGCTCAAGTTTGTATCGAGTTGAAGGTTAGAATAACTTAAAATAATATCATACTTTAGCACGTGAGCAAAATGTCACCTCATGCTCGTTCTCACTTTTGACGTCACAAATTTCTGATAAACGGCAGATAATCAGGCTCATTTCGATAAGTAGTTTTGAGTATAAATAAATTAATTGTATATGTGTAATGAATCAATTGATAAGGAATAGAAAATTCAACCATGTATGGTCAAAAACGAATATTACTTTTCAGCGATACCCATTTTTATTATACTGTGATAATAGCATAACTAAAATAATTTTACTGAAAAAAGTCAACATAATGTTTAGCTTAACTTATAATAAAGAATATTAACATGTAACATTGGCTCAACTAACTACAGTTATGTTTAATCCAAAAACATTACAATATTATACAAAGTTACATTGCTATAACTAAGTATTCTAAGTAATAATAGCAAAGAAAATCTAAAACTATGATTGACTTATCTCAGTTTATGCTACATTTAGAATTATTGCCTAAATTAATGATGATGATGAAGAATTGTAAAATAAAATAATATCAAAATATGAGCTGACTTCAAATAAACATTTAGTGTCATTTGATTTCATTACATCCAGTTACTCGTATTTCTACTGAAGAATTTCGACTAACAATTCATTCACAACACACAAGGGCTTAAATATAGTGGAATATTCTAACACGGAAGATTCATACAATACCCGCTACGCTGATCTAGGCGATTTCTCAATACCTACGTTTGGCACAATAAAAAAATTACAAATAATACATTCTGTTCATAACAATAATTCGTTTCAGTCCTCAAATGTGGCAAGTCTCGAACAAGCAATACAATATCAGTCAAAACCTATCGATCTCGTTTATAATTAATGCGAACAGTCAATCAAGAACACTTTAGTACTGCCTCCTCAAGGACCAGATACCAACTAGACACTTCACTTCACTTGAAGTTTTCAGCAAGGTTGAATAAAATTCATATAACTACGTTAACATTGTCAAGTGTTAGAGCAGTTGATCAACCGAGAGATTTGTATACTTTGGCTTTGGAAGTTAAAAGAAGGAACGTAATGTGGGGCGTATTTACGTTCGAATCATACACCTACCCACATTACATCATCACAGATAAGCCAATACGGTTTCCGTTTAATAAACAGATAAACTAGGAAAATTACTAGACGACTGGAAAGATTTAATTCATGATAAGATAACAAAATTCGCAAAGAGATAAATGTATTCCATTTTTCCATCCATCTTTATATTAATAGAAAACTAACAACACCAAGGCATCATAATAATAAAAAACACAAATTTTACTTTCTTGCAATTTTTCTACTGCAGATAAATGCAGCGAGTCAAGGTTCATAAAGATATTTCGAAAAGCAGCGTAGCGTGACCTAACCAAGGAGCGTCCCCACATAATTCTTTAAAAGATTTCTTCAAAATTAGACTTCATGTATTAATAATACGGTCCTTTTGACGAATGTAAGATGCGGCGATGCTCCCGCGAAGTGAGTGGTCTTACATCGAGGTCGGCGACCAGAAGTTCATCTCCCGGAGCTCGGAGGGCTTGGGGCGGAAGGCGGGCGCGGGGCGGGGGGCCGCGGCGGCGGTGGCGGCGGGGGCCGCGGGGGCGGGGGCGGGGGCGGACGGTGCGCGCGTATTTCTGTTGCGGGGCGCGGGGCCGAGGCTCTCAACAGACTCGGCTAAGGAACCTGAAAAATTAAATCAGATTAGCTCGGTTTTAAGATCGTCGTCAATATATTCGACCTCATTTTGTTTAAATTCGTTTTTTTAACGCGCAGGTAGTGCAGCAATTTAGTTCTAGTTGGATTTAACAAATATTTCAACACAAGGTCAAATATTTTTATGTTATTTTTCCGTTACGCGATAACCAAGTCATTCCAAAGGCTATTTTCATTTAATTTCACAGAGTGCACTTTGAGAGTGTTCCTTAAAAAACTCTGTCTAAATCCAATTAGGTAGAATTAGAGCCAATTTTTAACCGACTTCAATAGAAGGAAGGAGGTTCTCAGTTCGTCTGCATGTTTGCTTTTTTTAATGTATTTATGTTCCCGATAACTCTTGACCATGTTGGCTGATTTTGATAATTCTTTTTTTGTTTCAAAGAAGGTACTCCGACATTGGTCCTATATAAATTAAATGAAGGTCTGATGATGGGATCTAGGGAATTCCTCGAATTTGATAGGCACGCATATGTCGATTTCGGTATTTTCTGTAGGTAACCAAGCTCACCAAATTGTGGCATAGAGAAATACAAAATTGGAGTCGGTTTTATTTTTGGTATAAATTATTATCAGGGGGGATTAATATTTCACAACTAACCATGTAATCTGGCTTCCACCGCGTCCTCCTCAGCGAGCGTGGATGTGGATGTGGTCAGGTCCTTCTTGAAACCAAGCAGTGCCATGGTGAGCCACGAACGGTGGCTAGCGTCGTCCGCGGGTTCGAACGGTGATGTGAAGTAACTGTAAAAATAAATCCAAATGAGTACCTACATTTGTAACTAAAGTAACTTTTTCTTGGCTTGTTGTCTGGTTATGTTCCTCTGTAACATGTGATTTTAAAAATTCATTTGAAGTTCTCTCAGACTCTTTAAAGGCAAACGCCACTGTGACCCGACGGGAGTCAGAACGCACGTTGAAAAAATCGGGTGTTCACGTGAGTTGACGAGATTGCAGCATGTGCAATTGTGCACTTTAGTGTTGAGCTTTCTTGACATATTTGCAAATTTTCACCAGTAGCCTCTGCTGCCGCAACTGCCGCAACCGCCTCGTCTGAGAGTGACGCCAATGTGAACTTTATAGACGCGACCATAAACACGATATTAGCGACTCACCGGTTGCCTCTGTTCTTGCGGCGGCTGTTGGGGCTGCCAGGCGGCGAATGTGCGGGGGTAGTTGGGAGGCTCTTGCTGCCCCGACGGGCAGCTAGATAGCGAGAGTCCGGCACCTCTGGCTCGTCCGAGGGGGAAGCCACTGTGAAGCCGCGGGGCGCGCGCGTCATTGCGTGAGCGACCTGGAACAATGAAGAGGTTCCTTTAGATGATCCATTAATAAAAACAAACCCGCGAGGAAAGGGTGGGTCGCATCAAAAGCATTCGACGGACTGGTCAACATAAAACTGTATAAGTTGCCATTACAATCAGATGCTAACGATAATTATGATGGCTGGCTTATGATAATTATGACTATCGAGGGTTTGAACCAAGGAACTTAAGGATATTTTATTTTAAGGATATTTCAGTCATAGGTACAGCAGTAGGATTCTCTGTTTTCGAGTGAGTATGCACGAGAGCTACAGCTTTGTTTCCAATTGCCATACAAGTGACGTATAGCTGTCAAGCATGTCGTCGGCTAAAGCAAGGTTCGAAAGGATAATAATCTTGATAACTCTCGTCTTAACTATCTCCAAAACTGAAGTTTTCGACTTTAGGCGACGGTATTTAAGTCCAAAACTTCTTATCTCCAAAAGTTGATTTTAGAGGTGTTCAAATTTTGCCGACGATGTGAGATGTCAAATATATGAAAACACAGCTTGACACACCTCTGAAGAACCCTAAGGATTTATTACCAAAAAACTGTACAGAATAATTTCTACATTGAATCACTAAATAAATGATATCACTAACAGTGGAAAGATTTCGAGGTCATACGTACCATTCTAATCTGCAGTCGCATTTGCAATGAGTTTGAATGATGATGATTGAATTTTGTGCGCATTGAATGTAAAATGTTTACATTCCACTATTGTAAAGTGCCAAGACCATAAAAAATTCAAGCCGTACGCATACGACCGGACACGTGCCGAAACAATGGCAATACTACATCTCTAGACGTAACTTTCCACAAAGTTGTTTGTATACGATTGAAATTGGTTGTTATCATTTACACTGTTTTCAAAGAGGCTTGGTTCATGTAAAAACTGAAATCACAGTACAATTTATATCTTCAAAATATGAAAAAGTATCAGTGTGGCAGCTTGCCAAACGTCGGTCATAATACTGCAAAATTCGGATGGTTCTGTTTAGATGATAGAAATACCTCTCGAAGAGATTTTTTTCTCATTATGCTCGGCCGCTTAAAGCATCTTATTGTAGCATAATCAGAAAGAATATCTTCATCTTTTTCTTATATCGTGAGACATTGCACTTGCACTAGCAGTAATAAATGCCAACGCAAGGCCACCAGGAACAAATTGAATCGCAAAATTACCACGTATAATAATCGAGTGCTACCATCGGTATTTATCAATTTAATTAACCAAAAAGCTATAAATGTCTTCGAACAAAGGAGAGCGCAATACACTGACTATTATTTGCAATGCTCTCGTTTACAGAAACGAAGTAAATACACACAAGTTTTAGATTAAGACGGCGCAGTACGATCGGTGTGGATCGGTTCTCCATACAAACGTATTTAGGCTCTCATTTTAAAACGCCATGCTAGAATAACATGAAACTTTGTATACACAATGGGATCCGGCATACCTAGGTCGGAAATTAGTTTCTGTTGCTAGAAACTGAAAAAGAAAAAAAATACAGCGGTTTTTTGAGTTTTTTACGGCTTGTATGAAAACCTTAATAATCGCTGTATTTTTTCGCCATTATAATTTCAAGCAACAGAAACTAATTTCCGCCCTAGACAAGCTGGATCCCATTGTGTATACAAAGTTTCATGTTATTCTAGCATGGCGTTTTAAAATGAGAGCATAAATACGTTTGTATGGAGAACCAAACGTACTGCGCCCTCTTAAATTGTTTTTGTTTGCGTAGGTTTACGTATCCGTATCCGAAAAGGAATCCCTTAATGCAAGGTGCATTAAGGTCCCTTTTCCCAGGAAACGACATGGTTATTAATAACCCACCAAATTATTAAGCGCTCAACAAAGGCGATCAAACATTTCTCCTCATCGCTCGGCGTCCCTGGTTGCATCAAAAAATTCATATAGAAGCCTGGGATATTCTTTCTGACTAACCTATTCCCTTTAGTACACACTAGTCTGCCAGCTGCTATCTAACAGGTCATTTTTTTTTTTTTATTAAATATGGGATTGCTCTTGGCCAGCATCTAGCCAGGGGGCAAAGATGAGGCCGACGATGAAGCGAGCTCACCCAGAAGATGCCTATTCACTCGTGCCTTAAAAAGGTCCAGGTTATATGAACTCGGAAATAAAGACGCCGGCAGAGAATTCCAAACCTTGGAAGTGCGCATTATAAAAGAAGAAACAAAGCGCTTGGTTCGAGCTAGAGGAATTTCGACCAGGTAAGGATGGTAGCCAGCCGTACGTCTGGTTGTCCGATGGAAGAAGGGGGAAGGCGGTATGAGCTCATGGAGCTCCTGAGCACACTCACCGAAGTACAGTTTGTAGAAGACGCACAGACACGCTACTTTGCGTCGATGTGCTAAGCTCTGCAGCTTATTTCCCACTACCGAACTGCCGCCAATGAGCCTCCTGGCTCTGCGGTCCACCGAGTCGAGTGCGGCAAGTTGGTACTTAGACGAGCCATCCCAAAGGTGACTACAATACTCCATGCAAGACCGGACTTGGGCTTTATATAAAGATAGAAGCTGCCCAGGGGTGAAGTATCGCTTGACCTTATTTAGGATGCTCAGCTTTTTGGCCGCTGTTCCGGCTTTGGACTCGATGGTAGTGCCGAAGTTAAGGTTTGAGCTTAACGTCATGCCAAGCAGCTCGAGATCGTTGGCTACAGACACGGTTGCACCTCGGAAAGTAGGAGCCAGATTGAATGAGCTCCTTTTTGCGGTAAACTGACACGGTTGCGTTTTGGTGGCGTTGAAACTAACCAGATTGTTATCACCCCATTGGGAGACAAGACTTAAGGTTGAGTTAATTCGCTCTACCATTGTCTCTCTCTCAGACTGAATTTCATCACGACCAGCCCCCGCGCTGAACAAATATCTCTCCATGACCGTACTGTTATCTGCGTATGCGACCACTCCTGGCAGAAGAAGGTCGTTAATATGAAGCAGGAAAAGGGTCGCGGAGAGAACAAATCCCTGAGGAACACCGGCATCAATGGCCCATAAATAGTTCGAGGCATTCATAAATAGTTCGAGGGATAATATAGCTTTTAGACTTGAGTTATACTCTACTTTCCACTTCGATTGCGAGAAAATAAATAAACAAAGATTATCCGCCCAAAAAGAACAGTAAATACTGAAAGGAAACCCTTAGACCTAACCTAATAGAATTCGACTACTTATATATAATTTTCATCGTCTAGTACCCATAACACAAGCCTTATTGAGCTTACTATGAGGTTAGTTTGATTTTTCTAACATTGCCCCCCCCCCAATATTCATCTATTTATTGGAATTTAGGCAAAATGGATAAATACCATTAGCGTTCCGTTACTTTCATAAAACGTTTTGACGTGCGAACTCCATTCAATCGTCACAAAATAAATACACAAAACAACTCAGCTTAATTATACTACTAATCACATACACTAAGAACATTTCACTTTATGGCTTTCCCGAATGAATACTAACTACACAAAAGCCAGGACACATACCATTATGTTAAACCAACGTGTCCGGTCCGTAGTATAAACATTACTAATTACAATCGCCATGATGTAATGTTTACAAATTATGGAAACCCAACAAAGAGGTAGATATTTTGACCACGAGACCAGACCATGTTGAATCGACCCCCTGCTCGCTCGCTATCAGTCCCCATGTCGAACAGGGTTCATACCTATCTAATAATCAGCCAATTAACTTCGAGTAATGGCCTTTAAAGTGATATCGAAACACAACACGGACGGGATTGAGGTCAAGTGATGCAGAATTATAAAAGAATTAGCACAGTTGCCGATGCCTGAAACTAGCTGCATTATTGAAATTAGTAGAATCTTGCCGACGGTCTTTATTATTAGAAATCCATGAAAAGGTACATACGTTTGATATTCTCAATATCAATTGAAAAATATATAACATAATACTACCTACCTGGGCGACCGAGCTTGCTCGGGATCTTTCGTGTTTTCCCGGAGAATTTGAGTTTTCCCAAAGATAAGTATCCTAGCTAGATCGATATTTCGCAACCTCACGGTTTCGGAATATCGATCTAAATACCCCTATAGCATTGCTCGTTTAAAGATGTTTGATTGATACATATGTTACATATCATAAATAACCATTAGAGAAGAGAATAAATCATATATTTTGTTCAATTAACAAAAGATACACGAAACCCCCTGGAAGATGTTGCATATAGGGATAAGCTCGCCTTTGCACTATTTTTTATTACGACATGTATATGTACTTGTGTAGAATAAAGTGCTGGTATGTAAGAAACATAACACCCTTAGGGACTAAATAAGAACGGTGTGAACATATATTGTAAATTCATATTAACGTACTAAAGTTCAGATAACGAACTGTTTTAACTAATAATGTTCCAAAAAACTTTAAAAGTTAAAATATGTATACTGAATATGCCATTCAGTTGCAGAGAAATCTCAGATCGAGTTGACAGTCCCCTTTTATTTGTGTGTATTTAAAGATCAGGGGTCCGATGCAAGGTAAACGTGAACATATAGGCAGACTACTTAATCGAATGCATTGAAAGAATCTTCTGCTTCAAAAAATAAATTTATTCAACATTCGGGAACCTATTTCCATTACCACACGACAATTTTACGGAATGTTCGACACGCTATAATGATTTATATCTGTAAATAGATTATAACATTTTCATAACAATTTGGTGACGAATATTTCATTACGAAATGTAACATCATTATGAAATCATATTTTGCATAATGGTCGATTGTCTCTGAAAATTATGTACTGTTTCCAATCCATCTGAAAACCTAACGTGGTTTAGCTAGGTAGTGACTTGCGTAACCTAACATAAACATAGCTGATAGTTAACTGATAAGCAGTATAACAACAGATAGTAACAATCAGTGAACCAAAACATTTTATGTTATTCACCAAGTTGCTATTGAAAATGTATCGCTGACATTCCGGGTCCTCAGTGCATGAGATAATTGTTATTCAAGTCCCACACAACAGCATAGCAGTCGGTTATAAGCTAATTTATACATCTTCAAATTATCTAGTCAAAAGAGATTAACTAACCTACGGGTAGGTACAGGTACTTACTATTAATTAAAATAGGTTTTTACTTTGCCACTCTACTATGGCCACAACTGTCTGCTAATCAACCGCAACAACTGAGACCGTTTCAAAACGCGACTAGTTAGTAGTTGCGATTAGTTCAACGTTGTATGCTTCATCTTATTCTTCAAACTGTTTTATGCAAACCTGAGGTTCTCTAAAACAACAGTCGTCGCATAAAATTGGCATTGTATGCACGGACGTATCTTTAATGTTATTGACGACACTGACTATAATAAAATTCCGGTCAATTGGAAAGTATTTTTACAATACTTCCTTATGACTGTAAGGCGTAGACACACAACATGGCCGCGGCATATTTTTTCAACTTGGGGCCCGTATATAGAAAAGTTTGATCCCGAGAATTTATAATCGTAAAACCGTACAATACACCAGAAACTCAATTTCGGAAAAAAGGAAATCATCTAAATTCTGTTCAGACGTAAGCACAATAGCCAAGTGAAAATAAGATGCGCTGATAATGAGATAGATAAGTGTTAACTGCCAAATCTAACGACAGATCATTGACATTGATTGAGAGTGGGTTGCACCAACTTGCAATTACAGACCTATCAACGTTAAATATGGCGCCGGAAGATGTTATCCCATACAAACTTGTAAAACTTTGTATACCGGATTTTAACGACACCGCTTGCGTGCCTACAGTCGGTTTGGTGCAACCCACCTTGAGTGATCGATAGTGTATCAACGAACCTTGACCACGGAGTTGCCGCACGCTGCTCCCTCGCCCTTGAACTCCTCATCAGTGCCCAGAACCTTCGGTGATATCGGATTTGCTGCAATATATAATTGACCTGTTATTAACACTTCATGGTTCATGGCAATTCTTGGAAGTGTGTAATGGAATTTTAAAACTCGATTAGTGTTAACTGTGGTGGATTTAAACTCGTGAATAAGATAAAAGGCTAGGTTGCTCCACTGTCAATGAATGTAGTACCTATGAAGTGCGGAGTTCTATTTCCAAACTTGTATACCTAACTGCAGTGTATTGATTCTAATGCTGGTTAAAGGGGGGTTTTGGAGTGTAGAAGTATGCGAATGATCGTCGGTGTAACTTCAAAAACATTAGCATATTTTTACCGTTACTACAAAATTGACACACAGTTCATCAGAATTCATGACTTATGATAAAATTATGTTCATGTGGCCAAATGGGGGTCAAGGTTAAAACGTCAAATATTTGACCCATTTCAAAAACTCTTAGAGAAAACGACCGATTAATTTATGAACTTTATTTATTAGAGAGAACTGAAGTGCAATGTGTCAACGACGCATGACATTGTGTTGCCATAAATAACCCTTTTTCACAAAGTATTTCTTTTGTATAATTCACCGGCTGTGTGACGCAATGTCCAGAAGAATTAATCAGTAAACTATATTATAGTTAAATCGGTGTTCATATTTTTTGGAACTTGGGGTGATAATTCAGACAACATTTTCTCTGCCACTTTTTAACTTAGAACATAAGAGACATTAACGAATCATTGACATAACAAATATAACAATAGAGTTTATTACACAGACAGCCAGCCAATGCCAAGGTTACCGTCGCGGTTAACACAAGAGCAAACTATCGGTACCTATAATAAAAGACTCACCAGCTGTGTTGATTGGCGCGATGCCGTGGAGCACTTCTTGGCACGGCTTGGTATGCTTCGACCAATCCTTCTCTTTGATCCCAGCAACTGGTTCTTTGACAACCGTCGGAACATCTCGCTCTATGTTTGCGGCGAAGATCGCTTTGGTGTTAGGGTACCGGATGAAGAAGGCGTCATCCTGTCCAGGAGGTGAGGCGGCGAAAGGCTCGAAATCTCTGCAAAGAGGAGATACAAAAGTTAGCTAAAGGAAAGCTACTATTGGACGCGACATGGGTTTTCCCTATCCTATCTGAAAGGGTAACGCAATCAAACGTCACAAGCATCAAGATAAAGCACTTACGTGAAGTAATTGTTGACTTGTGCCAGCACATTACGTTGTTTTCTGAACATCTTTCAAACTCAATTACACGCGAAACGTCCAACAGCAATGCAAACAACTGTCCCAATCCCAAAACAGTACGCAGAAAGAGGATTATATTTATAACCACGGGACTTAAAACACACGTTCGTCAAGAGGTGGCGCTCATGTAAAAACTATATAGGAGCGTTTAATATTCGTCACCAACTGAAACCGTTTAATAAGCGTTGTCGCTTTATATACCGCGTGGTATGCACATATACACGTATCTAATCTCTCGATAACGTTTCAAAATAACATTATTTTGCTTGTGACGTCACTGCTGGCACGAGCCAATGGGAGCTGTGCGCGAGCGCACTCCCTCGGCGAACCGCGTGACTATCGCTGACACCCAGAATCAAGCCCCAAGAGGTCAAAGACAGGACGTCAACGCGCTCGGAATAGCGTCACAAATCAGATCACACCCATCTCTTATAAATTTTTGGCACACAAATTAAACTGTTTAAACATAGTGCTGTAGAAAGTTTCCACGTATTGTTTTAAAATTAACCACTGAACATTTGCCATGTAAAAATTACGATATGTTATTGACTGTCGAAGGCTGAAAATATTTTTGTAATACCACGTCGGTGGCAAACAAGGACACGACCTACCTGATGGTAAACGGTCACCGCAATCTATGAACGCCTGCAACCACAGGGGTGTCATATGCGCGTTGCCGACCTTTTAAAAATTATACAATCCTTTCTTGAAGAGCACAGGTAGCAGTCCCTCGGGAAATTCTCGGCAGGGAGCTCATTATTTAACCTGAGCGTTCGAGGGAGGAAATTCTTCTGAAACCGTACCGCAAGCGACCATTAAGGTTCCAGGGAGCATATGTTTGTCCAAGATACTCTAGCTATATTTTACACATACATATACACACGATAATACAAAAACTCAAGCCTGTAAAAGGGCTAGGCAGACGCAGAGCCCAATTCTACTTTGAGCAATTGCATGTTTAAAGATAGGAAAATATGATATTGGAGTGACAGGTTGTTAGCCGTACGTCGATTAGCCACAACCCACAACACACTTCGTAGCTGTCTCCTACGATCCGACCTCCACGGATCCTCCGTGCAATAAATAAGTTCCATAGCGGTCCTGTCTGATCAACAGACACGAAGGTCTCCGTTTCAGCTTAGGCAAAATTGCTTTCGTACGTCCGGATTTTCGGCTGTTCTCCTCTATAGGTCGCATTTCTCAACCGATTACGTGAAATTTTGTGAGCAGGTTTGATAATTATAAGTATAGATTATTTTTCAGTCAGATTTTAGAAATTATGGAATTTAAAAATGAATCACGGAGTCTGCATTTCACAAAGCCACTGGTGTACCTAAAGTCGCGGAATGAATCGCATTAAAATAGCCATGAAAAGTGACAAAACTTTTCATTTCATGACTCTACAGTCGACTAATTTGATTTCTAGGCCACTTTGTATCTTGTCACAGTGACAATAATATGAGATTTCAAGCACTTTTCATATTGATTATCACTGTGACAAAGTACAAAGTCACCTAGAAATCAAATCGGTTGTGCGTATGTATGTAGTAAGAAGCTAAAGGGACGAACATACCTATTAGGTATAGCAAGCATAGTAAAATTAATGTTTAGTTAAAGTTGACCAAGCCTGGTGCGAATTTCCTCATTGGTTTATTAAGGGACGAAGAATACGGATTATGTATTCTGAAGGATGGTTATTGGTTCGATTTTAAATGAAATTAACACATAGGGTTATCTTACATTTCAAATTCCTTAAACACATAAGCATAATTGTCTCTTTGCAATTAACTGATAATAATCTATTATTGAAAAACAAAGTTCCAAGTGTTTAACTAAGACGCAGATTAAGCAAAGACAACAATCCAACTACTTGTAGCAGAATCAATATTTTCTAATGTGACGCAGGCCTCTATAAATGGTAACTTATCAGTAGTATCTATATGCGGATTAGCAAGTTGGAATAGAAAAACATCGAATGCGTTACGTCACCGTCTTGAAAACAAACATAGTCAATCACTAACAAACTATAGATCTTAAAGATTAAAATTATTATATAAGTAAACAACAAAGATATAACGACGACGCAACCTAAGCAACACTTGGACGAAAAGCATACGCAAAGTTATTGAAACATTACAATATCATCATCCTAGCGTTATCCCAAGTTCAGTTGCATCCTGAAAGATGCCCGGAGTCCGCTACCTAATCCCAAGAATTGGCGTAGGCACTAGTTTTTACGGAAGCGACTGCCATCTGACCTTCGAACCCAAGGGGAAACTATATAGACCCTATTGGGATTAGGCTTGTTAAGTGAGTGGGAAACTTGACTGTCAGAAGTTCTCAAGCTGCCCGAAGGCCTCTAACAAGATTATAACAAACCTAAGCAAAGATACAGAAGAATAAACAACCAATATTTGCTTTACAAGTACCTTGGCTAATAGCTTTCTAGATTAATTCAGCTAGCGTAGAACAACGACCGATAAAGTATTGATAAATACATTATATGCACACTTCGTGTGGGGTGATGTGTACCGAAGTATACACAATCATGTAACGAAACGAGACCTGCTAGGTGCAAGTCATCGTCAAGTCATTTATACACAAGATAATATAGGCTTTCATATTCATTTGATAAGGATCAAAGCTGCTCGCACGAACAAAACTTCACATGTTATTGACAGCACGTATATAAAAGTATTTTTCATTTATTATCTTGGCTCGTGTTACTAAGGTAAAAGAAAAACATGATAACTTTGATAAAACCAGTCCAGTATTGTTTTATATTTATTTGACACCGGTTATTGTGACTTCAACTCTAGTGATAAAATTGATAAAGAAAACAATGGTTACTGTTATATAGTATCATTTGGGTGTGGGATTTTTGTCATAATCACCCTAAGGAATTCTTCAGTCACACTCATGTTATTTCGTCTATACCTCGAGTTAACCAATTATAGTTAGACTGGCTATTAGCTACGGGAAATTTGATGGAGATCCCCTAGATTTATACTTTTCATATGTAGACGCTATCCTTTGGGTGAAGAATTTAGGTATTCTTTTATAAATTGATGTGTGTATTTGTATAAAGCGACTTGTAACTCTTCAAGAGTATATAATTATTATTAAAAACAGAGAAAACCCGCAACGTTATTAAAGGGTTAGGGAGTATTTAGGGGTATTAAAGGGGTCGGCAACGCGCATGTGGCACCCGTGGAGTTGGCAGCGTCTATAGGCTGTTGTGCCCACTTACAATCACGCGGGCCGTACGCTTGTTTGAGATAAAAAAATAAAATAGCATTGAAATTACAATACGATAAATAATAAACTGAGTAGCACAGACAATATTACTTATAATATATCATGTCATGTATAAATATGTCAATAAAGATTGATAGAGTGAATGACGTCACGAGCCAAACGACCTTCTATGTATAAGAACGTCGAAAACAGCAAAATCTACTCGATAATGTGCATTTCTCTCTTCATGATAAAGTTTTATGAAAATGTAGGCTGTACTTGTATTGAAACATATAGGTAATAAAATATATTGAATTGATTAATTGCTTGATACAATTTGCTGCTGTAAAACTAATCTGCACCATTTTGGACACATACCATTAAATATGTTATTTAATGCTGATATCTTGTAAAATATATCACAATATTATAAAAGGTATAAATAATAATTTCTACACTGAAAAACTATTTATTCAAGACGATAAGGTGCCTCACACACTTGCAGGGGTTGAACCACGGGTATATTCATAGTAGGTATATTAACGAACATAATTTTGAAATTTAATTTATCTCTATTGCTCACAGCGATAATGTTATACTAACCGCCATTTCAGTAGTAGGGTTAGCCTACATTCCACAGAGCTTGGCCTCGAAATAGCTGAGGCATAATGTTGCAAGACCGCCCGCCACAAACCTTGCCTTCTACAATACTATGGACTTTAGCTTAAGTACGGTCAACCATTTTTATTTCTGGCCCACTTCGTACCTTGTCACATTTAAAATCAATATCAAAGCTGCTAGAGATCTCATCTTATTGTCACTGCGACAAGGTCCGAATTGGCCCAGAAATCAAATTAGTTGACAGTAGGTGTACGGGGTTTAGCGGACATTGCGACAAACATGAACTTATTGACGGAATCCATGTAAATGGTAAAGAAGAAAGAACTAAAGGAGACACAAAAAAGTTAAAAAATTGTTAAAATAGAAAGTAAACTAAAGAGATTTTTCAATTTGAAATCAGGGTGTTGTGTTTTCAGTCAGTTCAGCGTCTCTTTGCCACCTTATCTAAAGATCAGTATTCCTAACAGACCGACTAAGGACCGGAGCGGAGGTGCCGTTTTTAATGTCACGTTATTTTCTGCTTTTATTAATTATTAATTAAGTACGAGTAAGTATCACATTTTAACATTAGGTAACTCATGAGCTTCCTCTCGCAATTGTTGTAATAAATGGAACAATGTAAGACTACTTGTATGCCCCTCACCGAATAATAACTGAGATTCGATTTCCTTGAACTTGGAAACAATATCATCATCATGTCAGCCATAGGCCTCCCCCAAATAGTGCCACAATGACCGGTCCTGATGTGCCACCCGCATCCAGCGGCCTCCAGCGACCTTTACCAGGTCATCAGGTGGGGGTCTGCCCACGCTACGAAAACAATATACCTACTTGAACCAAAATACTTCCGCAACCGGCTCGTTCAATATAATAAAATGATCTAGTTTGTACTAGTATTCATTTGTTCAAACCACACCAAATCATTACAAAAACTGGCTATTTAATTGAAGCAAGTATCCGCTTAGTATTAAATAGTTAATTACGTCTTCAGTCATGTTACCTAATTAGGGTAGGGCAGTACTTATTCATAAAGTGCACTCAAGTTTTATGTAACAATAACAATTCAATTAAGAGCGGGATCAAATTTAGTTTTATTATTAGTATTATTACAGGCTTAGATTAGATAGTTGAACCCTAATCTTTGACATTCGTGCATGAAACTGCAGTTTTATAAAAGAAAGTAAAAAACAAATCATCAATAACATTCATGTCACGAACTTATCGTTGGTTGATTTATAATATGCTATGACACAAAATATCCTCTATCTATGAAATAACTGGAACAACAATGATCCTTATGTCAAACGAGTTAAGAACTTCATTATCAAGTCATACATGAAAATGAAATCATCGCCCGAAATAAATAAACGTGATTTAAAAAGTAAAGTTATACTTATCGAATGATTTGATTTGCCCTTTGCATATTAGAGCACACCGAGTTTGAAATACCTATTGGCAAATTCCCAGCTATGATAGATTTAACACCGGGTTTATATTTAGACCATCGAGTCTGCATCTCGTAAAACTTTCTGCGATAATCCTACCTACCCTAATAAAGAAAACTATAGTGTAACTATTTTATAACTGGAGGAAAGTCCGAGTAATATGAGTCTACTGCTTTTTATAAAGGAAAATAAAAAAAAACACTATACATATAGGCACAAACATTAAACTACACATTCAGCTGGAAAACCTTCTTTGTACCTTTTGCAGCGTCCGTCCTCGACTCTCTCTCAATAGCTCATCCTATTAAGTGACAAATGCGAAAGTTTAGATATTTGTTGCTCTATCACGCAAAAACTGCTAAACGGAGTCTATGGCGTGGATTAACATATAGGGATACGAAAACCTTTTTTGTACCTTTTGCAGCTTCCTCAACAAATGCCCGAATGTTGATTTAAGAATCTATAGCATAGATATAGCTCATCTTACTAAAGATAAATGCGAAAGTTTAGGTGTTTGTTGCTCAATCACACGCAAAAACGGCAAAACGGATTATGATGAAAATCGTATTTAAATAGTCTATAGCCTGGATTAGCTTATCGGGATAGGGAGTAGAAGTCGCTGGCAAAAGCTAGAATATGTAAATAAATGTATGACCAATTCATTTTACAGCAAATTATAAATTCCTATAGATTTAACTTGGCCTTGTGTAGTGACGTGACGTAGTCGCCAAGCCCCCAGCCGGTATTCAGCATTCGATTAACAAGTATCAGTTACTAGACAAGTAGCTGCACATTGAGCAACATAGTATGCGTGTATCTATGGTTTGCATGTTTACGTCACAGCTATTAGCGAATAAGAGAAAAGTACACACCCGTGCCAACACAACATGTTTACAACGAATTTAAGTCCAGTATAGATAAAGTAGAAGAACACTCTCGCTGTCATGGCAAAAGGAACCCACTGCGAGTATTATCAATTATAATATTGTAAAATAAATAACAAGTCAGAGCTAATTAGCTATTCCACAGAATAATGGCTATATTCATAACATCAACGGAAATCTAAATGGCTACGACTATGGAATTAAACAAACATATATATGATCTGTGTAGTTAGGTCACCTTCAGTGGATAGCTGTTTCGACATCTGGTCTGGAAACCTATTTTAACTGTTACGGTAACTGCACACTTAATTAACAAATTATTTCAAACAGATATTTAATGGTAGCTTATTGACATTCATAGGTGCATTTAATATGCCTAAATTGAAATTTAAATAAAAATGGAAAGCTCGATAACCCTGTCTTTGTCCCACTATTGAGACCTCAGATCATTCATTAAGAAGTTACCTACAATACATATCAAGCAAAATTACTCGCATTACAAAGACATTGAGCTTTTCGACCTTTCAGACAACAATATCCGTCTTAGAGAATGACTTTATTATACGCAGTTGGCAAACAATCTAGGTAGATAGTCAAAAACTTGGCTAAAGATTCCTACTGTAATGGGAATAATTAAAAATGACGTCAGATCTGACTAGTCTGGTACAATCCTGTTGCAGATATGTATACATTTTTCGCCATGTTACAAAGGAATAAGGTGGAAAATACGTGGAAAATTACACATATCTATGATGTAGAGACTGTACCCCGAGCGAGGCGCGAAACGTGACATTACATTAGTACATTACCTACCTCATACTAGTCAAACTAGAAGTATACACATAGTACATACTTCCTAACGTCTTGTGGTTAAGTAAGAGAGAGGATAATATGTATGTATGGTAGAAATAAATACAATACCATACAATTTCCTGTGCGGGAACCATGTAAGACGATATACCTACATTATGGGCAGCAACATGGGTAGAAAATTTTCCTCACTTCTACGCAATTAGAAAGTTATCAAAAAAGGAGGATACTTGGAAATTACTCCAGGAAGAGCCCAGCTCAAGAGCTTAGTGATGGGTTGGGTCCACCATCCTCTCAAGCCTAACAGGACCTGGTGCGAAGTAGTAATGGTTGAAATTAAACTGTTCGAGTTTAAAAAAATTTGAATCTTCTTGTTAGGACAGTAAATTCGTTTATAATTTGATTCAACTCTTGTGTTCAAATTATTTTAAGTATACCATAGTTGCACAGTAACCTGTCGCTGGACAGTAGGCTAGGACATGCGTCCCAAATCCCTGTCCCACCCAGCCAGCCTGGATCAAGACGAAGCAGGGACTGCAAGATCAGGGATTGGGGGGGCAGATGCAAGTGCTTTCTTATCTTATTGTTGCGGTGTGAGCAAAAGACTGGAGATTAGAAGCATTTTCACGTGTTGTACAATCGCTGTCATTAAGATAACACAAGTTTTAAAGGGAGAGTGTTTTATAATAAAATACCTAAATAGCAACACACAGGGGTCGAGCAAGTAATACAAGTAGAATGCCAATAATCCATACCAAAATAAAACCGACTCCAATTAACTACAGAAAATACCGAAGCCGCCATACGCGTGTCGATCGTAATCGATTTCTCCTGGATCCTCAGACCTTCACCAAATTTATATGGAACCAACTTGGGGGTAGCTGCTTTCAAACAAAAAATAATTAATAAAATCGGCCAACGTGGTCAAAAGTCAACTTATCGGAGAACACACACATACACAAAAAAAAAACATGCAGCCGAACTTCAAAGCAAGCTCCTTCCTTCTATTGATACTATTAAAGTCTGTGAATAAAATCAAAATAATATATCACTTCTATTGCAATACATGTTAGGTAACTAAGTACTTAATCATTCGAATCAAATGTGTAAATATAGACTGTGACGTCATATAGGTGCCTATACGAGTACTTATCAATGAATTATCAAATGGTGAAGGATAAGAGAATATAACTACATTTATTTTATACATTCATTGTGATTTTTAGTTAAGGTTAAAGGAAAGGCGATTGTTATCAACAAGCGATTGGTATTATGTAGGCAATGAATTGTTTTACATATGACTATTTTTGTTACACACTGGAATAAATTAAATTATATCGCGAATTAAGGTGTGTGTTTTTATAATCCATCTGAATATTGATATGAGCTTTTAAAGTAATAATAATAATAATAATAAAGCCTTTTATTAATTTCCAACTTTAAATTATTTTTTTCTTACAAAATTTTCAAAATTTATATTCTTATTTAGTTATTTTTGTACATAAATAAGTAAATGTTTGGGAGCTTCTATTCTTCTAATCTTGAGTTGGAACCCCTTCTTGGGTATAGGCCTCCTCCAGCCTTTGCCATTCATCTCTGTTTTTGGCTATATCCTTCCATTTCTTCCCAGCAGTGGCTACAATGTCATCAACCCAACGTTTCCTTGGTCGTCCTTTTAGTCTCTTTCCACAGGGCCCCATCCATTGAGTCGCTAGTAAAGTCCACCTCTTATCTTTGTATCGTGCTAGATGACCTGCCCACGTCCATTTTAGTTTTAAGGCTTGATGTAGAGCATCTGTTAATTTTGTTCGTTTCCTTATTGTTATGCTTTTAATTTTATCTATTTTCTTTAATTTAAGGATGCTCCTTTCCATCGCCTTTTGACATGTAGCCAGTTTTGTTTTTGTTTTTGCAGTGTAAGTCCATGTTTGGCATCCGTAAGTAAGAGTGGGAAGAATGCAGGTGTCCATTACTACTTTCTTTGAATGTAGAGAGAAGTCTCCCTTCAGAACTTCTTTCAGAGACCAGTATTTTTTCCAGCCTATTGCAATACGGCGATCGATTTCGTCATCTTTATTTGTATCTTGGAAAGAGACTTGTTTTCCGAGGTAAATGTATGTGTCGACATATTCCAACGGTTTGCCTTTTAGATGAATTGTGTGAGGTTTGCTGTTTGTCATCACTTTTGTTTTGCTTTCATTCATTTTTAACCCTAAAAGTTCACTCTCTATATTTAGTTCTTCTGTCATCTGTTCTAAAGCTCTGCTGGAGTCTGCAAAGAGGACTATGTCGCCGGCAAATCTTAGGTGGCTTAAGTATTTGCCAGCCACTATAATTCCTTTCTTTTGCCAGTTCAATTTATTAAATATACTTTCGAGCACGGCTATGAATAGCTTTGGTGACAAAGGGTCCCTCTTTGGATGGCAATTTCTGGTCCTCTATTTTCCAATTTTACTCTGCTGGTACTACCTTCATATATGTTCTTAATATAAAATATTTCAAAGTTATACTACTATCTATTTCTCTATTATTGATATCTCAAAATAATCTATCAAATAAAATCTAAAAATTATCTGGTGTTATAGACTTTCATGGGTTTGTTGTTGTTTTTATGGTTACCAAGTATTATGCTAATATTTACTTACCTACTCACTTATTTTGTTTACAAACAGTGAGATATTATACTGCAGTTAAAAAGTTGACAAACGTATTCAGTGGCATAACATAATTTTCGTGATTAATATTTTGAATTTTTTATGGTTTAACAGAACATAACAAAACTATTTAATTAGAAACATATTTAGTTAAAGCATTAGAATAGAGTTGAAAAGTGACAAATTATTTTATTTCATGACCAACAGTCAACTAATTTGATTTCTAGGCCACTTTGTACCTTGTCACAGTGGCAATAACATGAGATCTCAAGCATCTTTCATATTGATTATCACTGTGACTAGGTACAAACTGGCCTAGAAACCAAATCTGTTGTCCATATGTAGTAAGAAGCTGCGCAAGTTCATGAATCGTGACAAATGGGGAACTCTTATCTGCGAGCCCCCCTATTATGAGGGATAGGCAAATAAGCATCAATGTATTAGAAAAGTCATCGTCATCATCATAAAATTAAAAAAAAATCCTATTGAACAATCAATCCTTGCCTAAAATACATATGTGCTGTACTAGGAATAAAAACAAGTACATACTCTTTTAAAAATACTGTTTTGTGAATGGTGAAACATCATTATCGTGGAACACAACTTTAATGGATCATAGTTAAATGGAGTATGTTTCACCTTGAGATCATAGTAATGAATGCTAATTGCATAAAATCTAAATTTAACTTTGTTGTATTGGGCTGCATTCACAAAAAGCAATGTTTGTGCACCCTTGAGAAGTGTAAGATTTTAATAAATTTTAATACTAGCTGTTGCCTGCGACTTCTTCCGCATCTTCGCTCCTATTGTTCGCAGCGTGATGTTATATAGCCTAAAGCCTTCCTCCATAAATGGTCTATCCAAAACAAAAAAATAACAATTCGAACCAGTAGTTCCCGATGTTAGCATATTCAAACAAACAAACAAACTCTTCAGTTTTATTATATTAGTATAGATTAGCTGTATAGATATATGCATAACATTTGAATGTAATCACAGTTTTAAACTCTCAAAAATATCTCCGTTTCACATTAAAAAATCAATCTCAAAAGTTTCTCACTCTATAAGAGAAGAAAGTGACAAGACTGACAAGTAAGACGCCACAGCATATAAAATCATACAGAAGTACTATTAATGAGGCGGATTTACTAAAGAAAGTGTGTACTTTTCAAGAATATCTTGAAAACTAATAGCTATAAAAATAAAATATATATTTTAAATATATTTTTGGGTTACTTGTTAAGAAATTAACGAAATGAGTTTAGATATAATACTAATTGAAAATTTGAAATTTTGTTTATGTGTATATATTTCTGTAAAGGTAAACTATAAAGTACTCACTTAGTGGGCTTTGTCTTCATCCAAACAGGCAGGGTGAATCCATCCTTAATCTCTGCGTCACTGGATGCCATGACTACAACTTTTCGTTTATAACCAATTTCACAAAAAAGTAAAGCAATAGTCACTTGGGATTAAAATTAATATTAAATATTCAAGAGACACCTGTCTAGTTGGTGCGAATGAGACTGAATGTTAAATATTATCTTGAGCAGAAATGATAAGGCATTCACTTATCAGCATTAGATAGAAACATATTGAAGATACTTTGAAAACAAGTTATTATTATTGTTAAATAAAAGATATTAAACTACAATACTGAATTCTAAGTTCAGGATATTTGGGTTTCAGTTGATTTTAAACCTTGGTTAGCAGCAGTCATCTGTAAAGAGAGTAAAATACTTAATCACCCTGAAATACTAAATGAATCAATCAGGTAATTAGCATAACACACTTATTATACTTATTATTTATTACTTTCAGTGCCAGGAAGGAACCCGCTAGCTGGGTGCTTGTCCCATAGGCGCTTCCCGCTACATACGGTTTTTCGCATGTTATCGGCTACGAGTGTAGCGTCACGAAATTTTGGCAGTGAAAGTTTTAAGCAAGGCACAGCAAGTCTAATCTCGTTCATATTTGGAGCAGCCCAAGCAGAGAAGTACCTCCACCTTACAGAAGACTGCAGCCATAATAATACCACTAATTGCTCCTTATACATTACAACTATTAAATTACAACTTTAATTTATTTACAACTTTTGGTGTCATTTCTGAACAACAGAGAACAAACAGTCGAAATTTTAATAGAAGGTAAAAAAATAAGATCCAAACCTAAAATCGTCCCTAATGTAGGTGTACCGCAAGGATCCGCGCTGGGAACACCCTGTTCTTGCTGTTTATGAACGATCTTACACAACTAGGTATAGATGGTAATTTCATCATATATGCTGATGACATAGTAATTAAGGGAGAAACCATAGATGTAGTTACGGAAAAAATAAAAACAATAATGGTAACCGTACAAACATGGTTCAATAATAATGGCCTAGCGCTGAACTCGAACAAGACCAACATTATATTTTTCAACGCAAAGACTACCAATCAGGATGAAATGAAAATAGAACTACCTGACCGCTGTTGTTTACATAGTTCCAACGCCACGAAAATGTTGGGTTTCAATATTGATCCTGCCATGACATGGAAAACCCACATAGATTATGTATGCGAAAAAATGGCAACTGGTGTGTACGCTTTAAAACAATTATGTTTACTTATCTCCCAAGAGGCTCTCATTGAATCCTATTATGCATACATACACTCTATTATGTCATATGGAATAATACTATGGGGAAACTCGTCAGACCATGAGAGAGTGCTAAAAATGCAGAAAAAGACTATAAAAGTTATAATGAAAGCCAGATATAAAGATACATGCCGAGATTTCTTCAAGTCGGTTAAGATAATGATGTCAGTAGCACTATACATATTTGAAACTATCTTGTTTGTTCGTGAAAATATCCATCAGTTTCAAAAGAAAGGATCCTCTAAGCATCCAAGTTGTTATCCACACGACCTTTGTTCAAGTCCCCACAAACTTGCTATGTCAAAAAAAAGGCCAGGTGTTATTGGTAGAAGATTATACAACAAACTACCGAACTCCATCAAACAGGAACAAAGACTCAGTGTTCCGTGCCCAAGTGAAATCATTACTAATAAACAAGACCTTGCATAACATTATTGAATTTTTTGAGATGGACTTAACAAAATAGTTACTAAAAATTGAGCCACTGGCTGAATATGTATAAATTGTAATACACGTATTAGTTACTGTAAATTTGATAATAGCATAAAACATAAATTCTATACCCGTGTTGTGAATATTAATCGGATAATAGCATAATATAATTGTATTAAATGTTTTATTTTGACTAGTAACACTTGTTGTAATATAACTGTTGTATGTGCAACGTGCACAACAATGTATACCTTGAGTGATGAAAAATTATTATCTATCTATCTATCTTAGGGATGTGGTGTAGTGTTCCGGGTGGTGATTCAGGTCACCACTCGCCAGAGCTCCAGAGGATAAGCTGGGGTGGAAGCGAGGGACCTTCATATCTGTTGGTGTTATGGCTGTTGGTCTTCTGTAAGGTAAAGGAACTACCCCAGTTGGGCTGCTCCAAGTCCAAACATGAGCAGGATGACATTTGGCTGTGTGAGCCCTACCTCTCTAAAAATAACTGAGACTTTATATATTTATGGTACAGTTCCAGTACCCTGTTATTTTCGTAGTAAGGACTGAAAATGGTTCAAGGTTGAATATAGATAATCAATCTAACCCAGGTTATGAAAAAAGTACATTTTATGTTAAATGCATGTAGACAAGTTGCAATGAATTTGTGCAACTCAAAGATCTGCACAAATTCATTTAATCAATTGTAGCCACTTAACGCAAATTTGCTGAAATGTTAGTTAGCTCAATTGTCAGTACGTAACTGCATTTTGTACTCTCGTTCAATCCTGAGCTATTTTATTGTTTGATGATTCAAGCAGCGCAGTACATATAAAAACACAAACGGTAATCATTTTATAGGAGGTTAAGTAACACTAACCCATAAACATGAACAATTATCTAAAACCCTGTGACGGTAGCTAACCCGCAGTAAAATAAAATGGTTGATTTCATTCCGTCTCTAAAATTAACGTTTGATATTAAGGAATAGTACTTACACTTTCTGAATTACAATTTTCAACACAAAAATGTAACATTTTAATAAAAGGTATATAAAAACCAAATAAAGGAAACGTGTACGTAAGATTAGACAGTCAAACACAGCGTTTTCTTTATGACTTGACTTGATCCGTCACCCGTCACCTGTATGCGTCACATAAAATGAATGCCACAGTGTTGCCAGGGCACTTGAGTCGTAAGTTACGTTTCGTTTCCTGAAATGTTACATTTTTGCTGCAAAAGTTACATTAGTGTTTTTTTTTTTAATTTACGTGTTTTCGGAGTCGGAGGTCGGAGGCAAATTAGGGCGCTTTACTCGATTAATATTATCACGGTTTTCAAAATTGTATGGCTTTTGCTTCAATATCCACGTGATACGGATCGTGATATGAGTGTATCGCATGATAAAAGGCCCCATTGTTGATCTCAGCGAAATCGCGGAATATAAAGGCATCTATGAAGTAATGTTATGATAAAACGGACTCTAGTTTGATTTGTATACAACACCATTTTCACTGTTGTTACTATTTAGTTTTACGCCTAACTTTCTCGAATAAAAGTCCAAAAAAATCAAACTTTTTTACTTTTTCACTTCTAATTCTCGAAAAGTGTATCATGAACTCATGACTCATATTGGTCTTGTTGGGCGGGGCTAGGGTGGTGCATTGGACCCTGGGGAAAATCATTATCATGATTAACAAGATATTTGAGTTTGACCGGTCAAAACACTTCACCGTGGCGGATCCACCAATCACAAAACACTAACTTTTTAACTCATTAAAAAAACCTACTTTTTTATATCAACCAACCTTCCCAACCCTTAGATTAATAATTCCAACAGATCCGTAGCGTTAAGCAAGATAAGAAGATAACTTTTCATACAGTTGTCTCCATGCATTCGTATGGTTAATCAAGTAGAGTTAGAACGGGGCAGATAGTACGATCAAGTTCGGCTGTTAACGGATTGTTTCCATTTAAAAGCACACCGAAATGTCAAATCCCATATATATGATCCAAAACGTCACAAACGTACTATTTACAGTTATGAAAGCGGAGACACTGACGGGCTTTGGTCTAAAAGCCATATCTCGAACAAAATAACCATCTCGTAGTTATTTTGGACACTAGTCATAAAATCTACTATTATTTAACCACTTTTTAATTATTATGAAAAAGTACCTAACAAACAACCTTACAATTTTGAGAAAAGAATTCTGTTACGATTGCTTGTTTTTAGTGTCGCTGTACTCTGGTTGATTGATATCAGTATAAATTGTGTTTCATAAGAGGTAAACTAGTGTACTGTGATTGGTGAATTTGATGTGGTGAACTGTTTTGATTGGTCGGGTTACGATGTTTTGTAAATCATACTATGTATCCATATTTTCCCTAGGGGTTAGATGAACTGCTTTGGACCCGCTTGGTAAATCTAATATGTCACACTATTGGAGCATGAGAAGAGAAAAAAAAACGATAAACACTTTACACGATAATTTGTCATCTCTCTTTATTGAGTATTACCTATAAATTAGGTACTAGTCAATGTCCCTCTTACAAGTATTCATACATATTTGTTCACAATCACACAATATAAAAAAATTGACAGGTTTTTAATTTGCGACAAAAAACTAAAAATATTGTTAAATTTAGAAAATTATACAAAAAAAAGATTAAACCACCAAACTGGCATTGTTTTCTTTTTAAATTTTGTGTTGTAATACTAGTAGCGCACTTTTCTCAATTGTACAGCATCAATAACACAACGAAACAAAATTAATCAAAATGAGGCATGTTTTTTTTCTTTTTTTTTTCTAGCTAAGTAGATAAGAAACCGCGAACTCGCGAAGTAAGAAACGAGCGCGCATACGGTCAAGCAAAATCGAGTTAAATGTACCCAGGATAAGTATCATTTTGTCATAGCGCGTTCCATTGACAGCCATCTCTGAGTGTGATATGGAGTGAAAGACGTGCCAGTTTTAAGTGTGCGTCAGTTTGGATGCGTTCGTAAACTGTTTGCAATAGAAATCTAGTATGACAAATCTCGTTGTTCTGAAAAGTTACGAAAATTGCCTTAAGTATAAAAATTACTTACATGTTACGCGAAGGGGTCAAAAGTTACGAAAAATGTAAGAAATGTAACCTTCTGGCAACACTGGAATGCCATGCCATCATCCAATCATATCCAATCCGTGAGATTCGCTATCTCCTATTGGTTAGCCATGATTGATATTCATCGCCATTATTACCAGATGTAAAAATTGTATCCTCAAATTACCCTCAAATGAGCTCAAAATAATACTTAAATTTAATTTTAAAGATTTTTTTTATGCATATGTATAAAGCCTTCATTTTTGTCGATTTATTGTGTTATTGAAGAAAGGTGCACAATTGACAATTGTCTGTCAGCTGACGATTTCGTTTTGACATTGACAAATTGACAATCCTTATGTCACTCGTGCATGTCAATTATTATTGTTTGATATTAGTCGCATTTTTCACACTAAGAAACTAAAAATTTGGTAATAACTAATTAGGTTGCTGAATTTACGCATCACACAGCAAAATTTTAGCTATGACACCCGAACAGGAACCGACCGATTTGGATTGGGTGCAACTACGCAAAGACATGGGAAGATCCCATCATGTAGAAACCATGAAGGAAAAATTCTCTCGAAAATTTGAGGAAAATCCATTTGTCCCAATCGGTAAGAACTTAATAAAATTTGGCAATAACTTTCTATGTTATTGCCGAATTGGTAAAATCACATTATATGACACTTGAGATGCATTTGGGATTATTATTATTATACTTCTTAAGTGCAGTGAGATTAAAAAAATGTGATGTAATAGTCATCCGGTAAACAGAGATGAATGATGAGTGCCACTCAATACTGTAAGTTAATCCAAATTGCACAGGTTTTATTAATAATTATAGTTACCCATTTATGGCTCAAGCTCAACTTTCGAATATGCAACACCGAGTTTAGCGTTCATATTTTTTTGATAAACAGTACTCATGATTAGAAAGCTTTCTACAAAATTTCAAGTTGCGGAAACGTAAACAGAAATTGGGCAGTTTCTATACTAAAATCGGTAAATAATACCACGCCATGACAATCAGATGAGTTGCGTCACTCACGTCACTGGGGGCGTAGGTATATCAAAAACCGAATCAGAGCACCCCACTATGGTCTTGTCTGCCCTACCCCTAGAGTGTATATAAAAATTCGGAGGGGCGAAGGGAGAGCAGCCCTCGTCCGCCGTGTCAAAGCGCGGGAACCAAGCGAGGTGGAACGGCTGAGCCTGGGCACCGGAGGCGACCAGCAACGTGAAGCTGCGGAGCTGCTTTGTTACGCGAGGGTGGAAGGGGTGCTCGTCCCGCAGCGCCGGAGCTAAGGTGGAGTCCAACTGCCATAGCGTCGTATTAATTACCGATTTTTGTATAGAAACTTTCGACTTTCCTATTTTTTTTTCTCTTAAAACGTACGTCGCCGCAACTTGCAATTTTGTGGAAAGCTTTCTAATAGTGAGTACTATTTATAAAAAAATATGAACGCTAAACTCTGTGTTGCATATTCTAAAGTCCTTCCGTAATATCCAATGCTGGAAAAAGCTGGAGGAGATTTCCCTTTTCAATCCATTTCTTACAAAAAAAATATGTCATCTGCCCACCTCTTGTTTGGTCTTCTGACTTTCCCTTCCTGGGCCTTTCCATCCGAGTAGTCTGTATTGCAGTATATTTACAATTTAATTAATTGCTGCATTTTTAATTTCAGGCTGTTTAGCAACTGCCGGTGCACTGTCATACGGTCTATGGTCATTTAGGCAAGGAAAATCTAAGATGTCCCAAACTATGATGCGTCTACGCATTGTGGCACAAGGTTTCACTATCACAGCCCTCATAGCTGGAGTAATGTTGGCAGCAAAGAAATGATTGTTATAAAATTCAAAATTTTATTAATTATAACTAAAAAGTTTGGTAGCATAACATGTCAGCTGATTATAACATTAATTGTATCACTGTAAACAATGATGGCTTTTCTGTAAATACAATTGCTAGAGATAATTCATATACCTACTACAGTTTTAGTTATTTTTTTAATTCTCAACTTTTAATATAGGTAACAAATGCACATTTTCATTCTTATCCATGCCTATCATTTCCTGTACCTAACAGCCTAGCTAGCACGGTAGTGTATACCGTCACGTTTTATGTGACGTTTTAGTACATTTCGGCCATATAACGTGATGGTATAAGCTATCGTGCTAAATACGCAGGTTTGTCCTTCCATCATGTATCAAATATTTAAATTTATTGTTTTGGGACCAATACATACAATATAACTAGTTAGCTACTTAGCTAGCCGGTCCGGTAGCGTATACTGTCTCGTTTTATGGCCGAAATGTACTAAAACGTCACATAAAACCGGACGGTGTAAGCTATCGTGCTAGCGAGGCAGTTCTAGATATACTATATCAATCCCAAAACACAGAACCATCTTCTGTTTCTCCTATGTCAAAGTATAAAAAATTATTTACAAGTATGTATAAGTATGCGCCAGAATAGGTGTGATTTTCCGAGCGCTAATGCTAACCAGACTTAAGTAATTAAAACATTTTCCAGTATCTTGCACAAAAAGTTGTAGGTGATTTTGCCAGTGCGTGCAACCAGCTTAGGCAACCAGAAATTATGCAGGTAATTTTACTTTAAAGATTATTGGTAATAAGTAGATTAGTTGACAAATAAAAATGTGGTTAATAGTAGATTTCACGTAGATTTGTTCCTGTAACGAAGGTTTCAAGTTACCCTTATACTCTTACTCTGAGCCCTTATACATCGGGACAAAAAATTACCTTAGATGACTTTATTTCACAGACTACTAAGAAGATACTACGGACATAAATAAGAATGTAAAATACTGACTACGGATGCTTTATTTCATCTCACAATAACATCGATCGAATTATCATTATTTTACGGTTTGTGAAATAAGATATAATATAAGTGACCTTTTATGATTGGCCGGTATTGCCTAAGCCCCCCTAAACCATAAAGAATCTGGGGAATTCTATTGGACGACGGCAAAACGCGCCAACGAATGAATTCAATCGAAATGAAACAGAAAAAAAATTGACAGTAAAAGCAGTGTTGCATACTGCACCCTATCTCAGGTTTTTTATTATTTTTAATTAAAGAGTAAGCGTATTACTTTAATGGTGTAAATCAAATGCTATTTTGATAAAGCTCACGATCACACAATATAATGTAACGAACGGTCCGCTGCAGCTGCAGTAGCTGCACAGAGATTTTTTGAGTGAAGTGAATGCTAATTTGGTGGCAATCAACTTCTTACAGTACAAATAATCATTATTGCACACCTCACACAGTAGAACATTATATACAAGGACGTAACAATATTAAAATATTTTTTAAGTTGTGATTTTGACACAACCTTTAACTGATAATCATGAAAACACAAACGTAATGATTTTATTAATCCGAAAGCTGGCAATTTTGGTCATCAAAACGCTGCTCCAGTGCAGATATCAGGAAATCTAAATAAGAAATGATAATTGATCGCTTCCGAAAATCGCATGGAGCCTCAGCAGGGTGATTAGACCAATGTTGTTTGCGAGATACAATCCGTGGGAGTTGTATATCAGTTCCAAAAGCAGCTGCAGTTCTAATCGACATAACTAAAAGGTATTGCTTCGATGATCATTTATAACAGCAATTATACCTTTAATGTGATGTTGACTGGTATCAGCGGTGGAGGTCGAGAAAACAGTTTCGCGCGTAATAAAGCGAATCTAGATTCAACTATTCATAGTACAATCTTATAAAATTCGCCTGTCAATAGAATCAACTTTGTTTTTGTTTATTAATAGGCTACCTATGCAACGTTAAGCGGCAATTACACTTCGTCGTTCACCTAATGCGGTCGCCAAATTCATTTTAAAGTACTTAGGCCAACAAACGTCGTCTTTACACTAGTCTGTCCGCCTACTTATAAGCATTGGCAGCTGTCGATCGCCGAATGCGGCCGACTAACGTGTTCTTTACAATTTTGCGGTTGCCGCTTGCAGCATGCGGCGAACGACGAAGTGTAATTGCTGCTTTACTTTACGGTTTGTGAGCATTCATGCATCTTCTAGGCTTCTGCCCGTACCTCGCTACGCCCTTGAAAATATCACAGCTTTATTAGGTACGCCACCAAATGTTTTTTGCAATATCTTTGTGTTTGAGAGAAACACTATATTTACCTTGGCGGAAACTGGGATTGCCTGCCCGGCTAGTATGATAGCTTTATGTGACGTTTTAGTTTAGTTTTTAATTAATTTGTATTTTTTGCTTGATTGTTTTTTCGATAATTCTTTATAATTAGTAGTATAAATAAAATAAAAAGTTACAACTAATAATTTGATTATTTAGACTAATATTGCAACAAAAACTAATAAATAGCACGAATAATATTAGTTATTAGGACTTGTGTTTTACTACTCGTATTTTATTATGCAACCAAAATCTACAAGTTATAGATTAAAAAACCAATATTATTAGCTTCTACTTAATTACCTGTATATTTGCCCCTTGTATTTTATTATGCTACCGAAAAGTACAAGTTACAACCAAAATCCCTAATAGTATTAGCTTGTACTGTACTTTATTATGCAATAGGCCGGCCCCAGGTCCAATCTGCGAAATTTTGTTTTATTAACTGGCTACATTGAACTAGACATATAACCTATAATCTGTACAATTACAATGTACATAATAAAGTAAATTATGTTTAGATTGTTTAGTACAGAAATAAATAAAATGAGAAGGGATCATTTCTAGTTCTCACTTAAATATACTTATTTTCCTTCTATTACTTACTTGGCTTGATAGTTGATCTGGTTAAATACATACCAATCGTGCTTGTACCACTAGTGCCTAATTTTGTATACTAAAAAGTATCCTGTTGACGAAGTGTAATTGCTGCTTTACTTTACGGTTTGTGAGCATTCATGCATCTTCTAGGCTTCTGCCCGTACCTCGCTACGCCCTTGAAAATATCACAGCTTTATTAGGTACGCCACCAAATGTTTTTTGCAATATCTTTGTGTTTGAGAGAAACACTATATTTACCTTGGCGGAAACTGGGATTGCCTGCCCGGCTAGTATGATAGCTTTATGTGACGTTTCAGTACATTTTGGCCATATAACGTGACGGTATAAGCTATCATACTAGCCGGGCTGAACTCGGTCTTTTTGTCGGACCTAGGCAAACGGCAATTCGGCATAGTGCCCTGTAGTTGGGGCATAGAATACGGCTACGGTGTCCTCTGCCTGTCGTACAAGGCGACTCAAAGGGGGTCCTTGGTGTTGAAGTCGGCCGCAGTTGTGGGCTGCGATCGTCTATGAAAACGTGGTGGGACCCACAGAGGTGTGACTCTAGGGCGGCACTTGTGCGTTCCGAAGGAGATCCCAGAGCCCAGAGCTCTCCGGAACGAGTTGAGGAGGACGGTCGGGGGGGTTTTAGTCGGTGCAAGTCCGACATATCCTCCTCACTGCTCCTACGGTGTGATTTCAGATCTAATAATAAAAATGTAATACATGCTATAAACAATTATAAAATTGCGTTTTTAAATTTAAATACTAAACTCTTAGGAAACGAGTCAAATATTCTGCACTGCAGAATTATTTATTTGTCCGGCTTGCGGAAAGCCGGCTTGGAAATGATCGGTTGTTTGGGTTCGGAGGCCAGAAAATTTGACAAGTAGATCGGGCGACGTCTGTCATGACTCCCGTTCCGGGTCATTCCTTGTGCAACGTCTGTCCATCGCGATTCAGCGCGGCAACGCGGCAAGCGTGATTGGCACCTTTCCGCCGGGGGTGGCGCGGGGCGGGCTTTTTGACCAAGGTAATAATTTATTATCAAGCCATATTTTACCCATATTGTATCATGTAATGTAATTATAGCAATAAATATATTTTTTTGAATACTAAATATTAAGTTTGTATGCCACAAAAACACACTTTCTAGTTGTTACTGAACTACGCTTTGCCGTTTTTATCGTTGTACATATTACGCCACATGGCAAAAACTAATACAATAGGCAAAAATAGGCAACGTCACAATACTGAAAAACAACGTAATTATGGTGTAGTAAAAAAAGACCTCAATTCAACTTCTTCTCTTCCAAATTACAAGTAACCAAGCTGGCTGATTGATTCAAACTTTTGCCTATATGTGGTCTTTTCAATGAAAATAAAAAATCTTGGCGGGAATAATAACGATGATGTTAAACATTTTGCGAAATATCCAAAACGCTTAAAATGGTGGATAAAACAGAAGAGCAAAGAAAATTATAAATGAGTGTTTTAACAAAAAAAAACTATTTTCAAAAGTAAAACTAATTCTGTCCGTATATACCTTTTAGTGCCGCGGTATTAAATATTGATCAACGTCATCGTCTGATGAATGCAGCAAATTAAACATTTTTCAACGAATAAACTACAACTTAACTTCTTGTAATTCGAAATTACTATGGTCCTTGGGTAAGTAGTTATAAATATAAGTTACAACTCCGGCGTTCGCTTGCCACCGTGTCTGTACCTGCTATCCTCGAACCTGCAGGTTTGGCAAGAGACGATGGCAAGCGACCTGATGGTGCCACATTAGAGCCGTGGAGATTGGGTAGAGCTTTGGTGTGGGACGCAACGTGCGTGGATACGTTTGCTCAGTCCCACATCCAGGTGACTCGCTCTAAATCCGGCGCTGCAGCTGCCCAGGCCCAGGTGTTGAAGCGCCGCAAATACTCGTCTTTAATTAAAGACTACGAGTTTGCGGCGCTTGCGGTGGAAACATTGAGTCCCTGGTCAGCTGACATGAAAAGTTTTATGAAGGCTATGGGTAGACGTCTCGTCGACGCTTCAGGGGACCATAGGGCTGGCGCTTACTTCTCACAACGTATTTCTTTAGCAATACAGAGAGGTAACGCCGCCAGTGTTATGGGCTCCATGCCGCAGACGGATCTACTGGACGGGGTCTTCTTTTTATGACTGGGTAAATTAAGTTAGTTTAGTTTTTAATTAATTTGTATTTTTTGCTTGATTGTTTTTTCGATAATTCTTTATAATTAGTAATATAAATAAAATAAAAAGTTACAACTAATAATTTGATTATTAAGACTAATATTGCAACAAAAACTAATAAAATGCACGAATAATATTAGTTATTAGGACTTGTATTTTACTACTCGTATTTTATTATGCAACCAAAATCTACAAGTTATAGATTAAAAAACCAATATTATTAGCTTCTACTTAATTACCTGTATATTTGCCCCTTGTATTTTATTATGCTACCGAAAAGTACAAGTTACAACCAAAATCCCTAATAGTATTAGCTTGTACTGTACTTTATTATGCAATAGGCCGGCCCCAGGTCCAATCTGCGAAATTTTGTTTTATTAACTGGCTACATTGAACTAGACATATAACCTATAATCTGTACAATTACAATGTACATAATAAAGTAAATTATGTTTAGATTGTTTAGTACAGAAATAAATAAAATGAGAAGGGATCATTTCTAGTTCTCACTTAAATATACTTATTTTCCTTCTATTACTTACTTGGCTTGATAGTTGATCTGGTTAAATACATACCAATCGTGCTTGTACCACTAGTGCCTAATTTTGTATACTAAAAAGTATCCTGTTATAAAGTGTCAACGAAATCAGTGTAAATAAAAATAATAAACAATTAGTTTCGTACTCTAAAACAAGTTCATTAAGTTAAAAATGGGTGACAACTTTCAAAACAAAACTATGGCTTCCGTTATGATGGACTATGATTTTAAAATAAAGACACAGAATGAACGGTCGAAAGTGGAGGACCTTTTTGACTTCGAAGGCTGCAAGGTCGGTCGGGGTACCTATGGACACGTCTACAAGGCTAGGAGAAAAGACGGCTCCGATACCAAGGACTATGCATTGAAACAAATAGAAGGGACTGGGCTCTCGATGTCCGCTTGTCGAGAGATCGCGGTGTGTATAACTTCTTTAGTGTCGAGCTATTGAGAACCCAGTTATATTTTTGTAGGAGTCACTGAGAAGCAGTGCCTTTGTTTACTGTGGTATAATGCTATTGTGGCATATATGATATCAAGCAGACATGGTCAATAAATATTAGACTTACTGTTATATAAAACAGGGTTTATTAGTATACATGCATGTACCCCATTTTAACTGTAATGCCAAATGCCTTTATAGGGGTATAATCTAAGGTTTTTGTACATTATTTAATCTATTCATACTATTAGGGAATTTTTTGAACTGCCATAAAGAATTTAATGTTTATCACTTATTCTGTGTTCACCTGCATGGCTGTGTGGTTCATCCATTTTTACTCCGGGATTTACCTTTTCAATATTACCATAAAGCTGTTTAGTGGTTTTTTCACACAAGCAGCCAGAATACATTACATCTAGAATGGCAGGCATCACAGTTTTTTACTACATTAAAATAAGAGTAACTTTGAGTTATAACTTTTTCTTACAGCTACTCCGAGAGCTGAAGCATTCAAATGTGATAAACCTTATAAGGGTGTTCCTGTCTCACACTGATCGGAAAGTTTGGCTGCTCTTCGACTATGCAGAACACGATCTGTGGCACATCATCAAATTCCATCGGGCAGCAAAAGCTAATAAGAAGTCAGTGATGGTACCAAAGGGAATGGTCAAGAGCCTGCTGTATCAGATATTGGATGGGATACATTATTTACATTCTAATTGGGTTTTACATAGAGACTTGGTAAGATTTTTTAAGTATTTTCATGCATATTTGTAATGTAATACGCTACCACCTACCTACCTATTGGGAAACAAACCTACCATGCATTATCACCACCAGTCCATCACATACAATAGCTATTTTATAAAACAGAAGATTGCTGATTCCAACCTTCTGGGTTGCTGGATTTGGTCCTTTCGATTAAACCATCTGATCCTGTTTAATGCTTTCAAAATTCATCAAGAGTACAGTAGGCATTATTGTTAATAAAATAACACATACCTGGTTAGGTTAAGTTAGCTTACTACATATACCTAGTCATGTATGTGTTACTGGTAGTTTACCAGATAATCAGTGGGCCTTATGAGAAGAGGGAGCGGTGCCATCTTAGTGTGTATACATATTATCTAGTTAAACTGTATGGGTAGATTGCAGTCAGCTTTTAATTTATAATATTGGTTTACTTACAGAAACCAGCCAACATTTTAGTGATGGGCGAAGGCCCTGAGCGGGGCCGGGTGAAAATTGCAGACATGGGATTTGCCCGGCTGTTTAATGCGCCTCTGAAGCCTCTAGCTGATTTGGATCCAGTTGTGGTCACCTTTTGGTACAGAGCTCCAGAGTTGCTACTTGGGGCACGACATTATACTAAAGCTATTGGTAATTTTTGTTAAGCTTAATTCTTATGATATATCATTTTCTAAAAAAACCAGTGTTTTTTTTGGATTGCTCCCGAGACAGGAATAAAATGATTATTAACTGAATTTAACCTATACTTTTGGAATTTCATGATTATTGTGACGAGAAAAAAGTTAAAGACAAAAGCTGGCTTCACAATTAAGTGTGGAATTTCTTTTAGTGTCCGATCATAAAATTGTATGAATAATATAAAAATTATTTTTTCAGATATCTGGGCCATTGGCTGCATCTTTGCTGAGCTGTTAACATCAGAGCCAATATTCCACTGTCGCCAGGAAGATATAAAGACCAGCAACCCATACCATCATGACCAGCTGGACAGGATATTCAATGTAATGGGCTTCCCGCAGGAGAAAGATTGGGAGGATATTCGGAAAATGCCAGAACATGCCACTCTAGTCAAAGATTTTAAGAGATCTAAGTAAGTGAGATAAAATACTTAATCATATGCATGTAAATTATCATTCTGATTTCAATTCATAAGATGTTTAGGTTACGTTGTTTCCGCCTATGAAGTTTACAATTCACGCCTTAAATCCCGGATAATTTGCATGCTGAATATGGAGCTTACTAAAATCAAACCGGCAACGAAAAAATGCTTAGATGCTCTGTGAAATGTATTATAATATTTTAGACCAAGGCTGCAAGGGCCATAGGAAAGCCATTTTATGCTTGCCATTATAAAGCTGTTTTGCTCGGCCCGAGGGGTGTTCGCCCCGAGCGACAAGCTGCTCATGAGCAAAACATTCAGGGTCCCCCATTGCAACTAAGGGTTTTTTTACCCCTATGCTAAGTTGAAATCCTCTTAAAACTGGTTTATTTTCAAAACCTGCCGGCTCGCCGCGAGCTGCTCGCGCACCGCGGGTGAGGCACGTAAGTACGCATTTGAGCAAACTGGCGAGCCGAGCATGCCTCAACCGGAGCCCTCAAATGCTTACGCACCTTAAAAAAATCGATTTAAAATGAATAACTTTTTACCATTTTCAGTTATCAAAATTGTTCCCTAGGAAAGTACATGGATCGACACAAGATCAAGCCAGACAGCAAGGCTTTTAGCCTATTACAAAGGCTTCTTTTGATGGATCCAAACAGAAGAATAACATCAGAGGTGGCTATGCAGGACCCTTACTTTTCTGAAGATCCCTTGCCCACTCAGGTAATGATAACATTCCATTTGTGCCAAAAACACGTAACCCCATAAATCTTCCACAATGTCGTCCGATTGAAGATCTTTTCGATCATTTGAGCAGTTTGGTTTATAAAAATAATTGGAGAGCCGGAAATTGTGTATAAAAAAATCAAGACACGTGTTCCAAAAATGGACAAAAATGCCGTCCAACGGTCATGTTGCAACATCATGTCCAGACTTCGACGAACAGCTGATCACGGGCCTTATTCAAATGTACACTAACGTTTTTGAAAATATTACTCTTCTATATATATATTCTACAATATAACTATTTTTTACTAACATCACAAGAGTTTATTTTAAATACCTCCACAATGTATTCTCATTTTTTGTTATCATTTGTCTAAGATTGTCCAATAATGTAATTTACATATTGGTTACTTCTACTTAAAGCTTTACTTAATTTAATATGCTCTTTTTTGAAGTGTGTAATAAAGTGTTTGAATTGTATATTTCAGGATGTATTTGCTGGATGTCCCATCCCCTATCCGAAGAGAGAGTTCTTGACTGACGACGACCAGGACGATAAGAGTGATTCCAAAGCGAGACAGAATCAACAGCAGCAGCAGCAGAACAATGTAAGTCTGATCACTTATACAAGACATTGAAAATAAATATCTCTATTTATATATTTATAACAGAATACAAAAGTGCTTTTAAGCATCTGTTAGTCCTGTATAATATGTGTTTTATATTTACATGTAGTTCTACTTTTGTAATAATTTATATTGGTTATGTAACTTTAATCAATCAATTTAATCAATAAATTTCACAATTATTTATTATTTCATTGCCACTATGAATATCAATAAACTACCACCGGTTCGGTATAATAAAACTCTGCCACGAGAAGAACAGGCGAAAAAAACTCGGCGTCGAATTACTTTTTTAAAACAATATCACAGTCAATTTTGTAGTACAAAATTTCAAATTAAAGGGATTTTTTTTAAATGTAATGCTCAGAGTCGGATTATTTCCCTTTAATTTGAAAATCTGGGGGCACGGTAGTGCCCCCGCCAAGACTAACCAAGCGAAGCGCGAGGGCACTACCTACCTTTTCTCGAAGTGTTTCCGCGTTTTTTTGAAACCTTATAAAGTTGGTTTCCGATGTACCAGATAGTTCATATTCTCAGGATATGATGTCAATAATAGACATATTAAACATATAAAGTCTCAATTTAATAGCTCTAATACTTTAGATTTCATTGATATCTAAAATACACCGATTTCGTCACTGACACACTCACTGACACGCTGATGATCATCAAAATGTTTGGCTACTTCCTGAAGTGCTAGAAAGCTGAAATTTGGTATGTCATCTAAGTTTAGTATACAACCAACAAAAAATTCATAAACTTATAACTTTCGCCCCATCCCCTAAAATTTATATGGGACTCACCAATTTTATGAATTAGGACAATTTTTAGGAAAGAACTGAAATCCCACCAAAAATATTTCATGTAAAATGTTGCCAAGACGACCACATCAGGTTTGCCCTGTGAAAAAGATATCAGATCTCATGTAGAGCCAAGCTTCTGAATCTACACGGCCTAACTCTACCGACCCCAACTTCAACAAATTCTACATATCAGTAAATAAATATGTATGGCTTGGCTGTTTCGTTACTTACTTCAGATCAGAAACTAAATATTCGCATCACCTCCACGACGGTAGCGAAACGGCGAAGCCATACATATTTACTGATATGTAGAATTTGTTGAAGTTAGGGTCGGTAGAGTTAGGCCGTGTAGATTCCGAAACTTGGCTCTACATGAGATCTAATATCTTTTTCACAGGGCAAACCTTATGTGGTTGTCTTGGCAACATTTTACATGAAATGTTTTTGGTGGGATTTCAGTTCTTTTTGTAAGTTGCTAGGCAGTCTTATTAATAGGTTTATTAGTTACTGTCTACAGTCCTGTGTAAACTTTCATGTCCTAATTCATAAAATTGGCTCTTGGCAATATTTTACATAAAATGTTTTTGGTGGGATTGGAATTTCCGTTAGCAGCGTTACTGCTTAATACAATTTTTTTTTATAGTACCAAATTACAATGCTACAACAGAAATTCTATCTTTACAATAGACTGCCCGTGCAGGACGCTGTCACTGCCAAACGGCCCTATCTATGATGTAATCATCGTTTACCTTAACGAGGCCTGGCCTCATACATGTTCAGCGACACTTCAGGCGACACTTCGGGTGGCTAAGCGACCCGAGCCTTTAATTCAGTCATCATTCCACGATTTTTGAATTAATCGATTTTTTTTTATAATTGATACGTTATTATTGCAGACACAGCAGAATCAAGTACAGGGCAACAATCACGATCACGGTGCGAGCGGCGCCAAAAGAATGAGAATGCCAGGTAATTTATGTGAATGAGCGTTTGCTTGAGGTTTCCGAGCAGAATAAATAAACAGCTCATCAGTCACATCACAGACTGAAGCTAAAAAGCTAACGCTAAAAAAGCAAAGCAGAATGTGAAAAAAAAATCTCACCAAATCCCTTAGGCCGCCGACGAAACCATGCTACGTAACCGGTTACGTGAGAAGAATTGTTTTTCTTGCTACGAAACCAGTTACGTACAAAGAGGTTTTTTTCTTCCTACGAAACTAGTTCGAATTGAATTAAATTTCATAAAGTTCAAAGTATAATATTTTTTCGTCATATAGGTTTACAAAAGTTTTAAAAACAAGTTATTCCGCTCTTTTATATAAAAAAAACCTCGAAGACGAAAGCGGGAGCGAAGCTTCCGCTTCCATCTTCTAACCTATCCGCGATCCGAGTCGGTTTCGCCATTACCAATTCTCCGTGCCCTCTCATATCTACCGCATGCTGGCTATGCGTTAAAAGTATTCGGTTGTTTGCCACACATTACAATTCAATTCGAACTAGTTTCGTAGGAAGAAAAAAACCTCTTTGTACGTAACTGGTTTCGTAGCAAGAAAAACAATTCTTCTCACGTAACCGGTTACGTAGCATGGTTTCGTCGGCGGCCGAAGCCCACCAAATATATAAATAATATTTGTGGACGATCTTACACAAATCGACCTGCCAAACTAAGAAAGCTACTATGAGTACTGGGCGACGATATACTTACTTATATAGATGGATAAATACTTAATTACATAGAAAACATCCAAGACTCACGAACAAATTATTTATGTTCATCACAAAAATATATGACTGTGATTGGAACCCGAGAACACTAGTTTCGTAGGCAGGGGTCACTACCGACTCGTCGACATTGGCGTCGTGTAGTGATGGTAAAGACTCGAGTCTTTGGAGTCTTCATTCCTAAGACACGGCTTAGTTTTTAAGACTCTTCGATCGATTGAATCAAAGGTTGAGTTGTTTGTTGGGGACTTCATGTTCCATAGTAGGGTCCTCTATAGAGACTTCAGTGTATTGTTTACGATTAAGACTTTTTGAATAGCTGAACTCATTATGATTAGAACTCAACTGTACTTGTAGAAACACAGATTACGCGAGCTATTCCGTTATGTACTGTAGCAATTAGGAATTAAAACTTCGTTTGCTTACTCCCAGGAAAAAATTAACTGTGAATAATTGTGACTCCAATGTCTCATCATGATTAATAATAATAATTTATTTATTACACACACTGACCACTTAACCCTATAGACACCGCTTCATAGAACTTTGTCTTGAATCTCAAGCTGCTAAATTGGCGGGGCGCGGGGGGCGACTAGTGCACTGTGATTGGCTAGTACAAGGTCAACGAGCAATCACGTGTGCGGTGCGTGACGCGCGCCATTTTGTGTAGTGAAGGGACACACTCGAAATGGATACCACAGAATATAAGTGTAAATGTTTTTAATTGGAATCAATAAAACTACGAAAACCAATTAAAATTGCTTTTAATTCAAAGATACTAAATATCAATAATAATAAAAATAATAATATATATATAATGCTTATTGTTTATTAATTATTGTACGAACCCACAGTCTAGGCATTAGATTTCTGGGCCACTTCGTACCTTGTCACAGTGTCAAGAATATGAGATTTCTAGCCGCTTTCACATTGATTTTCACTGTGACAAAGTAGGAAGTGGCCTAGCAATCAAATACCTATAGTCGGTAGAGGGTACAGTAAGGCGACTTTTGAGACAATCCATGTTTTTAATATCTAACCTATGGTATGGAAATAGGAATAAAAGTATAAGAACAATAATTGTAGTGTTTATAGCCTCCAAGTAAATCGGCTATGACATACGGACGGACAGACGTACGGACGGGCGGATTGGCGGACGGGCGGACAGACATTACGAAACTATAAGGATTCCGATTTCACCATTTTGTATGTATGTATGTATGTATGTATGTATGTATGTATGTATTGCTACGGAACCCTAAAAAAATTAAACGAATTAAATGAAAATATCATAGGCTATTGACTCTAAAATTGTATTAGTACCTACACACATTTATGTTTTTATAATTATACATATTATGTAGGTAACATAAAATTATATAATTTACTTTAATAATATAAGTTTGTTCTGTACGCTCTATATATTCCACCATAATTTATAATAATATTGTTTCACGACTATCGGTTAAGTACGTAAGTTTAAGTAATCAATCAGTCACATCACTACTTAAGACTGCTATGGTTAGACAAAGAAGGAATTACAAAAAATAGTAAGCGAAAGAAAGAGACAGACGTTGAAAGACATCAACGCGTCACTAGGTTTACAGCCTTAACTTGATAACTTTGACTTTTTAATTATTATTGTTTTATCGTAGTAAAAAGCAAAAAATAGCTTACCAGTGAAATGAAAACCCATCCTTTTGAAGACTAGATGTTATGCTACAATTTGACCATACAAAAAGGCATATTTTTAACAATTTATAAGCCAAGTAATGAGTCGAATTTTGCACGTTACTTCGTTAACGGTCGACCGCATACTAAGAGCATATTTGGGGGCGTAGTGGCAACTTGATGATTTTTGAGCTTAAGCTTGGCTTACGCGGGCGCCCTAGTAAGCGGGGTCTATAGGGTTAAGTGGTCTGTGATTACACAAAAGCACATGATGACAAAATATACAATCATTATCCATTGGACCCCAAACTAGGCTGAGTGTGTATCATGGCACCCACTGAGTCGGTTAACAAATCACATGAGCGTCATACTGCACAAGGAGCACGACATACATTACACACATTCTCCCCCTTATTCCTAAAACTTAACAAATAAAGTGTTTTGTCCTTTCACCCAAACACAAATGTCTGAGCGATAGATAAAGAAAAACGTATTTTATCGGCTTCTTAGGTTTGTTCAACGTTTATGAGCAAAAACGACGACTTCTTACGATGAGCATATCTCAGAGTAAGGATAAATATCTATGACAATGGTATTCCTCTTCCAGGGCCTAATCAGGGCAACAACACAGGCGGAGGCGGCCAACAGGAGTTCCATCAGCAACAGCAGATGATGTTCAGCCAACAGCAGCAAGGCAACAACCAGCAGCAGGGGAACTTCCAGCAGAGATTCTAGAACATTCCGTTGGAGTAGTTCATACTTACATGAAGAGCTACTTCATGTAAGTATGAACTACCACCATATCAGTCGAAAGACGTCCACTGCTGGACATAGGCCTCCCCCAATTTCATGGGGGGTAAATGCCATAATCGCGACGCTTGCCATGCGGGTTGGCGATCGCAGTATCTCCACTGCACTCCAGGGATGCAGCTGCCCATCCCCCGGTGGTCTCAAGTCATCAAGTACAGGAATTGGAAATACTCGTGATCAGTAGGAGTTGAGCCAGGTTTCCTCTTTTTTTTGTCAAGTTGGCCAATCAAGTTTTTTTGTATGACTGATCTTTTACAGACTGGCCCGTTTTAATGACTCCTGAGTGTATAAGGAAAAGTCGAGCGACTCACATTACATATCGTATTTATCGTGGTAGGTAAAAGTAATGTATTATGTTTGGAAGCAGGCCCATAACATTTTAAGTTTTATGAAAAATAGCGATTACATAACGATATAATTCCGTTAGTGATTGAAATATCGATATCTCAGAGTAAGGATTTCTATAGAGATCCTATACGCTTTTCACCAAGAGGGACAGAAAACCTGCAAGCAGCTAAATTGTGAACTTGTCTTAAACGTCTGGTGACTTTTAAGACAAGTTCACTTAGTTTAATTGGGGTGGGTAATCGTTTATTCGCCTCAAACTATATGACATACCATTGAGGCAAATAAAAACGGAACTATGACAAGGACACCAAATGATAAATCCTTTTCTGTCGCTCTTATTCAATTAAGTATATGACTATCTCGCTCGGTAGCGGTATTATTATTTTACGTCTTCTCTGAGGTACCTACTCTGAGATCGATATAAATCAATATTCCGCACAACGGTATAAAACTTACGTTATAATATCGTTTTGCGATTGACGTCATGCAAATGAAGCTAGTTGTCAATGATCACACAGGTTGATTGTTGTCAATGATGATACATTGGAAGAATAACGTTATTATATCGCTTCAACCAGTATCGCTATTTATATCAGTGTTTTGTTTTATAGTATAACGATATAAAAGATACCGCTTTAAATGTGCATCAAATGTCGCTGTGAGTAAAACGTTTTCTTTGACTAATTCTGAAATGAACAATAACGATATACGAAAATAGCGATATTTTAAGGCCTGGTTGGAAGCATGGTTCAGTGACGAAAGACAAACAGTATTTGGCAAGAAAGGCTAATAACCAATAATTGTGTCAACCCTCAAAAACTGTAGTTTGTGCACACGAGCTATATTTCTGTGAGATGAAACAATATTCAGTGGCGTAGCGTGCCTTCGAGGGGCCCTGAGCTGCTACCGCGAAATGCAAACGAACGAAGTTCGAATCTTCGAATGTCTCTCTCTCCCTCTCTCTGTCGCACTTGCACATTTGAGCGACAGAGAGGGTGATATTCCAACTTCGTTGGTTTATGTTTCGCGGTAGCAGCTCTGTATCAAAATTAGTTGGGGGGCCTTGGTAGCCCGGGGGCCCCGTATCATTGATACGATACGGCTGATACGGCGGTAGCTACGCCCCTGACATTATTGCTTATCAGCATGCAAGCTAACAAAATGTATGAGCTAAATCGGTTAGATCTAGATTTACTATGGCTAAGACTGACATGATTGATGTAGGATTATTCCGTATTCGCTCTTGTCCCGAGTGCTGGTTACTGGAAGGACTATAGAGTCCAAAAATTTTTTTTAAACGGAAGCAAAATATAAAGTGTCTTGGGGGTATCTATTATTTACGTCTAGTGATGTTGGTGAATTGTCCATCTCTCCTCCGTTGTCGAGATATCTTGAGATTTGGCTCGGCTCATTCCATAACGTAGGTTTTCGCATGGTTTTGTTTTTATTTATACGATCGTAGTCATAAATTGAGTGATTTCGTTTTTACTCAATTGTGATGGATGAAATATTATCTTGATAAATTTAGAGTATGTACATAGGTATTATAAGAACTGAATGTTTTTGACTACATGAAACGAAGACAGACACACACACAGTTAAATATAATCACTAATATTACAACCTCATAAATTCTCAAAAGAATACGAGTTACTTATTATAACCCTGTTCTGTCGCAATTTTATAAATTATCGCGAAAAAAATACGTATTGTTTGATGCTCCTACCTAAGAGAAAATGAGATTTGGTTCGACCCCCCCCCCCACCCCTATAAACACAATGTTTAGTATCACGATATTGACAAAGTAAGACTGTCGAAGTCGAACAACAATATTTCTTGTCGTGTTTATGACAGCTGTGCGTCGCCATATCAGCCTAACTATAGCACAATATCTTATCCCGTCACGTTTTATGGGACGTTTTAGTTCATTTAGTGACGGTAAAAACTATCATGCTTGTTCGTCAAGCAATACGGGTAAACCCGGCTCTCGCGCACCTCTGAAGTGTCAATAGAGCTGGATGCCATCATTTTAGTTTTCTCACTGTCAAGCATCGATTTGGTTCTTCATATGGTGGCACCACACTTCGGGTATTTGTGCAAATATTCGTGTTGCATCTCTTTCTTTTCCGCGTTTCGGCAAGCGTAGCGTAGTGTGGGTCGCCCGCCGGCCAGGTGGCAAGACGACATGTCGGAGGGCGGCAAGCGACTGGATGCGTAAAACAGAGAACCGCACTTTGTGGCGCGCCTTGGGAGAGGCCTATGTTCAGCAGTGGACTGCAGTGGGCTGATGATGATCTCTTTCTTTAATATCGCAAAAGAAAGGGAGGTGGACACGCAACGCGAACATGCAACCCGAAGTGTGGTGCCACGAATAAAACCCTTCATCTACCGAGGTCTTCTTATTGGCTATGTGCGAAGTAGGTGGTGGGGGTAAGCTAGGCGATCGTAGCGCACACTATGGCAGAAATATGTACTTACCGGGGACCACTGTCAAATTTACTTTCACGTTTTCTATTGGTTTCTTAACGGTTTCCTATGATTCGTTTCGTTTGTAGGTATTTATTTATTCTCTTATTTATTTCAGTAAAATTTCCAATACGGGGTCTTTCTCGTTTACTAAAGTAAATAAAATATTCATGTGTCATTATTTGACATCTCTGTGTTTTGACATTGTCTCGGGACCTTTGACGTTTGACGTTTCAGACGTGCACATAGCCAATAAAATAAAATGCCCGTGGTAGACGACGGCCAAGACATAGACACATACCTTAATTGCTTAGAGCATACATAACTGGAGTGGCCATCAGCGCATCTTACCAAACAAAATATTATGCCAATTTTAGCGGGGGGCGAGGTATATTATAAAAAAAAAACTACGCACACTTACAATATATTGTTCCATTATTATGCACCCACACTAAACCAATCACTTCACGCACATTCAAACTACTTGTAAGTGTGTAAGTTGAACAATAAAAGTCGACCTTATTTTCGTTAACGTTAGATCCATTATTGGGTTACTATCGGATGGCCAAATTGACTAAAGTCGATAAGGACCATGTTTCAAAGAAATTCTCATAAACAGTAGTCCTTATTTCTTTAAATACGGTGACGTCAAAGTGACGCTTCACAGCTAGTCCTAATGGTCACGCACGAATGTTTTTAAATCGATTTTGTAATCGATGCTCAATTTACGATTTGAATTAAAACAAAAAATTTTTTGGCAAAGGGGTAAGTATACTAATGGCTACTCCAGTTATGTAGCTCTAAGCTTAATTGTTAAATTCGACTCAAATTCGCTGTGAAATAAACCACGAAATATTGTTTGAATTTGATAGTATTATAATTCCTTTTATTTGTTACAGTAAACGATATTTAAGTGTATTGCTTTGTAATAAAGTAAGAGTAAATTTCCCAGACTGAATTAATGAATTGTAAATATTGTAGAATATGGCATGATTACGCAATTATTAATTAAAATATTATTTTAATACTGTAGGAGAGTAACGAAGTTTTTTTATTATAACTAATCCTTCTATTTTTAAAGGTTTAATTCACGTACTAAACACAAACATCTTATTTTGATTTGTTATTAATCGTATGGCAATTACTTCGAACCATTAGATCTTCGAGAAGACAGTACGGTTGCCAGTTTGTTGCACGTTTAGCACCACCCAGGGGTCACGTGTAGGGTAACAGTGGCTACTTCCTACTAACTTCGACCCCTCTTGTCAAGTGTGTGGTCAACTTGACCGTGAGAATCTTATTTTGATAATATAAATAATTGGACGGTTCGTAATCAAACACAGACTCATTTTTTTTTCTCATATGGCAAACACTTGCAATAACTTTTGTATGTAATGCTATACCTTTAAATAAAACTATGAATGACCTACCAAAACAATTGGTTTATTCCATTGTTTCGTTATAAAAACAAGAGTTATCGCGTAGGAATGTGTTTTATTTGTTTCGGTTTGGTTGTGTTTCTAGATCCGTTGAATCGGGGTAAGTGCCGTTTTATTTATGTGTAGAAATAGTGAAATATAGTTTGGTCAGCCAACCGTGTCGATATTAATGTGAGTAAAGCATTTTAGATCATTCCAACCTTCATATGTGCAATGTGCAGTAAGTAATGATAATATTTCAAACAGTTTAATTAACGTTGAATTAATTGCACTCGCTTGCTGCCTCCTCTATCTACTCTTATGCCCATTTCTCACGAGGGCAGAGCAGTGGGGCAGAACAGAAGGCAGCACAGTATTGCTACAATTTGAACGCACACGCTGAGACAGAACAGGGCACCTGCCACCAGCTCTTAATTCCAGGCAGTTTACGGCGTAAACTGAACTGCCTCGTTTAGCTAAATATATAAATAAGTGGTAGAGTAAGTACAGTCAGCTGTAGAAAACCTTCTGCATACACACTGTCATGAAGGGGGGTCACGCGTATCTCTGCAGATGATTAACTGATTACAGTGATTACATACGAATAATCTTTATTGCACGCCTAAATAAAAATACTTAAAACAGTTCAGGACATAGAGAGATATAAGCAGAGCTAAACAACCGGCGGTCTTATCGCTAACGAGCGATCTCTTCCATACAACCTTTGGGTGTAGCGAGAATATAAACAAACATAACCATTAGATGGTGCAAGAAACTACTAGGATTTAAAACGTACATAACATACATAATATATTATAACATGGCACTTCTTAGGCTGTGGAATGTGCTCCCTGCCGAGGTACTCCCAGGGCTACAGCATGGGACTTCAAAAAAGGCGTGAAATGGTTTCTTACGGGTCGACAACGCGCGAGTGACGCCTCTGGTGTTGCAAGCGTCCATAGGCGACGATGACAAAGTCGTCAACAAGCTGACGGCCCACTTGAAGGTAAGTGGGCCGTCAGCTTGTTTGCCACCACTTTGCCACCGACGTGGTATAAAAAATAGGTACACAAATTGAACATATACATGTATATTATAAAATTTATAAAGCACTAGCTTTTGCCCGCGACTTCGTCTGCGTAAAACTCATTCTCGCTTTTGAATTATTTGTTTTCCCATACATCTTTCACCTTTCTTTACAACCCCTTCAGAAATGATTACATTGAATATGAAATGCTCTTTACCGCGCACGGCAAATTTTAATAGGAATTCTTTTTTCAAAACGAATCATCATCATATCAGCCGAAAGACGTCCAATGCTGGACATAAGCCTCCCCCAAAGAGTGACACAATGACCTTTCTTTTGCCATCCGCATCTAGTGGACACCTGCGACCTTTACCAGGTCATCAGTCCACCTTGTGGGGGCCTACCCACGCTGCGCCTTCTGGTACGTAGTCGCCGCTCGAAAACCTTTCCTCCCTAACGGCCAACGGTTCTACGTGAAATATATCCCGCCCACTGCCACTTAAGTTTAGCGGTTCGGAGGGCTATGTCGGTTACTCTGGTTCTACTGCGGGCTAAGGCCCATAGTAAGCGGCCACGTTTCAGTGCCATATGTCATCACTGGCAACACACACTGGTCAAAGAGCCTCGTCTTGAGATACTGCGGAATATTGGACGAGAAGATGTGCCGTAGCTTCCCGAACGCTGCCTAGCCGAGTCGGATTCGACGATTAAACCCTTTCTCGAAGTTAGATCTACCTAACTGGACAGTCTGTCCTAGGTATATATAATCGTCTATTGTCACGGGAGTTGGTGCTACGTGCTCGTGCTTTCAAAACGAATGATTAAGCTTATTTCAGAATATCAAATGTACCGCTAGACGAATGAAGCCCGTAAAATATTGCATGTACACTGATTTAAGTCTCGCTACACATTTCTTTCGTAAAACGTCCCAACAGAGCGAGTTCTTCATGTAAGTATGATGGCCGAAGGCCGTAAGCATAGTGGCAAAACATGCAAGGCGGAAGGCCGAGTATTCACACAGAGCGGGCTTCTTATGTAAGGTTGAGGGCCGAAGGCCTGAAGCAGGGAGGCGAGACACGCGAGACCGAAGGCCGAGCTTCCCAACAGAGTGGATTCTTCATGTAAAGTAGATGACTAACGGGCCAAAACGGAGTGGCAAGGCATGCGAGGATTCACACAGAGCGGGCTCCTCATGCCGATCATTCACACAGAGTGAAGTGTATTTTTCTGTTGGAAACGCAACGTTTTTGTACGTATCTAAAATAATTTCCGGTTTTCGGTGGAAAAATAGATCTCCGATTCTGTTTAACAAAAATTAACGGCGGGAGAGCATAAACATTTTGACGTTTTAAGGTTAAATGTTTATCAAAATTCAAAACTTAATTCCAGTTTAGTCTATTTTCCCCTATTTTTGAGAAAAGCATTATATTTTACTCAGCTGGAATGCCAATTGCAGGCTTTGTATTAATTAAAAGGACTTCTAAAGTAGTCCGCTTAAAAAGAGGCCTGGAAGGAGGCAATTGCGGCCGAGTATGCCGTAATTGCCTCCTTCCCGGCCTCGAAAATAATGTACTATTTTCACCCACTCGAGCGCCTCGAATGGCTGGCTAGGCTATAACTATTTTGATCTTATTCTGTTAGTGTCTTATTCATTCATACAATGTAGAATAACAACAAAACCTTACGTGTGAAAATGTAAAATAGAATACGAGTAAGTATTGCTCATTTTGCATTTCTTTCTATAAATAATCCGTGTGAAATTTTACTAGATCCAATCTAAGAGAGAGCTGTGACACGTTTTTATGCGGAAATGTTGCTGATATAGGTTTTTGTTAGATTAGGTTAGATACAGTCAACTAATTTGATTTCTGGGACTAGTGTAGATTTAGGGTACCTCCCCTACATGTAAAGTGGGGATGTTTTTTTTGCCTCAACCCTAATAATGCTGTGGTTTGTTGTTGGATAGGTTTTTTTTTAATGAATAGAGGTCTTCATCGAACGTTTCTTGATAGTGTATATTTTCGGAATCAATGTTTGTTACTCCATAACTCCGTCATTTCTTAACCGATTTGAAAAATTCTTTTTTTGATTGTATGTATATACATCCAAGTTGGTCCCGTTTTTGTCAAAAGGCAGTTCTGATGATGGGATCCATGAGGAATTGAAGGAACTCCTCAAATCTTTAAGGCAAACATATAGTGATTTTTGTGTTTTTATCAACAAGTCAAGCATTTGCATCCAAAAATGTGACATTGGATGAAGTGGAACTGCTGATGGTGATCAGAACAGAACTCTTCAACGACGAAAAGTTCACGTTTGGCGATTTGTCCTCCTAGCTGTGTTTGTTAAGCAAGTTCTATTTTCACGATTAATTTTTGTCATGCTCGAGTTCTGATGATGGGATCCATGAGGAATTGAGGGAACTCCTCAAATCTTAAAGGCAAACATATAGTGATTTTTGTGGTTTTTATCAACAAATCGAGCATTATCATTAAAAATGTGACATTTGATGAAGTGGAACTGCTGATGATGATCAGAACAGAACTCTTCAACGACGAAAAGTTCACGTTTGGCGATTTGTCCTTCTATAGGTAGCTGTGTTTGTTAAGCAAGTTCTATTTTCACGATTGATTTTTGTCATGCTCGAGTTCTGATGATGGGATCCATTAGAAATCGAGGAAACTCCTCAAATGTGAAAGGCACACAAATAGTGATTTTAGTATTTTCATGAACTAATCAAGCATTTTCATTCATAAAAGTGACATTTGATGAAGTGGAACTGCTGATGATGATCAGAACGGAACTCTTCAACGACGCGTAGTTCACGTTTGGCGATTTGTTCTTTTCGTTTTGTTTGTCAAGCAAGCATGGTTTTTCCATGATTTCATGAGGAATTGAGGGTACTTAGTCTTCTACCATTATAAACATACTTATAGCCATTTTTGTATTTTATTGTATGGAATCTAAGAGTGCACCATCTAAGATTAATAATCTTTCACCGGACTCCCCCATTGAAGTCGGTTTTTTTTTCTTAAAAATTATTTAGAATAAGTTAATTAGGCAACTACGGGTTGTATGGCCCGACATGCTCTTGGCCAATTTTATTTTATGATTGTTTGACCAGAGATAGGTCGTAGTCTCATCTGATGGGCAGCAAGGACAAAGCCTAAGATGTTGCTCACTGGTTCAGAAAGAACCAGACAATTCCTGTTCGTGAAAAAGGTGTATGTTCTTTTCAAAATAAACAAATAAGTGACTGCACACCCGAGGAAATTGCATTAGTATAAGTCGTTCAAGAATTAACGGATAGCTAGCTGACCGAAAATTCTAATATTTTGAGTATTTAAAATTAGCCGTAGGAATAGTATACAACGGTGTATACCTAACTACCAGTCTTAATACGCTTTGTAGCTTCTTTATTTGCCATACTTACCAAGGCTCGTATCGCAACCAACTAAACATTGTAATTGCAATGACTCATTTTCAGAACTAAAACTATAGGTAATTTGTCTGCCTGTAGTGCCATCTATGAGATTTTTTAAGACTATCTAGAAAGCCAAGTTCTCCCCAGGAACTGGCGGAAAGCAGCTTGCTGTGTGTTACACGAACCGTTTGGAGCCACTTAACCCCCCAATAACTCCAATTCTATTAAACATAAAAAAATGAAATTTGATACATGTATTAATGTCCTTTAGAACAACTAAAATCCCAAATTTCATAAATATAGGTGAAATAATTATTGAGATATTAAAGTCCACTAAAGAAACTCACATACATACAAATATGAAAGCTGAAACATTACGCTGCCTTCTTTTGGCAGTCGTAACCCACTTCCAGGTGACCTAGAAAGATGAAATTTGGCATCCAGTTTGGTAATTGTGTGTGCACACCAATAAAAATCAGAAAGCAGAGATCTTTCAGTTTTATTATTATTTATGCTTGTTACCTCAGAACTCCGTCATTTATTAACCAATTTGGGTGGTCCCATAGTCATCAGGTAAGAATCTGATCATAGTGCCCTGGAGAAATCGAGGGAACTCTTCAAATATTTAAGGTCCACCTATAGCGATTTGGGTATTTTGTATAGTTACTCGTGCATTCGCTCTTGAAAAGCACCACTTGGTGAAGTTTTACAAAAATTAATGATATCCCATCAAAAACATAAATATGAAAATGGCAGCCGAGTTCATTATGCGATGCGTGGTTGTCGTCTTCGCCGACAAAATAATTGATATCTAAATGGGTGCCAAGTTCCGTAGATTATCTGAATAGGTGCCAAAAGTCTGGCACTAGATGGTTTACAGTAAAACTAATTTATTGCGGCTTAATGCATTTTGAGCCTTAACTTGGCAGTTTTCTATACAGTATGTTATAATACCATGAAAGCGGTTGTATATATATAAGATATTCTTTTGTCGGTGAAGAAGACAACCACGCATCGCATATTGAACTTGGCTGCCATTTTCACATTTATGCTTTTGATGGGATCTAATACTACGCTGTTCACGTTACTAGGACATGGTTGTAGTAACTTTTACTTTTCAAGTATTTTTTGCTATCTATGATCAATATTCTCTGCGGCCTATCTGTATGGAAAGGACGGTAAGTAATTAATAACACAACAAATTTTCACAAAAATTATATAATACTGCTTGGTTTATGCAACAGCGGCGTACCATCTAAACCAAAATCGCTTCACACCATAATATTAAAACCAGCGTTATTTTAAGGGTCCATTTTGTTTTGATACGAATATATGTAGTTTCTCGTTTTATAGCATCCAATCCCTGAGTTATGTAAAAAAACCACCAAAATAGTTCATGTCTTACATTTTCAGTGGTTGGACTCACACATGCAATTCTAATGCATATGCATATACTATACAACATTTAAGCGAAGACCATTTTATTTACTGAAAAGTTTGTCATCATGTCAATAAAGCTACCAAGATAGTTTTTGTTTCAGGTACATTTTCAGGGGATGGATTCACACATGCAAATATAATGCATATTCTCGTATCGTACACAACATTTAAGCGAAGACCATTTTATTTAGATACTATAAATAAATCAATTAGGTACAAGTTTTGCATGCCCTGTTTCAATGCAAATATGTTGGTTATTAGTTTTTTGGATTAAAAAACAATACCTTGCAAAGGTAACCGTCCAAAGGCCCGCATCGCACGCATCAGACGTATCGGCCGCAACGGATTTTAGTATTCCTTGTAATCCTTGTATAAAAAAAAACCGGCCAAGTGCGAGCCGGACTCGCGCACCGAGGGTACAGAGAAAAATACATTTCCTTTATCTGTGCTATAAGACGTTGCTTCGTACCAAACTTCAAGATTCTGAGTTCACGGGAAGAACCCTGTACCTAGGTTTTGATTCCCTTGCGAGTGTCAAAAATTTGCGGAAATAAACAGTTGTATCTTTTGATTGCGTTGGCTTAGAGTTTTGATCTTTTCATAGCTCTTAGGGACAGTAGACCTGAGTATTTGATATAAATTCCAGCTTGAGGCCTTGACAGACAGACGGACAACAAAGTGATTCTATAAGGGTTCCGTTTTTTCTTTCTAGGTACGGAACCCTAAGTCACACATAAGTGCGTCCACCGATCCGCACCGTACGTCAGTGGACGCACTTGTGTGACTTTCTATACAAAGGATATGTGGCGTCACTCGTGTCATCTGTCAAATCTGACATGTTCTACAACGCGCTATCGAAGTTTCTAAAATCAGTTGCATAATATATATAACTTCCAACCAACTCTCAATGGACTTCAGTCCCTGAGAGATCTCTCTATTGTCGTTTCTTCTCGTGTATTATGTGTATAGCTTGTAGATAACCCTTTTCTGTATATATAAAACCTTGTACATTATTCCTACCTACTAGGAGCACACCGCGTATCTACGGATACTAAAATTCGTTGCGTGTTGCGACGCGTCCCATGCGTGCAATGCGGGCCTGTGAACGCTTATCTTTAATTAATTAGTGTTGGTTTTTGTGTGAATAGGGATTTATTCATAGTCATGGGCCACGCGGTAGTGCTCGAGCATTGCTCTACGTGTGGTTATAGCCTCGAATAGGTTAGGTAGTTTGCCAAAATCGCTGCACCCGGCTTATAGATTTTTGTAAATATATGTACCTCTATATTTCTGGCGCCGTCTCGCCTCCTAAGGGGTGAAATGTTGGTTGCCTTGATTTAAACTCATTTTGGTTCTTACTGTGTACAACGACTTGCTATCATCACAAAGTGAAGCTGTTCGGCTAAAAATTATAAATCCTAAAACTAAAGTAGGTTTTTAATTGTCGTCGAAATATTATGTTCCAAAAAAGTAAAGCTATCTGCACAGATACTTAATCCGTTATACCTAGACACGATTTTCTCATTTTCAGTGTTCACTGCAATGCAGGCAGTAATTGAATATTTTGTTGTCTCTCAAGGGTCAAATTTGAGCGCAACCTTGCTGATGACATTACAGTATTTTATACTCGTATATTAAACATTTTGTATCTAAGAAGCTAACGGTGAGAACTCAACAATGGAAGGACCTCCTTGTACGATGGTGTATGTAGCTTTGTTCAGGTCGTCTTTTTTGAGTTTGTTCTTGGAGTCAATGGGTCTGATCCGGGTACGAAGTCTTCCGCATCTGCCGTCCATTACTTTTTCGTATACTGGAAATAAAAAAAAACCTTAACAATATGCTAGTTGCCATAAAATCGCTTCTTACAGCATACTTAAAGTTACATGGGGTTAAATACCTATGTCGACTTAGTCAGGTGCTGGGGTAAAAATGTTTGGCATGCGATACTTATGCGCCGAATACGCCGATGGCCCCACAATAGGGAATGGCAAAGATACTGCCACATGTATGCCAGATGGAGGACATAGCGGAATTACTACCTACCTAGCTCAAAGATGAGAGACAGACGTTGGTCATTAAGTACATAATAAAATCAAGTTCTGAGGAACTTCCGATGATTTGTAAAATTGTAGGCATAGAGTAAAATATTTATTTATTTATTTATTTAAACTTTATTGCACAAATAAATCGGTACAAATGGCGGACTTAGTGCCTCAAGGCATTCTCTACCAGTCAACCATGGAGCCAAACAGAAAATAGCGAAGGTAGGTGCAAGAGACAAACTAGGTGAGAAAAACAAAAAAAATCCTAAGGTAGAGCTAATTACATAAAAGGTGTTTAAACTACTTAACCAAATATATACCTGAATACATACATAGATATATATATATATATATATATATATGCATATATACATTAAATATACATACATAATTATATACTATTGCACACACGCTTACGACTACAAATCTCTTTTCCGCTAGGAATGTTCTAGCAAGTGCTTGAAGAGCATACGTTTGAAAACAAATTTGCTTGGGGCCTGTCTTATCGTCAGAGGGAGTGCATTCCAGAGACGAATTGCTTGAACAGCGAAGGAAGATGTAAGGAAACCACTATGGTGAGGAAGTACAGATAGTTTGAGGGATCGGGAGGAACGCAGTTCACAGCCTGGACGAGGGGTGACAAAGTTAAATTTACGTTTGAGATATCCAGGAGCGGAGGGCTCAAACAGGATGGAGAAAAGCGTGCAAAGGATCCTGAGAGACCTGCGTTGACGTATCGGGAGCCAGTTCAGCTTGCGGCGAAAATGAGAGATATGGTCAAACTTGCGTAGGCCGAAGATAAACCGAATGGTATTATTAAGCAAACAATCGAGTCTGGTAAGAAAGTCCTGGGAAATATTCGTAGTGCACACATCAGCATAGTCGATGAGGGGTAGAACTAACCCCTGCACAAGCAAAGTTTTGGTGCTAACCGGCAGGAAGTTTTTATAGCGATAAAGTGCACGTAAAGTACCAGTGACCTTTCGACTCACCTCGGAAAACTGTCCATCCCAAGATAAATGCCTATCTAAAACAACGCCGAGATCTTTAACTTGGCTCGAGACCGGAATAACTGAACCTTCGAACATAATTGGTGCGACAGAAACCGTATCCAGCTTCAATAGCTGACGCGTACTCCCCACAACGATGGCCTGGCACTTGGAAGGGTTGACAGAAATGCCGAAACTACTTGACCACTTGCTTATATGAATCAGGTCATCATTGATGGCAGAGATGGCCGAATTTATGTCCATTACATCACTCTGAGAGTACAATTGTAAATCGTCTGCATACAGATGGTAAGAGCTTTTGATTCCCAAAGTGATGAGATTGATAAATACGGAGAATAAAAGTGGAGAAAGGATACCTCCTTGTGGTACTCCGGTATTTAAATCGCACCATTCAGACACGCTCTGGCCAACACGGACAGCTTGGGCACGGCTCGAAAGGTAGGAGGCAAACCAAGTAGTTGCTGCTAAGGAAATTTTAAGATGAGAAAGGGTGGCAAGGAGTAGGTCATGATCAACAACGTTAAATGCGTTCGAGAAGTCGATGAGAACTAACACAGTGACCTTTGACGTCTCCATGCCCTCCCTTATGTCCTCAGTGACTTTCAGGAGAGCAGTGGTGGTGCTATGTCCTGCCCGGAAACCGGATTGGTAAGGGGATAGAAGACAGTTAGAATTAATAAATTTAGAAATTTGGATATGGACCGCAGCCTCAAGAATTTTAGAGAAAAATGGAAGAATTGAGATGGGTCTGAAATGATTGATAGAACTGGGGTTAGATACCTTAGGAAGAGGGATGACATAGGCTTTGCGCCAACAAGATGGGAAGGTCCCAGTATGAAAAGAGTAGTTAATGACATGGGTGATTACGGGTAAGATAGTTTCCAGGATGAGCAAAACCATGGCTCGTCCTATGTCATCGTGGCCGACGGCTTTGGACTTAATGGAGAGAATAATCTTAAAGATCTGCTCAGTTGTCACCGGCGTGAGACTAAACGGTAAAATGTCGGGGGAAGGAAACAACGCTATTAATGATAAAGTTTAGATTTGATGGCCGGATCTATTTTTTGGGAATTAGAGAAGTGAGTGTTGATAGTATTTAAAGAAAAAGAAGAGGGATCGAAGTCAGTCTTGGGTTTGCCTACACCAAGCGCCCTCAGGAACTTCCAAGTATCAGCAAGGGATGAGGTCGAAATATTCTCATGAATATACCGGCGCTTTGCAGCTCTTACCATCTGGTTGCAGCGATTTCTGGCCAGTTTAAAAAGACGCCAGTTTTCGTCGCACCGATCATGCTTATAATTGCGGAAGGCCCTATCACGTCTTGTCATAGCCATCCGCACCCCCCTGGTGATCCATGGGGCAGGAGGCCGCTTCAGCCAAACCTCGCGCACTGGCGCATGCGCATCGAACAATTGCAGGATAACCTTATTGAGCTCAGAAACGTTATTGTCGATTGTTGATGCAGCATACGTAGGCGCCCAGTCAGCAGAAACGGCATCCAGCTTCAATTTTCCAACATCCAATTTTCCAAATATTGACTTATGAAATGACATTTCACACACAAGAATTCGAGGATGTATGTTAAGTCCTGCGTGAAACACCATTTCTAATCTTTATAAACCACCAAACTGATTCGTTGGCAACATGGAGCTTCATTTGGCACAGCTACTGAATATAATTTGTCACGATTAGTAAGTAATGTAAATGAAAATGAATTTGATTCATCTGTCGGTTTAGATAACTGCACATGGGTGAAACTAGGTATTATGATGAACATCACCTAATTCTGTCAGTAACCGGGTCCGTTACAACTTCGACACGCACGAATGAGGTAACGTATTGGCGCGGGCAAACCGGTCGGACATTTGTTGTGAATACTTGTGATCACTCGCAGCTTGATACGCACTATTTCACGTATAACGCGGGCTAGGGAAACCGAAAGTTAATCGTCTCGTTCTCCGGTCATAAATTCAGTTAGGGGCCTTCGTAAGGTGAAAAGAATTTTCCGGTTGTCCAATAATTGTTAATTACACGTACTTATTACTGATTTTACGCCTGACTAACTTGACCTAAAGCACTTAATGATGATTGTAAAATAATGATGTAGATAGGTTACTCACAATTCTTCCTAAATGAGTTATGGCATGCCATATGACACACCGATGGGAACCCTTTCAGTGTATCCGGGTCGATTGGTGACACTCCCAAGGGACTAGCACAAATGGGGATCTTCTTGCCCCCACAACCGTCGACGCAGCCATCATAATTGTTCCTGTTTCTTCTTTTCGTGGTAGTGGGTCTTCTTGTGGTGGTAGTAGTCGGATACGGATTGATTCTCACGTTGGTCACTGATCCACTTGGAGCTACCAAACGAATTTTGAATGAGGGTAGCTGAGAGCTTGGGTTGGAGCCGTTTGTGCATGGTGCTTGGGTTGAAACAGTACCACGAGGCAACACGGTCGATGTTACTATTGGAGCTACTGTAGTTGTAACTGTAGACGAAATCGTAGATGTAACTAATGGTTGTGGAGTAGATGTAACGGGTAGAAGAAATGGTTGAATTTGGCCTTGGGGAAAGGTTTGTATAGTTTGGGGCGCCTGCTGGTATAAAAGGAAGTAATTTGGCGGCAGGTTTTGGACTACTTGGGAGGGTGGTGGTGTTCCTTGTGGCGCCGTTTGGATCTGAATTTGTTGAGGAGTTGACACGATTGGTGGTGGCGACGGAGGCGGGGGTGGCTGTTGGAAAACCGACAATTCGGGAACCTGTGGCTGGAGTTGTCGCGTTGTCTGTGTATCCACAATAATAGTGATAGGCGGAGATTGCGACGACTGCTGCGGAGGTCGCTCAGTTGATAAAGGCACCACGGATACTTCAGTCGTTGGTCTTTCCGTTGAAGTTGAATGCGTAGTGGTCATTGTCGATTGTGGTGGCGTAGAATAAGTTGAGCTGGACGTGTACGAAATCGGGTCAGGTGTTGTCGAGGATGACAGCACGACGATAGGGTTCGCCGTAGAGAATACCGGTTGCGTCGAAAATATCTCCGATATTGGTTTAGGTGAATATGCTCCATCATTTATAACGTTAGCGGCATACCATGATTCCGGTAGAGTGCTTGAGATTTCCGTTTGGCTGAGTTGTAAAACTGGAATAAAGAAAAGATAAACTTAAGTTACTTGATTTTTTTTTTATGACATAGGAGGCAAACGAGCAGACGAATCGTCTGATGGTAAACGATTAGCGCCGCCTATGGACACTCGCAACACCAGAGGGATAAATATATTTTTATAATTCTTCAGTAACGTACAATCATTGCCCATTTGACGCGTTGATTACTTAATGCGAATCGTTCCACTTCGTAAAGCTTATCGGCCTAGTTTTAGGACAGTTCTGTTTTACTGCCCACTTTTTAAGTTTTTTAATAAAATTTGAATTCTATCTCGGGACTTGAACATTTTAATTTTAATAATTAATTTATTTAACACATAATCATATTTATCACAATATCACATTTGACAATGTTTTACGATGCTGAACTAGGGGGATCCTGTCACTTAACTTTGGCCCTAATGTTTCACTAGACCTAATGCGTTTTTCTCCGAAACTAAACTTCTTGGGTTTCTTTGAATATCATCAAATAGAAGTTATTAATTAGGTTAGGTTTGTTTTGCAATAATCCTACCAAGTTTACTATAAATTTAAGAAAAAATTGCATTAGGTCAAATGAAGCATTAGGAATAAATACTAACAACTAGGTAATGATATCGTGAACTAAACTAACGCAAGACATTGTGTGCATACTTTAGAGTTCCCAGTAGGTCCCACTACGCCAACATGTTGCGTACTTTTATTCCAGTAGCTGGCATCAAACTGGTTTCCAAGGTCCGCTTTTTGCGATCCCTTCCGAGGTACTTGACCCCGGTAGGTGACAGATACAAAACTTTTCATTGACTAGCTTGGATATAGAGTACCTACATTGTTAAGTACCTATCGTAAAAGCATGGGAGTCATTGTATAGTGGGATTTCACCGGCGTGTATTGTTATGGCGATGGCGCTAACAATTCAGTCATGGGTTTGTCTGGCTGCCATAGATCGCGTATTACGAATATTTGTGTCAAATGGGTATCCGATATGAGTGATATGACCACTAGGACTAAATCACTTTTTAGTGTTCGTACCAACATTAGTAAAGTGCCATCAGCTTGACCTTTTAATACTAGGATGACTTGACGAGCCTGACTTCACAATGATCTTTGGGCACCTACTTTATTGTTTAATATTCAATAACATAAATTTTGATTAGATGATTGCAGCAAAACGCAAAATTAGGGTGGCTTGCAACAAAAGTTCGTTAACATCCGATTAATTATATGGAAAGTTTGTCAAGTTTTTATGGGATGCTTGTGCCGGCACCATATGTATTAAATTTAATAATAATGTTAAATGACTTGTAACGTCAATCGGCCTCTAACTGTATAGGTAATACTCGTAATAGTACCTTGGTACAGTCCACCCGCATAACATAACGGACGGTTACGTTGAAAATACCAAATAAAGTAAAGATTATGATACTGTTGGTAAAAAAATAATTACCTTGTGGGCTTGCTGTTGGATAACTGTTGCTTTTGTGCTGAGTTATGAGTTTTGTTATGACACAAGTATTTTCTTGGTTGGTTGAGATTAGAAACTGGTTACTTTCAGTCGTATAGAGTCGATTGAACTATTATATTATTATATTTATTATTTAAAACAAATTAATGAGTATAATAAAACGAAGGTGTTGTTTCTGCTTGATGATAATTATGATTGATGACAGGGTACTTAGTCACTTTAAAACGGTTAAAAGAGTTAGAAAGAATGGCACGGAAGTAAGTACCCGGATTAAATGTTTTTTTAGTAATTTTAGAATTATCTAACTACATATTGATTATTTATTTATAGTCTGAGAATATTAAGTGAATTATTGAAAACAATAATATATTATCTTGTGCGACCATGTTTATGTTTCTGCTTTCCGTTACAATGGGAAAGCATAAACATAATATATATCGTGTGATAGAATAGAATAGAATATTCATTTATTTGCCAAACATCATATATCATATATCGTGATATATCGCTCTATCTCCAGAATTCTTTCTATTGTAATATTGGAAACTAGACTTAGTTCTAACAAAAAAGAAATATTCAGCCTGTATTCGTGCCCTGATTTGGTGGGACTATTTCGTGGATGAGGGGAAGTGTCAGATTAAACAAATAAAAATGTTATCCGCTTGCTGTAATAAACATAACAGTCAAGACAACATATAATACGGCTTATACGGCTATAACTCTCCAGTAATGAATTTTTTGACGACCTGTTTAGCCTAGTTGGTAGTGACTCTGCATCCGAAGCTAGAGGTCCCGGGTTCGAATCCCGGCCAGGGCATTTATTTGTGCATTTTTCACAGATATTTGTTCTTGGGTCTTGGATGTTTTCTATGTATTTAAGTATGTATTTATCTATATATGTATGTATATCGTCGTCTAGTACCCATAGTACAAGCTTTGCTTAGTTTGGGACTAGGTCGATTTGTGTATGATTGTCCCCCAATATTATAAAAAAAATTAAATTATATATTCATTACTTCACCGACTTAAGAATAAGAGTTATGGAAGTGTGGCATCAAGTTGTAGGTATGCAGTCATATTATTGCACGTGACGTGACGCGATAGATCTATATTCTTTACAGTATTCAAAGGGCCATTGTAACAAAGTGTATTTATTACTTTACTGTTATGCCGGATTAATAACATGAATGAGTATTCTAAAGCCTGCTCGTGAGTTATTTGTATCTGAATCACGTGGTCCATGTTTACTGCGACATTGTCTATTCTGCTCGCGTTTAATGGCTACAATGCGCGAACTAACGATGGGAAACGAAAGTTGACTGACTCTTATGATGCACTGGGTAGACACCTACAGGAATGGGCGTAGTCATCTTATTGTAGCAAATTTCCATTAGGTCTACCCGTATATTGTAGGTAGAACACTTTAAGAGTCTATTTCCAACAGCTGAACGCCTGTGGAAGTTGTAGAACCGATCTGGCATGAATTAGGAAACAGATGTACCTAGTAGTTACATAGAAAAATAGAAAGGTAATGAATTAAAATAGCGGGTTAATATATGACAATATTGATTTGTGACTTAATTAAAAGCTTTTATTTAAGTTTAGGTCATAATTAACATGTCAAAGGCCACCTTCCTAAAGTTCAATCGAGCTGAAATTTTGTAGATTTTAATAAGTCAGTGCAATATTAGAAGGAGCCACGGAAGGTGCAAAGTGGTCGTAAGAACTCCTCATTGATTGTCATTTTTCACAGAAACTTATAGTAAGTCGTAATGCAATTTTTTCCCTGTCTTGCAGGTTTTGCGACAGCTTGAAGAATTTATCAGTTCATTTGGTTCATTCAGGAAAGTGATAACGCATCGACAATATTGCCCATACATCCATCGTACAGTAGTAAGTAATATCGATTTCCATAAACTTTTGCTTTAAAGTCGACTTTTTTGAGACTCCTAAGATAAAGATAAAAATATCTACCTACAGATAAGAGAAAACTTCTTCCATACTAAGGTCATCCCATGTGTCATTGATATGATAAACCTATAAAATTACTCTGTTTATTCCTCATTACCGGTAATTATCATTTTCACGCTTATTATCTTGATTAACTTCATTGGGTTTTCACGTCTAGAAGGTTATCGCTACAAAGCCCTTATAAAACTAACACAATGACAAGTTACGCAGCAGGTATTTATACATATTTAATAATAACACCTGTGTCCTTCTTGTGAATGATATAATAACATATAGGTACCGATGACAAGAATTTTCTGTCTTCTCATTATAACGGTTATAAGTGTTATAACACCTACCTATCATAATTTAAACAATCAATATCTTAGAGGACATTTAGGTCGCAGTATTATATCATAGCCATTTATAGAAATCTCTACTAATTCCTCTTCTTTATTCTTATATTCGCGACGGTCATAATAAAAGAGCAAAAAACAATTGATGCGATTAGCTTTCGGCGTAAATTCCAGCTAACATGAATAGGTAGAGTTTATTTAATGTTTTATTCCTGGTTTGGTCAAAAGCAGGAACGCTCTTGTAACTAGGTACTGATACGGCAACTATTTAAAAATTTAGTCGAAAGGTGGGTAAGAGTTGTCTTAAAAAAATGCTCAATGTTTACTTGATAAAAAGGAAAACAGTCGGTTTTAACCATGCTAAATTCTCGAAAGAGTAAACCACGAGTCAACCGTTTCAAACCGACAGCGCAAACAATAAGTCCGTTAAGAGGAGGTATTATTTAGGAACTTAACTAGCTCAGATTTCTTATACATAGATAAGTCTGTCACGGCACTTATTGGAGTTTAACAGCGTTTGCATATTAGAATCACTTAACACTTACGCCTTTCTATCGCCAGCGCGTAAACCACCATAAAACAAAAGAATATACTCACGATGGTACGCCACTCTGAACTTTATGAGTAACATGTTAAGATTTAGATTTAATAAACAAATTGCACTATGTCAAAGGTGTACTTACGCGCTATAACGAGGAGCGAGGAGAAACGCGCGTGCGCCATGGCTGACACTGGCGAGTGGCGTTCGCGCAGCCAAGCTACTATACGATTCACAAGCAGTTAGCACTCACCCCACCACACATTTCCAGTATATCTTGACTTTGAGCTGTATAATAATTACGCGTAATCCGAGACCAGACTTACACCGGTCCTCCTCTGGCGAGTTGTAAGTAAGCGTTGGGAATAGGTACCGGCCCAGCCCAGAGCTCTTATACACAAAACATACCGGTCGCACCGTCACAAGTTAACCAGCATAAGTCTGACCTTTGATTAAGCTTAGCTGTTACGAATCTTCGGGCCAATAAAAGCTATGCTACGTGTACAAAACGTTTTGTGAATACAGCGGCGAGGGAAGGCAGGCAGGCCACATAGTACCTACCGAACACACCCAACGGCAAAAAGGCCGTAAGAATACTTAAAGTTATTCATTATTAAGCCTTTTCGTAGGCGGTGTGAGCATGGCGAAACGCTTTGACCAAACTTATGTCGCTCTTACGGGTACCCAACAAGCATATATGACACCTTGAAGAGGTGAAACCCGTGTGGTAACGTTTGTTGGTAGATGATACTTGGAACACTGTTTTTATTGCCTGTTATTACGTTAGTAACTTACACCAAGTTATTTATTATCAAGAATGTACCTAGAGTTACTAGATAGGAGCCCAGTGCGGATGGGTTCCATCTCGTCTAGGTTTGTGGAATTAGAAGCACATGGTGCCTATAAGAATCCTAGGAATCATCAGAAAGAGCAGTAGGACCCTTCGTCATACTGTCGTTAACATCTGAGTCTAGAAAAAATCAAAAACGGGGAAATCTACTCGTACGAATGGAAAAATAAGGAAAAGAATAAATAAGTGTCGTAAAATTATGAATCATGAAAATTCGGGAATGTTCTAACCAAGTCTTATTTAAAATGTGAGTGAGAGAGTGAGAGAGACAATACAGAAACAAAAAAATAAAAAAAGCTCGTAATATATATGGCGTCGATATGTTAAGCAGTGTAAGTGTTAAACGGTATGAACGATACCATGATCTCTATATGGAGAGAGAAAACCTCAGAGTAAGGATTTCTATCGAGATCCTATACGAGTTCCACCAAGAGGGACAGCAAAGCTCTTCCGCAGCTAAATTGAGAACTGGTCTTAATCGTCTCTCGGCTTACCATAAACAACCTCTTTAATTTGTGTGTGGTTAACTCAGAACATAAATAATTTTTAAGAAAAAAAAACCGACTTCGATGTGGGAGGCCGGTGAAAGATTATTATACTTAGATGGTGCACTCTTAGATTCCATACAATAAAATAAAAATGGCTATAAGTATGTTTATAATGGTAGAAGACTAAGTACCCTCAATTCCTCATGGAATCATGGAAAAACCTTGTTTGCTTGACAAACAAAACGAAGAGAACCAATCGCCAAACGTGAACTACGCGTCGTTGAAGAGTTCCGTTCTGATCATCATCAGCAGTTCCACTTCATCAAATGTCACATTTTTGGATGAAAATGCTCGATTTGTTGATAAAAACACAAAAATCACTATATGTTTGCCTTTAAGATTTGAGGAGTTCCCTCAATTCCTCATGGATCCCATCATCAGAAATCAAGCATGACAAAAATTAATCGTGAAAATAGAAATTGCTTAACAAACACAGCTAGGAGGACAAATCGCCAAACGTGGACTTTTCGTCGTTGAAGAGTTCTGTTCTGATCATCATCAGCAGTTCCACTTCATCCAATGTCACATTTTTGGATGAAAATGCTTGACTTGTTGATAAAAACACAAAAAACATGTTTGCCTTAAAGATTTGAGGATTTCCCTCAATTCCTCATGGATCCCATCATCAGAACTGCGTTTTGACAAAAACGGGACCAACTTGAATGTATATACTTACAATCAAAAAAAGAATTTTTGAAATCGGTTAAGAAATGACGGAGTTATGGAGTAACAAACATTTAAAAAAAAACTTACAACCGAATTGATAACCTCCTCTTTTGAAATCTTGAAGTCGGTTAAAAAGGGAAATGTGCCCTTCTGCTTCCTTTCAACGAAAACCAATGTCTCCAGTTTTCTCCCAACAAGTCCACACACACACATTGAATCGTGTAAAAACAAAAGTTTGGGCGGTGCCGCCGAGTTTACGACATCATGCAAACAAGCGCTGCGATTGGCTTTTCGCACCCCTCAAAAATAGCAATGAACACTAGAGGGAGACAAACGTTAAATGATGTTTTATAGACATCGATGTTTAAATTATTATGTTAAGATATTGATGACTATTGAAATACGAGTAGCCAGTTTAGTTGGTGTTCATATAATCACCAAAGTTGTATAACATAGTAAAGCATTATAGCGGTACATACATAAACAAAAACACGAATACGAACTGAGAACAGTGAGAACCTTCTTTCTTTTATCGAAGTCGGTTAATAAGATCAAATTGGAAGTTGGTCTGCAGTCTTTCGGAACAAAGTTATGTTTATTAAATATTGATTTGTGAATTTACCTTTGATATGAAATTACTAATTCAACATTCTATTCCTATTTTATCGATGACGCGTAAACTGAAATTTAAACCGGCACCACTCTAGTAGGCGGAGTGAAACAGGGGGCCAGCGCCTGCGCACTACTAAATAATTCACGCAGCGACAAAAGCTACAGCGGCATGATACATTGCGCCGTGGCTTAGCACGGTACGGTGTGATTATTGTACAAAACGTTCAATGTACAACTCGCAGAAAATATAACGCTTTTTCATATGCTATCATTTACACTACTTTTTGACCATGTCGCGGTGACATGCGCCACGTCCCCGTTTCACATCTATTTCTTTCTATGATCTGAGGTAGTTAATCGTTTATTTGACTCAAACAATTTGACTCGACGTGAACATGACATTGAGACAAATTAAGAAAAGCGGAACTATGACAAGGACAACAAATGGTATCTCCTTCTCTGTCGCTCCTATTCATTTCAGTATATAACCATCTTGCTCGTTAATCTATATATATATTACGCGAAGCCGATCCTTACAACGCCCATCAGATCTACAGTTATGGACCGATTTTGATAAATTATATACCATAGGATTCGTCCCATGCTGCAGATTTGCAATAAGGTCTTAGTTTTTTGATTTTTATCCTGGAAAATTTATTAAATTGATATTTACGAAAAATCCTGGATGCCCCGACAAATATAAACCTCAAAATCGTGTTCGATGACGCCGCATACAAGCGACGGGTCAGCTTACCTTGGTAGAATTGTACGAGGTGTCAAAATTTAGCTTGGTTAACACGTGACCTCCACGTGACTTGGGAACTGGCTATGGTATGATTCCGGATGACATAAAATTAAATATGAACTAAAATGTTCCTGTAAGAAATATCTGGTACAGCATTACAATATAAAACTTTTGAGTCGAGAAATACTCAATATTATTAACAATAAACGAAAGTAAAATTACTAATTTGTTTACAAGACAATACATAATATTCGGTCTAAGTATTTACAGTTTACATAAATGACAGACGTATTGTGTCAACTTTTTTTTTATTGTGCTCTAATTATGTCAATATTAAATTGTCATGGTTTATACTTCAAAGAAGTTGATATACAAACCAATGACGTTTCAAATATACGTTCCGTATATCTTGACTGATATTGATATCTGCCAAAACAATGACAAACCAAATTAAACTTTACGTTGCGAGTTACAGAACTGTTTCTGAGTTAATCATAGATAAGCTGCAAAACATTTTGAAAGAGAAGAGGCTAGCTTTGTCTAAGTGTGTCTCTCTTCCACCTATTGCCATACCAGTAGGGTGATCATAAGTAAAGAAGTTCAATCAGTAGACGTTACTTATTGGTGGATTCAGATCAAACCAACGAGAAAACAATGTTGCACTAATTAACCTTTACGACGCCAATAACGTATTCGACGTATATGCGCACCATTGATTCGACAAAACGACGAATATATCCGTCATGGTGACGGCGTCCAATGCGATATCAATCTAGATGCATTTCTATTGAGAGTGCGCTAAAAAGGTTAAATACTTTAACAAAATTAAGACGTCAGTAAAATAATTAAACCCTTTAATTGTCGACAACATGGGAGTTATAACGTACGTTGTCAAAATCACCTTCGTTCTTTAGCTGACGTGTAAGTGTCACTGCCGTTCATTAAGTATAGCGTTCAAGGGGGGGGGGGGGGGGGGGGTTAATTTGCTATTCATCAATGTTTGTCTGAGGATGTCAAACGCAAAGTTGAACCCTATAGAAATGCATGTAGGTTGATATCTCATTAAAGGCCATGACGGATATATACGTCGTTGGCTTCGGACCGTTGGTGCGCAATATAAATACGTTGTTAGCGTCGAAAAGGTTAATAATACTCGAAAAGTTAGAGGACATGTACATTTGTCTTTGTTACGTTTCAGTAAAAATGTCCAAAATAAGGGGGATAATGGTCACGTTAAACTGCCACGTTCTAAAAAGGCGTAGGTACATTGAAAGGAAGAATAAGATTACCACTATTGCACATGTTCAATTAAAAGTTAAAATTATACTGTATCAGTGTCACCTCCAACAGTGACAGTGCCGGTTTTCAGGGGGTCTACCCGAAACACCCGAAGATCGAAGTTCATTATATTTCCTTCTCTATCACACCAATAAGCAAGTGTTATAGAGATAGATAACGAAAGATTTTAACCCAGTTACTTCACTTGACAATATAGACCTCACAACTGTCATGCCAAAACCACACGATGGGCCATGATGGGCCACGTACAAGACGCAGTTATGCGGTGGAACGAGATGCAAATATGTTTTTTTATGATTGACTGACTGGCGATTGACTTTAGTCTCACCTGATGGAAAGCGATGGCCTTTAATGCATAACTGCGACCTATACGTTGGCCCATAATGGCCCATTGCGTGGTTCCGGCATCAAATGTTAATACCAATATTGCCAATGTCGCATGCATTGTTTTTTTCTAGATTAGATAGAATAGGTTATGAGGATACTTAGAGTATTTCTAAAGAGATCCTATACGAGTACGAGTTCCACCAAGGGGGACGGGAAAGCTCTTACCCACCTAAATTGAGAATTTGTCTTAAACGGCTGGCGCCTTATCATAAACAACCTCTTTAATTTGGGCGGGTATGACGTGGACATGATAATGAGCCAAATAAAAAAGTGGAACTATGACAAAGACTACAAATTATGTATCTCTCTCTGTCGCTCTTATTCCATTTAGTACATGACCTCGGTAGTGGTGTTATTATTTGAAAATTTCTCAGGGGTACTCTAAGGGCGGATAGGATAGGATTCTCATATCACAGAACATTCTTAATTGCGGAACTATGACAAACACAACAAATGATATATCCCTTACAGTCACTCTTATTCAATTTAGTAAGTATATGATATGATCATCTCGCTCGGTAGCGGTATTATTATTAGACGTCTTCTCTGGGGTACTCTGAGTTTGCGTACCTTATTAGAGCCTTATTTAGACAAGAGACGCCATCAGCGCACATTACCGAACAAAATATTTTGTTTTTTTTTCCTCTCCTGGCTTCTCATGTTGGTCCCCAAGAGGGACCTCGACAAATTACCCTAACTCCTATGTGGACACAACTTAGGTGAACCACCAATAAAGAAATACCTAACGCAAACAAAATATTTTGTAAATTGGGGGAGGTAACACACACATAAAAAACCACACATACAAAATATTTTCCTATTACTACGCATCATTACACTGAAGCAATCAACGCACACACATTCAAAACACTAATATTATCTGATTATTATATATTCTCATAGTTAGTAGGTAGATCTCATTTCTTGAAATAAGGCTGACAGTTACTGTAAATTTGACGACTAGCCGTGATGATCAAGCACGAATGTTTTTAAATCGACTTTGTAATCGACCTTCGGAATACGCATATTCTATCCCGTGGCTTCGCTTGCGTTCTTCGTAGTACGTCTACGCGGCGAAGCCGCGCGGGTAACTAGTGTATTATTATTTGACGTCGTCTCTGGGGTACTCTGAAATAGAAACGAAAGGACTTTGTAGACTATTTAATAGTATAATCGACAGCAGCAAATAAGTGTTTCACCGTGATTTCACCTTATCACAATCAGAGAAGGGGCAAAAGTTTTAACTTACATTTGCTCTTAAATATACTGCTATATATTTTTCACTTCTCATGGTCGTAAAGTTGTTCTTTATGTCGAGAAAAGACTGCATAATATGGCTTTTTATTTTATTTCCCGACAAAATGAGAAACGAACAAAAAGTAAACGTACAAAGGCGAGCTCAAGAGAGAAGGCGAGATTGTGTGGCGGGAAACGAACTATTGAACCATGGCACAGTGGAAGGGGGCGGGCCATATAAACGTTGCGTTGGTCCTATGTAAGGGATTGGGGGAAAAGTCGCTGGAGTGGAAATGGCGAACGGGGCGCAGAAATGTAGGAAGGCAACCCATGAGATGGCCTGACGATTTGGTGCGACAGCGAGGATTACACCGAATGGGCTAACATGGAAGAGAGCTTTACTCAGCGCCCCCACTGACTGGGTAGCTCAATAATAATAATAAGTGCTCTCGGTAGTCGGCCAGGGCCTCCGTTTCCGGCGTGTCTTCGTCGGTCGGAGTGGAATCCTAAGGGGACCCGCGGGAATCGCAGCTCTGGCTTGCCGTCATTGGCCGTCCAGAGAGGAGTCGTCAGAGCTATATGCTGCAGGGGTAGAAGTGTTAAAGGGCATGATGCCACGAGTTAAGCTCGGAGAAAGAGCAGCACACCTCTCGACACCCCTGAGCCGCTTACACTGGTGTTGCTCTTGCCCGTATTTACGACGACATTTTCAGGAGCCTATCTAGCGAGTGGCTCAAAACAATCTAGCGTGTATTACGGACCTATTTTAGCAGCAAAAACAACAAAACATAGGACTTAGTTCAAACATCCATACTACTAATATTATAAATGCGAAAGTCACCCGTCTGTCTGTCTGTTACCTCTTCACGCTTAAACCGCTCAACCGATTTAGATGAAATTTGGCATAGAGATAGTTTGAGTCCCGGGAAAGGACATAGGATAGTTTTTATTCTGGAATCGAAATGTTTTATTAGAGGGTGAAAGGGGGGGTAACGGGGCTAACAGTTTGTATGGGCGCCTGCCACAAATGAAAAGCAATTCTTTCTTTCATATCGTTTGCTAAATCTATTTATTAACATATTTTCGTTTTACCCACCATTATCTATATTAATAATTTCGTGCAGGGGTACGGTAGACCCGGACGAGACCTGTCTTAAATTGAAGAACGTATAAAAATAACGATTTCGAGTTGAACATATGTATCCGCAAAATTCGGATTGTCGCGTATTTTGCATTTAAAAGTGTTAATTTGATGAAAAAACGTCGGCCATATTGCCCACAGACTATATTGCCATATTAAATTTGTTGGTTGACAGTGTCGGCTACGTTCGAAAATCGTGAACTATTTTTGCGTCCGGTATGTTGGCCAGGTTGCTGGGCTGCGTTCTGGGTGGTGGGCCATCGTCGCCCATTGTGTGGATCCGGCAAGTCGCTTTTGCGGGGTTTTGTTTTTGTGGTTTTCAAGCGTTCTATACACCTATCAGATTGTCACAATAACCGCCTTCAATGCGAATGTATGGGGCCTGTTACATGGTTATTAGTATCACGTGATACGTTCATATCACGATACGTGTCACGTGAATATTGAAGCAGAAACTATACAAATTTGAAAACTGTGATAATATTGACTCCCCAGTATTGTGATAATATTAATCGTATAAAGGATACCACTAGAATGTTTGCTAAGTCTGTCCGCCATCTTAAAGCTGCATCTCTATTTTGTTGTGACAAACTCCTAGGTGACTTATGGCCTTTAAACGTCTAGCAAAATTCTATCCCTGTCTCGCTCTATCGGCTCTATCTCATAAATTAGTAGTACTGCTCATGCCGTTCGCCGCGCTCGGACGTTAGAGGCGCTATCGCGAACCGAAAATGAAGTATCTGCCTCTCCATCGCACATGCATATTCGAAGTATTCGAACAATAGAGAGGGAGATAATTAGTTTTTGGTTCGCGGTAGGTCCTCAGGCGTCAACTTTGAAACGAATAGGGTATTTAATTATATGAGAAATAAAATTCAAAATGTGAGAACAACCGGCCAAGTGCGTCGGACTCGCGCACCGAGGGTCCCATACAACTAAAAAAACAAATGTGATTTATCTATTTATTTATCAATATATTGGTATTTTTGGTAAAATATACGTCATACTAAACATTATCACCTAATTTCAAGTTCAGTTAAAATATTATATGTGTGACAGACGACACACGGAATGTTCTTTGACTTTCTTCGACCGCCCGCCGCGCTCGGACTGAAGTGCTACTGGGAACCGAAAACGAAATAAATGCCTCTCTGTCGCACTTGCATATTCGAGCGCGGAGAGGGAAATACTTCGTTTTCAGATCGCGGTAGGCCCTCTGGTTGGACGGCTCCTATTCCTGGATGGTGCGCGTATCGGAATGCACAATACCTTTTGCGAAATTAACGGAACAAGTTGCTAAATAAGTTCCATTAATTGAAGAAAATATTACCAACTGTTATTATTATCACGCGAAATACTCATATCACGACCCGTATCACATGAATATTGACGAATATTGAAGCAACATCCCTACAATTTTGAAAACCGCGATAATATTGACACAATCTTGAGTGTAAAGGGCCCCACTGAATTTGGCGGAGAATAGAGAGCTGGGGTGCTACCGCGAACTTCGAAAATCGAACTTCGTATGGTCCCGTCCCTTTCCGTCATATAGAGTATAACACGAGAGTGAAAGGGACGGCACGACACGAAGTTCGATTTTCAAAGTTCGCGGTAGCACAGCTGGGGGTCTACTCCGAAATTCGAACTTCGTATGGTGCCGTCTCTTTCACTCTCCTGTCATATACCATATGAGTGAAAGGGACGGCACCATACGAAGTTCGGATTTCGAAATTCGTAGTAGACTTCCTGTTACCGCGAAACGAAAACGAACGAACATCGTGTATTTAGTTCCCTCTGTGTCGCTCGAATTTGCAAGTGCGACAGAGGGAGATACACGAACTTCATACGTTTTCGTTCGCGGTAGCAGCTCTGAATTTGCACCAAAAATACTGACTGGCACATCAATATTTAACAATTGCACATCTGAACCGAATTTTAATGATCGATTAGTATTTGAGCTATACAAATCAGTACTGATTACGGTGTCAATTTTTTTATGTGCCTTTAAATACTAGCCTTATAAAAATACTTAGGATTAACTTATAAAGAACCCGTGACTTCCAGCCTTTACCCGTTTTTTTGCCTTTGCCCGTGACTTCGCCAGCGTAATCTTTTACTCCCTATTTCATATGTTATTCCACACCACAAACTATATTTGTATACGAAGTTTCATCATAATCCGTTGTTGTAATGTTTTTATTTTATACATTTTTGTACACTATTTCTTTCGTCGTTGGCATTACTGTCACGAATAAATGTTTTCTTTATTTCTTTTTTATTTATTTCACCCGAGCGAAGCCGGGCTTTCATCTAGTGTAGCAAAAAAATGATGCATCGCCTGAGAAAAACAGCTACTGCCCGTTATTTTAACAAAATGCTTAAATCACATGATAAAGTAAAACAGCCAACTCCACGAGTTTAAAAGTTATCGGCTAACTCCAATATACCCGCTATTTTCGTAAGAATTTTGATCGCCTAGATGCGTGTTCTCGCAAACGATAACTTTGTTTTTGGTGTAAACGAAGAACTATAACATCGCAAAGGTATGTACTATTATTGTTTTCTATTAATATTTCGTGGCTTTTGAGCTGAAAATCTTTAGTTTTTATTCTTAATATCGCGATAAACGTACTTAGCAGGTATTTTTCATATTCTCAAAAGAACTTTGTTACAGTGTCTCAAGACGAGATTCTTTGACCAGTGTGTGTTGCCAGTGATGACATAATGGTCACTGAAACGTAGTCGCTTACTATGGGCAATGGAGAGGGTTATGCTGGAAGTAACCCAGCGTGATCGCGTCAGATATGAGGCCATCGGCAGTAGAACCCAATTATCTGACAAAGCCCTCCGAATCGTTAAACTGAGGTGGCAGTGGGCGGGGTACATTGCACGTAGAACCGATGGCCGTTAGGGCGGAAAGGTTCTCGAGTGGCAATTTTAATCATATTTTTTGTCTCTCCTGTAAACCTCCATAATATGACGTTAGCAGGTTTACACTATTAGCCGACGATATAACGAGTTACACGCGGACGAAGTCGCGGGCAAAAGCTAGTAAACTATAAAGTGATCATTACTTACGGACCTTACCAAAAAACTACTCAAAAAGTGATGAATATGCAAGTCGTAAATTTAAAAAAAAAATTACAGCCGCCATCGCCATATCCATGCTAGATCGAGTAATATTCAGAATAACAACAACGCCATCTTTCAAAAATACTTCAAACTAAAGCACCATCAACTAACTAGTCGTCTGTCGATAACCATCGCTCGCACTAACTACACCAAGCAAACAAAACGCTTACCGAGTTACCACGGCAAATCGCTAGAGGGCACCAGTGGCCTACGTATACAAACACGGAAAACTCCGAAATTATGAAATTATTAAAACCCATCGAAAGTACACTAACTAAGATAAAATAGAAATGAGAGAAGAATTCTCTTTCCCGTGTAAGAGCAGTTGGAGAGTTAAAAATCTGCTTTTGGAAGCCGGAGAACGGGAGTGAGCTTTAGAGTCAGGCGCTGCATTCGTATTTACATCTTGCTTGTGAAAGAGGGGCGAGGGGGATATTAGTATCCGCCTGGAGAGCACGATCTTATTGCCCAAATAAAGGCCTCCGGCCCTCTGTTTCGCTTGTAAAGCACTCGGGGATTGGAATGGCCCGCGTTTTATTCCGTTTTGTCCTCTCACAAGGGGAAATCTCTTTCTCCTCTCACATTTGGAACAACACCCTCTATCCCCGAGTGTCTTACAAGTGAACCTGAGAGCCTGAGCCTTAGATGAGCGGCGAGGCACGCGAGGTCGAAGGTCGAAATTCGCGTAGGCTCGATGGCCCGAAGCGTTCCATAAGAGCGCGCTCTCCACGCGAGCCCGAGGGCCAAATGTCCGACGGGCCCACGAGGACACATTACTTACACCTCCTTCCTCTTTCAAGAGCAAGATGTAGGTACAAATGCAACGCCTGACTCTAAATCTCTCCCACTCGCTCTCCGCTTCCCATAGCAGATTTTTAAATCTGCGTATATGGAAAATCTCTTTCTCCTTTCACATTTGGAACAACAAACTGATTTAGATTTAATGATTGATTAAAATGATGAAATATTTGATTATTATCTACTAGTCTAGAGTACACAAAAACCTGCTTACCTACTGAATTTGAGCCCAAGGTTGGCAAATTAGCATATCAATTACATATTTGCCTAATTCGTCACAAAGTTGGGAAATTAAAGAAGTTTGTGAAAGGTTTTTTGGCATTTTTGCACATTATTAGAAAGAGGATAGACCAGAGCACTTTTAACACATGTTTTTTTTTAATCGCAATTCGAAATTGATATTAGACTGATTTTTTTACATTTTAAAATTTTTATATATTCATATAAAAAGAAATTAGACATTACTTGTAAGTTATTTTGATTATGATAGAGCCGTACAACATTGCACATTTCCATAAAAATAAAAATTGCAGATATGATTTTTATTTTTTTTATTCAACGTTTAACGAGTCTACCTTTTAACATTCTTCTAATAACTTTTTAAAATATACATAAAAATTCTGTTGGCCCTACTTTTTTTTTGGTGGCCTTAAGAAACAGCAAATGACCCTGCCTATACGCCATTTCAATTTGGCAAACGAAGGACCAAAGATCCTGTATAACAACTAGTTGCGCCTTTACGAAAAATCGTTAACATTATACCTAAAACAAAGAAAATACGATACGATCCCCAAGTCAGTTGGTCACCGTGGGGAGCTCGACCGGTTAGGACAAACCGGAGGAGGCATTTATTTGCGAAGAGGTCCACCATAGTGACAGAGTAAAGTAGAATATAAACGCAAGTTAAAAAGGAGTGTAATAAGTAATACTCGGGACCCGGGTATGTCCTAAAACTACGACGAAGACCACCGGGGGATGTACAGCAGTAACCCTAGAGTGCGGTGGAGATACTGCGATCGCCAATCCGCATGCCAAGCGTGGCGATTATCTTATTACTAAAAAAACATGACATATAATTTTTATAACGATACTATCAAACATCGTTTTTAAACTTTGAATTTTTTGTGTAATTCGTACGAGTATACACTTTTTAACAATCATGTTTTTTTTTAATCAAAACTGTCATTATGTGGGTGCACAACTGGGTCTGTGGTGTATAATCACTCTGACGAAATAATAAAAGAGTCATGTTCAGATGTATATGACCACCTTATTCGCTGCGATATATGTGATGTCGACTCTACGATAGGTAGTAATTTTGACTTAAGTAGGTAAGTACCTACAGTGTTTCAACTTTTACAAAGAGGTTAAAATAACTTACAGTTTTGTTTTCTAACTCAGACTCGTACGTCATATTTTATTTATGTAGAAGGTTTCGGTTTGCTATTTTTACAACAATAAAAAGTTGGAAAACCCAATAGATCACGTGTTTCAATACAGAATTAAATAAACTGATACTTTATGTGCATAGCCATAGTGTTTGTATCTACATACATAGGTTTGAACACAGTTATTGTACCGTGTGCTGTTGACGACATAACAAAAATTTTACATGAATAATCAATTTGTTTTACATGTTTATGGTCACGAAGACTAGGATAGGAAAGGATTTTTTGTAGGGTTCCGTAATCGAATCACCAAAATATTTCAAGTGTACTAGGAAAAAGCGACGAGCTATCCACACACCTTCAGGACTTCGAGACTCGGCAAAGGCCAGTAGATATCATCGGAATAATTTTAAAGAAAAAAAAAACCGACTTAAATGGGGGAGGCCGGTGAAAGATTATTTTATTATACTTCGTAGATGGTGCACTCTTAGATTCCATATAATTAAATAAAAATGGCTATAAGTATGTTTATAATGGTAGAAGACTAAGTAGCCTCAATTCCTCATGGAATCCTCTATCAGAACTCAAGCTTGAAAAAAATGGGTCTTGAAAACCTAGCTTGCTTGACAAACATAACGAAGAGAACAAATCGCCAAACGTGAACTATGCGTCGTTGAAGAGTTTCAATCTGATCATCATCATCAGCAGCTCCACTTCATCCAATGTCACTTATTTAAATGTAAATGCTTGATTTGTTTATGAAAATACTAAAATCACTATATGTTTGCCTTTTACATTTGAGGAGTTCCCTCGATTCCTCATGGATCCCATCATCAGAACTCGAGCTTGAAAAATGATTGTCTGGAAAATCTAAATTACTTAACAAACACAGCAAAGAGGACAATTCGCCAAACGTGAACTATGCGTCGTTGGAGAGTTCCGTTCTGATCATCAGCAGTTCCACTTTATCAAATGTCGCTTTTTTTAATGTAAATGCTTGATTAGTTCATGAAAATACTAAAATCACTATGTGTGCCGTTCACATTTGAGGAGTTCCCTCGATTCCTCATGGATCCCATCATCAGAACTCGAGCATGACAAAAAATTGTCGTGAAAATAGAACTTGCTTATCAATCACAACTAGGAAGACAAATAACCAAACGTGAACTTCTCGTCGTTGAAGAGTTCTGTTCTGATCATCATCAGTAGTTCCACTTCATCAAATGTCACATTTTTGTACGAAAATGGCTGATTTATTGATAAAAACGCAAAAATCACTATATGTTTGCCTTTAAGATTTACCTCGATTCCTCATGGATCCCATCATCAGAACTACGTTTTGACAAAAACGCGACCAAATTGGATATATATACTTATATATACACTTACAATCAAAAAAAGAATCTTCAAAATCGGTTCAGAAATGACGGAGTTCTGGAGTACCAAAAATTTAAAAAAAAACATACAACCGAATTGATAACCTCCTTTTTTGAAATCTTGAAGTCGGTTAATAACCGAACATAATATGACAGCAGACAATGAAATGCTTCTTGTATACGGTGTTGATAGTACGATATTTATAGAAAAGAGTGACAATAACGACTATGAACACGGAGTTAATACAAATCTTAGACATATTATTGACAGGTTAAACTGTAACAATTTAAAAGTTAATTTAATAAAGACCAAATTAATGAAATTTAAATTAAGAAAAACACTTCCTACACTAGATATTAAATACGAGGGCAATATTGTAGAAAGTGTACATCTAACTACATTTGTAGGAATTTATTTAGATAGCAACATGTCGTGAAAATCGTACCTACTCTGCAGAAGTTTGTAAAAAATTGTATCTTTTTCCTATGCGCTCCACAGACTAGCAAAAACTAATGACCGCAAGATACTGCTAACAGCATATCATAGATTTGTGTCATCAACCCTGCGGTATGGTGTAATTTTTAGGGAAACTCTTATCGGGTCACACTATTTCAACACTAAATAATTTTTAAGAAAAAAAACCGACTTCAATGGGGGAGGCCGGTGAAAAATTATTATACTTAGATGGTGCACTCTTAGATTCCATAGAATAAAATACAAAAATGGCTATAAGTATGTTTGTAATGGTAGAAGACTAAGTACCCTCAATTCCTCATGGAATCATGGAAAAACCTTGCTTGCTTGACAAACGAAACGAAGAGAACAAATCGCCAAGCGTGAACTACGCGTCGTTGAAGAGTTCCTTTCTGATCATCATCAGCAGTTCCACTTCATCAAATGTTACTTTTATGAATGAAAATGCTTGATTAGTTCATGAAAATACTCAAATTACTATTTGTGTGCCTTTCACATTTTGAGGAGTTCCCTCGATTCCTAATGGATCCCATCATCAGAACTCGAGCATGACAAAAATCAATCGTGAAAATAGAACTTGCTTAACAAACACAGCTAGGAGGACAAATCGTCAAACGTGAACTTTTCGTTGTTGAAGAGTTCTGTTCCGATCATCATCAGCAGTTCCAGTTCATCCAATGTCACATTTTTGGATGAAAATGCTTGACTTGTTGATAATAACACAAAAATCACTATATGTTTGCCTTCAAGATTTGAGGAGTTCCCCTGAATTCCTCATGGACCCCACCATCAGAACTGCGTTTTGACAAAAACGGGACCAATTTGGATATATATACTTATAATCAAAAAAAGAAATTTCCAAATCGGTTAAGAAATGACGGAGTTATGGACTAAGAAACATAAAAAAAAAACATACATCCGACTTGATAACCTCCTCTTTTGAAATCATGAAGTCGGTTATAAAAATGTATAAGAGCCATTTGTGGACTAAATCCTCAGCAAAGTTGCAAACCTTATTTTCAGTTACTAAAGATATAGACGTTCCCTAGTTTATACCTATATCATATAGTTTATGTATTTGTCGGCCTGTTTAGCCTAGTTGGTAGTGTCTTTGCCTCCGAAGCTAGAGGTCCCGGGTTCGATTCCCGGTAAGGGCATTTGTTTCTGTGGTGAGCAGAGACATTTGTTCCTGAGACTTGGACGTTTTCTATGTATTTAAATATATATCTATTAAATATATCGTCACAAATCGTCGTTACAAAATGGGTACTAGACCCATAACACAAGCCTTATTGAGCTTACTGTGGGACTAGTTCGATTTGTGTAAAAAATGTCCCCTAATATTTATTTATTTATTATTTATTTATATATATTTCAGTGTGTGTATTTGTAAAAGCGGATCCAGGTTTCTTCTAACAGAGTAAATAAACAGATAATTTTAATTTTCTCCCAAGACTAACGACAGTAGTGTCTAGTTAATAGGAGAAAGACGGCATTGATGAGAAAATGTGTAATAACAATGCCCCCAAAGCTGTTTAATCTTTAAGTGTATAATAAATTGCCTGAATTCTTAAACTACACTAATATCCCGATTTAAATCTATTGAATATTTTGATATTATTGATATGACATTTATATTTAATATTTTAAATTCGGCATGTAAAACCAGAAATTCGTACGCCAAAAGGCACATCATGGCTTCATGGCTTTGTAACTACATTCAATGCTAAATTTTCATCGTTTTTTCACCTGTGATAAGCGAATAAAAGATTTCATTCATTCATTCATTCATATCGTACGCTCGCAGTGGCACGCGCGAAAACATTGCGAAATTACCCCGCAGGTTGCGGTGGCGACTCGTTCTTGACTAAAATGTAGGTTTAGGTATAAGAAACGAATAACATACACTGTCGTTGCCTATTAGTTCTCATTCATTAAACGTTTGTTAGATATTTCTTTATTTTGTAAGATTATTATAGTTATTGCGTCCGTTTAAACCTAATCGTGCTTACATATAAACACTGACGAGGAGTCTTATTAAAGGTATTGTATTTTATTTCAAATATAAGATAAAAGAGATATCTTGTTTCATCATATATTCACATTGATTTAGATAGTGCGCTTTGAATAACAATTCCTACCCAATTCTCAGTGTATAAAATGTGTGAATAATCAATCCCTGTCAAAACTGTACTTCTTTTGCACAATCAAAATCATTAACTGTTCGTTGAGAGGGTTTCATTGGGTTCAAACATGCAAGTGGATTTGTCTTGTGTATTTTATGAGTTGCTTGGTCCACCTTCTGTCTCTATAATCATGTATTATGGTATGTGTGAGTACTAGGCCACGACATACTACATACTTCTAAATACTTATATACGTATAGAAAACATCCAAGACTCGCGAACAAATATTCATGGTCATCACACAAATAAATGCCCTGACCGGGATTCAACCCGGGACCAACAGCTTCGTAGGCAGGGTCACTACCAACTAGGCTAAAGTGGGCGTCGGACAGGTCGTAATATTGTATTGCTTTTCTTTTCTGGCCGGGGTTGGAATCCCGGCCAGGGCATTATTTGTGCATTTAGCACGGATTTTGTTCTTGGGTCTTGGATGTTCTCTATGTATTTAAGTATGTATTTATCTATATAAGTATGTATATCGTCGTCTAGTACCCATAGTACAAGCTTTGCTTAGTTTGGGACTAGGTCGATTTGTGTAAGATTGTCCCCCAATATTTATTTATTTATTTTCTTCGAAATAACATGTCGTATCGTAAGACATCGCACACCTATTTAGTATGAAATAAGCGGGCAAATGCATGTCAGGCCAGTCGCAATGTAGGGTTCCGTAGCTGTCCACCCGTGACGTGACACTATGCGGATTAAAAATGACGAAAACTTATATGTACTAATATAAGTACTAGTATAAGCTACCGTGCTAGCTAGGCTGTACTTTTATCTTCCATTTACATCACAGAACAATAAAATTTTGTTCTGTGATTTAAATAGTCGCTGTCTCATATCCATTGACACCGTTAGTAAATCGGTGAAAACTCTTTGTTCTATGGTCCATTAAAGCATTAATTGTTCAGCGTGCTTTTATAGTTTATACAGTTTTCATAAAATCACTGTTTACTTACTAGAATAAAAACCACAAAATATAAAGTAAGGCGATAGTCCTAATTATTCCATAATACTTTCAATGGTACCAAAAATAAACAAAATAATACTGATATTTTATAATTATTTACTACACATACATTTTGTGTCTGATAACAAGTTTAATCTATTTTTAGTAATTTTATGAAAATGAACAGCTCGGATTCGGATTCAGTTTAGTTCGGATACAAAGTGCAACAGATTAAATACAAAACAAACCATAAACAGAGTGTCATATTTATATAAACATAATTATAAGTAAAAATCCATATTATTTTTCCGTTAAAATTTCAATTGAAAGCAAAAGCATTCAAGTTGATAAACTATTCAATTACTCGTACTTATATAAAAGGATTGAGTGCACCTGAAGAAAAAAAGTGTACCCTGCATCTTTTTGCATCTTTTAAAATGCACGCAGTATTTCGTGGATATCTCAGTTCTTATTGCTTCTTAGTGTTTTAAAAGGCGGTTTTTTATTAATTAAATATATTCTTAAATAACTTCAAAACTATTATAAAATTAAAATAAATGAGAATCTTATAACGAGCCCTTTTATGTGATATATCCCACGATATAGTTTGCAAAACTTTTTTTAAAATTTTCAAATTTATATATTGTACCAAATTTCAACTCAATGGGTCCAGTAGTTTCGGAGCAAATTGGCTGTGACTGTGACAGATGGGCGGACGGACTTAACTGACTTCAAGATTTCAAAAGAGGAGGTTATCAATTCGGTTGTATTTTTTCAAAAATGTGACATTTGATGAAGTGGAACTGCTGATGATGATCGGAACAGAACTCTTCAACAACAAAAAGTTCACGTTTGGCGATTTGTTCTTCTAGCTGTGTTTGTTAAGCAAGTTCTATTTTCACGATTGATTTTTGTCATGCTCGAGTTCTGATGATGGGATCCATTAGGAATCGAGGGAACTCCTCAAATGTGAAAGGCAGACAAATAGTGATTTTAGTATTTTCATGAACTAATCAAGCATTTTCATTAAAAAAAGTGACATTTGATGAAGTGGAACTGCTGATGATGATTAGAACGGAACTCTTCAACGACGCGTAGTTCACGTTTGGCGATTTGTTCTCTTCGTTTTGTTTGTCAAGCAAGCTATGTTTTCAAGACCCATTTTTGTCAAGCTTGAGTTCTGGTAGAGGATTCCATGAGGAATTGAGGGTACTTAGTCTTCTTCTCGACATATATCATTATATATATCGTCTTCTATTATAAACATACTTATAGCCATTTTTATTTTATTGTATGGAATCTAAAAGTGCACCATCTAAGTATAATAATCTCTCACCGGCCTCCCCCATTGAAGTCGGTTTTTTTTCCTAAAAAATATTTTAGAATAAGTAGACAACTTTCTGCTCGAATCCTATGATCATCAAAACGATAGGCAATTTAGCGGCCACATACTTATTTCTCAATACAATCAATCTTAGTACTGGGATGTAAGGTTCAAATTAGCTTGCGTTTTCGTAAAAAGTGACTCGTGTTGAAATGAATCACCAACACGTCACTATTTTATACATATACACTCGCGGTCAAAAAATTCGGGTCATCCTGAATATAATAACCGCAAGAAGGTTTTTTATAGTTACATAATATACGATTAGTCTATTACCAACCACCACTCAACCTAAGTAGACCCAACTATGACATTTATATAAGTAATTCCCGGGATCCTATCATAAAAAAATATATCGAAAAATGAAGTTTTTTGTGATATATATCTCGCTCCGTTAATGTTGTTTTTTTCACGGGTTTTTTCGAGCCCTATTTAAATCTGGTAACGTTATTTTTTCAACTGTTATTTTTGCAGTTTAAATATAAAATTAAATTTTACTTGTACTATTTTAGGAATATATGACGGTATTTTATCGACCGACATATTCTTTGTCCGCCAGTGTATTTCGTTTCTGTAAAGCGTTCTAGATTCGTTGTGCCTTCTTAAGGGTTAGAAAATATGAAAGCCTTTGGTTTAAATTAAATCATACATAATGTTTATTGTCTTCTTTTCAGAGAATATTTGAGACAGAAAAATGGTTATGTGCTCGAAAGAAAATAGGGTGACCAAAATTATCGACGAAAATACATTGCCGCCGAAAGAGATACCGAAACCAAGGAAATACGAAATATTGTACCCAAATCTATTAACGTTTGGCTATCTTCATTTAGCTGCACTATATGGCCTATACTTATGTTTCACTTCAGCAAAATGGGGGACAATTTTATTAGGTGAGTTCATTGTTTATTTTCATTGTTATTTTTTCGCTTCTACTATAAATTAAGTAATATTATATGAGACACGCCACTTTAAAACAAAAAGGTTATTTAACGTTGACGTTATCATCATAATTACATTGATCTTGATTGTTTTAGTAATTTTTAACAATTTACCAATTGGTGCAAGCAAGTACAGGTAAATTACTTTAAGTATGCTGCTGATATCTGCTCTTATTCCATTGGATATTCCACTTTAACACTAATGTAATAGAGTTTCTATTTTATAGACACTGTCCTAAACCCGCATGTTTCTAATAGAAACTCTATTACATAGCATTAAAGTAGACTATTCAATGGAATTACAGCATATATGTCAGTGATAGTCTGGAGAAACTGGTCGTGGTTGGTGGAGTGGAAGGCAAGAGGGCCAGAGGACGCTCACCAACTAGATGGACAGACCAGGTCAAGGTAGCCACGTCCTCAAGCAAGTTTCACTAAGCAGTGAGGGCTACCATGGATCGAGACCGATGGAGACAAGTAATCAGATCAGCGACATCCAACAGTGATCACGATCCTCTGGAATGAGGGACCGACTGCAGGGAGAGTCAGTGTCAAACTCAAAGTAATCGTACTGTATTACTCTTGACTCAGTGCGGGTACAACATTATGTTGCAAGCATCCTTTAAGACACTATAGATAACGAAACGTACTTTTATATCTTTTAATTAATATTAATCTTATTTCAGCTTTCTTTTTTCTGATCGTTGGTGAGGTTGGCATCACTGCCGGCGCCCACAGGCTCTGGTCCCACAAAACCTACAAAGCCAACATGGCATTAGAGATTATTCTCATCATAATGAACTCTGTGGCGTTCCAAAACTCCGCTGTACACTGGATTAGAGACCACAGACTCCATCACAAGTACAGCGACACTGACGCAGATCCCCATAACGCGAGTAGGGGGTTCTTTTTCTCCCATGTTGGTTGGCTGCTGGTGAAGAAACACCCCGAAGTCGCAGCCAAGGGGCGGACAATAGATATGTCTGATATTTACAGCAATCCAGTATTAATGTTTCAAAAGAAGTGAGTATATTAAAATGTTAAAAGTAGTACTTTACTCAGATTACAGGAAAAATTATCGTTGAAAAACTGCCTTGCCTCAATAAAACGTCTTAAGTGCCGAGAATTTCTAATGAAGATACGTCCTTTTTTAATTGGAAGTACCAGACAGTGGTTTTAAATTTAGTGTATAAAGTAGTAGGTATGTACGGGATTATTCATTGCGCGTGGCCCGACATTGGCCAGATTTTAATACTTATATCTAGAACCTGCCATTGTATCCGCGCCTGTCTTCGTGGGGAAGGTCAAGAATGATTAGTTGATTGATTAATTGATTGTTTCACAAGGAAAAAATGTCCCGCGACCCAAAAGAAGATCACGTGAACGTGACTTTGCCAGTTCAATAATAGTACACGTTGTACAAAACGTGATGCCATAGCTCAAGGCGACATAACACGCTATGTATTCATCTGACGTTGGTGTCGCGACATATAGCAGGACATTTGACCCGTGGTGAGGTTTTTGCTTAATTGTAGGTAATGTTTAGAATACGAGAGAGAGTCAACTAATTCCGTTGGCTTAGCGACCCACAATTAATTTTGGCCTCCTACACGAGAGTGCGCCACTTTCAGTTCTGCGCTAACTCTTGCAAATTGCTGATTTAGGTTTTACGCAGATTTGCCCGGATCATCTCCTCTAGGACCCGGGTATGTCCTAAAACTACGACCAAGACCACCGGGGGATGGGCAGGAGCATCCCTGGAGTGCGGTGGAGACTCTGCGAACGACAACCCGCATGCCAAGTGTAGCGATTATGGCATTTACCCCCCATGAAATTGGGGGAGGCCTATGTCGAGCAGTGGACGTCCTTCGGCTGTTATGGTGATTGTGGTGGATATCTCTCCAGCGATACCTTGGCCTTGGATATGAGGGAGATGATCTGCAATAATCTATCTATAAGAAAACCTAGTGTTCCTAAATGCTTCTCCTACTTGAGTATTATGAAAATGAAATACACTCGACTCCCCGCCATGATTTTGCCGAGGTATGGGGTTCTTCGAGAAAAGAGTGTACAGATTTTTAGGGTCTGCAACGCGCATGCGAGTCCTCTTGTATTGCAGGTGTCCATAGGTTACGGTGACCGCTTACCATCCAGTGGGCCGGACACTTGTTTGCTACCAAAGTAATGTAAAAAAGGCTTTTTTTTAGACGCAGAAAGAATATCTATAATTGTTAGTAAAGACGTAGTTAGAGCAGTTACAGAATAAAATATAATTTAATTAAATAACTAAATTAAAACTCACAAAAACTTGATATGTAGATTTTTGGAGATATATACTCGTAAAGTGTCCAGCTGATGATGATGCTAGTTATCAACAGTTGAAATTTATCTATTTGTTACCTAACATTATTTGACTTAGGAGCCTTGACCGTACCGCGGCTAAGTGGCAACACCGTATTAATTTACTCCGTATGTATTCAAAATTAATTTTTAGTAGTAACTTATGATTTATTTACTTATAAATTTATATCCACTTTAAGGGATCCTATGTCTCAATGACCCTCGATCTCTCCGTTTTCTCGTGTTTTTTATGGCTTATCGTATTAACAACAACGAGGTTTACCGAAATCGTATCTCAAATTTCCTTCAAAACTCACTGTTTTCGAGATATACTTACGGCAACAAACTTTGGCAATTTTAGGCCAAATAACCAGATTTTTGGACGTAACTTTTGTGAAAATAAGTTAAAAATAAAAATCTCTCTTACGTTTTGAGAGACGTCAATAAGAAGCAGTTATGTGTAGGTACATTACATATATATAAGTGCATAAACAACATACTTACATCAAAAATAGAGCTTTATTGGACCATGTTTGAATAAATCATAAAAAATAGGTATTCACTTTTTGCCAAAATCGGCTCTTAAAAATGTAGATAAAGTATTGTAGAACCGATAATCGTTGGTGCCATAAATATATCTTTAGTTTTGACGGAAGGATATCAACCCAAAACTCGTCAAAAATCGATGAAAAACGTGGGGAGCCCAAAGCCAAAATCAACAAAAAAATTAAAAAATCAGCGGCGTCTGAAAATCAGCGGTCTCCCTGAGTCTCGAACCCTTTCAATACGCAAACATACTATATTTGTGCATGTTTCATCTTAATTTTGTAACTTGTTTGTGTTATTGAATAAATTTCTTTTTATTTTATTTATTTCTTTTTCGCTATTTCGTTCAACTTAGTAACGTTGTTTCTCACAGAGGAATAAGTGTGCCACTTTATAACATTCCGTTAGTAAACAAGAGACACTTATAGTTTCTTCATGTCCTTCTGTCTACGGCTTAGCTCAGTAACCGTTACTATTAGAAACTAGAAAGCTGTAATTTTGTATGGGTATACATAAGCAGAAGGAAGGCAGCAGAAGGAAGCAGTGCAGAATATATCAATCACGCCGACAAAACGGTATAATCAAATTTTAGAAAACATGTTTTTTCGGTACCTCCCCTACAGTATGTAAAGTGGGAATTCATTTTTTTTTCTTTCAAAGCCCATTGGGGTATTGTTAGGTTACTTGTTAAAAAAGATATGAGCTTTCTTTTAAACATTTATTGATTTAGCTATTGGTTTGCGTGATATTAATTTCTATAGTGCTAAGTTTTGTTGGAGTCTAGTCCCACCCCCTTCCCCATCTACCAGCTAAACGGTTGCTATTGGGAATGTGAAAAAAACATGGTAGTAGTACAAATAATGAATTTATACACAGCTAAGTAGACTAGTTAAAGAGTAAGAAATGTACCTGGAAAAAGCAAACCTACATACAATTTCCATCGATAACTTATAAATGCCTTATGCCAAATATAGAGTAAATATAAGTTTTGGATGTTTTAAAGCCGCATATTGTCACGGGTGCTGTCACGGGACACCTATGGAACCCTACAATGCGCACGGCCCGACATGCACTTGGCCGCTTTTTTGATATTTTAATTCGGGTTTGAATTATCTGCCTCAATGCAAAGAGTGTTTGCAAATTTGTACTGAAAGAGGTTCAAAATCGAATGGCAAATCACCGTCTTTTGTTTTGTTTCTTTTGCAGCTAGCGCTACTTGACCATTATTTATAAAGTAAAGAGGCGTCGCTAACAAATTTCGAAAAATAAATATACTGTAGGTTTTGTTCTATTCAGTAAGGCTGGGTTGCATCCCACGGTTAATGTTCGCGCACAATGAGTAATTGAACTCGCTTATGTATTTTTTTGCGACACAAAACAAATAAAAATAGAAGTAAGTGTTTCTCATTGCGTGTTATGTTATTTAAGTAAGTGTTTCTCATTGACTAATGTATTCAACATTGAACATTGCGAGTTAACAAGATTGCGTTACATTGACTTCTTGTTTAGGGAAAAACCTAATGTGTGTACCTACTCGTATCTTGATTTTACGGTATTTACTATTATAATTTGTTGCAGATACGCCATACCCTTAATCGGTAGTATATGTTTTGGACTCCCTACACTGATGCCGATGTATTTCTGGGGAGAATCGCTGAACAACGCTTGGCATCTCACAATCTTGCGCTACACGCTCTGCCTTAACATCACCTTCCTAGTTAATAGTGCTGCACACTTTTTCGGACAGAAACCTTATGACAAGAGCATTTTGCCGGGGCAAAATATAGTTGTTTCGATATTGGCTGTTGGGGAAGGTTTTCATAACTACCACCATGTTTTCCCTTGGGATTATCGCACTGCTGAATTAGGGAATAATGTTTTGAACCTGACGACAAAGTTCATTGATTTTTTCGCGTGGTTAGGCTGGGCGTACGAGTTGAAAACCGTTTCCACCAATGCTATAGACATAAGAGCTAAAAGGACTGGCGATGGCACCAATTTGTGGGGTTGGGGCGACGAACATATGACGAAGGAAGAAATGGAAGCTAGCGAGATTTTGTTTTCTCAATAAAAAGACATCATATTTACTTTGCTGACTGTACATAAATATACATCATAAATATAAACTATTGTGATGGTTTTATTACTGTATTATTATTTATTATAAATAAATAAATAAATATTGGGGGACAATCTTACACAAATCGACCTAGTCCCAAACTAAGCAAAGCTTGTACTATGGAAACTAGACGACGATATACATACTTATATAGATAAATACATACTTAAATACATAGAAAACATCCAAGACCCAAGAACAAATATCCGTGAAAAATGCACAAATAAATGCCCTGGCCGGGATTCGAACCCGGGACCTCTAGCTTCGGAGGCAGAGTCACTACCAACTAGGCTAAACAGGTCGTCATTATGATACTTTTATTTACTTTTAATTACTGTAAAATAAAGTTTTTTACCATTTTAGTCATCCTTATAGCTCCTACCTACCCCTTTTGCTGTATATTGTATATAGCATGGTAAGGCCTATGTCCAGCAGTGGACGTCTTTCGGCTGACATGATGATGATGATGGTAAGAAATAAATAAATGCCTACTTGATAAATATGAATATTGCCAAAAAAACCTTGACTCCTTTTTATACCGTTCCATTGAAGCTTTTACATGCGTAATGATTATTATGCTCACTGGAAACCCCACGGTTTGTTTCGTGATTTATTAAGGCATAACACATGACACAATAAAAACATGTACCTCAAGAGATCAAGAGTACAATAAACTAAATTTGGAGTTGCTGTAGAGAAAAATCCCTAACAACTCCAATAATTAATTTCAGAAATTGCCATTATTTAAGAGTTTTACGTAATAAGTTGCTTTTTCGGCAAATAAGTAGCAGAAAAAAATCACACTATATTTTTTTACATATATTGTACATCAGCGTTGTCTAAATAAATCACAAAACAGACAGTGGGATTTCCAAGGAGCATGACATGCATTATCGCCACAAAGTAACAAAATGAAAGTAAATACCTAAAACAAATGTAGAAAGAAAGATAGAAAGACAGTGGCCGTGAGCATCATGTCGAACAGTTCTTCGCATTGTCTACGGTTCTCACGTACGTCTCTGAAGAGAGTCAAAAGGCCCAAGCTTGTAGCTAGGTGCTGCAGCCCAGAGGTGATAGAAATACGGGAACCGACTTGTGACTTATATAATAACAGTCTCTGTCCCGGGGTGAAGTACCGCTTCGCTCTATTAAACACACCTAGCTTTTTGGATGCCAGCTAAGTGGCTCCGAAACTGGACGTCGCTAGAAATGTCGACACCAAGGACCCCAATAGTCTCTAAAATGGAGAGGTCTTGGAACCGTAGCGACTCAGTAAATGGGGTTCTTTAGCTAAAGCTTTGTGTCCAAAATCGAGCTGTAGGCCTCGCAAACAATTTTTTTTTAAATTTTAAAATTTACAGAAACTGTCTCGATAATAAAGTTCTATATAATTATCGAACCTGCTCACAAAATTTCACGAGAATCGGTTGAGAAATGTAGAGGAGAACATCCGGACAGACAGACAGACGAAAGAATTTTTGTCGCTAAACGTAAGGGCATACTAACAGTTGATGAGTTACGTGAATCATGGCACTCATTATGTATTATAGCCCAAGGTCAATCATTCCCACTTGAATATGAATCACTTTTAAAAAATAAAACATTGAGTAATAAAAGTAAAATTTTATCTCTGTCGCCATTTTTGGATAATAAGTTGATGCGTGTTGGAGGACGTTTGAATGCATCAGACTGTTATTCATTTGAAAAGAAGCATCCCATTTTACTTCATTCTTCACATCGGTTAACAAGGCTCTACTTTGAAAGAGAACACGTCAACAATATGCATGCTGGTCCACTTCTATTATTTTCGACTGTTAGAGAAACAGTTTGGCCGGTAAATGGACGACACCTCGCGTGGCGCGTTGTTAACAACTGTGCTAGGTGTAGACGAGCAAGAGGCAAAACCTTGCAACCTAAAATGGGTAATACCTCCTCATCGTATAACCCCAGACTTTCCATTTTTGTCAGTGGGGCTTGACTTTGCTGGTCCTTTTACAATTGTCAATCGTAAGGGCCGTGGAAGTCGTTTAATAAAATGTTATCTATGTCTGTTTGTCTGTCTTCGTTATAAATGCATCCACCTAGAAGCTGTCAGTGATTTAACTAAGGATGCATTCATAATGACGCTTCGACGTTTTATAGCACGTCGAGGCAGACCAACTGAGATATTTAGTGATAATGGGACCAATTTTGTAGCAGCCGCAAGGGAATTGGGTTCATTCATTAGGCAAAATCAGGAACCTCTATTTGATTTTGCAAGTCAAAATTTAATTCAGTTCAAGTTCATTCCGGCTTACTCGCCTCATTTTGGTGGTATATGGGAAGCCGGCGTCAAATCGGCAAAACATCATTTAAAACGCGTCATTGGTAACAGCCATCTCACTTTCGAAGCAAAAAAAAAGGAGTGATATTAAAGTTTGTCGCAATCATGATACTTACGTCAATATACGCAACCCATCGGCCTTGAAATCACAGACCAATAAGAGATACTACGTATCTTGGAATCAACATTTCAAACGTACTCTCACATTAAAAAAATAATATAATCTAATAAGTAGGTTGTATGACAAGTGTCTAAAATGAGCCGTATCAACACGAGATGGTTATGTTCCCGAACGAAGTGAATTAGAGGCTTTTCGAGTAGTATACACTTTTCAAACAACATGCTCGACAATGCCGAATTATAGGTCATGTAAACCCTACCAAAAGCAAGACATTAAATCCCTTGGTATTAGCCGGGTTATAATGTTGTACTGAATTTCATTATAACCCGCTGGTTAATAATATGATTTCACTTTTCATAATTCTTATTACTATATGCATAAAGTTTAATTTTGCTAAACACAATTTGTCCTAGGCCATGGCCTACTTGATTTGACAAAATAAATGAAGTTTGCCTCCGTGTGAACCCCGGTCCGGAGGAGCGCGGTGTTCGAAATTCGAATTTCGAATCTAGGACCACGGCTTGTGCTTTCGAATTTGGAACGTCGCGCGCCTTCATTTGTTCACGCGTGACGAACAAATCGAGTTCTTGTAGGTGCCTATAGAAGATTTAATTTCAAAAATAATATTGAAAATGTCGAGTGATGAAAGTGTTTTGACTCCTGAGTTTATCAAATTAGATGCCATAGGCATTGTCAACAATCTGCTGCCAGAGAAGTCAAAGGAAAAATACCTAAAAGCCTACAACGATTTTGACAAATGGAAAGCTGTAAAAGGCGTAAAGTCTGTGTCTGAATCAGTGCTTCTGGTCTATTTTGAATATTTGTCAGCTACAAAGAAGCCAAGCCTGTGGTGTATATATTCGATGCTGAGGGCAACAATAAGTGTCAAACATGACATACAAATTAATACATATGCCAAGTTATTGGCCTTTTTAAAAAGGAAATCGGATGGACATCGAGCAAAGAAATCAAACATTATTTATCTACTGAGCCTGTTTTTTTGTCTCGCATAAGGTGTGAAAAGTAGAGTATACACCTCGGGAATAAGACTGTTTTAGTCTTGGGCGGTTGAACCCCTCACTGCACTCAGGACTCAGTCTTAATTCCCTCGCTTCGCTCAGGAATTCACTTATAACTCCCTCGCTACGCTCAGGAGTTAAATTATGAGTCCTTCGTTACGTTCGGGATTCAATTCGCTCCCGTGACATAAAACAGTGCTTTATCCCCTTAGTGTATAATCTACTAATACTTTTCACTACGAATGTGTGAAAATAAATAGATAAAGATTAAGTATCCACCCAAAAAGAACAATAAATTACACAGCGAACATAATGAAATTAAATAATTTATTCATAACAATTGTTACAAGCGTTTTGGCTTATTAATTAAGAATTAATAAGCTATAAAACTACATAATAATAATAAAAATTATGGGAATTAATTGTAGTATTTGTATAAATATTTTATCAGAATAATTATAATAATTTAATGAATTCATAATATATACTCATTTAAAGAAATGTGTATAATTCGGCGGCAATGGCAGCATGTTTTTTAGGGTACCCAAAGAGTAAACGGCACCCTATTACTAATACTGTGCTGCCCGTCCGTGTCACCAGTAGCATTACCATGAGTTTGCAGTGACCGTATTCGCTAGCGACTGCGTAAACAATCAGTATGGAGAATAAGTACAGCGCCTCTGGTGGTCACTCATAGAACTACAGATCGGTACTCGTACCATGAGTCAATTACACGTTTACTATACTCGCTAACGTTAACTCGATTCATCGAGTTGTTTACGTTACGATACGGAGTGACGTGCCTAACTTCACAGCATACAAAGCTCTCTTTCTAACTGTACTGAAAAGACAGAGCAAGGACAATATTGGACAAAAGGCTAAGTGCCCAAGGCTTCCTTTCAAAAGTATAGAAATAAACCTGCTAATTTAAAGTGTAATAAAAGTAAAAAAAGTAAAATTAAAAGTAGTTTATTCTTCAAATTAGGCATATTACATGCACCTATGAACGTCAATAAACTACCACCGGTTCGGAAAAATATGTACCTCTGCCACGAGAAGAACCGGCGTAAGAAACTCGGCGAGGTGTCATTTTTTCAAAACAATAGAACAATAGCACAAGGTTAAATGTTAGTGAATTTTGTATTTGCTTTGGTTATTTTTGATTATTATTGCCATACCTATAAACTGAGTGATGCAGTCTTCTCAGTTTTTATGATGAAATATTATTATTTTGTTTCATGTGATTAGATGTACATAGATTATATATAAACCAAAAATTAATAAACCTAATCTCATTTTTTAATATGTTGAATTGGATTTTTTTTATTTATTTCTCATATCAGCCTGAATTTATCCCTGTTATTTGTTGTTCATCTTCTTACGCAGCCGTCGCTATCATATTCCACACTAAATAATGCCTTGCCAATATTATTTAGATAAATAATCTATACATATAATATAATAAAGCTGAAGAGGGTCGAAAGTCTGTACATGGAGGATATTCGAAAAAAAGTTGGCTGGGGATACTTAGAATTGATAACAGAACACGTTCCAACAGTTTTTAGAATTTTTGTCTGTTTGTCTGTTTATCTGTTTGTCACTAACATCTAGCAGCACAGTAAGGTGTTTTCACAATGAACAAGCGGTGAGTGGCTTACATTTGATTCGCGATGGAGCAATTGTCTTATTTCTTGCGGCGAACGCCATATTTCAATGAATCTCTTTCTTTCTAGTGACAACTAATTTCGCCATGTTGCAGAGGTAAACAGCGCGAACAAGTGGACGAGTCCTCAGAAGTCTAGTTTCGTTTCTTGCCAGGTAGTGTAGAAATTGTGAAATTCTTTTTGGCGTGTGTTAGGAAGTTTAAGTATTACATGTTTTTGTTGTGAATTTGATCTGCTGTTTTAAGTATTAAACTTTCATAAAATTCCTCTGTCCATACTCCATCATGTTTGGGAGTAAGTTATCAAACGTGTGGCGCCCTGATCATCGCCATACATTTAAAGTCGGCAGCCTCAAGAAACTTGCCCACCCTTAGAGACTTTCTATCTGCTGACTAGCACGGAGCATTTCACCAAGTGTGGACGAGTCGCAGGCTCGTCAAGTAACATTCACACGTAAGTAAAGGTAATCCGTCTTTACAAACCCACCACATACGGAACCCTGTTACAACTCTTCAGACTATAATAACTGTTTGATATAAGAGATCACTTGGGCTGGGCAGCCCAATCGTCAACATTGACGGTTGAAGCACCTTAGATCTATGCACAAAGTACAATATATATACTGAGATGTTGATACCAGTGAAATACTCCACATAGATCGTAGCGCCGTTGTGTATTTAGTAAGAACTAACCGCACGACCGCTGCATCCCTGTCACTTCAATATGCAAGTGCGATAGAGATAGCACCAAGTGACATCTAGTACAAACAAGTTAAAATAACATTTTCATAGAAAAATACGCACTTCGAGTTGAAAGGCCCCTGGATCTATGCTTATCCGTATACATATAATACAGCTGTAGAGGGTCGAAAATCTGTACATTGAAGATATTGGATAAATCAATGGAGCGATTGGAGGGCCCTTGGCATCGAAACAGAACACATTTCAACAGTTTTAAGAATTCGTGTCTGTTCGTCTATCGGTTTATATATCTAGGCAGTGTGACTCTCGGCCTTCAGCCTCACGTGCATTGCCGCTTCAGGCCTTTGGTCCTCAGCCTTACATGAGGGGCCCGCTCTTTTGGCTATCTTGCCACTATGTGTGAATGATCGGCATGAGGAGCCCACTCTGTGTGAATGATCTGCCTTTAGACTCGCATGCCTTGCCCCTCTGCATCAAGCCTTCGGCCCTACATAAGGAGCCCGCTCTGTTGGGACGCTCGGCCTTGGGCCTCGCGTGCGTGTCACACGGCTCCGGGCTTTCAGCCTTATATAAGGATCCCGCTCTATTTGAATGCTCGGCCTTCGGCCTCGCATGCCTTGCCACTCCATTTCGGCCCGTTAGTCATCAACTTTACATGAAGAATCTACTCTGTTGGGAAGCTCGGCCTTCGGCCTCGCGTGTCTTGCCTCCCTGTTTCAAGTCTTCGGCCCTCAACCTTACATAAGAAGCCTGCTCTGTGTGAATTCTCGGCCTTCCGCCTTGCATGTTTTGCCACTCTGCTTCCTCCTTTCGGCCCTCATACTTACATGAAGAACCCGCTCTGTTAGGACGTTTTACGGAAGAACTGCGTAGCGAGACTTTTATCATTGTACATGTAATATTTTACGGGCTTTATTCGTCTAGAATCGGTACATTTGATATTCTGAAATAAGCTTAATCATTCGTTTTGAAAGCACGAGCACGTAGCACCAACTCCCGTTACAATCGGACACTTTTAATTGAAGTTGTAGATGATTATATATTATACCTAGGACAGACTGTCCAGTTAGGTAGGTCCAACTTCGAGAAAGGGGTTAATCGTGGAATCCAACTCGGCTGGGCTGCGTTAGGGAAGCTAAGGCACATCTTTTGTAATGTATGTTTTCGGTAGCATCTCATAGTAGCGGTACAGTAACATAACCAAAACGTGACAATTGTCAGCATACACCAGCTGATATATGAATATTTTTTATACTCTTGTTAACTAATTAACAATACACCCTCTCGTTTCGAATTTAGCCCCATAAAATGTAGAAAAAGCCCTACACACTTCCGTTTAAATTTAGTTATATATCTTCTCGTCATGACAGCAAACTCGCTTTGTTAGTTACTCGTATCATTAGGCTTAAGGGTGGTATTCCACTCGTCCAATATCTTTGTCCAATCTGTGATCAAATTTCTTTAACAGAGGCCCATTCCACTCATCTTTGTCCAAGTTTTTTTTCACGCGTAGCCATATTGATTTAACTGTCATCGGAATCTTTGATCAAATGTCGAGGTCCCATCCAAGTTTGATGAAATCATCCAATTTCTTTGATCAAAGATTATATAGATGGAATACCTCCCTAAGACTTAGTTGTAAGGTTGTAGAGACTGAAAATCAGCGGTCTCGCTGAGTCTCGAACCCTTTCAATACGCAGACATAATATATTTGTGCATGATTGGTTTTAATGTTGTAACTTGTTTGTGTTATTGAATAAATTATTTATTATATTTTATTAATCTAATGAAAATGCGAAACACGAAACTACGCATGAATAAAAATAAAACTTGGACAAAGTTTTTTTTTCATGCGTAGCCATATTGATTTAACTGTCATCAGAATCTTTGATCAAATGTCGGGGTCCCATCCAAGTTGGAAGAAATCATCCAATTTCTTTGTTCAAATGTATATTGGACAAAGATATTGGATGAGTGGAATACCTCCCTAAGACTTAGTTGTAAGGCTATGGGTAGAGACTGAAAATCAGCGGTCTCGCTGAGTCTCGAACCCTTTCAATACGCAGACATACTATATTTGTGCATGATTGGTTTTAATGTTGTAACTTGTTTGTGTTATTGAATAAATTATTTATTTTATTTTATTTTATTAATCTAATGAAAATGCGAAACATTTGTGGTGGGGCGAACGATGTGCCCGCGAGACTTGTCATCGAGCAGCCGGCGACAGAAGTCACCACTGTGCACGTGAGCTAATAGGGCTTGACCTGAATATCTGAATTAATTATTATTAAAAATGTTAAGATATTAAAATTATTAAAAATATTTTTATAACAAATTGTGGTTTCATTAAGTATACTGTATATTAAGTATACTGTTCTGCAGAGCACTATTATTTTATTTTATTTATTTAATAAAGTACCTACATCCACCTCATAACAACATAAACAGTATAAACGACACTCGGGGAGTACCTTACTATGTTGTAGTGAGTGAGATCACAATTTTAGTATAGGTACAACACAAAATTAAAATTGTACATTAAAAAAAAAACAAAATTGATCAATTTTATAACATCAAATACCAGTATTATTAAATTATTAAAACTATTGACTGAAATTAGTTATTATCATGGCAGTATGAGGCGGTCATGAAAGATGTCGAGGCAGTTATTTGCGCTGCTGAAGGACGTGACAACATTTCATTTTTTAAAGCAGTCTTCTTTTCGATGAAATCAAATAGAGGGTAAAAAGTTAAGTAAAATCCCATTTTTAGATTTTTGAATATATCCCAATTTTATATAAATAAATCAATTTCAAAAGTTCGTCATTCTAAAAGAGAGTAAGTGACAAGTAAGGTGCCACAGCGTAATAAATCACACAGAAGCACTGTTACTAAGACAGATTTACTTAAGAAAGTGAACTGGTGTTCTTTTTGTGCGCAGTGACTGTCACAATTTCATAGTAGTGACGTCATTACTACGATATGGGCTTTCTTCACATTTTCGTGAATATGTAGAAAACTATTAGCTATAAAAATATAAATTAATGAAATGAGTTATATTGTTATACTACTTAAAAAATTTAAATGTTTTCAATTGTAACTTGACCTTATTCGTACTTGATGATTGCAAGCCAATGTTAGTTCTTGAAGAGGTTTCGTTATTGGTCGCCGAGGATAATTGTGGGGCGTGGTATTTTTGACTGATCCTCGGACTATCCAATATCTTGGACTTCTTGTTCTGGGTTTTATTTTTTTTGTCTTGGCCAGGTGTAACGATATCGTGGTTTTCCTTTGTCTTTGATGGGTGCAGAGATGTTGAAAATAACAGGGATATAGAGCCACCAACTTGAAGAGTCGCGGGAGCGCAACTTTCCGACGGTGCGTTGCTGGCCGCTGCGATTGGCTCGCTCTTATGTGGAGACTAACCCAAAAAACTTAACAAACCTCTGTTAACTAAAAGTTGTTTTGTCCCTTTCTGACAAACATAAATGTCGAAGTGACAGATAAGGACAAACTAACTTTAACGGCTTGTTAACTAATAGAGGCTCGATGGACGTTTTACGAATAAGGGGCTAAGTCATTGGCCGCTTGAGTGTCGATCATTGCCTTTGCTTTGACCTTTACTCTAGTTTGTACACTTGTGATTGGTGGAGTTACCGTTGGCTTAGACATTATCTCGAGCTTTTTTATTTGGTCGGTTAGTTCTGTTGTATCAATAGTTTTGTTGATAATTCGCGTGAGAGATTTTTCATGTTCTGCTTGCACTAGGCACAAAGTTTCTTAGCTCATTTTTAATAGCACTTAAGTTGACGTGTTAGATATTGTCCTCAAGTATTAGTACATTACTACAGAGGCCGGGACAAAAGGGGTTGCCGGCCGAAGACATATAGACGGCTGAGCGAAGCGAGGCCGGATAGGTCTAAGGCCGGCAACCCCATATTTCCCGCCGAGGTATGTATAGTGCTTTTCTTAAACATGCAATGAAATAAACAACAAAAAAAACAAAGTTATATTTTTAATACGCATAGTGGCAGAATGTCATGATGCCTGTGCCACAAATCTATGTGGAATGGAAATTAAAAAAGAGGACTTTGCCGGCCTAGGCCTGCAACATTTGTATGAAATTGCATTAACGACTTCTTGTCCTAGCCGCACCTGAAACGTCATACTTCGCAGCCTATTATAAGGAACATAACATTAATATTTCATTGCATGTTTGAGATTTTTTTTTTAAATTAAGTATAGAGAGCAATAGGTGTGGCTCGTGACGTGTTTGTGACGTGTTATGCAAGTGAACTTTAACTCTCCGGTACAAACAAAACACAAAAAAAAAATTGAAGGTAAAACCTGAAACGAGTGGTTTTACCACCTAGAACAAACGTTTACAAGGAATGGAGTAGATAGAAAACCCAAAACGCAAAAGAATAAATTAAAGAAATTAAAAAATGATGAAACTACACGAACTATCTTCGAAATTCTTATACAATTTTATATTTATCTATAATCTATATCTATATACATATATAAAATAAGAAGTCCTGGCTGACTCATCAACACGCTCAGCCGAAACTACTAAAGATAGAGAACTGATTTTTGTACAGTCGGTCAAATTTATAGCGTGGGCTAGGGATAAGAAAGGATTTTCTGAAATTCAGCCCCTAAGGGGGTAAAAAAGGGATGAAAGTTTGTATGGGAAAAGTAAAAATTTTGTACTTAGAAACTTGAAATTGCGTGTATAGGCTCTATGTTTAAATATATCGATAGCGTATATCAGCGTTTTTCGAAATTATTTCTCAAAAGGGGTGAAATACGGGGTTTAAAATTTTGTATGAAGAGCAAATATTTTTTGAAGTGAGAGATTGGAAACTTCGTATATAGACTCTCTGTTTAAATATAACAGATACGTATCCAAGCGTTTTCCTAATTCCCCCTATAAAGGGGTGAAATGGGGGTTCAAAGTTTGTACAATTAGAGATTTGAAACTTCGTATATAAACTCTCCGTTTAAATACAATGATACGGTAAGCCTGATGTGATAAATATCCAAAATATAAATTGTTTATGGTATCATTAAGTCATTAATTGGGTGGCGTAACTTTACTCTTAGGTGGAGATTTTCGTCAGACATTGCCTGTTGTGCCTAGGGGTGCTCGAGCAGATGAGGTTAAAGCCTGCTTAAAGTCATCATACTTATGGCCTCTACTAGACAAAATTTCACTGCAGACAAATATGATGGTTCATTTAAGAGGCGATGAATCTTCTGGTGTTTTCGCCGATTTGCTACTCAGAATAGGCAATGAAATTACCTATCACTCGATGGTAAAATCAAGCTTCCACAAAATGTATGTACCTACAATAGTTACACTATACACTAGGACAGACTGTTAGGTAAGTCTAACTTCGAGAAACAGGTTAATCATCTAATCCGACTCGGCTGGGCAGCGTTCGGGAAGCTACGGCACATCTTTTCGTCCAATATTCCGCAGTGTCTCAAGACGAAAGTCTTTGACCAGTGTGTGTTGCCAGTGACGACATATGCTGGTACTGAAACGTGGTCGCTTACTATGGGCCTCATAAGAAGGCTCATAGTCACCCAAAGAGCAATGGAGAGGGCTATGCTGGGAGTTTCTCTGCGTGATCGCATCAGAAATGTGGTCATCCGCAGCAGAACCAAAGTGACCGATATAGCCCTTCCAATCGCTAAACTTAAGTGGCAGTGGGCGGGGCACATAGGTTCTCGAGTGGCGACCACATACCGGAAGGCGTGGGCAGGCCCCCCATACGGTGGACTGATGACTTGGTAAGGGTCCCGGGTGTCCGCTGGATGCGGGTGGCGCAGGACCGGTCATTGTGGAAGTCTTTGCGGGAGGCCTTTGTCCAGCAGTGGACGTCATTCGGCTGAATGATGAATGTAGTGCCGGATTTGGCACCATTTAAGAGAATCTACGGAACTTGGCACCCATTTAGATCTCAATTCTTTTGTCGGTGAAGACGACAACCAAGCGTCGCATATTCTTAATATTGAACTTGGCTCCCTTTTTCAAATTTATGTTTTTGATGGGATATAAATAAATACACGGCTACCATGTATACTAATAGTTTTTGTTCCAAAAAGAACGTTTGACTACTCACATCACATCGTCATTGTCAATTCGTCTCAGGAAAACCTGTAAGTTCGACCCTTGTATACGCAAATGTATCATGATTCATGATTTTCATGAACCTAGGGGTCAAGTAACACTAATGGGATTCATGCACGGAGGTGATTCCTAACAGGCCATGACCCGTGCAATTGTATTGTATTAAAAACCGGCCAAGAGCATGATGGGGCATGCTCAGTGTAGGTTTCCGTAGTTCCCGACCGTCACACAGGTCTGTGGTCTTAGATCCCAAATATGGTCCAACATAATATTGTGACCTTACATATTGTAATTGCCATAAGAATTTCTTTCTGTAAAGAAAACCTACAAAATCCACGAAGATCCACATTAGTGGGTAATATGTTTAATGTAAAATAAAAAATACCAGCTCTAGAGGTCCGTGGGGTCCCAGCGCCCACAAGTTTAATTGCAGAAGCTGCGAAGCGTCTGATTGACGTAACTGGTGACCAAAGAGCTGGCGACTTCCTCGCACAACACATCAGCATTCCGATACAGTGAGGATTTTTTTTTAATCGTATGGCATTTATTTTCGTTCCGTGAGATCTTCGAGAAGACAAGTACGGTTGCCAGTTTTTGTTGCACTTTTAGCACCACCCAGGGGTAACGGTGGGTACTTCCTACGGACCTGGTGCAACTTCGACCCCTCTTTGTCAAGTGAGTGGGCAACTTGACTGTTAGAAGTTTTCAAGCCGCCCGAAGGCCTGTAACTTGGCTTAACGACTGCTGTCGTAGACAGCAGCCGGGATCAACGGCTTAACGTGCCTTCCAAAGCACGGGAGCGCTGTTAGTACCCACTCAAAGCGGTCACCCATCCAAGAACTGACCTGCGCCCACATTGCTTAACCTCGCACACCGCACGCGGTACGCGAGCGCCGCTGGGCCACAAACGAGGAAATGCCGCCAGCATGCTCGGTACAATGCCTCAAGGGTCTGTTTCAGATTTAAGTTAGTTTAAAATTAATTTAAGTTATTTTTGTTAAGTATTTTTATATATGTATTTTATGGTACGTATATAAATGAATAAACGAAAAAAAAATTAAAATAAGTAATTTATTTGCTTAAGATAGAGTTCCCTTGAAAACATAAACAGCGCGTAGTAGAATGTCAACGTTGGGGGAACAGCGCCATCTATTGGCAAATTCGGTTACTATATTGCACAAACTAGGCGGGGCATATATGTTGATGGTTTTTCAGGATTCTATTATTATTTGAACCGATTTCAATATATTTTTTTATTTAAAAGAAAATACTTTCCGAGTAATCTCATAAGTACTTACTTAAAAATAAAAATTCACACAATGGCGACTAAATAACAATCGAAGTATAGAAATATTTTTTTCTCAAACATGCAATGAAATATGGATGTTATGTTCCTTATAATAGGCTGCGAAGTATGACGTTTCAGGTGCGGCTAGGACAAGAGGTCGTTAATGCAATTTCATACAAATGTTGCAGGCCTAGGCCGGCAAAGTCCTCTTTTTTAATTTCCTTTCTACATAAATTTGTGGCACAGGCATCATGACATTCTGCCACTATGCGTATTAAAAATAAAACTGATTTTTTTGTTGTTTATTTCATTGCATGTTTGAGAAAAGCACTATACATACCTCGGCCGGAAATATAGGGTTGCCCGCCTGAGACCTATCCGACCTCGCTTCGCTCGGCCGTCTATATGTCTTCGGCCGGCAACCCCTTTCCTCCCGGCCTCTGTAGTAATGTACTAATAATAAATGTCAAAAACTGCTCAACCGATCATAGAATCAACAAAGTCAAAAATTACGCGTTACCAAAAATAAACGCAAATGTGCAAGTCAAGTAGGTAGTTCTGTACCATGTCAACACAAAAATTATCGAAACCGATTATTTTATACCGAATGCTATCAAATATTTTTCTGTTATAGTTGATTGGGATCATTGCGTTTTTCAAAGGTAAGCATGTTATGTTCTTTCCCGGTAGTAGGTATACGCTGTAACTCAGAATCTACACTTAAGTACAACGTACGTCATATTTAACACCTATATTCTTGGCGCCTTTGGCACAACAGCTCGTGATGCGTAGTACAATATAAGAAATGGATAAAATACTCGTACAGCCGGGAAGGACATCCTACGTAGGTTCGATAATCCAAAGACAACCAGAACAAATTAAATTTAAACATACGGGAAAGCATTAGTAATCGCTGTAATTCGGTTGATTACTGAATTTCTTTAAGGTTTACTGAATTTATATAAGGTGCTTCCAAATTAGATGCCAATACTTTAAGAGATGTTTACTTACATCAAAATAATTCACTTTAAATAGGAATTAATAAAACTTTTTATATGAAATGTTTGTTTTCATTTTCCGAACAGAATAATTAAATAAAAAAGCTCAAACTCAAACATATTCATCATCATTGCCACAAAGTACAATATATAGACTGAGATAGAGATATCAGTGAAATACTCCACGTAGATTGTAGCGCCACAGTGGTATTAGTACAAAACTAACCGCACAACCGCTCGGCGGCAGGTACTAACTACTAAAATATATTTCAAGTTCCTTTCTGAAACTAATGCAAAATAAGGAAATAAGTAATGAAATAATAGTTACATTACTTATTTGGCAATCTTTGCATCAATTTCAGACCATTTTTAATAAATAAGGGCATGACATTCTTCTGAAAATAAAACGAAATAGGTAACTTAGTAAATATCGTTTATTACACAATTTTACTTACAAACATTCGATATTAGCAATCGCACCAAAATTTATCCGTATTATAAATAATAAAACAAAATGAACACGTGGCATATTGGCACGTGGCAAAAAGTGGCATATTATATTAGGAAGAGAGCGGCTTTGTCATTCGAAGATATTCAGTTTTCTATGAATACACTCTGCTTAGCCGCACGATAGCTTTTACCGTCACGTTGTAGGGTCGAAATTTTTTACTGAGACTATTACTATTAACAGCAAGTCGTAATATATAGTTATTAACTACACATAATTATATAAATATACAATTAACCTAAACAACCCGTTTGACATTTGAATTTTTTAATTGACTGCGATGTCAACGTACCGTGCAAACGTTTAGTTTCACGCAAAATATTTAAGCTTTATAAGCTTATATACACTCCACATCGATAAAATTTCACTCGAAATTTGTAAGGTAGAAGAAGTTGAAAATATACATTTTTCTCTTCCTATGGAGCATTTTATTAGCACTCTAATCTACTATCCATTTGCACGAATAATTGACGAGGCTAAATTAGTACAGTGTTGTTGTCACAATTTTGTGTACATTACCTAACTATGTAATTATTTTGCGTACGTTGGAACGCTCGAAATGTAAACATGAAAAAAATATTGAACCATAAATTTAGGTAGTAAACACATCATCTGAATTTTAGGTAAAGTATACATGACAGAAGTACAACCGCGAAAGATGTGCCTCTTTGTCACTCACAATGTGCAAGTGCGATAGAGAGGCAGGTGAAACAGTACACACAGTGTCATCTGCTGGCTAAAGTATAAACTAACATCTCCTTGGAAAAGCTCGTTCTTTTCGAGCTGAAAGGCCCCTGATCACTGCATTTAACTGACAAGCGGATATCACTTTCTATCAAGTGAGCTACACAGGCTGAAGTGGCCAGTTAAGTGAAAGCCAAGAGGTTTCATACGATAATCAAAGAAGCCTTAGGCTGGGTTGCACCAACTTACGATCACAGACCGATCAACGTTAAACATGGCGCCGGCAGCTGTCATCCCATAGAAACTTGTCAAACTTTCCATACATTCAAATTTTAACAGCATTAATCATTGAATACTGATTATCTCATTAACAGGGGGTTATTCCGTAGCACAGGTGTTTTCCTAATTTTCTCCAAAAACTAACATAAACTCTAAATTATATACTTAAGTCTACTTCTAAGGACGAGTACTACCAGCTCTGAAAGTATTGGCGTCTAATTTGGAAGCACCTTATTATATAAATGGTGGTTAAATAAACAGGTTCCATCAGACTCATCTGATTAGGAATCTAAATGGAACTTTTAATAGCTAGTAGCAAGACAAATAATGATAATAAACATCGAAGGTATTTTTTATAACAAACATACATAATAGTTTCATAAATACAGTCCTAAAACTAAATGTTAATTAATTCGTCAAATAATGTTCTATAGTAGTATAATTGGGTACCTTAAGTTTTCTAAAGCGGTCCATATTATATTTTTTATTGTTAGTAGACACAAAATGAAGTCCAAAACTGCAGCTGATATTTTTTTATTACTTGTCGTTTTTAAGAAATATTTTTTTGAATATGTGTTTTGACATACTACGAGTTTGGTTGGATTAATAGAGTTTGTGCCTTAGTCTGCCACAACAAAAAAAATACGTGGAGTTGACAGCTGGCACTGACAGTTGGCAGTTGTCAAATTTAGCCGTCACATCTACGAGTTTGTACGCTGTGCTTCCTAATTTCTACTGTTCTCCAGTTTTTACCATCGAATTCTGCCTGACCCTGGATTTTGTAGTATCGATATCTCACGACGACCACCGTATTGCTATTTTACGGAAATAAAAACGACGACTTGTGCACGTATTTTTGCACAACGATACTTCTGCCCTCGACGACTTGCGCTGCCCTACTGCTTACTTGCTAAACCTAACTTAGCAAGGAAAATGAGTTCCTCAGAAGACTTTGTACGAGCAGACTCCGGAAATTTGCCAGACATGGGCATGGTGGTTATTTTATTATGGAATATTTAAGGACATATAACACCAAATGCTTTGTTAGAGCGAAAGTTGTTCCTAAACACAAGAACACCAAAAAATATTACCTATCTCGTAACAGTGCATATAAATGAAATAGACAGCACCATAATAGATACAGAATTTGATGATGTCCAGCACAAGCAGGAATTTTTAAAGATATGTCTTACTTGTTACTTAGTTCTTCGAACTGGCAACTTATCCACCCCTTTATGCAGATTAGTGTCACATTTGTATACTATATCACTAAAACAGTTAAAATTCATGTGTGAACTATCACTCCGGGTGACATATGTGGACAAATTTAATATGTGGAGCCTCGCCTGATGGCATGACAAATGATTATATCATTGAGATTAAATGTCCAAGCACTGCAAAAGCCCTGAAATCATATGTAGTTGATAACAAAATACAAGAAAAGTTTAAAGCTCAGTGCCATATTCAGATGTTAGTAAGTGGTTTTAAAAAGTGTTCATTTTGTGTTGCTGATCCAGAATTTTAACAAAAAAAAATTCAAATCCTATGGCTGACCTTCAACTCTGCTTATGCTAACAGCTTAATGATGAAATCGGAAATATTTTGGAAGAATATTATCCCAAAAATTTTGCAAAATGCAAAGTCTTAAGAGTCCGCAGTAAGCTCAGTTCTCCATACAAACATAATCTCGCTCTCATTTCAAAATGGCATGCTCGAATAATTTGATACTTTATATACACAAGGGGATCCGGTATATCTAGGTAAGGAATTAGTTTCTGTTGCTTAAAATTATAATGGAGAAAAAATATAGTGATTATTAAGGTTTTCATACAAGATCAAAAAAATTAAAAAAACTTGCTGTCTTTTTTTTCCATTCCAATTTCTAGCAACAGAAACTAATTCCTTACCTAGATATACCGGATTGTGTATATAAAGTTTCAAATTATTTGAGCATGCCATTTTAAAATGAGAGCGAAACTATGTTTGTATGGAGAACTGAGCTTACTGCGGACTCTTAAGACTTAGCGGATCCCATTGTGTATACAAAGTTTTATGTTATTTCAGCATGGCATTTTAAAAAGAAAACGAAACTACATTTGTACGGAGAATTGAGTTCAATCAAGCGTATGGCGTACTCTTAACAGGTTTTCCATATGTTATTGGACTTATAAAACTGCAAACATCCAATTTTTTATGTATATAATTAATAATTATGCAGGGTGATTTATTCCATGTGCATAAAGTACTTTCAGGAACTGTAAATATGTGTTTTATTACCACTAAACACTCAATAGTAACGAAAGGGAATAGTTGAGTGTGAAATTCAATACAAGTTGATGTACTTAAAAATTATCTATGTTCTTAAGTATATTAAGTTCTCTGTGACATTGCATAAATAAATAAACTGCCAACTAATTTTTATATGATATTTGGATTTTCTGAAACATGTATTTAGATCATTGATAATGATATACATATATTTCAAATAAATTGGAGTCCAAAGCCCTGTTTGATTGATTACCTACTTATTTTATGGGTATAGAGACCTGCCCTGCTAGTATGATAGCTTATACTGTCACGTTTTATGTGACGTTTCAGTACATTTTGACCGTATAACGTGACGGTATAAGCTATCATATTAGCCGGGCTGTTGTTAAGGTTTTAAGGCAATGTCCAGCACTCTACTGTAATAAAACAAGACAGAAAATCATTCTAGTTTTATTTAATTGTCCTGCAAGTTCACCAACCGCATAAATACCGCATGTGGCTGTGGTTTGTTACTGAATGAGGCTTAAAAAACCGGAATTCCCTCACTCTTCGTATTAAACGCTCTACATGAATGCGCAGACTGGCGATCACTTGACCAAGCAATACTTCTTTTTTGTTGGGAGTTTCTTTTGATGAGACACTTGGAGGGTGAAGGAGCTTCAACTTTCTTTCCTGTAAATGTGCTTCTATTCCTTTAAAGCCCCGGTCGGAAAAAATAACAGCCCCTGGAGGAAGACGGTTAGTGAGTAAGTAGTAAGTTAAGTTGGGATTATCCCTTCTATATTTTTTGCACGATGATACAAAGTATCTCATTTCATCTGCGTAATACTTTCTATCGTAGCGTTTTATTGGAAGTGCTACTTGTACTAGCCATTGTTTACACAAGTGAGAACAGCGGTCGTCCAGGGCAGAAGTATCGTTGTCCAAAAATACTTGCACAAGTCGTCGTGAAGGCATCCGATTCCGTAAAATAGCAATGCGGTGGTCGTCGTGAGATGCAGGTACTACAAAATCCAGGGTCAGGCAGAATTTGATGGTAAAAACTCGAAAACAGTAGAAATTAGGAAGCACAGCGTACAAACTCGTAGATGTGACGGCTATATTTGACAACTGCCAACTGTCAGTGTCAGCTGTCAACTCCACGTATTTTTTTTTGTTGCGGCAGACTAAGGCACAAACTCTATTAATCCAATCAAACTCGTGGTATGTCAAAACACATATTCAAAAAAATATTTCTAAAAAACCACAAGTAATAAAAAAATATCAGCTGCAGTTTTGGACTTCATTTTGTGTCTACTAACAATAAAAAATATAATATGGACCACTTTAGAAAACTTAAGGTACCCAATTATATAGGTACTAAAATACAAGGGCAACTTGTAGTGACGTGCAAGTTCTGCAAATCAACAAGGACATTACAAGAGTAGGTGTATATATGTACAGGGTATCCGGCAGATGGGTGGACATACGTAAATTGGGGATAGGTGAGGTCATCTGCTACGTGGTTAAGCACAAAAAAACAATTCAGCCCAAAGTTTTTTTTTAATAATCTTTATTTTTGGAATTCTCTGTTTTCAAACAACTGAATTCGCAAGCTTCTGGAATTAGTCTAAATTTAAATAAAATGAAAATTTTGCCCGTTTTATAATTTTTTAAGTACTTGAGGTTTTAAATCTTGGAAACAGAGTATTAAGAATGATAGAATTTGTTCATTTGACTGTATATTTATTTAACAATAATGGAGGAAATAATACAAAAAAGAAACATATAACTAACACTAAACAACCTATACTAAAATAAAATAAACTACAAAATGTTCATTTTATATTTAATTTAAATCTAGACTAATTCCATAATCGTACGAATTCAGTTGTTTGAAAACAGAGAATTTAATAAATAAAAAAAAATCTTTACAAAAAACTTTGATTCTAACTCATTTTTTGTGCTTGACCACGTAGCAGATGACTTGATCTATCCCCGATATACGTATGTCCATCCATCTGCCGAACACCCTGTATATGTATACTTATATATTAGTTTATAGCCTGCGAAAGTCTACCAAGTGCAAGTCGGACTCGTGCACGAAGGATTCCGTACCGTTATCTATAAAAGTCTGCATCTGTGAAAATTTCAACTATTTAACGTCTCATGAGATACAGCCTGGTGACGGACAGCGGAATCTTAGTAATAGGATCCCGTTTTACCCTTTGTATACGGGACCCTAAAAAGAGCGCTGTCTTCGCCAACAAATTGCTTTGCAACCTGGTAATTTTTTTTTATGAAAATAGATTTTATGAAGGTACAAACATAGAAAAATTTAAGTACAGAAAGTGGACGGTAAGACATAACGTTTATGATCAAAATCTTCTGTGTAAATAATTTTTAAGAAAAAAAACCGACTTCAATGGGGGAGGCCGGTGAAAGATTATTATACTTAGATGGTGCACTATTAGATTCCATACAATAAAATAAAAATGGCTATAAGTATGTTTATAATGGTAGAGGACTAAGTACCCTCAATTTCTCATGTAATCATGGAAAAACCTTGCTTGCTTGACAAACAAAACGAAGAGAACAAATCACCAAACTTGAACTACGCGTCGTTGAAGAGTTCCATTCTGATCATCATCAGCAGTTCCACTTAATTAAATGTCACTTTTATGAATGAAAATGCTTGATTAGTTCATGAAAATACTAAAATTACTATTTGTGTGCCTTTCACATTTGAGGAGTTCCCTCGATTCCTAATGGATCCCATCATCAGAACTCGAGCATGACAAAAATCAACTGTGAAAATAGAACTTGCTTAACAAACACAGCTAGAAGGACAAATCGCCAAACGTGAACTTTTCGTCGTTGAAGAGTTCTGTTCTGATCATCATCAGCAGTTCCACTTCATCAAATGTCACATTTTTGTATGACAATGCTCGATTTGTTGATAAAAACACAAAAATCACTATATGTTTGCCTTTAAGATTTGAGGAGTTACCTCAATTCCTCATGGATCCCATCATCAGAAATCGAGCATTACAAAAATTAATCGTGAAGATAAACTTGCTTAACAAACACAGCTAGGAGGACAAATCGCTAAACGTGAACTTTTCGTCGTTGAAAAGTTCTGTTCTGATCATCATCAGCAGTTCCACTTCATCAAAAGTCACATTTTTGGATGAAAATGCTCGATTTGTTGATAAAAACACAAAAATCACTATGTTTGCCTTTAAGATTTGAGGAGTTCCCTATTTCTCATGGATCCCATCATCACAACTGCGTTTTGACAAAAACGGGACCAACTTGGATATATATACTTACAATCAAAAAAAGAATTTTCCAAATCGGTTTGGAAATGACGGAGTTATGGAGTAAAAACATTTAAAAAAAAAACATACAACCGAATTGATAACCTCCTCTTTTGAAATCTTGAAGTCGGTTAAAAATATCCCTAAGGTCAAGAAGAAATAAAAATCGTCCAAGAGCACGTGTAGGGTTCCGTTGTTGCCCAATGAACTTAATAAAAAAAAAACAATGACAAGCAAGAGGGAATATCTGCGCAGTGTTTTAGACGCGTTTTACGAAGAAGGGAAGACTTTTTACGATAACTTAAAAACAGCTTAACTGATCATGTCCACTATAGTTTTCGTTGAAAGTCTTTATTAAGCTTTACTAACATGTTTTTTTTCATATTCTTTGGACCCATAGTTCAAACGTTGTGTCCCCCACAATTTTTTTTTTGGAGTTTTTATTGCCGAAAATATTCACTTTATCGAAAAATGTTTCATGAAGACCTCTATTAATTTTGAAAGACCTGTCCAACAACACCCCGTACCATACGGTTGAAGCAAAAAAAAAAACCCTCTTTATGTGTTGTGTAGGTACCGTTAAAAATACATTTTATTTTACCAGTTTGTCAGATTTATTGATATATATGTCCATGCCAGATTGCAGATTCATTGTCCTTTTAGGGTTCCGTATGTCACTGCCGATTTACTCGGAGACTATATGCATAAAATTGTGAAATTTAGTGGGAAGATTTATTCTGTGAACCGCAACAGAAATATAAAATTTCGAAATATGTAATATTAAATTTCGGAGGGCACCCGATATATGTAGCCGGGGGATGAAAAAAACTTTCTCGAGTTTTCTTGGGTCCCGAGTCTTTTTATAAATTTGTTTAAGTTAAATTAAAAAAAGCAAAAAAATATAACAGTATTTACTTATTTATGTTATCAATACATCTATCTTTACAGTTTTCTAATGCGATAGTTTAGCAAATTATTATATAACAAAGTTAACAAACATCTATACCTAGGCAATTAAATAACTCTAAGGCTGGGTTGCACCGACTTACGATCACAGACTGATCAACGTTAAATATGGCGCCGGCAGCTGTCATCCCATAGAAACTTGTCAAACTTTCCATACATTCAAATTTTAACGAACACAGCTTACGATTACAGACGGTTTGGTGCAACCCAGCCTAAGTCTTACAATAACATAATACATACAAAGTAACTTTAGTGAACTCATTCAGAGAACAATGGAATACATCAACCCGAGTGGCAACTTGATTAAGTGTGCGTAGTGCCCAAGTCCAGGGCGCCGCGCGCAGCAGGCCGGAGAGCGCGCGCGGCGGGGCCAGCAGCGCCGGCCGGCGCATCAGCCACACGTGCTGCGCGGGCGCACACAGGCTCACTGTACCTAGTACGCCTGAGTTGCTGATAGTACCGTGCAAATTTTAAATATGCAAGTGCAAGTATGACGCCAGAGTAAGGTCCCTTATTAGCGCACGTTAGTAGTATTATTTATTCTACAGTCCACTACTCCTCACACTACCTACGTCACGCTTCCCTTATAATGGTGATCATAAACAAGTATCAGGGCGGCGTCTGTTGTAATAGAATTCATACAAATCATTGTTGTATTTTTTTACACCTTTGATTTGACTCACCTTTGTAGGTCAGACAAATCAACGAGACTAACAGCACTAAACCTCCAAAAGTAAACTGATTTGTATTAAATGACGATGTTACGAGTATGATTTAGCCATTGTATCCTTATATCTGTGGATTTAGCGTATCAGGATTCCTTTGTTAAAACATACAAATAGTTTTTCCTTAACTTTAAATACGATCATTTTAGAAAAGAAGTGATTTTTGACTTCATATTGCATCGCCAAAATAGTGTCGAAAAGTAAGAAAAACTAATTATTACACGTTATCATGAAATGAATATTACACAATTTCATATTTTTCCAATTAAAATACATTACTAAATGGTAACCATTTACTTGGTAACTATTTACAGTTAAAAAACAAGCGGAAAAATATGGGTGAGTGGCGAACAAATTTTTCCAATAACGGTAAAATTGGTTAAGATATGATTGACTAATTTTTTTTTTTCGTATTTTGGTACTTTTCAGAGCGTTTGACCCGACCTGACTTCGGTGCGCGCATTATTGACGAAATCACTGAAAACTTATCTTTCTCTCCTTCGCAATTATTACCCTCATCTTTTGACCGTAATGTTATAGGGACGAAGTAACAGGAAGTGAAAATAGCTATCCTTTTTGTCAAAATTTACTACATTTTATTTCAGTGCAGTTTTAAAACGGGTCCAGAGTCCACTACCACTACGGGTGTAGACCCGTACGGGTGTAGAGTATATAAGTACAGTCCAATGTCGAACTTCGAATCGGGAACGGGGACTGTCACAGGGGAGGGAGAAAATCTCTATTAAAAGTTACTAGGGGAACTCATGGAGTGAATCCAGGTATATTTCACCCGGTCCCGGCGTGGAGGTCCTTTGCTCGGCAAGTGTGTGGTGTCGCCCTGCACGCTTGACGGCGGGTGGCGGTTGCTCTCTTCAGCAGAAAGAGCAAAGAGGGAACATCCCCGTCCTAGTTCCCCGGCTAGGCGTAATGCGAAAATGAATTTCTCTAGGTAAAAAAAGAGAAGGTTATGTGTTACAACCTTCAATATAGACCCTAGTTAATTGTACAATATTCGACACATATTTCTGTACACTCATTAAACTTAACCTAATAACACTTTATTAAAGCTAAAACCAATATAATCCATAGATTCGATATGAATCACTTTTAAAGTCGTTCGGAAGCTTATGTTTCTCTTTCACGCTCTAAAAGCCACAAATTTCATCCCTTCATTTCTCCTCTAGTTATGAGACTTATGAGATTATTCACGGTTGTTGACTAAGTGGCTTATGCAACTAGATTATCATGAAACTGAACTCCTCTTAACTGATGATACTAACCATTGAGTCATATATAATTATAGTATATTTTTACTCAATTATATTATATAACTCTACGCCCAGCATACTTCATGTCACACACACGTACACGCACTCACACGCACATACACACACAAACACAATTTAGCCAAGTAGTATCTTGCTCTCTCTATACTTAAACTTGGTAGATATATATACGTAGGTTATGTAATTGGAACGACGAAGCTGGGTCCTGTAACACAGGGATTCCTAGCTCAGGACACATGGTCGTGATATACATAGTAGTTATACTCATACCATAAAAATTTTCACTGTGACACTTTAAGAGGGCAGTATTGTTGTTAAAATAAATATAGTATTCATTCCGCCTCATAATTGATATAGCTATTTAGTTATTTTTATAATATTGTACCACAACAAAGAAGGAGATAATAAAATCTAAATCAATCTAATCGCGCTTTCGCTATCTTTTGAAGGGGCGTTTTGTAACTGCACCACATTTGTATTCGTTTACAAAATTTAATATTGCAGAAAATAGAATAATAGATCATGAACGAAGTTTTTCTTGTATCTTTCTTTCATTTAAAAGACTTTTTGGAGATCACTTCTCAATATTTTTAACTTTTATGTAAATTCATACACGTTTCGAACGTGATGTGAAGTTACTTGTTTAGCGAGTTTTTGGGGATGTACGAGTACTACGGTATATTTTTTTTTGAATGTCGATCGTATTTTTCGTGACTAACCTCGTCCTCTAAATTTCTTATTTCGTAACGAACTGAATGATACGGGACGAATAAATTTATAGACCCCTAACTATGTAACGGCACTTCGAGGCAAAATGTAACTTTGGCTCACTGATTTTTGCAGTAAAACATACAATCTTACCTCAGTGAAGTCAAGTCTACTACCTGGAATACGAATATTCTTCTACCGACGTCCATGACAAAAGTTAACACCTCGCCTCCTTATAAAAAGGACCAACCCGATAGTTGGTGGCACTGTAACTTATTTATATTTATTTTTTTATATTGAGACTCGCATACGGAACCCAAGAGCATAAACGGTTCGTACTTAACCGAAATTGGGTGTAGAAGGAGCATTTATTAAGAAGACCATGTATCACTAATCAATTAGAACGAAACAGGTCTGCCGTTTTCAGTGTTGTGCTCGTCGAATATTACGTGCGTTAAAATTAATTTTTAATGAGTTTAATTCATACTTATTAGGATTTTTTTAAATAAGGTAAGTGATAAAATGTTTTTATCCGTAAAGTCCAGAATAAACACAATCATCATCCTCCTAGCGTTATTCCCAGTACAGTTGCATCCTGAAGGATGCCTGGGGTCCGCTACCTAATCCCAAGAATTGGCGTAGGCACTAGTTTAAAGTTCAGAATATTTTTGTGTTTAAAAAAATGAACAGTATTTTTAATAGCTCTAGTTCGGGAAATGGTTCTAACCCACAAATATCATCACGTTGACATGGATCTTCATAGACTTAGAATAGAATTATATCCCAAAATGAGTTAACAATTATAGGTAGACAGCGGGTAAAATTTTTACACTGTGTAGTTTGGATCTTTTTCCATATAACTTTTTTTGGTATGTAAATATTTGTCAGTTGAATCCCTTCATGGCTCTTAACCAACTGAGCTACCATGGGAATCCCTTGTGGTGATGAATCCTTTAATCATTTCACTCTTCTATGTTTCTAAGCCTTAGGGAAGCTTGTAGCGACAGCCATTTAGTTGCTACAACTTCTGATATTCCATAAGGCCGTAGCAGGATAAGGAAAGAAAAAATGCCCTTTTATGATTAAGAGCTGATTTTTTTTTCTACAGATATTCATATTTGATTTTCATTTAGTAGTACTATTGTGCCAAGTTTCGTTGATAAATTCCCAGTGGTTCAAGAGGGAAAAAATAAAATCCGAATTCATGAAATATGACTTTTCTGTAAAACTATTAAACTTTATCATACTATATTTTTTTCATTTTGGTTAGTTAAATAGTAAATTTTTATCCTGTAAGAAAATTGAGTATCTATCTTTAACATTTATACTGTAAAAAAAAACGTAAGTGAAAATTTCAAAAATTTTTTTTTACTTTTCTGAAGGAGTGACCACTCTAAATGTCATGTCTAAAAAAGCCTTATTTAACTTTCTATCAGTCATTTTAGTTTGATATTCAAAAACGAAAAGCAACAGTGTCAAATTTAAAAAAAATATTTTGGTTGTGTTTTGTTACTTTTTTTTTCTTACACCATTCTAACACCGCCAAATAACTTATTCACAAATCCAAGTAAAAAGAAAAAAGAAACTTTGACATTTACGTTAATATTAGCTTGAAAATATACTTATGTCAGTTGTCGTCATTTCAACTTATGAAATAATAAAAATAATAAAATAAAATACCTTTATTTAGCCTCACAAAGGGATACATAATTTTTTACATTTGAAACAAAAAGATCCTTATTCTAATCACCATCGCTATCTGAAGTAACGGTAACACTAACTCCGTGTTTCAAGAAAAAAAAATCGTACGTCTCTCTTATAATACCAATAACTTGTCCATTGCGATTTGGTACAAATATTTCGGATTTTCCGAAAATATTTTGTTAATGGTATCCTTTTTAACCCCCAACGCAAAAAGAGGGGTGTTATAAGTTTAACGTATCTGTCTGTGTATCTATCTGTGGTATCGTAGCTCCCAAACGGATGAACCTATTTTCGTTTATTTTTTTTTGTGTCGTAGATAATTTTATCCCGTGTGTTCTTAGCCATGTTTCATGAAAATCTGTTCAGCCGTTTTTGAGATATTGAGGTTTGAAATGAAAATGTCGGGGTTTTTCAACTTTTCTAAGTAGTAGTTATTAGATAACATTTTTATTTGGTGTCACAGATTTGAATTCATATTATACGAAAAAAACATGTACGCTTTACTGTCAAAACCTTTTTTTAATTCCGTCTTAAAGATAATTTATTCTTAAGTGCTGTAGCAGAGTGAGATATTATTTGAAGAAAGTCTAATAAAATGCAAACTCAATTGGGTATTCTTTTAATTATGACAAAGTTACAGTCCGTTTAAGCCTAGAGATTAGTATATCTGATAAAACATTTAGTAAGGTTTACTAAATATTTTAGAGCCTTAGCCTAATTATGGGTCCCCAAAAACTAATTTTACATGCAACACATATGTCACTTTATTGACTATAATATTAAAATTATCTTACTTATTAAATTCAAATACTTAAGAAATTTAAGGAATTGTTAATTTTGTTTAGTTTTAGTTACTTATTGTTTTTGTGGGAATAAATGGCTTTATTATTATTAAGGTTTACCTATATTTAGAAATGGTGATGATGATTAGAAGAAGACAGTTTTTGGTTTACAAGTTGGAATGGCGACAACTGACATAAATATATTTTCAGGCTAATATTAATGTAAATGTGAAAAATTTATTTAGTTTTTTACTTTTTACAAAGAGGATTTATGCTTAAGTTCTTTGGCGGTGTTAGAATGGTGTAAGAAAAAAAAAGTAACAAAACACTACCAAAATATTTTTTTTTAATTTGACACTGTTGCTTTTCGTTTTTAAATATCTAACTAATATGACTGATAGAACGTTAAATAAGGCTTTTTTAGACATGACATTAAGAGTGGTCACTCCTTCAGAAATGTAAAAAAAAATTTTTTGAAATTTTCATTGACGTTTTTTTACACAAATGTTAAAGATAGATACTCAGTTTTCTTACAGGACATATATACTATTTAACTAACCAAAATGAAAAAGAGATAGTATGATAAAGTTTAATTGTTTTAGAGAAAAGTCATATTTCATGAATTCGGATTTTATTTTTTCCCGGCTGAACCATTGGGAATTTTTCAACAAAACTTAGCACAATAGTACTACTAAATGTAAGTAACTGTAGAAAAAAAAATCAGCTCTTAATCACAAAAGGGCATTTTTTCTTCCCTTATCCTGCTACGGCCTTTATCTCAAAGAGTTTACGCATGTATTGACAATTACATTTGTATGCCGTCAGGCCCCACATAGTGGCACGACAACTATTGTTAGCACCTTGTACAGACAAGAGCAAAATTAAGCACTTTTTCACCCTATTAAAAATAGAATAAGATGTAAAAGTGTCATTTATTATTATTATTATTACCTATGTTCTCTTTGAATAATTATTTGAATCTGAAACGGCACCAACGTCTCAAATATCATTGAAAATCGTTAGTACGGAACAATGTGCTAACTGTAAGTCCGTATGCTCCGTTCCTCATCTCCACATTTTAGCGTTATCCAATCCGTGTCTGTTTTTGCGGAAGCAAGTGCCTTTTCAACCCAAAAAAAACCTGGACCTACTTGGGATTAGGCTTGTGAGTGGATTCTTGACTACCGACGTCAGTTTCAAGGCTTTTATTAATTCAACTTCGACTGAGTAAATGACACAGGCAACATCTGAGATCAACGGCTTACGTATATTGTGCCTTCCACAGCATGGAACTTTCAGTTAGCCAATTAAAGCGGCCGACGTTGCTTTGCCCGCACAGTCGGTGACGGTCGTGGAGGCATAATACATCTCTAGCAAATTTGATTAAGCATTGTATATTATTGTAAAACTATCCCATCTTGCAGTCAGACATGCGTATGAAAAACCCCGTTCTTAACTTCAAACCAGAGGATGATGCACACATATCACCAAACAATGAGAAACTACAACCGTCACCGAGGAAGTACGAATTCCGGTACATCAATTTGCTGACGTTCAGTTACTGGCACATTGCTGCAATTTGGGGCCTCTACTATTGCTTCACTTCTGCGAAGTGGGCAACAATTATTTTTGGTAAGTATTTATGCCTGAATTACTTTGTTTTGTAATATTTCCATAACGTAGACCTACATAACACTGCTACGCTATTTTTAGAAATGTAAGAGGTAAGGAATTTATTTCAGACACAATTGTATAATTGTTATTGAATAAATAAACAAATACGATTATGTAAGCAAAAAAGTTGGTACTTTTTTGATTACATCTGATGTAGGTTCGAAAATCAGATCAACTTTTCGCATTTATTTTTTCGATATTGTGCTCTATTACATAAATAGTGTTTTATGCAATAGTTAATCAATAAAAGTTCTTTAAAAAGTCTGTAACAAAACGAGCGTAGTTGCTACCCACTATTTTGTTATTATTATTAAAGACTTGAAATTTTTAAGACATAATGAATGTAACGTAGCATACAATATTTCTTTTACGACAGCAAAATAATTTCGTTTAAAAAATATCGACATGGAGGCAGATAGCGGGCATTGACGTGAGCCTCTTATAAAATAAATAAAAAATCGGCCAAAAGCATATCGGGCCATGCTCAGTGTAGGGCTATTAAAAAAACAATAACAAGCAAAAGGGAATACTTTCGCAGCGTTTCATACGTCTTTCACTAAGAAGGGAAGACTTTTTACGATAGCTAAAAACGGCTTAATAGATCATATTCGCTATAGTTTTCGTTGAAAGTCTTTATTGACCTTTACGATTTTTTCATATTTTTTGGACCCAAGTTCATAAGTAAGAGGGGGATAGGGACCCATTTTTTTCTTTTGAGTGAATATTTCCAAAAATAATCACAGTATCAAAAAATGTCTGATGAAGACTTTTATTCATTCTGAAAGACCTATCCAACCACATCTTACACCACAGGGTTGAAGCAAAAAAAAAACATCCCCACTTTACGTGTGTGTATTGATTTATATATTCATACCAAATTGCAACTTTCTAGCACTAACAATCACAGAGCAAAGCCTCGGACAGACAGACGGACATGGCGAAACTTTAAGGGTTCCTAGTTGACTACGGAACCCTAAAAAACATTTATATAATAATGTATGGAAAACCATTTTGATTCTCCCACCGGTCATATAATGATTTGTTTATGGCATAGACTTGCATTTGTACAAAAAAAATTGTTTTAATACTGCTGTCAGTAATTTAATTCATCATCATCATCATTTCAGCCGAATGACGTCCACTGCTGGACATAGGCCTCCCCCAAAGACTTCCACAATGACCGGTCCTGCGAAAATAATAATTTAATTGGTAGATTATAATGCTGGAGTAGACATACAATATTTTTTTCTCAAACATGCAATGAAATATTGATGTTATGTTCCTGATAATAGGCTGCGAAGTATGACGTTTCAGGAGCGGTTAGGACAAGAGGTCGTTAATGGAATTTCATACAAATCTTGCAGGCCTAGGCCGGCAAAGTCCTCTTTTTTAATTTCCATTCCACATAAATTTGTGGAACAGGCATCATGACATTCTGCCACTATGCGTATTAAAAATAAAACTTTGATTATTTTGTTGTCTATTTCATTGCATGTTTGAGAAAAGCACTATACATACCTCGGAGGGAAATATGGGGTTGCCCGCCTCAGACCTATTCCCCTTTCGTTCCGGCCTCTGTAGTAATGTACTATTAAAGTTTCTCATCCACGAGACTGTGCCCGGCAGTCGCATATACTTATACATATGCTCACATATGCTCTAGTCGCCTAATTTTATTAAAAAAAAAACTTCAATTTATTTTATTAATTATTACTTATAGTTTTATTGATCCATAATTTATGAAAAGTTTAAAGTTACACTAGGTCTAGATGATTATATATATTTCGCTGTATCTTTTGCCGCTCCTTTTTCTATTTTTGTCTGTCTTGGAGTTTGCTCATCCAGTTTTTCCCAGTCGTTTTCACAACATCATCGACCCATCTTTTTGCCGTCCTACTTGTCTTTAGCCTTTGGGGCTACTTTGTAGTGTGTAATGTCCATCTGTTATTTACGTGGCCTGCCCATTTCCATCAGTGTCATGGCGTGTTGTAGGGTATCAGTTAATTTCGTTTTGTTTAGTATTTCAGTATTTCGTGTTTTATCAATTCTGTGTAGTTTTAGGATACTTCGTTCCATGGCATGCCAGGATTATTCTTAGGCCTCTTTCTCACTGGGTTGCCATAGTGACGTCGCCGGTAACGGTAGCCAAATAATTCATACTGATATGAGTGATATGTATGGGAGTTCACTCACCCGGTGACGTTTTGGCTGACGTTAAAGTATAAGGGTAACGTCGCCGGCAACGTCGCTATGGCGTCACAGTGAGGCAAAGGAGAGAGCTTTGTTTGTAAACGTCCAATTCAAGAACTATCTAATATAATGCATACGAATCACTGCTTCTAGAAGAAAGCTACCTATTTATAGAAAAATATTATTATAAATACCTTTACCTTTACCCTCACTAGCTCGGAAAGGCGTCTTTTATCCTTTAAAACAAGCGGGTAAAAACGCATTTTATCCACTAGTGGGGAATGTAATTTGACCTTGGAGCGAGCGTGATTAAGTAGCTTTAGACAGATAACAAAACGTAAAACGCTCATAATTAACCTGATGATGATTATAATAATGTGTACAAATAAAGACCTAATTTTTACATGTTGCACTTTTATCGCTATAGTGAGGTGAAAAGTTTTGTATTACACACGGGTGCAAAGTTATATTTTACTTCTCGTGTGTTGAAACACTCGCTACGCTCAGGATTCTATAATAGAACCACTCGCTTCGTGGTTCAACTATAGAATCCTTTCGCTTACTCATGTGTCAATCCCACACTCGTGGGTAAAATACAACTTTGCACCCTTGTATAACAAATAACTATTATTACACATTAACATTACTGTTTTACTTGCGTAGTTTAACGAGGGCATACATTATGATATTAGATTGATTTTTGGGGCACTTCGTACCTTTTCACCGTGAAAATCAATATGAAAGCTGCTAGATATCGCATATTATTGTCACTGTGACAAGGTATGAAGTGACTGAGGACTGTACACTTACTATAACTACACGCTAACTCATTTACCATAAGATATAAATATAGAATAAAGTGTTATAGTATGAAGGTGACTTTGACAACGTACGTCATAATATTATATAGTCAGAGGTCGTAAAATGGGTGATGTAAAATTAACGTCACACTGTATATAGGATTTCAATTGGTATTATGGTAAATATAAATCTTTAACCGTCAATAATAATAACAAATAATAATAAATATTGGGGAACAGTCTTACAGAAATCGACCTAGTCCCAAACTAAGCAAAGCTTGTACTATGGGTACTAGACGACGATATACATACTTATATAGATAAATACATACTAAGGGCGAGAGAGTTGAAAAATAGGGAATTATAAAATCTATTGCCGTCGCGCTATGCCTCAAGTCTCCCCCCGTAGAGTGCGATAGGGATAACTGCAGCTCGGGCCGAAATTACCTATGAAAAAGTAGACAAAATCAACGTTTCGTAGTCCCCTGTTTCCTTCTCCAAAACTGGATCCGTTTAATTCATTTTTCCATTAAAAATTAGAGGTAGGTTTTTGCTGTGTTCCTATGTTTTTTTTATATAATCTCTACAAATTTGTTTGCTGGCTGTCTGAATACCGCGGAAAATATGGTCAATTTTATTGGTTTTTGAACGTTTCTATCTCTTTTAATAATTAATTTATGAAAAAAAGGAAAACATAGGGAAATGGCAATAGTGGCCATAGATTTTATGAAAAAAATGCTCTAGTGGCATTATCCAGGGGGGAAACGGGGGACTACGTTTGTATGGAAAAAAGCCCCAGGTGTTTCCTCTTAAATACATATAAAAAATCCAAGATCCAGGAACAAATATCCATGCTAAATGCACAAATAATGCCCTGGCCGGAATTCGAACCCAACCCTCTAGCTTCGGAGGCAGTGTCACTACCAAGTAGGCTAAATGATATTTTGACGGCCAAAATAGAACAGAGTTGCATTTGTTTCGTTTCGTTCCATTTGACGTAACTAACTCGACTCTATTTTTTTTATAGTAGATTCAAATTCCATTACAATTTCTTCCTATGTCATGAACGGCTAGAGAATAAAGGCTGATGGTGATGTCAATGTATAGTCGAAGGCATATATATGTTTACATTTTTAGACTATTTCAATAGAGTAAGGTGAATAAATGTATAAACATTAGTGCATTTGTACTATCCCATCCACTATGCTCTATGCCTATAACCATATTCCATAGCATTTAAGTACTCAAAATTGATTTGTTAGCTTGAATTGTATTACTTTAATGAATATGGTATAGTATAATAATAATATTGGGGGACAATCTTACACAAATCGACCTAGTCCCAAACTAAGCAAAGCTTGTACTATGGGTACTAGACGACGATATACATACTTATATAGATAAATACATACTTAAATACATAGAAAACATCCAAGACCCAAGAACAAATATCCGTGAAAAATGCACAAATAAATGCCCTGGCCGGGACTCGAACCCGGGACCTCTAGCTTCGGAGGCAGAGTCACTACCAACTAGGCTAAACTGGTCGTCAAGTATGCCGTTGGATCATTTCCTAGGACCCGGGTATGTCCTAAAACTGCGGCCAAGACCACCGGGGGATGGGCAGCAGCATCCCTGAAGTGCGGTGGAGATACTGCGATCGCCAACCCTCATGCCAAGCGTGGCGATTATGGCATTTACCCCCCATGGAATTGGGGGAGGCCTATGTCCAGCAGTGGACGTCTTTCGGCTGATATGGATGCCGTTGGATCATTTCCTTACTTCATTTGATGAAACACATAATAGCCTATAATGTGTATAGTCGAGGAATGAAAAGGTTTGTCACTTTTCGACTCTATTTCAATGCTGTTAAGGTCGAAAAGTGACGAACATTTTCATTTCTCCACTATACAATACATAGTTCTAAGTGTTTGTAGCAAACAGAATTCATCTGAATTCTGTAGAGAATTCATCTAGATTCTGTCTACATCTGTAGTGAATAATGCTTCAACTAGACCCGAATAAGTGTCAATCAATTGCCACAAAATAAATACGAATATTGAATTCGAGATAAGTCATGCCAGATGGCATAATACTACCAGGGTTGGCAGAGAGTCAGTAGTCATAAGACGGAGGTGGGAAGTGATTTTTTTTTTAAATCGTATGGCATTTTTTTACGAACCGTGAGATCTTCGACAAGACAAGTACGGTTGCCAGTTTTTGTTGCACTTTTAGCATCACCCAGGGGTCACGTGTATGGTAACGGTGGGTACTCCCTACGGACGTGGTGCAACTTCGACCCCCCTTTGTCAAGTGAGTGGGCAACTTGACTGTTAGAAGTTCTCAAGCCGCCCGAAGGCCTCTAACTTGGCTTAACGACTGCTGTCGTAGACAGCAGCCGGGATCAACGGCTTAGCGTGTCTTCCAAAGCACGTGAGCGCTCAGTTAGTAACCACTCAAAGCGGTCACCCATCCAAGAACTGACCTGCGCCCACATTGCTTAACCTCGCATACCGCACGCGGTAGGCGGGTGCCGCTGGGCCACGAGCGCTCGGGAAGTGAATGAAGATACTAGTGACGAAAATTGAGAAAGGTATCTTAAGATCGTTTGGACATGTAGAGAGGATGGATAAAGGAGGATTGACAAAACGAGTGTATGAAGGGAGAGTGGATGGAAGAGTTGGAAGGGGAAGACCTCGGCGAACGTACTCCGACCAAATCGGAGACATTCTGCAGAAAGGCGCGAGTGCATGAATAATGTTATGAGAGTTCATGAAGCGAAAGTTGTAATTCAGGATCGTAGCAAATGGAAATCCGTGATCTCTGCCTTTGTCAATTATTTAATACGATGGTTGATAGCCATTTCGGGTCTAGTCGTATTCCGAGTTTAGCCGATGGGAAAGCATTAAGGTGCTCTTACACGGGCAATATTTTGAGCAATTATTGCCCGTCAACAGTACACGCGTCCTTCTCTGGCCTGTAAGTAAAAGTGAGACAACCGTACTGTTGACGGGCAATAATTGCTCAAAATATTGCCCGTGTAAGAGCACCTTTAGTCATTACATCTGTATGTCCCTAGGGGGTGATTACGTAACGTTATTGAGCGCATGTATGGTATTTTGCAAACTAAAAATGACAGATCCAACTAGCGTTACATTGTCAACTCCTCGTAACTGGATTTCGTATGTCTAAAATATTGTAGGTGTACGATACTAATAATTGCAATAACAATCGTGTATTTATCTCTTAGCCGTTCATTGCCAATTCGTTATAGTACTAGAACAGGGTTCAGTTCAAAACGGGGTACTTATACCATGTATGTTAATATTGTTGAGTTTCCGATATTTCAGCGCTGTTGTAAGCACCATTTTCGAGGATTAACTGACGTGCTGCGAATTTTATTTGTGGTCTACCCACACTCCATAGCGATCATTAACATAAATGGTAAATACCCTGCTTCGAAAAGTAATTTTAGTGTTAGTGAACCTTGAAATCGTATATTAATTCATTATAGTTTCTACAATATTTATTCAATCTGTTTGTTCCAGCGATCATTTTATACGTCTGCGCTGAAATAGGCGTCACAGCGGGAGCTCACAGGCTCTGGTCCCACAAAGCATACAAAGCGAAGATGCCTCTACAGATTCTCTTAATGGTATTTAATACAATAGCATACCAAAACTCCGTGATCCACTGGGCGAGAGACCATAGACTGCACCATAAACACAGTGATACAGACGCAGACCCCCACAACGCAAACAGAGGGTTCTTTTATTCACATGTTGGCTGGATATTAGTGAAAAAACATCCTGATGTGAAAGAAAAAGGGAAATACATCGATGTGTCTGACTTGGAAAATAATCCTGTCTTGCAATTTCAGAAAAAGTAAGTGCCTCTTTTTAAGTGGTAATTTAGTATGTTGTATGTTAGTGTATTTATTTATTTTATCTTTATTGCACAAAAGCAAATCGTATCGTACAAAAATCGGACTTAATGCCATAATAAGCAATCTTAACCTTTGGGCACCAAAATCAGACAAATTGCAAACCAGAAAAAAAAACAAAATAATCCACTACTGATATGATTATATTAGCAAGTATCTTAGCGCAGATTTAATAATAATCCATACAACCGTTTTCTACCTACTCGTACCAGATCCCAAAGCTGGTAAGTCTTGAGAATGTTTTAGGCTTTCTTTTACAACAAGTAAGTGCGTGTAATTATGTAGTATATACTTAAAATAAGCTCAACAAACCCTTTTATTTGTTACCCCTCAAGATGGGCATAAGAAATGTTTTTTGAATACCATCCAAAAAATTGATGACGTCAACCACATCAAAAATGGAGATAAGTACCTTCCCTTCTTAAATCTTTACTTGGGTTGTAAGGAAAATTCCAACAAAAGAACATCGCTCAGTCACCGAACGCTGTATTCCGGCTTATCATGTTGTGTGGAGTTACAACTGATATCTTGCGCTGCTAATATACACGGCGATTCATAATTTTTATAAGTGGTGATCATTCCGGCTAGCATGATGATCCCGACCAATTACATGCTCCGACATATAATACGTCATAATTATACGTGCGGCGGAGATTTTATCTCATTTAGCTAACATACCAATGTTGCAACGTTTCGCGTTTTCTTTATACAGAAAGTTTACGTAAATGTTACCAATTTGTAAAAGTTAACTGGCAAAAATTCCTTATAATTCGTTCAATTTGTAGTTTTACCGGAGGAAATTGTCATATTAGTGCTCAAAAGCAAAGACATCTCAAGGCTCATTGGCGGCAGTACGGTTGTGGGAAATAAGCTGCAGAGCCTAGCACATAGCTCGCTCATCGTCGGCCTCATCTTTGCCCCCTGGCTAGATGATGGTCAAAAGCAATCCCATTTTTAATAAATAAAAAAAAGGCATGATGACCCAATATTCGTTTCCGATCATTTATGCGGAGATTCCGAACCACCTGTCAATATTCTTCTTAGTGTTAAATTTTAAGTGGGGTCCCGAGTAACCTGTAGAGTATTAATATTTTTATTCATGGAACAAACAATAAACAAATAAAATAAACACAAACAGAGAAACTAATAACTATCTAAATATATAATAAATAATATATAATTTTTAAGAAAAAAAACCGACTTCAATGGGGGAGGCCGGTGAAAGATTATTATACTTAGATGCCTTAGATGGTGCACTCTTAGATTCCATACAATGAAATAAAAATGGCTATAAGTATGTTTATAATGGTAGAAGACTAAGTACCCTCAATTCCTCATGGAATCGTCCATCAGAACTCAAGCTTGACAAAAATGTGTCTTGAAACACAACGAAGACAACAAATCGCCAAACATGAACTATGCGTCGTTAAAGAGTTCCATTCTGATCATAATCAGCAGTTCCACTGCATCAAATGTCACTTTTTTGAATGAAAATGCTTGATTAGTTCATGAAAATAGTAAAATCACTATATGTGTGCCTTTCACATTTGAGGAGTGAGGACAAATCGCCAAACGTGAACTTTTCGTCGTTGAAGAGGTCTGTTCTGATCATCATTAGCAGTTCCACTTCATCAAATCTCACATTTTAATACGAAAATGCTTGAATTTTTGATAAAATCACTATGTGTTTGCCTTTAAGATTTGAGGAGTTCCCTCGATTACTCATGAATTCCATCATCAGAACTGAACCAACTTGCATATATATATACTTACAATAAAAAAAAGAATTTTCAAAATCGGTCCAGAGATGGCGGAGTTCTGGAGTAACAAAAAAAAAAACATACAACCGAATTGAAAACCTCCACTTTTGAAATCTTGAACTCGTTAAAAAAGTTCGCAGGAAAGTTTCCTGTACATGTATTTATTTTATGTCCATGACGATGATAATTCATGACGTTAATATTTTAACATAACGTATTTTACGCATGACGCTTTGTAACTGTGTATCATATTAGACAATTCGCGTAAAAATTTTACCCGAATTGGACGATAAAACGTGACCGTAAGAGTTGTTACAATCAAAAACATAATGTGAAAACGGTAGCCAAGTTCAATATTAAAAATATGCCATTCTTGGTTGTCGTCTTCACCGATAAAAGAATTGAGATCTAAATTAGTTTTACTGTAAACAATGAAGTGCCGGACTTGGCACTATTTCAGAGAATCTACGGAACTTGGCAGTCTTGGCACCCATTTAGATCTCAATTCTTTTGTCGCTGAAGACGACAACCAAGAATGACATATTTTTAATATTAAACTTTGCTCCCGTTTTCACATGTATATTTTTGATGGGATATCATTACTTTTTGTCAATCTTCGCCAAATGGTGCTTTTTAAGAGCAAATGCACGAGTTACCATACAAAATACCCAAATCGATATAGGTGCACCTCAAATATTTGAAGAGTTCCCTCGATTTCTCCAGGACCCTATGATCAGATTCTTACCTGATAACTATGGGACCACCCCTGAAGTATACCTTTCCAAACAAAAAAAGAATCTTCCAAATCGGTTAAATTAATTACGGAGTTGTGAGGTAAGTAGCGTAAATAATAATAATAATAAAACTAATAAAAAAATCACTGTTTTCAGATTTTTCTGGTGTACACACACAATTACCAAGCTACATGCTAAATTTCAGCTTTCTAGGTCACCTGGAAGTGGGTTAGGTTTTTGATTACTAGTCAGTCAGTCAGTCAGGCAGTGGTAAAAATGGCGTGTTTTGGAATTTAATATCTCAATAAGTATTAAACCTATAATTATGAAATTTGGTGTTCTAGTCGCTCTAAAAAATTTTAATACATGTAACAAATTTCATTTTTTTATGTTATATAGATTTTGAGTTATTAGGGGTCAAAAGTGGCTCCTTTCAGTTCGTGTAAAATAACACATGGCTGCTGTCCTCCAGTTCCTGGGGTGAACTTGGCTGGACACGCTGCCGCGTGTCTAGATTTTGCTATTATTCTAGAAGGGCTGGAAGCAGAACAACAGAAAAAGTAATCGATTTCAATCACGTTGAAATCGTAGTTATCTATAACAAACATTTTTTTAAGCAATTTGGTAATGGAAATTCAGCATTTCATTAAAAATCTTTGTCACATTCAACTTTTCTAAATTGGTTATATCACACGGCTTAAGTTCTTTTGTAAGACAGGGGCGAAGCAACGCCGGCAGCTGTCTTAAATAAAAAAACCGGCCAAGTGCGTGTCGGACTGGCGCACCGAGGGTTCCGTAATTTTTTAATTATTATCGATAAAAAATGATGAAAATGTACGGTTTTCGCAATTTTTCCTTTATCTGTGCTATAAGACGTTGCTTCGTACCAAATTTCAAGATTCTGAGTTCACAGGAAGTACCCTGTAGGTTTTGATTCCCTTGCGAATATTGAAAATTTGCGGCATAAACGGCTGTATCTTTTGTTTGCGTTGGCTTAGAAGTTTGATTTTTTCACAGCTCTAAGGAACAGTAGACCTGAGTATTTGATATAAATTATAGCTTGATACCTCCACGTGTTACTGAGAAAAAGGGTCTTGACAGACAGACAGACAGACGGACAACAAAGTGATCTTATAAATGTTCTGTTTTTTCCTTTCGAGGTACGGAACCCTAAAAACTAATAAAAACGTAGTACATTTAATTATTATTTTTATTTAAATTAAGATTTATGCATTAGCTTCAATACATTTTGTATTATCAGACGAAAATATTTCTCAGGCCACGATTTACATTTAAACCGCCAGCGATTGAGGTGAAATTTGGCATGGAGATAGTTTGAGGCCCTGGGAAGGACATAATTATAGTTTTATCCCGGTAATGATCCTGGAGGAGGTGAAAAGTAGGCTGGAAGTTTGTACGGGAGAGCGACAACTAAGCACACGCTCCAAATAATTAAATAACAATTATCCTCTATATGGCGATTAAACAAGTTTCACGCGGGCAAAGTCGCGGGAAAAAACTATTCATTTATAAAACGTATAAACCACACAAAATATTAATGGCTCATTTTTATTTCAAATATTTATTCGCATTTTCTTAACGCCATTCGTCACGTCAAATCAAAATAATGGTCAGCTACTTTTGTACGAATTCTACGCGGCACACGTGACCGAAACATCCCGAAACCTGCTTATGTTTACAGTAAAAACGTGTGTCTGTGTGGGTGCGTCAAATCGGACGCTTGTATGGATTTGTTTTACTGCTACTGCTATAGGTTATATTATGTTATATATATCTACTGTGGCTTAGTAGATATTGGTGTTCACATTATCATTAAATTTAATTAACTAATCAGCAATGCAATCACATGAAAGCTTGCCCATTAGAATCTGTTTCGGTTCGCTATTCATATTTTTCGATTCCTGATCACCACTTAAAAATCACCGTGTATTATCTACGACTACGACATCCATCAAAACCGTAGCCGTATTGCGTTTGTTATGAATAACCGATTGCAACAGCCAAGATATTCTGCCCTGGAAAAAAACGACAGCTGCATACAAACTACTTTTTCTAAAACCTTAGTGGGTAAAATACTGGTGCATCCTAACTATGGTCCTTCAACGGTTGGTGGTGAATTTTTAGAAATTGATTTTACAAGTGCTTTTTTACAGAGGTCGGGGAACACACGTGTTTTCAGTCAATCACATTTAAAGCAAGTCATGTGCACGCCACGTAAGCGGTGTGTCATCTACTATGACATTTCATACGATACAACGCGCACGCCACGCACACGCGCACGAGCACGTGCTGAGCACGCATTCGATGTGTCTCGGCTTTTAACGTGCGAAGAAGCATGTCGAGAGATGCCCGAATACACCTTGGACGTTTTTTTTATTGACTAGATTACCTTGGCCGCAGTGAAGTCCGATACAGGCTCCAAATTAAACACCTATAAAATTCATAGTATGCTAATAGTTGTGACAAGGTTACGTCAGAAATAAGAAAATTAAAAAAAAGTTATTATCCAACCCGTATCGTGTGATATATCAAATAAAACGGTTTTTTGTGAGCATTTCGAATATACATTTTTTTTACAATTTTAGTTAGTAGTAATAGTAAACGTAGTTTTGAATGAAAATTGCCCATCGCTCCTCTCTTATTCCCAAAGTACGGGGCCTAACATATACGTCGGAAAAATACAAAAAAAAAGTTGTTTTGCTATAAATTACAAGAAAACCTATTAGAATTCTTTAGGTCTAATAGTTATTGAGTTCTCGCTGAAAAACTGCCAAACAAAAGGACGTAAATGCCGTGACTTTCCTATGAAGATACGGCCTTGTTATAACAATTTTACTTACCTTTTGTACTAAACTGTATTGAAATAATGTAAAAACGCTGACTTCATTCTCCGTTTTGACGGGTAAACTTATTTTGTGCATAATCGATTTTTTTTACAAAAAAAACAGAGCTATTTATTATTCGTCAAATTGTCGTGCACATACTTAATGCAAATTTAAGACTTGTATGGTTTTTTCATGGATGCCATTGTCAGAACTGAACAACTTGAAATGGGACCATGGAGGGAAGCACCAGCTTTCAAATAAAAAAAACCATCAAAATCGGTTCACTCAATCGAACCTTAAGTGATAACAAACAAAAACAAATACAGTCAAATTGAGAATCTCTTCAAAATAGGTGCAGTATTTTTATCAATCTACTGTGATATGGTGCTAGTGAATTATTACCGCCTTTAAAATTTTATGTGAAACAGCAAAATCATAACAAAAGGTATTAACCGATTAAAAATTTCGATATGAATCAACCAATATTTCGCAAAACGTAATGAAAGTAATATTCAAATACCATTTTGATATTGACGTCATGAAAATCGGGTTTATAAAGTTATCATTGCAAATATAAATTTAAAAACATGTCAAGTTCGTAACCGGTTTCGGTAATAAAAGAAGTGAAATATCTGGAAATCAAGTCCGAATTTAAGAAGGCAGAAGCAAAGTTTTGTACCTACAATACAATTTCTATTGATTACTTAGATGACGTTGTTATTTGTGTGAAACACATAGCACTTATAGTAAATATAAGTTTGTGAACTTTTAAGTCCTCATAATTTAACGGGTGAGGAACTACGGTGTGCTCTTAGCGATGGTTCGACGCCGTCAATGTCCATTGTGCTTTTGTCATTTTTCTCAGACTGATATCTTTGGCTAGTCTCCTTCCCCCTGCTTGCACCAGAAATTGATAGGAACCCAAAATATTACGTAAAAAGGTCGCTTATAAATACGTAAAATAATTAATTATCAAGGCAATCATGAAGAGGCCATTTAGATAACACGTTTTGGCAGCATATTAACCTGTTATATTTTACAATTATACATAGAAGTCGTTTACCTATTTCAGGTAGTCTCAAATTGAGTTTAATATGCTTGACCGAAAAATACTTTCTAGACAATTTTGAAAGCATCATAAAGTTTTTGAGATACAAATGTTAATCACAATATTATATCATATGAAATTATTTAGAATCACCCTTGAATCGTCCCATCATACCCTCAGAACATTGTAATTAAAAATAATACGCATGTCAATAGTCAGAGTAGGTTTTGTCTGTCATCATCATCATGATGTCAGCCGAAAGACGTCTACTGCTGGACATAGGCCTCCCCTAAAGACTTCCAGACTTTTGTCTGTATTTATAATTAACTATACCTATACAGTCCTAATCTGTGCATCTGTGTATTTGTGTGTCTGTCTGCGGTATCATAGTTCTTTAATGGGTGACTAGGTGTATAGTATATATTATATTAATGCTGTTTTCTTTTATTTGAAAGGAGACTTTCCAGAGATGGTTGTTAGACATGTGTTATCAAAATCGGCTCATCTATTTTTGTGATATTGAACTTTTTAAATGAAAATGCCGGGGTAGTTCAACTTTTCTATGACCTCATTTATATTGCATTGATTCGTATTTAAAGGCCTGATTATATAACTATGCCTACCTAGAAATTATCTAGCACGAATGACTACTGACATCCTTTTGATGCTTAGATAACGATATTGATTTGTTATACAGGATAGGACCTCTACCAGGAGCAAAAAATTACGGTGGACTATTTAGCAGGCTAGCAATTTATTCCAAGGGGTCTCAGTTGAAAAAAAAAAGATAAAATTTATTTATTTTTTCTTCAAAGATAGGTATCTTACGTGTATTTTTATAAATCCACTGGAGTGATATTAACGTCACTTGATACTTAAGTCTCGATTAAATTGAAAAATAATAATTTAAAAATTCCTAAAATATCCTTGAAAAAAAAACAAACAATTATGATTTATAATAATTTGATACTACCTCTTGATACTGCCGACTGATGCGCTATAATCTCATGGTGTCAAGATCCATTACTCACGACGTTACAGTCATGACTAATGTCAATGTGTAAATCAAAATCTCTCTGAATTGAATTTTTGACACGAGGACTTGCTTACCTACTGCAGATGCTCTAAGGAAATATTTGCTCCTGTTACAGGGCCTACCTTGTATAATAAAGTAAGTGTCATATACTCATACATATTATTATTTCAATGCGACACATATGAAAATAAACAATCTGGAAAATAATAAACACAGAGACTGGGAAGAGAAATAATAAAGAGTCCACAATTTCTTTGAAAGTAAAGGATAATTTAATAACTAATGCAGTAAAAGTAGCTGATGAATTTAATAATTTCTTTTCTAAAATTCCTATAGTCACTACTCAAAGTTTAGCATCGTCTACCACAAAAACTGAATCCTTTCTGAATAACAACGTAAAATTAGAATCACTAACTAATTTAAAATTTCATCATGTTTCTCCTCTAGATGTACTGAAGTCCTTTGAAATGTTAAAAATAAAGAGCACTGAGGACTTATGGGGCGTGTCAGTCAAGGTACTGGAATCTATTCTGGAGGTCGTTGCACCAACTCTAGCTCTCCTTTTTTAATAACTGTATAGACTATGGCATTTTTCCAGACTTAATGAAATGTAGTGAAGTAGTTCCAATTTTCAAATCAGGTCATAGAGATAATCCTTCTGATTATCGCCCAGTTTCTATCCTACCTGCGTTTAGCAAAATATTCGAAAAAATAATGCTTACGCAATTGGTTTCTCACTTTAATTCTCACAATATTTTGCACGCACAGCAGTTCGGCTTCACGAAGGGTAGGTCAACTACTGTTGCAGGTGCAAGTTTATTAAAATTTATTTTGCAGTCTTGGGAAGAATCGCGTGACGCCATCGGAGTGTTCTGTGACCTTTCCAAGGCTTTTGATGTGTAGATCATGGTAATTTAATTTGTAAACTTAAGTTTTATGGCATCAGAGGGCATGCATTAGATCTCATGAAGTCATATTTAACACAGAGAAATCAAAAGGTAGCGATAAATAAAGCCATTTCGTCAGAGACAGTGGTAGAGATGGGAGTACCTCAGGGGTCTATTCTAGGTCCGTTTCTGTTCCTTGTTTATGTAAATGATCTGCCATATATGGTAAGCCGACGATCAGGCATTGTAATGTTCGCAGACGACACCTCATCACTGTTCAAGGTAAATAGGAGAGATACTGAACTCATTGAACCAAATAATACCCTCTCCATGATATCTGACTGGTTTGCTGCCAATAACTTAGTACTGAGCCCGAAAAAAACGAAATGTATGAAATTCTCTCTAGCGAACTCATCAAACAGAAACTTAGATACAAATATGAAACTTAATGGTCAAACATTAGAATTTGTTACTTCTACTGTATTCTTAGGTATTACATTGGACTCAAAATTGCAGTGGGGTTCCCATATAACAGCGATAGGAAGTAGGTTGAGCTCTGCTGCATTTGCAGTCAGGAGAATAAGGCAGCTTACCAATGTGGCAACGGCACGGTTAGTTTACTTTGCTTATTTTAATAGTATAATTACTTATGGTCTTATCTTGTGGGGATCAGCTGCAGATATTGAAACTGTTTTTATTTTGCAAAAAAGGGCTATCCGAGCAATTTATAACTTGGGGTCGCGTGATTCATTAAGAGAATTTTTCAAAGAAATAGGTATTCTAACCCTACCGTCCCTATACATATTTGAAATAATAATGTATGTTAGGAAGAATTTGGGCAATTTTCCAACGAACGCTGATAAACCAATAGCTACGAGAAATACTGGGAAACTCAAAATAACCTTCTATAGACTAGTAAAAGCGAAAAAGTCGTTCTTGGGAAATTGTATCAAATTCTACAATAAAATTCCTAAACACATTACTGAACTTAGCAATTCTAAATTCAAATCTGAAGTAAAACAAACACTTATTTCAAGAGCATATTATAAGATAAACGATTACATCATGGATAGGGATGTTTTGGCAGTGATAGCGTCCTGCACGGGTAATCTATCGCGAAAATATATTTTCTACTGTAGCATTGTTATTTAAGTTATTTTGTAGTAATGTAATTTTATATTTAACTATAATAATGTATATTGTTTTGAAAAAATGACACCTCGCCGAGTTTCTTACGCCGGTTCTTCTCGTGGCAGAGGTATATTTTTCCGAACCGGTGGTAGTTTATTGACGTTCATAGGTGCATGTAATATGCCTAATTTGAAGAATAAACTACTTTTACTTTTACTTTAATCAATACAAACTGAACTAATTATTCATAGAAACAACTTTCAGAATAGCGTTAAAGTGCATTACTAAATAGTTGTTGTTTAGTAATTTTCTTTACCTTCCTATAACTTACCACCATATGCAAAAGTGTTAAAAGTGCACTTACTTTTGCTCTTGACTGTACTCGACGACGAGATATACAAAACATATAGAAATACACCATAATTATAAGAGCTCAATGATAATCTAAGACTCGGAAACAAATATTCATTCTTGTTTGTCACATAAATATTTACCTTGACCAAGATTCGACCCAAGGGCCTTCAGCTTCGTAGGTAGAGTCACTTGGAGCAGTGTTGTGGCCACGCCGTCACCACTAGGCTAAACCGGGCGTCACATGATTATGTAACTGTCATAGTCGCAGCTCGTACCTTAGATTATTAATACCAACAGATGCAAGAGATGATTTTTCATATAGTTGTCTCCTTGAATCCTTGATGAGTTAGAACGAGACAGATAGTACGATCATTTACGGCTGTTAACGAATTGTCTCACTTTAAAAGCACACTTAAATGTTAAATCCCATAAACTAACATACCACACAACCCATCATGTGTTTTTAAAAAGCTTGTTTAATAATATTGTGGTTTTGATTCAGGTATCCGTTTGCGTGATATTAAACTAATTTTTGTTGGAGCCAATTACCCTCCCTCCCCAAAATTTATGATAATCATGACAGTAGTAAATATAATGAATTAAAAACGAAAACTATCATAGTTAAGTACAGTCAGCGTCATATAGTACAGTCACCAGCATTAATATGTGGTAAAACAAAGGCAGCGAAAATATCTGACACGTCCTAACGGCCCTAGAAATAGAGTCGTGTCAGATATTTATGCGCGCTTTGTTGTGGCAGATATTGGTGCTGGTGACTGTACGTAGCATCCAAATAGGTAGCACCATATATTTTGTATGGTGTACCGAACTATTTGGCCACTTTGAATGCTACGTACCATATGACGCTGACTGTACCTAGACATTACAATTACACTAACTTAGGAAATGTACTTGGAAAAGCAAATTTCCCTAAAATTTCCATTGATTACTTACATAACGTTGTTAGTTGTGTCAAATACTTATATATTAAATTGTGAACTTTTAAGTCGTCATAATCATAATGTAATGGGTTATTACGAAACATTACATTGCGCGTGGCCCGACACGCACTTATTTCAATTATACCTATCAATAAAAAACAAATAAATGCCTTAACTTATTTACCTAAGTTTATTACACGAATACACGATAATACACGATGCATAACTAAATTATGATATTTTATTTATTCAACAATAATGAGAAAATCCCTGTTTTATAACTATGGTTTGGTTGATAAATATGATATTTATATAGGGAAAATAACCATCTCGTGGTAATATGGCTTGTTTTAGACCCTAAATATACAATTTATGTCGGCCTGTTTAGCCTAGTTGGTAGTGTGTTTGCCTCCGAAGCTAGAGGTCCCGGGTTCGATTCCCGGTAAGTGCATTTGTTTCTGTGGTGAGCAGAGACATTTGTTCCTGAGACTTGGACATTCTCTATGTATTTAAGTATATATCTATTAAATATATCGTCATCCAGTACCCATAACACAAGCCTTATTGAGCTTACTGTGGGACTAGTTCGATTTGTGTAAAAAATGTCCCTTAATATTTATTTATTATTTATAAAAAAAAAAAACTTTTTCTCAACCGTATTATTTGTGTAACCTATGGCCTCGTATTTGCGTTGTTTGGTTCATGTATATTTTATATATCGTTCTTATTTATAAATATTGTGAAGTGAGGGATAATAGTTCGAGGGATATTACGGATTTTAGAGAGCTTTCACTTCGACTGCGAGAAAATAAATAAACAAAGTTCCTCCCAAAATTAATAATAAGTTCCACAGCGAATATAATATGTATGATTTGGCACCAATGGCGGCAATTTTTTTATATATATACGTGGCGGCATAGTATTGCTTTAACACGAACAAAAATATAGACACTGCTTTGAGTAGATACACCGCGAATAAACTTAAAAGAAAACGATATTTTACACTTAGCAATTTAGCATGCGAATTAAATCAGTCACCCTGACGGAATGGTCAAATAAAAATTTGAACACATTATTGGTGATTGGCAAATACATATATTTGAAGGGTACACGGAAAAAAACATGTCATCCTTTAAAATTTCTCCTTCGGCCGCAATCGCAACTGTTGTTCGCAACCAGTTTCAAAGCCAGTTTATACCTTATACCATTATCATTAATCATTGTGTTAGGTTGCTTTTTGTTTTGAAATTTAACTTGACTTTGACATGACATTGACATGTTGTTTTCGTTATTTAAGCCCATGGTGATGATGCCAAAATATAATGGGTTCATACATATGTATATAACTAAGTCGTGTTAGTTACACCGTTAATACACATATACTCAAGAACGGCGGAGGCGATTTTTATGAACTTTGATTTTTAGGATTCGTTCCAAATAGCAGAATAACTTTTAAAATCGGTGACTGATTTCTCATACATTTTGTATGGAATGGGTCCCGCGCGGAACGAAGTTCGCGGGAACCGCTAGTAATCCTAAAAATAATAAAAATGTTTGATCATATCGTATTGTATAAATCCTTTTAGTCTTTGTACCAATTGGTTTTTTATTCTCTTAGTTGCACCGCCCACAATTTTTCTGCTTTGCCGGTTGACTGGTAGAGAATGCTTTATGGTATGAAGTCCGCTTTTTGTACTATAAGTTTTTCTTTTGTGCAATAAAGATTAAGTAAATATATAAATCTTTAGTGTTAACTATTTTGAAATAATGATCCATTTTGTCAAAAAACTTATATTCCTGCTTATTTTTGCAAGTTTTCGCTTTTGCCTACTTGGAAAAACAAAATTTCCTACAAATTCCGTTGAAAATTACATAGAAACTTGTTGCTCGTATCAAACAGGTAGTAAGTAGGTATAGGTTCTGAACTATGTATGTATGACAAATTATAGAAAATAATTGCGTGCAATGAGACTGAAACGTTTAGTGGCGAAACAAAAAGCCCGTTTTTATTTTAAGTCCGCATAATGTGATGAACGCGGGTAACTACGGAATCATAATACTGCGCGTGGCTTAATTGAGACGCACTTGATCAGTATTATACAGTTGAGCACTAAGCTATTAAGCAAGTTTTTAGACTTCATATTAAACACGAAAACCAGCTTATTCCTAGCAACAATTCTCATAAAACGTGAAATGAAAATTGTTTCATGTTTAATTTGAAGTCCAAATACCTTACTATTTAAGTTATTTTTATAGTAATTTCGAATCAGTGTTGACAGTTGAAGAAAAAAGATCCTTTTATTTTCATTTTTCCATTGACTGCTATTATTTCGCACACAACTGTAAATATTCATCTCTTTCATTTCTGTTAAAATTAAATTAAATTTTGAACTAAGATTTGCCGCCTCTAAAATGTGCTGCCTTATCTTAGACTTCAGGCTCCCAAACGTTATAGTAAATCCGCCACTGACTTTCGCTATATTCTCCGCACTCCATCTCTAACAAACCTACCCTACCTAGGTATAGCAGCTAACATGCTCTTACGTCTACTAATTTCTACATTATTACGATTTACAGACATGAGATATTTATGGCGGGCGCAGCTTGCTTCATACTACCAACACTGATACCAGTGTACTTCTGGGGAGAGACGCTGACAATCGCATGGCACGTGAATATGCTGAGATATGTCCTAAACCTTAACGCCACTTTCCTCGTCAACAGCGCGGCGCATTTATACGGGTACAAGCCGTACGACAAATCTTTATTACCAGCACAGAACATGTTTTGTTCAGTCGTGACATTCGGCGAGGGTTTCCATAATTATCACCATGTTTTTCCATGGGACTATAAAACTGCTGAATTGGGAAACAATAAGCTGAACTGGACGACGTTGTTCATTGACTTTTTTTCTTGGATCGGCTGGGCATACGATCTTAAAACAGCTTCAGATGATGCGATCCTACAAAGAGCTAAGCGAACTGGGGACGGGACTGATTTGTGGGGATGGGAAGAGAACGAAAGTGATTTGAAGATGCAGTAGCAGTGGTACCTAGCGCTGACAAGGCGCATCCAGGTTGTCCTTTGTGGTGGACTGCAATGCTATAAGCTAAAGCAAGGGTGCATTTTATTTCCACGACCTGAACCTTCTTTATTAAGTCCTCTAATACTGGGCGCGGATGCGTACCAAACCTGAACCTATTGATTTACGCATAGGTACGAAGTGATAAAGGACGATTGCAGTCCGCCACGTCGAACCGTCTTTGCGCTTTTACCTATTTTGTTAATAATAATGGGAATGTCAAATAAAGGAGATAACTGTATATAAACTGGTTTTTTATTCATTTCTGCCCTACTAATTAGAGTGCCCGTTTCATGGCAGTTAATGCAAATATTGCAACACTAAAGATTTAATATACACTAAAGACTACATAAGTTGTACCTTGTATGTATGTTTTGCTTTATTGTACATAAAACACGACAAAATGAGAAACGAACAAAAAGTAGGCGTACAGAGGCGAGCTTATCCCTTCAAGGGAGATCTTCCTTGCCTGTCTTGTCTCTAAGCCTTGTCCTTTTTACGCAACTTAACCTCCGATGTCAGCCAAGGTGCAGGCAATGCCTCAAACGTACTGGCTTCATGGGAGCATGATCAAATATCGCTAACAATGAGTCATTAAAAGCCGTTAAAGCCTCTATGTTCAACATCGACCTGAACTTTCACCGCTAACTATGCACAATCTGTTTGAATAATGTCTCTAAAGCGCCTGCAAGTCAATATTTCGTAGGTCCCAACACAAAACAATTGTGTCTTTGCTTAGGGGGATGACTTTGGAAACATGCATAAATTAAATCGTGGCACCAGAATCCTGAAGCATTATAAAGGCCATGAGAAGCAACCAAACCCAACGAATAGGTTAAGTTGAGATCTAAGAGTGATGGAAGTCCGTTGTGGAAGAAATGAGAAGGGCCAAGGGGCAAGATATTTCTTCTTCATGGACGTAACCTCATGTCTGAGGGACGTAACTACTATGGGTGATGACGCTTTCAATCACTGCTCTCCATGCCGCGCGGTCTTGAGAGTAAGATATTTAGATTTAGGGAATTAGCAAGCGACTGCAGCTATTCCTAAAACCTTGTATTTCTAAAACGGGTAAGTGAGTACAAGAAATTTAATTTTCACTTCTAGCAATTATGTAAAACTTAACAAGAGAGACAATGGGATATTGCAATGATAGCCTGCTAGCAGATGACCCAAAACACACGTCAAACCTATTCACATAGTCTATTTACGACACCAGAATTTGTGTTAGAAGTTCTTACCCGACACCATATGGAAAGTTACCTTTCATTGTTTAAGTACTTATACAACTGTTTCAGTAAGATAGAGGCTTTCTTCAGAACCTGTTTCTCAACTCTTATTGCTGCATATATCTAGAATATCTAACTTCTATGAATCTAGAGCAAAGTATTCCAACTTAGGAAATCAAACAAAATATCAATAAAGCCTTGATATAATTACCGATAAGCAAATTATACAAAATCGGGACGATTTTACCGTCGTTCTGTTGCGGATGAAATTCTGGTAGCTCGTCACCCTGGTGAAGAAGGTATTGTAGCCGAACCTCTTTACCGCGGCGCCACTCACTACGCCAACAATCACTCCCTCACCTTTGTCGTTTGGATCACCCGTATTTTTACACACCAGTCCTCCCCCTGAATCACCCTGGAGAAATAAAATGTAAGAATAACAAATGTCACGGTTATACATATAATATTTATTTATAATACATACATATAATCCTTTGGGAAACAAACAGGCAAATACAACACATATAATAAATCATGACACAAGTTCATAAGCCAAATAGTTTCCACTACTAATTAATAACATATTTGTTGCTCAGATCGAAATAACGCAACAACGCTTTCATGCAAAATACAAGACGAGACAAAATACATTTATATTAATAAGGGAAAGGTATATCAACAACTGTAATATACATAGATAATTATTTACTCTCTAGATCTCTCTAGATTACATCTGTTGTTCTTTTTTTATTGCAGAAACAAATTGTTGTAGAGACAGATGAAAAATATCAATATCATTAGATTTATTATTGTAAGTCTTGCAAGCTCTGGCTAGGAACTTATTTCTTGCTATGCGGTACGACCAGAGTTAATTGCGAATAAACTAGAGGAACGCGTTCGCCGATCAGAACATCGTAGTGCTATTTTTGAGAGAAGATAAGGAAAATCAACAAAGCCATTTAAAAATTTGTATAAAAATATCTGATCACGAATTTCACCACGTGTTTGAAGAGACTCGAAATCGTTGGTGTTAATTTTTTATATCTCATCTTTCTAATAAAGTTATGTTGAATACTTTCGATTGTATTAATATAAACGTTGAAATGAGGATTCCAGACTGTAGTGGCGTAAAAATATAAAGATATTTATCATATACTAGCTTTTGCCCGCGACTTCGTCCACGTAGAACTATCGTTCTCGCCTTTGAATTATTTGTTTTTCGATACATTTTTTCCCAAGCTGAGATGTTTGGACGGCGTCGAAAAGGACACTAGGACCTTAGGGGTGTATTATCTAGAAATCCTATTGTCAAACGAATGATTAAGTGCTTATTTCGGATAGCTTTTGCCCGCGACTTCATCCGCGTATAATTCGTTCTCGCCTTAGAATGATTTGTTTTCCCATACAATATTTCTCAAGCTCAGGTGGACACCAGGACCTTAGGGGTGACATGTTGGAGAAGGAAAACCACGAATAGATCGGACTGGAGATATTTGCTTGACCAGGCTAGCCTAGGGCCCACCCTCGGCTATAACGCCTCAGATGATGATGATGATACAATCTTTCACCCTTCTTTACAGCCCCTTAAGAAATGATTACAGTCAATATGACATTCCCTAGAAATCTTATTGTCAAGACGAATGATTAAGTGCTAATTTCGGAATATCAAATGTACCGATTCTAGACGAATGAATCTCGTCAAAAACATTACATGTACATTGTACAATGGTAAAAGTCTCGCTACGCAGTTCTGCCGTAAAACGTTATCCCAACAGAGCGAGTTCTTCATGTAAGTATGATGACCGAAGGCCGGAAGCAGAGTGGCAAGGCATGCGAGAATAATCACACAGAGCGGGCTTCTCATGTAAGGCTGAGGGCCGAAGGCCTGAAGCAGAGAGGCGAGACACGCGAGGCTGAAGGCCGAGCCTCCCAACAGAGTGGATTCTTCATATAAGGTTGATGACTGAAAAGCCGAAGGAGAGTGGCAAGGCATGCGAGGCCGAAGGCCGAGCTATGTTGTCGCCGAAAATCCAGTTGCCATATTAATGAGAGTAAACTATACTCCATTCGTTCGCTTTCACGTGATGCCTAGACATATAAACAGACAGACAAATAGACACAAATTCTTAAAACTGTCGAAACTATTTCTGTTATCGATTCTAAGTATCCCCAGCCAACTTTTTTCGAATATCTTCCATGTCCAGACTTTCGACCCTCTTCTAAATGTACATCTAAGATTCTCCAACTGTCTATGCTGACGATTTGGCTGCCCAGCTCAAGTGATCTCTTATATCAAACAGTTTTTATGGTGTGAAGGGTCAACAATTACGTAAAAAATAACCCACGAGAAAATTAAATGGTACACCGACGACACAAAATGTGCATTGAAACGGCTGTTTTTGTATTTAAGCATATGAATAAAAACAATGCCAAAGTATCGCAAATGCATTTTGATGTATACGCAAAGTAGAACTAATTTCGAAAAGGTTGTGCTCAAAAATAGCGTCAACAATCAGAAGGAATTATGATACTTCGGTTTTGACATAATGAATCGACAACTATTTATTTATTTATTTGTTTGGCCAAGTAACAAGGATCGTTACTTCTAGCAAGTCATAATACAATAATAGTTCTACCTTATCCTATTCATGCAGTTACACTATAAATATAATAAAATTTTACAATGTTCGACTTCCTTTAATATTTATTTTTTACTTGAATAAAACAGATCCCTCTTCTTTTAATTTGGCAGTAAATTCATTAATCGAATAGAATGGATTACATTGGAAAAACTTTTTAAGCTTAGTCTTAAATACTGATAATGTCATGATCGTTAAATGAGAAGGTAGCAAATTATGCAGAGTAATTTTAAGAGGAAGACCTTGTTTAAATGTTTTAACTAGTTTAGTTGGAGGTATGCACTTGTTTACAATTCTGCTATGCTTTAAGTTTAATTTCTTGACACGCTGTTATACTCTCAATTAGCTGAACTTAAATCGTAGAATGGCGAATGAGGATTAAACCACCCCGTTCCATAGACCTTACTTGCATCCCCGATTTAATATCCCTTTCATGGAAGATCATCGGGACAAAAAGTACACTTATACCTACCTATATAATATATATATAAGTGAATCCAGATTGTATACTATTAGCATACAAAATAATAGCTTAATCTGTTCAACCGTTTTTGCGTGATTCAGTGACAAACATCCAAACATCTAAACTTTCGCACTTATAATATTAAGTAGTGGGATTAAGTAAAACATGCAATTACAAAAGTAACAATGTAATTGCATGTTTTTGTATAGGATTACAAAATTATATATACAATTTTTGAATCTAGAAAACGGGACTGAAATTTGGGTTTAGAGTCACAGTTACTTAATGGAATAAATCATAATAGTGTTCAAAATTTGAAGAGACCGTGATGGCTGGCGCGCACACTGGGCAGCGCAGCGGCGCAGCGCTCGCGTTTATTTTTTTTTCAGTTTCTATCTTAAGATTTCACAAATTTTGAATGAGAATGTTTTTCCTTTGTCGTCAAGTATATGCTTACCAATTTTCATACCTGTAACTCATGTATTATTGGAGTTCCCATACAAAATTCAACCCCTCTTTTTACCCCCTTTTAACCCAAATCTGCACGATTTTTATAGCCTAAAACCTGACCGGGTATTTCCTCGACAGATTAGTAAAGTTTTTATCAAAATACGTTCAGCCGTTTTCACGTGATGCGCGTTCATATAAACAGACAAACAGATAAACAGACAAACAGACAAAAAATCTAAAAACTGTTGGAACGTGTTCTGTTATCGATTCTAAGTATCCCCAGACAACTTTTTTCGAATATCTTCCATGTACAGATTTTCGACCCTCTTCAGCTTTATTATATGTACTAGCTTTTGCCCGCGGCTTCGCTCGCGCAGAACAATAAACTGTAGCCTATGTGATGTTGTTCTTGTTTAAAAGGACATACTAAGTTAACAATAACTAAACACAACTCACATACACACATAAATCCATTCTGGTAATTTATCCCTTTACGGGGCGAATTCCAAAATCCCGTGAAAGTAATTTGCATATCTTTAGATGAAGCGTTATGTAAAACCCAATTTTTTTGTTTAATAATCTCATGACCTCCATACAAAATTTCAACCCCTATTTAACACCTCAGAGGATGAATTTCCTAAAACGCTGAAAATAGTTCTTTAGCTTCTTCACGAGGAACGTGTATAATGAATATTAGACTTCTTATTCAAAGAATTACATGTTTTCCATGCAAATTTTCAACCACAATTTTACGGATTGATGTAGGGGGATTTCGAAATACCATGAAAGTACTTTTCTTATCTTTAGATACAGCGACTTTGTACAAAATCTTACACTTTTACTATAAAAATCACACGATCTACATACAAAATTTGAACCCCAAATTTACCCCCTCAGGAGTGGAATTTCTAAAAATCCCTTCTTAAAGGTTACTTACGTCATATAAACAGCCCACTGTAAAAAAATCACCTATCTAGGTCAAACGATTAGGGCTGAGTAATATTCACCCCTATTTAACCAGCTTATGGGTGGATTTTTCCAAAACCCTAAATTATCTTTTCTTGTATTGTAATAAGTTAAAGTTTAAAGTCTCTCACTTATAATTTTACTCTATCCCCATACAAACTTCGCACCCCTGTTAAACCCGCTTAGGGGTGGGTTTTTCCAAAACCCTGAAATTGCTTTTCTTATATTGATATAAGGAGTGTACACAAAAAGTTTCAAGTCTCTCACCTAAAATTTTACTCCATCCCCATACAAAATTTGCACCCCTATTTAACCCGCATAAGGAGGTGTTTTTCCAAAACCCTGAAATCCTTTTTCCTGTATTGCAATAAGGAATCTATACACAAAGTTTCAAGTCTCTCACCTAAAATTTTACTCAATCCCCATACAAACTTTGCACCCCTATTTAACCCGCAAAGGGGTGGGTTTTTCCAAAACACTGAAATTACTTTTCATGTATTGCAATAAAGAGTCTATACATAAAGTTTTAAGTCTCTCACCTAAAATCTTACTCCATCCTGGTACAAACTTCGCACCCCTATTTAACCCACTTAGGGGTGGGTTTTTCCAAAACCTTAAAATTATTTTTCTTGTATTGTAATAAGAAGTCTATAAATAAAGTTCCAAGTCACTCACCTAAAATTTCATTCCATCCCCATACAAACCTTCACCCCCTTGAGGGTTTTTACCCCCATGAGGGTGGAATTTTAAAAAATCCCTTAGTGGGTAATACTTTCGTTGTAGAATCTACCAATCGTGAAAAAATCAGCTTTCTAGGTTCAACGGTTTGGGCTGGGCGTTGATTTAAGTGAATGTTTTTCCTTTTTCATCAAGTATACGCTTACCAATTTTCATACCTGGATTATAGGAGTTCCCATATAAAATTCAGCCCCTCTTTTTACCACCTTTTTACCCAAATATGCACAATTTTTATAGCCTTAAACCTGACCGGGTATTTACTCGGCAGATTAGTAAAGTTTTCATCACAATCCGTTCAGCCATTTTCACGCGATGCGCGTTCATATAAACAGACAAACAGATAAACAGACAAACAGACAAAACTTCTAAAAACTGTTGGAACGTGTTCTGTTATCGATTCTAAGTATCCCCAGCCAACTTTTTTTGAACTTCCATGTACAGACTTTCGACCCTCTTCAGCTTTGTATATGTATAGATATGCACGACCGTCAAAAAGTTTAGGACAAAACACAATTTTTAGTTTCATTTTCATAAATTATTACGCAAACCAAACAAGGGAAAAAGATTGCAATGGGCTGTTTCTCACAAGGATTGGACTTTTGCAAACTGGTCGAGAGTACTACGGACAGATGAATCAAGGTTGAATGAATATAATCAATCAATGTTGATCATTTGTATATTTTGTGTTTTTTCTTAAACTTTCTGACGGTGTGTATATATTCATCACACTTGCTCGTAATGGGTCTTATTGCACGCGGATGTACAGAGCAGTCATAGCCAATTTACCTCCCGAGGGAGTTAAGAGTTTATTTAAAAAAAACTAGTTGGCTGCGCTTCACAAGAATACTGCTCTATGAATAATTTAAATATTGAAGCTGACAAGTGCGCCGTAAGTATATTGCTTTGTGATTGGTTGCAATATTGCAGCTGCGCGATCCTCTTGTATGGACGCCACGGCGATCGCACCCTGATACCGGGTCGATTTTATCAATTTGGATTAGTACTGGACTCTCGTTGCAATTTTCCGCTTACGCCTCTCGTTAAACAATGTACTATTATATATTTACAAAACACGAGTGTTTATAGGTATACTCGGCTTGTAATTTGGAACCCATGGTTTAATTAAATAGTTACCAATTTCACTTATTATCTATGATGTGAGGTAAATTTTGTTCGAAATGACTTTGTATTAAAATACGTCAAAGTGACAAATTAAATGGTTATTTTACTTTGTAAATTGCCAGATAGGTTTGGTAACAGGATGCGAAGACTTTCAGGGATGATAGAGGAGGTCATTTTAGATATTTTAGACACAGCTTGCTTTAGTACAAAGTCTCTTAGTTTCCAAGATATGCACCATTTTATTCTGAAATTTGTATGTTTTCCATACTACCATACATTTGGAAAATGTTTAGATTTTTTGAATGTTCCCTTTTTTCTGGGTTATCGTAATATTTCAGTAGCTGTAGGAACTAAGGAAGATTTTGAAATCAATTGAATTGGGACTAACGACTTTTTACTGCCTGTATTCACATGGTATTCAGAAATTTTCATAGAAACGGAAAAGCAATAAAAAAGTTTCCAAGATATGCACCATTTTATTTTGAATATTGTATGTTTTCCATACTACCATGCATTTAATAATAATAATAAGTTTATTGCCACAAAAAGAAATACATTATTTTATAATAGTTTATTCTATTTCAAATAATCTCTAAAAACTACTTATATCTCGTGAGGCAATGGGTCCCATTCTCAGCATGTGCTGTGCGGTAGTGACTAGTGCCCAGCGCTGGTTTTCTGAATGGGCCCAGAGCTGTACTTACTAATTTGGAAAATGTTTAGATTTTTTTTTAGTGTTCCCTTTTCTTTCTGGCTTATCGTAATTTTTCAGCAGCTGTAGGAACTAAGAAAGTTTTTGAAATCAATTGAATTGGGACTAACGACTTTTTACTGCCTGTATTCACATGGTATTCAGAAATTTTCATAGAAAGGGAAAAATAAATAAAAAATTTAAATCCTAAGTGATTAGGATCTTACTTCGAACTACAAGAACTTCGAAAATAACGGGGTAATTTTTTTCGTTCCTACTATGAAAATGTATTTTATTTTATTTTATTAAAAACGGGATTGCTCTTAGCCAACATCTAGCCGGGGGGCAAAAATGAGGCCGACGATAAAGCCAGAATAGTATGGAGAGAAATTCGCATCTGAGGGGCAGTTACTCATGCTAGTATAGTGCAATATGGAATTTACAGCTGTATGGTATCCGTCATACACGTAAAGGGTGCGACTCCGAACGTTACCTCTGTGTCATACTCAGAGTAAGTATTTCTATAAAGTATCTATGTATTTAAGTATGTATTAATCTATATAAGTATGTATATCGTCGTCTAGTACCCATAGTACAAGCCTCGCTTGGTTTGGGACTAGGTCGATATGTGTAATAATGTCCCCATATAAAAAAAAAAGATCCTATACGCGTGCCACCAAGAGGGACGGAAAATCACTTATGCAGCTAAATTAAGAACTACGGATAATAAACAAGCTCTAAAATTTGTCTCAACTCAAAGATCAAGTAGTTTGAGGCAAATAAAAAAGTGGAACTATGACAAGGTCAATAAATGATCCGCTTACCATAAGGCGAACCGTACGCTTATTTGCCGCCGACGTGGTAGAAAAAGTGACCAGCACGCTCGGTCGTAGTCTTATTATTTGGAGTACTTTTTAGATGTCGTATATCAGTAAGGAAACCCAAGATTGGCGCCTTGTCCTCTTTCTGATATTAGAAGATGTGCAATATGAAGACTAAATGGCATAACATATATATTTCCATTTTATGACATATGTTATTACATAATTCCTTACTGACTAAATTAGATACAACGTAAGTGAAATTTAATGACAGCAAGAACAGTTGAATAAATAAGTGTATCCTTTACGTTTTCTCTCAAACGTTATGTTAGCCAAGCAACTTGCAAACTGCATCAACAAGATTTACACGAGCCTTAAAATTGTGAAATTTAATGACAGCAAGAACAGTTGAATAAATAAGTGTATCCTTTACGTTTTCTCTCAAACGTTATGTTAGCCAAGCAACTTGCAAACTGCATCAACAAGATTTACACGAGCCTTAAAATTTTGTCATTTTATTTTAACTTCAGTCCTTATGTCTTGATGGTCGCATCTGGCGTAGGTGTGAATTCGTTTAAACAATAAATTATTTTTTCTAAGATTAGTCCCACTTTGAAGTCTTTGAGTTCACTTGGGTGTGGTCAAAGGGTCCTTTAGTTACGGACTCATGGTCTTTATTACAATATCATGAAATGGGTCACGTTCCTGCTTTTAGGTCGGCTTAAAACATGACAATCATTCAACTTTAGAGACATTATTTTAAATATTTCTGAAATCTACGGGAGTTTTCTTTATATAAAATGGTCGTTATTTTATTAATACATTACTGTGTAAATTTTATGTCTCATCATTACTCATACCTACTTTTTATTTGCACTTGTTTGTTTGTCGCAAGTGGATCTGCCCTTAACTATACAAAATGTCATGATTATATCATTAGCTACAGTCAATTTCACGGCATCTTTACTTAACAATGCTTCACAAATCATGTCATCGTCATTAGAGAATCAGTAGAGCACAGTAGTGTACATGTAAGCTTTATTCCGTGAATATGGAGTTCTGGCCTTGCAATGAGACTCTACCCTTTATTGCTTCAGAAATCGTTAAAAGCAGTGGGTTTTCATTTGTTTCGGCTGTTAATACTATGATTGCTGCACATTGTGCCCTAACGACGTCTCAGCAATGGCCTCCTGACAGATCAGAGGAAGTACTAGAAGGTAACCAACACAAGTCCTACCTTAATACTCGTATAAAAAGAATAGTGTACTAAATACATTAAATTTTTACTTCATTTTTGATTACTGACCTATGTAACACCCATATGTGTTCTAGATCCGAAATTTGACTTTATCATAGTTGGAGCAGGCTCAGCGGGTTCTGTTATAGCCAATAGATTATCTGAAAATCCGAACTGGGAAATACTTCTGGTGGAGGCAGGAGACGACCCAACATTGGATACCGAGGTAAGGGATATGTACATAGTTATGTAAACGGTTTATTAATGAGCTCTAATACTGCTGAATTCGCTTCTGTCATGGGCACCAGAAAGTGATGGGTGGTTGTGTATCAAACGTGTCTGAGTCTGAGGTACTGTGAGGTGATGGGTGAGAGTTGATTGTTATGTTATCTATATTTCCTACTCCTTGTGAATTATGTGTTTTATAACCTGAATTGTACAGTCCCTTGGTTTCGACTGTAATGTTCTGTTTGCAATAATAATAAATAAAATTAATTGTGCAAATGGTGGAATACACACATAATTACTATTGCATATGATAACAGTAATAATACAGGTACTAATATGTTTTTTTAGTTGATTGGTGCCTTCTTCAATACATTTCACTCAAAAAATGATTGGCAGTATAGAACTGAGCCATCACAAAATTATTGTCTTGCTTCACAAAACCATCAATGTTACTGGCCGAGAGGGAAAAACTTGGGAGGAAGTAGCAGTATTAATGCTATGTTCTACGTCCGCGGTCATAAAGAAGATTTTAACGAATGGAGAGACATGGGGAACGAAGGTTGGAGCTATGAAGACGTATTACCATTTTTCAAAAAGAGCGAAGCATTGCGTGATGATTACATATCACAAGAAGAAAAAGACAAATTTCACAATGAACAAGGCCTTTTATATATTGCTAGACATACCGGATCGCATGATTTTAGTGATGTGATTTTAAACGCTTATGATGAATTAGGGGTACCTACTGTGTATGATCTCTCAGGAAAAGATACTGTCGGGGTTTTGAAGACATTGGCGACTGCATATAAAGGACGCCGCCAAAGCACAGCGCGGGCTTTCCTGACACCCGCCAGGGGAAGGAACAATTTGTACGTCATGAAAAATGCATTGGTCTCTAAAGTAATTTTTGAAGAAACCAGCAATATTGCTATAGGAATTGAAATTCAAAAAGGAGAAGAAACTTATTATGTTTGGGCCGTAAAAGAAATTATACTTTCTGCTGGTTCAATAAATACACCGCAATTATTAATGTTGTCAGGCGTCGGTCCAAAAGAACACTTAGAGGACTTCGGCATCCCAGTTGTTCAAGATTTACCGGTAGGATATAATTTACAGGACCATTTGGTTGTTTCCAACCTCGTTAAACTCGAAACCGATATGCCACCAGTTGACAACGAGGATCTTAGCATTGCTATGACAGAGTATATAACAAAACAAACTGGATCTTATTCTAACCTCGGACCAACAGAAATAATTTCTTATCTGAACATTTTTGATTCACACGACACGATACCAAATATTCAATTTCATCATCTTGTTCTTCCACCAAAAATGTACGAAGCGTTTGATATATTTAAAGTACATGAAATTGAAGAGTCAACATTAAATATCATTAACGAACTATACGAAAACTATCCTGTGCTTATGTTTTGGTCGGTATTACTAAAACCTAACTCGGTCGGATTACTAAAACTAAGAAGCGCTAATCCTCGAGACAAGCCTTTGATATACCCTAATTATTTCACTGATGCGTACGATATGAAAACAATTGTAGAGAGCATGAGATTTGTGGCTGAAATAGCTGAGACATCCACATTGCAGATGATAAACGCAACTCTAGCCTACCTGCCCTTGGCCGGTTGCAAAGATTTTACATTCAAAAGTCCAGAATATTTTGAATGTATCGCCCGGCACTTAACTACAACTTTATATCATCCTGTAGGCACGGTAAAAATGGGTCCGTATGTAGATGCTACTTCAGTTGTTAGCCCCGAGTTAAGAGTCCATGGAATTAAAAATCTGAGAGTGGCTGATGCAAGCATAATGCCGCGAATCGTCCGAGCAAATACAAATGCTGCTACTATCATGATTGGAGAAAAATGTTCCGATATGATTAAACAGTTTTGGGGTAATGTTTAACATGAGACCGCCCCGCTAAATGTATATACTATTGAGAAAATAACACGATAGATACACCTCCATCCGTATAAAAAAGGGAAACAGGTATGAAGCTCATAGGCAGAAAAAAAAGGCATTGTGTGAACCTTTCTTAGTAGCAACATCTTTTGAATCCTCGACTGGAAAATGTTTGAGGGATGTACCTATACAAACTTTAGGTATCTATTAGATTGCTCTACGTTATAAATTTCAGAACAGTGCCTTATGTAGTACCTATTATTTATAATTATAATTGGTATAATTGTCTTTGGGTGGTGAATATAAATGTAATAGGAAAATGTTTTACGAGTAAGACCGTGGATTTCGTTTATTTATGTACTATACATTATTCAGTGAAATTATTAATACAAAGTACTTTACCTGTAGTACGTTGGTTGTATCAGATGAAGTGCATATAAAATCACGCATATCTTTACGATGTAAACGTGAACACTTTTCTTTAGGTATTAACTTAAGATAAGCCCACAATAAACTATCTGAAGAAATCTGAAAAAAAAAATAGTTTTATTTACGTTAATAAATTGAATATTTCTACTCGTCGACCAATAATCCTTGAATTCACTTTATAAGGATAGGTTCGCCTTTGTACTTTAATATTTTTCATATACATACCATTGTATAATGACATACTTTTAATGTAGGTGGAAGCGGGGGGGCGGGGGAATTTTCTTTTAATCTCGCTATAATTAAATATAACAATAAAAATAATGTAGTTATGGAGTTTTTAACTTACTAAAGGCTTGAAGTTAGAGATATCTTATATAGAGAGGTTCATTATGTCTGTTTCAAAATTCATTTCACTTTAATATTTTTTATTAATGCTAAAAAGTAATTAATAAAACTTCTTTAATCAGTTATCACAATAGTTGTCTCAAAACTATCTAGTAAGCACGTGAAAGCAATCACAATCAAAAATGAGTGAATAGTTTTAAGTTATTGAGGTCATAAAAATATTACTTTATGTTATGTTATAGAGGTTCAATCCCCAAATTATCCAATTAGGTTATAGAGTTTCATCGTTCAAGTAAATAACGTTTTGGGGTCTGAGGGAAAGGGAATATAAAAGGGTGTTGTTCACCTGGTCCATGGATAGCATACAAAGCTTTTAGTGTTAATAAGTTTGCCATAAACATTTTTGACACATGGTTAATTAATAAAATTTAAGGTGTTTCTCACAAATTATAAAACAGTTAATTATTCACGCGCATAGTTTAGATTGAAATCCATTATGTTAGATTGGGTTTCTTTTATAACAATAGTGAAATACTTTTTTTAGAAAAAAAGACGGGATTAGAAAAAAAGAAGTAGATTTTTTTTGGGAAATGAAACTATTACCATAAAATATTTAACTAACTTACGCTTTCACTAATTCTACCATAGCCTGATGCGATGCATTCCATTGATCCGTAATCCATATTTCGACTAGCCACCGGATAAATCTTCACATACTCGTTCACAACAAATGGCGTTAAAGTGTACTATGGAAAAAAAGGCTTTCGTTAAGTGAACAAAATCGTACAAATAAATAATTTTTGAGTATGGCCGCCAAAATTGTACAATAACATTCCTGAACTGGTAACGCGTGATAATATACGAGAATGATGGTAGCACACGTGAAATTTCTATTACTTCTAATGGTATGTATTAAGAGGGATAGGCAAAATGAGTGAAGAAAAGGTTCAAGCATTGCAATAATCTTCAAATCTTCATCATTAGCATACATGACGAATTATATAAAAAACCGGCCAAGTGCGAGTCAGACTCGCGCAACGAGGGTTCCGTGTTTTTTAAAATTATATGATGTAACTAATCATTTACGGTTTTCGCATTTTTCCTTTATCTATGCTATAAGACGTTGCTTCGTGCCAACTTTAAAGATTCTGAGGTCACGGGAAGTACCCTGCAGGTTTTGATTACCTTGCGAGTGTCAAAAATTTGCGGCATAAACGGCTGTATCTTTTGATTGCGTTGGCTTAGATTAGAAGTTTGATTTTTTCACAGCTCCAAGGGATAGTAAACCTGAGTATTTGATATAAATTCTAGCTTGATGCCTCAACGCGTTCCTGAGAAAAAGGGTCTTGACAGACAGACAGACGGACGGACAACAAAGTGATCCTATAAGTGTTCCGTTTTTTCCTTTCGAGGTACGGAACCCTAAAAATGTTCTTAAGAGAAAGTGTTTGTATTAGAGTAATTTCTATCAACATAACTAGATTTAATTCTGGTTAATAAACATATTTTTAGTAAAATTTTCGGTATTAGCCAAAATTGAGACGATAACAACTTTTGATTTAAAGGTAAAGAAAAAAAGATAGCATCAAAGATAAAATAAAATATACGCAAACTTTTAAAAAAACGTGTTTTTTTAACGAAAAACTAAATTTTTCTAGGCATATTTCACAAGGAAAATTAAATTTTGCAGAATGTTTATTGTTTGTATTAGTGTGTTTATTGATATTGATAATCAGTAACTATTGTGAGCACGCATACCTTTTTTGTATCCAAAATTTTAACAAAAAAATTAAACATCTAAAAAAACTTTACGAAAAAAACAACAATAAATTATAATATTTTCACCGATAAAATTGGCGGATCGAAAACTACCTTGTATGTGTATATACATGTGTGGTTATCTACAATTGACAAAGAAATTGGTGAACACACATAAAAAACATACAGTGGAACATAACTACCCAATTCATTTTTTGATAGCAGTCACAAACCATAGTGCTTTGTGTTTTTAGCGTATTTCTACTGGGATATATTGTGGTAGAGCGGTACAGGGTACAGGTCTCATTAGCTCCACAGCAATCTTACACGCAAATTATCCATCTTACTGGTAGTTATATTTTCCACTCACCACTAAACATATGTCTCGTGTAGGAAACGAATAACCGTTGGGTACGACAGCTCTTTTGATTTTTCTCCACTGCTCAGCACTAGTGGGGTTGTCAGTGTAATATCCAATAGTCCTAAGAGTCCCGGCGACGGCAAACAACTTGTCCAACTTTCTGATATGGTATCTTCAATTTAAAGAAGGTTAAAGATAAATGTGTCATTCTGAAATATTCTTAAGTAATTATAGATTGTCCTTATTGACATCGGCTGAGGAGGATCTTTTGCTAGATAGTGCCGAAATAAGGGCTACCGTTTTTGTGCTCACCAGTAGGGTGGCGCCACTGTCGAGTAAGGTCCAGATGTCAAGTTTTTTTTTTGATATTACGGGTGTAAAAAGTTTACCTCGGGTTAGCCGCGATTCCCACGTATCCACCACCACCACCATATCAGCCCAAGGACGTCCACTGCTGGACATAGGCCTCCCCCAATTTCATGGGGGGAAAATGCCATAATCGCCACGCTTGGCACGCGGATTGGCGATCGCAGGGACTACTTCAAGGACGCTGCTGACCGTCCCCCGGTGGTCTTGGTCGTAGTTTTAGGACATACCTGGGTCCACCCCACGGGGGTACCCGGTGGGTACCGGTTCCCACGTATACCTGTGAGTATTTCATTAAATTATTACGTTAATTCATATTTAACTTGACTTATTTTGTTGGCATAGACAAACAAATGCCAATTGTAATGCGTAAATAATATATTTCGCTGATGAAGGCACACAATTTTCCTTCATTACTAGTTTTGTTACTACAAAGTGGCAACTCGACAGTGACGTAGGCTTGTGTCACAATCCGGAGTAGCAGACCTTGTTTCCTTAGCTTAGACCAGGAGGCCAATTCTCAGCCCGTTCGAGATGATGTCTATTCAAAATGATCTCGAATGACGCAATGTCTATTGAAAAATCTCACCAAAATGTCGAACACAGCGAAATTTCTTTTTCTAGAGCACGATCGAGATTATGTCGAACGACGATCTCAATGTCTATTGTAATACGCGTCCCGTTTTTTTCGATTGTATTAATTTACAATCGAGTGTATAATAATAAATCATTTTATACGTTTTTTCACTTCATTAAATGTATCTCATATCAAAAATCAAAGTGTCATTAATCTATACATATAAAAGAAGAAGTCCTGATCTACCATCAACGCACACCCGAAACTACTGGAAGTAGAAACTTCAAATTTGGTCTAGAGCTTACTTTTATGACGTATGCAAGGGAAAAGACGGAATTTTTGGAAATTCCACCCCTAAGAGGATCAAATAGGGGTGCAAAGTTTGTATAAAAGAATATTTTTTTGAACCTAAGGGGTTGAAATAGGGGTGCAAAGTTCGTATTGAAAAAAAAATATTTTGTGTTAGAGACTTTAAACTTTTTCCGATACTCTAGGTCTCTGGGAAAAATATAAAAATAATCTTTCGGAGGACATTCGGCGACAAATGTCAGAAGGGATTGAAGATGGTAATGTTAGCGTAATTCTGAATACCATTTATACACGGTGCTCTCATTAGGAGGCCAATGTTTGTCAGAATACGGTTTGCCTCTGCCATCAGATGACAACACAACTATAGTTAATAATAGGGAAATATTGAACGACGAACAATCTCAAGTTTATTACAAAATATTAAACAATATTGAAGAAGGCGCAGATCAAATAGTTTTCCTCGATGCACCCGGAGGCACCGGTAAAACATTTGTTTTGAATCTTTTGTTAGCCCGAATACGCAAGGATCGTGGAATAGCTTTAGCGGTTGCCTCTTCAGGTATCGCTGCTTCTTTACTAGAAGGAGGCAAAACAGCTCAATCTGCTTTGAAACTGCCTCTAAACTTGGCCCAACACGAGTCACCAACATGTAACATCACCAAACAAAGTAGTTTTGCGAAAGTATAATGAGTGTAAACTTATAATTTGGGATGAGTTTAGAATGGCGCATAAGGATGGATTAGAGGCTCTTAACCGAACATTAAAAGATATAAGAGAAAATAATAGTCTGATAGGTGGAGTCACTGTTCTGTTATCTGGAGATTTTAGGCAAACATTGCCTATTGTAACTCGAGGCACAAGGGCAGATGAAGTGCAAGCTTGCATTAAATCATCTTTTTAGTGGCCGTTAATTCAAAAACTTTCATTACACAAAAACCTAAGAGTTCATTTGATAGGTGATGAGACAGCTGGGATTTTTGCAGATCTGTTACTTAAAATAGGCGATGGGGTAGTCCCCAACCACCACCATGGACGGGTAGTCCCGTCCATGGACGGCACAATAACCATTTCATCCTAATTATGTACGATAGTAACTACCTTACATGAACTAACATTAATAATATATCCCGACATAAAAAAAGACATACAAAATAAATCAAACGAATGATTATGTGAGCGCGCTATTTTAACCCCTAAAAATGATCACGCAGCAGTAATTAATGAAGTACTGCGGAATAGTTTTGAAGCATCAACCTTCCAGTATAAATCTTTCGTTTCGGTAATACAAACTGATGATGCAGTCAACTATCCTATAGACTTTTTAAATAGTTTAACCTACGGGGCTTCCACCCCACTTTCTCACACTTAAAGGTGGAGCAACTGTCATGTTGATTGGAAATCTTAGGCCGCCTAAATTATGTAATGGTACCAGATTAAAAATAAAAGCTCTCCATAAAAATATTGTAGAAGAAATAGTAATTACAGGTTGTGCACAAGGCGAAATAGTTTTTATTCCGAGGATACCCATTATTCCAAGACTACCCGTTTGAGTTTAAAATAATTCAGTTTCCACTCAAATTGTGCTTTGCTATGAAAATTAATAAATCTCAAGGCCAGTCATTAAAAATGGCAGGCATTGACTTCAGACAGAACTTTTCTCTCACGGGCAATTTTACGTTGCATGTTCCAGAGTAAGCTGTAAGAGTAGCCTGGTTATTTTATCGCCAAATAAAACTACCACTAATATTGTATACAAAGAAGTGTTACGCAAATAATAGGGCACATTTTTTTATTAGATGCATGAAACTTTTTTGTAAGTACATCCATTTTTTTATGTCTATGTGTCGTGTTATAATCGTTAAAAAGTTTTAGACACAGGGATGACAAATGATAGTTGTTAAACAAAAAAATACTTTTTAAGAACATGCTATTGGGAGCCAGACCCGTTATAAAAACCGTATTATATGCGGACGAAGTCGCGGGCGGGAAGCTAGTTTTTCAATAATCTAATACATAATTATGGTTATTTTATTTAACACCTCAAACATATTTACGAATATTTGCTCGTTTATGTACTACGTGAAATGGAACGCATACAAACTGTTTTGCCTTGACAGTTTTGACTCAATGACTACTTGCAATATTTGAGAGCTGTCAATATTTTCCGCCAACCGCCATTCCACCACTAAACGTATCAAAAATATTTAAAAGTCTTTAGCCATTAAAACGTTTAAATGAATCAACATATTTTTCGCAAAAATGTTCATTTTGTGCTGCTGTAAACTGTCGATCAACTACTGAAGTTGTCAATATTTACCTCCACTTAGCCGATCAAATGTCAAAAAATTGTGATAAAACCATCTCGATCGCTACTGACCACTCGTTGCATCTCGAACGCTGGGAGTAGGCATATCTCGAGTGTGAGATTTCGAGAATACGCAAATGGGTTTTCGATCGACATCCGCCATTTTTTGTGCCGAGATATGTCTAATATACATCATCTCTAACGGCCCGAGAATTGGCCTTCAGGAATCGGTAAACTTTTTGACAAAAGAGCCAAAAATACCTGTTTTTCACTATAATTTTGAGGAGACTTGGAAGAGCCACATGCGGCTTGCGAGCCGTGTTTTTCCGACCCCTGGGTTAGACCATGGTTGTGCGTCGTGCCCACGTCGTGCCAAAGCGCCAGCCGTGCGACAATGACCCTGTTTTTCGCGTCAAGGCCTTCTATGACGTAAGTAAATCAACTGTCATTTTATTGCTGGTACGAGTATATGTTACCTAGTCTGGTTGTGTTTAGGTATGTACTTAATTTCATTCTTACAAAATTTATTTTGAATCTGTTGGCTATGATTTTTTGTCATAGATATCTTTGCGGTTTGGCCCACAGGAAGTAAACAATGGTATTCTATTGCATTTCTTAGCCTTTGTTTCACGATGAGAGGATACCCTTCTAAAATCAGGAACTACAAGTATATCGTATGTCGACTATATCAATTTTTTTTAACCTTTTCACCGCCACAGTAGTTCCCGTAAGTAGAGTCTCATACGCCAAAGTTTATGAAACAAAAAACTGAAAATGAACCTTATTTGATAGCACGTAGGGTGCTTTTACATCGACTTGATATGAAATCATGGCGTGTGGGACACTAAATGTATATCAAGTCGATGGCGGCGAAACGGTTTATAAAATAACTTACATTCCGCACGCTTTTTCGCAGAAATTTTTTTGGGTAGTGAGACAGTGCCCTGCCGTAAGAACCTTGCTTAGTCCAATCAAAGAGCCGCCGCAGAAGCTTAGATACATGAAACGTTTGTACATTTTTAAAGATACCTAAAAACAAGAAGTTTATTTATTAATTGCTACTAGATTTTCATAATATTAATTGTATTCCTGCGTCGTTCTTGTACTACTTGATAACGGAGGTCAATAGAAGAAAACTACGGTTTGTAGCTCAGATCATTTAAGATATGTGAAGTCCTGAGGTGCCTTTTGAATAAATATATCTCCGTAACCCTTTGAACGCCATCATATTTGAATGAAGTGATCACTCAGACGCCAAGGTATCAAAAATTAAGGCATCGTTTAAATCAATAAAAACAATTCATAATTAATTTTTTTCATGATCAAAGTACACCTTCACTCCGACCTTTTTAGTGGTTGTTGGCGTGGTGGGCAAGACGACACACGACCACTTTATAGGCTCTTGGCGTTCAAAGGATTGATAATGCAGTCCATGCATTAATAGCATATTAAATGAATGCCAGTGGGGCATTTCACGAAAACGTTCCTTATGGTTTTCATGTAGCTAATATATTGGGTTGGTTTATCTACAGTATATAAGTCATCAAATCACCACCAGTAACGATGACTGTAGTGAGTGAACGACTGAGGAAACGTCCAAGAACAGGGACACTACAGGGGTACAGGGAGATAGGCGATCTGCTCATAGGCGCTTCCCTCCAAGATCTACGAAAACTTTGGGCCTGAATGTGTGCAATACAGAATAATGTTGCCTAGTTAGCATGACCATGCCTCTCGCGTCACTCAAGAGTCATTTAAAGAAGTTGTGGCTTTCCAATAACTAGTGAATTGGTTAAATACAGTTTTAAAATTTTATTAATTTACTCATATTTACGACATTTGTATGGATATATATAATGTATATATTTACCGATTACAGTTATGCATATATTATAACTATTATAAGTTTTATTTTTCATATAATATATTGCATCTGTTTATTTGTATTGTACATGGTTTAAGTTTGTCTATCTTATTCTACCTACCTTCCACTCAATTGCTCAAAGGTTAGCTGGAAGAGATCCCTTATAGGGATAAGCTCGCCTTTGTACTTTAACGCTTTGTGACCTCTTTATGTTTCAACCTGTAATTGTGTACAATAAAGTGCTTACATACATACATACATACCATGCCTTTAAATTGGATAAAAAAAGGTTCAGGTGCGAAGACAATAAAATTATACGATATTAGTCGATCACGCTAACGGCGCCGCACTTTGAGCAACCTGTTGGAAGAACTTTAGAATATGCAACACCATGTAGAGGGCGTGGAGGGGGAGGGTGAGTGATGGATGAGCAGCCCATCCGCCCTCGCGTAACAAAGCACGGTCATCCATGATTGGATCCGCAGCTTCGGCTTGCGGGTCGCCTTCGGTGACCGGGCTCAGCCACTCCACCTCGCACGGTTCAAGCAAGGCCTGCTCTTCCTCTGCACTTCCGTTTTTTTATTTACACTCTAGGGGTATGGCACACAAGACCACGTGGATAGTGCTCTGATTCGGTTTTTTAATACACACGCCCCAGAGACGTGAGTAAAGTAGCTCACCTGACTGCCATATCGTGGTAGTCCATCTTTTTACGTCTCCGCAACTTGAAATTTTATGGCAAGCTTTTTAATCATGAGTACTAGGTATTTATAAAAAAACCGGCTATTGCGCGAGTCCGACTCGCGCACGAAGGGTTCCGTACTACCTATTATCTATACAAATTAAACACTTTATTTTAACCTTTTTTAATTTCAATAATGTTTATTTTTATTTTATTTATCAGTAATATGAACGTTAAATAAGTCAAGTACAATTTTGGTCAAGTGCAAGTCTGATTTTAGTTTTCCCATACATTATGAGACCCAGCGCCTGATGAACACAACGAGCAACTTATCAAAAGTTTTTTGTATGGGATCCTTAAATATTTATTTTATATTGTTTTTAGTATTTGTTGTTATAGTGGCAACAAATATACATCACCTGTCAAAATTTCAACTGTCTAATTATCACGATTCATGAGATAAAGCCTGGTAACAGACAAACAGATAGGCGGATGGACAGCGGAGTCTTAGTAATAGGGTTCATTGGGTACGGAACCCTAAAAATGAACGCTATTTCGGTGTTGCATGGGTGTTGCATATTCCAAAGTTGAGCCAAACTGTTTGCTGATTGGGCTTCATTTCATTACTACTTACCTGGATTACTTTCTATTCTACCTACCTGGTAAGGAAACTGTCCTAAGGTTGCTGGTTTCCCATTAGCGACACGGAATTCGATATCTTCGTAATTTACACCCTCGTATGGCACTAGCTGTGCTTTACTATCATATCGTGAAGCTACCAGCGACCAATCTAAACTTATTAATATAATTATCATAAACACTTTACGCATAATTTAAACATTTTAATTGATAATTTAAAAGGTAAAGCCAAATAGCATGCGGTAATGTTAAGTTGTGATGTCAATGTCATCAACAGTCATATTGATGGGCCTATATGAAGGACTGAAGCAGAAAGCAAAAAGAATACAACCCGAATTAGGGACCCGGGAATCAGTCGCATTCAAACGTTGTGATTTCAAAATCATAGACAGTGCGATATTGCTTGCGATAATGTACTTTTCCACAATCATCAACTATACGTTGAGACGGTTCGGATGAACCCAAACCCCACAAAGGCTAATATATATACTGAGATAGAGATACCAGTAAAATAATCCACATAGATCGTAGCGCCGTTGTGTATTAAGTAAGAACGACCCACACGAACGCTGCATCTCTGTCACTTATTCAATATGCAAGTGCGATAGAGATAGACCCAGTGGCATCTGATACAATCGAGTTATCTGATACAAACTAACATTTCCATAGAAAAATCGTACTTCGAGCTGAAAGGCTCCTGCCAAACACGATAGGTTTATCTTATTGCTATGACCACCTTCGGTCTCCATCATCAGATCAGCTCAGTGGTGCCATAATATTGTATTGTCACCGAACTCATGTAAATATGCCAAAATTACAGCTCAATCGGATAATAGGCAGGTGGCTGAAAACAAGTTGCATATTTTGATGACAAATTACTACATTTTTACTTATTTATGCGAGGTTAAGCAATGTCGAGCGGGGTCATTCCTTGGATGGGTGACCGCTTTGAGTGGTTACTAATCCGTGCTTTGGACCCGGCTGCTGTCTATGATAGCAGTCGTTAAGCCAAGTTAGAGGCCTTTGGGCGGCTTGAGAACTTCTAACAGTCAAGTTGCGCACTTGACCAGCCTAATCCCGATACGTAAGGTCTAGTAGTCTAGGTTTCCCCTTGGGTTAGAGGGTTAGATGGCAGTCGCTTCCGTAAAAACTAGGGCCTACGCCAATTCTTGGGATTAGGTAATGGACCACAGGCATCCTTCAGGATGCAACTGTACTGGGAATAACTCTAGGATGATGATGAATAATTCAAAAATATTATAACAAACAAAAGAACTGATTCACTATATGTATAGAAAAATAGAACAGTACTTTGATTTACTAAAGTAAAATTTTATTACAAGTTAATAAAAAAATAAATTAACAAAAGCAATAAATTAATATTTTATTACTCTAGGTCCCTTTTTATTCTTTTAATGACAGCTACAAACTTTTAGACATGCAATTCGAATTAAAAAAAAAGTTGTAGCTTAATGCTTTACAAAGGAGAAAGGACAATGTGCCCATTATAACAACACCTGCCCGGCTAGTATGATAACTTATACCGTTACCTTATATGGCCAATATGTACTAAAACGTCACATAAAACGTGACGGTATAAGCTATCATACTAGCCGGGCTGAGAGCCTACTCCGAACTTCGAAAGTCGAACTTCGTATCGTGCCGTCCCTTTCCGTCATATAGTGTAATAACACGAGAGTGAAAGGGACGGCACGACACGAAGTTCGATTTTCGAAGTTCGGGTGGCTTGGCTTGTAGATTTCGGGATGTGAAAAGTTGGCAACTCTGGTTGCAAACATCGAAACAGCGGTTGCAAACTAACATTTTAACATTACCTTCTTAAATATCTAGACCAGGGTGTCAGTCAGAGACTTAAGTTTCGCATTCAAAATTAACATCAACAAGTTTTGCGCACTCGATCGATATGACACTTTACTTGAGCTCAGCCGTACAAAACGCTTTAATATCTAATTTCAAAGCAAAATAAAGTCTTTAATTAACTCCCAGCGTGTACTTTAAATACATAAAATGAGATGCAAATGTCTGTTTTGTATCTCTCGTAAACTACCTTAAAATACTAGGAAGGTAACGTAAATGCAAGACACTGTTTTTGTACAGCAGTGGGCCTAAAAATCAAATATGGGACGGACCTCGTTGGCGAAGGTTTGTATGGTAGTAGTAGTGTATGTAACTGTTAAATAATGAGAGGCATTAAAACACGAGTGTGGTTTTATGAAACCAGGCGCAGCCGAGTTTCATAACAAGATCACACAAGTGTTTTAATTCCTGACTAGAAACAGTTGCATACACTAGTTTATCAACATCCATATATTAGATCCTCTATCATGTGTTTCATATGCAACCATTGAACCAGCAGGACGAAGCATATTTACCGAAACACCCCGGCGCCGCCGTCGATAACGCGTGGCCCGGGCCTGTACTGTAAAATTGAACGTGATCTCATAACGATACGATATATCGTGTAGTTCTGGCGAGCGCGCGCGTGCGGAGGGCGAGCGGGTGGCGGGGTATATTGTTAAGTTGGTATTTACGGATGGTTTATGGACACATTAAAGAGGATTTACTATATGGGTGTAGATAAATAAATGTCTTAGACTTAAAGGACCGAAAATCGGGACTATAACAAATAAATATTGTGGACAATCTGGCACAAATCGACCTACAGAGGCACAAACTAAGCAAAGCTTATACTGGGGGTACTAGGCGACGATATACCTTCATACATTGTATATAGATACCTAAATACTAAAATACACAGACAACATCTAAGATTGAAGAACAATTATTCGTACTTATCATACAAATAAATGCCCTGCTCGGGATTAGAACCCGGGAGCACCAGCTTCAATCACTATCAATTAGGCTGCATAAAGTGGCTGAAAAAGAGTAGTTTTTGTCTAGCACCCCAGCCGCAAAAAGAAAAGCCATAAATTTATTTTAGTAAAAAAAAATTGTTGTTGATGCATAATCTTGTATTTAAATGTAGTCATGGTTTTTCTTCTTGTGGTTGCAAATTAGTGAAATAACAATGGGCTCACAAAAACTTGCGTCAAAAATTTTACAATGGTACAGACATCAAAATGGTTTTAAGCTAAACATTTGTTACTAACTTCTGTTCTTGACTATATCAATAAGTAAGTACATAAGTACCAATGCTTAAAATCCTAAATACGTATGTCACATATTTTTAGATATCTTACGTCCATAAAATACAAAAAGGTATAACTGAACGACTTAAGACAAGGAAGAAACAGCTCGGTAACCCCTACTACCAAATTGAACAGCGTCTTTTTTCATTCTTGGCCCCTTAGAAGTCGTTCAGTATGTCCATCATACATTAACCTACATAATATCAGTGATCTCGCTAGGAATCTGCGTTCTGCCGCCGACAATATGGAGGAGCGGTCGCGTGTGTTGAGTACTGGTGAGCAACTATTTATTTATTTATTTATTGCTTACATGTATATAATTAGCTACTCGTACGCTCACATTTTGCAGCGAAGAACGCCCGCGGCAGGATCCACTGGACCGTGGCAGAACTCGTACGTCACCTGCTGTTTTTTGACAGTAATCCTCATCATATCATCATTACCATAACAAAAAATGTATCCTTAATTTATCCTCCTGAGGCCTGACCTTCAAAAATTGACAACGTAATCTCAACCTTAATCAATCTATATATCTATATATCTATATATCTATATATATATAATAAAGCTGAAGAGGGTAGAAAGTCTGTACATGGAAGATATTCGAAAAATAGTTGGCTGGGGATACTTAGAATTGATAACAGAACACGTTCCAACAGTTTTTAGAATTTTTGTCTGTTTATCTGTTTGTCTGTTTATATGAACGCGCATCACGTGAAAACGGCTAAACGGATTTTGATAAAAACTTTAGTAATCTGTCGAGTAAACACCCGGTCAGGTTTTAGGCTATAAAATTGTGCAAATTTGGGTTTAAAGGGGGTAAAAAGAGGGGTTGAATTTTGTATGGGAACTCCTATAATCCATGAGTTACAGGAATGAAAATTGGTAAGCATATACTTGACGACAAAGGAAAAACATCTTCATTCAATATTTGTGAAATCTTAAGATAGAAACTGAAAAAAAAAGTAAACGCAAGCGCTGCGCCGCGGCGCTGCCCAGTGTGCGCGCCAGCCACCACGGTCTCTTAATTTTTTTATTTATTTATTTATTTGGACCTTCAACAATAAGTACACTGCTTCATATTAGAACTAACATGCACACCTAAAAACTATGCGCCTTATTACTTACAGAAGATCACCACATGCGTTAAACAAAAATACCTACATTGCATATATTTACATAATAATTATGGACTTAGTTTGCACACATAATAAAACTATCTAATATTAAGCATATGTTTCTTAATGGCCATGAATGAGGTTGAATTGAGGTCGATCTCGTCCTGATGTTGTTTGTAAATACTATACATACGCGTTAGAGGACAATGACGCCTGAGGTTATGCGACTTTTCGGTACAGAAAATAATCTAGTGTTACATGTTCTTGGAATTTTTGGTGGGATGAAAAAGTTCATTTTTCGCAACAAATCTGGACAATTTAAACCCCCCGTGACAATTCTTTTTAGAAAAACAATATCACTCATAAATCTTCTGTCGGACAATGTAGCTATTTTGAAATACTGTAGGCGTGCACGGTATGACCGGAGTCTTTTAGAATTGTAAGTACTAAATGTCAGGTGGGAAAGGAATTTCTTTCGTATTCTTTCTATCCTGTTGATATGGAAATCATAACATGGTGACCAAACGACACTAAAGTATTCCAAATTGCTTCTTACGAGTGCATTGTACATAATTATCTTGGTGGCAGGTTTCTTGAAATTCTTACACTCTCTTATTACGAAACCTAGTAACCTCGAGGCTTTTAGAACTATCTGGTCAACATGTTCTATAAATTTAGTTTGCAATCAAAATTGACGCCTAGATCTCTGATGCTGGTAACTTCCTCAAGGAGCTCCCCGTTTAGTGCATACTTAGTGGGTATTAAGTTAACGTTTTTTGTAAATTTAATATGCTTGCATTTTTTAATATTCAGAGACATCTTGTTTACTTCACACCAGTTGGACAATCTGTTTAAATCACTTTGAAAATTTATAGAATCCGATATATTTTTAATCTCAGCCGTGGCTTTAAGGTCATCAGCGAAAAGATATATTTTAGAATTTAGAAAGCATTTATAAATATCGTTAATGAAAATTATAAAGAGGTATGGGCCGAGGTGAGACCCCTGAGGAATTCCAGACGTTGCCACATAAACGTCAGAGTTGCAGCCATTCATCACCACTTTGAGTTTTCGATTACAAAGATACGATCCAAACCAACCCAGCAAAGGCTTCGACACGCCATGCATCTGTAGCTTACTAATTAGGATATCATGGTTGACTGTGTCGAATGCCTTACTGAAGTCGGTGTAAACCGCATCCATTTGTATTTGCTTATCAACCGATTCTGCAAGATCTTCCATGTATGTGACAAGATTGGTCGCAGTTTATTTATTTTTAATAAAGCCATGCTGGCTGGTTAATAGCGCCTGGGACATACGCCACGAGATAATAGGACAAATTAACTTTTCAAATGCTTTCGCCAAGGTGGGTAGGATTGCAATAGGCCTATAGTTTTGTATTAATGACCGATCCCCACTTTTGAATACTGGAACAATTTTTGTTTCCTTCCATACTGTTGGGAATATGCCATGCTGTAAGGATCTGTTAAAGATGTAGGTAATGGGGGCGATAGTGCATCTGCTGTTTTAACCCAAAAAACAGGAGGTACACTATTGCTCCCGCGCCTTTGTTGACATTTAAGCGCTTAAGTACAGCCTGAACTTGGCTTTCCGAGACTACAAGGTAACTGAGGTTGCCATTAATATTGCTCTCACAATTCACTTTGCAATTTACTGTATTTGCTTGCTGATTTATATTAAAAACGCTAGAAAAATGGGAAGCAAATAAGTTACATATAATCTTGCCATCATCAGAAGCACTGACGCCGTCCGACATTGCATCCGGATAATTATTAGCACCACCTCTCTTCATTTTTAAGTAACTCCAAAAGTATTTCGGGTTTGTGGTTATTTTAGATTCGACAGAAGCTACGTGTGCATTGAAGCAATTTAACGCTAATTTATCATATCTTTTCTTGAGTAACTTGAAAGATATTTCATCCATAGGATTGCTATAAGTTTTTAATTTAAGTCTAAGTTTATTCTTTTCCTTTAATAATTTAATGAGTTGCCGAGAAAACCAGTAAGGATAGCGATTACTCTTTCTTATTTTACTTAGTGGGACACATTCACGAACAACAGAGCGAAACTCAGAATAAAAAGTTTCATTTTGAACACTATTATGATTTATTCCATTAAATTAACTGTGACTCTAAACCCCAATTTCAGTACCGTTTTCTAGATTCAAAAACTAAATATATAACTTTGTAATCCCACTAATACTATAAATGCGAAAGTTTAGATGTTTGGATGTTTGTTACTCAATCACGCAAAAACGGCTGAACAGATCAAGGTGATTTTTTGTATACTAAACAGTATATAATCTGGATTCACTTATAGTATACTTTTTGTCCCGATAATCACCCTCAAAGGGATGAAATCAGGGGTGCAAATATGGTCTATGAAACTGGTGATTTAAATCCTCATACGCCATTCTAAGCTTTAAGTTTCAGCCCATTGGAAGTATAACGGCGTGTCAATAAATTTAACTTAAGCCATAGCAGAATTTGACGTATTGTAAACAAGCTGACGTTTCGATATGTCAAAGCCAAAATATCATAATTCCTTCTGATTGATGACGCTATTTTTGAGCATAACCTTTTAGCAATTAGGTCTATTACTGCGTGTAAATCAAAATAAATTTGCGATACTTTGGAATTGTTTGTCTTCATACGCTTAAATACAAAAACAGCTGCTTCAATGCAGTCTTTGTATCGTCGGTGTACAATTTAATTTTGTCGTGTATTCTTTTTTACGTAATTGGTGACCCTTCAGACTATAATAACTGTTTGATATAAGAGATCACTTGGGCTGGGCAGCCCAATCGTCAACATTGACGGTTGAAGCACCTTAGATCTATGCACATATACTGTATATACTGAGATGGAGATACCAGTGAAATACGCCACAGAGATCGTAGCGCCGTTGTGTATTTAGTAAGAACTAACCGCACGACCGCTGCATCCCTGTCACTTCAATATGCAAGTGCGATAGAGATAGCACCAAGTGACATCCGGTACAAACAAGTTAAAATAACATTTCCATAGAAAAATTTCTACTTCGAGTTGAAAGGCCCCTGGATCTATGCTTATTCGTATACATATAATACAGCTGTAGAGGGTCGAAAATCTGTACATTGAAGATATTGGATAAATCAATGGAGCGATTGGAGGGCCCTTGGCATCGAAACAGAACACATTTCAACAGTTTTAAGAATTCGTGTCTATTTGTCTATCGGTTTATATGTCTAGGCAGTGTGACTCTCAGCCTTCAGCCTCACGTGCATTGCCGCTTCGGGCCTTCGGCCCTCAGCCTTACATGAGGGGCCCGCTCTGTTGGCTATCTTGCCACTATGTGTGAATGATCGGCATGAGGAGCCCATTCTGTGTGAATGATCTGCCTTTAGACTCGCATGCCTTGCCCCTCTGCATCAGGCCTTCGGCCCTACATAAGGAGTCCGCTCTGACGCTAGAACCAAAGTAACCGACATAGCCCTCCGAACCATTAAACTTAAGTTTCAGTGGGCGGGGCATATTGCACGTAGAACCGTTGGCCGTTGGGGAGGAAAGGTTCTCGAGTGGGATCGGGGATGCAATTAAGGTCTATGAAACGGGGTGGTTTAATCCTCATACGCCATTCTACGATTTAAATTTCAGCCAATTGGGAGTATAACAGCGTGTCAAGAAATTTAACTTAAAGCATAGCAGAATTGTAAACAAGTTGACGATTCATTATGTCAAAACCGAAGTATCATAATTCCTTCTGATTGTTGACGCTATTTTTGAGCACAACCTTTTCGCAATAAGTTTTAGTTTGCGTGTACATCAAAATGCATTTGCGATACTTTGGCATTGTTTTTTTTTTATACCACGTCGGTGGCAAACCAGCGTACGGCCCGCCTGATGGTAAGCGGTCACCGCAGCCTATAGACGCCTGCAACTCCTAGGGGTGTCACATGCGCGTTGCCGACCCTTTAAGAATTTATACACTCCTTTTTTAAAGAACCCCATACTGTAGTCCGTCGGGAAAACCTCGGCAGGGAGCTCATTCCACAATCGGAGCGTCCGAGGGAGGAAGTTCCTCTGAAACCGTACCATACGCGACCATTTAGGTTCTAAGTTGTGAGGATGAAGGCCCTGCCGACGGCGAGCGGTGCGATGGTAGAAAGCGGCCGTAGGCATCATGTCGAACAGTTCTTCGGAGCACAACCCATTATATAAGCGATAGAACACGCACAAGGAGGCAAAATTTCTCCTTAAACTCAACGGCTCAATATCGCTCGTGAGCTTGGGATCGTCCACGATTCGCACAGCACGTCTCTGGAGCGAGTCAAAAGGCCCAAGCTGGCATCATATGCCTAAATACAAAACAGCTGTTTCAATGCACACTTTGTATCGTCAGTGTACCATTTAGTTTTATCGTGCGTTATTTTTTACGTAATTTGTGACCCTTCACACAATAAAAACTGTTTGATATAAGAGATCACTTGAGCTGGGCAGCCCAATCGTCAGCATAGACAGTTGGAGCATCTGAGATGTATACTCAGAAAAGGGTCGAAAGTCTGTACATGTAAGATATTCGAAAAAAGGTTGGCTGGCGATACTTTGCATCTTCTTTTATAATGCGCACTTCTAAGGTTTGGAATTCTCTGCCGGCGTCTGTATTTCCGAGTTCATATAACCTGGACCTTTTTAAGGCACGAGTGAATAGGCATCTTCTGGGTGAGCTTCATCGTCGGCCTCATCTTTGCCCCCTGGCTAGATGCTGGCCAAGAGCAATCCCATTTTTAATAAAAAAAAAACTTAGAATCGATAATAGAAATCGTTTCAACAGTTTTAAGAATTTGTGTCTGTTTGTCTGTCCGTTTATATGTCTAGGCATCACGTGAAAACGAACGAATGGAGTAATATTTACCCTCATTTATATGGCAACTGGATCTTCGGCGACGACATAGCTCTCTCCTTCGGCTTTCCAGTCATCAACCTTACATGAAGAATCTACTCTGTTGGGAGGCTCGGCCTTCAGCCTCGCGCGTCTCTCCTCTCCGCTTCATGCCTTCGGCCCTCATCCTTACATGAGAAGCCCGCTCTGTGTGATTATTCTCGCATGCCTTGCCGCTCTGCTTCCGGCCTTCGGTCATCATACTTACATGAAGAACTCGCTCTGTTGGGATAACGTTTTACGGCAGAACTGCGTAGCGAGACTTTTATCATTGTACAATGTACATGTAATGTTTTTGACGAGATTCATTCGTCTAGAATCGGTACATTTGATATTCCGCAATAAGCACTTAATGATTCGTTTTGACAATAGGATTTCTAGGGAATGTCATATTAACTGAAATCATTTCTTAAGGGGGTGTAAAGAAGGGTGATAGATTGTATCATCATCATCATCTGAGGCGGGCCCTTGGCTAGCCTGGTCAAGCAAATATCTCCAGTCCGATCTATTCGTGACTTTCCTTCTTCAACATGTCACCCCTAAGTTCCTGGTGTCCACCTGAGCTTGAGAAAGATTGTTTGGGAAAACAAATCATTCTAAGGCGAGAACGAATTATACGCGGACGAAGTCGCGGGCAAAAGCTAGTGTATAAATATAGTTTTCTTTTATGTAGTATCTATACTACGCGGGGCCTCAGGAGGTTAAGGAAAACGGAAGACTATAGCCAGCTATTATGCAGAAATTGTAATTTTTTCCCTGTAATAATAAGCTATTTCCAATATGGCTGTGGGAGATTCTCGAGAGTGGCACAAAAATCTCACTAGATCTCATTGAGCAATCGACTACGCGAGGTGTCGACGCGACGGGTTCGTGTGGAATGAGGTAGAGCATATGCGCTAATATGCCTGCTGTTTTATAGCAGCAATCCACATCATGTCATTATTATCAATAACCATAGCAAAAATGTTTCTTTAATTTAAGAAAAACTGAAGCCTAAATAATGCAAGCTATTATGAAAAAATCTTCTAATAAGCTATTTCCAACATGTTTTCAATGTAGTCCAACATGGTTAGGAGAACATGATCTCGATAGTGGCACAACAATCTTACTGTTTTTTCTACTAATATGCTATTTTCAACATGATTACGCGAGAACGCTCTGGGTAATGGCACAACAATCTCGCTAGGAATCTCCGTTGCGCCGCCGACTGCGCGAGGAGTCACGTCGCGTGTGGCGTGTGAGTCGAACGATGAAAAAAAATCTTCTAATAAGCTATTTCCAACATGTTTTCAATGTAATCCAACATGGTTAGGAGAACATGATCTCGATAGTGGCACAACAATCTTACTATGTTTTTTCTACTAATATGCTATTTTCAACATGATTACGCGAGAACGCTCTCAGTAATGGCACAACAATCTCGCTAGGAATCTCCGTTGTGCCGCCGACTGCGCGAGGAGTCACGTCGCGTGTGGCGTGCGAGTCGAACGCTGGCGTTGTGTAGCGAAGATCGCCGGCGGCGCGGCGCGTTCGACTGGAACGAAGTAGAGCGCATGCGTGACTCAATATCTTCGCGTTGATTCCGTTCCTCTTCTTCTACCGCCTGTAATGTGAGATTTCAGGAATGTAAGCGCTTTGTAACATGGACAAGACACAATGCTCCTTTATAACTATCTCTGGCGCTCGATGCAAGAACTATTGGCGGAGTAATTATAACTTCGATATTCGTGGTGGTCAGCCGTAGGCCTAATTTGTTACGTTTTATACTACTTACGGGGCAAACAACCTTAACCAGGGCTGTTTCATTGTCTACACGGACCATGCATATACATATATCGCTCATAATCATTGACTAAATTGGACTTCATTGTAACTTCATACATGTGCATATAATATTTCAATAAATACTAAATTGATCCAACAGCTCTGTCAAAAATCTATTTCTGTCAAAAATCTATTTCTGTCAAAGGCATTTTTTTGACTCTGGATAGGTTTGCGCCTGACCACAAATCACCTGATGGTAAAAAAAATATTGTGGTCTACGTAGGATGGAGCGCGCTTACCTAGTAAAAACCGATTCACTCTCGTCTTGAAGACCGTAAGGATGTAGTTTTCAGGGAACAAGGATTCCGGCAAGGAGTTCCACAGCTTGGCATACGAAGGCAATAGGAATATGAAGCCTAGTTCGGTCGCAACTCGGTTCTAACTACTAATAGTATGAGTCTAGGTCCTGGTTCTTGTTTCGAACTGCTAGAGAAAGGTATCTACAATAACTGGCATGCTTCAGTACCTGTTCCTCCTGATTCTCAGGAATATCGGCCTCCGTTTCGGGTGAAGGCGGAGGCAGCAGGGGCCCTTGCACGGGCTTTTCTGACTGTTGGAAGTGGAACACGAATCGCAGTTCATCCACGAACCGACGCCAATAAGAGGCTTCTGGGTCCCGGTCATTTTTTCGAGCTGCCAGCATCAGGTCCGCTAGAGAGATGAAGATCCCCAGCACGCAGCCTACTCCGAGCACCAAAAATAGACCCATGAAGTTTTTGATGGTCAGCTTTGCGTTTTCGAATTCTTCTAGATCCTGTAGATAGAAAGTGGGGTTTTATCGTTATTTTGTACCGGAAAAATCAGTAATGGTAAAAGAGAATATACACAACTTTGCCACGGTTGTCAATGTAGTCCATCAGGTATCTACTCATTCTTTCAATATAAAATGAAAAAGACATTACGGTAAGAATATTTTTATGTAAATGTTGTTTTCATATACTAAGGTATGGTAGCAATAGGCTGCTGGAGGAGCCTACTACTAATTGGAATTTGATAACTAATTAGTCGCTCACTCTGGTAGGGACTGATACCTGACTAATACAGCAAAATATTAAAGAGCAAGGCGTTGTATGTGTCGCGTCCTAGTCGCGCCTGCATTACTCCGCCAAGGCCGATGATATGGTGATCTATGTTCCTCAGATCAGAAAACCGGCTACTCGCTAAGGGTGTTCCAGATGCGTTCACGCTACTACGTGCACTTCAGCTCGTTTGTGGAGCGCGTGCCGCGGCCGTTGCAGGGGACCATCGCGTGTATTGGTTTCTGGCCGAAGGGTGTAATAGGGTCGGAGCGCAGCGCTCACTCAGTTAACACCTTACGGCGGTAATGTCCCATTTTTATTACGAAACAGTGGGAAAATAGTTACGCCTATAATCGAAATATATACCAAAATGAAGCTGACAGAACCAGCAAAGTGATCGTAAAAACCGTTTGGAATTATGTGTTGAGTGTGTAAAGAAAATCGTGTGTGAAGTTACGGTGAAAATTTTGAATTTGACGTTGTGGGTAGCGCGGTCATTCAACCGTGCGATCAGCTGGAGCACAAGCGGCGGCGTTGGTTATCGCATCGTACCTACGTAGTACGCAATTTAGTGCGGAAAATAAATATGAACTGCGAAGCTTGTCACACGTCTGTATCCAGAGGAGAGGTTCTCCTGTGTAAGGGATGTAAAGGTATCAGTGCACTCATCAAAGGTATCACTATCAGTGCCTAGGTGTGCCAAACGATCATTATAAAAAAATAGTGCAAGACACAAACAGCACTTGGCGATGCCCGCCGTGCGATAACGTCACTAGGCGCCATAAAGGGGATAACACTCCGGTTGGAAAACACTATGAGAGCTCGTCGCCTGTTCTGACCGTGCCGTCGGATGCAGATATGTCGATTTGCGACGAGCCGCAGCATACACCTCGCACCGTTAACAGATACGTGCCGGACCTTAACGAAACATCAGGTAACTCAGGCAAGTTCAGAACAACGGAATTAAGTATGGAAAGCATAGCGAGTCTGCTCGACACAAAACTAGCTGATGTAAAAAATGATCTCCCCAAGTTAGACTCGAAATTGGTAACAACGAAAAAGGAAATATTCGTAGAAATGAAAAATGAATTTTCGCACGTCATTGATCGGATCCAGAAAGAATTTTCAGAGACGACAGATTTCTTAAGTGAGCAGATTAGGGGTTTTCAGGCGGACCTTTTGGAACAGTAAACAAAAAGATAAAAAATCTTGAATTGGAGAACTCGCGTCTCACCGCGGAATTAGCATCAATAAAATCTAATCAATACTCGCCTACATCCGTTGCGGAATTACATAACACTATAGACCAGATTCAAGAGCAGTTGAACGATAGGGACCAGGCACTTCTACTGAACGACGTGGAAATTATGGGGGTACCAGAACACCAAGGAGAGTCGACCCAGCACATCACACAGGCTATAGCCGTAAAAATAGGTATGTCACTAGAGGCTCGGGACATTGTCAGTGCGGACCGGGTAGGGTTGACGAGAACAAGTGTCCTCGGGGCGAGCACAGGCACGAACTCGCGCCCCCGCCCCCTGGTCGTGCTCCTCGCCAGGCGCGCGCTCCGGGACGAAGTCTTACGCAACGCTTGAGTGCGGCGGACGATAGATACTATTGGCCTCGGACTACCGGAAAGTCCTGCCTGTAAAATCTTTATTAATGAGAGACTCACGAAGGACAATCGAAAGCTGTTATGGTTAGTACGTCAAGCAAAAAATGCTGCAGGTTGGAAATTTGTGTGGACACAAGAGGGGCGCATACTCGTATACGCTAAGAGAACAGAAGGCAGTGACAGTAAAACGGTGCGATTTCGGAATGCAAAGGATGTTACGTGGGTTTTCGGCATTGACCCTATGGTATCTAAAAATACATAAATATAGCTACACTGTAATGTTTAATCGTCTGCGTTGTTTATGGTTCATGTTGTTAGTAGTATGGCTTTTACTAAAACTAATTAGTTCTAAGCTGTTTCTCAAACCCGTTGACTATACAGTGTGTAAGTCTAATACGGGCGATAAATTAAATCGGACATAGTATTCATTAGTGTAATCATGAACTAAAAAGTTTTTTTTTAAATTACAGTTCATTACGACCCCATAATTATTATTTTTTAAATTTCTCAGCAGCAATGTACTGTAATCATGGTTGCGGTACCGAAATGTCAAATGTTCATTAGCAATACAACAACGTGAGCGTGTTTGCATTACATTGCGGGCTAAATTATTTTGTATGGACAAAATTATTGTTGCATCTTTAAGTAAATGTTATCTAATTACCTTTACTTTGTCCTATACTAACCACCGTTAAGAGATTCGCCCGTATTAGACTTACACACTATATGTTCAATTGTATAGTAGTTGTGAATAACTGTTTAACCGATGGAAACATTCTAAAAGGGTCAAATGTGACTCTGGGTATAAAAAAACTATATTTTATTTTAATGAATGAACTTTTTAACGCCTACAGTTTAATTTTTACTACAAAAAATGTACATTGTTCCACTTATGATAACTTACGAATAAATATCGGGAAGGGTTTTTTGTGTACCATGATATATTGGTGTTTAAAGTTTACCGTAATCTAGAATTTAGCACTCTTGAAAATTTGCCTGTGCTTTTAAGTAATCAAAATCGATTGAGGCGCTTTAGTGATATAGTTTTAATAATGAATCACGAATGTTTACGTTTAAATAAAAATCGAGTATCGCGCAATGGTCTTTTACATAACTATCACATCTACAATCCATACACGTACATACACTATTTTAACAACACCTCAATAGCACTCTTATATCCAACATTTCGCTTATATCAAAAATGACTCGTAAAAAAACTTATTATTTAACTTTAGCATTACTGAACATCCGCTCGCTAAATACTGGACATGACGAATTGATCGCATCCTTAAATCGCTATAATCCGGATATTATAGCGTTAAATGAAACTTGGTTACGTATGGGCGAAGACAAATTTATTCCTAAAATACCAGACTATACTCTCAAGAGCAGCCCCCGACAGGACGGATCGAGGGGGGGCGGAGTAGGGTTCTATGTACGAAAAAATTTAAAGACTAAGATATTACAACACCCCTCATCCTCCTTAGAGCAGATGTGGTTAGATCTGCAAATCCGTGGCGTCGGACGGCTTGCGATAGGAACGGCGTACAGGTCCGAGTCTGTACCTGTTGGGACCGCCATTGACGCGCTTTGCGACTCACTTGACATGCTCGCATCATATGAAAATATTATACTGCTAACCGATTTCAACGTTAATCTTAACTTAGTAGACTAGCCTAATTCAATACAATTAAAAACATTTTTAAAACAGCGGAATTTGGAACAACTGGTAAAGGAGCCCACCCGAATCACAGAACAAACCTCTTCCTTACTGGATTTAGTTATTACTGACAGGCCTAATGTATGTAAAAAAATACATGTACACCACAACCCGAAGCTCAGCGACCACGCAATGATACTTGCCGAACTAGAAATTGTAAAACCAAAACAAACACCACAATATGTCTACAAACGGCTCCTAGGACAGATTGATATAGAGAAATTTAATACAGACCTCAGGCTTACACCGTGGGACGAGATTAAAAACATTCCGGATATTAACAATAAAGTGTGCAGATTTAATCAGTTACTCTGTAACATCTTTGATATACACGCCCCGGTGCGCAGGCTACGGACCGATTGTAAGTCTTATCCGTGGATCACGGACACTATTAAAACTATGATGAGTTTACGGGATGAAGCAATGAAAAAAGCACAGAAAAAGAAAAATGAATCAAGTCGCGATTACTACAAGGCCCTAAGGAACTACACAACAGCAGCCCTGGAGCGGGAAAAAAAGGCTTATTTCACGTTTTACGTCAATAAAAACAAATCCCATCCAAAAGAAATGTGGAAGCACCTTAAAACCTCTTCGTGCTTAGGTAATACAGACCAGCCCACAATACCACCGCATCTTTGTGACCTCTGGGTCACATCACATGGGGGATTATCTGTAAAATAAATAGATTTTTTTCTGACGATCCCGGGGAACTCTGATACCCATCGTGGAACTCAAGACTTCTTTGAAAATGAAACACCGTACAGGCAATCTTTTAGCATAAAACCATACACGGAAAATCAAATTAGCAAAATTATTATATCAATACAAACAAATGCAAGTGGTAATGATGATATCACAATAGAGATGATCCGGCTTACACTAGATGTGACTCTCTCAGTGATAACGGATATTGTTAATACATCGATCGCGCAAGACACTTTTCCTGAGGCGTGGAAGCTCGCTAGAGTTAAACCTATACCTAAGTCTAGTAAGACCGAGTCATACAAAGACTTAAGACCAATTAGCATTTTACCGGTACTCTCCAAAGTATTAGAAAGGGTTGTAAGTGAACAGCTTACAAATTTCCTCGAAATTAACAATCTGCTACCACGTACACAGTCAGGGTTCCGAGGAAGGCACGGCACTGCAACCGCTCTTGCCGAAGTCACAGATGAGATCATTACATCATCAGACAAGGGCATGGGAACCATTCTTGTGTTATTAGATTTTTCCCGTGCTTTCGACTGTGTTAATCCTACATTATTACTGGCAAAAATGGCGTACTACGGGATCTCGAAACGAACATGTAATTGGTTTCAATCGTTCCTCTCAAGTCGAAAACAATATGTGGAATTACAAACAGATCAAGGCGTATTAGTAAAATCAAATATACATAATATCAGTCGCGGAACACCGCAAGGATCAATCCTGAGTCCATTAATTTTGATTTTATACACAGCAGACCTGGTAAACCATATAAAATACTGTAATGTACATTTATACGCTGACGACACCCAAATACACTATTCGTTCCTACCACATGACTCAGACGAAGCAATAGTCAAAATAAATGAAGACTTAGATAGGATTGCCAAGTGGTCGTCTGAAAATAATCTGGCATTAAACCCAGCTAAATCGCAATTTGTCGTATTGGGGAATAAATGGCAACGCCAAAAAATCATACAAAAAGAGCCCAAAATCTATATTGGAATGAAACCTATCTTTAGAGTTGAAAATGCAAAAAATGTCGGAATGATCATGGACGGAGAGCTACGTTATGAGGAGTATATCCAGAGCAAGATAAGGAAAGCTTTCTACAGGCTTAAAATTCTATATAATATTCGGAAATATCTCTCAGAGAAAATTCGTGAAATTCTCGTTGAATCGCTAGTTTTATCACAACTTAGATAGGATATGGTGATATAGTTTATGGACCACGGCTATTGGCGAAAACAAAAAGGTGTATACAACGCGTACAAAATGCTTGTGCACGTTTTTGTTACGAAGTACCTAAGCGTGCTCATATCACCCCATTCCTTAATGAAAGGAAAATCTTAAATATGGATAGCAGAAGACAGCTTCACCTAGCGTTTACAGTTCGAAAGGTGATAGAATATCAGAAGCCTTATTACCTATTTGCAAAATTAAAATGGGTCGAAGATACGCGGCGGGTAAAAACTCTAAGAAAAACCACAAAACTAGCAATTCCTAAACATAAAACCAAATTTTTCAGAGGGGGTTTTAAATATGCGGCTGCGAAAATATGGAATGACTTGCCTCCGCCCTTGCGTGAGCCCATGTCGTTAGCAAAATTCAAAAACTTATTGAGGACACACCTACTAAATAAACAAACCGAATTATAACCCCGTAACACTACAACAGGATAACTCATTACAACCACATTACAATGTTTTCATGCACAAACACAATACACCTCGCGCGACATAGACATGTAGTCACATCACACACACGCACAAAACATCACACTACTTTTAATGTTATAGTTTAAGATTTTAATTTTTTTTATTTGTTACTGTCAGCCTACCTTTGGTTATAAATAAAAATGAGTGAACAACTGCGACCGGCCCTCTTAACAGGGACCAATCTGAAAACCAGCGCTGGGTACCCCATGCCCAGCATATGCTGAGATTGGGACCCATTGCCTCAACTCAAAATTGATTGGTGTTCTTCTTTTTCTTTTTGTATATATATTTTTGAAATTTAGTGCTAAGTTCAAACATCCCTTCATTGTAATGTTTAGGTTAAGTTTGTGGCAATAAAGATATATTATTATTATTATTATAGTGTTTCGGCGGTTTCGACGACGCAACAGAGTCACGCAGTCAGTTGAGTAAAAACTATGTCTTACATTGCAGGCACCTCCTCCGTGCTTCTCCTTCCACCATCGTTGCTTCATGCCACGAAGCTCCCCCGCCTCCTGTAGGTTCAGCAAGGCCAAATTCAGTGACTGCCGGTAGGGAGAATCTGGAATACGAGTACGTGTAGGAAAATGCTTTATTTCTTTAACTGATATTTGGGTCATATACAGTAAGGATTTTTTGTCACTTGCCTTCCAGTAATGACACTGGAACCTAACTTTGGTAGGTATCTATTACAAGCGATCTCGCGAAATAACTTAGCTGCTATAGTAGCTTTAGCTTTTATTAAAATAATAGGTGCTCCATGGTCCCTAAGCATTATTCGGAAAAGACAAATTGAAGCCATCATTTTGTGCCCTCCTATCTCAGCGTTATGAACTTGACAAAAATAAATATAAAAAAGAAGATTGCTGATTTACCATAAATATTGTAAATAACATAAAAATTAAAAAGGTACTATTGCTGTAGTAGTCCTCTCACCTTTTGCCATCATAATCCCGTATCCCTTACTGTCTAATAAACCACCGACCTGTAGATTAAAATGATATTAATTAGAAAAAATATTGATGAAGTCTTATAAAATACGCTACAGGTTAAACGGAGGCACAAAAAATGCTAAAATACTATGTAATAGTGAAACGTCGATTACCTGTGTAAGGTTGCAATCTCTTTCAATATTGTACTCTATTGAAACGGACTCCATAAAAAACGCAAAGTGTTGGCTGTCGTCCTTGACTCTGTAAAGAACAATACATATTGTGATTGCAAGGAAAACAATTACTATTTATTCCAAATAATAAAAAAAAATCGCAGATGTATAAGTTATAAATACAATTTGAATCATTATTATTGGTAAACGGGGCGTAATCGCCAAAAATCCAAGTCCCGTTTACCAATGATAATGTGAAACAATCATGCAAGTTTAAATCAATATACAATTTGAATCAGTTAGGTTACTTACTGGTAAGTGGTTAGTATTGAAAAACTCGATTTATCTTACCTTATATCTATTCTTTCAAAACATAACGATCTGTTGTACTCATTTCGAAATTCACAATAAAACACGCCGGAACACTCCCATTTCTATAATAGTTAACCGTTATTGTGGAATTGAATTAGTGATTTATTGCTTACCTCTCGATACCGAAGTCGTTCTCTTTGGGCATATCCCATTTTTCCATGTTTTTGAACATGTTCTTGTACATTGGGTCTTGCGAATTCTAAAATGAACAATAGTAGATTGTTAACAAAGGGTTGAAAGAAGATTTTAAAAGAAATATCTTTATTGAACACAATAACAGATTAATATACAAGATACTTAAAGTTTAAATATAAGACTAAGACTACAATTAAATTAAAAGACCTAAAACTAAACCTTTAACTTGGAAAAAATACGTGTAAGCCCTATAGCAATTAACATGGTCACTATATTTAAAACTTTTGCCCCCACCACCCTGTCTGTATTGGTCATTTATCACAGAAAATAAAATAAAGTACCCGCTTACGTTAAAGAACAAGTACGTGGCTCCGCCCTTCTTAGCCCCGTACGTGATGCCTTTGTCGTTGTTAGCCAGCTCAGCTATGTTAGTGAAGTCATCGTTGTTGCTTTTTTTGGCCAGCAGCGTCGCCAGGTTCGCCGTATAGGAGCTCGTAATGACCAGGGCAAACAGCCACCAAGCGCTGGCCACGGCGCGGGACCCGTACGCCCTGTAGATTTCATATTTTAGAACATACGCCAGTGGCAGGCAAAGACGTCAACAACTCAGTATGTATATACATTGTAGTCGTTGGAAGGAGTATTATATTCTCTTTGGTTGGAAGCAAAGACTACTATGAATTGGAAGTCAACAACTTGACATTTGTCAGCTGCCACTGACACTCACTATTTTTGTTATCCTTACTTCATGTTGTTGCTTGATAGTATAGCAGGTAGTACAAGTTTTGTATACCATTTTGTTGTCAATGTCAAATGACAATTGTTATTTTATATAGTTAAACTAGCTTCCCGCGCGGCTTCGCTCGCGTATTACAAATAAGGGGAGGGATGTCGCGGATTAAAATATAGCCTAGTTTTTAAAATGGAATGAGTCAGTCCGGAGATATTTATTATTACTTATTTATTTACCCATTTCGGGGGTTGTTCAAAGTTTTTAAGTATGTACATGAAACGTCATTAAGCATAATTCTGTGAAAATCCTTGTGATTTTAGTACAGTTTTATTAATAAATATGGTACAAATATAAACGATTTACAAATTTATATGTACAAAATAAGGAAAATTTTAAGCCGCAGTACACTAAATTATTTTATAGAAAACTGGATAATATCTTGAAAGTTTCAAAAGCTCATAGGTATTACTTTACGTATGAAAAGGCCATTAAGTCTATGCTATTCCACACAATAATTATCACTGCCGAAAGCGTATGTGTATGATGGCATTGACGGCCACAATGCCTTGCAACGAATGAAGTGTTGGCTGTGTTGGTCAATTGAGCCTAAACTTTTGTTTATATTTTTATATTCATACCTAGTCAACTCAACCCACGGATCTAAAGGACTACAATGAAATATGTTTACATTTAACTCAACTAAGAGCGTGTCTGAACTCCAAAAAGACGGAGATATTAAATAGAATTTAAGAGCTCTCGTTTTTGGAAGTTAGAGTTTTTCTTTCATGTTTAGCGGAAACTTTTGGTATCAAAGTGTAATACACTATATCTGTCATTCATGTAAACCTCAGAGTACCCCAGAGAAGACGACAAATAATAATACCGCTACCGAGAAAGATAGTCATATACTAAATTGAATGAGAGCGACAGAGAGGGATATATCATTTGTTGCCCTTGTCATAGTTCAGCTTTTTTATTTGCCTCAATGACATCTTCACGTCATGGCAAATAGTTTGAGGCAAATAAACGATTACCCGCACAAATTAAAGAGGTAGTTTAAGGTAATCTGTCAGTCGTTTAAGACCAGTTCTCAATTTCGCTGCGTAATAGCTTTTCTGTCGCCCTTAGTGGAACTCTTATAGGATCTCTATAGAAAGCCTTACTCTGAGATGTAAACATTGTAAACAGAACGTTTATTTGGTGATTCATTATTTTACTGGCATTGCGCATACATAAACTCAAAACTCATATTTTCTTATGCTGCAGAACTTTTCGATCCAATTTCCTTAATTTATTCGAAATATGTCAATGAGGCAAAGGACTTTCACATGTATTATTGCATACCGTACGTCAAATGCCAAAGAATTGATATCAACGCCATCTATAGTACAGAATTGTTCAGCAGATCCGTTTTTTCATGAAAACGTGATAACGCCGCCACCTACCGGGTCTAATTGTATGTTCAAACCATCCAGGAATTCACTCCACTATACACACAAAGTTTCATGCAAATCGGTCCAGCCGTTTAGGAGGAGTAAGGTGACAAACACACGTACAGAAGAATTATATATATATATAAAGATAATGGTGAAATAAGAGCCTGATAGCCTGATAAGTGATAATCACGTGATAATATAACCTTAGGATAATAGTATATATGTATTGTACTTTTGTGCCAGATAAGCCCACGGCAAGTCCTATGTTAGCTAATGGCAGTGATTTTTATTGATGCAGAATGAGGAAAAGAGTGTAAAGACAACGTTAAAAATAATGATGAGGTATGATAGCCACAGATTCTGCGCAAGAACCACACGAAACCGAAATCAATGGGAAATAGAAGGGCTAAGCCCACTTTGTATCGTTGCCAATGGTTATTTTATAAGTACTTAAGGTTTGGAGTCCTGACACTGGCTTGATAGATAGACAATACATTTATTTGCTTGGTAAAACAAACATTACAAAAACAGACTTTTGATGATATGATCTAGGAGGAGGCAGCTTGAATGGAAGGTTCTGCAAGTTCCGGAAATTTCGGGACTTTTCATTCAGCTGATTCCGGTACTAAAAACCCTACTTACACTGGAGCAATTTCCGAACCCTGCAGCAACACTGCGCCCAGATTGAACCAGAGTGCGTTGGCGATCGTGAACTGGTTCTCAAGCGCCTGTGGCTCCTCTATGCAGGGGTAAGGGTTCTGCCACTCCTCGGGACACAGCCGTCCAACCACGTACAGAACTAGTGAGCTGCCGACGTAAGCCAGGCCAAGGCAGAACCACACCTGTGGACATTTGATTTTCTTTTATTTATGTGAGAAACATCAGAAGTAGATGCATAGAATAATGTACAATTCTCTTCAAACGGCTGCTGCTGCTTATGACCATTGCTGCCGCCGTTTAAATTTGAAATCTAACTTCTGTAAAGAACCTCCAAATTCCATTGATTGTAGTAAGGTGCGCGCCGACACCAGCCGTTTGATGAGAATCGTAATTAAGTGCAAGTTGAAACATTTTGTTTGATTTAGATGTGCACTTACTTCCTGAAATCCTCTCACTTAGATATGTAATATACAGGTGTTTTTTTTTAATTCCGTTAATTGCGAGGGCACATTGCTGAGATGAAATAAGTATTATTTTCTAAGACACTTGTATCCCAATTCCTATCCATACCATATCACACCATATCAGCCGAAGGACGTCCACCACTGCTGGACATACTTACTCCTCTGGCGCAGCGACCCAAAGTGTGTCTTGGCCTCCAATACGAGTGCACGTCACTGATCCCAATTCTGCGTCATTTCCTTCTACGAGCCAAGTTGAAGCTCGCATAGATCGATCTCTACAGCATCGGCCCAACAGTATCTAGGGCGGCCGACCGGGCGTTTCCACTCGGTTTGCCCAGGTAGGCTCTTTTGACGGCAATGTTGTCACCCATTCACTCTAGATGACCAAGCCAACGAAGTCGATACGCTTTCGTTACCTCGATGACATTCGGTTCCGCAACAAGAACTTCATTTTCGGCATTTTTGCGAATTCTCCAACTGCCATCGGGTCTCTGAACTGGGTCAAGGATTTTACGGAGGATTTTCCTTTCAGCTTACTAGGAGTTATTCCCCTCCTTAAGTGTCAGTGTCCAGGCCTCACATCCTTATGTTAAAGTTGGGCGTATTACGGTCTTCTTCTTTTTTTTTAATTTATTTATTTCAACAAAAATATTATCATCTTAAGCGTTTAAAATATCTGCCAAACTGCACAGCAGTTTGTCGGCAGAAAACCCAGTTACCCTCCACCACTTACGATAATTATAGTTACTACTTACTAGTGTAGGTAATTAAGCAACGCGAAGTCAAAATCACTACACCGACACAAAATGCATATATATATATCTAAATGTGGATCTTAGCGCTTCTGCTGAGAAACCTAGACACTAGCACTTTATGTAGGGCGGCGCTGCATCTTAAGGCGTTTTGGACGCGGGCATCTATTTCTTCACCCCGAGTATTGGCATCAGATTTTTATGATCCGGTGGCAATAAAGATTGTGTACAACTCATTAGTCAGGAGTAAGTTGGAGTCTTCGTCGGTCGTGTGGCATCCCCATGAATCGACTTATACCCTTCTTCTTGAGAAGGTACAAAAAGTATTTTTACGGTTTCTGTATAAGAAAGTATATGGGTACTACCCGTATCTGTACCCAACTAAATATCTTCTGGGCACTCTCGGGTACAACTCTCTGGAAGTCAGGCGAAACAATCATTTAATGATCACAGCTGTTCGTGCCTTGCGTGGCGAGGCTGACTGTCCGGAACTGGTGGAGCGTCTCGTGCGACTGTTTGTCCCGGATGTCCCTCGAATAGCCCTCAGACCACGACGACGCGACTTGTTGGCGGTGCCGCCGACGCGCACTGTGTCGTACAGAAACTCTCCTCTGCCTCGCGCTCTTTCACAGCTCAATGCGCTCCTGGCATCCACACCGGAATGCGACTTGTTTGCGTGGCGATGGATGGCTGTGTGCAATGAATGCTTGAGGTTCTGCGAGGCGATGGATACTAGGTGCACGACTGTACCAAATCAATAATGTAACTGTTAGTCTTAAGTTTCGTGACGCATTGGTGTATCGCTGTAATGTCATGTAAACGTGTTAAATAAATAAATAAATAAATCAGTGACAGTAATTTGAACTTGGCCACCCTTCTAAATACGATATCTCCGACAATGTAGATCTACTGGCCTACTGCGAGCTGAACCCTGTTTCAACCCAATGGCAACATTAAAGGCTTCTGTGAGATCACCTCCCACCCGTACTTTCATAATGCTATTCTTCGAGGCAGTTTCGATTATTCTGACCAGCTGGCATGGAATACCGAAGTTCCTTAATATCATAGATAACCCCCTCTAGATAGCCCCTATAGACGATTTAGTTCGAATCAAAAGTCACCAAAGTAAGCGGTATGTGCGGGTCGCGGGGAGATCGGTAACGTCGCTGCCATTGGCTGTTTCATAAGTGAACATGAGTGAAACATAACAATAAAACAGAAATTACAAGAATCGTTACTAATTTAATACAGTTACTAATTTGTTATTTCATTAGATATACATACTCGATATTACATAGCAATACATGTGACACAACCGTTTAATAAACTTTATAATAAAATAAAACTACAGAATAACTACTCGTACTTCTAAACTAAATATTCCATTCAACTACACTGATTTGTACCCGTATCGTAACTATAGCGTATAAATAAAATAGAACGAGACACTAATTTAGTACTTCAATTAAAAGAACACTGGGAACACTGACAATTTTAATTGGTTTATTATTATTATTATTTTATTATGCTTTTGGTACTAAGATTTTTATATCAATAAACTTCACTGTCGCGGGTGTCCGCTGGATGCGGGTGGCGCAGGACCGGTCATTGTGGAAGTCTTTGGGGGAAGCCTATGTCCAGCAGTGGACGTCTTTCGGCTGACATGATGATGATGATGATGAAACTTCCCTGACAATTTAATGTCAAAAATATAAAATAACAAATAAACTTTTCCAATAGAATTTCAATATAAAAATAGTGCAACAAAACACGGACGAATACATAATTAATTGAAATCGGGACTTACGAGTATACGGTAATGTCGAAAGCGTCTGTGGCACATCACTAGCCCGAGCATGTACTTTCGTCAGAAGGGAGAGTATAATTGACATTTGAATTGGTTGGAAAGGGACAAGAATACCTCAGTACATCTAAATGGCTAGTGTAAAATGAACTCCGCCTGGCAGGATAAAATATGCCTTTTGTAATTAATTTAACTTCCTGTGAAATGTTATTCCGTAATTCTTGTAGTTTGCTGTTCGAGAGCTTTTCCCACACAACTATACACAGCAAAAAACCATTTCTAATGGTTGAAATCGATTTTTAGTGCTCGTTTATTTGACGTACGTATAGATCGCGAACCTGGACGAGTCCGACTGAGAACGCGACGCGTTGCTGCTTACATGTACTAGTGGTACATAGGTGAGGTGACCGCACGTCGCCCTATAATCTCCATCTATAGGGGGTTATCTATACTATCAGGGCGCCGCGATCTATACTATCGTAAGCCTTAGCGAAGTCCACGAACTATATGTGAACGCTTCTCGCGTATTCCCATCGCTTTTCCATTATTTCATAGGCCTCCCCCAATTTCATGGGGGTAAATGGCATTACATGTGCTGTGGCGAGTTGGCTATATGTTTAAAGTCCAGTGCCACCTTTTTTTAGGGGGGAAAATGCATGACGCATACCACCCGGGTGCAGTACCCGAGTGGTTATGTGAGATTCCCGTATAGGCTGATGAGACCCACGGTGTACCCACTAAAAACCTCCCCATTCGCCGCCTCGCCGCCTTGTGGCGAGGTCACGGGAACGCTTGCGCACACATCCACGACCCCGCCGGCGGCAGCCGCTCCCAAGCAGCTCCTTCGCGGATGCCCGGAGGCCCTCCACGTTAGGCACGCCAGATGTTTCGGCGTGCCTTCCTCCTCGACCTCCACCTTTTACAGTAGCGGACCCCCCCTGAGTCCGTTACAAGGAGGTCATGGGTACCGGAAAAACTTCCAGCGCCCGATGGGGGATTAGGTCTGTAGCTCCACCGCGAACCACACCTCGGCCGCAATAATCCGGTTCGTTTAGATTCCATCAACCAGCAATAGTCCCTGTACACCCTGGCGGATGCTGTCTCTGTGTGCGTTCAATGACACTGGAAGGGACAGCATCCGCTTGGTGTACCCCTTGCATTTCATTTAAATGTCAAAAGGGTCTCTACGTGTTGGCAACTTACTTCGGCTCCACGCACACTTCCCAAAGGTCCGAGACACCATTGTCCCGTGAGCAGAAAAAACATACGATAATTATAATATATAAAAAGCCGTTATTGATATGGTAAGTACAGTCGCGGAACAAAAAGTTTCGTCACTTTTCGACGCTATTTAAATGCCATTAATTCCGTGACTATACAATACGTAACACCTTGCACCTTTGTTGTTCTTGGTGTCAAAGGGGATAGTAGTAGTGGCTGATATATGATTATTTATACTCACTCCTGTCGAAAAGGGCAACATGAAGGCGAAGAGCTTCGGGTCCGGCGCCGTCGGCTTCCTATACAAGATGCTAATGCCCAGGTTCATGAATGGGGTGGTGAAGTCCACGTGGCGCTCGCGTTCTGCTGTGATGGTCAAGTCGGTGATTGCGAAGTGTGCATCCCCCTTAATATTTCCAAAACATACACATTATTTATAGCATGCCTAACGATGAAAACACGTTGGCAGTGACGCCAGCAATGCCAGCATAATGCTGGTAGAAACCTTTTCGTGACATGACAAGCGTTCTGGCGGTCATTGCTTCGGCGATGCGCATGTGACACCCCTGGAGTTGCAGGAAAGCCTACGGACTAGGCTTCGGTGACCGCTTACCATCAGGCGGGCCGTACGCATGTTTGCCATTGACGTGGTATTAAAAAATATGTTCGTTCAAAAAGTATTTTACTGTCCACGCAATAAGGTTAAATTCACAATCTAATGGCAGTTGTTTACAGTCAGAGATTAAAAATAATTTCAACTATACTTACATTCTTGATGCGATACATCATGGTGGTGTAGTTGCGGTCGATTTGCTCGATGAACTTGTAGTTGAACTTCAGTTGTTTCGACAGCTGTTCTATCAGCTCTATGCAATATCCTGTCCGGTAAATATTGACATTTTATTCTCTTATGCGGCACCAAAATTCGGTGCAGATGTTGTGAATAATGCTTTTCTCAAACATGTAATGAAATATTGATGTTATGTTTCTGCGAAGTATAACATTTCAGGTGCGGCTAGGACAAAAGAGGTCGTTAATGGAATTTCATACAAATCTTCCAGGCCTTAGGCCGAAAAAGTCCTCTTTTTTAATTTCCATTCCACATACATTTGTGGCACAGTCATAATGACATTCTGCCACTATGCGTATTAAAGATAAAACTTTATTTTTTTGTTGTTTATGAAAATGCATTGCATGTTTGAGAAAAGCACTATACATACTACTCGGCCGGAAATATGTGGTTGCCCGCCTCAGACCTATCCTATATGTCTTCGGCCGGCAACCCCTTTCGCCCTGCCTCTGTAGTAATGCATTATTCCCATCGGATACGACTAAGGAAGAAGTATCAATTAATTACCGTATTATTTAACAGACATGAACTTGTTAATCATTTAATGCGATAACCGATAGCCACTTCGGGTCTAATCGTATTGCGAGATTAGCCGATGGGAAAGCATTATTCACTACATGTACAGTCGAGGACTTTAATTTGGGAACCCCTTAAGGTTGACAGTCCTGTCAAACGGTATAGACATTCGAAGCAAAATTTTACGAAATGGGTCACAAATTAAAAAACTCGACTGTATGTACTTATCCTCCTGACGCCCGGCGTGCTACACGTAGTACATAGGATATAGGTCCCAATCAAGTTTTGACTTTTTGTCAATTTGACAGAGTATAATTTATTCTGGCAAATTTTGATACCCAGCCGTCAGGAGGCTGTTTTTATATATTATATATATACAGGGTGTTTTTATTGAATTCCGTTAATTGTGAGGGCACATTCCTAAGATGAAATAAAGTAATCTCTCTAAGACACTAGTATCTCAATTCGAAGATATTCATGAATTCAGTTTCGTTGATTAACACCCCTAGTATAGTATAAAAGATCCTTAACAATTAAACAATCTTGACGTGCGTGTCCGTTTATTGTCATACTGGACATTAACTTTTGCTTAACACCACTTTAACTCATAAGGCGGTTTTACATTCACCCTTGGTGATATAATTCATTATTTTGTATAAAAATGAAAAATATTTTGTTTCTTGAATTTTGATAAACTTTTTATACTACGTCGTTTCAATGGTAATGTACGGCTATTTGTTTGAAGGGACGGAAATCAATAAAAACAGCCCTGTATATGCGCTATTCGTTATGTGACTGCCCCATATTTCTGAAAATATTTTTTATGGGCGCGAAAAAACATACCCATCCACTCTTGTGCCGGTCTGTCGATTGACTTATGCGTGTTCTTCGATGTGGTTTTGGTTAGCAGTCGTTTTTTTCTTTATTGGTGGGGTCTTTTGTATGTTGTGCGTGGAGGGAGGGTGGAAACATTAATCGCATGTAAAAATACGCATGTGGACATGTGGATACATTGCATTTAACACAAATTGACATATACGTTCATTAGCGGAATGGCAAAAAATATTGTTCCAGAAACTAGAAACTGACTGTCTGAAATTGTCATGGATTGTCGCAAAGTAACGCATGATTCTATCAATTACTCGACTCTACCAGCATCCTGAATTTTTTTACGGTCCATGCGCCGAACAGCCTGTATACTAGCGACCCGCCCTGGCTTTGCACGGGTGTAATCTATATAAACTTTTCGTAAAAAAATATGTACCTGATGGTGAAATCCGCATCAAAATCCGTTGCGTAGTTTAGGAGGAGTTAAAGAATAAACAGACGCAGAAGCGACTTTGTTTTATACTATGTATATACTGATTGATATTGACATCGACATTTTATTTTTCTATATCAAATGCTTAGAACGTGCCCCCAAAAACGACACGTATATACATATAATGTATATTATAGAGGTAGCATTTAGATTATCTTACCTTCGTAGCGATCATTGTCACTTAATTTCACTGTAGATTCTTTCATCATTACGTACGGTTTATTCTGTAAAAATAAAGCTGTTGTTTATTCATCTAGGAAATTATAATATCTAAGGTTTGTCCGTTGAATAATTCGTTTCAGAACTTAATTACAATGAATGTCAATTGTAGTCAGTGTCAATATTGTGGAAATAAAAGTTATTTCGGCTTAGCAAAACACTTTCGGTCGAAACTACTAAGGAACGTTAAAAGTGAGACTATACAAGACCCTACTTAAAACAATCTGGGGACGTTACCCACTGGCAGCAGCTTATTTGATTAGTATTTATTTTTCTTTTATAAGTATGTATGTATGTATTAGTTTAATTTTTTAATATTTCATGCCTATACATTATGATGGATTCTTCTGTTTATTATTTAAGTATTACAAATAAATAAAAATAAACAATCTTAACTTATTCCTCAGAAAGATGGGTACTACGCAGAAAGGATGAATGTGAAACAGTGAGGAAAGTGAGGGATCTATCTTTCAAACACCTGCTGGTGTTTGAGAGATAGATTCTTCGAAGGACTTTTGGAGGCGTACTGGAGGACGGATATTGGCGAACGCGGTACAACCACGAGCTCTATGACATGTTCGGTGAGCCGAACGTGCATGATAAAATTATTAAAACTGGGCAACATGCGCTGTGCAGCACACCGGATGGGTGCCATAACCGCGGCAGGCCTAAACTTCGATGGGTGGACAGCGTTCTGAAAGACCTCAAAGCGATCGGCGGTTAGTCCCAAGAGAGAAAGGAGGGGCCAAAAACAGAGCAACTTGGAAGAAGATTCTCGACCATACCAAAGCCCACCTAGGGTTGTAGATCCTCAGATGATGATAACGTTAGTCCACTCGACACTTGACGAGTTAATGAACGGCTAAGAGGTCTCATATCGTAATTTAAGCTGTACTTACAATAGCTATGAGTACTTTGAAGGTCTGGTTGGTCATAAGGCCAGGTGGTTGTGGCGTGGACTCCGTGGTGGTGCGGTTCCATTGCACTCCCCCTTCCATCCACATCGCGGTGGACTCAAGCAGGCCTCCGCGCGTTAGCTCGCCCACTCGCAACCAGCCCGCGCGACGCTCACCTGCTGTGCCGGTCCACTCTTCCTAAGGAACAGAATGTATGGTTATACTAGCTGCTTTCCGGGACTTAACGGTCCCGCGCGCACGCACATATGCATATAAATTATAGCCAATCATATTCTGATGTCTAAGCCACATAATTGGAAAGTTTCATAAAAATCGGTTCATCATTATCATCATCATTTCAGCTGAAGGACGTCGACTGCTGGACATAGGTCTCTCCCAAGGAGTGCCATAATGACCGAGCCCAACGGATTCCCGCGACCTATAAAAGGTTATCAATCTACCCTAGGGGGTCTACTTATGCAGCGATTTCCGGTTGCAACTCTCTATTAGTGGCGACCGGAAATAAGTAAGCAGCATAAGTAACCTAGCCTTTCCGCCCCACCGGCCATTCGGTTCTACGTGCAATGTTTATCGCCCACTGGCACTGAGTTTAGCAATTCAGAGAGCTCTATCAGTTCCTTTGGGTCTACTGCGGATGGCCTCGTGTGTCATGGTGTCATGCTGATGTGATCACGCAACGCAAAGAAACTCCCAGCATGTCCCTCTTCAAAAATATCTTCAGTAGGTAGTTTTTGAGATTCAGAGGGACAAACATTGGCACAAACTTTCACCTTTATAATATAATTCAAGAGATCTAAAAATAAACATCAAACATCGGTAGCTCTAAGTAGTAAATAAACACCTGGATGTCTGTGGGTTTAATGAATTGCTAATATGGACTATGGAAGCGAAATATGATCAAAATGGAGGAATGGTAAGAAAATGGTTCCAAAAATGCGGAATTAATTTAACTTAAAGGAGCCTACGTTGCGGTAGATGTATTATAACCGTTGCTTGAAAGATCAAAATACTTTGATTTAATTCAGTTCACCACTTACCGAGCGCAGATAGTTGATAAGAGTATCGGCGTGAAGGTGGTAATTGTAGGGCTCACAGGTTGCGCTAGAGTCTGATGGTACTTCAAAGTTTCTCAACACAGCAGCTGCATGAAAAACTACGTCGTAGGTAAGGATGAGTGCTGTCGGTGGTGCGTTTATTATCTAAAATATTAAACACAGTTAATACGTAAATTTTTGAGACATAGAATAATGTACATTCTATTGGAAATGTCCTATATATAATAGGGAATAAAAACATTCATTTAAACTGAAGTTTTGTGATTTATTAGGACTGTTTATTGGCCAAATATTATCACGAATATTGTGATTCGTATAATTCATATATACTTTCTGTCCGTTCCTCAAGTTTGTCTCTTAACTGTTGTCCGGAAAACGGCGACGTGGAAGCGACTTTCTGCCCCTCGCGTCTTACTAAAATACTCTGTATTAAGTCTGGGTTGCACCAACTTACGATCACAGAGACCGATCAACGTTAAATATGGCTTTGGCAGCTGTCATCCCATAGAAACTTGTCAAACTTTCTATAAAATCAGATTTTAACGAACACCGCTTACGATTACAGACGGTTTGGTGCAACCCACTCTAACTGATCGTAAGTACCTGTTCCGCAACTTCCTTTGCACCTTCCAATCGCGCTAAATATTTCTGCTGCCACGCGTCCAATATAACTTCTTCTTCCAGAGGATCAAATAACTGTAGCCCTGAAACATTTTAAAGAAAATGTAGATATCATATCATCATCATCATCATGTCAGCCGAAAGACGTCCACTGCTGGACATAGGCCTCCCCCAAAAACTTGCACAATGACCGGTCCTGCGCCACCCGCATCCAGCGGACACCCGCGACCTTCACCAGGTCGTCAGTCCACCGCGTGGGGGGCCTGCCCACGCTACGCCTTCCGGTACGTGGTCACCACTCGAGAACCTTTCCGCCCCAACGGCCATCGGTTCTACGTGCTATGTGCCCCGCCCACTGCCACTTAAGTTTAGCGATTCGGAGGGCTATATCGGTCACTTTGGTTCTGCTGTGGATGGCCTCATTCCTGATGCGATCACGCAGAGAAACTCCCAACATAGCTCTCTCCATTGCCCTTTGGGTGACTTTGAGCCTTCTTATGATGCCCATAGTAAGCGACCACGTTTCAGTGCCATATGTCATCACTGGCAACACACACTGGTCAAAGACTTTTGTCTTGAGACACTGCGGAATATTGGACGAAAAGATGTGCCGTAGCTTCCCGAACGCTGCCCAGCCGAGTCGGATTCGACGATTAACCTCTTTCTCGAAGTTGGACCTACCTAACTGGACAGTCTGTCCTAGGTATATGTAATCGTCTACAACTTCGAGCGTAAAGTGTCCGATTGTTAAGGGAGTTGGTGGGACATGGACATTTGACATGATCTTCGTCTTGTCCATGTTCATCCTTAGACCAACTCGCTCGGAGGCTTTACTGAGGTTATTGAGCATTGATCTTAAATCCTCCATGGTCTCAGCCAAGACTACTATATCGTCAGCAAACCGAAGGTGAGTGAGGTAGTCGCCGTTTATGTTGATGCCTAGCCTTCTCCAGTCCAGAGTCTTGAAAACATCCTCCAGTGCAGCAGAGAACAGTTTAGGAGAAATAACATCTCCTTGCCTGACTCCCCGCTGCAACGGAATAGGCTTTGAGTTCTGGTCTTGGAGTCGGACTGACATAGTGGCGTTCTCGTACAAACACTTCAGCACTTCGATATGCCGGTAGTCCACTTGGCACCGTTGGAGAGATTGTAGTGCAGCCCACGTTTCAATCGAATCGAAGGCTTTCTCGTAGTCCACGAACACTAGACAGAGGGGCAGGTTATACTCCTCAGTCTTCCGTATAACCTGACGGAGCGTATGGATGTGGTCTACGGTGCTAAAACCTCTTCGGAAACCGGCTTGTTCGGGAGGCTGGAAGTTATCTAGCCTGCGTGCGAGACGGTTCGTAATGACTCTTGAAAACAGCTTATAGACATGGCTCAGAAGTGAGATGGGTCGGTAGTTCTTCAGTAAGGAGTTGTCACCCTTTTTGAAGAACAGCACCACCACACCTCTGTTCCATGCCTTGGAAGTTTTCCCTTCCAGTAAGACGGAGTCGAACAACTTCTGAAGGGCCCTAAGGACCGGTTTTCCACCCGCCTTCAGGAGTTCAGCTGTAATTCCGTCTTCACCGGGTGCCCAAACCGGGTGCCGGATATCATATCATTGTTCATAATATAATAGAAGCTAATTAAAAATACATACAAGAACAATAACCACTCACCAGTAATATTAGCTCCGCCGTGACTATACGGCTCCATATCTATCGTATGTAAATCCAGCGCGAGCAGAATATAGGCATGTCTTTCAGACAACAAGCCAACTTTTTGAGCATGACCAAGTACTCGATCACAGCACTTTTCGTCACACCACACTATAAACTGCGTTTGTTCTGCCTTTTTTAGAATGACTAGAAGATTCCTCAGTGCTTCCTCGTCGTCTTCAGAGGGCAGTCGTCGTGCTAGAATATCCGTTTCAGCACCGGCGTCGGCGAGACCCTGCACTAGCTCGGCCCCCACCGGCCCCTCGTGCAAAAGGACTGCGTTGGCCCACTGTTTTTCTTTACAAAGATCAGCACATACCTGAAAAAAATTGAAAAAATGTTTCTTTAGCTTACAGAAGAAGGGTCTTGCGCGAGACCGTTAGCGACGTCGGCGAGGCCAGCAGCAATGGCCGCAGGCGTCAGCTTGATTTGGGCTGTATGGAACGACTATTACCTTCATGAAGACATCGCTCTGCGGATACATATGCACGGCCTCCCACTGCTCTAGGATCTCGGGGGAGACCGTAAATGCTGTCGGGGAGACCAGCAGCAGTGGGACTCCGTTGCGTGCTGCGGCCTCCGCCGTCAGCTCAATCTCGTGAGGCTTGCCGTAAGCCACGATTGCCGACACGCCTTGTGCTACCTGTAATAATGCATAGAGCAATGAAAGTGGTATGCAGGGTATGCGCCGTAACACATCGATGGATGTGGGATATCTCTCAGACATAACGATGAAGATAATAAAAAGCCATAAGATAGATTGGAATGGAGAATGCTGCAACGCAACGAAAGAGGACCAGGCCGTCTTAATATTGATGGTAATGAACATAACGAAGAAGTGAAGGCTAAGGCCTAAGATAGATTAAAATGGAGAATGCTGAAACGACAGAGGACCAGGCCCTCTAAATATTGGTCATAATGAACATAACGCAATTTCATTGTAGGGTTACACATACATCCCAGTTATGCAGTCAGCCGATAGCCTTAGTTATAATAGCGGTACTCGGAGACGGCATTGCTGTTCATGAATACTTACGTACGTTTTGTTCATACCTACGTGCTTATTAAATCAAAATAGTTAGAATAGGTCTGATATTACATTTTTGTGCATCATTGTTGTTTCCCCTGTAGCATCAGGAATTTTCAGCGGAAGCATGAATGCAGTGAAAACTAGAAAACGAGTGGAATACCTGAGCACAAACTTGGTCGGGCATGGATACCGGTTCCTCGGGTTCGACTGGCGCGACCGTGACCTCCCAGTGAAATTCATCTTTCTCTTCATATTCACTCGGATACTCTTTTACTTGTCTTTTTATCTCTGCTTCCACGGCTGAGAGAGCAGCATCTGCGGCGGCTGCTAGCAGGAGCCCGGACTGTGGTGTTGGGGATACCACTCCTGTAAACGGTTAAATAAAAGTAAGTAGAATGAAGGCAGTTGATAGGGAGATGTGACTAGGGGCTGTTGGAGTGAGATTAAGAAGTGTGCAGTGGGAGGCCTACGGCGGTAAATTCTAGGGATGGCCAATTTGGACCCAAAATAACGTTTACCTACGTGTAATGTGTGTCATAAGTTATTGTGGGTAGAAAATGTGTAAATCTACCACAAAAGGAGTGAACTTTGGTCGCTACAGTAATGGCAGCAAAGCGAAAAGAGAGCTTATGAATAGCTCTGATTTCTGAAGTACAACAATTACGATAAGAAATAGTCAGATAGCCCGCCAGTTTCGCTGGCTTTCTGGCCAATGAGTCGATCAACAGTACGACGGCAGAATATAATGTAGAAGAGGACCAGGTTATGAGGATATCACGCGGAAAACCTGTTTTAGGCGATCTGAGTATGACTATCTTCAGTACGAATAAATGACTAGACGATTTAGGTCGCCTACCAAGCGCCCATAGGCCAGGAATAATGTGTGGTGTAGTGAGAAAACTTCTTCTTCTTTATGTAGAAAATCTGTTTTGGGCAAACTGAGCATGACTATCTTCAGTACGAATAATGGACTATAATGTTATGGTGTAGCGAGAAAACTTCTAACCCTCTTAAATGCATTAAATTTTTGTTATAACTTTGATTACCTACTTTGTTTATGCTGCAAGCGTTCGAAGCCACAGCTTAATACGTAACGAAATTTTTAGATAAGAGATATACTTACAGTTCTATTAAGGCGTTTCTTTCGACTTACGTTCCTTACCCGTAATTTAAATGTATAGGTGGTAGAATGTATTAGCCATGAAAATTGGTCACTTAGAAATATAAGGTTCATTAACAACTAACCGATGTTAACATGCGCTGCTTCTATCCGCAGCAACAGCAACAGCGACCACGCACACCACACACGAGTATTGCACATCGTGCCTCACAATCACACACCAAAATAGTAAATCATCACTAAAACAATACACATTGCAAATGAAAACAATCGAGGATCGAACGCGTATTTTTCAATTGCCGCGGCCGAGATTGTCTTTTATTTCCTTAAGCTTGTGAAAGAGTTAATTTTTGTGGTTGGTTAATGGAAACGTTTACACACACATCGGCGCCGGCGGCGGCACGTGCGCTCGACCCGCTTATGAGCTATTTTGAACTCGACGAGACGGTTTGAGGACGTCTACCGACATAACTGGACCATTAATCATTGACAGAGTGTTTGTGCACAACAATGTTTAGTCTAGTCTGCAAAGTCTAGCAATATCAAGGCTGTTCGTATTATGGATTCATTCATTCATTCATTTGTCGTTATTGTTGATAGCTAAATATGAGTCGAGAACATCATAGTAGTCACAAAAGAATCTGTATCCTTTAGTAGCTCGAAGTATTCAAACATGCATTCTAATAGAGTCGTGTTCAGACATTTATGAGCACCTTGGTCGCTCTAATTTATCCGCTCCATAACATGGGCGTTCCTAGACATCATCATCATCATCATCATCAACATGGTCGGTACTACGATACCGGTAGGTACATAACATATTAAAAAACTCCACTTTTAGAAAATACAACATTAATCCACTTGTAATATAAAAACCTTACATTCAAAAATTACTCTAAGCGCCATCTATTTGATTTACTCATAACCAACAGGTGCCTAAATTATGTTGTGTGTGAATGATGAATACGCTTTCGCGCTTCCATTTTCTCCTTTATAGAGAACTTTGTTAATAGCGCCACCTATCCATTGCTTCTATAACCAACCGTCTACCCCCAGTAGAGCGAGCGCTTTCATCATAATTTACGGATACGTGTTTCAGTAAAGTTGATTGTGATCGTTAGATGTCGTTAGCGTGGTGTTTTAAAAGAAACCTCTCATATTTTTTATGTAAGTTTGCTAGATGAAAATTTTAATAAGATTGATAAGTTTATTTCATTCATTAGCTACTACACCTACGTTTTTGTACCTAGAAATACCCTTTGGAAGTGTGTAATCGTTTTTGAACTTTATTTGTAGGATTGGGAAATAAAGTTCAAAATTGCGGGTTATTTTTGCATGTTATTGTTATTTTAAGCAGGTGTTACTGCCTCCCAAATTTTCATTTTAGGTATTTTAGCTGTCATAGGATTCAATTATTTGATATACAGATAATTACCAATATTATCAATTGATTTATGTTTGAAACTGGCCGCATTGCACACGATAAGCGACCAACATAGGCACTAAGCGCGCAGTGCGGGCAGTTACGAACACTAGAAGTTATCTATATAAGTATGTATATCATCGTCTAGTACCTATAGTAGGTACCAACAAGATTTGCTTAGTTTAGGACTAGGTTGATTTGTGTAAGATTGTCCCACAATATTTATTTTTATTTAATACACCGACCGAGCAGGTCGCACCTATCGTTAAGATCAAAACTAACTGGTTTTAGAGTTAATTTATGTTAATTCTGTGTCAAATTTGTTGTCTGTTAGGTGACGATAAATATATCCAAACTTACAGTTTAATTATCCACCTTTTCCTTATTTTTATTAAAAGATGAGCAGAAAGAAAAATACATTTTACGTTGCCAGCTTTATTGATTCATCCGGTGTTGTTAGCTAAAAAACAGGAATACTCATATATTTGGTAGTTGGATGTATCTCAAATCAAAAATCAGCACAAATCTGTTGGACTTAAAACTCCTTAGTCTTTCTACATCGATAACTATCTGCTGACTTTTATGTCAATGAATGTTGAACATATATAAAAATCACGTGGTTTAGGTGCGGTAAGGCTACAGAGACAAACAGTTTTGGTTATAACATTTTTATTTATTAAATAAAGGTGCTCTAACTGTTGGGTTTCCACATACAATTTTAGGAGTCTGTTCATTGTTGCTCTAACACACAGAAACCACAAAGAGTTAACTTTGTAAATCCTTGAATGATTCGGTGCTAAAATGACCATGCTTTTGATATTAGTAACATATCATGGTTATTTTGGCTGTATACCTTAAATAAAAATGTAATTCAGTATTCAAAATAATTTATTTAATCTGTATCACTGTTACCTGGGGACTGGGGAAGAGCCATCCGATGTAGAGCTTGACGAGTCGTTCACATTGATGACAAGTTCTTTGTACAAAATTGCGTCTACTGTCACCCCAACCAGCAAAATCCCGCTTACAACCATCTCAAGACTATACATTTTCACTCTTATATTGATTTTATATCATCGTATAAGCCTGGATTTGGGCACAAATTATAAGCGTATTTATTTTAATATCGTCCTAATATCAGTCTTATTGAATACTGTTCGCTTTTACAGTAATCTTGCCCCAACTAATTTAAGCTGCCTTAGGCTAATATCGCTTTCACGTAAGTATTTTATAAGCCTGCATAGGCTTATATTGGTCCTACGTTAGAATCTTGTGAACCTAAACAAGCTTATTTTGATTTTATGTACGACCACACGGTATTTGAAACCTTATGAATGGCAGCGTGACAATATAAAAAAAATTGTAGTGACAAAGTACAAATTAAATTAATGAATTACTATTTAGTAATATAATAACGTATTTCTTATCATTGGTGCGTCTTTATGGTGCGCGGTAAGTATTTACATTGGAACATATTATTTACTGTAAAGTAGACCCTGTATTACGCTTCAAATTTCATGCGCCCACTCAAGTAATCAATTAAAATAATATTTTCTATCCTCGTATATATTTTTATTTCTTTATTTGTAGTGAAAATTATGCCATTGTTATAGTTGCATTTTACCAGCGCACTATTAGACTATTGTAAGATCATTTACGCTAATATTAGCAATTTGAATACCAATGGTACGACCATGTTGAATTAATTTAGGGTTCCTTGCTTTACATTCATAAAACCTTATTTTTTAAATCTTTACCTGATTTTTATAACAATAATATCTGGAATGCACATTAAACATACCAAAATATCATTGAGACTTGTCATGAAGCCACTATACCAATACACGCCAGGAGTACATTACTTAGTCTTTTGTTTAAAATATATAGCAATTTACCTGGGCATGAGGTACATTAAAGTTTAACGCACGTTGTAAATCAATTTTTAAAGCAAAATCTTTCTCATAATCGGTTTCGTCCTCGGACGAACATTCATTTTCATGGACATTATCTATATCACAGACTGAATCACTGTTCTCCATGTTGACTTCTTGTATGCAAGCAAAACCTGCAGAACCCTCGCAAAATATTTTACTCAACACTCAATTTTACTCACAAAACAATATCATTGGCCAAATAAATGTTATTCTTACAATTGTGTTCCCAATATCGAATTAAGGTCAAACCACCTTATATTGATCTCGTTTATTGTATTGTAAGTATGTTTATCCAATATCACTCTAATATCTTACTAAACTACTGCTATTGATCTCATAACAGCTTTAAATAAGATCAGAAATGTATGCACTTATAGTATTTTTATGCTATGCTGATATTAGTCTGAAATTCTCACTAAAGCATTTATCAAGACCATTATAAAATCAAATGATCCAATATCTCTCTAATATCTTACTAAACTACTGCTATTGATCTTATAATAGCTTTAAATAAGATCGAAAAAGTATGTACTTATAGTGTTATTATGTTATGTTGATATTAGTCTGACACTCTTACAAGAGCATTTATCAGGACCATTATAAAATCAAATAAACTTAGAGAATGGGGCTATAAGAACAGGTATTCTCAAGTTCAATGAATCTTCGTAAATGTTATTGTAGGAGTAAGAGGCTTATAATAGTATTACAAAATGCGCTTATATACATATATGAGATTAAGTAATAAGACAGAGAGTTCTTGAGTCCGTACTAGCTTATCTAAGGCTAATATAAGAGCAGTAACATGTTCCAAAACAATTAGAAGAGTGGTATAAGCCCACCACTCTCATAAAGTGCGCAATCCAAGACTTTTTTGCTAGTTGGGACGTCTCTTGTAAAATCCTCCAAGATAACTTTTTGGTCGCTTCACCACGTCCTTCTCCTTAAGTAGTAACTTTTTCACATCCCTCTTTTGGTAAATTTAATAATTCTTTGTTGCGACCTAAAATGAAAAATTCATATCGATTTACTTAGACGACTACCGATTCATAACGGTGGTGTCCGGCCAACCCTAAATTTAAAAAAGACGTAGAATGTAAGTCGCAGTGCAATGGTCTTCCTTTGTGATTTCGATGTGCAAGACATTTTACGTTGTATTGTCGTTGTGAGTGATATGTGTCAAATAATGCAAATACTATAAGGAACCCTACATTGCGCGGGGCCCGACACGTACTTGGGCTCTTTTTTTCCCTTGATGTTTTTCTTATGTGCCTATAGTGGCAGCTCTATACGCTTTGTCCTAAGGCTGATGAGGACCAGCACGATAGAGTGTATGTACGAACTATTCTTTGCTTTCAAAATTGTGTTTTGATAGGTTACCTTACTTGGAAATATTCCGTCTAAGTAACTTCCTCGATCTTAAGTAAGGATGCCTGAGGTCCTTGCATTAAATATCAGGTGCTACGAAGACCGAGCCCGGAAGTGACTCCATAACTAATGACTTCCGCTAGTTTCGGAGATGGATAGGAACACACTAGGTGATTTTAAGGTAACTTAACTCTCCAATGCATTCATTTTCCTTCCTTTCCTTCATTAAATTTATTTTGTGCTACTATTGTTTATAAAGATATTTTTTTACACAAGTGGTGAGGCCAAGATTTATTTTGGGTCGCTGAACCAACGAAGTTAGTTATAGAACTCAAAATAACTTATCTGTTAAATACCACCCCGTGTAATCAGGGCTTAAGGGCAAAAGCTTAACAAGACGGGAACTGCTTTGAGAATAGAAACTAATTAATACAAGTATTCCCGGATATTACCTTAAACTAAACATTTCAGGCAGCTGATAGGTAATCCATGTTTATTACAAACCTGTACATAATTATAATACTACAGTGCGTTATCGGCGTGCGGGCTTTTCTCAAAATGGATAATAGTAATAGTATGTTTCATTATCTATTGTTTGTTTGTTTTGGCTAATTTATTTATTTTATTTAGGGCATCAACAATACAATATAAAAAACTAAAACAATAGCCAATGACAGATGTCCACAAAAAATGCAAAAAACATAGCCAACTTTAGTAGCAACACAAAAAAGAATAATAATAATAATAATTCACATGCACAAGTGTGTGTGAGTGGGAATGCGTGGATTATTCATTATTTGAATTGACTGTAAAAATTGAAAAATTGTAATATAATAAGGTGCACTGATTAAGTGCTGATGACGACGTATTAAATAGAATAGAATAGGGCTATCATTTGTGGGCTGTCTTATCAATTTACTTTGCTGTACATTGCTGGCAATTCAAATTATACAAATAAATACAGCCTTGGCCAGAAGTATTAAGCTCCCCTTATTTTTCTTTGTAACTTATAAATAAATTATGTTTTTTAAATTACAAAACTACACATTGATGTAAAATAGAAAAAAATATATAAACATCTAGAAAACTTAGCAGATATAATTTCGAAGTAGCTATTTATCCTAGAAAACTGAAAACTAAAAATAATCGGGTTCGCAATAAAAGGACCAAATTCCATTTTTTAAGTGCAATTATATTTAACGTTAATGAATAGCTATTGTTATTGAAAAATATTAGAATTTTCTATAATAAAAGATATAAAATGCTTTATTCAAAGTTTTACTTTTATATGAAAAACGCGGGGGTGCTTAATACTTCTGGCCAAGGCTGTATTATAAATTTTCTCCGTAATTAGTACGATTGTGAACTAAGGTATCGATATATGTACGGCCGGCCTCACAAGGGTAGCAAGGGGCTTAGCACTTTTGTACCTTGACTACCTTGTTGCTTTAAGAGGGGGTACCACGCCAAATTGCAGTTCGCAGATTGAATATTTACCTATCATAATCAAGTCTAAATGCCAAAAAAACCAGTTACACGAAAACTAGATCATATTTGCTATTTTTGAGTTTGAACAAAACCATTAAAAACTAAAGTTGGCTCGATAGAAAAGAATCGTCAAAACATGTCTAATTTTCACCTAATTTCAATTGTGTGACGTTACCTTGCATACTAGCGAAGTAAAAAAAATACATAAAATACCTTTCGACATAATAAATTTTTGTTATTAGCGATTTATCAAAATGTTGTAATTTTTCTGAGTTATTGAGGTAAAACATATTTGGCGCATAAGCCCTTTTTCTTCTGCGCGATACCGTCTCTTCCGTCGCACGTTCCGCGCGGCGCAGTATATCTGCTGTTGCTGTTCACGGGCGGAGCCAGTCCCGATCGCTCCACTGAGACGAGAGGACTGTGTTGGGAGCGCTCAAGACTGCGAAGTTAATATAATAGTATCAACAAGAGTGTGTCCCAAATAAAACGTTGAGTTTATAAAACCCAACACTATAGTTTATGAATGGCAAATAAAAGTTTGATGTAAACTTCTCAACAAAAAATCTAATATCTACCTTATGTTACAAACTTTACAGTTCAAATTACAACGTTATCATTGCACGGCAGTCAACCTCGGTTAAACGATTGTGTGTAGTATATGCAAAAATAGACGATGAATTTCTCTTACGTATGAGTCTTACTCCAAGTCAAATTATTACACTAAATGTAAGGTTTCCGTAGTCAACTAGGAACCCTAGTAGTTTCGCCATCTCCGTCTGTCTGTCTGTCTGTCCGTCTGTCTGTCCGAGGCTTTGCTCTGTGATTGTTAGTGCTAGAAAACTGCAATTTGGCATGGATTTATAAAGCAATAAATCTGACAAAATGGTAAAACAAAACCTAAAAAAAAAATTTAAGTGTACCTCTCCTACACGTAAAGTGGGGATGACATTTTTTTTTTTTGCTTCAACATTATGGTGTGGGTTGTCGTTGGATAGGTCTTTCAAAATGAATAGAGGTCTTCATCAAACATTTTTTGATAAAGTGAAATTTTTCGGAAACACTCCAAAAGAAAAAACCGGCCAAGTGCGTGTCGGATCACCTACAAAGAAGGGTTCCGTAGCGACACCTACCATATACCAGTCCACATTTAAAACCACTAATCTAGTAGCTATGTGAGCTGTGTAGACCTCGTGAGTGTGTTTATTTTACTTTTCAAAATTTTACATGACAAACAAAGAAAGAATATTTTACGAGAATCAGTGGAAAAATGCGCCCTGATGAGGAGCGGAAACCGAAATCCGCCAGCAGAAACACACGAAATCATTGAGAATATAAATTGTTCTTGATAATTTTCATAAACTGAGGCGACAAAAACAATTCTATTTAATTATCGTACCTACTTACAAAATTTAACTAGAATCGGTTGATAAATGCGACCTGTAGAGGGGGAGAAATCGACATCCGCCCGCAGAAAAATACTTTTTTCCAAAAACTGACGCGACAAACCAATAAGTGGCCTTATCAGCGGGAAGGGACCTTACTGTCGGTATTGAGTTATGTATATCACCATAATCTACATACACTGAGCTATCGAACCATATCAAACATGCATGTAGGTTTAATAGATATATTTTTTTATAATTGAAACTCAAAAGTCAGAAAAGGTGATTATGAGAAAATTGAATTCAAACTTATAAACCCAATTGAAGTATGTTATTCTTGCAAGTTACATAGATAATATGCTATTTGAGAGTAGATTGTATGGGCTTTCAGGTTTCAAGTACAATTTTGTAATTGTATATCTGTTTTCGTATAGTTTACCTTGGCAAAGTGCATAAAGTAAAAAAAAATGCTGAATTTTTTACTTAGATTCCTATTTATAGTGTATTTCCATTACATATTATAGAAGGAGTAAATATTATAAGTAATTAAACACTCAATAAGAACTACTTCGATTTGAATCAACGTTGTCTATTATAAAAATATATTTATTTTAACAAAAATAGCTTTGTGGTTATAAATCTAATTAAACAGTCAAAATCAACAAACATATATATCTACTACGCTAAAACATAGCCAAATGAGATCAAATTAATACAAGAAATATTAAAAAAGTAGTTTTTTAAGTCTCAAAATTCAAGATAAGTTTAGTAAAAAGTTGGTACAACCACTTTATATTTTCTGAAAGAGACCTTATTGTTAGTGGTAAAATATTTAGTGATATCATCTGATAACAACGATTTTGATAGTTTTAATTTTAGAACACTTTAGTATTAAACTCTTACCAAAAACCTATAATTTTGGGTCGGCAAACACTAAATGATTAACGTATTTGAAAAGGGACCTTAGTGTCGGACGTAAAATGTTTAGTGACATTGTTAAAAATAAGACTTACTACAAAATACAAATTTGTTATTATCATTATTAGAAATCAAACATGTTATTATTATTAAGTTACTATAAATCTCTAAGGACACGAATTGGTATAAATTGTCTATTACTAGCTTACTCCTAATGGTGATCAATTATTGATGATTTACCTTACTCTAATAACACGCATTTTATGATAATTCAGAATGACGTTTTTTACAAAAGTATTTTCCATTTCTGACTTGATTTCTGTGGCCTGTCTAACCGCAATAAGAGCATGCAGGAATTTTTCTTTTAGTCGTAGGAACAGAGGTCTCTTTTTCTGTGTCTGTATTTGCAATAGGCTTTTCTCTTTCATCATCATGAGGTTGATCATTACAGTATCAGCACCTTCCGCACGTACAAACAAAACACAAGTTCGATGACCAACTGACGACCGACACGATTGAATTCAAGCGGGTGCGCAGCGAGTGAGGGAGCGCACAGAGCCGACGCCACGAGTCAATGAGAGAACAAATCCTTTGATACGCCCCGACAAGTACCGACACGTCTTTCAAACCGATACCGAGCGCACAGAAAGAATACAAGAGGGGCACTGACAGTAAAGTCCCCTTTTCACTAAACTTTCAGGGCTGTTCTAAGTCTTTAAAAATCGATTTAAAAACTTGTGTCTTTGTCGCATTAAAAGTTACAAACCATTTGTTGTGTTGTATACCTACAAGCAACCTTAGTGACCATGTTAGCTTGAAATCCTCCTTGTTTTTGAAAGCTATTAATAACCATTTGTTAATATCATGCACAAAAACTTTCTCAAAAATGTGACAAATACTTTTCTAAAAACCGCATTAAGATCGGTTTAACCGAACGCGAGTTAATGGTGGACAAACAAACGTAAATACAAACATACGGGTCAAACTGAGAACCTCCTTTTTTATGAAGTCGGTTAAAAACAAATGTTCACATAATGCCGAATAAAAAACTGCAGTATTTGAAAAAAAAACTGCAGTGTTTGAAAACAAAAAAACTTACATCCATTATTTATCAACTAGGCCAAAAACTACACAAATAAATGTGAAGATTAATATAACAAACATGTGCATCGAATACAGAACCTTATATTTAGAAGTCGCTTACTTTTGGGGACGACTAAAACACGAGGACGATTGAAACGTTTCAATCGTCCACAGGCAAGTTGTTTCTATCGTCCCCACACCACGTTTTTCACTTCAATGACAAATATTATATATAAAAAAACTCGAACGCTGATCAACGGCCATTAAAAACATTCGTTTATTCCTAACTATAACACCAAAATAATTTGATTAGCCAAAATACAAGAGTAAACGAAGTTATAAGAGAATATACGAGAGCACAAATACTTACTTTTTAACGCGAAAAACTGGCTTGGCTCGTAGATACTCCCGTCTCGTACCGGCGCTCGAGCACTCTGGCCAAGGATTCAATTATGACCGACCGCATGTTCTGAATGTTGCGTCAGACGCGTACGTATTCAATCATGACGTGTTTCTATTGTCCCCGGTCTACCCTACTGTTCATGCCTTTACTAAGTGGGCGCTTTTTTTTGCTTCAACCCTATGGTGTGGGGGGTTGTTGGATAGGTCTTTCAAAATAAATAGAGGTCTTCATCAAACACTTTTTGATAAGTGAATATTTTTTGAACTATTCCTTTCAAGAGAAAAAAAAATGAATCCTCCTCTAACTTTTGAACTATGGGTCCAAAAAATATGAAAAAAATCATGAAAGTGAAATTTAATAAAGACTGAATGAAAACTATAGCGGACATGATCAGTTGAGCTGTTTTTCAGCTATCGTAAAAAGTCTTCCCTTCTTAGTAAAAGACGTATGAAACGCTGTGAAGGTATTCTCTTTTGCTTGTTATTGATCTTTTTAAAGCAAGTTCATTGGGAATATACCGAACGGAACCCTACACTGAGCATGGCCCGATATGCTCTTGGCCGATTTTATTTTAGCCATATAATAGGTCGATTCATAAAAGCTGGCGCGGATTTTGTATCAAACTGTCATATTTTTCACAGTCATTTTGCGTTAGCTTTTGTCAATTAACTTATACTTCATTTACCTTTATATATATAAGCATAATCCGCTAGATTCCGGGGTGGGTTGCTAGTTAAAAACGATTGTTAGTCTGTACGTACCATTTCCTAAAAGCATTTATAAATTTACTTACCTACTCGTAAGTAATAACTTTTTTGATGACTTCAAAACTATAACATATTTAAAAGAGGTTGCAATCGTTTCACCTAGAATATGGCTGCTACACGTCAGAATATGGGCGTTCGGATTGCGGAAGGACATGCAAAAGGCTGCCAGCGCTTACGTCACGATCGATAAAGACTTCAATATCCCAATCAAATACCTAACGCGGTCGCGCGGCTGTCAGGGAGACTTATCTTAATGCCCAATTGACGCCGTAGTCCATGGACGTTTTTAATTTCTAATTAACACCGTAGTCTATGGACGTTCTTAATTTCCAATTGTACCTAACAAATAAACATAACTGTCGCTTATTAAATAATCATGTTTCATCTGTCTGGATGGGCATATACTATGCGGAGTGAGCGAGGCAGCAACAGACGCATCGCTTTTACGCACAGCGGGGCCAGGCGCGGGACGCGCGGGTGAATTCTACTTTTTTCCTGGCGTTATGCCCACGTCACGTTTCAACCGTCATGCTAAATTTCCAACGGGTGAAAACGACAAAGTACCCAAGCGACCAGATACTTATGAGTTGGTCTGTAAACTTTCCATAAAGTTTACATTTATCCTGTCAGGCTCACTTCTCGCATCAGTACTAAACTATACTGATCCTTCCAAACTTAGCCGCCCACGAGACGCAGTACAAGAAGTCCTAATTAGGTCTACTAAGTTAAACAAGTTAGTACCGCAATACTAATTAAGTGATACAATGTTCTGTTAAGTTCCACTAAGTTCTGCCTACTAAGTTGTATTGTCTTGGTTCAGATGGGATTTAGTTTATACTGGCATACGAGTAAGAGGTATGGTGTGGGATCGTTTTTCATTTACATAAATAAGTAAATTTAAATAGTTCTTAATTTCATAATTTTTTTAAAATAGGGAGAGTTAGAACTCCTTTTAATTAAGAGGGCGCAGTACGCTCGGTCTGGCTCGGTTCTCCATACAAACGTATTTACTCTCTCATTTTAAAACGCCATGCTAGAATAACATGAAAATTTGTATACACAATGGGATCCGGCATATCTAGGTCGGACCATAGTTTCTGTTGCTAGAAATTGTAAAAGAAAAAAAAAAATACAGCGGCTTTTTGAGTTTTTTACGGCTTGTATGAAAACCTTAATAATCGCTGTATTTTTTCTCCATTATAATTTCAAGCAACAGAAACTATGGTCCGAACTAGATATGCCGGATCCCATTGTGTATACAAAGTTTCATGTTATTCTAGCCTGGCGCTTTAAAATGAGAGCATAAATACGTTTGTATGGAGAACCGAACGCACTGCGCAGTCTTAAGTAATACAAACACAATCATAGGTGCATGTATAGCCTGACCAGTGACTATTTGGACCTGAGATAATGTTGCTGCAAACAGCATGTTATATGGCAATTATATACATACGTCATGTATAGTCGGGACAGTGTGTATTGGCTTTCTTAGCCATCTACTTTTAAAAAAAATCTGTATTGGGTCTTTTTAGGGTTCCGTAGTCAACTAGGCACCCTTATAGTTTCGCCATGTCCGTATACTGTCTGGTCTGTCCGTCTGTCTGTCCAAAGCTGTGCTCTGTGATTGTTAGTGCTCGAAAGCTGCAATTTGGCATGGATATATAAAGCAATAAAACCAACAAAGTGGTACAATTTAATCGAAAAAATTTTTTTTTATGGTACCTACCCTACACTAAAGTGGGAATGATTTGCTTTTGCTTCATCCTTATGTATTTAATGTTTTCGAAAGTAATACTCCAAAAGAAAAAAAGTATGCCCTCCCTCTCCCTCTAACTTTTGAAATATGGATCAAAAATCATGAAAGTAAAGCTTAATAAAGTCTTTCAACGAAAACTATGGCGGACATGATCAGTTAAGCTGTTTTTGAGTTATCGTATTTTCTTAATCAAAGTCGTATGAAACGCTGCGAAAGTATTCCCTTTTGCTTGTTATTGATTTTTTGACCGAGCGAGCGAAGCGTCTCCGCTTCAGTTTTCGACAAAAATTCTTTCGTATGTCTGTCCGGATGCTCTCCTTTACAGGTCGCATTTCTCAACCGATTCTCGTGAAATTTTGTGAGCAGGTTCGATAATTATACAGATTTTTTTTCAACTGTTGGCAATTGTTGGAAGATCCACTAGTTTAAATTAAAAGTTCATTGGGCAACTACGGAACCCTACACTGAGCATGGCCCGACATGCTCTTGGCCAATTCGCCAATTGGCGCTAATGACAGTAACGTTATTTTCTTTTTATATATATTTGTTATTGTAGACTTACTTACCTACATTGAATAAGAAAAAAAGTGAACTTGTTAAATCCAACCAATCTTACCAATTCAAGCAATCCTTACTATAATATGAAATGTCAGTACTACCGGTTTTGTCAAAAACAAATTTCAAAACATTGTGTATTGGAATATTAGTTAAATCTTTCGTCCTTTTTTGGTTTAAATAATTAATAATTTTCATAATAAGCTTTCTGACACAGTTTTGGACGATCTTCGGCATATTTATTTTTAGAATCACGAAATATTTCGTCTTGATGTAAGTTTGTTTACATGTTACATAACGTAGCGTGTTACACTGATCAGTCCATAATTATGTATATGAAAAATTAAATACGTAAAATATGAACAGTGTGAATAATTTATTTCATTTATTTGCTTTAGGCAACAAAAGGCCAGTATTAACAGATACCTTGCACAGTAATGCCATCGCACCAATATTTTCATGAGTTACTAAATAATAAATAAACAAATAAATGAATATTCGGGGAAAGATCTTACACAAATCGACCTATAGTCACAAAACTAAGCAAAGTTTGTAGGTACTATGGGTACTAGGCGACGATAGATATACGAGTAAATAAATACTGAAATTCATAGAAAACTTTTTTTTATGTATAAAAACCTACGTGGCGTTTGCGAGGTTTACATATAGTAGACTATCACGGTGGTAAATTTGATTGTTCTAAGTTGTATGGTTTTAGAGTAGAACTTCAATGAAATACGCGAGTCGGGGGACTCAAGAACAAATATTCGGGCTCATCACACAAATAAAAGCCCTGACCGGGATTCGAACCCGGCACCTCCGGCTTCACAGGCAGCCACTACCAATTAAGCCAATGCGGTCGTAAGACTACGACGTCGTTTGCTGAGGTGGCTGCGAGTGAGAGGATGGCCATCGTCCCAGTGGTCTTTCCAGCCGAAAGGATTGGGGTGGGGCATCTGGGGGCCATCCAGGGCTTCATATTGGAGCTCCTGGCTGATGCTCCTGATCCCTTGCCCCGAATTACTTTCGGCAACATAGTGGCGGGCGCTCTCCACGTCAATTGCCAAGGAAGGGGGTCCGCCACCTGGCTCAGTTCAGCAATCGGGGAGGTGGAGATCGCTGGACTGCGCCTAAAGGTCGTGCACGCCAAGGATCTTCCTAAACCAGTCAAAATGGCCTGGAAGACGAAGATCGTTGGTGGTCACGACATAAAACTGCTCCTCCGTGTGTTGCAAAGGTACACGCGGAGGAGTGGAAGGTAGTCGACACCATGACGTCGGCAATGAACACCAGGCGCATCATACTGATGGACCGGGTGTCTGCCGACGTCATTATTTTTCTGCTTTGCCTTAAGATTGACTGGTAGAGAATGCCATATGGCATTAAGTCCGCCTTTTGTACGATAAGGTTTCTTTAGTGCAATAAAGATTAAATAAATAAATAAATTAAGGAGGCTGGCTACCAACTGCACTCGGGGGTCGACCTCAGCACCTTCAAGCTCCTAGAAGACGCCGAAGAGAGGGGGCTTGGAGAGGCTGAGGATGGCGCTGGTGCGGGGACGGGCGAGGGTGGACAGACGCCTAGGGAGGCCCAGGAAGGCAGGGCGCCAGTAGTGGAGGCGCCACCGACCAGGGGCGAAGAAGCCGAGGCGGCTGAGGCAGCCAAGGAGGAGGGACAATCGGTGTCGGAGGCGGGGGATGGGGTGGGATCCAGTGGGGGGCGCGCCGGATCTCGTATGACCCGAGAGTCATCGCCGGTATCGGCGATTGGCTCGGAGGACTTGCGAGGTATGGCGGAGCTGTACCTGGAGACCTCCCTGTCTCCCATGTCCTGCGACGAGACTGTCCAGGAGGCGGCTGCTGACCTCAGCATGCCCAAACATTAAGAAGGCCAATGGCGGGTATAAGGTGTGTACAAATTAACTTACAACACAATAAGGCAGCCACTGCCCTTCTGGCACGGCAGCTTAAATGCGACAAGTTCGATATTGCTCTTATTCAGGAACCATATGTATATAAAAATGAAATAGGAGGCTTATGTGGTACAGGAGGAACGATTGTTTACCTGTGTCCAGACAATGATATGAGGACATGCATCTATGTCAGAAACGGCATCAATGCTATGCCTTTGTATGCTTTCTGTTCCAGGGATCTCACCACGGTGATGATCCAGAATAAGGGGGAGGGTAGAGAGCTCATCTTCTCATCAGCCTACCTTCCCTATGAGGCAGCGGATCCCATCACAGAACAGCTGCGGGATCTGGTTGCATATGGCAGCCGGGCGAACAACAACCTGGTCATCGGCTGCGACGCAAACGCGCACCACGTCGTCTGGGGCAGCTCGGACGTCAACAGGAGAGGAGAGAAAGTACTGGATTTCCTGGTGAGCTCTTCTTTACAATTATTGAATAAAGGCAATGAACCCACTTTCGTCAATTCTAGACGAGGAGAGGTAATTGATATAACGTTGGCTACTAACAACACTAGCAATAGTATCAACTCATGGCATGTATCTGATGATATTTCCCTTTCGGACCACAGATACATATGCTTTAGGTACCAAACTAAAATACGAATAGCTACGGTACGTAAACGGAATCCCAGGAACACCGACTGGTCGGCTTTTAGAAGTGACCTGAAGTTGGACCTAGGTGACCCAAAAGGTAAGCTAAACTCTATTATTGACATAGAATTTGAAGCGGACAAGATAGTAGAAGCTGTATATACGGCCTATACTAACAACTGCCCGGAGAAAAGAACTCTGGCCAAAAAGGTACCCTGGTGGAACCCAGAGATAGCAAAGCTCAGGAGGGAAACTAGGGCAGTATTTAATGACGCAAAGTCAGCTAATGACTTTGGGTTTTATGCACAAAAGCTCACAGAATATAGTAAAGCTGTGAGAAAGGCTAAGAGGAAAGCATGGATAAACCACTGCGATCAAATTGAGTCCATACCAGAAGGAATGAGACTGACAAAGGCACTAGCTACTACGAAGTCGGCCCCGCTAACAACCATTAGAGGTTGTGACGGAAACATGACAAAAACGGGGTTAGAAACCCTTAAGGTGATGTGTAACACACACTTTCCGGGCTCGGAAATACACCAGAGCATAACGGACGGGGAGACAATTAGTGCGTTGGAACAAACCACAAAAACAACAAGGCACAATTGGGACACGTCCAAAAAAGTAGTGGATCATAAAAATATAAAGTGGGCACTCTCCACATTCCAACCGTATAAAGCCCCGGGACCGGATGGAGTCTACCCCATTCTACTACAAGAAGGCGCTAATGTACTAATCCCGCATCTAAGTAGATTGTACAGGGCGTGTTTAGCCTTCGCACATGTACCGCGTGTGTGGAGCGAAGCCAAATCATATAGGCCAATTAGTCTATCATCATTCTTCCTAAAAACTTTAGAGAAACTGGTAGATAGACACATAAGGGATGGCCCTTTAAAAAGGCATCCACTGCACGAATTGCAATGTGCATATCAGCCAGGGAAGTCAACAGAAACGGCACTGCACCTGGTAACAACCAGAGCTGAACAGGCTATAGAGAATAAAGAACTATGCCTGGCGGCTTTCCTAGACGTGGAGGGAGCGTTCCATCGCACCACGTATAAAGCTATTAGCGAAGCGGCTGCTGGACACGGCATAGAGCCAACCATATGTAAATGGATAGGGAATATGCTAAACGGCAGACTAATAAAGTCATCTCTTCTAGGAGATGAGATAATAGCCACGGCCACAAAGGGGTGTCCCCAGGGTGGGATACTGTCGCCGACTCTATGGAGTCTGGTGGTGAACTCACTCCTGGAAGAACTCAATAGTGGTCATAGGAGTATCACTAAATCATCCGCATATCCTACCGTGCGAATAGCGCACGGTAGGATATGCGGATGATTTAGTGATACTAGTTAATGGAAAATTTCCAAGCACAGTATCAGGAATCATGAATGAAGCACTGAAGAAGGTGGAGAAATGGTGCAACTGTCACCAATTGTCCATCAATCCAGGCAAAACTGTAGTAATACCATTTACTAGGAAAAGGACCCTTCGAGGCATACAGTCGTTAAAACTGTACGGGAGGGTGCTAGAACTGTCCAATGACGTGAAATATCTAGGCATCACACTGGATAAAGAACTGAATTGGAAAAAGCATACTGATCTCACCATAATGAAGGCACTGAGAGTGTTTGGGATGTGTAGATCGGCGTATGGCAAAACATGGGGTTTGAACCCAAAGGTACTGAAATGGATTTACACCATCATGGTGAGGCCCATTCTACTGTACGGAAGCCTGGTATGGTGGCCAAGGATTTTAAAGAGCACATGCAGAAATGACCTAATAAAGGTGCAACGAACAGTATGCATGGCTATAACAGGGGCGTTTCGAACCACGCCAACGGCGGCGCTAGAAGTACTACTGGACCTACCGCCGCTTCATATAGTGATTAAGTCGGAAGCGCGCAAATCCCTCCACAGACTGAGACTTCTTGGGCTGTGGAGCGATAGCAAGCCGAAGACGAAACACACAAACATGGAAACGGACAGTTTCTTAGACAGAATAACAAACATGGGGTGCGACAAAATGCAACCCAAGTTTGTGTTCCACAGGAACTTCAATATAAAGGTTCCCTCGAGGGCAGAGTGGGCTGAAGGTCTGGAATCACTAGATACTGGTGGTGAAGACAATATCTGGTACACGGATGGATCAAAAATGGGATCCGGTACGGGAGCAGGCATCTATGCAAAAGACTATAAAAGTAGTGTAAGCATGGGGCAATTCGCGACTGTCTTCCAGGCGGAGACATATGCCATAGTTGCCTGTGCACAGGAGTGTATATACTCAGTATATACTCAGTGACAGTCAAGCAGCCCTCAAGGCGCTTACAGCGCCGAGAGTGGACTCTAGACTAGTTTACAATGGCGTACAAGCTTTGAATAAGCTTGGAAAGCATAACAAAGTGCAACTAGTATGGATACCAGGGCACGAGGGGTTCATCGGCAACGAAAAAGCAGATGAACTGGCAAGAATGGGATCTACAGGCCATTTTGTAGGTCCAGAACCGTTTGTGGGGACTCTCGCAGAGAACCATAACATCGGCCTTAAAGGATTACGCCAAAGCCAAACACCAACAGGAGTGGAGGATTGAGGCGGGTTTAAGGCACTCAAAGCTCTTCATCGAAGGAGTGGACCCAAGCTGGACCAAGAAGCTTTGGAAATTCAGCAGAAAGCAACTTAGAATTATAACTGGGGTGTTTACAGGTCACTTCGGGGTCAAGGATCTCTTGACCAAGATGGGACTATCAGACAACATAGACTGTAGAATGTGTGGCGAGGCTGACGAGACAATGGAACACTTATTGTGTGAATGTCACGCCCTTGCCAGACAAAGAATGAATGACTTTGGTAATGGCTATCCAGAACCAAAGGAATTCAGAGTACTCCCGCTGAGCTCCATCATCCGGTTTGTGGAAATGTTGGAGAGCAGCTTGGAGTAACTATAAAGGAGGGGGCAATTGCACAAAAGATCCCATTGGGTCGAAGTGCATCCGCAAGGGCCCTCATATAATTAAGATAAGATAAGATAAGATAAGACTACTAACATTTTCTTAGGTTGGGTTGCACCGACTTACGATTACTGACTGATTAACGTTAAATATGGCGCCGGTAGCTGTCATCCCATAGAAACTTGTTTAACTAATCTAACTTCCATATACATTGACATTTTAACGAACACAGCTTTTTTTTAATTAAAAAGGGATTGCTCTCTAGCTTACGATTACAGACGGTTTGGTTTAACCCAGCCTTAATAACATAAAAAATGCCACCAGTTTTGATACATTTAATTTAGTTTTTTCCAGTCCCACCATTTTCTAATATGGTCTGACTTTTCTGACGTAGAATACAAAAAGGGGAATATAAAATAAACTATGAAAGAACTTTATGACAGAAAATATAACAGTTAAGATGACCCCAACGTCATATGTGTCAGTTGTCTTTATGCGAATATCTATAAAACACCGACCTCGTAGTGAAAAAAACATAAAAAAGCACTCGAGTGTAACAGATGCGCTACAATAGCTAGTTACTAAACAAGTGAACGCTCCTGATACATTCACCATGTTGGTTGAATTCTTTATTCCTTTAATTGATAAATAAGTAAATAGAAACGCCAATATGCAACAGTTTGCATCCCGGCTGTGTTTTTGTGCCGCGGGTTAATTACGCAACGTTTTGAGCGTGCGTAAGATGACTTCCTGACTTGGCGGCGCGGGGCCGATATGCGATAGGTATGTTGTTATTTGACGTGAGTTTACTGATGTAAGATTTCCTCACTTGACGAAATACTGTCAGTATTACGTTTATTCAGTAGTAATACCATGCGTAGAAGCGGGCCAGTACTACATTCGCATCAGTTGACACTGACAGCTGACAGTTTTCTCATATCGTACTGCCTCCGCGTCGACAAATCTGTAAGGCGCCTAATCATCATCATCCTCCTAGCGTTATTATATATCGTCTTGGATAAGACAATCGTCACGTTCTGACAGGATTGCAAGTGCGAGAGATACGGGCGTCTTATCCACGACGATAAATGATAAAATGGCAACCATCATATGCCCACAGAACATGACAAATATTTTATCCACGACGATAAGTGATGAAATGGCGACCATCATACGCCTCCACTTTTCCCTCTGGGTTGGAAGGTGAGATGGCAGTCGCTTGCAGTGCGTATGCCAAATCTTGGGATCAGTTACTTTACCCGAGTGCCTACCGCGAACTTCGAAAATCGAACTTCGTATCGTACCGTCCCTTTCCGTCATATAGAGTATAACACGAGAGTGAAAGGGACGGCACGACACGAAGTTCGCGGTAGGCACCCAGGGCGCCTTTAGGATCCAGCTGAGATAAAGCTAGGAGGATGGATTAATCACCGCCTTTTGTACTATAAGTTTTACTTTTGTGCAATAAAGATTAAATAAATAAATAAATAAAAAGCAGCCAGTTTACTCGTAATGGAAATTTGACGACCACCTTAGCCTAGTTGCTGGCCTTACCTACTAAGCTGATGGTCCAGAGTTCGAATCCCGTTCGGGGCACTTCTTTGTGTGATGAGAACGAACAAGTGTTCCTGAGTTGTGGATGATTTCTATGTATGTATTTAAGTATTTATCTATCCATATAAGTATGTATGTCGTCGCCTAGTACCCATAGTACAAGCTTTCCTTAGTTTGGGAGTAGGCCAACTTGTGTAAGATTATCAATAAAACTGAGAGACGCAGGACGATGAGAGAAAATTCATAATATAGATACACGATTAAAATTGACAATTGTTTCATTGTGGAAATCATGACATCATTTAGGACGACATCGAGATAGGAAATATTATGAAAATGAATGAACTCTATGCAGACACTATGAACATAAACTACTACTTAAATTGGCCGCTTGACCGTCAAAAAATGGCTCCTAATGGCATAACAAAAAGCTATTTAACAGTGGGCCCAACTGGGCCATTACGCCGGGCCGAGTGCCGGTGCTTATTAAAAATGTGGCCTGAATATCAAATTGCTATCTCCTATTGTATCGCACCCCTGCCTGCTCCCCGTTTTGAACAAGTTTGTGCAGAGTAGGGTAGTATAGAGACGAGTAGTTTTGTTGCGCGAATATTATATTTTATTTACGGTTTATCTATTTATGAAATTAACGGTTATGAATAAGTACTTAATATTATCAATAAAAAATTAATCTTCTTTTGTTTGTTGCTTTTCCACAAATGTTGTATAGAGATTTATCTCGGAGAAGGCTGTAGGATACTTTTTCCAAGAGTTTGGAAATCTTTATTGCGGGTGAAATTGAGTTCTGCATAGATGAAATCGTACGCAAAAAGTAGTTAATTGGAAGTATATGGCAGACAATGTCTGATTGAGTTTTAACATGATGAAGACACGCTTATATTCATCCATTTATGTTCTGTCTGGCAGACATCAATTTCAATTCGTAAACTAGCATCTTTTACTAACCAAAAAAACATTATTTTAGAGATAATGAGATCGAACATAAATGGATGAATATAAGCGTGTCTTCATCCTGTTAAAACTCAATAGTATACAGCTATCGTGAGTTTTGACTGGTCAGTTGGCCATTCAGTCATATCAATGTCATTAAAGATGTATTCAATCTTATTATTAATCCATAAAACTGACAAGAAACAGCTTTTCTCACTTGATGTATAATTTGTAGCCCGTGGTTGTAACTGTGTCACAATTCAAAAACTACGATGTTACTTCTAGATTCAATCTTATTAATATCAATTTCATAAAAACTAATAAGAGAAAAACTTTTCATTCTTTACATACGATACAAACTACGACATTTTTTATTTTTTTACATTCAATCGTATTATCAATGTAAAAACCGACCAAGTGCGAGTCGGACTCGCGCACGGAGGGTTCCGTACTATTATTAACTATACAACATTAGACACTTTATTATAACCTTTTTAAGTTTTATTGAAATAACATTTTTTTTTCAGTAATAAGAACGTTAAATAATATGAAGTAGAATTTTGGTCAAGTGCGAGTCGGAATTTAGTTTTCCCATACATTTTGAGACCCAGCGCCTGATGAACACAATGAGCAACTTCTTAAAAGTTTTTTTTTTTTATGGGAGCACCCTTGAATATTTATTTTATTATGTTTTTAGTATTTGTTGTTATATCGGCAACCGAAATACATCATTTGTGAAAATTTGAATTGTCTAACTATCACGGTTCATGAGATATAGCCTGATGACAGACGGACAGACAGACAGACAAACAGACGGACAGTTTAGACAGCGGAGTTTTAAATAAAATAAAAAATAAATAAAATAAAAATCATTTATTTCAGAAAACAAGTTCCATATTTTGTTAATAACAAGCCACTTATGATCTAATTTTAGTAATAGGATCCCGTTTTACCCTTTGGGTAAGGAACCCTAATAAAAACTCTCGAGATAAAACTTTTCTCACTCTATCTATAAAGTTGTCCCATGGTTGAAACTGTATCACAAACTACATACGAATTTTTTGTAGAATGTTACCTCTAGGTACGTGTACTCTGTACAACTGTAAGTACAGGACGAGCAAGATTGTTATCCAGGGGCACTAGTTCGGCCCGGGGCATTGTTTGTTTTTTACACGAATAAATTCAGATGTCACCCCGCGTGATAAATGATGGCCCTGACACGCGAGTCATATGGCGAATTTGCGCACAAGTGCTTATTTCTATATTTCAAGGGGCTGGTGTTTGCTTTTTTAAGTGGTGAATTTCGTTTTAATTTCTAGTTTTGTGATGATGGTAAATACGCATAGAGTCGAACTGATTGTGAAAACGGAATCTATAGAAGGAATGTCACATGTGCACAGATGTACCCCCTTATTCATAAACGCCCATCAAGCCTATATTAGCTAACAAGCCACTAAAGTTGGTTTCTCCTTATCTGTCACTTTGACATTTTTGTTTGTGAGAAAAGGACAAAACAAATTTTAGTTAACAGAGGTTTGTTAAGTTTTATGAATAAGTGGGGTAGTGAATAACCCGTTCCATTCGTGAAAATTCGGAATACGACTAGACTCGAAGTGGCTATCACTTATTTATTGTATTAAATTAGTAGTAGCTCTGTTAGCTAAGATCCCGCAATTTTTTTTTCTAAATTACAAAATTCCAAAAAACTGGCTCGAGAAAAAAAAACTATATAATTATCGTACCTGCTTACAAAATTTCACGACAATCGGTTGAGAAATGCGACCTGTAGAGGAGAACATCCGGACAGACATACGAAAGAATTTTTGTCGGAAGCTGAAACGGGGACGCTTTGCTTGCTTCGCTCGCTCGGTCAGTAACTATTGAACCTGCTCACAAAATTTCACGAGAATCGGTTCAGTAATGCGACCTGTAGCGGAGAACATCCGGACAGACAGACAGACATACGAAATAATTTTTGTCGAAAGCTGAAACGGAGACGCTTCGCTGGCTCGGTCAACTAGTAGTTTTGGCTTAACGTGCCTTCCAAAGCACGAGAGCGCTCAGTTAGTAACCACTCAAAGCCGTCACCCATCCAAGAACTGACCTGCGCCCACATTGCTTAACCTTGCATACCGCACGCGGTACGCGGGCGCCGCTGGGCCACGAGCGCTCTGTATTACTAGTAATTTGACATGACAGATGTTAAATGAATACGGTAATTGACACTTCAACGGTTCTAGTCGTATTCCGAGTTTTCACGATGGGAAAGGATTATTCACTTCATCATTACTTCCTTTTTAGAGTTCCCTAGTAAACAAGAACCTTTATAGTTTCACCATGTCCGTCCACTGATGAGTATACCAATTAGGCAAGTGGACTAAACTAAAGAAAAATAAAATTATATCTGAAAAAAAAAACTTTGTTAGGGTACTTACCTCCCCTCGATACGTGAAGTGTGGATGCAATTATTTGTTCTTACAAAGCGCAGTATGTGATGTATCATATAGCTCATCCAAAAATATTGGGGGCTTACTAAAATCATATTTTAAATCAGGAATTAGTTTGCGTGAACTCGCAAGCTTCGAAGTGCTAATTTTCGTCATGGTCAAATGGCCCGTCCTTCCTCCTTAGCCCGCTAAACTGTTGCTACTGGTTACGTGAAAAAAATCATTGTATATACACCCGTGTTGGTGGGCCCTGTAACAGGAGAAAAAATCAAACGGTGCACTAATAAGCGGACCAGAAATTATTTCCACTTGGAACACTTGGTCTCAGTTGAAAAAAACTGTCAAGTTGCCCACTCACTTGACAAGCATAATCCCAATAAGGTCTAGTTTCCCCCTTGGGTTGGAAGGTCAGATGGCAGTCGGTTCCGTAAAAACTAGTGCCTACGCCCATTCTTGCGATTAGGCAGCGGACCCCAGGCATCCTTCAGGATGCAACTGTACTGGGAATAACGCTAGGAGGATGATGATGATGGTCTGTATTCTTGAAAACTAAAAATGCAAAAATAATTATGGCTTATACCTTGATACTAGCTCAAACACTGCATTGACTGAAGCGCTATAATCTCGTGGAGTCAAGATCCATTACTGGGAGGATCCGTTAATTTAGATCAAAATTTTTCCGGATTGAAAAATAAAAAATAAAAAATTGTGTACCAGGAGTTACTAGTAGTTAGTGCAAATGCTCTAAGGAAGCGTCCTTTTAAATATTTGCTCCAGTTACAGGGCCCACCTTGTATAATGAATTTAAAAGGAACATTATTATGATGATTATTATGATTATTATTATGTTCTTTTTTTTTCTTATGTAATTTCTAAGCGTGAGTTCCTGTAATTGGCTCTGTATGACTATTATAGCTGCAATATTGTAATTATAGCTGTTGGTTCTCCTTATATAAATAAATAAATAAATAAATTAGCACAGCTAAGTAGACATTACTAGTTCGTTAACTAGTTAGTTATGTCTACTAAGCTGTATTAGTAATAGCAATAGCCGAACTTAAGAATTGTACTTACTTGGAAAACCAATCTTTTGTAAAAATTCATTACTTATGTAAGTTGATTTTGATTACTTTAATAAGGTTGTTTTAGTTATGCCAAATACAGCACTTAAGTTAATACACATTTGTGAACTTTTAAGTTCCCATAATGTAAAGCGTGACCAACTACAGAACACTATATTGCGCGTGGCCCGAAACGCACTTGGCCGTTTTGTTTTACACAGGTATGTATGTACGAATTTATTTATACTGTTATAGTTCACATACAATAGTTTGCATACATAGCTAACGCGTATAGTTTAGAGTTAGCTCGTATAGTTTGTATGGTTTGTGTCAACGACGTTTAGTTTTAGTCAATAATGTAGATTTGAATGTTTATCAATATGAATGTAGAGGTATATATGTTTATTATACATATATTTTTTCCTCCATGCTATTTTCAGTTAAACGAAGCTAAACAATGATCTTATTATCATCATAATGTGGAAGCTAAGTACTCGGGCTGAGAACTGAATAAGTTAGTGGAAGGCAAATCCATTTGGCCGGGTTCCGCGTTTTTTCGCTGCATTACGGCGGCCAATTCTGAAATATTGAATAAGTAATAATAAAGCTCACGAATATGACGCGAAGAGTGGTAAGGGTAGATGTTACATGCTGTTTATGGAATAAAAGGGAGGAAGTATGATCAAACGAAAGCAATGAGGATATTGAACGACTTCATGCACTGTAGTCACAAGTTATATACTCTTGAATGAGTAATTAACAGTACTTTTCAAGCGGGTTTATTAACGTCATTAACGTTATTCGGAAAGGCATAGTAGAAATAGATTTAGTTTTTAGTAGTAGGTGTACCTATACTACGTAGCAGCCAAAGTGACAAAATATTTGAAATAAGAAATCGTTTTATTTCTAAAAATACGATTATGAAATATGATTCTTTTTAGACAAATTGCAGCATAGTCAGGATTTTGTAAACAAGCGTGAGTATTGTCGCCGTATAGCTAGCTGGGTAAGCACGTAACTTTTTGAAGCTTCGATAGATAAATCTAACTGTTATTTTTACTATGGCAAATGACATTTAGGTTTACCTTACGCACGCTCACAAATGTTGCCTTATTTTATTACCTCGAAGGTGGCAGCAATGCACCGTATGTTCGACGTCCTTGACCTGTCAAAGCCCTTTTACAAAAACAAAAATTTGAAGATATAGTAGCATGGATTTTCTTTCAGAATTGCTTCAGTTATTGTATCCAACTAAGTCCCGGATTGATTTTCTTTATTTTGATTTGGAACTCTCATTAATTTCCTTAGAGTTCTATCAGTCAATATATTATATTTGTACTTAACCTCTTCATCGCCACAGTAGATTCCGTAAGTTGTGTCTCACACGCCAAAGTCTTTGTAGCAAAGACTGAAAATGAATCTTACTTGACAGCACGTAGGTTGGTTTTACATCACTTGACATGACTTGATATGAAGTCATGGCGTGTGGGGCACTAAAACTGACTTTATATCAAGTCAATGGCGGCGAAAGGGTGCAACAAATACGCGGAGACTTACTATGATAAGGAGTCATTTAACCGACTTCAAAAATGGAGTAGGAGGTTCTCAATTCGTCGGAATATTTTTTATTGTGTGTTCACCGATTACTCGGAGACTAGTGGACCGATTTCAAAAATTCTTTTTTGTTTGAAAGGGTGTGTTTTCTAGTTGGTTCCATTGTCACCAAGTCTGGAATTATATACCAAGAGGATGGGGTAAGTAAGGCTACATCGAAGGAACTCAAATTATATAGCAGGAGGATGGGGTCTGGCAAAGTTTGGAGTCGGTGTTTTTTTGTTAAAAATTTACTTGTTATAGAAGATATAGGACTGTCTGTCATAAAAGTTATAATCAGATGTATTCTTTGCCCCGGCAGAAGGGTAACAACTAAACGCATTACGGCGTGGTGCCGGCCGCTTCATCATACACAAAATATTCCACAACACGCGGCACCGCGTTCCCACACCATTACCCCGAGGCTTTCAGGGAATTTTCATTTTTTACCACGTGAAATGGACGTTTTTGCACTTCGCGTAACTGACATATTTCATAGTGCTAGTCTTTTTGCGCCCTGTCCGTTGGTATGACTATTAGAGAACAATTTTTGTTAGTAGCCTTAATTGGTGATTGTTTTTTTGGCTTATGGTTTGTAAAATTTAAAAGTGATTTTATATCTGTATATACCCTGTGGCGGGCCCTGTAACAGGAGCATAAAATTAAAACCAAACGGAGAGCTACCAATTATTTCCAAACGGTTCCAATTGACAAAAAAGGTTTTTTCTTCAACGATAGGTAACATGTATTATTAAATAAAGTTTGTATCTATCTTGTATCTATCTATTTTTTACTGTTCTGGAGTGATAATAATAACTATTTATTTTAAAAACACAAAAAAATTTTAGAACAGTGTACTGATTGAAGGATTCGTCGCCACGAAGGCTACCCGCTATAGCTCAGTTGATAAGAGCGATAAACGGATTCCACAGGAGGCCAATTCTTGGGCCGTTGGAGATGATGTCTATTAGACATATCTCGATAAAAAATGGCGGATGTCGATCGAAAACCCATTTGCGTATTCACAAAACCTCACACTCGAGATATGTCTACTCCCAGCGTTCGAGCGTTTATTCCCAGTAGTCCCGTGGAAGGAGTTCCATGGCGGAACTAGTGAAACTTTTTTCCCAATAGTTCCGTTCCCAATGTTCAGTTGTGGCGCTTCGCCGGCCGCTGCCGCGGCACGCTCGCTTCGCTCGCTCGGCTCGCGCGTTGTAGGGTCACAGTTCTACTAACACTCCTCCTCGCTTCGCTCGTCGTCGTACCTAACTACCACTCTGTACCGTTGACGGAACTATTGGGAAAAAAAGTCTCACTAGTTCCACCACGGAACTACTTCCACGGGACTACTGGGAATGAACTCGTTCGAGATGCAACGAGTGGTCGGTAGCGATCGAGATGATTTTATCACAAATTTTTTGAAATTTGATCTGCCAGTGGCGGGAAATATTGACGACTTAAGTAGTTGATCGATTTTCATTTAAATGATTTAATGGCTAAAGACTTTTAAATATTTTTGATACGTTCAGTGGTGGAATGGCGGTCGACGGAAATATTGACAGCTCTCAAATATTGCAAGTTGTCTTTGACTCAAAACTGTCAATCAAAACAGTTTTTATACTCGTAAATATTTTTTAAGTTGTTAAATCACCATAATTATGTATAGATTATTGAAAAATTAATAACACTTTGGTTTTTGGTATAAGATATATTTCATTTAGTGGAAAAACTTATAAAATGAGTTATTATCATACCACCACCACCATAACAGCCGAAGGACGTCCACTGCCGGACTCGGGCCTCCCCCAATTTCATGGGGGGTAAATGCTATAATCGCCACGCTTGGCATGCGGGTTGGCGATCGCAGTATTTCCACCGCACTTCAATGATGCTGCTGTTTTAGTCCCGGGTGTTATCATACACTCGATTGTAAATTAACACAATCGAAAATAACGGAACGCGTATTACAATAGACATTGATATCGTCGTTCGACATAATCTCGATCGTGCCCTAGAATAAAAATTTCGCTGTGTTCGACATTTTGATGAGATTTTTCAATAGACATTGCGTCAATCGAGATCATTTTGAATAGACATCGTCTCGAACGGCCCGAGAATTGGCCTCCAGGTCGTGGGTTCCAATCACGATCGGGATGATCAATTATTCTATTTTCACTCCGGTTGGAATTGCAAATATAATTTCGCGAAGTGGACGATTCCGTTTATAAAAATATTTACAGTAAGTATTGCCAAATTGAATTATTAATAAAGTACGATTCACATGTTATTAAATAACATATAAAATTGGCAACTTTACCCACAACTAGCAATTGTCCGTGATTTTTCAAAGGGCAAAGTTATTAGTGTTGCTGTTGGGCTGTTTGTTAGCAAAACCGTTCCAAAAATTAGAGCCAGAAGCCAGATGTATCTTAACTTACCTTCCATTTCCTTCCATTTCTTTTTTGTCGGCCTGTTTAGCCTAGTTGGTAGTGCCACTGCCTCCAAAGCTAGAGGTCCTGGGTTCGATTCCCGGTAAGGGCATTTGTTTCTGTGGTGAGCAGAGACATTTGTTCCTGAGACTTGGATGTTTTTCTATGTATTTATGTATGTATCTATTAAATATATCGTCGTCTGGTACCCATAACACAAGCCTTTTTGAGCTTACTGTAGGACTAGTTCGATTTGTGTAAAAAATTGTCCCAATATATTTATTTATTATTTATTTTATTTATTTCAAGTCTTGCTGTTAATCTATTTACACATACACACCCTACAATTCCCACAATTTTCCTACAGTTGTAAATTACCTATAGGTATCTTATTTTCTATACTACAGCATAGGGGTTTACAGTCATGAAAGAAAAATTACACCTGAATTGTATCAAATAAATTTATAATTTATAAGTATAGACGCTACGCTACGAAATGCTACGAAAGCAAATCGATACGGAAATATTTTTTCCAGTCAAACACACTTTAAGTAAAATTATTTTCCAGCCTTGTTACTACGAACATCCCGTTTAACCCAGTTACTGAATAGGACAAAACACGAATACCTACCAGTTTTCTTCCCAGATAGGGGATTCAAGGAAGTAACTAACAGTGATAGTTGTTACAACAGACTTAGCAATTCGTTATCCTTATACAATTAGCGCAGCATGGTCACACGACAACAGCGAACCGCAAAACTTAAAATGCGGATCCGTTTGAAATTGTCGGCATCTTTTACCCCGTTAAAATCGTGACGGCCTGTCCGACCCTCTTACTACCGGCTATTATAGCTACTTCAAGTATGATTTTGACCACTAAATTGACTATTCTTTCACTTGTTCTTCGTTATTATGTCAGATTGTTTGTTCTTTTGAAGATTTGCTTGTCGGCGCAGCGTGATATTTTTAACCGCAAAGTAGTAGCTATAGCTGTAAAAGGGAATGATTGACACTTAAATAAACAATGAAAAAATATTTCTAAGATTTGTCATGATGATGTTGATTATATGTAGTACTATAATTATGACTGAAATTGACAATAACATACGAAATTGGGTAAAATATTGACCATTAAAAAAAAACAACTTATTTATTTTTACTTTGCTATTTAAATTTAAGCGGTTCTATGAGAACTCGTTAAATTTTAGCTACCTACCTAATTGAGACGCCAAATTAGATGTTTTCAAGAGTTCACACTTTTTTCAAGCAAAAACAAACATCTGTGTATCGTGGTAGCGCCGTAATATGTTTTTATTTTCACACATCTTGTCACAACCACTTCAAAATGTCGCAAAAAAATACCACAAAATAATGTTCGACAGTAATCAATCCCTGATCAACTTCCGGTCGCATCTGTCCTGTTAGCCGTGGACACTTCCTTGGGCCTTCATAGAAAAGCAATCGGGACATCGTAAACGTTAAGGGTCTGAAAGGGCCCCCTGGGGTGCAGCTAAAGGCAGTACGATGTTTCTTGACACTGCCAGAAAAAGTATTTGGTAGCCCTTAAATCCGTACAGTCGCCAGGGGTGTTATAAGGGCAGCAAAAAGCGTAATTTAAAGCTGACTTAAGGTTTCGAATTAAAATGAAGGAGGATGCGCCGGGTCACGGGTATATGGGGAGTTAACGGGATTGCTTTTCATACTAGCATACTAGGGGAAATAGGAAAATCGTTAATAGAATGTATTTTTGATTGTTTTTTTAAGAAGTAGCTACCCATCCTACCTCGTAAAACCAGGTAAATATGTGTTTAATTTTTCTGTTAAACATTAATTAAGAATGCAACGAAAGTTGTAAGTTGCTTTTCAACAGTGAAACACAATGTCGTTTGAAAGTTTTGATTTCGATTCAGGATAAAACATATGAATTTCTTAAAATCGTCTATTTAAAGAAATATACTTGATATCTTTAGCTTGTTAAAATAACACGAGAAATCATAAAATGCGCTAGAGAAAGCAGTTAACATTTCGGTCTTTGTTTGAATTGAAGAAAATACATGAAACGACGATGCAGCTCTGTATTCAAGTGTTACCTAAATTAAAGAAGGCTACAGAATAGAAATTCAGACGGATTATAAGTTATTGTGAAGCTTAGCGGCTTACAAACATGTACTTACCTATAGATCCATAAATAATTCAATCTGTAGTCCGCAAGCCTTATTTCCCTGCAGACCAACGCTTAGAAATAGGTACTGCTACGATATTCACAACTCGTTTTGCATCATCTCACATCTCACCCCTAATAGAACTTGACGCCGCAATTCATTCAGGGCGCAATCGGAGCGAGGAACTTTCATACAAAGATGGTGGAAAACAAGCATACGGCCCGCCTGATTTGCATTGCCGATCCTTTATTGATTTGAGGATTCGTTGTGTTGTCAATACAGCGCAGCCTTGGAAGTTTTATCTTACTCAAAATCGGGATCACAATTCACAACACCACATGAACCACATCAGCTGTAGTGTTATTATAGCCGCGGTCAGAATACCTGAGGAAATACCTCCGCCTTGCATAAGTACTTACGAAGAAGGTACTCCCCAAATACGAGCAGGTGATTCCTCTGTGTGCCTCTTTAAAGCTAATTCCTAACTTGGCGAAGCGCAGTCTATAAGTTACTTTCTACTTTCCCGACAGCATACTGACGACCTGACGACGCTTAGATTTCCTTACTTATTGCTATACTGTGATTTGCGTAGTAAATATAGTATATAGTGCAGAAGCGATACGGCATCGCCCCGCATTCGCGCATCGCACACTCATACAAACTACCGGCTGACAGTTTTCACAGCTTATTGACCGAGCGAGCGAGGCGTCTCCGTTTCAGCTTTCAACAAAAAATCTTTCGTATATCTGACTGTCTGTCTGTCCGGATGTTCTCCTCAACAGGTCGCATTTCTCAATCGATTCTCCTGAAATTTTGTGAGCACGTTCGATAATTATATAGATTTTTTTTTGTCGAGTCACATTTTGGAAATATTGAAATTTAAAAAAAAATATAGCGAGGTCTACAGCTCACAGAGCCACTAGTTAATATCCCACCGAGCCCGCACTGCCAAATGCGGAAGTAGCCTTACTTACACTGGTTTGCCTTAGTCAAGGTGAGGTGAAGGGTGATTGAAGCTCTGATCTGATTACTATGCCGCGATCTAGATCCATTGTTCCAGCTAAGGTGCCGGAAACTGATTGCGCATGCAAACTGGATGTTGTGAAATCGCATGGATTTGTATGCTTAAAGAAATGTGTATTTTATGCTACCAATACTGGTCAAACATAAATTTGAGAATTTGTGAAATTCAGTATAAGATAAAATATTTACTCAAATGACTACCTACCTATATAGAACAGTGATTGATGCAATGCCCGACATTTTGCGGTATTACTGAAAACTGTAATCTGCGTATAAAATATATACTTAAAATAAAATTTTAATCCGGCTTCAAAGATTATTAAATTTAATTGGGAATATTTTCGGTAATGGCACATCACTAGTTAATAGGTACTTACTCACTACATTAACCTAATAGTGGATATTGCACTACTCAAACTAATACTATTCCAATAAAGGATTGTTGCAATGGAACTGAGAAGTCATGCCCAAAAGAAAATACGCACTTACAGCATTTCGACACTACATCGCGCCATATAGGTACTTAAAAAAATGATGAGAAATCAGTTTAAAGCCATCAACAGTTGATTCAATTTACCGGGAATACCGGGATCTTAATGGTCAGACATGAGTAGTTTAAATATGTTACTTACTAGGTACAGTCGAAATTTGATTTCTGGGTCTCTTCGTACCTTGTCACAGTGACAAGAACATGGGATCTCTAGCAGTTTTCGTATTGATTGTCACTGTGACAAGGTACGAAGTGGCCCAGAAATCAAATTCCTCGGCTGTACATATTTTCAAGCGGGATTTAACCTCTTGACCGCCACACTATTGACGTGCAGAGCACGTCAACTCTGTACGCCACGGAACTAACAATCTAGTAAATTAGGTATGGTCATGTATTGATGACCGTGGCGTGTGAGACATTCCATTGGCTGTCACGACTTAGATGGCTGGGGAGGTGAAGAGGTTAAAGAGCTAACAAGGTTTCTCCAAGCGTCCTCCTCTAAGGCTGGAGCTGCCGCCGTTTCGTCGAAGCAACACAAGCGGCGCAAATATGCCGTCCTCAGCGAGGGCTACAATGACGGGCAATAGTGAAGTCTCATACCAATAACGTACTATTCTTATCGTAGATATAGTCAACAGCAAAAATAGATGATCATTTTAGTACCATGTCAGTTTCACTACTTTGACGCTAGTGTGTAGCTTGTGCTTCGATGTTAGTGCGACAAAGTACTAAAATGATCATCTACATTTACCTGAGTTTTAGTAGGTACATTTTACAAATCACTGTCTGCTTCATATTTTGTTATAAATTAAAGGCTTAATATCGAATTCTCAATACGTCTTGTAGCGAGGTCTCTAGGCACAGCGGGTGGGCGTGGCCTGCGGTGGGCGTGTCGGGGCGGTCCCACAAGGCCTCGCGGCACTCGGGAGGCCCAAGTTTGTTACTGATGTTGGAAAATTTGGGAATTGTTGGGAAAAGGGTATTTTGTTACTGGTAATGTTTATTTATATTCACTTAGAGACTAGCGTTATTAAAGTATTACAATATACGCGCACGAGTCCATTGTATCTTCTTTAAGGCCAGAAGTCCACAGCATGACATTGGTTTCATATGTGTTTTACCATTTTTATACCTAGCGGACCCTCGCACATATTCATTGTCTACATAGGTTTACTTGATATGTAAGTTAGCATGCAAGAATATTTTGCCATTGAACATAACGCAAATTGAAAGCTATTGTGACAATTCGTGAGATCTTTTAATTTTCAGTTAGCTAAGGTTCCTTTTATTTAAATATGTAATCGTACTATCATAACTTTTCATTTTTTAACCACGTTCTTAGACATATATAAAATGCTTCCAAATTAGATGCCAATACTTTCAGAGCTGACTGTACCTATTCGTCCTTAGAAGTAGACTTAAGTATAAAACTAATTTAAAGTTTATGTTAGTTTTTGGAGAAATTTTGGAAAACAACTGTGCCACGTAATAACATCCTATATTAATTTGATAAGCAGTATTAAATTAGATGATTAAGACTTTAATTATATAGGTGCATGTAATATGCCTAATTTGAAGAATAAACTACTTTTACTTTTACTTTAATTATCGTATGAAACCTCTTTACTGTCACTTAACTGGCCACTTCAACTAGCATCCAATGTGTAGCTCACTTGACAGAAAATGATAACCACCTTGTCAGGTAAATGCACAGGGTGATTATGTTTGGGCAAAATTATAATTTAATTATTTTGTTCGGAAAAAGACAACAAGAATTTGAAATAAAACGTTTTATTAATTCCTATTTAAAGTAAATTATATTGACGTAAGTTAACATCTCTTAAAGTATTGGCATCTAATTTGGAAGCACCTTATATTAATAGTTGAAATTATTTTTTATGTCCCACTTTTCTAGAAAACTGTCATTAAAACTTAAACCTTCTTGGTTGAATAGTAAAGTCGCTTGTGTAGAGTAGATAATTTCACCGACATTTTAAACGTTTCTATATAAATCGTATAAAAATTAAACTTTGTTGAATGCTCTATCTTCCTTTTGATAATATTATATGTTATGAGTTGTGACATATAGACAAGTAGTTACCTAACTATTTACTTATGGCATCCTCCAACTTTTTTAACGATCGAAGCAGAGCAGGTAGGTACAGTCGCCATCAGATAAATCGTAGCGAACAAGGAGCTCACAAATATTTGAACACGGCTGTATTGATGAAGTGTTAAAGTATTTTTGACCACTGAAGAGTACAGGCGTTTTACGGCGACTATACCTGTAAGTAGAAGTTAATATACATAAAGTTGTATTACCTCAGCATTAATTACGAGCGTTAGAGAACGATATATACGTATTGTTGGACACTTAGTGTTTTGGCGTTGGTCGACTTGACACTAGTGTTGTAACATGTGCAGATGGTCAATTGTGCGCTTATTGATCAACCTGTGTGCACTTAGCTTAGGATATCATGCTATTCTATAAGCTATACTGGATACCTACATGCGAGGGTATTGTACTTATCATTTGTATGATGAGTGTATAGTGTAGGCACTTTCCTAATAGAAAAATAACAACTGAAAAATGTTACGATAAATGACGCTCCCCAAGGCATGAAAATATTTCTTTGTAAACTATTTAATTAATTATATGAGTATTAGGTTAGGTAGGCTGACTAATCTTTACTTTGGTAGTTTAATATGTTTCGATTGAAAATAGATCAAGATTGCGATTTAAGCAATTAATGGACTACGTACGAGACTACACAGCCAGCTTACATTAACCACATCATAATAAATGAGCCAACAAAAGCTCATCTCACGAGTAGTTAAAGTCAATTCCCACTGAAATTTCATCATCGTCAGTCTAACGTGGTTTAATAAGTAACCCGCGCCCCGTGGGCCGTCCCAGAGCGCTGGTCCAGAGAGATGATGTGCGTCTCATCTCTGAGGGCATCCCTTACCCGCGCGCCACCGCGCGGTCTCCAAGGGAAACCTCGCGGCAGCCAGCCATTATCATACCCGACAACACTCGCAACACACGCAATTGTAACCCAAAAATATTTAAAAAAATAACAAAATATACTGGCCACTTTTAAAAAACAAAAAGAGATCTTTTCGTAAAGTTCCAATTTTGAAATTGAATAGTAATGTGGCGCCACCTAGGGCAGTCGCGCCGTCCCGCTCGTGAGGCGAGGGCGTGTCCCCAGGGCGCCACCCCCAGTCCGCGGGGACGGGGGCGCTGCCAGGGCACTCGGCGCTCTCCCGCGACGCTTGTTAGTGTTCCGCAAATCCACAGCGGGATCGCCCGCACAACCGGGACTCGATCCCCGAACGCATACGATAACGACTGTCGGGTATTGACTTGAAAACTTGACTTTAGCTTATCTTATCGGGGTTCACGTGCAATACTGTAGATTTTTTAAGTGTTTTCGAAATATAATTAGAATCGAGCGCTTCCGGTTTTTATATTTTTTTGCTACTATTTATTGAAGTACGAATAACTATGCAACGGACATTATAAAACCCTAACTCTTGAAAATCCACTATTGAATTTACAAGTAAAAAAAAAATTCGGGCGCCAATTGTCTCGTACAATTCAAAAAATCCGCGCTTTCCGCTCGTGCCGGTCCGGGAGTGTTCGTCGGTGGTTCGGGCCGGGTTCGCGATTCGGTCGGACGAGCTGAACGCGGCGGCGGGCGGGTACTCGGGCTCGCCGTGGCCGCCGCTCGAGCTCGACCCGGTGGGATGGGGACGGAAGCTGTACCCGCCGGCCGCGCCGAGGTCTTCAGGTATTTCATCAACTATTTGTTTTCGTTAAGTTCCGTTTTTCGTTTTTTTTTGGAATATGTTGTGTTGATACTTTGTTTTTGTTAAGTTCTATTGTTCGCTTTACTGAGACATCAAAATCAATTCTTTATTCGGAACTTTTTGATACAAATATGGGTTTTTAGTACTTAGCTACATTAAATATACATTATACATTAAATAATACATTTAAATATTCACCTTTGTACTATTTTGTACGTGCTCGTTTATATGTTTATTTTTTAAATTAATATCCTATGCCACAATACTATTATTATATGTACCTATTAAAAAAAAAATGTTAATTTTATATTTTTTGAGTCTTTTTTTCAATCGAATATTTTTTTATAAATTATGTGACTAAGGTTTCTGCAAAACGTTACATGCGTTAATCATAACGCGTTAAACTTATTAGTTTTATTTTCATGTTATTATTTTCACTTGACTGAACTATTAGAAACAAAACATTAACAGCACGACAAACATATTTTAGAAAGATCTTTTGAGTTTCGTATTTACTTGTTTGTTAAGTTTATTCCAAATGGAAACACATGGAAATAACATGGACATGGTTAGAAAATAGTGTTCTTCTTCTAATATCTACATCGGTATTTTAATATTGGTTACCATTGAATATTATTTTCTTATTTAATTTAGCTGGAACTTGAATTGTTAATGGAGCATATTTTTTAAGTAAAACAGGATGAAATCTAATTTTTTAAGTTAAAGGGAAAAATTGAAAAATAGAAAACTTTAGAATTTTCGTTAGTAACGTTACTGCTTAATACAAAATTAGGATGTAATTCGTGATTAAGAATAAAATTAGGTGAACTTACCCTTGATTCTTAACCAATTTCACTATGGGACTAAATTTGTCCGTGTCAAAATTAAACATATTTCATATATTCATATTCATTTATTCAATGCCAACCATGGTATTACAAGGTGTTACACAGTTATAAAGTACATGGACCCTGCTAGGGTGTAGCAAATAACATAACTTAACCTATGATAAATATCTAACAGATTGGATTTATCATTTACTAAAGAAACACGTTACAAAAATAAGCAATCATTTTTACATGTGTAAAAAGTTTTTGCCAATAAATGTTTCTTTGATTTAGTAAAACTAGTCGTGTACCTCTCTTCTGCAGATTTGTCAGTTGGTAAACTATTTAGTTTGGTCTGCCGTCTGTAGACATGCCCTATGAAAAAGCAGTTCTTTTTCAAGTTGTTAAGAATCATGGGTAAGTTTGCTTTATTTTATTCTGTATAGTAATATCCTGTATAGTAACTTACTAAAATCGTTAATTTAATTCGGATTTCTTAGTTTTATACTATTATACTTTAAAAAAAAGAAAATAATAATAATTATACTTTACTTTAACAGTCGGTATTCAAATATATAATAAAAATTAATTATTAAAAGAAAAATTAAAAGTAGTGGTATTTTATGCTATTGGTACACCTGAATCAAAAATAATTAAATAAAAAAATATTGAATTCTGCATAAACTAACAGTTAATTTGTTGTTAACTAATCTTTATTTTCATAAATCGGATTTGAATTTATAATAGAACCACAAGAGAATATTTTTCCTGACATTATTTTTTCTGAATTTTATGTTAAAAAAAAATTTCCTTTTTCACTAGTCTTTGATTTGGTAGTTGTTGTTCACAGTAGTTATATAAATTTCGGTATGAAATGTGTAACGTCAAAGAATGCAATGTTCTTATCAGGTACTGGTACTTCTAATTGCATTTATTTTGGTCTGATTATTTTTAAGTACTTACAAACGACAGAAAATACACCTACCTTTATTGGTCATTTGAGTCATCGAGAGTGATTGACTGAGTTGTTTTTAGGGTTCCGTAGTCGTATGTGAAGGGTCCAAACGGAATCCTATTGCTGTCACTCACGTGTCCGTCTGTCCGTCGCCTGTTACACAGTTTTTACAGCCAAAAGGTTGAAGCTACAGTCTTAAAATTTTCACGGAATAATAATTTTAGTGACCCAAAGCTATAGAAATTATCTCAAAATATTTATAAATGTTTTTAAGGCAGGGGGGCTCCTATACAGCTAATGGAGTGTACGAAATAGATTTCTGACTTATCCCATCGAGTATACTTATATAGTTTATTTTTGTTACTACAAAACTTAGCTTTTTATACAATATTTTGCTCCGAGGAATTATTTAACCAATATACTGATAATTTGGTACGACTCCCTAAGATATGTGAAGTACGACACGCACTTGCCCTTATTTTTGTTTTATCTAGGTCTCTTAATGTTGTTGCAATTTTGTAGTCAAGTTTTTTAGTAAAAAATAATGTTTTGAATTGTTGTACTTCAAGCGTTCCTCCTCTCATCTATGAAGACGTGTAAGGGTTAATAATGAATTGTGCTCTGCCTACCCCTTTTAAGAATACAGGCGTGATGTTATGTTATTTATGCAGTGAAGTTTTTCCATCAATAGTTTTTAGACAGAAAAATCCGTAGAATATAATTGAATAACATAAATTAGGTTCATGGGTAGATCTTTATAGCTGGAAAAATGCATGCTACTTGCAATCTCTACTTATTTGTTTTTATTATATTGTATTCAATTATATTCGTTTACCGACAAAATACTTATGGGAGCAATTTATTAAGAAAAAATAACGATGGTCATAAAGAAACTTAAAAAATTGACAGTTGTGTTTTTATAAAGTTTTGGATGCCGTAAGTAATTAACAATGAAATTAATATGTTTGCTAAAAACAGCCCTGATAGCTTTAACTTTATCCTTTGGACCATAGAATAAATTATGGGCTTTTGTCCCGGCATTCTTTAGGGAGAAAAGGGACGTTTTATTTGTTGCATAGGATTGTGAAAACTGTACTGAAAACTTTAAAAAATCGGCCAAATGCGTGTCAGGCTTTCACTAAGGAGTCCGTACAAGTAATAATAATAATTATGATTTGTTTTTATAGCGGCAACAGTAATACATGAACTATAGGCTTGTTTCCTAAAGTTAGATGATTAATCCGTCAGTTAGATTATCAATTAATATAAAACACGTATTTTTTCTTTTTACAATTAAGCAAAAAGATATGAAGATATAGCCCGTTAAAGTTCTGCATCACGTCACGCCGTGCTACACTTATTAGCCCGTCGTGACGTCATGAGCCCGCTCCCGAACTTTGACGCGCTTTATCTTCGCAATTTTTTGTTTATTAGACAAAAGAAAAAATACTTGCCCAATTTTTTGTTAATCTAACTGATGAACTTGTATTGGTGGGCGGCCACCATCACAAACTGATTACATTTTTTCCCCAGGACACTATCCCATTCTGTACAAAAATCATTTATCTATTACGATTCATGAGATACAGGACGGATCACGGGGATGGTTGCAAAAAAATCAACTGTTTTCGTATTACTGTTCATGTGATACAGTCGCACGAACGAACAATGGCCACTTAGTAATGGGATTCCATTAGCACCATTTGGGTGAAACCAAATGCTCTTAGAGTGTCAGCCCGACACTCCTACGAGGCCCTCTAAAGTATTTGACTTTTTCTCCATTACTATTAGATGCTCGATGGTTTCAAAAACGTGTTTTTCCATGGTCTAAGGAAACAAGGTCTGCTACTCCGGAACGTGACACAAGCCTACGTCACTGTACCCTGTACACACATGAAATCAATCACACTACGGCCGCCAACCTCCGATAGGCTAGATAGCAGTGATGATGTAACGTAGGCTTGTGTCACTCGCACAACGAATTTTCCTTGGAGTTTCATACCTTGTATTATTGTATCACGTGTTTTTCATACAGGAGGGCTGATGTTCGGCCTGCACCACCAGGATGCGGGCGGGCTGCACGCTCAGCCACGCGGCCCCGTCACGTCACTCAAAGAGGAGCCGCTTACGCGCGCTTGGATGACACCCAGCTCGCTAGTTGACAATACTAAGTAAGTTCCGGATTGCCATTGTTAATCCAAGACCTGGGGCCCGAATGAGTCATGTGTTTTCGAGCGATTTCCGCTATATAGCGGAATAATAGGGCAGATGGTCTGCACCACCAAGAGGCAGGAGTGCACTTGCAGCCGCGCGGCGCCGTCACTTGCTAGTTGACAATACCAAGTAAGTTCCAAATTGTCATTGTTAATCCAAGGCTTGTGGCCCAAATGAGTCGTGTGTCTACAAGCGATTTCCGTTACAAGGCGGAATAATGCTGCTACACTTTGCAATGTTCCACTCGTAGCGTTACTTGGCTTCGAATGGGTTATCCTCCTGAACTAGACAAGTATACAGTGAGACATAGTCAGTTTGAACGTAGCGTGGATCAGCCTTTGTAATCTTAGTCCAGTACCACACTGGCTGGGTAAATACCAAGTAAGTACATGTTTATTCAGGTCATCATGTTAGCCGAAGGACGTCCACTGCTGGACATCTTACCTAGCCTACCCCAAAGACTTCCACAATGACCGGTCCTGCGCCACCCGCATGCAACGGACACCCGCCACCTTTACCAGGGTTTATTCAGGTAAACATAAGCAACAAGAAACTCCGTTAGTTTGCTCAAGAGCTAGCTCCCTAGTTGACAATACCAAGTAAATTCCAAGTTGTAACCTACCGTGACGTGGTTATAGACGCCATGATTTCCAGAGTTCTCGAATAAAAGGTAGTAAATAAGTACTATATACTCTAAGGACCCTCTACCACCCTGGCCACCTATCTACATATATAGGCGAAGTCTTCATGGAACTGTTATACAATCCTGTCATTTCTCTCCAGTAGAATCTGATGTGCTTGAATAACATCCGTTTTTGTTAGTTGACTATAGGAAGTAAGTCATAAATTATCTCTTTGGCTTGTCTAAACATGCATTTAAGAAAAAACACCAGCGGGACTAGAGGTGGTCAGCATGGCCATACTATGAATCTTCTTTGGAGCCTCGTTACTTTTTGACTCTTTTATATCGTACCAAAAAGATTAATTTATTTGAATATACGATTTCCAAGAGTATACCTAATATCTATGCTAAGTCCAGAATTTGTGTTCTCTATTTAGATTATTTAAGCTTAGTCAAATAATTTCCATGACCTAATATAGTTTCAATATCCCTCTATATTTATACTTTTCATAAACCTTTTAGCTACCGAAAAGAGCATCGCAGTAAACTTGTTACGGCAAATCGTATTAAAGCCGCAAAGTGAGCAAACGGTACCAAATGTCTGTGTGACATTAAATAGCTGTACGGGATTAAAAGGGGACTATGGTTATTTAAGCCTATGTTTATAAATAAAGATGTCGGTCGCGAGTTCCGAATATCGGAATAAATCCTTCAAGGATTTTGTAAAATATTGTATGCATATATATATAACTTCAGCCCTTGGTGGTTACGAGTATGTGGTTATTGTTCAAATAAGTAGAGTAGGTACTGTACTTAACGTAAAAATAAAACGAGTTCACTTGGCACAGAAATTCAGCACAAAGTAATACCTGTTTTTCATTACTTTTGAGCATAGTGAAGCAGTGAATTCCATTCACAATATAAATAAGCTAAGAAAAATTATATCCCTATAAGATACTTACATATACTACAGTGTCTAGAACAAATTAAAAAAATATTTTGAGTTTAGCCGTAAAATAATGATCAAAAAACAAAAAGTGTCCCTTCTTTTTTTTGCACACAAAATACAAACAAGTCGACGTGAAGTCCATATACTCTGCAACACCATTATTTCCCTGTCATTATTCAACCTGCTACCGACCTGCCGATGCAACAATGACTTCATTATCGACCAATCAGGGGCGAGCGTGTGATAATGAACAGTAACAAGTGCGTATTCATAGAGGGCGCCATAAATCATAGAGGGGGAACCGGTGTGCCGTTTTTTTGGGGACGGGTCTGTTATTGTATCAAAAGCTAAACGTGTTTGTTGGTTGTACTTATCGTCAAATTTAATTATTTAAAGAAATGCATTGTATTTTTAAAAATACGGAGTCGCATGTACTGAATGTAGACAATACGCATGATCAATTAAAATATTTTTCTTGCGAATAGGTAAATGTGTTTTTTATTGTTAATGCCAGTAAAATATTACTTTTACACTACCTACTAAAATTATAATTTTGTATGTGGCAGAAAACCTTACTGCGGATATAATTCTGAAATAGACTGCGTATGTCATACAATAACAATATTAATTTTCCATCGCGCCCATAACTAACAACACATTTGTTTTTCCAACAAAAACAACCCCCAGAAATAACGTATTTGTGCAACAAGAGTGAGCATTTGGTACAGTTAGCGTATAATATGACGTATTGATGCTGGAATTAGCGGGTATTGTGTGCTCGGAGCAACCGCCCCATCTGTCGCGTTGCGTGTTTGCGATGTTCAAGTGTTTGTTTTCTATCCGTACTTAATTTAAATATTTTATATTTTTTATTTGAATTAATGGCGACTTGAGATCATTTGTTTATTTGCTGCAAGCACTCGAGTTTTGTGCGGCAATATTATCTCTAACTAGCAGACAATTAGACAATCACGACAATATTATACTCTGGCAGAAAGCGCCTAGTTTGCTCGCAAGATGCAGGATACGCCACTTTGTGATACTAAATATTGATAGAATATGATAGCTTAGTCTTTAGTTTACTGCCAAATTATACTGTTTTTCACGTAAGAAGAGTCCGGTGACAGCTGTCAACCCAGTACAAATTATGTCATTTTTGACGTATAATGACATAATATGTACTGGGTTGACAGCTGTCACCGGACTCTTCTTACGTGAAAAACAGTGTACATACTTACGATATGGCGTTCAGTGATTTAATTATGATATTTTAGTTTTTACCAAAAAAAAAATCAAAAAAGTAGAAAAGCCAATTGCTTTGTTGCAAAACAAACTTATCACTTATAGATTTTTATATCCACCAGTATCAAAAAAGCAGCACCACATGCTTGATATTTAATAACTTGAACAATTAAAATGATTATACGTATACATAATCATCAGTGAGTCACGAAGCGGGCGCGCATGATGACAGCGTCATTTGTATCCAGCTTGGATCATTAACTTCGCTATTAGACGCTTTTAATAAATTGCATTGGTCTACTTGAACGCTAGTTTAAAAAACAACTGGCTTCAATTACTCTAAGTGTGTGTGTCGAACGGTGATGTTGATAAATTGGGTGAGAAGACAATCAAGTTTGTGTTGAAAATAAAATCTTCGATGCCATTAATTAATTAGAATTACATGCATATAATGATTTTACTAATTATACATTCATGGCAACCGACTCCCATCGATCTAATCCGATGTCGAGATATAATATTTTACGATTAAAATTCCGTATGCGTTAGGAAAAAAATCAGTTACGATAAGTGTGAGCTTTGCATTCCCACATTGTACTCGTACTCAGTATAGAACCTCGACAGTAATTGTATTAAGAAAAGTAAGACGTTACTTTAAAATGAATTACCTTTACCACAGATTAATATGTCTTTACAAAAACGGTAACCGCACACAGCTGAGGGGCAAAAAAATACCGCCACACGTTTTCGGTTGTCCCAAAATATTATGGTCATAAATTTTAAGTTCCCTCAACAGTGGAAGTTCTATTTGTCAATAGACACCCGTATTCATAGACCGCAGGGTTGTAAAATGCTAAGAAAGACAATAGGATAGATTATAATTCTTTTAAAAATGATTTATTGTGAGGCCGTTACTTTGCAAATTTCTGGAACTAGTTTTTTGACGTTTTAGGTAAGTACGTCGACAATTTTGGCAGCAGAGTTAAAAGGAGTTAAGTTATACTTATAATAACTTATTGTTAGTCGGTTTGCGTAAAGAGTGTTGTTGGTGCACAAAAATTTGGGTAATTATATCAATCTATGTCATATATATAATTATTTATCCAGTATCGTTTGAGAATTAAATAATTTATTAATAGAAAGAGATACATTCGCCCGTAAGATTTATAAGCGATTCAAGTAAAATATCGATAACATGAAATAGAGTGTTGAAACATAAAATTGTGCCACACACATCGATATCGACATGTGGCGAACTATTTTCATATACGAATCTTTTTGAAGATCTTTTTTGTACTGTATTTAAAGTAGATAAGGTTTATTTTTGCTTCTTTGAACTCAACAACTATTACCTGTGTAATAAATACATTAGCACATGAGAGTACTTACAAAATGGGTACAATTCATCAATTCGTTGGTCTCATCTCATATATCATTTAGGTCATTTACAGGGACCCACATTAGCCGTGATATTGTGAAACGGGCAAAAAATAAAAAAATGCGTTTATATTTTCTCGACTGTACTATGTAAATACATAGATTTTTTGTCTCTTTTTAAATTTGAATAGGTTTTAAAACTTGGAAGCTGATTTTATACACGACGTTTCAAAGCTAACTAGAACTTTTATACGATATTTACAGTGTTGCTTATTACAGTTATTACCCTACAAAAACAACATTTAGCTCAATTACTTCATTTTTAAATTAAATACATATCTCATCGACGACGCTCCCAGTTCCGCACTATCACAGCATTACCGTGCCGTATTACGCTATGGTCGCCCATTCATCTCTCCCCGCTGCAGAATTTGCGTAAACAAATTGGTTTCGCGATTGCCATTTTATACTCTCGCACGCGACACTCCATTGTTTTATTTATCGCAACCAGTTTCGGCACGATGTTACGCGATTAGGTACCATCGGGCTTTTTTGTTCACGGGCGCGAGTCTTTTGTCAATCTTTGCTGAGATTTACCTTTGTTTTTTTTTTAGGTGTATAAATTGGTTATAAAATTACAACAGTGAGATCAGTGGCACTGGGAGGTAAAGTGTCGTGGTAATGTTTGACTGTTTACTCAACACGTTTTAAATTGGTATTTTGGTGAGGGTCCTTTTAGATTGACCTAAAGTCCGTAAGATCCATTCCGTTTATATTGCTAAAGTCTTTTTCCGCGTAATAACTATTACTAAATAAATAAATGAAACATAATTTAACAAATGCTAGGCGAAAAAAAATCTTATGACCTGTATCAAGTATTAAGTACTTTGAAAATTCATTAATTTCATCATTGATGAACCGCCTTGTAGTTGGGAGTAAGCTGCATGCATCTTTCTACATGGATGGAATTATAATTGTAAAGTTTAATATTTACATACTATTATATGTTGTGCACAGTACCGTAGGCGTCGGCCGCGCGCACTTCGAGAAGCAACCGCCGAGTAACCTGCGCAAGAGCAACTTCTTTCACTTCGTGGTGGCGCTGTACGACCGCTCCGGGCAGCCGGTGGAGATTGAACGCACCGCCTTCATCGGCTTCATTGAAAAGGACCAGGTGACACACACAATCTGTGCAAGAGCAACACTGAACTCCAAAGCGCACTCTTGATCTTAATCTTCCGACCTATATTAATGCTTTTATCATAAAACTATCCCTGCAGTCGGCGGGTAAGTCGCAGATGAAACTAGATCAGGATGAGACAAAGTAGCATGAGTACTTACATGAACCTTTACTCAACATTGGATGGATTTAGGCTAAAATTGAATTAAGACGCTGGCTAACAAGGCTTTTTTTTTTGTTTTTTTTACTCACTAGTTAGTTCGATATGCCGTGCTCTTTGCCAGCGTAGGTATGTTCTTCTACCTACATAAATCAGAAAACTGATGATTATAATGAGAAAACACACTACGCGTATGATATAAATTCAGGAAAATTATTAGTATGATCGATCGTGATCTTAATTGTGTTATTAATAATATCACCGAAGTTAAAAAAAGTAAAGATGTAGAACTGTTTAAAGGAGATTTCAGATGTAATGTCGCTTTTTTTTTAACCAGCCGTTTTTTTCCAATTATTTTTAAAGACACCAAACATTTTCATTATATAATAAATATTAACATATATCGTTTTCGCTTTTACCAATCAAATAGTTTTTGTTGATGTTCTTGTTCCTCCTTTTAAACAAAAAATGTCAAAGTGATACCTAAAAACAAATGAAATTTTTAAACTTAAACTTAACAAGGATATATTTTACCAACTAGAGTAAATGGCACGGGAACCTTTTAAATTAATTGTATATATAGTACGTTACGTACATATATAACTAGGTATAGTATAGATACGAGATTTATTTATTTTCAACCAAGTAAGTAGTACAATACGCCTATTCCAGGATAGAGATAATCTTAGGTAGTCAATCAACGGATCAATACAAAATACTTGTACCTACTATAAATACCTACCTTCAAAGTCAAGTCAGAAATACTGATCAATTGTGAGATGATATCAAGAATCAGTGGAGCATCAATCAGGCTGCGCGTGACAGGGATCTATTGTGCGCGGGAGTTTAATGTGTAATTACGCTGTGGGCTGTATAAGATCGACGTTTTGTTGCTTACTATATAATCTTTATGTAAGAATTTATCTAAAAAAATTGCCAAGTTTAAAAAGAATACGATACCTATCGAAAAGTAGTGGAGAACCTTTTCTTGGGCGACTATAGGTACCTATTCGTAAGGGACAATTAAATATTTTCTAATGTTTGTACGCGGTACTACATTGTTTAAGCCATAAGGTTGGCAGAAAACAGCAAAGAAAGGATTAACTGAAATACTTAATAATTTAGATTTATCGAGACTCTCTGACAATATTTGAAATTGGATTCTATAACAATGTGGAAAGCCTTTTTAGTTTCCGATTTAGTGTATTGCAATAAAGTAATCCTTTTGTGACTATTACAAACGTGTCTAATATCAACTTTATTCCCAGGAAGCCGAGGGCCAGAAGACAAACAACGGGATCCAATATAGGCTACAATTACTTTATGCAAATGGTAAGTCAATCCACTCAGTTCAATCGTGTGACATGGTCCCAAATGACCACATTTTTATTCCGAAACTGGAAACAGTCTGTTGATTTTAGAACCATTGATGAGTAATAACAATTCAATAAACCGATCAACTGTGAGTCGCACAAGAAGGGCTCCACGTAATCGTAACGAAAGGATCACGTTTCTTGAGCGGCCGCCTTTAATTTTCAGTCTGTAAGAATTCTGTCTACTTATTACATGTCATGAGCAGAGGTCGGAATTTTCGCGGCAAACATAAGACTGACACAATTTTTCTAGTGCGAGATTATTATTGCTTCGATATCGATGATTATTAAATGAAAAGAAATTCGTGCCTATACATTTTCTATATAAAAGCACCTTAACAGCTTGATAGTGCAGAATTAAGTGACGACGGCTCGTCCGACCTTTTTATACCTGCCAAAATGGCGTCACTTCGGTCGGACGTGACGTCAAGTCATTCTCGTCGATTTATTAAAAATATGTATTAGAAATGGTAAGTCACGGGATTGTAATATTATTATATTGGAATATTTCTCATTCTTTTACTAAACACATATCGTTTTAATGTGAACGACAAAACAGACTAACCTCAGATAATGCTAGGAAATTAAAGGTTATTTACTCATATCAGAAAACTGATAATGTGGCAGAAAAATTTGCATTTATATAATTTTATAGAAAATGAGAACGACCCCTCATGTAAGGTTTTCAATTAAATATATATTATCATTTGGTGGATCGTTTGATTTTTTATATCACAACTATCGATATCGTTAAAAAATGTTTCTGACACTAGTTAGATTGCGACAGTCTTATGTTTTGCCGTGAAAATTCCTACCTCTGGTAATGAAATACAGCTCGCCGACAGACGGACGGACTTACAGACGTACTGCGGAGGCTTAGTGATAGGGTCCCGTTGGCACGGATTTGGATACGAAATGCTTAATCCTTATAAAGTGCGATCTGGTTCTACCACATATATATTTTTTATAGAACCACAATCACCATTTGATCACCTCTGTAATTGTGGCATAAGATTGAAATGCCATGCCATGTATATGACGGCCTGTTTAGCCTAGTAAGCCTAGTTGGTAGTGACACTGTCTCCGAAGCTAGAGGTCCCGGGTTCGAATCCCGGCCAGGGCTTTATTTTGTGCATTTAGCACGGATATTTTTTCTTGGGTCTTGAATGTTTTCTATGTATATAAGTATGTATTTATCTATATAAGTATGTTTATCGTCGTCTAGTACCCATAGTACAAGCTTTGCTTAGTTTGGGACTAGGTCGGTTTGTGTAAGATTGTCCCCCAATATTTATTTATTTAATCATATTTGGTCAGTGACGAGCACTAGGACATTTACCTTATAAATAGTATTTTCCTAGAGATCCTGTCATTTGACCTACTAACTTTTGCCCTAATGTTTCATTAGACCTAATGTTTCACTAGACCTAATGCTTTTTTTTCCAAAATGGTGAAATTTCCGGTTTCCTTTGAACATCATCAAATAGTCGGTTAGGTTAGGTTTGTTTTCAATAATCGTATAAAGAAACGTCTAATAAAACGTTAGGTGAAATGAAGCATTTAGGGCTTACATATAGTTAGGTGTAATACTAATAAGGGTTCTATTGGTTTTAACCATTGATAAGTAAACAGTATCAAATACAAATCAATACTGAGTAAAACAAACTTTTTTATTCAGCAACTAAAAATACACTATTGAATTTAGAACCTTCTACTACACACACTTTTATACAAGGCTGGTTTTTTATTCAATTCCTGAGATGAAATAAAGTAATCATCTCTAAGAAACTAGTATCCCACTTCATATCATTTCGAATATATACAAGAATTCAGTTTCAGTAATTAACACCACTAGTATACTCGTAGTATAAAAGATCCTTAACAATTAAACAATGTTGATGCGTTTTATTCGAATTCTGAATATTCTCATACTTAACATTAACTTTTGCTTAACTCCGCGTTAATGCTTAAGGCTGTTTTGCGTTCAACCTTGGTGATAAAATTCATTATTTTGTATGAAAATGATAGAAACACATTTTTCTTGAAATTTGAAAAGGAACGTAAATCAATAAAACACACTGTATCAACTAAAAATAGTCTATTGATTTAAAAACCATAGATAAGTAAGCAGTCTACACAAGATCGAGCTAGGTCATAACCCCAAATCCGGTGAGACAACTTACAAGTCACTTATTCATACGTCATAGTCCGATCGCATACACAAGCGCCAAATTACTAGTAAGCTCCTGCAAACCAATTTCAACTCTATATCTTTGCCATACGGTTGTATGCTACCGTATGGGTTAGCGTGGCTTTCGATAGATGTCGAAGACAATACAGACGACGGTTGCATTGTAAATATTTGCCGTCTTGCCGTTAGAACGGGATAATGGAAAATTGGCACTGAACAGACGGTCTCCTGGCCTATGAATGATGATTGCGTCGTAGGCTCTTAGACTATGCTGTTTGTTGGCAAGAATACTGAATAGTCGCTTGGAGTATCTGAAGATAACGTACTAATGTGAATTTGGTTTAGTGATGGAAGAACAACACTTCTTGATCTTTACCAATATGTGCCATAAATACGCAGAGCTCCCGAGTCCCGGGGATATCCGGGTTCCGGGGGAGAGTGAGGGACCTGCATATGTCTCTAGCTGTCACCACAACGAATCTTCAAGTTAATAATGGGTTGGTAACGCGCTTGTGATTATTCTGGAGTCGCAAGTGTCCATAGGCGGCGGTGTCTGCATACCATCAGACAGGCCGTATACTTGTTTGCCATCGTCCTTGTATAAAAAAAAGATATGATTCTGATTTTAATTTCATGGAGGTTTATTAGGCTTCATATATCTCTGTGGCATCTTAATTGCATTAACATTATAAGCGTACAAAGCTTAACCGTGTCTGAACAAATGTAATCTTGGTAGAACACTAAACGTCTTGCTAATACGTTTTATAATCTGTTTTTTACTGTTTTCGAGGACCGCTTTAGCTTAGTTAACCCTGCCTACGAGGCCGGAGGTCCCAGGTTCGAATCCCGATCAGGGCATTATTTGTGTGGTGAGCATGAATATTTGTTCCTGAGTCTTGTATGTTTTCTATGTATTTAAGTATTTATTTATCTATGTATATAATTATGTATATCGTCTTCTAGTACCCATAGTACAAGCTTTACTTAGTTTGGGACTAAGTCGATTTGTGTAACCACAACCACCACCATATCAGCCAAAGGACGTCCACTACTGGACATACGTCTCTCCAAATTCACGGGGGGTATAAGCCACAATCGCCAAGCTTGTACGCTTGTGCATCACGATTTGTGTAAAATTTCCCTCAATATTTATTAAATTTATTTACTATAAAGTACTACAAGTATGCCTACACGTTCTATGTAAGAAACAAACGAGCGTGACGTACATTTTACTATGGGCAGTAGTGGCAGTACTCTATATTAAAAAAAATTGGTTGTTTGTAAAGTAGGTTTACGATCGAGATGTTTACGTGATAACGTCTTACTTCACTTGCACTTCACTTATACCTGCGATCGCGCTCGTGAGGTTTTGGTGTGACACAAGTTTCTGAACATGTCACCCGACTAAAACGATTTTAAAGACGTTATCACGTCAAAAAATAGACTGTAGTAATATATCTTTACTGTAAAACTATACTGTTTCAATTGTCTTCACTAATGTTTTTGTCTGTAGCACAAACTAGACTATTATATTACAGTCAACTTTTTCTAAGTACATTTTTACGTCTATTTTAATTCTTGTCGCGTGAAAAATGCAAAGAGGAAACTACTAGTGCAGGCAATTTCAGGAGGTTAACAAATTGTGCAATGTCCCTACGCTGCTACGGCGTAGCAAGCGCGTAGTCGGTTACGTGCTACGTGCTCCGCGTCTTACAATACTTAAACAGACTTTATACCATGGAATTAGGATTCAAATTGCATTGTTCCTTTCATTCCAAGTCGTAGGCTATAACTGCCAATTGTTATGTGTGTCAACAAACATTTTACAACAGACCTTATATAGTTCACTGAAGGTTGACAATAGATTTAATTTCGTCCGTCGTAGTTTTAGTGCCAACTAGTAAGACTTGCGATTGCCATATATTTATATTATTTTTCTTTACAGGTATCAGACAAGAGCAGGACATATTTGTTCGACTAATAGACTCAGTAACTAAACAGGTAAGATTTTTTACATTTAAATTCACCAATAAATTTGTTTAATAAATATACAAAAATTGTTTAACAAATAAATATACTGATAAAATTAGGATTATTGTCATTATTATCTTTTATTTTTGTATCATTGTTCATTGCTAACGTAATGCTACGTATTACATACCTAGGTTTTAAAGTTGCTACTACTCTTTTATACAAAATGTCAATATGGGTGTAGGTGGGTCAATTTGAGAGATACGTAAGTACATATCACATTAGAATTTGCTTTCAACTTCGCGCCCTTGCTTTGATTCGTTAAATAGGCGATATATAAAATTAGATACGAGTATGATATAACTAGGATGGTGAAGTCTGATTAGCTTTATTTACGCAATAAGTCTTTAGCTAATTACACAATTAGTAAAACACTAAAATTACATGGTTTAAATTAAATTAAAATAATATAAATGTTTTAGAAAGGCTAGGTACAGGTAGAGTACTCAATTAAATACACATCACGCAGGCAGCATTCCTGCGCTGGATTGCAATAGCAATCCTCTGTGCAAGAAAGCTGCCGGCGCGAGTATCGCCCGTCGCCTCCCTCAGACGTTTGACAAGGATGATTATCTTTTAGTTTCCTTACAAAACCGGTATCATTCCAATAAAGTCTAGTTTCCTTCTCTCTGGGTAGGAAGGTCAGATGGCAGTCGCTTTCGTAAAAGTAGTGCCTACGCCAAAGCTGGGGATCAGGCGTTAGAACATAACCGGGATAACGCTAATTGCAGAATGATTAATTGATTATACTCAAATTAATCTTTTAGTTTATTGCCTAATTTATTTTAGTTTCCTATAATCTAACCGAACTCAATTTAAAATAGCATATATTACCTACCGACGAATTTATTGTAATTTCATTTAACACAGTACACCAAAACCAATTGCAATAAATCGCCTCAACCCTGCCACTGCCGGCCATCCGACCAACATTTGGCGGCACGCGCTGGCCACGTGGCCGGTCAGATTGTCATCGCCGTCGCCCGATTAGACCTAATCCCCACGCCCCACCGGCATCATTACCGCTATCTCGCGTTGCAATTTTATATTTGAAAGAATTTGATGCGTGAGAGTCGACACGATTTTGAGTGACAGCTGGAGAAGGGTTTAGATTCAGGGATGTAATAAGATATTTGAGAGCTTTGTACAATTGAGTGCCGGTGTTGAGTGTAAAATGTAGTGATTATCGAATAATTCGCACTTAAATTTATGTTCCATCTATTGCTGACGCTTTGTATATTATGGGCTTACATTTCTAAACATGTTTTTTTTTTTTATATACAACGCTGGTGGCATATAATCATACAGTTTGAGGATAAGGAGATACCGTTGCCACTTGCGACTCCAGAAGAAAAATAAGCGCGTTAACGACCCTTTTTTGACTTGTGGATTCGTTCTGTTCACTGCTTCATAATAAATCGCTTCATCGCAAAATAATATTAATTATTCAGTCAGCCGTTTCCAGTTTTAGGTACTACTAGTACTTAGTTTCTTGTTTTTGAGCTATTTATTGGATGAATGTACACTCCGTGAAGAGTTGTGGTAACATTATTTTTTTATTTAAACTTTATTGTTCTAAAGATATTAGCACATATGGCGGACTTAATGCTACAAGATATCATTATTCACATCACATTAGGTGGTATGATTTTAATTTCTTTTGATTCCAAGCTCTACGGATCTTGAAAGCCACCTACATGATTTACACGTAAATTCTAAGCAAATTAAGCGTAAAGATCATGAAACTTCGTCCACATATATAATTTCAACACGTCCCACCTCTCAGAGTTGCGTAACCAGAAGCCAATTACTAGAGATTTATGCCGCCAACATAATTAACTTACGAACGTTAAACAAGAATTACGTACGTTTCTAGTCAGTGCAGCGTTGCGGGGTGCAGCCAAGTTTGTTAAGTTTAGTTAAGATTGGGTTTGGGAGGGAGCTTGCTACTTTTAGGAAAACAATGCTTAATACTTGATGTACGTATATTATAAATGTGAAAGCCGGTGTTTGTTTCTCTTATCTTCAAAAGACACTGAATGGATTACGACGAAAATTGTCAGTATAGGTAATGTACCATAGACAACAGAATAGGAAAAGGCTGTATTAATTTATACAAGCACTTTTCCGAAATGGCTTGTTTTAACAAATTTATCCAATTTTGCGAAAAGTATATGCCTGCTATGAGATTTTAGATAAGGTAAAATAACATTGCTATAACTTGATTGTGCGGTTTAATAATGTTCTGTTTGAGGTAAAAAGGGAAAATAAAGACCCAACTTTTTTTTCAGTTGAGCAAGCGTTTCATGGAACGTGTAATTTTCCAATGCACACTCTTAAAAAAGGATAGTGCTACGAAAGAGTGCTTATATACGTCAACTCATCATTTACATAAACTATATTTTTTGACAAATATAGTCCAGAAATAAAACCTTATCTATAGAACACAATTGCAAAAAGTCAGTATTAATATCATGACTCATGATTCACCATTAATAATTTACTTGGGAACGCAGTAAAGGGGTTACTCGAATCGAAATCGCTCATTATTACAACAGTCGGCATGACGTAAAATTTTCCTATCTTCCTGTTAGAGATATCATACTTACTTACATGAATTATTATTGTATGTTGTGTTCGATAGTTTTTAAAGAACTTAAGTATATCCAGTTTGAACCAAAGGCACAAAACAATTAATAATTACACGAACATAACTGTACCGCTTTGTCACAGACACGCAAGACAGTCATTCCACAAAAATGGCGATTTCAAGATGGCGTCCAGATAATAGTGGACGATTTAATTGTATTAAAACGTTAGGCCGAGGGCAGACGGCAATCAGCTAATGTCGGGTGCATGCGAACAGGACACGCAACTCTGCTTTACGAAAAATGGGATATTTTACGATTGTACTAGTAAGCTCGTCGGCAAGACATGAATATGACAAGATTAAGATAGAGGTCCGAGGCTGACGTCTATGAAGTGTTTAATTAATGTTTGAGGATTCTGTGCGGTGAATTAAGGTTTCTCTCTCATCGATGAGAGGAGACTTGTGCCCAGCATCGGGACGTAGGTTTATAGGCTGATAATGATAAATTTATGAATTTTCTGAAGATGCCCAATGATGGCCTTTGTTGTAGTAACAATATTTACATATTTTAGGGATGATATAATTTCAACATGTCTGTCTGTACCACCGTAGGTTCCAGACAGATAAACCGATTTGAGGGCGATATTTTTTTTCGTCTTGTTGGTCGAAATAATGTGTTGGCTGTGCTTGGGGGGACTTATCAAATTTTAAATTCAGTTTATAATATAGTTACCTACCTTACATAGCTACAAAAATGTCTTCACCGCTAACAAGCTCATGATTATTGTAAAATAAATGTTGACTCCATATCTGTACAACGCAATCGCTGTTGAGCCAATCATTTCTGTCGTTGATTGTTTTACTACTATGCCCGCCTAAATGTATATCTGCTACATTATACTAAGCATATTTTTGGAATAGTATGACTGACTGTCGATTTTGCTTCGACATTTCTTCTCGACAGTGGTCTTCTTTTTTAGAAACGCTAGTAAATTTTGACTTGTAAAAGTGCCATTGCAGCCTACTTGCAAAATAAAGTTAATTTATTTTTATTTATTTATTATTACATTTAAACAACATTGTCGACAATTATCCCGCCCTTGGAACCGGTTATCACTTAAGGTTTAGCTCTCAGAGTAGCAGCAATATGACTGGTAATTTATGAATAAAAAGTTTGACCTTGTCCAACAGCTGCTAGAAATCAATCCTGAATTTATTTAAGAATTACTCTAAGTTAAAAGGGAGCTGCAAACAATTTCGCAACTGTATTTCTTCCAACCCCAATCTAACTTTAATCACCAGATTATTTGTGTTCCCATACTAAATCACTATCATATCAATATCTAAAACATCAATCTGGGCACCCTCTGTTTGAATATAGTCTTAAGATCGAGTCATAGGGAATGAGATTCAGGCAAATCCCATACGATCGGCGGCCGGTGAATGGAAAGGCGTGCGCGGAACACGTGGCTCGCTGATTATGTTTACTTAATGTTCATACAACGTATTAATTTGAAGCTTTTTGTTGGGAAAATGACTTTCGGATGCTGGGGTGGTATACGCTAAAGCATTTTTTGCGGTAATTATAGTATAGCGAATTAGATTGTATAGAATGGTGAGGTAGGTACAGTCAAGGGCCCCAATAGGTATAATTACATTTTTTCACCTTATTCGATTGAAATAAAGTACGAAATTCTATACATATTTATGCCGTCGACTGTACCTAATAATTGCTGCTAATTTGATTTTCATTGCCTCAATAAATAACCGGGCTATTCATATTTTTCGATTCCATCGACTCATGAGATAAGTCATTTATAAATTCTTATACTTGAACTGAAGCCTCGTTTGCAACTTGGAAAATTGTCTGCAAAAAATGCGAATGGACCATTTAAAATATACATCATCTTAAAAAAAACCGGCCAAGTGCGAGTCAGACTCGTGCACCGAGGGTTCCGTAAAAATATTTTTATTATATGATGTAACTAAAAAATTTCCTTTGTCTGTGCTATAAGACGTTGCTTTGTACCAAATTTCAAGATTCTGAGTTCACGTGAAGTACCCTGTAGGTTTTGATTCCCTTGCGAGTGTCGAATATTTGCGGAAATTTGCGGCATAAACGGTTGTATCTTTTGATTACGTTGGCTCAGAAGTTTGATTTTTTCAAGGGACAGTAGACTTGTGTATTTGATATAAATTCCACCTTGATAACTTCACGTGTCCCTGAGAAAAAGGACGGACAGATGGACAATAAAGTGATCCTATAAGGGTTCCGTTTTTTCCTTTTGAGGTACGGAACCCTAAAAAGAATTCGTTTGAGTCTAATTTAAATTTAAAATGACTATACCAACGCCAAACATGTGCGAGCAAGAATGAACTAAGGGATAAAATGTCAATGTAATAAAAATAAATTTGTAGCTAATACCGGAACTTTTACTTTATTTTTATGTTTGCCTTCCCTAGTAGAATCGATATGTACTTTCTTACATAGCGTGCCATATCCAAACACGTTCCTTTATAATTGCTAATGTTAATTAAACGTATCTGATTTAAGGGCTGACCACACTGCAGCTTGTTTACTTACATTTTTCTGCGTAAGTGCATTGGTGGTATCATAAATCTGTTATCCTTTGAAAAATAAACCTAAGATAATATGACAAATGTAAATAAGTGCTAGAATCGCGAGGGAGCATAACATTGTCTTCAATTTAAAAGTCTCAGTGCGTTGTCGTTCATGTAAATCACGCTGCGCGTTGTTTGCAGCACACTACGTCTTGCCTCTGCCTCAGTTTTTATTTCTTGTTTGTCCATAAATTGAGAACAACGTGCATCCAGGCAAATAAAAGTTTATTTTTGAACATTTCAAAAATATATGGCGTGCGCCAATGTTGTCTTTGTCTAGTTGTCTACACGTTTGGCGTTTTAAACAAGGTTATCTATCATTCAGAACTTTTTAATGAGGTGATATCGCTGTTATACATGTCATAATATCATATTGGTTAACAAATGTCAATTTTATCTACGTATGGAATAACCACTTCAAATTAGAAAATACAACATTACGGTTTTGCTATTGCAATTATGTCAATTTGATTCAATTTTTTACCTAATTGCCATGGTCGTCATATTAGAAACTTCCAATAAACATACTCAATTGGCCCACTGAAAATCATTTATTTTATGTGACGTATTAAACGTATACTATTCCGTGAATAGAATACCGTTTGTCTCAATATCTTACATTTAAAGCTAGTTTACGTCACTATTGGTGAACCTAAGTTTATTTGCTTGCGGATTCAAATCCGAAATTAAATAAAAACTAAATGTAAACATTAACAATATACGTTTAATACCCGCAATAATATTCCACGACAGTAGCGGGCACCAGTGTCCATATTTTTTTTTAAATCCCCCCTAATTCCCCAGAGATTGAATCCCATGCGACGCGAATGCCCGGCGCGGCATCCCACAGGACTTCAGGGAGTGAACTTGAACGTTACAACTATGCCACTGGTTTCATTTATATTGTGCCTCTGAGACGTTTTTAGTGAAAGGACGCTTTACGACAATGCTCTGAGGACTTAGGTTTAGTTTAATAAAACATTTAGACTTCTTACGCTCGCAAATCAAATATTTAGATCTATATATAAAGTTTTTTCGATAAAATCATATTAATTAAATACATATTTAACAAAATTATTGGCAAAGAAAATGCGTCATTCTGAAACCGGTTGCGGATTTTTAAACGATACTTTTAACGTGACATTTAAGTTACCACTTTTTACCTTCCTCGATCGTGATAAGGCGATTAAATCATTAAATTAATCTATTTAAACCGACGCGACGGAATTCGACGACAATATTAGGTGATAACCTATTCTTATTATCAGCCAGCAAGTACACAGTCATGTGGCATACACATACTGGACTAAGAAATAACTAATAAACGAAAACACAAGTAAGTTATGGTAGCAGCGCAGGTCTTACTTGCGGAATTCCATGATAAATTACTAAAACTATAATCTTTACTGTTCCGCTACTGAATAATACGAGTACCTACTAGAATCTTTTCAGCAGAATAGGGAAGAATATTCTTCTATTAACACAGTTACGAAACAAGGCATTGTGGAATGGACGCTCAAATGAAATAACAATTCTATTTAGATCTAAATCTATTCTGATTCCAATCGTGCCTCATCTGCCGCACACCTGATGCACCCTAACCTTACGTCCGACCCCAAGCTAATAGTTCTGCTTAAATACTTTTATCTGACCCTTGAACACCTATTACAGGGCCCTACGAACACCAAATCCTACAAAATCCCTGCACAAAAGACTAATACCCCGCCATTTCATATTCAATTAAATATTTTGGTAGACGAAAAAATGATGTTTCGGATTTAGGGTGCAATATAATGTAAATACTGGTATAAAGGAAGATAACAAAAGTGTAACTTACCTATTTAACAACTTGGAAGAAATGGTAGGCTGTAGTGCGTTAAGTAAGGTAAGACATTTTGTTTTATTGTGATGATACAAATAAGCATTGTCATTGTAAACATATGGATATCACTCACCGTACTGAAGATGATAATCTTCGTAGTTGAGTCGTAGCATATTTAGTTTTTCAAGATTTTTTTTCATACAAAATAATTAATGTTCTACCAGTGCTTCAATTGAGGTACTTACTTGTTGAACTTTCCTTGTCATTTTTGCCTGCTCCATTAATTTTATTTCCATAGGCACTTCAATAGAAAAAGTTAAGCATTATACTACATCATAAAAAGGATATAGGATTGATGATGTGACCGCAATCAAGGCAAATAAAAAAAAGTATCATAGCCAGGGATAGCTGTAACGCCAGCCTTGCAGCAGTATTTTCAACCCTAAAAATAACATTGCACATTTGGTCCATATCGCAGTCCGGATTAGCTCCCTAACGCACTGATTAGATATTAATGTGCAAGCGCAGCGGGGTGCTGAACTACTGGCATCCTACTTGACTCAATTACGGATGAAATTCTAAATGCTCTTGGTTGAAGACGTTGCATTTTGTGGTTATATACAGGATGTTTTTATTGAATTCCGTTAATTGCGAGGGCACATTCCTGAGATAAAATAAAGTAATCTTCTCTAAGACACTAGTATCCCAATCTGTACCATTTCGAAGATATTCAAAAAATCATTTTAGTTAATTAACACCCCTAGTATAGTATAAACCATCCTTAAAAAATAAATAATGTTGACGTGCGTCACGTGCGGTGCCATTCGAATTCCGAATACTGTCATACTTGACATTAACTTTTGATTAACTCCACGTTAACTCTTAAGGCCGTTTCGTATTCAGCCTTAATAATTTTGTATGAAAAAAAAATTCTAGAATATTGAAAAACTAAATATGCTACGTCGTTTCTATAGCTATGCACGGTTATATCCTTGAAGGAACGGAAATCAATATAAACACCCTGTATACTACTTTTTTCACGTCACGTTGTAAAAACATATCAGAATATTTATACAAAGATGAATTAACCAGCAGATGATGCGGTACCGTACTTGATTAGTACGAAATGAGAGCTTCAACCGTATACGTATACTTGACACGTAACACGTTTTTATGTTTGAACGATAATTGAGATACAAGGATTTTCGATTAGCAAAAGTAGTAGTAGTATTCCATTATCATCTTCTACCGAGTAAGTGGTTTACTTGTCGGAACATTACTTACAGAAAAACGTATGAATTTATTGTTACATATTAAGAAAACACTAATATATACACTATATTAACTTATGTCCGAAGTTGTGGACATAAGTTGATATAGTTCGATTCGCGTTGAACTCATTACATACCACTATACCTTACAAACTTTTACTTATATTCACTCCCTCAAGGGGTGATAATCGGTAAAAAATCCTACTTTCAAGTTTAAGGTAACAAACAGACAGACACTCAGGATTTAGATATTTAGATGTTTCAATTGAGCTGAGCGTAAAGTAGCGGGTCGGTGCGGGCGCATGTTAATCCGCCTTAGATAACACAACGCGATTATGCGGAAGGGGTACATAAATTAGCAAAAATAATAACTTGATGAAGATGAAAAATCTTATCTTCCCGCTGATTTTTAATTAGATAATTCATTCGAGCGTGAAGATACTAGCATTCGTCATAAGTAATATTTTATTTTTGATTTTATAATACGCAATATGTAGGTATCGATCATATTTCGTTATGTTTCTAAGGCCTAGTTTTATAAAGATCAGTTAGAGTTGTTGTCAGTGGGTATTGGAAAAAAATGAGATCTAATATTAAGGAAACAGAATGCTTCTGATATATCTTTGCAAAAAAAAAATGTTTATTAACAAAAGAAAAAAAAATCTTATTACAAATTATACACTTCTGCCAAACCACAGTTCGGTTTGTTGGTAGACGAGGCTCCAATTTATAAATTAATATTTACTTACTAATCACATTGAGAATGAGAAGATAAAACTTTGGTTTCTAGTTTTTTATATAATATTATTAAGGAAAAAATTGTTTTGTTACAGCCAATAGTTTATGAAGGCCAGGACAAAAACCCCGAAATGTGCAGAGTTCTACTAACACACGAAGTTATGTGCAGGTAAGAACCTTTCCGAGTCATTATTCCCGATTATCTATGTGTTCAAACATCGTTCTGAAAGACATAAAAACTTAAATTCATAGAACTGTCATAATGGTCATTTGTCATAAGTTATACCTATGTTTCTGCATGTCATCGTTCTCAGTAACTTACTATTAAAGCCACACATTGAGTATTTAACTATACCAAAAATAGGCACAAACAGTCAGGTTTAAAATTCCTATTTGATAGGTTATTAGTAAAAAAAAATCATAGCCCCAACAGTTTTAAAAACTAGGTCATCCCTCCTTAGTGTTGTTTTGATGCTATTTTTTAGGAAATAAAATATGTTTTGATAGTAAGTACATATACACCGTGGGCCCTATTAACCCGAAAGATTTAAACCAATGATTCTAGAGCCTAATTAGAGTATATAATGTGGTATAATATATAGTTTAAAAACCCATAATTTAAGAGATATTAATAATTTTAAACAAATCACAAGTTGAAAAATCTCAAATCTAACACACCCTAAAGGCGTGACGTAGCCCCCTACTACTTATTGACTTGAAACTTCTTGTCTTGAACATTTTTGCAAGTCACTTAAAGATTTGTTTACAAAGAAGCGGTCAATTAATTTAATTTATTTTGTACTGAGATAGTAGTTTAATTAAAAGAAATAATTGGACCCTTGTTGATATAAAATTATTTACTCGTACTATCGTCAAAATACGTGGTTAAAATCTTTCGGGTTATTAGGGCCCGCGGTGTATTATATCAATAGTATATGGTTTAAAATATTATTAATATGGAGGAATGTGAACCTTTCTAAAGGCCTCTGCACACACATACGAAACTCGCGTGAAAGTATCATTACATTACGGGTCACAAGGGCACTTTTACATGTCAAAGCGTGAATTTATACAATTTAAAAACTGGCAATGTTACATATTAATAATGATTAAAAAATATACTGATTAACAATTCAAAGAAACTAAATTTACAATTATTAAGGACTTATATATATTGAAAACGAACTGTGTCCGAATAAACAAAAAGTATATAAAATTAATTTAATATCTCAGAGATGTATAATGAGTTCAAGAGTACCAGTACCAGTATGGGGACCAGGTTGTAGTGTGTTGTGGGCGATGGGCTAGCAACCTGTTAGTGCAATATCACGTTTTCTCCATCTATAAACCTACCTACAATAGTGAAAAGTGGCACTCAAATTAATTTTCGTGAGCTCTGCCTACCCCTTTTAAAAAATATAGCCGTGAGTTTAGGTATGTATGTGTAAATAGAACCCCTGCCTCTTTGACGCTTGTGACTCTCAACTTTATTGCAATCAACCATAGATCGCATGTCCACATATGTATAAGTTAATTTGGTTTCGAGAAAGAAAAGTAATATATAACCGACAACTTAAAAAAGATGAAAAAAATACCCCGACATTTTCATTTCCAAGTTCAATATCTCAAAAACAGCTGAACCCATTTTGATAAAACATGTCTTGTAATTATTGCTGATATTCCTGCTTTCAAATTAAAAAAATCCGCATTCAAGTCACTTCACCCGTTAGATGCTACCATGCCACATACAGACAGACACATATTAAACTTATAAATAACAACCCTCTTTTGCGTTCCGCGTCGGGTGTTAAAAATGGCATGTAGGTACCTTACAGGACTGAGTGGAATCATCAAATTCTAAAACCATTTTAAGCGATCCAACTCCAAGACCTGACTACTAAACTTCACCAAAACAAAAAAAGTGAACGTCCTTATTAACTTACCCGTTTGTTTGCGGTTGTTCCGGTCTTACCAGGTATGCTTCATAACCTAACTCAACATACCTCACCTCCCCTTGTATATCTCGACCTCGTGATTCGTAACAACTACGTGTAATCAGAGGCCAGACTTAGCTGGTTCTCCAGTACGCGTTGTGAATACTAGGCTAGCACTGCGTCTCGCCACCCAAGAGACGTGTGCGTAGAATGCTCCCGTATCAACACAAAGCTGCATCTGTGTGAGCAATTAAAATTTTATTCCACCTTAGACGCAATATCGTGTACTCTTTCCGCGGGATATGTGCGTCCCGTCCGCACGTCTTCAGGGGAGGAGTCCCCGGGGAGTCTGTCCTTTCAATGTCTCTGCCCTTTGCGTCAAGGAGGCCCGGTAGGGTGCGCAATGTAAGTACTTACACAGTGCCCACATTGTGTGGAGAAGGCTTCTGGGATAGTTTTTTAATATTCATGATCTGTATTATACGTCACAGTTAGTACGATTTAGCGCTAAAATAAAATGTAAGGATATACAATGTGTTACCGGCATGCGGGCTTTTCTTTAAGCAGGGTATCGAAACGAAGTTTCTAAACCTAACCATGAACTTAGTTTTATTGTAAAACCAAAGTTTCAATTTCCTTTGATTTAGAACAAAATTTTAATTGCCAGCAATGTAAAGCAAAGTCAATTGTCAAGACAGTACAAATGACAGCTCTTAATGTTTTGTTTACTACGACGTCATCTTAAGCAAGTGCACATAGTACATTGAAGGTGCAGATTTAAAAAGTTCAATTGTATAGTTAATTCAAATAATTATGATTTGCTAATACATGCAAACAGTTGCTAATGAAACATACAATTGTCCGTTTTGAAAAAAGCCCCGGCTTGCCGGTAACGCACTGTATAATGTATAGAATACTTACATTATCATATTAATTCTTATCATCACTTACCATGATTCAAGTGGGTAGAAACGGTTTGAATTTTCCATCAGGCCAATGAACATACAAACGTCATTTCCAATCCTACGTTGCGAAAGTTTAAAAGTTCAAATATAAAAAAATAGTATTGTATGCGACAGTTACATAATAAGGGTTTTCGCTTCGCTCGTTTTGTTACAGCGACTCTTGAATTTTAAGACCTAATTATGTAACGTTGTATACAATAATTTTTCTATGACAGCAAAATAATTTAGTTTAAATTAAAAATCGATATGGTGGCAGAATAAAGACAGAAAATTGAAAAAAAAAACAATGGTATAATAATGTATGGATATACATTTTGATTCTCATAATGACTTGTCTATGGTATAGGTATATTGCATTTGTATAATAAGTTTATTGTTTTAATACTGCTGTTAGTCATTTAATTGACAGATTGTAATGCTGGAGCAGAAAATTAAGTGTTCATATTAGTTCTGCTAGGTAACTAATTTGTCTCCTCTGTAGATCTGACGAATTAATGTCTAAGCTCATCATTGTAAGCATATATTTTGCTAAGTATATTTATTTATCTTAAAGCACTTGCTAGATCCTTCAGAGCTTTTGGAAATCCCCTACAAATAAAGTTTGTACGAGATTTTATTAAATTTAAAGGCTACGTAACCTTTTCGCTCGCGACGCATTACACCGCGCCGGGAGCACTATAAATCGACTATGATACGGAACCCTTCGGTACAAATAATATTGATTTTTTCCGTTCAATGATATCCCTCAAAACGAACGCGTCACAAGAATACGTGGAAGAAGTTGACGGTAGCAGGATTAAAATTTGTAAGTTTGTAGGTTATCTTATATTGGTGCATTGTAAGAATGCACCAAAGAGTTTAGATATGCCAATGTTTTGATATATGTGTTTGTTTCAGTCGGTGTTGTGATAAGAAGAGCTGCGGAAATAGAAATGAAACTCCTTCGGACCCTGTTATTATAGATAGGTAAGTGTCAACAAAGTTTAGACAAGTATATTTTTAGCAACGTCTTTTATTTTTGAGTGAAATTAAAAGGTTTTTGCAAAGGTTATCGGTGACCTAAGGGTTTAATTATTGTCAAAGATACAACATAAGACCATTAAAGTACATAAAAAATAGTTACATTCCGTTAAATATACTAATTTACATATGCAATCCAGACCTTTACACGTTATTCAAAAAGTTACATTTAGCTAATATGAACTTTTCTTTATTGGAATCACAATACACAGTTTTAGAAATGAGACAGGTACAGGAAAGTTAATCAATCTCAAAACCCATGAAAATGCATTTGCACGATTCGGTAACTTTGTATTCGGTTTGTTCTGTACTTTAGCTATTTTTATTACTGTGAAGTGTGCGTGGCAAAAGTTCTCCTTCATTAGACTACTCAATCATGATTATAGAACAATGAAATGTATCTGCTTATTACGTAACTTATTTACCCGCTATTTGTGGAGTTGTGAAAAATGAACGGAAAGCTGAAATAAACTGTGGAATGTTTCTGGAAACTTTTCCTTTCTCGTGAACAGAAAATACAACGCAAATTTACATAGACTTTGCAGTATAATTCTATTACATCATATTCTACAAGTTAGAAAAGTAAGCTGGCCACCAAATTCAACCGATATTCATCAGTTTCACGAGCCATCATTCAATTCATAAAAGATCACAAAAATACGCCTCTTAATTAGCTGCCGAAATAAACAAAAGCCATCAAAAATACCCCACAAACCGCACGCTGTGTCATTCATAAATTTGAATTTGGAATGTTTAGATGAAATAAACGGGCTAATCAGGCTGACAAATATCAAAATTCAATGAAATGGAACTATTGGTGAGTGCTGCTGGGACGTGCCTTTATTTTTGGTCCTTTTTCGGGAATTCAATAGAGATAGGCGTCTCCCGTTCGTACGTCGTTCGATATTCGAAATGTAGGGTTGCAAAAATTAAGAATACTGGTAGATGTAGAGGAAATAGTTTGTGAGGAACGATTTTCGATGTGCATCATATTTATTAATGTTGAAAATGTTTGTTAGCTGTACCAGGAAATATAAATAATACGTACTATTAATGTGTTAAATGCGTCAAATTAAAGCACATCATTTTACTTTTTTTCCTTCTTTTTACATCCTACTAGAAATGATTCTCATAACATTTTAACTATAGAAAACATTTAATAAACAGAGAAAAGCGGTAGCCCTGCCGACCCGATCGTCGGTTTTTGTAATTCGCTCCATTCAAATTTTTCCTACCTTGGAAACAAAAAATGAACGGTAGCCTTTGTGCGCGAACTTTCCTTTGCTTTTCGGCGAGGCATGAAGTTGATCGTGGAAATTTCCTAACCGCTAATAAACTTGATTTTTCAACGTTTGATGTAAATTAAACTGCGGTTCAAACGTGTGAGATTACAATCGATTTTTTTCGATGAATATGTATTAGAAGCGTTCGTTGTGGCTTTCACGTTATTTACGTGGGTAAGAACGTCAATAGCTACGCTAGTTTGCATTAATTGAACGACAATTGCGAGGCACTATCACGGCCACAAGTCACTAATGTGCCCCTGTATAATCCATCAGGCCGCACCCTGTACACTTGCGCACTAATGTGCTAATTGAAATTGTGCAATTGCGTGCGAAACGCCGCGCCGAATTCATTACAGCCGTGTTTTTCGCAATTTGCTGCTATCATCCTCCTTTTTTATACGCCGCCCCGGCGACATGATACTTTTTTGATGGTTTAATTATTTTATGCATGCGTCATAAGCTAATGGTTTTAGTGAATTAAGTTGTCGTATATTGCTGCTATAAAATTATACAAAAAATAAAATGGTAATTTAATGTAAGTTATACTCCTTTGTAACACCCTTTCCCTACATGTGTAATAGGCGTAATTAAGAAAGTAGCCTTGTTAGTTTGCGAATAATTAGATCTTATTCGTCCACATAAACAAATCCTGAAAAAATATCCCCATCCCTATGACGCTGGCGTCCGTCATGAATTCAAAATTTGATACACGCCGGGCGCGAAACAAAACAGTTTAACAGAAGCGTTCGGGTATCGATAACACGGTATAATTGACGTAACGGTAAAAGCGGCCAACAATCCAGAACCCTTCGAATCAGCAGCAATTTGTTAAGTGGATTTTTGGCCGAGACACGCGCGGCTCGTTGCGCCTCTGTACACAATTTCATTATCTCCGCTCGCGCCCGCGGCCGACTACTATTAACTTATGCGATGCTGTATTTCAGCTGTGTAATTTTTTTCCAATTTGTGTTCTGTTAGGTAAAAAATGTTAACGTTTACTCGATTTCGCAGTGAAGTTTGTTATGTTGGTAAACTATTTGTATGCATTTTATTTTAAGATAAAATTCGCTTAGCATTTATATATATAGATAGTACTACGCTATTTTTGCCGTAACGTCCATATAAGAAGTTTTGCAAGCAGTTCCATGGCAGAAAAAAATCAGATCAGCTTTTTTTAGAATGGCCTATACACTAGTAGTAAGCAAATTCGAATAGTCAATTCCAATGAATTTAATGACAATTGCGTGTTCAAGGGTTTGGGTAACATTAAAAGATGGACTTCAAAATCAATTCGTATAGCCACGCAACCGCCCCCCGGGCAATCACTTAAGAATTTTATGAAGCGTAATGATTAAGATGCTTCTGTTTGAGTGTAAAATGAGGGGACTGGCACTAAACCGAATTGTTGTGTTAAACATATTGTGACTGGAATAGCTATTAAAGGATTAAAATTATTCGATGTTTTATAGTGACTCAATCTATAAAGGGGTTGATGGGAACTTATTCATTGATCCTTTCCGTTTGGCATATTTCTGCCTTCATTGTTGCCTTAGTTGGAACACATCTGGAGCTGCAAGTGTCCATAGGCGACGGTGACTACTTACCATCAGGTGGGCTGTCAGCTTGTTTGCCACCGACGGGGTATATAATTTAAAATAGTTTCAAGTTTATGGTTAAAATAACATTATTCCCCAACAAACTTTCAACGCTCTTTTCTCCCTTTGAATAGGTAAGGCGAATTTCGAAAAACACAAAAACAGTTTTCCTCTATTTTAATGCTTAGTCTATTAGGGAAGTTTAAAGTTTCTTTTTCAAAAATAACTTTGTTCCTCATACATCCACCCTCTTTTACCTACCAAAGGGGATGAAATGTTAGAGGAGAGGAAGGTATACAGGGTGTGTGTGGCCTGTAATAGGAGCAAAAAAATTAAAGGCTGCTTCCTTAGAGCATCTGCAGTAACCTCTAGTATCCAAAAAAATATATATCTGTTTCCACTTGGGAGAAATTTTGACCTAAAATTATGACCTCCAAGTAATGGATCTTGGCACCACGTACGCACCACGAGATTATAGTGCGGTAGTCACTGCTGATATTGAGGGAGCATTTAGTTATGACTCATAATCGTTATTGCATTTTTGGTTTAAAAGGATATTTTTGGGATTTTTATTTTTTTTAAATATTTTTTGTGTTTTTTAAATAAATAGTTATTAATATAGCCTTCAGTAGAGTAAAAAAGTTAAACAAGCTATATTTGCGAAAAAAATATATTTTTATGCAATGAAAACCATTTGGAAATAATTCCAGGAGAGCTCAATAGTGTACCGTTTAATTTATTGCTCCTATTACAGGCCACAGCCTGTATAAAACATATGAGAAAATGTTTTTTTCTGCTAATTTGGAGCTAAGATCAAATCCAAAAAAAATCGGCCCAGCTGTTCGTGACTTATAAACGATGTAGGTAACAAACACGACTTTGTTTCATTTATATATGTAGATGAAGATTAGGAAAGGATATTAAGAAAAGTGCAAATGTAAGTACACATTTGTCCTAATGTATTTTGCCAATTTTGTCGCAATTATAAGTATTATCTAACGGACCCTAAATTCTTGAATGGCTTGAATATTTGCCTATACTTCAGTTACTTTGGCTTTCATCTACAAATAGATAAAATGGAAATATCCAAATATTCTTGCAGGGGTCATTGAAATTTTCGATAGGAGAATGAAATTTGGTAACTTTTCTAGAGGACGACATTAAAGGGGCAAACATGGTTCGACATATGGCTGACATCTATATTACAATGGGATCTTTACACCCTATTTCGGGAGCGACAAAATCAATTTCCAATGCGATATAACCCTCCTGTGCTTGTTATTTGATAGGTTTGAATTAATGTTAGATATATGTGGTAGAAATGTAAATTTGATTGAATTTTTTTACTCATCAATTAACTACATTTAGAAACTTTATACAGGATGTTGCCTGTAATAGGAGCAACAAATTAAACGGTACATTATTGAGCTCTCCCGCAATTATTTCCAAATAGTTTTTATTGAAAAAATAAAGTTTTTTTTTGGATATTTTTTTTCGCAAATGTAGCTTATATGTACTTTTTTACACTACTGGAGTGATATTAATAAACATTAATTAAAAAAAAAATAATTAAAAAATCCTAAAAATATACTTTGAAACCAAAAATGCGACAACGATTATGAGTCATAGCTTGAAGCAACCTCAAAATCAGCATTGACTGCCGCGCTATAATCTCTATGAGCCAAGATCCATTACTTGGAGGTCATAACTTTAGATAAAAATTTCTCCCAATTAAAAAAAAGATATTTTTGTTTTTGGATACTAGGGGTTACTGCAGATGCTCTAAGGAAGCGTCTTTTAAATTTATTGCTCCTATTACAGGAAACATCCTGTATACTTACCTGTTTTAGTGCACTTCTGTTTCGTCATAACTTCTTATTGGCATAACGGAACTTCGAGACCCGAAGTGATTATAAATTATCGTATTAAATGATTGGCAAATTCATGTCTGTTAATGTAAAACTTTATTAGTAATTGTCAAATTTCAGAATGAAAACTATTTTGCCATTTGACATGAGTCATGACAGATGTTAAATAAAACGGTAATTGATTGACACTTCTTCGGGTCTAGTGGTATTCCGAGTTTAGCCGATGGGAAATCATTATTCACTAGCCCCTTTATTCATAAACTTCCATCAAGCCTCTATTAGTTAACAAGCCGCTAAAGTTGGTTTGTCCTCATCTGTCACTTTGACATTTATGTTTGTGAGAAAGGGACATAACAACTTTTAGTTAACAGAGGTTTGTTAAGTTTTATGAATAAGGGGATAGATCTGTACCTACCTAATTTAATGTCAATAAGAGACAAATGATTAGCGCGACAAATGTAAACTTGCAGCAGTTATGTAGTTATGTTTCCCCTTAACTACCAATTTGCATTGATCCAAAAATGAGATGTAGATACTGAAACTCCTTAAACAAAACGCTTGCTATTTTGCAGAAGCTCGCCTTTGCCTGCAGTTTTCCGGTAATTCTCGGTCCCGCGAACGGCGGGAATCACGGCTATTATATTATCTCATTAGATACGCCTGCCGCCGCTGCGCCTTTTCGCCAAATAAATTCTTTTCTAAGGGGCCGATTTCTCCATTAGGTTATTTTTACATAGATACTCTATATAGCGGCGCGTCTTGAATGTTTGCGTATTTGCCTACGTTTTTGTGGACCCAGTAAGTCCAATTAAATTGATTATCAGGGCATTTTTTTACGGTTCCGCAATAAACAAGCAACGCTTATAGTTTCGCAATGTCCGTTTGTCCGCGGCTTAGCTCAGAAACTATTACTACTAAAAAGCTGTAATTATTTAGACATTAGTAATATTCATAGCAATTACGCTGACAAAATGGTAAAATAAAATCGTTTTCAGGGTTCCTCTGTACGTAGGGGAATACAGGGTGGAAAAATAAATAAATAAATATTAGGGGACAATTTTTACAAAAATCTAACTAGTCCTATTATTAGTAAGCTCCAATAAGATTTGTGTTATGGGTACTAGACGTCGATAAATTTAATAAATACGAGTATATACTTAAATACATAGATGACATCCAAGTCTCAGGAACAAATGTTTTTGCTCACCAGAGCAACAAATGTAAGGGCATTTTTAAAATATTTTTATTTGTTTTTGAATTATCTAACTCAATGGAACGACTGTTTTGCTCATTTGTACTTGGAGAGGTTTAAAAAAGGCACCTAAAACATATAATTTGACGACAAACTGGAACGAAAACAAATACTATGTATTGCATTGATAGCGTTCTAGGGAATATAAGTGGAGCATTACCTATTTTCAACTTTCGAACATATTTTTTTGACAAAGACATAAATTACGGAAACTAATTTTAGAAAAATAAAAGAAAGCTTGCTAATATTTTTAACAAAATTGAACGTTAGTTTATAAAAACAAAAAATACATAAATGTACTGAAGACTTTTATATTCAGTAAATTAGAAAAATGTATGCGTAATACTAGTAAATTTTACCAAAATCATCACTTAAAGTAACCCAATATTAAATCGAAAAATTGATTGCGAGTTTAATGCAATAAATTTTCGACGAATGTTAAATCGCGTGTAAATACCAAAATATAATATAATATATGTATATATATTTTCTACGTATCTCACAATAGCTTGACTCAAGCACTTAGGTGCTCGTAAGCTATCTCTCGACGGCCAATATATATTTCGAAATTATGATTCAAAGCCTTATACGGACTCTTAAGAACCCTACTTGGAAAAGCAAAGTTTCGTAAAATTTCCGTTGATTACTTAGATAATGTTGTTAGTTATACTTAACATAGTAGGTAAATATAAATTTGTGAACTTTTAAGTTCGCATAATGTTACCGGTGGTCAGCTACGGTGCGTTACCAACATTGCACGTGGCCCGACACCCACTTGCCTACTTTGTTGTACTTGTATAAGAAGGCATTTCTTCAAAATATTCTTATGTTTTTAACAACAATTCGGACCCGGGTTTGTCCTAAAACTACGACCAAGACCACCGTGGGATGGGCAGCAGCATGGCGATTGTGGCATTTACCCCGAATGAAATTGGGAGAGGCAGTGGACGTCCTTGGGCTGATATGGTGGCGGTTGTAACAACAATTTAAGTTTAATGATAAAATAAATAAATAAATAAATAATAAATAAATAAATATTAGGGGACATTTTTTACACAAATCGAACTAGTCCCACAGTAAGCTCAATAAGGCTTGTGTTATGGGTACCAGACGACGATATATTTAATAGATATATACATAAATACATAGAAAACATCCAAGTCTCAGGAACAAATGTCTCTGCTCACCACAGAAACAAATGCCCTTACCGGGAATCGAACCCGGGACCTCTAGCTTCGGAGGCAGTGACACTACCAACTAGGCTAAACAGGCCGACAAAAATGACAAAATGAATTAATGTAGGTCATTCTATCACCATTTTCACTTACATAAATACATATTAATTACAGACTAATAAATGAACAAACTTTCAGAATCAAAGAAAGCAAATTCGATTTTCATACGGTAATAAATTTGCAGTGTTAACGTATAACAAGAACAATAAATTCGTATTACAAATAGTTTGCAGCAAGTTTGTAGGTGCGCGACCCGGGTGCAGTTACACGGGAAAGTTCCGATAAGTTCATAGTCGCTTTATTAATAGCTTTGAGGTTTCCACTTGTAGAAATGGCTTTTATAAATCTGCTATTTCTTTATACAAAAAACGAAGTTATTAGTTGTGTTGAGTATTCTTTAAAACTCATGTATCAACAAATACCATATCTAATTGCTTAAACACTTTGGATAGGTGTATTTAGTTCACTTATTTAAATAAATGTATAACATTATGTTTACAACACAAATGCACTATCTCAAATCGTGAAGACAAATCACGAATTTCCGCATAAAAAGCGGGACGCAAAGTAATTCGGCACACTTACAACGTAATGTAAACCAAAAAAAGAATACTGGTCCCAAAAGCTCACCCTGGGGAACGCCCGCGCGCTCGCCGGCCCGATACAGACGCGACGGCGGTGATTAGGCTTCTTATCCACGAGATAGCGACAGAAACTGTGTAAGACTTAACAACTATGACCGTTTTCTTATTCCCTCCATCCAAGCATTTTATGCCGCCGACTTATCTAATGCTCAACTTAAAATTCTTACATCTCTCTAACTTTCAGTATTTATGAATATAATTTTAATGAAGCTGCATATTTAAGGGCACTAGAAAGCTGACCTTAGATCAATAAATCAAAGCGGTCGTAATGAGACGTCTCATTTCTGATTTATATCGATGGAGGTACTCAGCCCTCTGATTTTTCTACTCGATAAGTCCGGGTGACGATCGTAAATTGAAATATGATAAAGTCGCAGTAATAAGCCCCGGTAATCGTATCGACCCTCGCTGCACGAGACGCTCCATTGACGAAGCAAAATGTCATGCTAATATTGTTAATGTATTTCGTTTAAACGAGTTCTCTATGATACTTGAGGATACTTGAAAATGTTATATATTTATATTATTATCCTTCCATCTCACATTAGTGTACATTTTAGTATATTATTTTCCTGAGTGATCTTTCTCTGCAAGTTCCTTTTATAGTATCACCATGTTCAGCTCTTCTATCTCAATTCCGACCTCATTCCCGATTCCAATACGTGATTCGTCGGTTCGCAAATTATTCGGTGAAAATTCACCATCTCGTTAGAATGTGCGATCGGGGCGGCGAGGCGAGCCAACCGCTTGATAAATTGTCTGGAATAATAATGATGAATTGCAACTAGCCGGATCCTGGTGTTGATTCGAATCTATGGAGCGATTCTACTGCCCCTTATAATACGGGCTTAAAAGAATGCGATAGCATTACTCGACAGATTTCTGGACTTAACTCTTTAAGAAATGAAGTATTTTTGTTTAGCAAGTTGTGAGCGAAAATAGTTAATGATGAGGTACTTTTATGATATCAACGTAGGTAATATAGAAAAGTAAAGCTACAATTACAATTTCGAAATATTTCTAGCGCCATAACCAACACGAGTGGTATATAAATAAACGGAAACACAAGCGTACCAGACTAATGCAATTTACAAAGCAGGCAATCACGAGAGCTAGCCACATTGTTGTACAGTCGCCGTCAAAGAGCAAAGGAAGGAGCTCTGTCCCTTAATAATTAATTGGCGTTTAAACGCGCTGACGTCTTGAGCTCCGCAGGGGCTGCATATGCTCTTGTAGGTGTGTTCCGGAACATCTGCTAAATTCCTATTACGCTGCTGTTTGGAACGCTTTTGGCTTTGGTAATGGTTGCGGGCATTATGGAGTACTGCAAAATATTTAGCAACAGATTCATATATTAAAGGAGTATTTACAATTAATAAAATAATTCCCTTGTGACTATGTTTTTTACTAAACGGAGAAAATAGTAATACGAATGCAAGTCCACTCATAAACCGTAATTAGAGGGACCTAAATTGAAGAAGATTGTAGGCCATCAATCAAGCAAAAAGGCATGATTAAATCCAAATCTAGATAACTAATTGAATGGGCCACTCATATAAATTGAATTTAAGTGATGTTTTGCTTTTTTGCGGTCAGATAATGATGATATGATTGTCATCAAGCTAATGAATACGAAAATGTTTACAGCTATCAATGACCATGTTCAAAATATTAAAAGTATTTTCAACTTAGGAACGGATAGCTATAATAATATTTTATACAAATGCCTATTTATGAAGGTAAAGTAAATTTTAATCGGACATTACATTTGTTTACCATGGACGTTCATTTAAAAATGCTTTTAAGTAAACATTTAGTCGATTTTATTATTTAAGTGCAGACAATTAGACAGATTTTAATTTTACGCATATTATAAATAAATATATATTATGCCACACCTGGCCAAAAAGTGGCTTTTACCGCACGCTACGCGCTTTCTGGCCAAGTGTAGTAATAAAATGATGTACACAACACGGGAGGTAATAAATAAAGCCCTCGATCGCATATATATATACGTCCCTCGCCTACAGCTCAGGCCGCAAAATCTGCGATCTCAGCCTTTTTTTGCTTTACCACCCTAGTTGTGTAATGTACTATTATAATATAGATTGAGCGATTTAAGAAAATATGAGTATATGTCACAAATAAAATACCGTATCCTATGAAACAGTACCTCCTAAGCGTTGACGGAGTCACAGTAACAATTTGTTTGCCATCCGACCCGGCTCACGCGAAGCCATCATAAAAGCAACAATTAATGTTAGTTTGTTTTACTACCGACTGCTACGAGTAGGTGTGTTTGTCTTCAAAGATGTCACGCATAAATTCCTTTTGACGTTCACAAACATCCATTAAAAAAAAACAATCAAAAGTATAACTATAGGTATCTTATGGAATATATATTTTTTGTTTTTGCTGCCAAAAAACGTGATTTTGTTAAAGAAAAAAATTGTACCCAGTTCCCGATATATATTGTAGGATACCATTTCAAGACGGATTAAGTATAAAAAACTTCGGTTCGGAGTACATAAGAGTAAAATTTATACGTTTTATTGAAAACGTCCTTAAAGTATTTTTGAAAATCGGAAACAAATTTTACGGAATGAATTTTTATAATAAACTGGAGAGAATAGAAATTTTGTCATTACATCCAATTTAAGCTTCGCCAATATGGCGGTATTAGAGTTGAAATTTTCAACGAACAGAAGCAAAGAGGGCGGATAATAAAACCCAGTCACTAATTAAATGGGGCCGCGACGTCCTTCTTAATAGATAGGTATGTCGCTAATTTGGAGTCATTTCGAGGTCTACGCAATATCAGAAACCGAATTGGAATTTAATTATATTCGAGAATATTATTTTTAAGCTGAGAATTAGGTGAATTAAATGTACAAGTATAAAGACACGAATTGACTGTTGAAGAAAATGAAATAATTGCCGTGCCTTTATCAAATCATTGATGAGATAAAAAGAATTGATCTCATGTTACGAGTATGTTCAGTATGCAAAAATTTAATCCTACTTATCGTAAGATTGGACAACGCTGAACCGATTAAAATAAACTTTGGTAATAAGGATTAAAATTAAGCTACTTTTTATCCCATAAAAAAGTTCACATGGACAAAGTCGCAGACAAACGCTAGTAGAAACTATACTTTCAACTTTCATTCAAGTCAAACCCGTTTTGGCATACATGTGGGGACGCCTTTGACGGCAACGTCTTCGATTGTCGCTTGCAAATTCAATTTTCACTTTAAAATGCCAGCCCACGTCACGTGGGGTGCAATACACCGTATATCGTCGGCGGCAGTTACGCAGGTTGACGGGAGGCGAACGTGGTAAATATAAGTTATATTTTATTCAAGGTAAACATAAGTATATAATATTAGTATAAATATATCGGAACAAAGACAGTATTTTTAAACCGAATTTTAACATATCTATCAATGCACGCCAAAGGCAACACCTTTACTTAGGTACAGTTTTAGACTGTTCACTACAATTCATTTATTATAATATCTACATCTACTTACAGAGTACTCGAGCACCTAAGGACTATTATTTAGTCTGCCGTCAGTAAAGGTTATGTCAAACGTGCACTTTAATGGTTATCTAAATTTATCCATTGCGATTGAATGTAAAAATATTTTAACTAAAATTGTTACCAAAAGGGATCTAGTTTATTACAGTGACATCTTATCACATCATAATCATTATATGCCTGTGATCGGCCACGGATGTGCACAAGCCTCCCCCTATTTGAGTAAGCCACTGTAAGGATACCTGCGTATGAAAAAGGTAGTAGGTATATAGTGATCGAAATTATATTGAAATAAAAAGCAATACTTTCCCCTTCTGAGCTACGTGATACTCTCGTTCAACAATAAAAGTTATCGATTTATTTCGATGCCAATACGGGACTGCAAAAGAAATTCGGTTAATACCAACTGGGGTATCTTAAATTGCATTGAGCTCCCATTAACGCCTTGTCAGATCGGATTTCGATTTATATTATTGATAAATGGAATGTATTGGTTGTGTCGCAGTAGAAAATGTGTAAAATAAAAGTACTTTATTGCATTTAGATAGGTTATCTCAGTAAGGGTGAGTTTTTTTTGCGAATTTTATTTTAGATAAAAGTTTCTAAAGAGGTATTTTCTTCCACGGGGTTTAAATAATTTGATGAATGCATTCATTTAATTTAGCCCTATCAGCCCTATTTTTCCTTTGAAATCTGATGTATAAGTACTCGTGGTAGCTGCTCCACATAGGATCCCCAAGAGAACGACAAAACAATCGGTCCTCCTCCTGACTCCTGCAACCATAGGTAATCAGGACAATATAATTTTGGATAAAACATTTTTTTTAATTATGTACTCTTCGTAGCAAAAGTAAATTAAGATCGTTCTACAACTGTTTTCCTCAACACTAAAAACCTGCAACGCACCATAGGTAAGTACAGCGGTCGGCGTTTGTTCTCGTTTGCCTTACAATTTCTCCCGTTGTCACGGGAACTAATGAAAGAATTAGCTTTCATTACAACTGATACGTTCCTTAAAGGGATTCCCGAATGAAGACGAAGTGCCTTAGTAACCTTTCCGATGGAGGATCAATGAGGGACGAGAGGTCGCTTATCTGTGATTAGTTTTTTTAGGGACCTGTAAAACGCATTTTAACGTAGTGACTGATATAGTGGAAAACCTTTTCCGCAGGGCAGGTGAAATTTAATTTTATGTCCATGTCATAAAGGATTTGTCAGGGAAAAACTTTTCGCTTTTGACATGTAAGTACTGAGCTGCTCGCTTTGTGCACTGTTATTTATTTGTATTTAAAAGTAAGGCAACTCGCACTTAGCAAGCGTGGAGACTCATCGATGATAGGAGGCCTGTGCCCAGCAGTTGGACGTATATAGGTTCATGATGATGATGATGAAAAAGTTAGCCGAATTGGAAAAGTACAGTCTCATTTTGTGGATTTTTTAACTAAGGCCTTTTTGTCAAACCCTCGCCAGTACCGGCAATAAGAATCTAAAAGCGTAGAAGCGGACTTTCAACTTAAATGCATGATTCATTAAACCGTCTCGATCCCCCCTAAAATCGCCGAGGAACCGCTCTGCTTAAATTAGTGCGGAATTCATTTTCTTTTTTTAATTCTTCTTCCAAATTCAAATAACCTTTTTTATTACACCGCATAAAAGGGTGGAGCAGGCTCCGTTCGCTCTCAAACGCTAATTCCTCGTCGCACAGATAGATACTGATTGGACGATATATTTAACAATGCCACCGACACGCTTCTCTTCGAGAAAATACATCTTACGTATTTTTTTCTCGCACTGGGTTTTCTTTATTTTCTTATTTTCTATTCGTGTCCGGGACCAAAGGTTTGAAAACAGAGCGAGGCTTAAGCGCTAATGACACTAATAGCAATTAGTGGAAGGTCGTGTTTGGCTTGTACGGATGCGGTGTTTAGTTATTCGTCGTTTGGGGTATACAAGCATATTACAGGGCACCCAGCCCATGGAGGGTCTTAACGGGAGGTCGTTTGCTGCGCTGCCAGCCTTCTAAGATTAATGGCATTACGACAAGACCGTTTGTGAGAGACAAACGTGACAAAAAATACTTGTAGGTAATTAAGTTTATCGATTTTAATGATGCTCTATAACTTTTAATTTTTTTGTGTAGTTCTAGGTTCTACGTATATAGGTTCTTCTGTATAGTTTTGCAATATTTTTTACCCTTTTTTGTGGTAGTTCAGGTCAAAGTTTCTTATCAAAAATCTTGTTGGATGCTGTAGCCTAGTCAACAACAAGCCTTACATCGACACTTTGGACATCATAAAATATTTAGCACTCATATCTCGCGGCGCGGTCCGAATATTATCGACTCACCCATAAAACAGGAAACACTAGCGCGAGAAAGATGGGAATAGGAATTTTATAATGGTAAGAAGAGGATGCAGTTATTGTACGATCTTTGGAAATTCGATGGAAACGTTTGCTTTCTTTTCCATCGGGTTTATCGCGGTCGTTATATTTTGATAGAGCAGTTTGGCTGGATCGCCGATATAACGTTTATGTTCTGGTTTCGGTGTTGCTCGTGGTGGTTTTTGTTTCAACATTTTGCTACCAGTTATTGTGTCTGTTTATTCCGCTTGTGTGTGCACGGCTCGATGTAAATTGTTTCGCTCGTAAAGCCCTCCTATGTTGTAAGACGCAAACTTTCTCTTTCACCTTTATTGATGTAAATCGTTTCTAGTCTCTGATTCAAAACAAAGCCAATTCATAGTAAACAGGTTTCAGCTAAAACCTAGAGGCCTGTTGTTTAAAATACTTCTCTAGAACGTAGCGATCAAATTTCTCTTCATTCATAAACGTTAGTAAAAAACTACAAATTCTACGGGCTTATTTTCCCGCATGCGGGAAGCTCGCGGTATCTTTGTTTTTGTTAAAGGGGAAAACAAGATACGACAAGCTCACCAAAGTAAACGACCACTGATAAGTGAATTATCAAGTATTTTCACAAATATTTGAAGAAATCGGTTTTACTAAGAAAATGGGTTAAAGTGAAATCTCTTGAAATAATTTCCAGATCAGCGAGGAGCAGTCGGTCACCTTGAAAGTTTCGTGATAAATATACTGGCGGGTTCGCGAATATAAAACGACGTACAATATTATCGCACTCGTAACTATTTACGATTTCAATGGTATACAAGTAAAATTACGTGAGTCATATTTAAAAAATCAAATATAATGTACGATTCATTGTAATCTTCTATGCAGCTATATGTGAATTGCCTGATCCCCTCATCGCCACTGTCGCTTTTTTATGAGGTGACTTGGGCATTGTATCAGGACGTTGTAAGCTTATAGGTTTATGAAAACTGCATAACGAACAAAAACGACTACCAGTGTGACACCCCTGGATTGGTAGTCGTGTATAGGCTGCGGTGACCGCTAAGCATCAGACGGGCCGTGCGCTTGTTTGCCACCGCCGTTGTAAGATTCATTGTAATCTTCTAACCAGCTATATGTAAATTGCCTGATCACCTCATCGCCACTGTCGTTTTTTTATAAGGTGACTTGGGTATTGTATCGGGACGTTGTACGCCTATGGGTTTATGAAAACCGCATAACGAACAAAAACTACTACCACAGTGCCACCCCTGGATTGGCAGTCGTGTATAGGCTGCTGTGCCTGCTAAGCATCAGACGGGCCGTACGCTTGTCATTCTACCAATCTTGCTAGCTTGATTCAGGAATCGACGTAGGCGGCATAGTCTGAACACTACCATTTACGCTTAACGGAAATGAGTGGATAGATTAAGACGTTCTGATGGCGTTTTGTGATGTAAAACAAAATAATATTTTCAAGTACTTACATAAACTTAGAACGTATATTCGAAATTCGTATATTTATGGGTTTCTTAGCAGACTGTACGCAGCCATAATAACTCGCAGCGAGGGCCGGCCGAGATGATACAGTGCTGCAGCCGGCATATTTCTTACTCCGCACGCCAATATGTATGACAAAATGCCCATTACTTTATCTAACGTTGCTAACTGTTGCGATACATGTTCTTGGTTAGACTGGTTTCTCTGTAACACGAAAGCAATTGACGTGTTGTAAGCATACGTACGTTCGACATATGGTTTCTTATCGTGTATTTAACAGGTATTTAATAAATAAAAAATTGGAATTCAAATCAGGCACCAAATTACTGAAAGTTTGTATCGGTTTGCTCAACATAAATATTTTGAAATAGTACGTACAGCTGCCAAAGCGGACACCAGGCTACTCTAGGTCTCAACCGGGAGAACGCTACAATTATGAGGCAGTAGCATCAAAAGTAGCTAATTATTTGAAAATTTAAAGTCTTTATTAAAAGGGAATAAGAGTTTTTGACGAGACTTTGGAGTTGCAGGCGTCCATTATAGGTTGCGGTAACCGCTTACCATCAGGTGGGCCGTACACTTGTTTGCCACAGTCAAGAAGCCACAGTACACATTCTAATATGGCGATTGTTAGTAAGTAATGGCTTCATATAAATTCTTATGTTATTGATAAAGCCCTATTGTGCAAAGGATGGCCGAATTATAAATTATATACTCGTAATCTACATACGCACTTACTATGTATATAGTTCACCGTAACTGCGTATTTTCATACACCCGCGAATTTCCCAATAATAAATTATACTCCTTGTCCGCTTACCTCGGGTTAACCGGCTTTTATAAACTACCCGGGTAATTTATAACTATTACCCGGAAAACGATCACGTGATATCACTTTATAGCATATTCAGCGCGTAAATATGAGGGTAGTCTGCAATATGTTAGTACTCGTAGTTACTTAGGTACACACAGGTAGTTAGCTGTGGTTACTTTAGTTACGGACAATCGTGAATTAGGTATGTTAGGTTATAATAACTGCTGGTCAAGGTACTTACATATTATAATCTATACCTGAAATGTATATATTGAAGTGTTTTTACCAGTTTATTGATTGCATACCTAATTTAAAATATACATAGTCTTATCTATAAATAATATTATGTTATGTATGATTTTTAAACTTAATGACAGTTTTGTTTTCATGCTATCTTTTGAGCCTATTACGTGTCGTTGCTCTAACGCCTTTGAACAAGAAACCTCAATATGTTAGGCTTGGGCGGAACTTCAATAGCTGTTCCGCAAATCAATTCTATTAGAAAAACAAGCAGATAGTTCGAAGTAAATGAAACCACTCTATCGCAACAAGCACTCGAAAGCAAACTTCACCTAGCTACAACTACGTACTTAATGTAATCGCGCGCAATATCCTTTGTTCACTTTCAGACTCATTAAAAAGGCGATGCAATTTAATGAGTTGATAGTGTGTGTTAACCCCTCGCTACGTTTGCAAATACTAGTAACAATCCTCATAGAAAATTGAGCTTTGAGTGTATGAGGTTAGAGTTTGGGTTTGATTGTAGTTTTTCGGTAGAGTATTGGTATGTTGGGGTCGAAGATTAGTGGCACACGCCTACCCGCCGGAGCGCTGAGCGGCTGATGGTGCCCAAGAGTGTAGTTACAATTAGACCGGTGCCCACAATGAAGTGATGCCCGCGTAATGTAGCTTATGTAGCCCCTTGTCTTTGTATGTTGATTGTAGGAAAGAGGTCGGCGATAGCTTGGTGTGCTTAAATGCAAATGTGGAATTTTTACTAGGTAACAGGTTTTTTCGTGTTGCGGCTTCACGATGTTTATGTTGGCAAATCGATAGACGTCTTTTGTTTGGTAGATGCTGTTGTGATCACTGATCACGCTCCACGCAAGTTATTTTTTTTTATTGGAGGAAAATCTTACACTAATCGACCTCGTCCCAAACTAAGGAAAGCTTTTACTGTAGGTACTAGACAACAATATACATACTTAAACAGGATGTGGCCTGTAATATGAGCAAAAAATTAAACGGTACACTATTGAGCTCTCCAGCAATTATTTCCAAATGGTTTTAATTAAAAATGTTTCTGTTGTTTTTTTTTTCGCAAATATAGCTTATTTTTTAACAATTTATTTAAAAAACACAAAAAATGAACAAAAATATTGTAAAGTCCCGAAAATATCCTTTTAAACCAAAAATGCAAGAAAGATTATGAGTCATAACTAGATGCTACCTCAATATCAGCAGTGACTGCCGCGCCGTGCCAAGATTCATTACTTGGAGGTCATAACTTGAGATCAAAATTTCTCCCAAGTGAAAAAAGATATTTTTTTTGGACACAAGAGATTACTGTAGATGCTCCAAGGAAGCTGCTTTTAATTTTTTTGCTCCTATTACAGGCCACACCCTGTATATAGATAAATACTTACTTAAATACATAAGAAACATCCAAGACTCAGGAAAAATATTTTTGATAAATGCACAAAAAATGGACACGGGTATGTCCTAAAACCACGACTAAGACCACCGGGGGAAGGGCAGCTGCATCCCTGGAGTGCGGTGGAGATACTGCGATCGCCAACCCGCATGCCAAGCGTGGCGATTATGGCATTTACCCCCCATAAAATTGGGGGAGGCCTATGTCCAACAGTAGACGTCCATCGGCTGGTATGGTGGTGGTGGTGGCACAAATAATGCCCTGGCCGGGATTCGATCCCGGGACCTCCGGCTTCGTAGGCAGGGTCAACACCAACTAAGCCAAAGTGGTCGTCAAATGACGGTAGGTGTGTTGATTTCTAAATGTAGGTACCTACCTGGTTTTTGCAAGTTTAATATTGATGAATACAATATGACCACTTAATTACGAAAGGCAAACTAAGATGATAAAACATAATTATATTATGAATATGCTGCTTACCAATGCGACAAATGACAATAGCTCACGGTAGACGCAAGCGGTCAAACACTTTCCGCTATTGATTTTGTATTGATCTCTTTTTATTGATTCTGCTTAAGAAATTGTCGTCTGATCAAACTTTAAACTTCCAAGCAGAACGTAGTGTCCTTATAACAAGTTGACCTCAAAACTTCAGCCTAACAGTCTTAAACAACACAAGTTCTGCGTACAGAACATCGGTATTTTATCTAAATTCTGCGGCGGGGAAAGGCGCTTACGGCCCGCGAGCGATTGCCCGATGCCTTCGGTAGGTATATTGTCAATTGGAAACTACTCCGGTCGGAGCAAGCGCTTTTAGATTCGAAAGAGTATCTCTCAGGTATACCGGGTGAATTTCAGATGAATTGCTTTGAACGCGATTCTTGTTTTGTTGGCGTACAACTTATTTGAGAACAAGAGTTTTAACTGCTGCTGTTTGAACTGCAAGTTTTTGAAGCTAAGCGTGCCAGTTAGTTGTTTGATTGGGACTTTGAGAGTGCGTTTAATTCTGTATACTTCATACATGGGTATTGCACGTTATTTAGAACCAATATCGTAAATCGTGTAAGAATAAGTAGCTTTACTATACGTAAGGTTACGCGTGTTAACGATTAGAAAAGTAAACATTACATTTTTTAAAAATACAGCGCTTCATTTTTTTTTATTGGAGAAAACAATTTCTCTTATCACGGCCAATTTAAGAGTAACTGAGGGTTTCCTAAAAATAACGTAAATCCTTTGATAACCGTGCGTGTACTGCTATGCGGTTCACAACCCGCCTCGTCTCACCTCACTACTCCACTCTAATGTATCTAAGCCTAAACATTCGTTACAACCGTGCCTATTCGGAGATCAAACTTACAGTGGTTTTCCTGGGTTGAATGGTCGGTAAACGTGAATTACTGGCCCTGGCGACGGGTATGAAAGGCGAGGTTTTATCGCGTTGCCATGGCAACGGGTGCTTGCGTCGCGATACGAACGCCAAAAACTACTATTGTACTATTTACTACGTATGTATAGTCGCGGAATGAATTTTCGAACCTAATGGCATTAAAATAGAGTTGAAAAGTGACGAAACCTTTGTATTCCGTGACTATACGAGTGGGAAAGGGAGTTGAAAGTATTTTTCCGATAGTTTCTTAAAAAAGACGGTATTTACGTGTAAAAATTATTTATCGTTTAGATTGAAATACGGCGTACGTAGGTATATTATCTTGTTTTTTTTGTACTTACGTAAATCGTAAATTGACTTTTAGACATAGACATAGACATAGAAATATTTTATTCAACATCACAAGGCATGTCTTAACAATAGTCTTAACAATGTATATCTTAAGGTTAGACTTAACATATCAATTTAAAATGAACATGTTGTTATGCTTGTGATGTTAAAAAGGGGCTTGCCTCAGCATAATGTTGCAGCAACTTCTACAACGCTGGTTTTCAGGCAGACCCTTACAACATCATAAGTCCATTGCTTGCTGTTGGTCGGGAACGAAGTGTCTCATGTTATGAATATATATAGACTGTATAGTGTAAATGTTTGTGTGTATATCTTGAAGTATAGAAGTTAGTTTGTAAGATTCGGCCTGATTAAAAAACAATAAATAAATGAAAGTAAGTACTATTAAACATAAATATAAATAACATTATCGTCACATATAGGACGGCACAGCTCGACTGCCGGGAGGAAGTGCCTCTTGTATCTTTAGAAGTTGGCGTTTGAACTGTAATTTAAAACTATTTAGGGTACATTTCCATTTTAGGTGATAGGAATGTTTTTTCAGGCGAAGAAATATTCCACTAACACTTACGTATAAATTTCTAGTAGTTAAATAATGGGCGTAGCAACAATAACTTTTTTCTTTAAATAGAACAGGTGGAAGGTAGGTGCAATACCATATACTATTTATTAGGTGCAGTGTTGTATCTATTTATCAAACTTTACTATTTATCAAATTATTCATGGGTCGTTAAAGTATAATAAAATTACATAATAAAATCAAATAAGTTACATATACGAGTATGAGAGAGAGTATAATCTATAAGTAGTTGCATTTTTAACTTTTTTTCGCCCATCACAAGTATTAATGGAGAATATTTAGATTATACTTGAGTATATTTTTTTCTAGAGACCATTAATTTGTATTAATACGATTTCAGTTGACAATGACTACAGTAAATATGGATCGTATCACATTGCATTAAAGCTTATAATTGCATAATTTGTTTATGACGCACGATAGAAAGTCATTTGATTTGTCTATTTACACCGCCGATGAGACGGGGGCAGTTAACCCTTGAATTTGGTACACACTGAAATATTAACGTTTGGCTATGGACGTACGCGGAAAAACAAAGTCGAAAAACCGGGCCTGTTATAGGCCCGTCGCATGGATGCAAAGACTAACCGGGCAGAAGGCACAGCCTGGGGTGTTATTCACAAACCGATAAGATTTACGATTTTCTATCATATTGGTGCTTGATTTTACTATCTTTAATAGACCAAAAATTAGTTTGTTAACTACCTAGTTTAAGATTTATGTAAGCAGTTACTTTTTTGCATGTTGTGTTTGCCTGTTATTGGGTATATACTCAGGCAATTTGTTTTACTGTCATGTTTATGAATAAGTTTTAATATCTATTACACCTGTTGGCAAACCTAAATAAATAAATACATAAATAAATCGACTCGTCCTCACCTGTCACCTCACCCGTTCCCTTCACCCTCATTTATATGGAAACTGACAAAATTTGATAAATGACATTTGACAGTTTCTACATAATAACGGATAAGGTGTAAGGTAACATGTCTCGACGGGTCGGTTTGTAAATAAGAGGGCTTGACAAGTGGACAGCCAGGTTCACAGTCGAATTAGAATATCTGACGCTATGTCGAACAAAGTCTTCACAAATACGTGAACTCAACTTTGTTGTTAAAATATATATCTCCCTAATAAAATAGATTGGTAAGCGTTGCCCAAATATTATTGAACCTTGGGAAACGTACCTACTACATATTTATATTTATGAACTTGGCGATAACCCATTACGTATTCTGATTGAAATGGCGTACTATTCAAGCGACATTGTACATATTTATTTAATCTTATTGCACAAAATAAGTAAAGAATTCTCTAGTAGCCATCAATAAAGCCAACAAGGAACTTGTATGTTGCCAAAAAAGTTTTCACAGTTTCTCATGCAAGAAGTCCATGTTAGCGGTAAAATAGAATTATTAATAATAAACCATTTATTTCGAGTAGGTAACATGGACTCAAGTAATAGTAGTTAGTAATTTAGTGCATGAGTGATATATAAAGAGTATTGAGTGTTTCTTTTAATATTGGAGGAATATAGCACACTTGTCGTTTAGCGATATTTAAATCGCAGAATTATAAATAACATAATTGTCATTTTTTATATATTTTTTACAATCAGTAGTTTCATTTGTTTACATGAGTGGAAGAAGGCGGCTGCCTGCTCTATCCAATAATGAAACATAAATTACTTACTGATTTCTTCAAGTAAATATATTATATGAAAAAAATAGTCCATTCTAGCACCTGTGTAGTCTTTGTCCCGAGCATGCCGTGTCGGTATTGAGTGGTGGCAGGGGAGGGCGTCCCCCGGGACCGCCTCCCAGGGGAGCGTGGAGGGGAAAGGTTAAAAGGGAAAAGTTATAAGAGACCGTTGTCAGTGCGCGAATGTTCCACGAATGCGGTTTTTCCGAAATTTTCACGTGAAATTGATATTTCGTGTCGGCTACTTTGAGAGCTCGTGCGTATAGCAAGTTGAGAACTATGTTCTTTTTTAAACTCATTAGGTTGTCTTTGAGCCGACAAGCCACTAGAAAACACTAATTTCATAACGTAAACTACGTACTCAAATACATGCATGAGAAGATCTTTGTAAATGAAACTGACAATAAAATGCGTACGTAAAACATACTAACCAAAAATTTTATTGATCATAACGCCCGCAAGACACAAATCATAATAAAACGTTAAAGGGCACCACACCAAAATACCGTAAGTTAACTTTTTGTACATTCGCTCAAGGAATGTCCGATGCAAATCATGCAAATAAACATAGAATGTCGCTGGGGTGGCGCCCCCACAAGTACTGGTCTGAAAGAGGGCGACGTCCTCCTCACTATGCTACCTTAGTGGATTTTTTCCCATCGGATAGTAAGACGTGGCAAGATGCTTATGCGGAGGATACATTATCTTGAATGTCAGGCATTTTTAAGATTTGGTAACATCGGTATGTATATGTATAGGAAAATCGTTACCTTTGGATTGAACTAACGGAGACTATAAAGACTCTAAATTTTTTTTACCTAGAAGTAATATTAGGTTAGGTAATATAATCAGTTTTATAAAAAAAAAAAGATTTTATAGTCATAACATTTTCACTATGTATGTAGAGATTGCTCAGAACCGGGACAAGTGGAAATCAAGTGGGGAGGCATTTTACAAACACAGGGACACTACTTAGGCTTTAAAAAAATTTTTGAAGGTACGTACTCGAGTAAATGTAGTCTCAGAATTATATGCTGGTCTGTTTCTACAATATCATAAACATATGGATTACTTTTTATAGTTTGTAGGTACACTTACGGTTCAGGCTGCCTCGTGGAAAACCAGTTCTGTCAAGCTGGTTTAATTTGACAGACGATCAGATGTACTCTATGAGTAATGATTGCAAGAATTATGTTATACTTTTCAGTAAGAAACAAATGCTTATATAATTTATTTACTTCAAAATTTAATAATATTTGTCATAAAGATATCTAAAAAATTAAAGATAATAGTAGATTTTGCCGGTTTAAGAAACATTTCTAAGCATACATCATACTTACCCTATTTTCTGTGCCGTAGCATTCATAGAGCACCCACTTGATAACACGCGAGGGATGAAAAGTGGGGGTAGTTTTTACGAGGAAAATGGAGTTCCCTTTCTATTCTTGATGCGATAGGTAAATATTCCCGTACTTTTATTGGGGATGGTTTGATTCCGTTCCCCGTTGTAGGGTTGGCTTTAGTTTTTATGGAAACTGAAAGTGAACAGGTGAATATTGCTGACGCTTTATAGAAAAAAATGCAGAAAAGTATTTTATAGACTTTATTAATTACATAGCTACATTTTTATATTTATTTACGTCATTTATACGTTGCAATGTAGTCGCAAAACAAGCTGCTTTCATAAGTACATCTATCCGTGTAACATTAACATTATAAACAAAAAATTAGAAAACCGTTTTATCCAAAAACTTACGAAAGAAAACTTAGGTACCTACACAATGTTATTCATTAATCTAGAATTATTAGTTAACCTAGGACTTTCTTAGACGTTAATACTCTATGTTAAATAATACAATAGTAAATCAAATCCTAGAATAGCTTTGTGCTAATTTTGAATCTAAACATTATGACGTCACAAGTGAGCCATAGACATTAGGGGGTGTGCAGACAATCGTAAATTGCGAGCAGAGTCGAATAAATTAACGCCTGTCGCGTCGCCTTGCTCGTGTGAATGTGCCTAACAGTAGATAAAGAAGAACATATGAATTGGTTTATTACTTTACGTAAACAGATGTTGAATACTAATTAGGTTTATATAAGGCGGAGGTTTGTTGCTGTCACACGATAATAATTTTAATGGTTTTAGTGATGCAGCATAATGTTATTTGAAAAAAGCATTATATGTACCTACAAAATGTTTTTTTAAAGATATTTTGAAATCTGCGTGACGCTAAATGAAACCAAAGAGAATATAACCACTACGTTCTAAATGAAACGTAGCCTTGCCTCAAAAATAAAAATCTACAACCACCAAACGTACAAACATCCATCATCATCATCTAGTCATTATTCGCGTGCCCTTATCCCATTTACTTGGGGTCGGCGCAGCATGTTTTTCTCTTCCATATCTCTCTATCGCCCGTCATCTCGTCACTCACATCCTTTCTCTTAATATCGTCTCTCACGCAATCCATCCACATTTTCCTTGGCCTACCCCTCCTCTTACATCCCTCCAGATTCATGCCTAATACCTTTCTTGTCACATGACTTTCATCCCTCCGCATAACATGCCCATACCACCGTAGACAATTTGACTTATCATCTATGGCTGCTACTTTCAGGCTTCCTCTTATATCATCATCATCATCTAGTATTACCATTTAATACTATGTTTATGGCTTAAATTATCAGTTTTAATTATAACTGGGCGACCGAGCTTTGCTCGTGTTTTCCCGGAGAAAACGACTTTCCCGAAGTTGTAACTAAGCTGTATCGATTGCTTTATGTTACGAATTTTTACCCTGAATTGTAAATTACATTGAGATCTTCGAAATAAATATACAATTACTCGTTTAAAGATATAAGGTAGATGTAACCTTGTAAGTCAATGCTCCAATCGAAATGTAATTTGCGATCATCATCATCATCATCATTTCGGCTTGTGATTGCCCATGAGTGTGCATATGCCTCTTTGTAATTATTAGAGTAGTATCTTTAAATACCAGGCAATACTATCAAAAAACCAGCTATTTGCTCAAAAAAGTACAAGGTTACAAATCCAGTACAAAATTGTCACGAAGCAGCCAGCAATACATTATTTACCCACCTCACACCAATATTTCAGTATCCCCTTTCCATACTTATAGCCTTCTTATTAAAATCAAGGCCGCCATACATATCACTTAGCGTCCTCGCCGTTACTCTTGGACTTAGTCACATGCTGAGGAATGTCCTGTCGCTGACCCTCGGGAAATTAATGGAGGACTTAACCGGATTTTTTCGGATTCGTTCTTATAGTTTGTCGGTATTGGAGTGCATAGTGCAGTGTGCGTTTCTTGTTCGTATCTATGCGTGTGGTATAAGAGCTTTAGACATCGCATATGCGTAAGCTACTACTGATGCCGACTGTATTTTTGTACAGTACTTGTATTTTGTTAGAGAAAATAAACTTTCATTTAACATAATTAACAAACTGATAGAGATCTTAGTCGAAATTGTACATGGTTTATTACCATTCGATACTTACTTACTTTGAATTAATTACTTACGCATTTCGTTTTAATCAATCGTGAAATTGTGCACATTTTCATTCATTTATTCATTGATAAAACATAAAACACATACACACACATGTTCTTTGTGTACATGCCCTTTCTTACAATCACAGACTAGTAAGGGTTCTGACCGCCAACTCACGAAGAAAATATATAGACCGTAAGCAACTATATTTAATCTGTACCCGCTGGTAGATTATTGACGTTTCTTTTTTTTTATTATTTATTGGCACTGTGGCAATGGAACTTACTGTGAACATCCAACAATAAATATATATATAGCTCATTTAAATTTAACTTTGTGTAGAAGCTCACGGCATTTCCAATTGAACACCACTGGTGTTCTATTGAAATACCGTGAACTATGTTGACCCATATCTTAGTTAAATGAAATTAAACAAACATTTTACTTATCAGCAGATTTATTTTTTAATGTATCTCATCTCATATCCGGAAAAACGATATATCTTCGTCCTTTCACAGAGTTCTTCGTTTTACAACCACAACACTCGTACATTTTGCAAAATGAGAACTTGCATGCCTTGCCACATACGATGCACTTCACTATCTTCCATTTGTTGTCCAAACAATGGTTAATACGCGCTTCCAGATGAATTTTCGATTAGCTACACACTGTTTCGTTTGTTTACTGCATAGTAAACTATCAATACTACAATTTAAATAACAACATTAGAAAAAATATTAAAAAATGTTCAGAGACGACTAGACGAAATTCCGAGAAGACGCCATTTTATTTTTATTTGTCACTTTATTTTGACGTTTGACGTAGGCAGTAGCCAATCAAAGCTCAGTATGTCGTCAAAATCTTTTGACACAATATGGACGCTATCATACACGTTTCGTTCTACGTAGATAAACAGCCGTGCTTACAATACAATAATTTAGTAGTTATGTCTATGGTAACATTCAAAATTTTTAATCAAATTATAGTAATTTAGTAGAAAAAAACAAGTTAGGGGTTTAGGTTTTGGTTGTTATTATTTATTAATGAATGTAATATTTATCGGAATAAATGGCGCCATTATTATTATTATACACTACCGGCAGCCATAGCCCGTCCACTTCTGAACGAATACCTCCTAACATGTTGCGCCATAATATTCGACTTCTGGTCTTTTCAGCACACCACCATATCAGCTAAAGGATGTCCACTGCTGGACATAGGCCTCCCCCAAATTCACGGGGGGTATTTGCCATAATCGCCACGCTTGGCATGCGGGTTGGCGATCGCAGTATCTCCACCGTACTCCAGGGATGCTGCTGCCCATTCCCCGGTGGTTTTGGTCGTAGTTTTAGGACATACCCGGGTCCAACGGTACCGGGTCAGCACATTTGACATAAAAATAAATGTTGCCAGTTCAAGAGCTCCCAACTCCGTTCATTCACTCCGTACGTTCTAAATAAAATCTCCATTCATTGCGCGGTGTCGTTTGACAGCGGGTAAACTCTAACTCGCGATATTGTGACATAAGGTGTTTAACATAAATAATGCGAGCAGATGTGGAGCCGCGGGCGGAGCAAATACTACACCGTTCATATCTGGTTCGTTTTTGGGTAATGGTAGGAGCTGTTTATACCACCACAACTGTCCAGTTTGAACGTGCACGGACAGAGTGATCAAAAATATGTGAATACGACTTAATCGCTAAAGGAATAAGGTTGTTCGGATATATTGATCTTGATTGACCTTTGGATTATATTTATGAACTCGATTTTAACCGGTAACTTAACAAAAAACACATATTAAATAGGTATAAAAGTATCTATTTCTACCAGTGGCTCTGAGCGCTGTAGAACTCGCGATTTTTTTTTTGGTTTCAAAATTTCCAAGGAAATTCTAATAATTATCAAACCTGCTCACAAACTTTCACGAATAACGATTCAGAAATGCGATCTGTAGAAAACAACTGCGGGAAATCCGCCGCTTTCTTTTATATCGAGTACACGCCGCCACAATATACATCACATTACATCGAAAAAATGCGAACACAACTTAATAATAATTAGCGTAATGTATTTAGACTTTGACTGTAATAAACTTGTAGGTGTTTTCATCAGCCCGTTTGAAAAATGGTTAATTACTAAATTATTAACAGCCACTTACAAAACGACACACGTAGTAGATCCAAGGATCTTAAACATTTACTCGAAGGCGTTGTAGCCGCTCTATACGCATCCATATCTGTTGGCACAACAATGTTCGGCGGCACCGCCGGCGCCCGCGGCCATGTAAAATATTTCTGCTGAAGCATTCATCGCGATCGCCTGCCTGATCGTATACGCTCAACGTTACGCATCACCAAACTTAATAACGCAGCCTCCAACACCCTTCCTCACTTACAAATAAGGTCCACTTTGGAACACTCCACATGCAAAAACAAAAGTTGTAAAGTTCCGCTATTGTGTGTAATCCGATACGCCGATAGTTGGTCCAATCGACTTTCGTATCGAAATTGTTTGATTTGGTTTCAAAGTTTTTACTGAGCAAATGTGGTTTGTTCTTTGATTTTCAAGTGCTTTTCTAAAGCGACAAAAACTCTATTAAGAGGTTATTAAGTTAACACTTTATTGCTTTTAGTGGTGGTAGCAAAAAGTCGACGGAAGGCGGTGAACCAATTTGTGAACAGCAGAAACAAATTAATGGCTAATATGGGTGTACGGTGTAGAGTGGAAACATCTGCGCTGTCATTAGGTGACATAGTTTTATCGCTCTGAACCTCCGGTGTTCGTAGAATTGCTCCATTCATAAAGTGGTATAGGCCCAAAAAAATCGATACCCATCCTACTGAATGGTCTTGACGTCATTATGGAAAATTATACTAATTTTGTTTGTTTTGTTTCAGATTTTTCCTGAAATTCTTTTTAAAATGCAATCAGAACTGCTTGAAGAATGCTGGCAACCCTAGAGATATGAGAAGATTTCAAGTAAGTACCTACTATATTTCAAAGTGCACAGTCAAGGCAGTAACTGAACATTTTAGTGTCTTGTCGTCTCAACTAGTATAACTATAATCAGAATATTCTTTCTTAATATATGTTTTTTTTGTTTGATCATGGATTTGGAGCACTTTGAGAGCTTTAACAGTGTAATAACTTTGTCATAATAAATAAGATGAAAGACTCGTTATAATAATTACTCTACTACTACTCGTTATATTGTGTAAGTTACTTATATAGTCGGGCAATTTTACGCAGAGTATATCTAAAAAAGAACGTAAGGGGGGGCCATCCCCCCTCCCTCTACTTTAAGAGGGGTCTTTTGTGTAGTATGTGGTGTGTTTGAAGATTTGACATATAACATATTGACATGTAAACAAAATATAACAGAAACGATTTTCACCTATAATGTATCTATTTCTATATAGTAATAGGTACGGAACCCTTTATTGTGCATGACCCGACACACACTTGGCAGTTTTTTTTAAAAACTTAATAGAGTGAGAGTTCAACTTGCTACTTTATTTACTGCTCTTCTATAAATTATGACATTGATGACGTATTGTAACAAAGACTTCTAAAATAAAAACAATGAGTAAGGGTCCGGCCACACCGTGCTCAAAATACGGTGACGGTACGGAATCTCAGAGAACGAAAGGGAGAAACTTATGAGTTAAAAACGTCACGCATGAGGAACGTCACGGCGTTTACAGTTCGTCCGTGCCTTTTATTTTTAAGTAGCGGTGTGGCCGGGCCTTAATTCAAAATGTACGTAAACAAACAATGCGGTATCTTTATAGTACATTATAATATGGGACCATTTAGTGTTTACCTTTATTTTTTCTCTGCATATTCTGGCAATAAGGTAAAATAATGAATACATGTTATGTAGTCATCTAAACTATCACAATTAATACATGTTATAGCTATTAGAAGCTATAGAAAGATCCTACAATGTCCTTACAAATACGAATACGAATGTCCTTACAAGCTAACCCGTTTTAATTGCTCCTCAATGTAATTATGTATGTATCCACTAGAGATCGTTAAGTTACTAGAAGTGGGTGGCCTGGCAGCCTTGCAAAGGTTCGGACACGTGTCGACCTCATTTCAAGGTCTAGAGGTACCCATAATTATTCGCCGTCGACAGGTAAATGGTCGCTTGTTTACCAGACGTCAGGAAAAATTCCGAGTTCCTACACGACTGTCTGCGATGAGCTGGTACAAGTCTCAAGCTTCCGCAGTTTAACAGAACCAATACTTTCTTTAACTAGCAACTAAGTATAAATGTGTCACCGCTGGGTCATCATCATATCAGTCGACAGACGAGCACTGCTGAATAAATGCCTCCCCGAAGGATTTCCACAATTACCGGTACTGCGCCGCCTTCATCCAACAGCTTCCCGCGATCTTGACCAGATCGTCAGTCCACCTTATTCAAATTCAAATTCAAACATTTATTTGTCCAACATAGGTCTAATATAAGGTGTTACATTTTGATTCTGTATCACTGTGGTGCCTTGGGGCAAACAAATATTTTTTCTCAAACATGCCATGAAATATTGATGTTATGTTCCTTATAATAGGCTGCGAAGTATGACGTTTCAGGTGCGGCTAGGACAAGAGGTCGTTAATGGAATTTCATACAATACTTGCAGGCCTAGGCCGGCAAAGTCCTCTTTTTTAATTCCATTGGTCATAAATCTGTGGCACAGGCATCATGACATTCTGCCACTATGCGTATTAAAAATTATTTTTTTTTTTTGTTTATTTCATTGCATGTTTGAGAAAAGCACTATACATACCTCGGCGGGAAATTTGGGGTTGCCCGCCTTAGACCTATCCGGCCTCGCTGCGCTCGGCCGTATATATGTCTTCGGCCGGCAACCCCTTTCTTCCCGGCCTCTGTAGTAATGTACTATTGTGACATGCATTTGCATGCAGCATGCTATATAAACTCATGATGTCTTCTACCTAACATATAGTCTTCGATTCTTACATATCTAATCTTATTGGGGGCTTTCCCACGCTGCGCCGTCTGGTGCGTGGTCGCAACTCAAGAACATTTCTGCCCCAGCGGCCATCGGTTCTGCGAGCAATGTGCCCCGCCCACTGTCACTTTTTGCAACTCGCTGAGCTTTGTCGACGACCCTGGTTCTTCTACTAATCTCCTCATTTCGGATTCGATCTCGCAGGGAAACACCGAGCATAGCTTCATAGCCCTCTGGGTGACCTTGAGCTTTCTTAATAGGCTCATCGTGAGCGAGCTAGGGAGCTGGGTCTGTACTCACTAAAGATGATTTTCTAATGCCAGCATGCCAGTAGGTATTTAAACATATGAGGGACCCGGGCGTAGCACTCCCTCCTTTTGACCAATGCGCGAATGTAAGTATTCTTTTACTCTCAGTAGGTACCTACATTATCAAGTGACATTTCAGATATGCATGAAAAATATAATAATTGATTTATTGAAAGTTGTCTGAGTCATTAATTACTTCCATGAATGCCTTCCCCTCGACAGGTCCATTTTATGTTTTAAGTATAAGGAGTTATTTTAGATTCAAGTCATATAGTAATACAATACCATTATTGAACACCTCAAAAAAAGAACGCAAAACCAATCAAAAAGCTCTACCTTAGAGGTAAAGATAGAGTGTTGTTTCATCTTGCGGTCTTATCACTAAAGAGCGATCTCTTTTAGATAACCTTTAGCTTTTGGGTTTTGGTTCCTTTATGATTTTTTGGTATGTGCGTGGTTGTATCCATGCATCGAAATAAATGTTTTTATTCTTACTTCTTATCTCACAAGTGCTTGGGCCGATCGAGATTCATTTATTACGAGACGGAGCTTAGACTCGCTCGCTCGCCACTTGTCACACACAGTGGCATCGCCCTTAACTGTAGGAAGGGTTGCGTTCACGACTCTTGAATATTTGAAGCGCCTCCAATTTAGGGGAGGGATGAAATTAAATTTATTTATACGAGTTTATTTATTTACTTACAACCCGACTGTGCTCGCTTATTTTTTATAATTGGTTATTTGTTTTTTGCATGAGTGCTTGTTTTATTACCCTCTGTCGTGGTTCTAAAATCCTTTGTTAGCAACTTTTAATTAAGTGCATAGAGCGTTAAACCAAATAAATCGTAATATTTCATAGTTACACCAACTTAAAGTTGCAGAAACTAATTAGAGACACCCCTAACGCGACTACGTAAAGGTGCATTCACAGTTACTTATGAGTACAAATTTGCTTCAGTTGGCTACGACATATTTGTCTTACGTGCCCTCTTAGGAAACTTTATCCAAATATAGAACTTACTACTATACACATATAGTTGGCAGTTGTGTGGATTGGTTATGTGTATGTACGGGCTTTCTGTGTGTCATTGAATTATTCAGCGGTCGTACCCCAATGTTTCAAGGGTAAGAATGTCTAGGTACGAGTATATGTAGGGTCGATATGTTATTTTTACTATTCGAAATGCACTACTTGGAATAGAAACCTAATGTTATGTATAGTTTGTTCACTAGAAATTTCCTTATATTGTGAGTTTTATTTGGAAACAATAAATAAAAAATAAAATAAATATTAAGAGACAATTTTTTACACATGTCGAACTAGTCCCATAATAAGCTCAATAAGGCTTGTGTTATGGGTACTAGACGATGATATATTTATTATTAAATAGACATTTACATAAAAAATACATAGAAAACATCCAAGTCTCAAGAACAAATGTTTTTGCTCACCACATAAACAATTGCCCTTACCGGGATTCGTTCCCGGGACCTCCAGGTTCGTAGGTAGTAACACTACCAATTAAGCTAAACAGGACGACTTAGATATACACCATATTTTTTAACAATTCAACGTTGCAGAAGCTACCTGGTATATATCGCTTTTTGTTAAATTCGAAAATACATTATTTTTATTGATTTTCATACATAACAAATGAACAGAGGGTTAGAGTTGCACAAAAGTTAGTGTCAACTAATTAATAAGACATTGAAGTGACTCAAGTGACACATAATAAAAGAAAAAGTATGTAATGTCGAACGAATTCACCTCAATAACCTCCTTGTAGCGAACAGCTAAATTAAAAACTCTTTAGTGACTAAATTTAAAAATAATGTAATAAAGCAAATTAAGTATAAGTAAAGGACCTTGTAACCAGGCCTTGAAATAGCGCTATTTTCGCATATCGTTATGATTCAAAACGCTACTTTTTCAATAAAACGCTTTACCTAAAACGATATTTGGCGCGCATTTATAGCGGTATCCATTATATCGTTGTAAATAAAAAGCAATATATATATATATATATATATATATATATATATAGCGATATTTTCTCAAGCGCTATAATAACGTTATAGGCTATCTCTGTCTCACACACAGTCTCGCTCTTACATGTGCTGTGACATTTACGTCAAACTCGAGCATGTCATTGTCGCCACCGCCACCATCTTAAACGATATTATAACGTTATAATAACATTATCATATAAGGTTGTGATTTTCATTTTGTTGTGATATGAAATATCGTAATGGGGAATATCCATTATGATTATAACGAATATTTTAAACACTAACGAAATATAGAGTTATAATATCGCTTATTTTCATAACGTTTTAAAGGCCTGCTTGTAACTGGTTCAGTCATTAAAGTTATTTATTGAATAAGTATCTCAAATAAGGGTAAAAAAGCCAGTTTCCTAGAGATTAGAGAAATTAAGTCATTTGATCTGAAGAATCTTCCCTTAAAGTTAACGAAAAAATTCAGGGTGTATAATTTATACAACATAGAGAATCCCATACAAATGTAAGCTAAATAAACTGATATTCTACACATAGATGAATAAAATGGCTTTGCATTAGTTCCCATTCACAATAGGCAGCAAGCACCCTTACTCTATGTAGGCTACATTACATGAACTTAAAAACGTAAAAGCCTCCCCAACACAACCCACTACATAAACATATCGATTGGCCGTCCATCAAAATGCACGCACACATGCACACAGTGCAAGGAAGTGCATATCTGTTCGAAGAGTTCGTCCATTTGGGCCGAGACACTGGCTCCTCCTCCCAAGGGACTCTCCCTTTCGGTCCCTGCGTGTGTAGGTGTGTGATAAATAGACGACGGTCGCACTCAATCGAGGGTTTTATTTTTGGTTGACTGTAGTTTTTGTGATCTTGAACTTCAGTTGGAAATAAACGTAGGAACTGAAAGGAATACGAGTATGCAAATGGTTTAGATTTGATTGGTATTTTTTTCGATGTAACAGTATGAATGGAGACTACGCTTCTATATATCAAAGTGCATATGTGTACTTACATGAATCATTTTACAGACATGCAATAAATATGCATTTCTAATAAACTAATCAAACCAAATAATAAATAATAATAATATTGGGGGACAATCTTACACAAATCGACCTAGTCCCAAACTAAGCAAAGCTTGTCCTATGGGTACTAGACGACGATATACATAATTATATAGATAAATACATACTTAAATACATAGAAAACATCCAAGACCCAAGAACAAATATCCGTGAAAAATGCACAAATATATGCCCTGGCCGGGATTCGAACCCGGGACCTCTAGCTTCGGAGGCAGAGTCACTACCAACTAGGCTAAACAGGTCTAGGTAATGATTTAGAACAAGGATTATTGTTAGTTCTTGATTTGACCGATATTAGTATCTAATTTTAGTTTCATGAACAAAAGCGTTAGAAGGATTTTTGAATATATCCGAACAAAATCGGAATAACAGTGTTTGTACTCGTAGGTTACCTACTGAGACTTAATTGGTTGTCTTTTATCGTGGGTTTTGTATGTTATTATGTTTTGCTATATTAATAGGTGAGGTCAAAAAAAAATAAACAAGATATTTTTTCAGGTGGTAATATCAACGCAAGTAATGGTCGACGGTCCGCTCCTAGCGATATCGGACAACATGTTCGTCCACAACAACAGCAAACACGGCCGGCGCGCGAAGCGCCTTGACCCGACTGAAGGTATTGACGCCGCCACCGACACTACTTGTACGTTTTTATTTTTTATTTTCTCTTTTTTATTTAAAGATAACGATATTTTATTGCAAGAACAGTGTACAATTAGGTGTTAAAACAACATTAAGTTCTTTGTTCGACCTAAACTAGGCATGCAATATAATTAATAGTTTCTCATTGTATACAAAATTATAAACTATTTAGTATGATCACGGAGAGATATTTTAAATGCCAAGTTATTAGTTTTAAATAGTAGTTATATCGACGTAGGTAGTAGGGCGACCTTCCGTTATGTCTCAAGCGCAAACTCGTTGACATGTGCATCCTGCCAATTTTGACTTACGGTACTCAAACCTGGTCTTAGACTGAGGCTCAAAAGCCCAAACTCAAGGTTTGCCAGCGGGTGATAGCGCAGTATGCTAGGTGTTCGCAGAACTGATCGAATCAGAAACACGGTACTGCGCTCCAAAACACAAGTTGTAGATGTCGGTGCCAAGACCGCAAAACTGAAGTGGGATTGGGCTGAACATGTCTGCCGTATGCATCCGGAAAGATGGGCCAAAACAAGTACGGAGTGGACTCCTCGAGACGGCTACCGGAGCAGAGGCAGACCAAAAAGGAGATGGTGGGACGACTTGGACGCATTCTGCTCTAATTGGCGGGAGCATACAAGCAATAGAGCCGAGTGGAGGAAAAGAGGGGAGGCCTTTGTCCAGCAGTGGGACACCTGAATTGGCTATATATAAAAAAAGTAGTTATATGTCACAATCAGGTATATTATTATCTTGTCGTTCATTTAGAAAGTCCTGAATGGAGTAGAAACATTTTCCAAGAAGCCAACTAGTTATGACTATTCCAAATTTATTTTGGGGGCACTACTTTATATACATCGGTAACTTATTTAAAAAAATTAATTGCCATACAAAACGAATTATTGCTAAAAAATGAGTTTTGGGTCGAGGTAAGTATAATTTATCCTTATTTCTAGTTGATCTACTGAAAACTTGAGTAGGTTAAGTAAAATATTCTGGATGTCGTTTTACAAATAGTTGAATCTACTTAATGTACATGCATGTAAGACCCTCGTAGCTTGGAATAGAGGTTTACAATGGGCCAGATACTTGTAGTGGGTGTTACACACAGCTTTTAAGTTGTGGCCAGAATGTTTCAATCTCATTGGAATAAAAAAATACCCAATTAATACTGGCCTATTATAGCCAGAGCCAAACGCGTTGGATTATAAAAAAAAAGGGGAAACCGGTTGGTTGTAAATAAAAATGTGAAACGTTTGACAGTAAAATGAAATATTTTCGTTGAAATATGTGCAATGATTTAAGACTGCGCAGTACGTTCGGTTCTCCATACAAACGTATTTATGCTCTCATTTTAAAACGCCAGGCTAGAATAACATGAAACTTTGTATACACAATGGGATCCGGCATATCTAGGTCGGATCATAGTTTCTGTTGCTTGAAATTATAATGGAGAAAAAATACAGCGATTATTAAGGTTTTCATACAAGCCGTAAAAAACTCAAAAAGCCGCTGTACTTTTTTTCTTTTACAATTTCTAGCAACAGAAACTATGATCCAACCTAGATATGCCGGATCCCATGGTGTATACAAATTTTCATGTTATTCTAGCATGGCGTTTTAAAATGAGAGCATAAATACGTTTGTATGGAGAACCGATCCACACCGATCGTACTGCGCCCTCTTAAATAACTTCACAGTCGATCAGATAGAATGGTATAAAAATCATAATGTAAAGTTTGAAAATGTCATTTGTATGCAAGGAATCACAGTAGACATTTCGCAAAGAAGTTGGAGAGGGGGGAGGGGTGTTGAAGCGAGCATGAAGCGAGTAGGGATAATTTAGTGAGGAATTATGCTCTGAAAAAAGAATATTTTCAGATCATTGTTAGGGATGTTTTATAGGACGTTTTGGAGTAATGAATCGAGGTCGGGTTTAGTGAAAATACAATCTGGAGCGAAAGAATCGCCATTTATGCATTATTTTGTTTAGTGTTTAATGTAATTTGGCTCTATCTATCCAGACACACATTGGTCGACTGATCGTCACCATTTACGTTGAGAACTTAATTAAGTAATTAACTAAGGAGCTAATCGACATCATGTAAACAAACACGTCTGTGGTTTTCAACTTTTCACCTAGCTATCCAATCCACTTTTAATAAGTCTAATCTAAACATAACGATACCAATACTATATGATAGAAATTGATAAAAATACGAGTACGTAAGCAAATAGTAGAAGGTCGTGTCATTTAATGAAATTGTTATAAAGATTCCTCTCCACGTTGTGTTTGCGTGTAAAGTTTCCGAGAGGCCAGACGGCGTGAAACCGACTCGAAGGGATTACACGGTGCGAACGAGAAAATTTGCACAAGTACTTTCTGTTAGCTTTACTACGGAACCTTCGGAATTTCACGCTTTGTTTCCCCCTTTAATGTATTCAGTAAAGACTTGCCAGTTTTCTGTCTAATTTGATCTTTGTTCGAGTTTGGTTTGAAGTCACATTGCAGACTAACGCCTACGGAAACTTTTAAGTATCGCCTTAGAGTAGGTAGAATAACAAAAATTTAAAGTGACCTTTGATCTCATTTAATTAAAATAATTTGCAGTTTCGTTTACTACATAGAATATAAAAATATAAAGTAAACTTCGTAATTCATAATACTCGTATTTGTCTTAATTCCCAGTAGTTGACACTTATTGTTAAGAATGAATAAGGTTGAAACTTTTAGTTTCGACTCTGCCTCCGGTGTCGTGAGTATATAAATATGTGATAAGTATTTCGTCAATCCAATCGCAGATAAAAACTTAAAAATTCCTTTTTACACGTAATCAATACATATTAGCATCGACTATCAAACATTACATTAGGTTTAGTGTAACCAGTCTCTTCTACCTACATCTAACGTTTCTGCGATTATATGTGTTTCTAAAAAAAGTTACCCATAATAAAGAGTCCTACTTACTTGGTTACGCCCACATATTTAGGTTCACAATAAAGTAATGAACCACCAGATTTTATTATTAGTTAAATTAAAAAAAGAACCTCGGGCGTAATCTGCTTTCGTCCCCTTAAATTCACTTTCTCTTCTCGTCTTTATTACCGCGGCGTTTTGTTCGCGAGATTTCTCCCCCTGTTGTCTTACGACGCGTGTCCCCCTCGCAACAACCTTCTTGCATCCCAACTACACCTTCAATAATGTCATAACAACCATTAAACGTGATCGTATCTTCAACTTTAACACATCCTATTACATCTCATTTTCAATTAGCAGTGACTGGGGATTCTTTCATTGTGTAGACTGGAAACCAACTTTTACGGTCTGCAATTGTCCTTTTTCTGAAACAGTCAAAGATAAACGTTCAAATAGGACGGAATGAGTTTTAGTGGTCTGGCGTTTATTCAACTTTCAAGTTGTAAGACTTACATTCAGCCTACGCTCTCTAGCTTAGTTTATAATGGAGTTCGTGAACGCCATTATATTGTTTTTTAAGAATCGGAAGAAGTATTAGGTTTGATTATAGAATCGTTACGTTATGTTATCTCTAAATTAAATAATGTTGGTAAAACTTTTTGAATAATTATTTATTTCGGTATCACTGACAAATATGTTTACATCAAAAAGTAAAAAAGTTGCAGCGAATATGCTTTAAGACATTTTAAAAGATAGGTAGCCTTGACCGCTGCTATAAATACCTACCTATATTTTTTTATTTTGATGGTGCTTACGTAGACAAAAACTGTAAGTTGTATTATCCATGTTTACATAATCTATAGCCCTCTTTAATTTTTTTATAGAAGCAGCCCTGTTTAAAAAATTGACTTGTAGTTTTATGAAGTATAAATATTTGACAGCGGGCCTGTACCCTCCTCTGCCGGTGGCGACTCCGTGCATCAAAGCGATCTCTCCCAGCGAGGGCTGGACGTCGGGCGGGTCCACTGTGATCATCGTGGGGGACAACTTTTTCGACGGACTGCAGGTCGTTTTCGGGACGATGCTAGTTTGGAGTGAGGTGAGATTCTGTATATCACAGATAAAAGTGTCGAAGGTTCTGTATATTTTGAATCTTTAAATATGGTTTCAGACATTAAGATTCCGATTTATATTTGAAATTGCACAATACCTGCAACAAATAGGGGATTTCATTTCACAAGGCATTCTCAATCGTTCAACTATCGGGCGAAACAGAAATATGTGGTAGGTGTAGTAGGTAGCTACAGGCATTTAGCTTAGTATAATAATATTATCTTTTAAATTTTATTTGCGTTGTGTTTTCGTCAACTCACAAATTTGAAGATTATTCTTATCCACACAATAAAAACAATGTCAATTCCATCATTTACACGAAAACAAAGAAAACACAATAAAGCAAAACAAAACGAAGTTTTTTTTTACATAGATACTCTATTTCATCATTTCTTAATAGTGAATCAGGAATTCCTTAGTAAAAAAAAAAGTTAAAGTAGTTTATTCTTCAAATTAGGCATATTACATGCACCTATGAACGTCAATAAACTACCACCGGTTCGGAAAAATAAACCTCTGCCACAAGAAGAACCAGCGTAAGAAACTTGGCGAGGTGTCATTTTTTCAAAACAATATACATTGTATAGTTAAATATAAAATTACAGTCTCAGTTACCTAAAGCGTAAAGATGAAACTGGTTAAAAGATTACTCGAATCAAACATAGCTCAGTTGCTTAGATTAAATGGTCTGATATACCGAAAGTTTGCTCTATAAAATTCAGCTCAAAGTAATATTCATCCCCTATAATTTACCAAATGATAGTATTTTGTCATCCAGTGTTCTAGCTTGTATACACTTTCATTTGTGTTTAGTGCGCGTTCATAGAATAGCAGCGTGCATTGAAGTATTATTACTCAAAGGGAGCGTGTTATATATTTTTTTGCGATTTGCTTTTGTACGGACTCGCACTAATCACTAATCAAAGTGTATACAGTACATTATTGACAGCAATATTTTGGTTACCAGCTAATAACGTCGCATGCGATCCGAGTGCAGACGCCGCCGCGGCATATTCCCGGTGTGGTGGAGGTCACGCTCTCCTACAAAAGCAAGCAGTTCTGCAAAGGCGCGCCTGGAAGATTCGTCTATGTTTGTGAGTAATTGACACAATCATTATAATAATACGAGTACATCCTATCCATAAGCTATATATCATGTTGGTGTGTCTAATAAATAATAATAATAATTCCATATAAAACTCAAAAATGCGATTATCGTGAGTGTGGGATCTTCTTACAGAACTATACGAGTCTACAAAATTGTTAAATTGTATACTTAAATCTTAAATATCGTATCCCATAGTAAAATATTTATGTCACTTGTAAAAGTTTTAAATTATAATTGTAAGTTTTATGCGATGGCCTTGGCCTGATGAAATACGATTACCAAAATATTAAAAACCCACGCAAAAGAAACTTGTGTTATGTGGAAAATAATATCAAGTAATTCGTTAAGAGATGAGCAGAATCCTAGAATTATCAGATATTATAAGACTTATAAGAGTGGGAATTCAACATAAAGAGAGAAATAATTTCGGCTGGGTTTTATACCACATCAAATTTCGTTAACATTTTTTGACATAGGCATATACTAAGGTAACTTACTGAAATACATAAGCCGACTATAACACACAAAACGTACGTTATCAGATCCATTTACATCGTTCGAAACCGTCGCTCCATCAATCAAACACAAAATAAATACATTTCCAATCTTACCAAAACAAGAATCTTTCTTCACCAAAAAACAGTAATTCGGCTCGCAATCTTGCACGATCCATCAATTAGGCTTTCATTTGCTAGTGGGCTAACTAATGATTGATTCTGTTTTTCTTGTTCCGCATAGCAGCTCTGAACGAGCCCACGATAGATTACGGGTTTCAGAGGCTGCAGAAGCTCATACCAAGGCATCCTGGTGACCCGGAGAAGTTACCTAAGGTGAGATAACATAATTTTAATTCTGGAAAAAGTCACTTTACTTCATACATATTGTACCTTAAACTTACTTTACTCTTTGATTGTACCTCTAAAAACCTACCTGTAAATTAAAGTTAACATTTGTGTCCTATTATTAACATTGTTAAACCTATCTTCCTGTCAAACATAAGAAAATTTCTAGACATCTATGAATTTAATTTAGTGGGGTGAATAGTTTTGAGTAACCTTCAACAAAAACCGCTTAATGTGTACCTAGTCTTTTTTTGGAAAGTTTAATTTAAGTTCTTGCCTATATACTCCTACTTCCAATTATATTGATATAACTTAGTATAAAAAATCTTGGGATGTTAATAATGGGTTGGGAACGAACACTGAAAATGTCACATTACATAACTAAAATTATAGTAGCGCCAAAAAGTTCGTTATAGAAATGCCTGTCTTAGTCACAATAGTCACCTCGCCAACAGCATTCAGGTCTGTATTTTTCCCCAGGAAATAATCCTAAAACGAGCCGCAGACCTAGCAGAAGCGTTATACTCCATGCCGCGGAACAACCAGCTCGGTTTGGGTGCACCCCGCTCCCCGCCAGCCAGCATGCCTTTCAACTCCTACACTGGTCAGCTGGCAGTCAGCGTGCAGGATACAGCGGCCTCGCAGTGGACTGAAGGTAAGATATTCGACTGATCTTTAGCTTAAATCTAAATTATATTACCTGTTTAAATATCCATTTTATGAATTAGGCAAATATGTTCATGTTGTAATGTTAATATACTATTCAGATATTTTGTCTTACAAAATCAAGCTTGTGTGCGCTCGAAAACTTTCCTGGCCCTGGCGAATTATTGGCTTGGGAGTTACTAAATGCTCCCGAGCTTACGCGCATAAATATATGTAAGCTGTCCACGTACCAAAGAACTAAAGTAGCTTTTAAAGAAATTTTATAACACTCGTTCCACTGACACTTCGGCTTTTACAATTTGCTATTCTTGGGCCCATTGTCGAGTGAAGGGTTTTACCGGTCGATAACCGGAAGGTATTGTTTACAAAGTCGATCGTCCGGTAAAGATTCGTGTCGAAATTCCGATAAGCAGACCTTAAATATTTTCTTGAAGTAAATCTGCACTCTGGTCAAATACTTGTTTGATGCAGCCTTTAGAATACTATTTTAAGAGCACCATTTTTTTCTTCTTTGGTAAGCTTATTCTAAAGTATTTTCTGAAGCCCAAGATAGCAACCTTCCAATTTTTAAAGGATTGTGTTTTATGTTAGCAACAAGTAAAACAGAAGCCTAACGGTAATTTCGTGTTGACCCCAGGCTTTTTCTTTTAGAGGAGTACGCGCGGAGCGGCGGGTCGGTGTCCCCGAGGTACTGCTCGGCTGCATCCACCCCCCACGCCGCCTCCTACCCCCACCCGCAGCACTACCCTGCGCCGCCGACGTCACTTTTCAACACTACCTCGAGTGAGTATCTTGACTATAGTCATTATTGCCGTCCTTAGAATGATGACTCATAGCCTGTCTCAACATAACGGGTTCGTCGTTCTTCAACACTACCTCGAGTGAGTATCTTGAACGTAGTGATTATTGCCGTCCCTAAAATGATTATTCATAGCCTGTTTCAATATACTGGGTTCGTCGCTCTTCAACACTACCTCGAGTGAGTATCTTGGGTTTGGTCATTATTGCCATCTTAGAATGATTCACAGCCTGTCTCAACATACTGGGTTCGTCGCTCTTTAATACTACCTTGAGTGAGTATCTTGAGCGTCGTCATTATTGCCGTCCCTAAACTGATGATTCACAGCCTGTCTCAACGAACTGGGTTCGTCGCTCTACAACACTACCTTGAATCAGTTTCTTGAGGTCGTCATTATTGCCGTCCCTAAAATGCCGACTCACGGCCTGTCTCGACATAACGGTTTCGTCGATCTTCAACACTACTTCAACTCAGTATCTTGAGTGTAGTCATTATTGCCATCCCTAAAATGATGATTGCACAGCCTGTATCAACATAATGAGTTTATTCAATATTGCCGCCCCTAAAATGAGCCTTAACATAGCGGGTTCGCTGTTCGTCTCGGAGAAAACCAGGTGGAGACAACTAAGTGGCGGTGGCGGTTTCCCTACAGTTTGATATGTACCTGGATACGTGTATTTGGATAATACTGTCTCACTGCCTTGTTACTCATCAATACTACGTCAAGTGAGTAACGTGGGTATTAGTGGTAGACGGCTGATCCCCTACCATTCCCATCTTAATTACGCCATGCCATAGACAAACAAAAATAGGTTCGTATTAAGAAGGAAAGGGGGCGGATGATTGAACCCGATCAAGTTTCCTGCGTGTAATTCTGCCAGGTCACTCTTCAACACTACGTCGATTTAGTGCCTTACGTACTTATTTCATAACTTTCATAAGTCGTTCACCCAACTCGTGTCACCTTTTTGTTAGTACGTAGCGATCAAATTTTACCTACAACACTATCGCAGGTGAATATCGTGAGTATGGCCTAGTAATAAGCGCTTAATACTTTTATATATCTCCTATTACCCAGTAGCAGTTACCTATTTGTATTTACCTACTTTGAATTTGTAAAATAACCCCACAGTTTACAAATATTATGTTTATAGAGAAAGTTTTGAATATGTCGATTTTACTGAACTTAAGGGACTTAATCTTATAACTTAAGTACATAAATGTTGTCCATAATAATTTTTAATGTTGTTGATATCTTGTATTTACTACCAGCCAAGGTGTCATCCAGAACTGACTAAGTCAACACAGGCTTTAAGTTCACATTTGCCACGCTTTCTGCACGCTTGTTTGTCTACGTCGCTTTGTGTTAACCCCTGTTTTTATCCCGTCCAGTGTCGCTGGGCCCATATCATCCGGCGAACCTGAATGGACATTTATCATCTGACCATCACCACTATAACGCGTATAACACGAAAGATAGCGGGCATTACAGTGAAAGAAACGAGAATTCAAAAAGCTCGGCTGACTGTCCGGCAAACACTCATACAAAATGCACCGCGAGCGATATGAAAGGGCAGGAGAGTAAAGAGACTAAGCTAAGGAGCGCCTTTGCAGTCGTGAGGCAGAGTCCGCCGCGCGCCGCCAATTTCCAACATCATCAGAACTGGCAACATCTCGCTGTTCAGTGTTAGTAGTTTTTTTGTTTTATTTTATTCGCTTTGTCCTGTATTTGTTTGCTTGGCTTTTGTTTGGAATATGTGCAAGAAGGGGAGTTTCAAATAAATTTGCATATTCCAATATTTTCTTAAGTATAGAATTGTTAGCACATTTGACTTACAACCTAATGCTAACGATTCTTTAAATAATTAATTTCGATGTCGGTTTTGTTACCGCTAATGCACAAAATGCCTACGAAATAATAAGTCGGATCTGGGACACTTTTTGTCTTCTTCTAGAATCGAACGCATTATCGATTCTGAGTCGAATGAGCTCAAAAAGTCCATATTCTAAAGAAACATGTGATGCGAAGAACTGTGTCAATTGTTTTGAAATTCCCTAGTTATTTTATATGTATGTATGTATTGCTGTTGAGCTGATGAGAACTTAAAGATGACACAAGTATAGAAAGATAAATAATTTCCAGCAAGTCTATGATGCTTGCGATTATGACGTGAAACTAGAAGATATATTGTCACTTTCAGACACTATATCTGACATAAACATATTTGTATGCTTTAAATGTCTTTCGTTTTTGATATGATAAACACAAATATAATAATATAATTAATATGGTTTAAGAGAATAACAGATTGATTGTGTGTGCGTGTTTTTTTTTGTATGATATGTGACACAAGATTTTAATGTACAATTTTATTGTCCACAGGAATGGGAGGCCTAGTGTCGTCGCCTTTTAGTGTAAATCCCTTCTCGCTGCCAACATGCAGTGCGCAACAGTATGCGCAACAAGCACAGCTCGCCTCCAAGTAACACGGCCTGTAACACAGATTTAACACTCACTGTAACACGAATAACGGTTAGTGCTTGTAACACAATTAGTAAAGTAATTAATTATGTTAGAAGATTATTATTTGACATTTGAAGAGTCATTAAAACGTGGGGTTTGTAAATAAAATTGTAATTATCATTGTATATAGTAGAGTAATTAAATAAACTTACACTTATTAGTTTTTTTGCTAGATCAGAATGACGTAGATTTTATATAAATAGTACAGATGCCCAAAGTTAAAGTAAGTCAATGAACTGCTCAAGCCGGGCACTGCATCCAAATCAGACAAATTGTATGTATGTCAGTTTTTTGTAACATCTGTGATATATTTATTGTAAGAACTGTTGTAAATTTTACTGTAATTCAAGTGTAAATTTTCTTATTCTTAGATATAATTTTCATTCATGGCTTTAGGTTTTGTGAATGTGTCTTCGAGTGTACTGTAAATCTTAAAATTTAATTCGGTAGGTTTATTCTGTGGCGTATACCTACTTCATTTATTAAATAAAGCACATTAAAAAGAATCGTTTCGTGCAAACAAAATATGTAATAAATGTTGTAGATATCCAAAGAGGAAAGAGGCACAGAAACTACGATGTAAACCTACTCGAATGTTGATCATATCTTTAAATCGAAACAAAACATATCCTGTTTGCTAATGTACCTACATAATGGAACTACGGAGCGGTAAAAAAACAACGAAAAACTCTAAGTTGAGGACAATGTATACGAAAAATATAAATTTTCTTCAGCTCCTGCATTGTGGGAGCTTTTCGTGGATTTCCTTTCTGAATAAGAAATAAGTAGTCGCCTGTATTGTTTAACTTAACTGTATCGAATAAGATTTGTACATTGTAATCGTTCATGAGACAAACTATCACGAAATACAAAATTAAAGTTATCTATACTTATACGATGGTTTTATTACTTAACGCACGTAACAATGTACTTTCTTAAAAACAAAAGAAGTGAACTTATAACAAGAATGCATCCAAATATACGTCAGTAGAACCAAAAAAAGCAATAGGGGTCTGTTTAGAGCTGCGGGGTACGCAACATGTTTGAGCGTGCCTAAGATAGATCTAAATGTCACTTTCAATAGTAAAAAAAAAACTGAGTTCTACGTCCCAAAACTTACGTCATCACCCTAGGTGTCGAAACTGAAAAATCGCCAAAATCGACACATTAATTACCTTAGTGGATGGCCTCCAGAAAGTTACATTCAAAGCTAATTACAAGGAACCATCATCGCCATTTCATCGTTATTGGGTAAGTTTTGATTCACATGCCTATGTTCTTGTTTTTCACATGATTGGATTTCATCAAACTGTACCTTGCAAGGATTGCAAGTATTTTGTATAGAATATATATTTTTAATAAGTACTAAGAAATAAAAATAAATATTATCAAAACTTCAGTTTTAATGGCCCATATAATTCAAAACACAAACTCATCCATCACACACTCGCGTCATTTTAAAGCATATCTCCCATATGGTACATTCGGCCCCCTTGAAATATTATACTAACCATTTTTGTCTATCGTAAGGGTGCATTGTATTCCTAACTAGATAATGCATAGGTTTATCTGTGCTCCTAATTGTGCTACTAAAGAATGGGGATCGTATTACTTGTGTATTAGCATTAAAAATGGCGAGTCTCTTTGTTAATAAATAAAAATTATGATAATTTAGCGCTGAATTAAGGGTGTGATAAGTAAACTTAAACTGGGAGGACTTTTGATTGAGGATTGAGTGTGGAATCGATATAGATAATTATGAGAATTTATGAAAAAAATATACTAATCATGTCTCGAATTATGTTTGAAATCGATGAACTAGTTAAACATTATAAAGTAACAGGTATAATACAACGTCGATTCAGAATATAACTTCAGAATATATAAACTTTTAGGGTTCCGTACCCAAAGGTTAAAACGGGACCTTATTACTAAGACTCCGCATTCCGTCCGTCTGTCCGTCTGTCACCAGGCTGTATCTCATGAACCGTGAGAGTTAGACAGTTGACATTTTCACAGATGATGTATTTCTGTTGCCGATATAACAAAAAATAATAAAAAACAGAATAAAATAAATATTTAAGAGGGCTCCCATACAGCAAAAAAAAATTTTTTTTAGATAATGGTACTCGTACGAAACCCCTCGTGCGCGTGTCTACTTTTTTATAACACGTCGGGGGCAAACAAGCATACGACTCGCCTGATGGTAAGCGGTCACCGCAGCCTATAGACGCCTGCAACTCCAGGGGTGTCAGATGCGCTCCGCGCATAATATCATATATCCGAGCACTTTGCTATAAATAAGAATAAAAAAAATTGTGAATGAATTCAATATTAACACAAGTAACAACTTATTTCCTAAAGTTTGTCACATTCATATCTCAAATGCAATGTAATTTAGTATAGTACTAAAGTACAACTCAGTAAAATATCTAATACTCGACGATAGCAAAACCACTTTTCTTGTTATCAAAATAAAAACTTGATTATAGCTTAAGGTTTTACATTAATTGAAATTCGATAAGGCCGCGCGCACACCGACAGGGAATCAGTATAACTAGGTTACGAAACAATATTGTTAATGAGCGGTCGACGTGTGTGGCGCGGCGCACGCGCCTCGCCGGATGTCATGCGTATTTGGAAGGAGTGATCTTATTGTTAGTTTATTCATAAATTCTGTATTTGTTTCCTATGGAGTTACGGATACATAGGTGAAGTTGCTCTTTCAAAAGTCTATATTTTAAGTAAAAATATATTTTTTACGCACAAGTATATATTTAAGTAAAAATATATTTTTTTCGCACATCGTGATTGGCTTGACATAACGCATCTTTGACCTTTGTTATTAGAAAACAAAATGTACCTACCCATTATAATTTCGATTGCGGAATGACTACATTACCCTAGATACCTATGGAGTGCTTATGAGTTTATTTTAGTTTCACAAGCGAAATATCCTAGAAAAAGGTTCCACGATTTGGGAATGTAATTAAACGGTAGCTTTTATTCAAATTTATTTGATCTATTCTGATTCAAGTAATAAAAAAAAGATTTATAAAAACAAGTACTTATCGCGATAATAATAAGTTCAACAAACAAAAACCTGGCCCTATATCGTATTTCAAGAGGGCGGGATGTCATTCCGTCGTTCATATTTGTCTGTCCTTTTGTGATAAACAAGTTAAGTGAACAAATCGGCCGGTCTCGTCGTCGCGTGGCCGCGACACGTGTCTATCGCGTGCCGGTGTCGCGCATTACCAAATTAGCGTCCGGTGTGCAACTAGCTTTATAATATTGCTAGTGGTAAAGTCGAAAATGTTATCATTATTTTTAGAGTTCCATAGTCAACTAGGAACCCTTATAGTTTCACCATGTCCGTCTGTCTGGCCGTCTGTCTGTCCGAGGCTTTGTTCTGTGATTGTTTGTGCTAGAAAGCTGCAATTTGGTATGGATATATATAAATCAATAAATTATACAAAATCGTAAAAAAAAATTAATGGTACCTCCCCTACACGAAAAGCAGGGATGATTTTTTTTTCTTCATCCCTATGGTATCGGGTGTGGTGTGATAGGTATTTTCAAATGAATAGAGGTCTTCATCGATTTTTTGATAAGGTGAATATTTTCTGAAATAATCACTTCAAAAGAAAAATAATGTCCCCCCCCCCCCCTCAACTCCCCTCTCCAACTTAAAAACTATGGGTCCGAAAAACATGAAAAATAATCATGAAAGTAAAGCTTAATAAAGACTTTCAACGAAAACTATAGCGGACCTGATCAGTTAAGCTGTTTTTGAGTTATCGCAAAAAGACTTCGTTTCTTAGTAAAAGTCGTATGAAACGCTGCGAAAGTATTCCCGTTTGCTTGTTATTCTACGGAAGGTTACACTGAGCATGGCCCGACATGCTCTTGGCCAATAAAAAAAAACAGTCACTTTAGGATTCATCGAGAACCAACTAAGCATTTCAGTACATTACCTTATCAGTAAATTAATTTTAGTTTAGATTGGCATTAAAACTAGACTCAGAACAAATAGTATACGCATATGAAGCAAATAAAAAATAGACCGCTACCAGTAAATATTGTTGATACAAAGGTGAGTTTTAAACTGTGCAATATTTTCCTTTGATCTCATGTTAAATATAATTTACCGGTAAAAGGTGCTTGCCAGTAGCGAAGAATACTTCCCAACAAAAAAATACCTGAAAATAACTCCAAAGCAATTCTTAATTCTAAAAATCTGTAATTGGATTTACCAACAAACTCCAAACAATGCGATTGAATCCAACAAGTGTTCAAAGCAATACAGATATCAGACACCTCTAATTTAAACCTGCGAGCCTTCGCAAACATAACACAGAACGTAAAACGCGTAAGAAAGTCCTTCGAAGGGGTCGCGAGGTGGCAGGGGGTGGTCCACAATAGGTGTACAGATAACTTGCCTTCTATAGTAGAGTCAATACCGACCCTTGGGAGTTTTACCCTCGGGGCTCGGTCGCTTGGGAAAACTAGACCCAACAATATGGAACGGGACAGCGCGATCCACACTCGCGAGTGCGAGTGACGCGTCCGAATGTACTTATGTATTAATAATATATAGAGGAAAAATGTCGAGGACGTGCGCGTGTGATATGTTGCGACTGTTAGCGAGAGAGGGATGGATGACATCAATTTGTCGTGTCGTGATGGGGGTTTATTTTGTTTCTACATGTGCCATTTTTTGGGAAGGTTTGAGGATTTTAACTTTAACAAGCCAAGTTATATCGGCTATCACCGATATCCAATTGGACTTCAAATTGGCTTCGTTACGGCTACATGGCCTTGAAGTGTTCATTTAGATTTATACTACATAGTCTTGGTTAGTTCCATCTATTTCTCAAAAAGAGTATAACAAAGTTTAGGCTAGTCGTATAACAGTTATAAAGCGATATCGCGTCGAGCCGTGTCAACGAAGCGTCGACGAAATTGAGTGAGCCGAGTTAAAGTATTAAAAGTTTTCAGCTAGCGATCTTTGCGGGGTGTAGACGGCGCCCGCCGCAGCTAGGAAGGTGAGGTGTCGATGATTTGTCGAAGGAAAAGAATGAAAAAAGAATCAAACGAGTCGTTTTAGTACGCTGATGTAGTTTTATGTAGATGCTCACCAGTACGGTATAAGCATCGAAATATAATAAGTATACGAGTATAAGCATAACTGTCGCTCAAAACCGGTGCCATAAAATCCAAATAAAACCAAATGCGCAGTTTAACCTTTTGAGCGCCAAAGACGGCAAACCACGCCATAGTAAATTCGTGCCACTGACGCAATCGACGTCAATTGACGTCCGTTCAATAACTATGAAATACCATTCCTAGAACCTTAACTTCATCTTATGGCTCTGGTGACAGAGGCACGGTGTACTATTTTGCCACCTGGCGCTCAAAAGGTGTTTTTAGTGACGTTTCAGTGCCCGATATAAACTCAGTCGGCTATCCGACGTTGAATAGAACGGATGACATTGTGTCAAATGAAAATAATAAAAAACATGGTTACCGGCAGCAGATCTTGATGTATAAGTGTCGGCCGGCACTGTTAATTGGTGCACAAGTGACACATGCAATATAAGTTTCTGAGCGATGCAATATAAGTTTCCGAAAGAGTAAATTAGAATATATTTATCTGGTTATAGGAGTAGCCAAGAACTGGTATCAGATGAAGTGATCGTATACCGCAAGACACAACATACTCAGACTGAGACGACGTTCACTGTAGCACGATCATGTTTACGTCCGATATAACGCATTGGTCATCTTCATCTAGTCTAATACTTGCTAGTGAGTGCAAATACTTTTCTTTCTTGCTTTCGACATGAACGGTCATGCTAACTTGACTGGTGATGTTGGTGTTGGGATCGCGGTGATAGAGGTTCCATCTTAATACTGTAGAAGAGAGGGTCCAGCTGAGGTGTTACTGGTTAGCTTGGTTTTACATTAACATCCAATTTTCGAACACGTTACTACTAAATATAAATTAAATAAATTGATACATCACTGGTATCATTATGTATTACGTCATCCATGTAAAAGTAGGCATGTTTGTATCAAGTTCAAGTAGACAGAATTCAACAAAGTACTGACAAATAAAAATCACATGTCAAATGTAGGTTTCTACCCAGTCACGGTACATGAAAATTTTCTCATTGGTGCTATATTACAAAAAACCTTGTGAAAATGAGGTTTACTTTAATTGATCTGAATATTTGATTGGCCATCAATACGTAAGACATTTTAGTTTAAAAAACGTGGAAAATTGTTCATAGTTTTACGTCACTTTTATTGACCTTACTCTTCTTTAATTATTATTTCGATGAGTTTTAAGTGGTTCGAAAAAAAAAATGATAGAGTGAAACATGACAACCATTGTGACGCAAAGTAAAGTGATGAATAACTGTAATATAATAATATAACACTAATAAATAGGACGAATTTGCTAATAATCTGCGAATCTGTTAATGCTGATGGTATGACGTGGATGAATTTGGGTTTTATTTGAATCTGAATTCAATAAAAATATGTATAGAATGAAGAAGAAGAAGAAGAAGAATTCACAGAAGGTAAAACGAAAGCCGAGCTGAAGTAATTTTTGAAAATAATATTATAATTTCTTTAGCGTAGGTACGTTTCCGCTTGACAAAATTTACAGCTAAGCTGAAGTTGGATAACTATATATTAAATGACTTAAAATTATAATAAAATACCTCCTGAAATAAAGCAGGTCTATATGGGGGAGGCGTATGTCCTTCGGCGATATCATGACTAAAATAAATAGATAAAATCCTTAGTTACTAATTGACTGAGTATATTAGTGATTAGGTATAATTGGGCTGAGAGAATGTACTTTAAGGGTGGGTTGCACCAACTTACACGGTTACAGACCGATCAACGTCAAATATGGCGCCGGCAGCTGTCATCCCATAGGAACTTGTTGTTTTTTAATACCTCGTCGGTGGCAAACAAGCGTGCGGTTCGCCTGATGGTAAGCGATCACCGCAGCCTATGGACGCCTGCAACTCCAGAGGTGCAACATGCGCATTGCCGACCCTTTAAAATTGTATACACACCTTTCCATACAATCGGACTTTAAGAGGGCGCAGTACGATCGGTGTGGATCGGTTCTCCATACAAACGTATTTATGCTCTCATTTTAAAACGCCATGCTAGAATAACATGAAAATTTGTATACACCATGGGATCCGGCATATCTAGGTTGGATCATAGTTTCTGTTGCTAGAAATTGTAAAAGAAAAAAAGTACAGCGGCTTTTTGAGTTTTTTACGGCTTGTATGAAAACCTTAATAATCGCTGTATTTTTTCTCCATTATAATTTCAAGCAACAGAAACTATGATCCGACCTAGATATGCCGGATCCCATTGTGTATACAAAGTTTCATGTTATTCTAGCCTGGCGTTTTAAAATGAGAGCATAAATACGTTTGTATGGAGAACCGAACGTACTGCGCAGTCTTAAGGGACAGCGCTAACAATTACGCACGGTTTGATGAAACCCGCCCTAACCCCCCCTACTTTTTTTTTTATGATAAGGAATATAAATTTGCATACATGTCAAAATTATACGAATTGCTATTGAGCCTGCACTGGGCGACAAGTGTATATTTTTTGTGTACCTGAGGTATTTTAGGGTTGATCTAATATCTACTCGAAGAAACACTTAATACTGTAAGTAGAGCTAATTAAAATAACTTAAATAAGAAATAAATAGATGATCAATATCATCGACACATCCCATCCCTAGTTCTTTTACACGGTGTAAGTTAATAATGTAATAGAATTACGAGGGAAAAACTGTTGAACTCTGCCCGAGCGGCTCGCGACTTAATTGTAGCACTTTGTTTAGCGTGTCTCAACGTCTGATCCATACACACACGTACACAATCCATACATACGCAACTACTAACATGCGCAATAAAGTATAAGAAGTTGGGGTGTATAGATACTTGACTCATCATGTGGTCATGCTCAATTGATGCAATTCGGGCGTGTATGTATATATATGAATATGCAGAGATAAAAGGCGGGCTGTATTGATCCCTGGAAGAAAGATTATATAGCTGCTGCCTGAATGAGGATACATATTATAGTAAGTATTTTCAAAGACTAATAAATTATAAAGACCGCTAACGTTGATTTTTAGAACGTTTATCATCCACAAAATCCACAATAGTTTTTTTGGATTTGTGTGAGCGAGATATTTCCGCGTGGTACACTTTACACCAAATTATACACCAAAAGTTATACTATATGTGCATATGTATCATCATCATCATCATATCAGCCGAAGGACGTCCACTGCTGGACATACGCCTCCCCCAACGAGTGCCCACAATACTGGTCCTGCGGTACCCGCATCCAGCGTACTACCCACGCTTCGCCTTCTGGTAAGTACGCGGTCGCCAATCGAGAACCTTTCCGTGACAAAAGCCTATCGGTTCTACGTGCATTGTAAAACATATAGCATATTTGATTACAATTTATTTTTAAAATAGTTACCAAAATTTCGCGGAAAATTCACAAGTTGTGTATTGTGTTACGCGAATCTAACTAGTTAGAAACAAAAGCAGACTATTTGAATATGGATAGACGTTAATAAAACCCAGTTCATTGCAGTGGAGTTTTCTACACTAACGCCTCGCCGGGCCGACAGACAAAAGTTTGTTTCAAAAATCATACGAGCGCAGTGGGAACATTTTAAATTCAGATGTCTGGAAATGTTAAATGGGCGTGCATGTACCGGTATTTTACATTTTAGGCGTAGGTATAATACTTGTAATGTGATATTCATGTTGCATTATTTCCTTCTAGGAATCTTACGCAAACGAACATAAAAAAACCTGTTTGAGTCTTTTGAATTTAAAAATATTCAAGTAATACTTACTACTAGTTAGTTTTAGCTATCTCATATTAATACCAGTTTTAATTATTATTAAATTCATACCGTTTTAGTGAATGCGGTTTTATTGAATGTTTTTCTAATGAACTTTCCTGAGTGGTGTGAAAATTTATTTGCGGTGGTGAAAAGTAAGAACGGAGAAGCACGAAATTGAAGTCGGTTTCATTTGAGTACAAATTATCAACTTTTGTTTACTCCCATAATGATTATAACTACATTACTTTTTCCGTGGGATAAACATATTGAATTCGAATCGGTTTATACACACTCTATCAACGATTAGTCAAGTAATGCAATCATTTGACACAAAAATACAAAAATTAACTTTTTGGAATACTTTAACAATCATATTTCTGCGATAATTGTCTCATAATAATTTGACGACCTGTTTAGCCTAGTTGGTAGTGACTCTGCCTCCAAAGCTAAAGGTCCCGGGTTCGAATCCCGGCCAGGGCATTTATTTGTGCATTTTTCACGGATATTTGTTCTTGGGTCTTAGATGTTTTCTATGTATTTAAGTATGTATTTATCTATATAAGTATGTATATCGTCGTCTAGTACCCATAGTACAAGCTTTTCTTAGTTTGGGACTAGGTCGATTTGTGTAAGATTGTCCCCCAATATTATTATTATTATTAAAAAAAATTAAGCTTACATTTTAATTGAATGAATAAATAGATATGCTTGCCCTTGATCGGGGAGGATGATCTCCTACCACGACCTCAAACAACGCCTGCAGCACAGAACGGCCCCCCTACCCCCACCCTGACGGCGCGTGCGACGCGAGCTTTGCGGCGGGCGGCGGGGAGACTGTCAGTGTGCGAGGCGCGCTCGTCGCAGGTGCACTCGTCCTGAGGAAGAACTCCCGAAGAGTTCGAAACATGTCGCCCGGAGTGACAATTTATACGTGAGTTCTAACCGTTTGCGTAATATAATTTTGAAATGACTCACGAAAGTTTAAATTCAAATAGATAAATAAATAAAAGACATTCCAAAGCAATTTTCTTACGGAAATTTTGTACCGTAGTACCGTTATTTAACTTTTATTTTTCTTACAGCATTAGCCTATACCCCACCGCATTACGCACAACAAACGTACCTTCCTACTCTAAACTCAATACAAAATCAGAACACCGCTCTAGCTGTAAATTCAACACAAACGCAGCGTGCCCATCGCACGTAGATACGCGGCAGTCGGTTTTCGCGCGTACCTTATCAAGATCGCATCCAGTTTTATGGCTCTAATCATGGTGGTCGCAAATTGGACCCTCGTGGCTCATTTTCTAACCTGGCCGATTATGGGATTTCCACTAATTAGCTATTACCGATATATCGAAACGAGTAACGATTTTGCAGTGCGTAATTTGGGTGTTTGGGGGCGATTCGTTTTTATGGTCTAAACTAAATTCAACAGGATTATGTTACTATAATAATATAATATTATTTAACAAATCTAACTATATGTGCATTTTTAAATAAACAAAGTGTTGAAATAAAAAAATCGTACCAAAATTATTGTTAGTTTGATTCTCATACTCTTAAAATCCGTTCGTATTACTCGGTCACAATATATCATCTGCACCTCGCTGTTCATACATTACGATATTATCGGTAGTGTATGAACAGTCAAAGTCATAATTATACAGAGTGTGGCCTGTGATAGGAGCAAAAAATTAAACGGTACACTATTAAGCTCTCCGGTAATAATTTTTATATGAATTCGTCAATTTTATTTATTTAATATTTTTTTATTTTTTATTTTTTTTATGCAAATATAGCTTTTTTACTCTACTGGAGTGATATCAATAACTATTTATATTAAACACTTTTTTTAATATAAAAAAACCAAGAATACCTTAAACCAAAAATGCAACAACGATTAGAGTCATAACACTCGTAACTAGATGCTATCTCAAAATCAGCATTGACTGCCGCGCTATAATCTCTGGGTGCCAAAATCATTACTTGGAGGTCATAACTTTAGATCATAATTTCTCCCAATTAAAGAAAACATATTTTTTGGACACAAGATGTTACAGCAGATGTTCTTAGGAAGCGTCCTTTAAATTATTTGCTCCTATAACGGGCCACAGCCTGTATAAAATTACACTCCCAAAAATACAAAGTTATCTGTCCGCTCTTAGGTTTTGTCATTGAAATCATGTTCGCATACTTTGTCACCGAGTGCGTACAGAGATATCTTCGAAGTTAATTGTACGGGTCGGGCAGCACTATGGTCTAGCTATTCACTATTCAATGCCATTATAACTTTATAACACACTCTATGCATCACAAATTATATAGGGTACCTGAAAATATATTGTTAATGTTCATCTACGCGATTCATAAAGGTTCATCAAACCTATTTTTAACCCCCGACGCAAAAAGAGAGGGGTGTTATAAATTTAACGTGTGTATCTGTGTATCTGTCTGTGGTATCGTAGCTCCCAAACGGAAAAACCGATTTTCCTTTAGTTTTTTTTCGTGTCATAGATAATTTTATCCCGAGTTTAGGCATGTTTCATGAAAATTTGTTCAGCCTTTTTTGAGATATTGAGCTTTGAAATGAAAATATCGGGGGTTTTTCAACTTTTTTAAGTTGTAGTTATAACTACAACTTAACTTACCTATAGGTAAAATGCCTTGATATTCGTACTATCATTCTTACATTTCAGTTTGTGGGAAAGAGAAAAAACATAGTTAGCCCGTTCAAGGCCCATGACGTTACAACACATGTGCGACACGCCTCTGGCGTAGCAAAAGTAGTGATGAAAATATATTTTTTTATTAAAAAACAGTCAAATTGCCCCCTCACTTGACAAAGGGTGGTCAAAGTTGCACCACGTCCGTAGGGAGTACCCTACAAGTGACCCCTGGGTGGTGCTAAAAGTGCAACAAAAACTGGCAACCGTACCTGTCTTCTCGAAGATATAACGGTTCTTAAATAAATGCCATACGATTAAATTTTAAAAATAAAATAAAAATGGGATTGCTCTTGGCCAGATATTGGTCAAAACAGAACAATTTCTTAACACTAAGTAATCAAGTTATAGTATATATTTGGATTTTGAAATAAAGTTTATAACATTTTATATTTACGAGTAAGCTATTAAAAATGCAGTACTTAAATAGTTAGAACTGGAAAACAGGGGTTTCACTACGAATTTTTAATATTTTGGATTTGATTCGAGAAAAACCACATTGTGATATTATTTTATTTTGTGGTTAGAAAATTGTAGTAGTTAATATATAAAATAGTTACAAAACTATTTTTCTACGACAATTTACAAAGGACGAGCCTTAAGTTTTACAAAAAAGATGGTTAAATTCCAAGGTGTTCCTTAAATATGCACAAATAATTGTATACAGGGTGTTATTATTGATTTCAGTTGCTTCAAGCATATAGCCGTGCATAGCCATAGTAACGACGTAGCATATTTAGTTTTTCGAAATTGAATTAAAAAAAAAAAAATTCATACAAAATAATTGATTATATCATCAAGGGTTAATCCAAAACGGCCTTCAGAGTTAACGTGGAGTTTAGCAAAAGTTAATGTCAAGTATGACAATATTCGGAATTCGAAGGACACCACATACGTGACGCACGTCAACATTGTTTATTTGTTAAGCATGTGTAGTAGGGGTGTAAATTAACAAAAAATTTTTTTGAATAACTTTGAAATGGTACGAATTGGGTATAATACTAGTGTCTTAGAGAAGATTACTTTATTTCATCTCAGGAATGTGCCCTCGCAATTAACGGAATGTACTCTACTGTATAGGTGAAAAACTTAAGAAGATGACCTTATGTACTTATATGTAGTTGTAACGTGTTCGAATAGACATAACATATTAAAAATGTGCAACACAAACAAAACAAATGCCTATTCCAACACGTCACAACTACATACAACAGGTCATCCTCTTAAGTATTTCACCTATATTTGCTTTAAAGGTTCATCGTAAAGATATTCCTCCAGTACAATATGAAAGAGCAAAGGTTTCTGGCTACAAGTAATTCGAGATCAGCACTACGACCTAGCTAAAGCCCTTATAGATTGGTAAGCTGCTTACCCTGATCGATTCGCTCCGACATTATTTCGTCGCTCCGTCAAGGCGATTTTTATAACCGATGAAGAATAATATTCAGCAAACCAAGGTATTTTATTAATATTAAGTTTTTTTTTTAAATTGATTAATTACACTCAATTCTTTCTGAGGGTCACATTTTTTTTCTCATTCATTTTAGGTATACGTAAGGGGAATTTTACTCATTCATTTTAGGTATAATCAATAGATTGTAAACGAATTACGTATGGTCCAAAAATTTGAACTCCACTGATATAGTACACCTCACAGGCTTAGGTTTTATTTTATAGATATTGATGAACGTATAGGGGTATTTACACGCGTGCAAGGACAGTATGCACATTTTTTACATTACACCAGTAACACTGGGGTATAATAAGTTCAACCAATCTATCAAATCCCGCTATTTGCATGCGCGTGCGCAAATATGACTCTAATTAAGTACCTGAATTATACAGGATGTTAAGCATATGGACCATCCAATTTTTTTGGGTTGCTGGTGGGGTCATTTGCTACCTTTCCACACTGGGTCCAAAGATATTTTTTTCCCATATTACCTAAGATCTGAAAATTTGAAGATCTTTATTTGTGAATAAAAGGCCCATGACAGTGTTTATTTTGCGATGTTATTTGTAACAAAAAATAATATGTTTTAAGCAGACATATATGTTTTAACACGTAGGACAATTAAGTAAATTATGCATTAAAAAGCAGACATAAAAAGTTTTGGAGCTTGGAATCTCAGATTTCGGGTAATTTAGGAAAAACAAATAAAAAATCGTACCTCCACGACCGTGTCTCTTAGGACCTTGGGTCCAACGGTGGAATGGTAGCAAGTGACCCTACCAGGAACCCAAAAAATGTTGACGGTCCAGCACTCTGTATACATTAAAATCTTTAACCTTTACAAAGTGTCGATATTTTGGTTAATGGTTTAACCTTTCGCATACAGAAGTTTCATATAATGTATGTTTCCCAGAATTTTCATTTCATAGAAAGTTTTTTTTTTCACAAAGGGTTACAGTTCTAACCTAACCTACTTTCCTTTAGCTTTTCGTGGCAGTGGTTTTCTAAATGAGTTCTACACGATGACCCAAAAAACCTACCTAGAAAGTTAATGGTTTCGGAAAAAAAGCTTTCTATGAAATGAATAATTTTTTTCAACTTTTGTCTGCGAATCAATTGGTAAATGTACGTCCTACCCAGAATAAAATTGGTCCTTACAAAAATTGAAATACAATATTTATAGGTATTTATTTGTTATCTATAAATATATAAAAGAAGAAACTGACTGACTGACTGACTGACTGACATATCAACGCACAGCCCAAACCGCTGGTCCTACAGATTCCAAATTTGGCACGTAGGTTCCTTATAAGGTCTAGGGGTGCACTAAGAAAGGATTTTTCAAAATTCAACCCCTAAGGGGGTGAAATGGGGGTCCGAAGTTTGTATGGGGAAACAAGATTAGTTGGACTATTTTATTCGAAACTTCACAGGAGTATTTCTAACGATAAATGAGTAAATACGTGTTTCAGGTTTTTTGAGAAATCAACCCCTAAAAGGGGGAAAACGTGGTGACAAATATTGAAAATCGACATGGGTATTGTTTTTATGGTTTATCGGGTCGCTGATAACGAAAACAACAATGATTTTAAAATACCACGTGGAGGACGTGAAATACCATCCCCTCTGTTGGGGTGCGAGGGGGATGAAATATCTAAATATTAATATGGGTGTCGTTTTTATGGTTTTTTGGGACATTCATTACGAAAATGGCATCGATTTTGAAATTTAATGTTGTGGACATGAAAACTTTTGAAAGATTGTGCCAAATTGCAAGAAATAACTGACTGACTGAGTGAGTAACATATCAACGCACAGCTCAAACTGCCGGTTCTAGAGATTCTAAATTTAGTATGTAGGTTCCATATAAGGTCTAGAGGTGCATTAAGAAAGGATTTTTCAAAATTCAACCCCGAAGGGGGAAAAATGGAGGTTCGAAGTGTGTGTGGGGAATCAAGATTAGTTGGACTATTTTATTCGAAACTTCACAGGAGTATTTCTAACGATAAATGAGTAAACATGAGTTTCAGGTTTTTTGAGAAATCAACCCCTAAAAGGGAGAAATGTGGTGACAAATTCTGAAAATCGATATGGGTATTTTTTCTATGGTTTATCGGGTTGTCAGCGACGTTAATGATTTTAAAATCCCACGTGGAGGACGTGAAATACCATTCCCTCTGTTGGGGTGCAAGGGGATTGAAATATTAATATGGGTGTCGTTTTTATGGTTTTTTGGGTCGTTAATTTCGAAAATGGCATTGATTTTGAAATTTAATATTGCGGGCATGAAAACTTAAAAGTAGGTGCCTAATTGCAAGAAGTAACTGACTTGCTGAGTGACATATCAACGCACAGCCCAAACTGCTGGTTCGAGAGATACCAAATTTGGCATGTAAGTTCCTTATAAGGTCTAAAGGTGCATGAAGTGCCGTGAGTTCCCTATGAAGATACGACCTTTTTTGATTCAATGAATTGTAAGTGGTTTTGTTAATCAGTGCCGTCTGATACGATTTCGACATAAATCGATATTTGAACGTCCGAGAAGACTCTTAATAGGAATCCGAGGTACCTAAACTTATAATAAAGTAACGGCCATATTTATTTTCTTTATTTCCGTCCCGATTTCGTTCAAAATCGATATCTGAGCGTCCTAGAGCTCCCCTAATACGACCCCGAAGTAAAATTTGGAAAAAGCCGCAGTCATATTGATTTTCTTTTTTTTTGTCCCGATTTCGTTCAAAATCGATATCTGAGCGTCCGAGAGGTCCCCAATACGAATCCGAGGTAAAATTTGGAAAAAGTGGCAGCCATATTGATTTTCTTCATTTCCAACCCGATTTTGTTCAAAATCGATATCTGAGCGTCCGAGAGGTCCCCTAATACAAATTTGAGATAAAATTTGAAAAAAGTGGCGGCCATATTGATTTTACTCATTTTCGTCCCGATTTCGTTTAAAATCGATATCTGAGTGACCGAGAGGTCTCTTAATACGAATCCGAGGTAAAATTTGGAAAAAGCCGCAGTCATATTGATTTTCTTTTTTTTCGTCCCGATTTTGTTCAAAATCGATATCTGAGCGTCCGAGGGGTCTCGTAATACGAATCCGAGGTAAAATTTAGAAAAAGTGGCGGCCATATTCATTTTTATCATTTCCGTCCCGATTTCGTTCAAAATCGATATCTGAGCGTCCTAGAGAATTCTTAATACGAATCCGAGGTAAAATTTGGAAAAGGTGGCAGCCATATAGATTTTCTTCATTTCAACCCGATTTCGTTCAAAATCAATATCCGAGCGTCCGAGAGGTTCCCTAATACGAATCCGAGGTAAAATTTGGAAAAAGTGGCAGCCATATTGATTTTCTTCATATCCAACTCGATTTTGTTTAAAATCGATATCTGAGCGTCCGAGAGGTCCCCTAATACAAATTTGAGGTAAAATTTGAAAAAAGTGGCGGCCATATTGATTTTCCTCATTTTCCTCCCGATTTCGTTTAAAATCGATATCTGAGTGTCCGAGAGGTCTCTTAATACGAATCCGAGGTAAAATTTGTGAAAGTGGCGGCCATCTTGATTTTCTTTTTTTTCGTCCCGATTTCGTTCAAAATCGATATCTGAGCGTCCGAGAGGTCTCTTAATACGAATCTGAGGTAAAATTTGGCACTCCATACATGGCTGTTTGCAAAAAAGTTTAATGTTACTATATAGGCGTGTGGGGTATCTATGGATTTGCTTTTAAAAACGTCATAGAGGTTTCGATATTTTTTTTCCATTTTAATCAATCTTTAGATTTTTTTTTATCGTATGGCATTTATTTACGAACCGTGAGATTTTCGAGAAGACAAGTACGGTTGCCAGTTTTTGTTGCACTTTTAGCACCACCCAGGGGTCACGTGTAGGGTAACGGTGGGTACTCCCTACGGACGTGGTGCAACTTCGACCCCCCCTTTGTCAAGTGAGTGGGCAACTTGACTGTTAGAAGTTCGCAAGCCGCTCGAAGGCCTCCAACTTGGCTTAACGATTGCAGCCGGGATCAACGGCTTAGCGTGCCTTCCAAAGCTCGAGAGTCAGTTAGTAACCACTCAAAGCGGTCACCCATCCAAGAACTGACCTGCGCCCACATTGCTTAACCTCGCACACCGCACGCGGTAGGCGGGTGCCGCTGGGCCACGAGCGCTCTAAATTCTTGATAGTTTGTGCCAAATTGCAATTCAATCGGTCCAGTAAAAGCAACTTGGTTGTTAAAGACGGACGGACAGTAAGGAGTGCGAATGGAAGTGAGGCCAAATTTTCTTTTTGGATGCTCCAATGGGAACTGGTAAAACCTAAAAACTATTATATTTAATTTTAGGAAAAATAAGGGTTACACGTGATAGTGAATTAGCCGTATTTCTGTACTTCAAAGGACCAGAGTTTATGACTGCTGCTTGGTCGCTGGTTGGTTGATCAGACCTTCTATTGGTGTTACTGTAGTACACAGTTACTTTTACTAAGGGCCATTTAAGAAATGCTTTTATTTCATCGGCCCTTTCCCCTACGGCCTTTCGGAAATGTATGATAATGGTTTTCGATCCATATTTTTGCCAAAATCAAATGTAATTCAACAGTTTGCCGGTTCTCAGAATGTATACTGACTTTTCATCTGTTCATCTGTTAATGAATCACAATCACCAAACTTCGTATACCGAAACCCCCAGATTGTAACAACTACTTTTTGGAGACCGCATCTAAATCGGCTCAGCCAAACGCGAGATAATCGTGGACAAACATATGAACCTGTTTTTTGTAGACGGTTAAAAATTTCGCTTAGTACGCGGGCGAAGCCGCGGGCAAATGCTAGTTGAAACTAAAATCAGACGAAGTATTTAATTACTATAATGCTCCACAAAACCAAATATATTTTTGACCATGGAATTATAATTGTAGTTTCTATTTTCTACACATGTAATATCTAAAGTAAATGAACACATAAGTCAGTACAGTCAAGGACAGGTTGATATTCCTGTAAAACTGTATAGAATTACATTTTTTTTTGCAAAATTGGTCCTAAATTTTAGAGTGTGACTGTACTTAATCTAGGTTAATCTCGTAGATGATCTATAGAACGAAATAATATTCTACAAGGCATCCATGAGGTTTTCAATCGATACTCAAATCTACTGAAATAAATCGTGGATGTTGTCAGAGGGTGGTGTATTCAGTAGAAAGGTATGGCATTGCTTTATTGTTCTACCTCCATAGTTGGATAGTCAAGGTACTTATGTCATATTTACCTGCGGCCATTATGTTATGTTATTTTCAGGTAAGGTATGGTTAACAAGACGGAAATACTTCTGACCGTCATCATTACTTTCTGCTAACAGATATTTATGTTTAGAGCTTATATACGGGCAAGATATTACAAATTTTAATACTCGTTGTTTATAGTAATTTTTACAACTATGTTTTGTTTTCTTATATTGTTGGCAATTTTTTCGGATTTTCTCAGGTCAAAAGATGAGTTAAGTCCCGCATAATAATTGTAACACTTCTTAGAACGCATTGCAAATGCAATTTTACACCTCCTAACCACTTTAAAACTTCACAACTTCAATAACGAACTTCGTTAAACTCGTCATATTTTCAGTTTTACAGGCGTTCGCGACGCCATCTTTGAACAGCGCCGCGCACGAAGTTTAGACACAAACTCACAGATGGCGCTGTCATCGCGCGCTTCACTCAGACTCAAACCCAAATTCGTGAGCACCGTCTTGAAACACAACAAGGCAATTTGAGAAAGAGAGAGGTGAATTCTCAAGGCTCTGTTTCGCGTTGTGTTTTGGGACAAGCGGGCTACATTAAAGTGTTTCCTTTTTGTAGGCGCTGTGGGCGTGTCCAAGACGGCCAATAGGAGGGACCTGCCTCGACGGACCACTCCCACCCGGTTTTTGATGCCTACTGGGAGTTGGAAGGAAAAATGTTGGCAATAGGTAATTTTAAATGTCGTTTGTAGGTGACGTAATTGGGAATTTATGATCGAAAGTGCTTTATAATTTAGATCAGTCTCTTGGGTGGAGGCTCGTAAAATGTTATCATTAAACAGGTAGTAAATAAGGCTGTAACGACGAAAAGACCATCAGTTCAAAGATAGGCATGTCGTATATCGATTTAATGTTATCGTTGGACGAGTTTCATTTATATAATTCCTAAAATTAACTAGTTTTCTTTGATGACAAGGCATAAATTACGAATAGGGACATTTATTTCATCGTATGGGAATATTAAGTAGCTATCTAACATATCTCAAATACAGTGAACTCGACGCGATGTTTCCCAGGTAAGTATTTAGGCGAGTTAAATGTAAGAAACATGACACGCCGGTAACGAAATTAATGATGTTTCTACCAAAAATCTCTACTCCTAAGGGTATACAGGAGTTTAAGGCGTATGTATTTCTGAAAAATTTGCTTTGCTGGCCGTCTAGTGTCAGCTCGATATGCTGCGCTCATTGTTTGCGCGCGGAAACTTGAGACATCCGATCCGCCATGAAAAAAGCTTTTTCTCGAAACGAATAATTAATTCAAAAAATTGAACAATGAAGTTTGAAATTTGGCAGGTATTTTGATTATTTTCCCGAGGGACTGGTCTAAATATCTTATCTTATCTTATCTATATGAGGGCCCGTGCGGATGCACTTCGACCCAATGGGTTCTGTTGTGCAATTGCCCCCTCCTTTATACCTACTCCAAGCTGCTCTCAAACATTTCCACAAACCGGATGATGGAGCTCAGCGGGTCAGTACTCTGAATTCCTTTGGTTTTGGATAACCATTACCAAAGTCATTCATTCTTTGTCTGGCAAGGGCGTGACATTCACAAAGCAAGTGTTCCATTGTCTCGTCTTCCTCGCCACACATCCTACAATCTATTTTGTCTGATAGTCCCATTTTGGCCAAGAGACCCTTGACCCCGAAGTGACCTGTAAACACCCCAGTTATAATTCTGAGCTGCTTTCTGCTGAATATCCAAAGCCTTTTGGTGCAGCTTGAGTCCACTCCTTCCATCAAGAGCTTTGAGTGCCTTAAGCCCGCCGGTCTAGAAGCAGTAACGAATTCATTGTTGGAAACAGCTATTTATTTTTGATATAGTAATTATTGTTCCATTTACATATATTTAATATCGTATCTAATTAATAATTAAATACTGAATATCTAAAAACATCAGGAAACGATTTATTAAGATCTACATCTGGTGCATAGCGTTGTACGGAAGCGATACATGGACATTAACTAACCAAGATAGAGAGAAATTAAGTGCCTTCAAAATGTGCTATGGTTAAGCTGGACAGAAAGGAAAACAAATTAAGAGGTTTTGGATTTAATAGGAGAGAAGAGACTGCGTTTTAGGACGATTGAGAACAGATGAGGAAATATGTTGAAGCTTCTGATACGACTTGATAATTAGATAAAAACCATAATCGAAGGAAAGATAGAAGGAATCAGAGGGAGGGGAAGACCGAGAAGTTCATTTATAGATCAAGCTAAAGAGGTCTATATAATGACGTATCAGGAGCTCGAAACCTTGTCAGAGAACCGAACAGAATGGCGATTACCCCACCGACAATAGGCTAGGCTCTTAAATATATGATGATGGATAGTTATTATTTTGTATTTTATTTTTGTTAGGTTAACTTTCATAAACTCATAATTTCATCAGACCACCTCTAAGCCAGCTTTAACGCTCTCACTGCCAATGATTCGTAATGCTAAGCTCGAAGCCACGAAGCCGTACGTAGAGAAAAGCGCCTACGAGACGAGCGTCCGCCCACCCGGATATTCAAAGTAGCACTGCGGTAAATTGATGCGCAATCAAAACTTCACAGACAGATTATATAAATATACTTACTCGTATTGTTTGGGTGGAATGACATATGCCATCATAGTTAGTACAATGTACCTACTTATAAAGTCAATTGCGTTTTAAAGCTATAAATTGCACTGGGACAGCGAAACTAAAAGTATCATCGTACTCCAGTAATTTTAAAAGCACTATAATCATATCGTAGTACATATTACGGAAGATTTACACAGGTACCTAAAAATGACCAATTTCAAACGCAGGCTACTTTTTAGGATTCCATAGTAAACAATCACCCTTAGGTATAGTTTCGTCATGTTCGTACTTACATCCGCGCCTGTTTGTTTACGGCTTATCTCAGTAAGAGTTACTCCTTGAAAGCTGTAATTTAGTATAAATAAATAATAAAATTTAGTTGTTATTCTCCTCTTCTCCCCTCCTCCCCTACACATAAAGTGGGCATGATTTTGTTTTTCTTGTAAAACCGATCAGCTGGGTTATTGTCGGATAGCTCGTTTAACCCTTTGAACGCCAAGAACCTATAAATAAAGTGGTCGTGTGTCGTCGTGCCCATCACGCTAACAACCACTAAAAAGGTCGGAGTGAAGGTGTACTTTGTTCATGAAAAAAATCTATTATGAATTGTTTTTATTTGTTATTATTAGTATAAACGTTATATCAATTTTTGATACCTTGGTTAAGTAACCACTTCATTCAAATATGAAAGCGTTCAAAGGGTTAAATGCAATTTGTATGGTACCTATAGAACTTTAAATTGCAATTTTTTGTTGGAGTCAAGAGTCGATTCCGCTATCTCCTTACCAAATAACCGCGAAAAGTAACACACATGATAGACACTTTCGCATTTATAGGAATAGAATAGATAAAGTCCGGGTATCTAAATCTAATGGTGGAACGACACTTCGGATAACGTGTTCGCCTCCCTTCCTTTTGTGATACTAAAGAAAGAGATGCAACACGAATATTTACAAATACCCTAAGTGTGGTGCTACCAGAGAGAATAATAAATGCGATGCATAAGTATACGATATCACTATAATTTACAACTATCTCTACACACCATCACCTTATCACAAGACGGTTGAACTATTGTAGGCATTTATTTCAACAACAGAAAAAAGGCGCAATAAAATTTCATAATTAAGTAAGTACCTAATAATTCCAAAATATATGAGCGAAGCACTAACACACATATAATCACTATTTTCGTACAACTATCCACAATATAGTTACACATACCTGTACTTCACTACAAGACGGGCGCACTAAAAAGCACTCACACGTCTACTTTAAACTGGAAACTCGGGTTACCCTTAAAAGTGCTAAGCCGTGTCGAGACCAGTCTATTCCCTCGGCCCGGCATCCATCAATATCTTTGCATATGTAGTTTGCAGCTATTTGTGGTGTGGTTAACGTGAGCAACGATATTTCTAAAGTTTTTATTTATTTGGGATACTGAAAGGTTGTTGACTTTTATTTTAGGTAAGTATAGATTTTTAATTGAAAATTACCTAATCCATTGTATAATTTCCTACTCGTGAAATGATTATAACATACATAGGTATATATGGTTAACATTACAAAGGCTTTAAGCAGACTTACATCTTCTCTTCTTATAAAATTATTATCGTAGGTAGGTATCAAATAGATGTAGGCAATAGTGAAGATAAAAACTATGCTCTCATCATTTTGAATGACGTTTGTTACACAGAAGTTACGAACATAACCAAAGTGTTTTGTACAAAATATGTCGACTTCCATGTAGATCATAGAAAAAAAAACTTTTTAAGCTATAACAACGCTATGCTATAACTTCCGGAATGGTGGTAAAATCTATCTGATATAATTATTACCTACCCATTTTGGCCCCTTCCTGATTTGTCGATTCGGAGGCGGTACGATATGAGAAAACTATCAGTGTCTACCGATATCAATGCAGTACTGCCCCACTTCTGCGCATGGTATTACTACTGCGCAAACGTAATACTGACAGTATTACGTCAAGTGACGAAATCTCACATCGGTAAGCTTACGTCAAATAACAAAATACCTATGACATATCGATTCCGCCTCGCCAAGTCAGGAAGTCGCCATATCACAAGGTTACGGGTTAAAAGAGTAGGTATTAGGTAAATAGATGTATATTATGATATACTCGTACGGTTAAAACTGCATAGAATCCTTTGCCTCGTCGCTAACATAATAAGAACCCGTATAACAAACTCGTAATTATGATAATCAGTTTACTATTTCTATTCTCTTTTGCCGCCACACTGTCCAACAATACTCATTGTACCACCTATTTAAAGCCCTGTTACTGCCATTGTGACTGTTGTGTCATTATTTCATCTGTCACGTTCACCCCTTTCAGTCATAATACCATGTGTTGGAACAATTACCACACGCCACATACACTAACAAGTGTCCCGAATTTTGACAAGCAATAAATTCGATTTAGACTTTTGTGTTTCTATTGCCGTTCAATGTACGGTGAAATGAGTCAGTTAGGGTTAGGTTGGTTTTGTTTGAGAATTGAATCTGGGGTGATTGGGGGTGAATTAAGAATTGTTAGCTAAAATCCTGGTTTCGCATTCTTTTAAAGTTTTTTGAAAAAATATCGTTACTACTCAGGTACTCAGGCCTGTATTTTCCAAATGGTTATGAACATTTTATATTATTAATCTATCATTTATAACATTTTACTGGCGTATGAACAAAGAATATCGTAATGTGTCTAATTTCGCGTGTTTCAGTTATTTTTTTTAACCGGTTGCTTTCACAATCGTTGGGTCTGGATAAAAAATATTTAGATAAGTAAAAACCGGCCAAGAGCGTGTCGGACCACGCTCAGTGTAGGGTTCCGTAGTTTTTGTAATTTTTTCAAAAACTATTCAACCTATCAAGTTCAAAATAATTTTCCTACAAAGTTTTTATAAAGTTCTACTTTTGAGATTTTTTTCATATTTTTAAACTTATGGTTCAAAAGTTAGAGGGGGGGGGACACATTTTTTTTAACTTCTGGAGCGATTATTTCCGAAAATATTAACATTATCAAAAAATGATTTTAGTAAACCCCTATTTATTTTTAAATACCTATCTAACAATATATCACACGTTAGGGTTAAAATGAAAAAAAAATCACTCCCCACTTTACGTATAGGGGAGGTACCCTAATAAAATATTTTTTTCCACTTTTTATTTTACCACTTTGTCGGCGTAATTGATATACATATTAGTACCAAATTTCAGCTTTCTAGTGCTAACGGTCACTGAGATTATCCGCGGACGGACGGACAGACGGACGGACAGACATGGCGAAACTATAAGGGTTCCTAGTTGACTACGGAACCCTAAAAACGTTTAGATACAGAAAAAGCTAATTTTTCTTTTTCCGAAAGCTAAAGATGCTGGAGTCTCATTTCTGGGGATTAAATAGTCACATATCCTTAATAAGTGTTGTGAATAAAATAAAATTAGCATTTAAATCTTTGTGTGCCCCCTAGAACTTCGTATCTCAATTAACAAGTAATATAATATTTAACTACCGTGACGTAACTAACGTTTGAGATAAAAGAACTGACGACATTGTAACCTAAATAAATATCCTAACCCTTACGAGTTCTCTGTTTAATTTCCTCAAAGCTCACAATTCTTCGTTCTTCGGAGAACCTAATAGAACCATGTTTGTCCTGCCGGGGTCATTACCGGGGGCATGTGATGCGTGAAATTATTTCGTACTTTACACAATTCGGCTTCGATCATTTAAAGGGACGTATAAGCAGTGCAATTTGTATGGGATTCTGGCTTTTTAATAGTAGGTGTAGTTAGTGTACGCACTAGGATGACGGAATGATGTGGACATGGCTGTAGGCAAAATGAAAGGAATATTGTAATCTTGTGTGTATTTAAAGCTATATAAGACTTTGCACGGAACTATGAATGCCTAATATTTTGTTGGAAAGTATAAATCCGCTTTTAATAAAAACCTTATATATATTTGTAAAATGAAGGACATGACTATTAATTATTGATGGTAATACACAGATTTAGGCAAGTATGTATTGTATATTGAACTAATAGTAGGTAAGATTTTTAGAATAGTCTAAAAATCTTTTTATTCACGGATGTCCTTCAACCTACATTTCAGGAACAATAGGGACCTAGTTTGACCTTTAGTCTTTGTATCACCTCACCCAGGTAGAGTACATAGGTATTACATACCTAAAGTTGTCGGCGGTTAAGAAGTCAATCCTGACACCTGTCATTTCCATACAGTTTACAGTACAGTTACCTCAAAGTGACTTTTTTTTTACTACAAATGGGATTGCTCTGGACCCGGGTATGTCCTTAAACTACGACCAAGACCACCGGGGAATGGGCAGCAGCATTCCTAGAGTGCGGTGGAGATACTGCGTTCGCCAACCCGTATGCCAAGCGTGGCGATTATGGCATTTACCTCCCATGAAATTGGGGGAGGCCGATGTCCAGCAGTGGACGTCCTAGGGCTGATATGGTGGTATGGTATGGTGGGATTGCTCTTGGCCAGCATCTAGCCGGGGGGCAAAGATGAGGCCGACGATGAAGCGAGCTCACCCAGAAGATGCCTATTCACTCGTGCCTTAAAAAGGTCTAGGTTATATGAACTTGGAAATACAGACGCCGGCAGAGAATTCCAAACCTTAGAAGTGCGCATTATAAAAGAAGATGCAAAGCGCTTGGTTCGAATTAGAGGAATTTCGACTTTTAGGTTATAAACTGTATGGGAATGACAGGTGTCAGGACTGACTTCTTAACCGCCGACTACTATACTTATTGAACTCGCTCTATTGATGCAAATTAAATAGTTCCAGAATTTTAGGTGCTTATGCATATGCGTTCTTATTTTTAGAAAAAAAATATTACAATGTTATTACAATGTCCCATCCATACCAAGCACCCTTCGTGCCACACAGTAAAACAGTTGTAATGCAATACATCTGCTACAATGCGCCGGGTGACACCAAGATGAATGGCCAATACGATTTCATTCAATGCAGTGTTTATGTGGCCCTGTTTAGAAGAAGCAATGGGCCGTGCCCGATCGGGATTAGATGGAGTTCAGGTGCTTGTTTTGAAGTTAAAAGGCAAGTTAGGGCTGAGTTGAATTACTTACTTTTAAATTACTCTTGCTTTTGTTGAACAGATGGACATGAGAATAATTCTTTTATCTTATTACCTTTGAACTGAATGACGTGCGTAAAATTAAAACTGAAACGTAATAAACTAGGGCCGTAATATTAAAAGCATTACATACGTTACTTAGAATAGAGGGTGTTTGGCAGATGGGTAGACATACGTATATATGAGATCATCTGCTACGTGGTTAAGCACAAAAAAATTGACATGGGCCCACGTAGCAGAGGACCTCATCTATTCCCTATATACGTATGTCCATCCATCTGCCAAATACCTTGTATATACATACGATAAATGTTTAATACACCTGTACCTACAGGATAAATTTTTAGCGATGTCGCGAGTGACACGCGCACTTAGGCGACTTCCTGATTTGGCGGGGCGGGAGCGATATGTCATAGGTATTTTGCTCTTTGACGTGAATTTACCGATGTGAGATTTCCTCACTTGACGAAATACTGTCAGTAATACGTTTGCGCAGTAGTAATACCATGCGCAGAAGTGGGGCAGTACTGCATTAGTATCGGTTGACACAGACAGCTAACAGTTTTCTCATATCGTACCGCCCTCGCATCGACAAGTCAGGAAGGCGTCTTAGAGAGGTGAAAAGCTTAAAGCTCCAATCGATAGAACTATTCATTTTTATAAATGAATGTGTGTGATGATGTGTGTTAATTATTATTATACACTATTTATCGACATTATTGACAATTATGTATAAAAACAATAGACACAATCATAAAATCACATTATGAAGTAAGCTAAGTATCCTTCCCCGAGTTCTATTTCCCACCTTCACTAAAAAAATTACTATACCCAGTCAAAATTCACTTCTTATTTATATTATTTCCGAAACATGATAACAAATGTGTCAATCAGTTTACTAGGGTTTTTAAGAAAATGCTAGTGTCACAGTTGCTATTGCATAATTTCGTTTTTATTGTTTAAAACTTGACATAACCTACTACAATTATTTTAAGGTGCAAAACAATAGGAATGAATCATGTGGCACAGTTTTATAATTTATATATTCGAAGTTAACAGTGTTTAGTATGAATTAATTTGTATATATTATCTTGCATATTTTTTAAGGGAACTTAACGTCATCAAACAATTAATTTAAACTACTTAACGGTTTTTATTCAATTTATCAATCCCTTGCGCGATGCAAAGGATTTTTTTCACTTATTCTTAAGATAAGCTACACACTGACATACAAAGCGTGAATCTAGTTAGATTAAAATCTAAGTTAATAAAAGCGGAACTCGGGGGAGCAAATCTGATAAACGTGTTTATGCGAAAGAATTTCAATTTGGCGTACCTGTCGCACCGCGTTACGGGCTATATTAATGACGGTATCGCACGGGGATTGTACGTAAAAAAGTACAATGTACGTAAGATATCCAAAGTGTAGATAGGAATATGGCGACTTGAGCGACTTTCTAATTTGTCGGGGTAGAGGCGGTACGATATGAGTTGTCAGTATTAACTATCAGTCGAGTCAATATCGATTTTGACTGCGCCCTAACATTTAATTGATGGTTGGCTTGGGATGCGCGGAAGCGGGGTGATATGAATGCAGTACTTACAGTTCCGCTTCTGCGCATATTACTACTGCGCAAACGTAATACTGACAGTATCTCGTCAAGTGAGAAAATCTCTACATGAGTAAGATCACGTCAAAGAACAAAATACCAAATGTCAATACATCTGTCATAGATAAGGCCTAGTTTGGATTTTCTTTTTTATTTAAAGCCACGGATAGCATAAAGCTGTGTATAGCGGTGTTTGCACGATGGCACTATAAAGTTGCGTGGCATATTTTGAGTTTTTTTTTATTCCGTCTTTTGTCGTGGTTTTGATGTATTTTATTTGTTTGCAATTTTGTTTATGGTTGATAAGAGTGCGATCATGGCGTCACGGCGCCGTGTCTTCACCAAATGGTCACAACAGAAGATCAGCGCTGGCTCTGCCAGCGTCACGCTAAGTTGTGACCATTTCGAGACAAAAATAATTATGTATCGGTCTATGTGTTTTGTTAATTCATTTTTTTGTCAGGAATAAACGATTTCTTTCTTTTTTCTTTCTTTCTTTCAAATACGCCAAGTCAGGTAGTCGCCTTAGGCTGAGTTGCACCAACTTACGATCACAGACCGATCAACGTTAAATATGGCGCCGCCAGGTGTCATCCCATAGAAACTTGTCAAACTCTCCATACATTCAAATTTTAACGAACACAGCTTACGATTACAGACGGTTTGGTGCAACCCAGTCTTAGCCTTCGCCAGTTAGTTATCATCTGTCAGTGTCAACTGTTGGTACAGATTATTTACAGCACGCATATTAGTGTTTCCTGATTGGAGCGGGATGCGCGGATGTACCGCTGAAGTACTGTATCGGTACCGCCCTGCTTTTGCGAATATTAATAATAATAATTCATTACTATAGCCTTTTTATTTCCTCGATAGAATAGAGAGTTTAAACAATAAACATTTAAAAACATTACATATTAAGGGCCTCTCCTTATTGTCCTCCAAATAGGCCGGTCATTGGCTGTTGCGTTTGCCAGGCAGTCCTGAAGTCGTTACTTTCTTTTTCCACCTATCTTCCTACGGGCGACATGGCCTGCCTACTTTCTTCTTGTTTTCTACAATGTTCCAAAGCATTTTGTACTTCTGTAATTTTTCTAATATACAAACTTCGTTTATTATTTAATCTTTTCATCGATCTTAGGCATGATTGAATTATGCTACTTGTGTGTTTGTTGTATATCCAGTTTTGGCTTGCGTATGAAAGACGTGGTGGGATGCAGGAGTCAAAGGCTTTCTTTTCAAAGTGAGACCAGTGAGTGACTGCGCACATAATCTCGCATACAGATTTTGCAACTCAAGAATGTAAAAATGTACACTTTCTCTTGAAATATACTTTTTTTTTATTAATAAGAAGACTCGATTTAAATATTTCTCTAACAATAATCACAAAATAATACCTAATACTACGCAAATGTTACAGACAGAGAGAATCTCTCTCTCTCATTTTAGCGTTCATCCCGGTTGCATCCTCAGCTACCGATCGGAGCCCAGGGTCCACTTAATACACAGGTAGAATAGAAGGAATCTAGGCACCGTCAGTATCCCACCGGGAGAGTAGAAAAGACTGCATAATGGACGATTCTCACCAAACGGCCGGAGTCGGCGCGCACGCCACCAGAGTCAAAGGAATTCGAACCCTCCATACAGAAACTAGACTTTGTATCCAAACGGCAGCAGCAGAGCAGGCGGCATCGGCAGCCGACCGGAGCCAACCGGCTGCCCGCAACCCATTCAAATTTATGAAATGTAACTTTTGTATGGAGGGTTCGAATTCCTTTGACTCTAGTGGGGTGCGGGCCGACTCCAGCCGTTCGGTGTGAATCGTTTATAAATGCTGTGCCCCGCTAAGTCAGGAAATAGCCTAGGAAGCAATCAGGACACCTCTTACTTTTCGTATGTAGGTGGATACGAAAGAATTTCAATTTGGCGTACCTGTCGCGTCGCGTTACTGGCTCTATTAATGACGCTAACGCACGGGGAATTGTGTATACGAAAAAAGGTACAACATACGCAAGACATCCGAAGTTTGCTGAGTGTAAGTAGGAATATTAGCTGTTCAAACCATTCAATTTATCGTAGGTTGGATTTGCACACGGCGGGCCCCGGGCCGCACTAAATCTCGGTTTTTGTATACTTAGTGGGGATTATTCAAATGTTTTCATATATCTATTTTTTATAGTAGGTTCCGTTTGTTCTCTGGGAAAGGGACTTTAGTGTCCATTGCATTATCTTTTTGTTTGGGAACGACACTAATCTCTTGTATTTGTTTAGTGTACTCTATAAGGCGCCTTCATGTTTTATCGATGCGGAGGCGGTACGATATGAGAAAACTGTCAGCTGTCAGTGTCAACCGATATCAATGCAGTACTGCCCCAATTCTGCGCATCATATTAGTACTGCGCAAATGCAATACTAACAGTAATTCGTTAAGTGAGGAAATTTCACATCAGTAAGCTTACGTCAAACAACAAAATACCTATGACATATCGATCCGGCCCCGCCAAGTCAGAAACTCGCCTAAAGCACGTTTTTTATACAGATGCTCAAAAAAAGGTACTTCCTATATCGTGCGGAAAGTTGGATTTCTTGCACTAGTGCTTTTTTCATTTGTTTTTAAAAGTTTGATCCAAGCCATACATCTTTATGTTCTCTTCTCAGTTTTATGTTCATTCATTTACTTATTTTTTTATTAATGCATGTGACATTTAACCTTTATGCCATTATATATAAAACAATAAAATTGCATATTTGACAAGTCAAGAACAAGGATTATCTCATGTAAAAAATACCAAAACTGTTTTTAAAAAACCGGAATCAAATACCTTCGATTAAGACAGTAGTATTATTTTGTAAAAGCAGGCCAGGATGAATGAACGCTTGTTTTTTACGCCGAAATATCATTTTTTTTAAAGTAATTTGTTTACGACGGTTGGAAATCAAAATTTCCTTTTTACGAATCCATATTTATGGAGGAATTTCAGTTCCCCTAAATAGGCGGGATAAAATAGGTATAAGAAATATCAATAGGTACGCAAAAACTAATAAAGTTCGACGTACCAACAAACATATTTGAAGGAGAGCAAACAAAGCAATCCCTTACCAATCACACCGACACACAGACTGTGTTGACAAAACCAATGAACATTCTTAATTATTTGCCGTTCGGTAAACAATGACCCTACACACACTACCACCATAAACAGACCTCTGAAACCGCATTCAAACCCCCTTCTTGTTAACACAGCTTAAAATCACGGAAGGGGCTGAGAGGTCAACTTTAACTGGCTTTTGAAACTATTATTTGACGACATACGCGGTTGTCTCAATTAAAAATATTGCTGACAAGCCAAACAGTTGTCGCCGGGTTTTAATTGGCTATCGGGATAGATAATGATCTTAATAGCTTTATTGCGGTAAGGTGACATTTGTTACAGGCATTAAAGTAGCTTGTTGAAATAGAACATATTTTTCTATTGTATCGCGTGAACTTTAAATATATAAAAATCATTTAAAAAATCTTACATCATAATCAGTTTAAAATAATTGGACACGAACTGTATTTATACATAATTCAGATAAAATATTAGCGATTCTCATAAGGATCATAAGAATTATGAATTTTAGATTCATCAGACAGTTATGATGTGTATAATTGCTAAACTGATATTTCTATATATTGACAGTGAACTACTTGAAGTTTTAAACGTTTCAACAACATCTCAAAATAAGGGTTCTTACATTAGTTTTTGTATTTAAGAGATACTTTTTGTTGCACGATATCGTACCTCCTCCAGAATCATTAAACCTATCATTTTATTTATCAGTCTCATAATTTATGACTAAACTATTGTAAGAACCCTTATTTTGAGATGTTGTTGAAACGTTTAAAACTAACTCTTCAAGTAGTTCACTGTCAATATCTAGAAATATCAGTTTAGCAATTATACACATCATAACTGTCTGATGAATCTGAACTGGTTACTTAGCGATTTTTTTTTATTTTATTGAATTGAATAAAAAAAATTACACTTAAAGCCCACTTTAGTACCCATATTTAAACCCCAAATTCAGTAATCATTTATTAATCTGATGTCTAGTTAATACGTTATAAAGTATTCTTAAATAATGGATTTAAGAATAAAACACATTTGAGGCTGCAATACTCGTACAGAAGGGAGATGATGGAACTTTCTTTTTTAAAGCCGATTAAATTAAAAAGCGTGTTGGGTACACGTCCAAAACCAAAGTAGAGTGGTTCTCAATTTAGATGAGTAGTAAAGTTAGTGGTACACATGCAACTGAACAATGAGGGGTGAATGCTTGTTGAATTAGGAACTGAAACTAACACCCCAAGTACGAGTACAACTAATTGGTGTCTTATTTTTTTGTCGAAATATGTATAAATATTACCTTTTTTCCTTATTTCACAAATATGTCTCATATTTGTGAAATAAGGTAATGTTCTAGTGTGAGTAGTGTCAACTATTGGAAATTAATATTCCCAATAGTTACAAGATTTCGAGCTAACATGTTCATTAAGATTAGAAATGGAGGTAGTAGCTGTGACAATTTGTGAAAAAAGGGAACCAAGAAGAGGGTAGATCGTTATGGAGTGTGGGCAGATCACAAATAAAACTCGCAGCACGTCAGTTAATCCTTGAAAATGGTGCTTGTAACAGAGTCGAAATATCGGGAACTCAATAAATATAAAATCATGGTAAATACTCCGTTCTGAACAGTATTCCCAATAGTTGACATGACACCTATTGTTGACCTCTTTGATTGTGATTGACAGTGTCAAGTCATAGTTCATTGTCGAGCACTGAGACGTTTATCTAAGTGAGTATAAGGAGAAAGGAATAACACGCTGTTGGTAAGTGGTTATTTGTAAATTAATATAAATGGACTAATTACAATAACATTAAAACTAATTACAAAACTGAAATAAAACTAAATGAAATCCGGAAAGGGATCCGCAAAATTTCTAGTATCGCGTTACCAGCTTTTTTGTCGTCCATCCATAGCTCGTCTAGTCTCATAGGTAAAATCCTTCCCACACACTATGAGACTTCGGGCTTGAAGGACGGACAAAATGCTTGGTTAATTGCTTGCCTTGGTCAAAATTTTCTAGAACATCCAAAATCACAAAGATGCTGGAATGACATATCTTGTAAATTGACCGCCGATTCCTTACTCTGCCATTCTAGTACCACGGAACGAGCCAGACTTCTAGCAGTGGGTGCAAGGCAAGCTGGTTACTGGCTCCATGCTCATCCATCCCCTCTTGCACTGGTACATTTTTAGACCCTAACACACTCCGCATTGCAATCTGTCTTCGCAAGCGACGTGGACCAGCTAAGGTACCACGGACTTTCCTGCCAGAGAAGCGCCGGCCGCTTCTCCAGACATGCTGCTCTCAACGATATCATCCGTCGGTCTCTTGCATCAGCCAACGTGCCTGCCATTTTAGAACCTGCAGGCATGTCAAGAAACGATGGTAAGAGACCGGACGGGATGACTTTGATTCCGTGGAGTATGGGATGGGTGCTGGTGTGGGATGCTACATGTGTAGATACACTAGCCCCGTCGCATCTCCACGGAACCTCCACGAGGGCGGCGGCTGCAGCGGAGGCGGCCGAACGTGCTAAACTCGGCAAATACAGCGGTCTCGGCGCCGAATATTTGTTCACCCCTTTCGGCGTCGAGACTTTCGGTCCGTGGAGTCCTGGGCCTTTAAGCCTCTTCAAGGAATTGTCGAAGAGGCTTATTGATTCCACAGGTGACCGAAGAGCTGGCAGCTACCTCGTCCAAAGAATTAGCTTGGCTATTGAGAGGAAATGCTGCCAGTATCTTCGGTACAATGCCGCGGGGGCCATTTTTAGATTTAATTTAGTTTTATTTCAGTTTTGTATATAGTTTTAATGTTATTGTAATTAGTTTTATTTTTGGTAATTAATCTGTTTTTATATAACGTTCTAAATAAATTTCATGATTTATATATATTAGTATTTATATATATTATCATATTAGTATTTCTTTTCTGTGAAACCAATGTATGAATTTTATATAAATGGTGATACCTGCGTAACAATTTAAATCCTCACTCATATTTTAAGTTATCCCGGTCCGCTAATGTACGTAACAATCAAAAAAACAAATAAAACAATTTTAAATATCATAATCATAAGTATCATAACGCTCATAGTAATTAACAATTTTTACTCAAATTAAAAACATTGTTTAGATCGTTAATTAACACCATACCGGTATTCCCTAAACTGAAGGGTCCGGGCTTTTACCGTTTTATCTCCGGTCGCAGCGCGGGATATCTGCGGCCGCCATCTTGGGGTTGGAAATTGGTCAAGTCTTCGGACGCTGTCAAGATGAAAAGCTTTTGAGGAGGGTTAATGAGTATGGGTATTTTGAAGTTCATTTTCAATGTGAGATGAAGTGTTTGTTTACTTTGAATCGTTTATTTATGTCTAGAAATTCGTAATATAGTTCCCCAATATTTATTTATCATATAAAAAAACATAGCTTGCCAAATTCATTTCACTGAATTAGGTACTATTCATCACAAGTTGTTGTAACAATAGTACCCATGTTTTGCAAGTCTTTTGCTTGAATTATCATTATATTATTAGATACATTGGATAAATTTATAAAAAAACATGTAATAATGATATGGGTATTACGGTGTAAGAAAATATTCCACTTACGTATTATTTCGTCAAATCTTACCGACACCAAAGCCATGCCTTTAGTATCACGACATTTGCACACAGATAAATCCAACACTGTAACGAAAACACAAAAATACCGGTATTATATTGTTTCTCTTGTCGCATGTCAACATTGCCTACGAACCATGACGAGAATGCATAATCAATCAGTAATACGGCAGCGCGCTGTGACGTGCAAATCGCATGGGATTCCAATTTCGAACAAGATTCGAATCTTTATTTTTCTTTACGGCTTTCGGCGTGACAGGCGTTTTAAAAATCGAATGCTTTGCGGTTACCGTTAAAGGGAGGTCACAAAGAAACGGTATGAATGGCCAGTAATTTTTGAAAGCGTTCTGTTTTTCGTTTGCTTTTGCTCCTTGGGGATGTTTTTTCTGATTATTCATGTTTTGACAATCCGCCGCGAATAATTATGATAATGGATGGGAAATGTTTGACTTCAGAAAGCATCAAAAACTGCTGCTGCTTAAACTGCTTTTAGTGAACCTACTTCGCGTTATTTTTCTAGTTGTTTAATTGGCAAGGGGATATTTTGAGTAATAAAGAAATAATTAACTGTTCGAAACCTTTCAAAAGCGAAGCGAGGAAAGCATGCCAGAATCTCCGACAATATTTCAAAAATAGCGACTTGTAACATGATACTGCATGATAGTAAATTGAGTGTATTAGAACACAAATTTATCTTTATATTTCAGTTGATAGAATTTGAACGTTGTGTAAACGCAATAAGGCCTATATGTGCTGCGTAAATAGGCGTGTAAATATAAGCGCACGTCATAACCTCTGAGCGAAATTGGGGAAAGCGTGCGAGATAAATCTCGTTGCTAATGTGCGTGTTCAAAATGGGACATTGCTTAAAAACGTCTCGTTGTTATTTCGCATTTTACTTCATATTGATTTTCATAAAACGCATCAAAATATCATTCATGTTACATTATTAGGTATATGTATGTCAATGCATGCTGTCCAAACAAATTCAAGTTCTCAGATAAAAAATAAAAATACGGTTTGAGTAGGCCGTGTCATGAAATGAACTCAGCTCAGTAAAAATTACTCAGTATGATGCTGGCTTTGCAGATACAATCTATTAGAGTAATAACGCAGACCCACGCATTTGAATTTAAACGCAGAGCCTAAGCTCAGGGTCCAAATTCAAATGTCTGAGATCAAAATCTTAAATCTCAAATCACCCGATTATCAATTGGTACCGGTACCGGTATCACAGTTTGGGTGGCGGCGGCCGATGAGCAATTCCACCCGCCGTGATTGGCCGAATTTCCCATGAGGCGCGATGCGACAGAACTCTTAATTCCTGCCTCGGACGCGCTGTTTTATCGTCTTCTCGACGCAGTCGAAGGGTTAGGCGCTCGTTAGATAGTTTCAAAAAAGTGACAGTTATCGGAATCCCCTTATCACATCCTATCGAATAAGTATGTATATATATACCTACGTATGCTCTTATTCATAAGTGTCCAGTCCTACAAACCTATGACAGCTTAGATATCTGTGACTTTTAGAAAAAGGCAAACCACATTTTAGCGGTTTGTTAAGTTTTACGAGTATTGGGGAATTGGGGATAGGAAGGTAATGGTTAGGTAGTCTTCATTTTAACAATTTTAATTTGTGTACAACGGTTACAATATCAAAACCAGCAAGAATTTTAAGGCTTAAACTTGGAATGGTGCGAGGATAATTTGTTCTATGATATGTAAAGAGTGACCACGATAGAGGAATAACTTTGCTGTCCTAACTTTCAGTTGAATTAAGTTTGCACCTAGTTAATGTCGGTGACGTTCAATTTCATTAAGGTTATAATTCTAGCCACCATCTTATAAATATCTTCATCGTCCTTTTACCACCTTACAATTTACACTCACCCTTTTCGTTTCCACATAAATAGTACAAAAACAAAAGCGCACTCAAATCTAGCGCGCACGCATCGGAGCGGAAGAGTGCGCGCTCATTTTGAATTTAGAATTAATGAATATTAAGCGTCTACGCATTCGTTCGGCGACGGTGACGCCATCTCGTGTGAGACAATCTACACTCTCGGGGGAGTTGGGGATTTAAATAAATTGAGACAAGCGAATTCTTGAATTTTCAGGTAATTTATACGGGGTAATGTGATGTGAAGATGAGATTTGTTTCAGATAATGTTAACATTTATTTACTGTAACAAAGCGAAACGTTGTAAAACAAAACAATTAAGTAGTTAATTTCATTTATATACACCAAAATATTGGCCTTCAGCACTGAAGGGGTCAGTGTATTTTATGACGCTAATACTAGTGCAACCAACCTGAAAACTTAAAACTAAACTTAAACTAACACATAACATTAGCATCTAGTCTACCACTAGCCATACATATAGTTATCTATGTCGAATAGGTACGAGTACGTAGGTAGACTACGCCACCGTCCATGAAATTCGATTGTCCGCTACAAAGGCGCACAATTATTCTTTGCGGGTTGTTCTGTATTCGAGTGCATTATTAGGGTCGCGGACGATGATGGATTGTGAGCACAGAGTCACATGAGATTTGAGATGCCCTTACAACTCGGTACACGAAACGTAACTTTTATACTTATTGTATGTAGGTACATTATGTTATTGTTAGGTGAAATTATATGACTTTGAGATAGAGTTAGGTAATTGCGGTGTTAAAATTTGGAATATATGTTATGATCGTTTTAAGAATTCTATCTACTTTTGTAGTTTTTGTACATTAATAGTCGATTCGAGCATAAAAAGCTTCAATAGAACATCGCTTCAAGGCTTAGCCTCTCCTTGTTATATTTTGCGCTAGTTCATGGCTTGAAGATTGCGCAGGTATGGCTTACATGAACCGAAAACGAAGTTCGTGTTTCGCCCTGACTATATCGCACTTGGAAATTCGAGTGACAAAAAGGGAGATAAATTAATGAATGAATGCTATTTGTTTAACATAGGTACAAGAGGTCTTAGAAATTAGCACTATGGAACCGCTACGTTATGCCGGCTACACGATCTAATTCGATTTCGTTTCGGGGTAGGCCCTGCACCTGGGCAGTTGGATGTGCCAGGTACCGGTGGAAGAACAAATGACGGTTTCCATAAAAAACGGGGGAGGTGTGAGGTGAGAGGTGAGGATGAGTCGGTTCGTGAATAACACCCCTGGATGGCTCAGAAATGCCCGTTTGGTGCTCCGATATCCCCCGATCCTTTCGAATGCTTTTCAAAAACTCTACAATACGTGAGCCGCGTAGGAGAAGGCTATGTTTTCACTCCGGCCGCAGGCTTTGTAAATATTTGACAACACGCACCGCGGACTGTCTTATGCTTAATTTATTTTGACAAATCATCTTCCTGCTGAATAAAGGTGCGGGAATGCGGCTTATTATGTCTAATATTATTGGTCTCTCCCGTTATAAGTATTTGACTTTTTTAACATACGTTTTCTGAAGATACTTAAGCATTCGATGATTATTAGTGAAAATAGGTACTAACGATATAGTATTGTGTATATTGAACTCGCCTTTAATAGCTATTTACGATACAAGTGTTGTAAAACAAAGAAAAGGCCGATATCGCAGATGTTTGAGGCCCGAGCCGCAGGCGAGGGTCATAAATATGCGAGAGAGGGCTTTCTGTTTTACGACCCGTGTTTTGTACACAATTTTACGTCAACACTTGGATCACACACACGCTTTTTGGCAAGGTGTGGTGTAAAATACTTTTTTAAAGAATTTTGTTATTTTATTATAGATACGTATGACCAGTGATCGTATTGCAGCATTTTCGGTGCAGCATAGTGGTGTCAACGGAATCAGCATAGTGGTGTCAACGGAATTGAGATAATGATTAAAATAATAAATACTTATGATTCATTAGCGTTAATAACGTTAATATTAACCTTCATTAACCGTTTAAATTGTATTTGTCCATACCAACTCCGTTAACACCACTACGCTGCACCAAAAATGCTACAAAAATTACGATTACTGCTTATGATACATGTTGTAAATTTGAATTAAATATAATATTGTCTCTTGTCTTGGTCCTAAAGCTCGAATTAATTTTCTTCTAAGAATCGCATATGAACAGGGCCCAATATTCGTCTTCGCTCTTGGACAACTCGCTATATACTTATTACGAGTCTTGAGACATGACAGAGCCATCAGTGGACAAACAGCAAAATTTGTCAGATCACTCGTGACCTCGCCACGTACCTTGCGCCTCTAGATATGAAGAAAGTTTATTCCCAATATTATTGAATACATAGGTAAGTAAGATAAGTAAACGGTAAGTCTCGGGAGGACAGCCGTCATCTGAGGTAGCCCGTAACGTGCTTGTTAACTCGCCTCATCCATTATGTACGCGACTCAAACGTATCTCAACCGCAGCCTACAGGGCGATGCTACTCGTCTGGGCATTTCACGACGCTACAAGTTTCGATTTTATAAATATAAACGGGCAACACTGACCAAATGGCTAGTCGTTATTGGTGAGCGAGCGCTTCGGTGTTGCCAGATTTGTAAAATTGTAACTGGTAGCTTTGTGAAACAGACATCTATAGTCGAGATAGTCGTGTTTATTATTATTGTGAATATCAAAAATTATAAACGTAAGTAGGTATTTAAAGTGAACAGTGAACGCTGGTTTTAAGGCCCCGACCCCCCCCCCCCCGACTCCTCTCGTTGTGGTGTGCCTTATTTAAGACCACAGTTGTACAATCTATTAGTCGTATACGAATATGGGCTCAATATTAATAATAGTTGCTTCCTCCCCTCATCTCCATCAGCTTCGCTAGGTGACAAATACAATAAGTAGGTAAACATATAATCGATTAATCTGAAGCATTATACATATATTGAGTATTCTAAGAATTTTATTATATCTTGTTTTAATGTGTGGACGACATTGCAATCTAGATGCAAACATAATTACCCTACCTACCCTCAATATCAGTCCACCCTGTGAATGTCAGCTAGATAGAAGGTAAAATAAAGGCTCACCGAATGTCGTCTGTCGCGACCTTTGGGACCCGCTGGCGGCTAACTTATTTAACTTTGAGTTGAACTATCTCAGTCCAATATTTGCATATGTGCTGGTCTACTGCTGTTGCGTCGAAATTTTGGACATTTCTTGTGCAACACGATTATTACAATCGCTATCTTCACCAATCTGTAAACATGCAGTGGTTTTCAAGGATTTGTTAATTGTGTAAAAGTGTCTTGAAAACGAAACGAGCTTATGAGATTATTTAGTGGGTATGGTTGCACGCATTCACTCCCGCTACATGTACTACTATCGACCGAGTGAAACAAAGGTCCGTCCGTTGCAGCTTCTGGATGTCCAGATGTCCAAATTTCCGGTTGGTCTCCTCTATAGGTCGCATTTCTCAATTTGCTCATTTTGTGAGCAGGTTCAATAATTGTATAGATTTTTTGACGTGTCAGTTTTTGGAAATTTTGAAAATTGAAAAAAAAAAATTGCGAGTCCTAGAGCTCACAGAACCACTAGTGTTGTAACTAATTGAATTTAAACACAATCTAGGTGGGTTGTCGTTGAATCTACAAGCGTGTTGCACGGTTAAGAAGTATAATGAATTAATGTACTCATTGAGGTAAATAAAATGTTTCTTAACTGTAACTCCGCTACTAACTAGTAATGTACCCGTCATTTCCCCGTATTTATCCATTAAATAAAACGGCACGACCACGTAATAAAATACCTATCAAGAGGTTATCGAAACTACACGGCAAGCAATAAAAATATATATTTAAACAAATATGGCGGATATCCAATTTGAAGTCCCATCTATGCAAACGTCCGCTCGTCCTTCTTTAATGTTTAACCGGCCATGGTAATAGCGGCGGCCCTACAAATATTTAGAGAGTGTAACCTCAATCATTTGTAGCTCTGACGAAGATAAGTCGAGGTTCGGAACTTCGCCGAGTACGCACAACTTAATTTTCATCTTATTTTGGAGTTTTATGGAAGTTTTCAGTATTTACATCAACTTTAACATATCTACTAATTCTGTTAAGTTTCCGACAAAAATCAAATGCGTGGAAAATATGGCGTATACAATATTTTATTGCGAACTATATTCATTGAGAATGTTATATTGACCACAAACACGACGGGTTTATCTTATGTAGTTTAGGAGTAGCTGTAGAATGTACAAAATGTAGAATTTATTTAGTTATTTTTTAAATAGCATAGTAGAGAATAGAGTCTAAACTATATGCAAATAGTACTAAGTTGTAATAGATGTTATATTATATTAATTATATATGTGTAGTAATAGTAGTCAGCGAAGAGACTCATATCCCACAGTCAAACTATGTAAACCGTTTTGTGGGACATACACCAATTGTAAAATTGTATCTTTTTATAATAATAAATAAATAAATAAAAAATTCAAATCGATTAAGTACGGGAAATTGGTCAAAGCTGACTTCCATGATTTTACATAACAAACAAATTGTAATTATTCAATATCAGGAGTACCGGCCATAAGTAACCTGGGGACCAATTCTCGGTCTGAGCGAGATAGAATGGTAGAGTCACTTGTATGGAATCTCGAATAGAGATCATTTCGATCGAACCCGAGAATTGGCCCCCTGAGCTATTAGTTTGCCCCATTCAGGGGATTTATTCTAAATATTTTAAATTGCATGCGATGGAAACAATACCCATTTTGAGTTCAATACATTTAGGTTGGATATATGTAGAAAGAAACTGCTACAGCGTAGGCAACGTAGCGCTACGATCGACCGTAGCTTGACAGTTAGCAGTGAAAAGATTATTATTTTACTTACTTCTAAGTATTGAGGTATAACGAGATACGATGAAAGTAAGTCTTAATTGTCTTTAGGTGCATCTGACGGTAAGTAAGACAACCGATTGTATGGTAGAGCGGACACGGGCATCGAGCCTTAAGGAACGACGTTATCTGCGACTACCCGCAGATACGAATAATTATGTGGGGACCGTTCAAACCTACGTTAATATTAGAAGAGGTTGTTTCGTTTCATATATAGTACATTTTGTCGTTCTGGGGGAAGTTTTAAGTTAAATATGTTGGTACGGGATTTAGGTATTAGATTAGAGTTTTGATGGCACTGTTGAATACAGGCCTCTATACATTGTAAGCCGATATTATAGCACTTGTAAACCTCTTGCAGTATAGTGTAAACTTTTTAAAATCACGATTTCCACTTGAAAGATTCAAGTGGAAATCGTGCGTTTTAACTATTGGCTATGTGCGAAGTAGGTGGTGGGGGTAAGCTAGGCGATCGTAGCGCACACCATGGCAGAAATGTGTACTTACCGGGGACCACTGTCAAATTTACTTTCACGTTTTCTATTGGTTTCTTAACGGTTTCCTACGATTCGTTTCGTTTGTATGTATTTATTTATTCTCTTATTTATTTTAGTAAAATTTCCAATACGGGGTCTTTCTCGTTTACTACTGTAAATAAAATATTCATGTGTCATTATTTGACATATCTGAGTTTTGACATTGTCTCGGGACCTTTGACGTTTGACGTTTCAGACGTGCACATAGCTAATAATCATTGTATTTTTACAATAAGTTTTTGACATTTTATATTCAGTTAGGTAATACCAACTCAACAGAAATGTAATATGTCTCATATTTAACACACCGATGGACGCCTGAAGGCGTATGTATACTCTGTCTGGCTCAGTGTCCGGCAAAACTTATCCCTGTTTCTAGTTTATGCAAGTGAAACTTTTGTACCATGTTTTCCTCTTAGTAATTTTAAAGTTACATAGGTTATAATTAACAGCAATATTATAACCCGCACAGGTAACAAGATAAGCGGGTTGCGACCTCTCCTGACCAAAACTAATCCGTCTCCCTAATTGTGTTAGCGACAACTTTGATCCGTACTCTCCCCCAGGATATGATCTAACAACGAATTCGATTAGTTATACTTGTTGGCTTCGCTAATAAAGGGCAAAAAGTTGGAGTTCACTTCATATAGTTGGGAGTTGTAATGTTATTTAATCGCCTTTTGAAGATAGTGGGTAGTTCAGTTTGTCGTTATAAATAAAGTAGATTACGTTTATTACGACTTCGCATATAACTATCACTACCATTTTTAAAGACGTACAAAGATTACTAGCTACTTATTTTAGGTTTTGATGCAAAACACTGAAAGAACATTAGTCCGTTTTCTCCTTCTTTCTGTGACCGTTTGTCACTGGTTCCTTGGCTGTCGCTTTATAACTGTAGTAAATGCCTTTACATTTTGAAAAAAATGGAAGTTTCAGCATTGCGATAGCCAGCATCATCGGTACAATGCCTCTAGGGTCTGTTTTAGATTTAAGTTATTTTTAATTTTACTAAGATTATTTTGGTTCAGTATTCTTGTATATATTTTCTTTAAATCATAAATAAATCATAAATTATTTATTTGCGTGAATAGGGTCAGATTACAGTTGATACAATATACATAAATGTTCTCCTTATTCAACCGTCCACAAACAGCATGCAAATATTAGATGTAATTCTTAACCTAAGTATTCATTACAATATGTACGACATTATATTATTAAGCTATTAAAAATAATCGTGGAGTGAATAATATTGAATGGCTGTTATATAATACATTTTATATAACAGCCATTCATGTAGGGCTTTCTTAAATTGATTAAATGGTAAGCATTTAATGTCAGATGGCAGCTTATTAAATATTCCCACACAAATTGCAGTACAATTTTGTTAAAAATAGCAGTTCTTTTTTGCGTTCCAACAACAAGCCTTTCACCATTTCTGGTATTTCTAGGGTACATATCACTAACTATAATAAATAATTCAGGGTGTTGTTTTATAAACTTGGCTATTTCAAAAACATACAAGCAAGGTAATCGTATCAAAGCTAAATCTTATTAGAAAGAAGTCCTTGTAATAGATTTATTTGATTAAACCTTTTTCACTTTTAACTGTCTAATCAGATCATATTACTTAGTAGTAACATATATCAAACTACATTCTTCAACGAAGGTTTTTTTATGCCCTCCTATAGTAGCTTTAACTTTCACCAATATTTTTTTAAATCTATAGTTTCATTGCACTTATTACTGACGTGTGCCTATCTACGCCTAACGCATATATTCGCACACTCCATAAATTTAAAGACAACTTTCCGTGATAGACATTACGTATTCACAAGAACGGCCAGCTAACGTGATTGGATGTATTTTTTATAAAGCAAAAGCCACACTCCGCTTAAAAATAATAAACCAAGCGTTGCAAAGTTACTCCTCAAAATGCATAGCCCATTACAAGAGAAAGTTTATTGTGATTCTGTGTTTAAACAAGGAGGGGTGTTTTTCTACCGCGCCGTAATGAATTTCAGCCGAGACATTCTTGTCTTACACTTGACATAAAACAAGATACTCCCTAATATAAAACGGTAAGGCTCATTTTCCTTGTATTTTCGATTTCTCAAATGTTTGGTGTTGTTAAAAATGTACTGAATATTGAATACAGAAGTGTACTGGAATATTGTACGCCTCATTGAAAAGAATCGCTTCATGTATTATTTTTGATCGGAGTTTTGATTTGCCCGCGCGGCAAAATCAGATGGTCCTTACATGCCTATGGTGATTGTGCTAATACGGACTTAGGTGTAGTCGAATACATAGAGTAACAAGATATACAACATTTTAAATACAAATTTTGCTTCTTTTTGCGGAACATCGCAGTTCGTCTACCTTGGCCGTGTGAAACTTTTGTCACTTACATTCTTACGTTAGGAAGAACCCTGAAATTATGTTTTTTTTTTAAACTGATACATTTGTATAAGTATATATATCAGGGAATTTTCAAAAAAAACTGTACCTTAGCGTGAGTTGTTAATAAAGTTAATCGATGTCAGTTTTGTGACGATAATTAATCATGGAAATATAAGAAAATTGAATTATTTTCACGTTTTTGTTTTGTGATAACGCATACAATTAATAAAAATATACTATACCTAAATAAGTTTTCATAGACATTGAATGCTTACTAATCGTCACAAAACTAACATCACATGAAATAATATTATATTATTTATATTTCTGAAAATGCCCATTACCTATGAGGTTACCTTAATACCTTTGATTTTCCAGACTATATAAATCTGTACCAAATGCAAAAAGGATTAGGCGAGCGGATGGGAGTTGTAATGCGATGCAGCCGCCGCCGCCGGTCCCACCGGCCCCCGGCCGTTCAGATATCAAATTGTCTCCGGTCATCTTAGCCGCACTACTGGACAGTATCAGTAGCGATTATGTACAATATTAATAGCGTACAAAATTAATAAAACGATATTTGCAATATGGAACAAAAGGAATGAGACAAAGTTCAAGAAACGTTTGACAATCGCGTAACTTCTCGAACGAGTGTTAATAAATCTCTTTTTAACCCCCGACGCGGTACGCAAAAGAAGGGAGTTATAAGTATCCCATCAAAAACATATGTAAATGATGCTTGGTTGTCGTCTTCACCGACAAAAGAATTGAGATCAAAATGGGTGCCAAGTTCCGTAGATTCTCTGAAATGGTGCCAACTCCGGCACTACATTGTTTACAGTAAAACAAATTTGCTAATAAAACAAATATCCAACAGCTTTTATGGTATTATAACATACTGCATATAAAACTGCCAAGTTAAGGCGCAAAATGCATTAAGGCTCATAATGCAGTAAATTAGTTTTACTGTAAACAATGTAGTGCCGGACTTGGCACCATTTCAGAGAATCTACGGAACTTGGCACCCATTTAGATCTCAATTCTTTTGTCAGTGAAGACGATAACCAAGCATCGCATATTCTTAATATTGAACTTGGCTCCCATTTTCACATTTATGTTTTTGATGGGATATCATTTTTTGTCAATCTTCGCCAAATGGTGCTTTTTAAGAGCGAATGCACGAGTTACTATACAAAATACCCAAATCGCTATAAGTGCACTTCAAATATTTGAAGAGTTCCCTCGATTTCTCCAGGACCCTATGATCTGATTCTTACCTGATAACTATGAGACCACCCCTGAAGTATACCGTTACAAACAAAAAAAGAATTTTCCAAATCGGTTAATAAATGACGGAGTTCTGAGGTAACTAGCATAAATATATATATGTGTGGACCCGGGTATGTCCTAAAACTACGACCAAGATCACCGGGGAATGGGCAGCAGCATTCCTTAAATGCGGTGGAGATACTGCGATCGCCAACCCGCATGCCAAGCGTGGCGATTATGGCATTTACCCCCCATGAAATTGGGGGAGGCCTATGTCCAGCAGTGGACGTCCTAGGGCTGATATGGTGGTGGTGGTAGCATAAATAATAATAATAACAAAAGACTGAAAGTCCAGTGCCACCTCTCTACCCCTCCAGCTTTCTGACCGGTGTTGCCCCTAGGCCATTGTCATATGTCGCTATTAATAGGGGCCCATCTTAGCAGGGAGCGAGTCACCGTCTGCCGGAAATAAAATGTGAGACTGTTTTATTAGGCAGGCGTCCGATGTCTCACCCAATAGCCCAGCCATTAGTCCATCATCCTCACCAAATAACCCGGTTCATTTAGATTCCATCAAACAACAATAGTCCCTGTGCACCTTGGCGGGTGCTGTCTCTGTGTGCGTCCCATGACACGGGCAGGGACAGTATCCGCTTGGTGTACCCCTTGCATTTCATTAAATTGTCAAAAGGGCCTCTACGTCTTGGCTATGTGGTACTCGTTTGGTACTTCGGTACCTCGGTACTTCGGCTCTGCGCACTCCTGCCAAAGGTCCGGGACACCATTGTCCCGTGAGCGGAAAAGACATACAATAATAATAATAAAACTTAAAAAAATCACTGTTTTCTGATTTTTTCTGGTATACACACATAATTACCAAGCTTCATGCCAAATTTCAGCTTTCTAGATCATCTGGAAGTGGGTTAGGTTTTTGATTACTAGTTTGTCAGTCAGTGGTAAAAATGCCGTTTTTTGGAATTTAATATCTCAATAACTGTTAAACCTATATTTATGAAATTTGGGGTTCTAGTTGTTCTAAAATACATGTACCAAATTTAATTATTGTATGTTAGATAGATTTTGACTTATTGGGGGGTCAAAAGTGGCTCCAAACGGTTCGTGTAAAATAACACACGGCTGCTGTCCGCCAGTTCCTGGGGTGAACTTGGCTGGACACGCTGCCGCGTGTCTAGATAACATGTGTATCTGTGTATCTAGATTTTTGTGTATCCGTGTGTCTGATTGTGGCATCGTAGCCTTTAAACGGGAGAACTGATTTCAATCCGGTTTATTTATTTTAAAGCTAGTTTTCCAGCGATGGTTTTTAGACATCACTTCATAACTGTGTTAATAACTGACACCTTAGGAAAGAGGAAAAACTGCTGCCATTTTCATCTCAAAAACGGCTGAACCGATTTTAATAAAACATGTCTAAGAACCATCGCTGGAAAACCGCTTCCGTCCCGCACCGCACCGCGCCCGCTCTGTGGGTTTCCAGCTCTGTCCAATAGATGACACCTATTGATAGTCTGTAATTATGTCATTATGACATAAGATTAGGTGAGTGTCAAGCACTGAGACATTTACCCTTATTACATTTGTGAAAAACACGTACTCGTATAACGAAATAATGTCATCTATTCTGTCACTTTAATGTAATGTGGTGGTGGTGGTGGAATAAGCTGCAAGGCAGACGGACCGTACACATTTAGAACATCCAACTTTTAGTCGGAAAGTTTCTATTAGTTCTGAGCATATTAATCTTATTAACGTGATAGTTTTGACTTTTGATGTACAAAATCTTATAATATATTTTTGCATCTAATTAATTTGAATTACACATTTGTATAAACATACATACACATTACACACACATTATACACTTTTGTTTATACATTTGTATAAACTTAGAGTTTTGGCACTGAGTTAATTATTACCTACATATATTTGTTACAGATTTTTGATTTATTGGTTACAGAAAGCGTTCGTCATGCGCGGACGTGTTTATAATAAAAATATTACTTCGCTATTTAAATAATTAATTTTCTGTCGAGTTTGTGTCTAAAGTGTGTCACGTACCTACTTTTGTGGATCTGCCAGTAATGTTAAATTAAATTAACGTTAGCTATAAATAATGAATAGTCCATTTAATCGAAGTGGCCTAACACCCCGAACCCCGCCCCCTCAACCGAGAGATGAGGCTATACCAGAATCAGCCCCACAGCCAGCGCTGGTATCAACTCCGGACTTGCAAAGCTGGATGAATTCCATTGAAGCGTGTCTGAGCGAGGTCTGTGCAGTTGCGGTGGAGAGCAAGCTTAACTCCGACCAGAAACAAAAGATTCAAGGCCTATGCAGAAAAATTACTAACGGGACCTCCAACCTGGTTGTACTGTATCAGTCGGTGAAGCAGAAGTGTATTGCAGCGCACATGACCATACAGCACCTAAACGAGAAGCAAGAACTGGCCTCTCAATTAAAAGACCTCAAGACCTCTGTCCAAGATGTGTGCAATCAGCCGGCTCCAGAAAAGGCTAGTTACGCAAACGTTATTAAAGCTTCGAATAAATTAATTCGACCAACCAACCTAAGCTCTCTGGCTGTCTTCCCGACAGACAAAGAAAAAAGTAGCGAGGACACAAGAAACCTAGTCCAGCAAATCATCAAGCCCAAAGACCTAAATCTACAAGTTCGTGGAATGCGGAAGACAAAAAATGGCGGCGTTATTATCAGTACTGCCAGTGAGGAGGACATCAAAAAATTAAAAGCGTCAGATAAGTTCACCACCTCGGGTCTGTCTATTTCGGACCCTATAAAAAGAAAGCCAAGGGTCATTATTTATGGTCTCCCCAAAGATTTGGCTGAGGAGGAATTCTTTGAACAGATGTACGTCCAGAATATTGCTCCCAAATTCCCTCAAATGTCTCGTGAGGCCTTTCTTGGTGTTACGAAATTGAGCCATAAATCAGGTAAAAAGGATAGCCAGTCCTGCAACTTTGTTTTAGAAGTCATGCCCACTATACGCAAAGCCCTAATCAACCAGGAACGCGTCTTTCTAAACTGGTCGTCTTACTCCATCAAAGACTTCACACTTGTATCCCGATGCTTCAACTGCCAGCAATATGGACACTCCGCCAAATTCTGCCGCGAAAAGGAACCTACCTGCGGTCACTGTGGTCAGGTGGGCCACGCCATGAAGGACTGCACAAAGAAAGAAGCCGCCTCCGTCTGTGCGACATGTCAGCGGTACAAAAAACCAAGTGCTCACAAAACAGGAGATGAACACTGTCCTGCTCGCGTTCATGCCGTAACTAGCTATATAAATTCAACCGATTATGAGGGCGCCTAAGAGCGCCATAGTAAGGTACTGTATTTTAGCACTTTATTAAATTAATTTAAATGGACAACTTATTAACGCAGGTGAGCAGCTTATCTGTTCCCTTACAAAATTAATAAATTTTATGTTTTCAGGCAAAATTAACAATGAAGTTGTCCCACTATTATATGGTGCTAACCTGATCGCCCTAACCAAAAAGGACGGAGGGGTGAGACCTATCGCTGTGGGGTCAACTTTACGGCGTCTGGCATCCAAAATTGCGGTTAGACATATCAGATCAAAATTGCAGTCTCTTTTTGAACCAGTGCAGTTAGGTTTTGGCACGAAAGGTGGGTGCGAGGCAGCCGTCCATGCCTTAAGGACCTACCTTTCATACGACGATTGTGAAATCGTTGTCAAAATTGATGTGAAAAATGCCTTCAATTCGGTAAATAGGGACACTTTGCTGGCGGAAGTAAAAGACAAAATTCCAGAAATTTACAATTATCTTCTCCTCTGCTATGCAGATCCTTCTAAATTAATGTACAAGTCCCATGAATTATCTTCAGAAGTTGGCTGTCAGCAGGGTGATCCACTAGGGCCAGCAATTTTTAGTTTGGCCATAAATCCAATAATTCAAAAATTAAAATCTAAATTTAATGTATGGTACTTAGATGACGGAACTCTAGGAGGCGACGTGGATACTGTGCTCTCTGATTTGGCTTTTATTAAAACTAATTTCGAAAATATTGGTTTAGAACTAAATTTTAGCAAATGCGAACTCTTTATTCAAAAGACTTCTTGTAGTTTGTTTGATTTAATACAAAAATTTGTTCATCTGGCTCCTGGTATCAGAATAGTCGACAAATTTTCACTTTGCCTCCTGGGTTCTCCTATTTTTGAAGAATCCTTTCCCGGTTATATTTCTGACACTATTTCTAAATTCCAAAGCCACGCGAATCGTTTACTCGAAATTAGCCCACATTATGCGCTAATCATTCTTAAGTTTTGTCTTTTTGTCCCTAAATTTACATATGTGCTCCGTTGCTGTCCTTTCTGGAAACATCAAAATCTTTTGTCACGAATGGATGACTTAATCAAGACTAGTTTAGAAATGATTCTAAATATTCAGCTAACTGAGCCTTCCTGGTCTCAAGCGTCCCTTCCTATTCGATACGGTGGCTTAGGAATCCGCAAAGTGTCCAGTGTGGCATCCCCAGCCTTTTTGGCATCCACCCATAGCACGTCTGGTCTCATAGGAAATATCCTAAGGGCTTTGCCCACATACTGTGAGATTGCGGGCTTGGAGGGTGCCAAAAATGCTTTTAAAGTTGCTTGCCCAGGTAAAAAATTTCCAGACAACCCAAAATCACAAAGGAGCTGGGATAATATTTACTGTGATTTAAATTATAATATTCTTCTAACCAGCAGTGCAGGTCCAGATCGTGCGAGACTTTTGGCGGTCGGAACCCGGGAGGCTGGTTACTGGCTACATGCCCATCCCTCGCCAAATACCGGTACCTTCCTGGATCCGACCTCGCTTAGATTGGCGACTGGACTGCGACTCGGGGTCGCGGTATGTACCCCACATATATGCTCTTGTGGCACGGACGTGGACCGACTGGGACATCATGGATTGTGTTGTCAAAAAAGTGCAGGCCGTTTTTCGAGACATGCGACGCTTAATGATATAATCCGCCGGTCTCTTGCCACCGTCAATGTGCCTGCTCTTCTTGAGCCGACTGGCATGGTCAGGGACGATGGTAAGAGACCTGATGGGGTGTCTTTAGTTCCTTGGAGCGTGGGACGGATGTTGGTGTGGGATGCTACCTGTGTAGACACACTGGCACCGTCTCACCTCCAACGGACTACAGTAAAAGCGGGTGCAGCGGCGGAAAACGCCGAAATTCTAAAGCGTAATAAATACAAGGGCCTCGGCAGAGAGTACATGTTTGTACCTTTTGGCGTCGAAACTCTAGGTTCATGGGGTCCCAGCGCGCATAAGTTATTTGCAGAAATTGCGAAGCGTCTGGTTGACGTAACTGGTGACCGAAGAGCTGGCGGTTTCCTCGCTCAACGTATCAGCATTGCGATACAGCGAGGAAATGCCGCCAGCATCCTCGGTACAATGCCTCAAGGGCCCGTTTTAGATTTAAGTTAGTTTTAATTTTCTTTATATTATTTTGGTTAAGTATTCTTGTATATATTTCCATGATTTAGATAATTTAATTGTATCCAACTCGAAATCATGCGACGTAGAAGATTGTAAATACCAAATCTCAAAAATAAATAATCCGTTAACTATACTGACTCAAAATATACGTAGCATAAATTGTAACATGGATGGTTTGAGAGTCCTTTTGGAAAGGTTTGATTGCAATTGTGATATTATAATTTTAACTGAGTGTTGGATAAAAAATAATGATGCATATCTTCCTGTTATAGATGGTTATAATATTTATAGCACCAAATTAGTTACTAACCAAAATGGTGGAATTGTAATGTATATTAAGTCGAATTTGCATATCTCTGTAGAAGAACCAACTTCGCAAGATTGTGATAGTCTCATACTAAGACTGGGCACTGACACCGTCATCATCGCAGTTTACAGATCGCCCTCCACCCACAACATAGATAATTTTCTAACCTCATTAGATTCAATATTAAAAAATCACTCTGTATATAAAAACATAATTATGGTAGGTGACATTTATATTAACATACTAGAGAATAGTCAGGACTGTAGACGTCACGATTATCTTAACTTTTGCTCTTTTCACGGCCTATTACCTGCACATACTCTACCTACGCACCAGAGTGGTTCATGCTTAGATCATATCTTTATCAAAAGTAATTTGCCATCTACAACTTTGGTTACTAACTCTACACTAACAGATCACCACTCTCTTTTACATGTCCTTGAGCTCAAGCCCCCTAAAGCAGAATCTATCACAATTTCAAGTAGGATAAACTATACCAACTTAGAAAATGACTTAAAAAACATTGTACTTGACTGCATTTACACCTCAGCTGATGTAAACACGTCACTCAACTATCTTGTTGGCTGCACTCAAAATGCAATAATAGCAAATACGACTAATATCACGTTACCAAGAAGCAAAAGGAACATAAAACCATGGATAACTCCAGGTTTAATTCGTTGCATGAGACACAGAGACAAGTTGCATTCGCGATCAAAACAATTTCCTGGTAATCAAGAGTTAACAATTATTTACAAAAGGTACAGAAATTTTTGCAATACCATATTAAAAAAAATTAAACATCAATTTGAAGCGTCTGAGCTTGAGAAAAATAGCAAAGACAGCAAAAAAGTATGGAAGTTTATAAAAAATATCACGTACTCGAGCGCTAAACGTGATTCTAATTCAGATATATTGAAATCGCACACAAATCCGGAAATGGCAGTAAATATGGCAAACAATTACTTTGCTAACGTAGGCAAAAACCTTGCAAGCAATTTCGTAAATAAAGATGTCAGCTATAACACTAGACACGCACAAATGACTCACTCATTTGTTTTGTATGATATAGACGAACACGAGGTAGAATCGCTGATAAATGGCTTAAAAGTAGACTGCGCTGTCGGCTGGGACAACATATCGAGTAGAATTCTAAAACGATTTAAGCACATTTTAGTCAAGCCCTTAACGCACATTTTCCAGCAATGTCTGGATGAAGGTATTTTCCCTAACATTTTAAAGAAAGCAATTGTGATTCCTATCCACAAGACGGGTGACAAGGATAATATAAATAATTATAGACCTATCTCCATACTTCCAGCTTTACCTAAAATACTAGAAAAAATCATTAATATACGGCTGATTCATTACCTTGAACATAATCGAATTCTCTCTGACTGCCAATTTGGCTTTAGAGCGCAAAAATCGACAAATGATGCAGTACATTGCCTTACTGATTACGTAACCTCTAATTTGGATCAAGGACAGAAAACTTTAGGTATCTTCCTCGACCTTGCAAAAGCATTTGATTCGGTGTCTGTCCCAATTTTATTAAGCAAGCTGGAGCAGACAGGAATCAGGGACAAGCAGCTATGTTTGTTCAAGGATTACCTCAGTAACCGTTTTCAGTGCGTTAAAGTTGCCAACTACATTAGTGCGGACCACAAGGTCGAATTTGGAGTCCCCCAGGGTAGCATTTTGGGTCCGACCCTGTTTCTCATTTTTATTAATGATCTGTGTGACCTTGAATTAAACCATGGCTCTCTAATCTCATATGCCGATGATACAGTGCTATTATTCTCGGGCAGCAGTTGGGCGGATGTATACAACTATGCTCAAAAAGGTTTCTGTAAAATTACAAATTTGCTAAAACTCAATTTACTTACCCTTAATGCTGAAAAAACTAAATATATGGCCTTTTCTATGAGAAAATCTGTACAACCATCACACAATGACACAATCCGTGCACACCACTGCTTTCTTACTAATCAACAGGTATGTAATACATGTCCTGTTCTATCAAAAGCTCATACCATAAAATACCTAGGCATAATGATTGATTCGAATCTGAATTTCCGATCCCATATAGACATTCTTGCTTCGAGGGTACGTAAACTTATCTTTGTCTTTAAAAAGCTAAGAAGTGTCGCTAACAAAAAATTGTTACATCAGATATATCTGGCTTTGTGCCAATCTATACTAACGTACTGTATAACGTCATGGGGTGGGGCTGCAAAGACCATTCTATTGACACTTGAACGTGCACAAAGAGCCATTTTGAAAGTGACTACTTTTCGCCCGTTTTATTTTCCGACCACGGAGTTGTACCAATCATGTAAAGTACTAACAGTTAGGCAGCTATTCATTAGGAGCGTAATTCTAAAACAGCACAAGTTGGTTTGCTATAACCCTAATATGCACACCAAAAGACGTATGGATATAATATTTAAACAATATGGCACTAAACACGCTTTTACTAACAGATTCTTCGCTTTCCTTGGGCCTTTTCTATATAATAAAATAAATAAACAATGCTCCGTGTACGATCAAAATAGCAAAGTATGCCAAACAAAAGTAACAACATGGTTGCTAACCCTGACCTACGATGAGACAGAAAATTTGTTTACTATATTAAAATAGTTCTGCAATCGCAAGCATTATTTTTGGTCAAAGTTTCAAATATTATCGTTTTCCTGATGCGAGGTAACAAATAATTAGATAAGCAAACAATGTATGACTAAGGCCATTCATGCCTAAAACACAGATTACAACTGTAACCTAGTTTAGGCAACAATGTGTATATTAGCCCCGTAAGAACATTTATCTTAGACGCATTGGCGTATTAATATTGTATCCTAATTAACTTAAAACCTGCTTTGTTGTTTAATAGCTTATTAAGATTTGTAGCCACTTATTGTACTATTTTACTCTGAATAAATAATTTATTATTATTCCTTTATTTATTTTTCGTCTTAGGTTAGGTTTGTACAATGGATTTACAAAAGGTAAAATATATAAAAATACACTTACAAAATACAAAAACATTATAAAAACCTAACCTAGGGTGCCGCCGGCAGCGAGGCAGGGCCTAAGCCACCGGTGGTTAGGGCGACAGAGAGAGGAACCTCCGGACTATCCGCGCCGTGTCCAGGAGTACCGCCTTCTGTATTTGACCCTTGACCTAGCCATCTAGCGAGAGTCTCTTGAGATTCATATATTCATATATTCATATAATTTATTGCATATATACATGTGTTTATATTGGTGTCATAATACAATTTGTTTCAACATGTACCCTTTCGGGCATAGCAATGTACTTCAACGTCTACAACTAAATATACTTAGTTACATTATAGCAAAGAGTGTTTATTAAATTTAATTCAACATGTATCCTTTCAGGTATAGCAATCTACTAAAACGTCTTCAACTAACTATAATTACATTTCATAGCTAAGGTGTAAGCATACCAACAGATTCAATTGATACAATTTCCAGGCATTAAGTGATTCATTTCAATTAGTTTTTATTTTATTTTACTTAAGTAATCTGTAATTTATAATTATTCTTGTTATTTATGGATAAATTTAAAAATAAATACCAAGATTAAATTTTAATTTCTTTAAGATTGTCAGTCCAAAATTCATTCAACGAATAATAGCACTTTTGTAGTAATAGTAACTTTAGCTGCTTATAATACATTTCATAACTGTCCAGTGCTTTTAAAGTATTAGGTAGTTTATTATATGTCTTGATTGCAGTGTATTGTGGGCTATTGGATAGCATTTTTGAATTAGCGGGTGGGAGAAGAATCTGATATTTATTTCTGGTACTTTGGGGTTCTTTAAATAAGTGCTTGTTGTTCCACGCGTAAAGGGCCAACACCATAATATACTGGCACGGTAGTGGTAGGATTCCGAGGTTTTTAAAGTGGGGTTTGCAGCTCTCCGGGCATTGTATACGAACCATGATCCGTACACACTTTTTTTGCATCACAAACAGTTCGTGAGCATTTGTGCTGTTTCCCCAAAGCATGATGCCGTAGCTGAGCCGCGAGTGTGCAAACGCGTGATAGGCCGACAGCGCAGTTTTCAGGTCTGTTGTTTTGCGGAGGTTATAAAGTGCGTATAAAAAGCTAGAAATTTTTGTTTTTGTTATTTCTATGTGTTTCTTCCAATTTATACTACTGTCTAAAGTTATTCCTAGCAGATTAAAATTATCGACTTCTTCTATTTTGGTATTATTTGTTACAATGTTTAAATTTAATGGGTTGTTTTGTCTATGATAGAATTGTATTAGTTTAGTTTTATTAAGATTTATTTGTAAATTTTGTACGTTTAGCCAGTTATTAATTTTACAGAGGGTACTTTTTATAATTTCATTTTGATTTTCACCTTTACTAATTTCAAATAATAATGAAATATCATCTGCAAATAGAATGTTGTAGATGTCAACCGTTTTTGGAAGATCGTTGATATATATTAAAAACAGGGCGCATCCTAGTACGCTACCCTGAGGTATCGAGCCTTTTAAATCACGTCTTTCTGAGAATTTTTGCACTATCTCATTTGTGGTCGGGTTGTGATAGGTAATCTGAACATGTTGGGTACGGTTTTGTAGGTAGGACTTAAACCAGTCATGTACGATACCCCTAACCCCTGAGTAGTACATCTTGTTAAGTAAGATTTTGTGACATACCCTATCGTAAGCTTTAGTTAAATCTAGGAGGAGCCCAACTGCATGTCTTTTCTTATTTAAAATAGTTAAGACTGTCTGCATATAATTTGTTACAGCAAGAGTTGTGGAGCGGTCTTTTCTAAAGCCGTATTGGTTTGTATGGAGCACTTTATTTTGTTCAAGGAATCGATATAGCCGGTCACACATTGCTCTTTCGTATATTTTTGATATGGACGGTAGCAAAGCAATTGGTCGGTAATTACAAGGGTCCATGTCATCACCCTTTTTGAACACTGGTTTTATTAGAGATATTTTTAAATCATCTGGAAATAGTCCCTGAGCAAACGATTGATTTATAAGCCTAGTGATTGGTGGGGTTAGTTCCGTTACGCATGTTTTTAATAATATAGACGGGATTTCGTCGATCCCCGAACTGCGTTTACTTTTTGATTTGTTAATTATTTTATAAATTTCTCTCTCGCTGACAGGATGAAGAAACATTGATCTATCCACTACATCATAGGATTTTAGGGATTGATATTGTGTAGTAGTTGTATTAGAGATATTACATTTGTTATCTGATGCTTCCTCAAAGACATTAGCAAAATAGTCATTGAGGACGTTCGCGACGTCTTCTGGCGAATCTAAGGTTATGTTTTGTTGTGGGCTTTTAATTTTTATATTTTTTGTTGTGAGATTATTTGATGTTTTCCCATTTGCTTCGTTGATGACTCGCCACATAGTTTTAATTTTGTTTGTAGATTTTTTCATCTGCATTATATAATTAGCTTTTTTTGAATAATTTATGCATTTCTTTAAGGTTTTGTTATAAGATTTGTAGTAATTTTTAAGTACACAGTTTCCTTCTATTCGATTATTATTAATGTGCATCCGGAGAAACCTTTTATTTTTACAAGAAGTTCGTAATCCTTTTGTCAGCCATGTTTTATTCCTTGTTGTTATGATCTTTACACGTTTTAGGGGAATTGTTTCATTTAATATATATTTTAACATATTTTGGAATGCTTTGTAGTTATTATTAGCATCATCATGCACTAAGACGTTGTTCCAATTTACGCCTTTGACAGCTTCTTTAAATGCTAACTGGTTTGATTGGTTTTGGACCCGCTTTAGGGCTGTCCAAATCCTATTTTTGACTAATCCTATTTTTGGCTGAATTTCAAAATTATAAACAATTCCTTTATGGTCTGAGAGTCCGAATTCTGACACTTCAAGTTGAAATAATTTATTGTTTGTAAATAATAAATCTATGCATGTTTGAGACTGTGCGGCGATTCGTGTGGGCTCTTTTACAATTTGGACTAGATTTAGTGCTAGCATATTGTCCGAGAGACGTTTGCTAAACTTATTTTTAGGCAGCATGTCTATATTAAAATCTCCTCCAATTATAATATGCCGATTTTGTGTCTTTGTTTTAATCTTTTCTAAAACTTTTTCCAACTGATTATAAAACGTTTCTATTTCTCGATTTGGCCTGTAAAAGCAGATTAAAATAACATTTAATTCGGGTATTTCTATGGAACAACATTCGATTATATATTCTAATGATAAAGCTACAATATCTTTTCTTTCTCTGTATTCAATGCCATCCTTAAGCAGGATGGACACTCCTCCGCCGTTGTGTTCTTGCCGATTGAAGGCTGACGCCATATTATATCCAGGAATATGGAGAAAATCTGCTTGCGATTTATGTATCCAGGTCTCAGTCAGGCATAGAGCCATAAAAGTGTTTTCTGTCAAAAAGCTTTCTAGTTGATCAATCTTATTTTTGAGGCTTTGCATATTTTGGAAAAGGATGGAAAAGGTGTTAGCGAAATGTATTATTACTACGCTCGTTATGTATGTGTAGATTTTCGTCTACTTTGGCTGTATTGCAAGCCTTTTGATCAGCCTGTATAGTCACTTGTCCAGACTTTTCGGTCGAGGTCGACGGGTGTACCTGTGTGTTAGAGTTTGGAACTCCATTTAGAGCTTCAATACTTTGTTTGCAGTTAGATTCTCTAATTTGGGGTTGCTGTTGGTTTGGCTGGGCCTTAGATGGTAATGTGTATTGCTTTCCATTTACATATACCTCGTTCTTTTTAACTATTGGATTAAGACCTCTTCTACGGGCATCTCTGAGGGTTTCTTTTAAAGTGTGTCTTTTTTTGAGTTCCAGTTGCTCCATGAACTTTGTTACTGCCAGCCCTGTATTTCTGAACTTATGGTGGTTGTTGAGGATGTATTTTGTCATTCTCTTGTTTATTAACCTAATCTCAATCGGTCTTCGGTTTCCGCGTCTGCCTATTCGTGTTATGCTCTCAATAAACCCGTTAACATCTATTCCAAGAATCTCGTAGAATATATGGCTTATGCGCTCTATCAGGTCATATTCATTTTCTCCTCTAAACTCATTTAACCCATACAAAACTATGGAATGTTGATTATGATGGGGATCGCAAGTGGTGGCTATATTAATTTGATTTTCAATTTGTTTTGTGATGCAATCTAGTGCCTGTTGTTGGTCGAGACTCTTCGCTATTAGACCGTTCGCAGAAACGACTATCGGGACAATGATCGTCGAATCAACATCCCACATGGCGGTTACCTCGTGTGCCAAGTCTAGGTACTTGCTGACTTTGTCCTTCTCGGCCTTCACGAGGTTCTCGTCATGGGGGATGGTGATGTCGACGAGCACTGCCTGGCGCTTCGATCGATCTATCAGCACGATGTCGGGCTTATTGGCTACAATAGTCCGATCCGTGATGATAGATCGATCCCAATAGAGCGTAGCACGACCATTTTCGAGAACTGGCGCAGGTAAGTATTTATAGTACGGCACTTCGAAGTCCACAAGACCGTATGAAAGAGCAAGTTGCTGGTGAATAATTCTGGCTACCTATTATTATTATTATTATATATATTACAGACCCTATCTATGTACTCTAAATTTTACTATTTTACTTTTATCATTTATCAATATAATCCATACTAATATTATAAATGCGAAAGTAACTGTCTGTCTGTTAGCTCTTGACGCTCTTCACGCTTAAACCGATTTAGATTAAATTTGGTATAGAGATAGTTTGAGTCTCAGGAAAGGACATAGGATAGTTTTTATTCCAGAAATCATTCCTTAGGGGCTAAAAAGGGGGGTAGAAGTTTATATGGGCGAGCGATATTTAAGCCTGCGACTACAACAATTCAATAGCAATTATTTTTATAATATAACGAGTTGCACGCGAACGGAATCGCGGACTAAAGCTAGTGATCCTATATGGATCGCTCGTAGCCCAGTGTTGGCCCAGGTCAACTGTTGGATGGGTGACCGCTTTGACTAGTTTACTGACTAAGCGCTCCCCTAATACTTTGAAAGACACGTTAAGCCGTGGATTCCAGCTGCTGTCTATGATAGCAGTCGTTAAATCAAGTAAAAGGCCTTTCGGCGGCTTCAGAACTTCTAACAGTCAAGTTGCCCAGTCAATTGACAAGCGTAATAAGGTCTAGTTTCTCCCTTAGGTTGGAAGGTTAGATCCCAGTAGCTTGCGTAGGTAAAAACTACGCCATTTCCTGGGATTAGGTAGTGAACGCCGGTCATCCTTCAGGATGCAACTGTACTGGGTTAACGCCTAGGAAGATGATGAATCTATCAATATATAATCTTCAACTGTTTATTATATCAGTTCGTGTACTGATAATATGTTCCTCCAAAAACATCAGTAAAGACTGTCTGAATGTGAATTCACTGTATTTGAAAATTATTCTCCCTGATACAGATCATCCATGAGGCATTTTCCTGTCTATTTGTTCTAAATATCATTTTATATTCACTGATTTAATGATAAATTCAATGACATCGCTATCGTTAACTAACTGAAGGGACCTTTTTAACGAGCCGTGAAACATTTCAATTTGCCGCGTTCACAGCAAATGAAGCGGGTCTAGCCAATTTCGGCATTACTGGCCAAATTCCTGATAATGGCTGAATAGTTGCCACTCCGGGGAATATTATTGGTAATATTCCGCGCTAATGATGCAATGTTTCGGTTCGTTACATACTTACGGTATGTTTAACTGTTACCTAAACCTGGTATCATTTTGCTCAAAGCGCTCATTGAAAAGTAATTAAAGTTATCCTGATCCTAGTTCAAATATGTGATATTTCATATATAGCTAAAAATCGGACCAGATACCGAAAATTCTACTACAATCATCAGTATCATCACTACAATTATATAATCTTAAAATATTTAAACCCCACTTGAAAGGCATCATACTAGCGTTATCCCAGTACAGTTGTTTCCTGAAAAATACTTGGAGTCCGCTACCTAATGCCAAGAACTGGTGTAGGCCCTAGTTTTTACGCAAGCGGCTGCCATCTGACCATCCAACCCAAGGGAGAAGCAAGAGCTTATTGGGATTAGACTTGTCAAGTGAGTGGACAACTTGCCTGTTAGAAGTTCTCAAGCCGCCCTCTAGGTTAGCTTAACGATTGCTATCATAGACAGGAGCCGGGCTCGTCTGCTTACGTGCCTTCCAAAGCACAGGAGCGCTCCGTTATTAACCACTTAAAGCGTTCACTCATCCAAGGACTGACCTCGCCCGACATTGCTTAACCTCGCATACCGCACGCGGTACGCGGGCGCCGCTGGGCCACGAACGCACGTTTTTTTTATTTTACAGAAATTTCTAAATAAGTTTATAGCATTTTGCGTGACGTCGCTGGGCCACGAGCGAACTCTAAACCCCACTGGAAAGTATAAATTAAATTAAAAACAATTTATTCAGTACTCGTATATTCTTAGGTTTAGTTACAATAACTGTGCTGGTGTCTCTTTTTAATTATACTAAATACTTGTGTTATGAGAGCACCGCTCTTCCACGTGATGTTTCTTACAATTACGAGTAGTTATAGGTATGAACATTTACATTTTATTTCCGTTTCGCTCTCAGAGACCAACTAATAATAGTAAAACGTACTTACGTGAAATAATGAAAAGTAGACTTACCTTACTACAGTTTTTTATTTACCTCTTTTGCTCTCAGGGACAAAATAATAAAAGCGAAAGACTAGCATACTAGCTACTATGCTAATGAAAAAAGTATCAGATTGAACATGTAATTAATAATCGAAAAACTGCCCACCATTAAACATATCAAAGAAAAACCCACATATACAATACGAACAACATTTAGCACAATAATTTCGCTTTAAATAGTCATTATTTGTCGATAATGAGTCAATAAATTACCCGATAAAGTTACCGCTTTATTATTTACCGCGCTTCAGACAAATGGTCGGCCATTGTCGCGATTCAGCCGCGTATTTATGACACGCCGAGAAGCTACGAACGGAAAAATGCGGTTTATGTTATTGGAACCCATTAAAAACATAAATGTGAAAATGGGAGCCAAGTTCAATATTAAGCATGTGTGGTCCTTATTTCGTTAATTTATATTTTTCTACTGGGCACTCGCTTAATGTAATATCTACCACTAAAAAACCGACGTAATATTTTTTCCAGAATTTTAAAATACATTTTAGGGGTCGCTACCGAATTTTGAAAATTTGGACCCTCCATACAAGATGATATATTTTTCCATTTTTTTTTTCGATTTTTCGGTGTGGGGCCATGAGTCAGGGTGTTTTAATATGCAACTTAACATAAAATAGCGCCGCTGATATATAAAAAATATTTTTTTAAATATTTTAAGACTTCTAAGTATAGTAAGTATTGATTTAGAGGAGCGTCCATACTTTCCTTTCCTATAAACACAAATAAAAAATATTTAAAAAATTAGCAATGTTATGATAAGTTAAATTGGACATGTTATACACTTTGAGTCGTCGTTCCAAAATGAAAAATCGAAAAAAAAATAGAAAAAAAAACCATCTTGTATGGAGGGTCCAAATTTTCAAAATTCGGTAGCGACCCCTAAAATATATTTTAAAATTCTGGAAAAAATATTACGTTGGTTTTTTTTAGTCGTAGAAATTACATTAAGCGGGTGCCCCATAGAAAAATATAACTTTGATGAAATAAGGACCACCCTAAAGCATATGCGATTCTTGGTAACGGTTGTCGTCTTCACCGACAAAGGAATTGAGATCTAAATGGGTGCCAAGTTCCGTAGATTCTCTGAAATGTTGCCAAGTCCGGCACTACATTGTTTACAGTAAAACTAATTTACTGCGGCTTAATGTATTTTGAGCTTTAACTTGGCAGTTTTCTTAAATATCCAACAGCTTTTATGGTATTATAACATACTGCAAAGAAAACTGCCAAGTTAAGGCTCAAAATGCATTAAGCCGCAGTAAATTAATTTTACTGTAAACAATGTAGTGCCGGACTTGGCACCATTTCAGAGAATCTACGGAACTTTGCACCCATTTAGATCTCAATTCTTTTGTCGGTGAAGACGACAACCGTTACCAAGCATTTTTTGCAAACTAATAAAACTGTGGGCATTTTAGTCTAATTTACTGTCAGTTGTGTTTACAAAAGATTTCATAGCCAAATTTGGTCCTTTTTACTTAACGCGGTTAAAAAAATATTGACCAGGTTCGATTCCCGATTATGTATGAGAGTTAATAAAAAAGTTTGAATGTAATTATTATTAAATCTAAAATCGACGTCATGGTTCCTAAGAACAGATCTCGCTATCTCTCATAGTTTTCGACTTCTCCATACTGATCCATTTGGATTGTACACCCGGTATGTATAGGTATATTGATAACAGCGTGATTTCATTGTAAAGGTGGGCAACGAGCATCAGCTGAATTCAGAAGCGTCTATATGCTACGGTGCCTGCTTACCATCAGACAAGCCGCATGCTGGTCAGCCACAGTCATGGTATTGTAGAAGGATTTATTAAGCTATTCATTTTTATACATAATAGTCGCACAATAGCTGCCTTCCTAATCAGGTGAATTGCTTCAGTTTTACTATTCTGAGACCAATCAGCCATAAATGAAGATATGATTTGATTAAAGCTTATACCACATATAACATTTATTTGTCACAACTTCCCTTCAGCAATCCACGTGCCCGTAACCAGTTAATATCGCATACATTCTCGTCGTAATTAAACGCATCATGTTAATTGCCACACTACTGGTGCGCTCATTTCGGGAACATGTTATGGTAAAGCTAAGGTTATGCGTGTGGGTATGGTGCGTGGATATAAGTATAAACCACGGGGATAAACAGTGTATGTATGGTATAAGTAGCACCGTACCGAAATTTATACTGGTTTCAAACCATTTTACTGAACTAAAAAACTCGAATAATTTTACACGAAAAAATTAAAAATGACTTACCTAATCTCTTCATCACTAAGAGACTCTTAGGTTAGTCTTGTCGATGTGGCTCTCTCCTTGATTTCGTTATACGACATGAGTCCTGTTTTTTCTTTATTGTTATAATGTAGCTTATCCTTGGTCTTCCGTTACCTCGCTTGCCTTCAATCGTATTATATATATATATATATATATATATATATACTTTGAGTCATGGTCCACCATTCATACCCATCATGTAACGCTCTATGCTCTTGGTTTTTTGGGATATGCAAAGTACAGGAAAATAATTTGTGCAAGGTGCGCAATCTTGTGCAAGGTGCGTAATGTTGTTGTACCTCTTGGTTCCAATTCACGATAATGTTCTGAAATCGGGTTGTAAGATTTCGTCGTACGATGCTACTTAAACTCTGTAGTACCCGGGTGACCGAGATTTGCTCGGCATCTTTCGTGTTCTCCTGGAGAATACTAGTTTTTCCGAAGATGAGACCTAGCTAAATCGATTTTTGTCCCCATAAACCCCCGAGTTGAAAATTTCATCTTCATCGTTAGAGCGGTTTCCGAGATCCGCAAAATAGACAAAAATGCTTGTTTAATTATAAATAAATTAGAGTACAAACGCACGCATATACTAAATATCAAAATTACTTGTACAATAAAAAAAAATTGTTTTCACACGTTTCATAATAACTTTTAAATTTTTGAGATGGTTCCTAATATTAAAAAAATCTGTCATAAATTTGGAATTATACCGAGTAACCATGCTTCGCCCAAACTTCTTAAAATCGTTATGTTCAAACTGAATTATTTAAACAAGATGCATTATACAATTTCATGCGTTACCTTTTACCAACCCTTCTTTCCAACCCTTCCAAACCAAGCAAGAAGGGTTATCCAAAAAAGTTGAGACAGGCGAATCGGCGAATTTAAACGTTTTTGGTTAAACAAATGCTGGCATAAATTAGCGAAGATTGACGAGGGTAGCCTGACACGCGGACATAGGTGTGTGGGCATTCGTGCTTGCACATAATATATAGGTAAAAGAAAATATCTATATAAATAATAATCAGTTTTTTTTTGTAAGTGTATCATTTCAGGAATGGTGCACCTATTTGAGTTATTGTTTTTTCATGGCGCTTGTAAATTGTCAAGGCAAAATGTGGCATGGACAAGTGTTTTTTTTAAATCATATTAAAAGTGAGTGAGGCGGAGGACAACAAGGGGATAAAGATAAAAAAGGAGGAGGTCCTCAATTCGTTTGTATATTCTTTTTTTAATCTTTGTTACCTCAGAACTAAACCGATATGGAAAATTCTAATTGAGGGAACTCCTCAAAAAAGACAATGGAAACATAAAGCGACTTTTGCCATAGGTCATGGCTGGGCGTACTGCTGTCTTGTAAACTTTACCTTTAATGTGGACCGGCATTCGTTTGTCACAGAGAACGCCCGTGAGCTCACGCCATTTTACCCATCCAGTGTTGATACGATTGACAACATCTGCTTCGATGGTTCCATCGTTTTGGATGTTGGAGCCTAGGTATTTGAAACTCGTAACTTCGTTCAAAGGGCTATCGTCTAAGTAAATTGTGCTGCGGTCGTTGGCATCGCTGAAGTTGCAGTACATCACTACGGTCTTCTGTCGGCTGATTCGGAGTCCACCATCCTCTAGAGATGTTCTCCATGTTTCCAGGACGTTTTGCAGCTCGTTCGTGTCTTCGCTAACTAAAACGATGTCATCCGCGTAGAGCATATCCCACGGTGGTGGACGCTGCATGTGCGACGTGAGGTGATCCATGATCAGATTAAACAGAAGTGGGCTGAGTGCTGACCCTTGGTGAACTCCCACCCCTACATGGAACTCGTCACTAGTGCCGGCGGGGGTCCTTATTTTCGACCTTACGTCGCTGTACATGTCCTGGACTATGGATACATAATATTCTGGGACGTGTTTGGCGCTAGTGAATGCCAGATTAATTTTCTTGGTACGCGATCGAAAGCTTTCTCTAGGTCGATGAATGCCATGTGGAGGCTGGTTTTGTTGTCCCTGCATTTTTCCATCAGTATTCTGAGTGTATGAACGAAAAACATTTGCCTTCAAAAGATGATAAAACTTTAAGAAATTGTATATTTTTAGGTAGCTAATTATTAAAAACTTATTTCATCTTTATGTATGTATCTGTTTAGTTCATTTTGTGTAATTAAATTTTAGGTATGAATTTCATTAAACATTGGAAATCTCAGTTTATTTCGTGCCTTTGAGTTTTTAGTAAAGCTGGTTTTTTTTTATTTTTTTTATCTTCATGAAGTACACCCATGCAGGCATCTAGAAGAAATAATAAGAGCTTTATGGTGTAGTAGTACATCCAATAGGTATTGTTGTTGTTTTTTTAGTGTTCGGTTCCAAAATTGGTACATTGGAACACTTATAAGTGATCGCACTGGGTGTATCTCCATCTGTCACAGGCAGTTTTTTACAAACGTATCTGAAGATTTGACCGGTCAGCTCTGACATGGGTCACGCACCGGCGAATAGCGCTGGTTCGTAAACTTGGCCTGTAACGTATATAGTGTTATATAGAAAATTACTGTTTAGGTGTTCGTGTATAAGGCCCAACAGGGTGATTGCGTAACATTAATAACACGCGTTAAGGCATTATCAACTTACATTTTATAAATGAAACTGACAGTTGATGTGTGGCTCGAAACGTTACGCAAAATAATAATGTATGGCAAGCTTCTTCTTGCTCGTCAAACACTTTGTGTTTACGTTTACAAAGGAACATAAGCCCGCAAATCTAAATAGGCTCTTGCGACATGTCTGGAGGGTGACAAACCATCGTCACTTACCAAGTGTGTTAAAAAACGTCATATGCTTATGGGATTCCCGTGTTATGTTAATGTTTGTTCTGCCGTTTGCGGTTAAATGTATTTTGTTTGCATGCATATTTCAGACTTGGCGGGGAGGCACGGAAATTATGGCGGGCGTCAGGTTGAAATTTAACGTTTTATGTTATTACATGAAATGTATGGTTATAAAACAGATTTCATACGACTAGATACACATATTGTATCAACATAAAGTAAACTGTGAAAAAATGTTAGCAAAATATTATGTCAATTTCTCTACACCTAAAAAAAGATATACTTTAGCCCAGAATCACTTAATTTGACGGTTAAATTCAGACCTACATTCAGTTTGATCAAATCTGACCTTGGTGTATATGTCGCAGGTGGATTGTTTAATCGCTATTTTACATTACGGCTAGCCGTTGTAGAAAACAGAACCGTTTTGTATTACAGCGTGTCAACGATTACCCAGATTGTCATTGCGGTAGGTCCTACAATATGGTGGCTCACGCTTAGCAGTTTCGTTTTTGGCGTTTCGCTGGCCACGGCAGCGGAAGAAACGCGCAGTAGGATCGCATTTCTTCCTAACAATCCTCCTCGCTTTGCTCGTCGTCGTACCTAACTATTCCGAGACTAGGCCGCCGGACACGGCTCTGGTTTGTTTAACGACTAGCCGTAATGTCAAAAGGTAAAAAAGAGACGGAAAAACTGGTATTGAATCGCTGTTTTACATTACGCGTAGCCGAATTAAAGAATGTAAAGCGCCGAACACATTCCGGTGGACTTTCATTAAGCAGTATTCAATCAGGCTGAGCGTTGACACGCCGTGATACAAAACGCCTCTGTTTTCCACGGTAGTCTGAATACTGTCAGCATTAGGTACATTATTTCTGCAGTAGTAATATCATGCGTGGACGCGGGCCAGTACTGCGTTACAGCACGCTTCCGCGCATCTTGCGCCAGTCGAGAAGCACTCACTTAATTATAGGTATGCAGTAAATAATCGGTACTGATTTGAAGGACAGCTGGCACTGATTGCTGCTTACTGATATTGTACTGCCTCCGCAACGACAAATGCGGAGCTAGCCTTATAATTTATCACTATATACACCTACTAAACCTACTTGTACGAAATCTTCGGATAAAACTAATTGAAATTACCTCTTCCATCGCTTAAGTATTTTGTACACATATTGTATACATGTTTTTATTGTATTTAATAAAAAAAATACATAGTTTTGTTACAAATAAATTTCATTCCGTCAGTTTCTCGCAAAAAAATACGTAGGCAATATTCTGTATTTAAGTCGCAAATCAGAAATCAATGACAATAATGAGCCACAATAGTGCGTAATAAACCGAATTACGGCCCTCCGCTAAACCAAGCTAAACGCTAACCCGATCAGGCATAATTTGTGACCAATTAGAATAATGGTCGCCAGTGATGTATGCACGACGTGCACGCCTATCAAAAACATGGAGTCGCGCACTATATTTTTAAACCATTTTTAGTTCAAGGTTGCGCTTATCATGTGATAATCATACGAAATTCCGTGTTCAACGCTGTCAGAAAGTGACAAAAGCTTTATCTCTATGTTGAGGTGTGCAAGAAAGAGTTTTCTAATTACCAATTTTGTTTTCTGTTATTAGTTGCACCGCTTATATTCTTTCTGCTTTGCTTAGGCACAGCTGGCTGGTAGACAATGGGTAATGGCATTAAGCCCGCCTTTTGTTCGTTGCTTTTTGTGCAATGAAGATTTAATAAACAAATAAATATGTTATAACAAAATAATGCGTAGTTAATAACTCGTTTCACTGCTCATGGCCATTTTATGATGGGTAGGCTGCGCGAATTTACTTTTTATATTGTAGATCATAAAAAGAAATTCTTTTGTTGTGTAGCCTAACAGATCCCTCTGGGCGCTACGGGCAAGCAGTCGAACTTCAATATCAACCTCATACCGCTCCACGCCTCTCTCTGTCGGTTAGTAAATGTTTGGGGAAGCATTTGTCCGGCGAGCCGTCACTGTCACCGATTGTCGGGTGTAGTGCGTGCAAAGTGCTGTGCAGTCTTGCTGTGTGGTGCATCGCAATTACCAATACATGGGCTCGACCGAACTCAGCCATTATTGAACGCGGGCTACAGTATTTTGGAAATCGATGTGCGAAGGTACTAAGGTCAGCGAGACAAGTAATGGCATGAGCGGGAAAAGGAGCGAGATACTAATAAATGACGTAGCAGATAAGGATGAAATATAAGTACCGGCTTTGGTTTTGCTTTAGTTTAAATATGGATACGCCGACTATATTCTGCCGATGACAGTTTTGTATATATTTTTATTTTGTGACATAGAGGTACGGTGTCTATTTACATTTTGAATGCTTACTTACATTTGCTGTCAACACAACGAATCCTCAAGTTAGTTAAGGGTCGGCAACGCACTTGTGGAGTAGCAAGCTTTCAAAGGCTACGGTGGCTGCTTAACATCGGGCAGGCCGTAAACTTGTTTGCCACCATCGTTGTTAAGTATAAGAAAACCTTTTTAAAAAAAGTTTTCTACATTTTAATAATAGTTTCATTTAGTTGGCTGGGTAATGAGAATAATTACAAGTTTTGATATTTTGTAAATTTATTCAAAATATCTAGTGTAATTTACTCACGTAATCTTATCATTTTGATATAAAATAATTAGATTTCATAGACATAGGTATGTATAGTAAAACAACTTAAAAATAAAAAAGTAGTAATTAAAGTATACGTGTAAGTACTTAGCTCAATTCGAAGTTATTTCACCTACCTAAAGTGCAGCGCCAAATTATTACAATCTTTTAATGTGCAAATATCTTTGACTGCGTAATGAAAACAAAGTTCATGCTCACATAAACTATCCTTATACGTACACAATGATATAACAGCAAACGTCAAGTCCGTCGAACCGTGTCCAGTGTCCCGTCGGGACTCGGGACGTCGACTAACACATTGTCAGATGTTAAGACGTATTGTATCGACAGATGATGTTACTGAATATTACCATACAGCTGTATAATCCGTACACTAGTGTTCATAAAATATATGTACCTAGATAATAGAAACGTTCTAGTGTATAATGAAGTTCGTAAATATGTGCACGGGCAAAGTTTTAAAAATATATGAACATGGTTTTATTGTTAACGGCAAAAGGTTGCTCTATTTTTTTGAAAGTGTGGATACGTACGTATTCACACTTTAAAAAAAATTGAGCAATCTTTTCACAATAAAACCATGTTCACATACTTACTTATTTTTATCACTTTGCCCGTGCGCATGTTTTCGAACTTCATTATATACTAGAATATTTATATTATCTAGATCTTCAAGATTCTAGAATAAGTTTTTGTGAGCTTTGTAGTTCAGTTGAACAGAATTTTCTTCGTGATTATAATTAGGCTCGGTAATTCTAAAGTATATGGAATAGTTTTAAGTAGGTAACCAAAAGTTGTTTCCTCGTTCTTTTTTTGTTTGTGTATAGGTACTTAAAACGACTGCAGATAAAACGTTAATGTCGATATTACTGCACACCCAGTATTGATTTACATAATTCAGTAAACTTGAAGCAGTCATACGCTTTTAGCGTATTAAAATAGTCGACTTTAATTAAAATCGTGTTAGATTGTTGTCTTGTAGATTGTAGTATCCGTTAACCCTTCCGTTTTAAATTATAACTGTCAAGTCGTGTAATAAGGGCGTGGCGTACAGTCGACATCGGAAACATTTCTATTTCGTTAATGTTTACTTTAACAACTGCAAATTGTAATATTATAGTACATTACTACAGAGGCCGGGACGAAAGGGGTTGCCGGCCGAAGACATATATACGACCGAGCGAAGCGAGGCCGGATAGGTCTAAGGCGGGCAACCCCAAATTTCCCGCCGAGGTATGTATAGTGCTTTTCTCAAACATGCAATGAAATAAACAACAAAAAAAAAACAAAATTTTATTTTTAATACGCATAGTGGCAGAATGTCATGATGCCACAAATTTATGTGGAATGGAATTAAGAAAAAGAGAGGACTTTGCCTGCCTAGGCCTGCAAGATCAAAATCAAAATCAATCAAATATTTATTCTGCAAATAGGCCACAAGGGCAGTTTTACAAGTCAAAGCGTGAATTTATACAATTTAAAAAAAAAACTGACAATCTTACTTAATAATAATGATTAAAAAAATATACTGATTAACAATTATATAAAAATAAATTTACAAATATTAAGGACGTATTGAATACGATCTGTCCGAATAAACAAAAAGTACATAAAATTAATTTAATACCTCAGAGATGTATATGGTCTCTGAGCGTCCAAATACGATTAATAACAATTATTTAAAAGTCCTTACCGATGTAAATGATCTCTAAGCGCTAAAATTAAAATAAGTAAACTTAATATTCTTAGAGATGTATAAGGTCTCTAAGCGTCAATAACAATAAAACTAATCCAGAACAGGATTATGTCTCTCGTCAATCTACATACAATAAAATAACACTAGTATTAAGGTATTTACTTTGCCCTTGTAGTGTATGAAATTCCATTAACGACCTCTTGTCTTAGCCGCACCTGAAACGTCATACTTCGCAGCCTATTATAAGGAACATAACATCAATATTTCATTGCATGTTTGAGAAAAGTTACTAATTTGAATTTATAACTAACTACTGATGTTTAAAAATAATTATTTGTACGCCAGTCTTGGCAAAACAAGACACGATATGTGTTAAATTTTAAGACCTTTTATATACGCTTGTTTTTAAATAAATAAATAATATATAATACATTCATTTTTTTTCGTGGTGCTACTAAATATTAAATTACTATTAAATTGACACAAGGTCTGACTGTACTCAAAAACCATGCGTGATCCTTTTATCTGGTCCTTTGCGTATTATAAGTTGCAGTTTGTCACGTCATCCGTATGTTAGTAACTAATTAAGAAGATGAACATTTTTACATAATACTATACTTCACTAAACTACTACTGTACTAAATTCTTTAAATTTAATTTATATAACGTCGCTAAAATTTTGTCTCGCTCGCTCGCTCGCTAGTGATAGCTCGATATCATGTGCTCGTCCACGGCGCGTGAAAACTTGCGAAAATAGGCATAACAAGTTTTTTGTCATAAGGATCATTATCTATTTAATTTTAAGCAATATATATTATATAGACAACAAAGTTGTGTTAGTTACACCATTTTTAACTAAAGAAAGGCTGGGCCAATTATTAAAGTCTGACAATAAAGAGTAGAAATTAAATAAAATGGAACTAACATAGAACGTTACATGGCAGCACCAGGTGTCATGTGAAAAATGTCAAATCAGGGGCCTTTCAGCTCGAAGAACGAGCTTTTCCAAGGAGATGTTAGTTTATACTTTAGCCAGTAGATGACACTGTGTGTAATGTTTCACCTGCCTCTCTATCGCACTTGCACATTGTAAGTGACAAAGAGGCGGTGAAAAATGTATAGTTTATCTAAAATTCAGATGATGTGTTTACTACCTAAATTTATGGTTCAATATTTTTTTCATGTTTACATTTCGAGCGTTCCAACGTACGCAAAATAATTACATAATTAGGTAATGTACACAAAATTGTGACAACAACATTGTACTAATTTAGACTCGTCAATTATTCGTGCAAATGGATAGTAGATAGAGTGCTAATAAAATTCTCCATAGGAAGAGAAGAATGTATATTTTCAACTTCTTCTACCTTACAAATTTCGAGTGAAATTTTATCGATGTGGAGTGTATATAAGCTTATAAAGCTTAAATATTTTGCGTGAAACTAAACGTTTGCACGGTACGTTGACATCGCTGTCAATTTAAAAATTCAAATGTCAAATGGGTTTTTTAGGTTAATTGTATATTTATACAATTATGTGTAGTTAATAACTATATATTACGACTTGCTGTTAATAGTAATCGTCTCATTAAATAATTTCGACCCTACAACGTGACGGTAAAAGCTATCGTGCGACTAAGCAGAGTGTATTCATTGAAAACTGAATATCTTCGAATGACAAAGCCGCTCTCTACATACTATAATATGCCACTTTTTACGTGTTAATTTTGTTTTGTTTTTTATGTGTTAATAATGTTTAATACGGATAAATTTTGGTGCGATTGCTAATATCGAATGTTTGTAAGTAAAATTGTGTAATAAACGATATTTACTAAGTTACCTATTTCGTTTTATTGTCAGAAGAATGTCATGCCCATATTTATTCAAAATGGTCTGAAATTGATGCAAAGATTGCCAAATAGGTAATGTAACTATTATTTCATTACTTATTTCCTTATTTTTGCATTAGTTTCAGAAAGGAACTTGAAATATATTTTAGTAGTTAGTACCTGCCACCGAGCGGTCGTGCGGTTAGTTTTGTACTAATACCACTGTGGCGCTACAATCTACGTGGAGTATTTCACTGATATCTCTATCTCAGTCTATATATTGTACTTTGTGTGTCAAATATTGGTCCGTAAATAAACATTGAATTGCTGCTGATAAGTATTACCGTTGTTTACCCAGTTTCTTTTCGACGGAAATATCTAGGTAAATAAAGTCAAAATGAATAAAACAATTCGCAGTTAATCACGGGAAGTAAAATATCAGGTGTTTTTAACGTGATTTTCCGAAGCCATGCTGGATAGTTATTGCTGGATTTAGAAGAAGTTTACAAATGAACTGCTAATATAACGGGTATGTACTAATAAAAACTTTATTTCATATTTATGAATCGAGGCAAAGATGTACAGCTATTGACCTAATAATCATTATTTGGATGTAATTTCGCTATTGTAAATAATTTGAGATTAGGTAAATAATGTTCGATGTTGAAACATCATATAGCGTAAATGCCACTTTTTGATATTTTACTACTCGATCACATAAATGAAGCAAATGAGACGAACAAAATATTCTATATATTATTTTATTTGTATAGGTTGCAACTTTATCAGTGTAAAACGATTTAGTACATATAGCCTGTTAATATTAAATATTACTAAATAAATGTAGTAGGACCTAAAATACTAAATAGTTACACTTAGATAATATACACTTGTCATCTGATACCCAAATAACTTTTAGTACTACTTATTGATATGATCAAAAATATGTATAAAACTTTAAAATGTACATTGTTTCAGGGAAGTCAGTATAGTTAAGAAAGTAGTGAATGAAAGAAGTACGTAAGAATAACGGCAAATTTGGAACGCCCACAAAGAACAGAAAAGGGCGTCCTCCAAAACAATGACTTTGATATATAACTTTTTTAATCATTAAGTTGGGCGAAACCAATCAAAAATAATTTATTTTCATTTTCGTATTTATTTTATAAGTAACATGGATATATTACTATAAAATATTAAATAAATTGTACTATATTATTTTGTATTTAATTATTATCATAAGCAAGTATCAATATGAATCGAGTCCTAGTATAAATGTTGCCCGTTAAAGCACAGTGGCGACCTCAATTAATTTCTACTCTTTATTGTCAGACCATATGATCCTTGATTTTTTGGATTTGAGTTCATTCCGAATAGCAGAATAACTATTAAAATATCGATAAAATATAAATATACGCAATTAAACATTTTTTAATACATTTTGTTCGGAACGGGTCGGGGACGCGGGGATACGACGATCGCCGGCACAGATAGTTTCAAATAAGTATCAAGCCCAAGTTATTAATCCACTATATCTTGAAATGAAAGATTACAAAATTTAGAGTTTTCCGATATAAAATGCAGTATTCGAATGGTTACGAGCGGAAAATGAGGGTGGCTTGGTGAATTAATTTTCCTATATTTGTTTTTATTTTTATGGATTTAGTGGAAAAACTACGTTACATTTTATTTCCTGCATATTATGATACGTTTTCTGGTATTAAAATTGTAATAGTTAATGCATTAAATGGTTAGGTACCAAAATACTTCTTATTACGATAATTTTGCAGAGGAATGTGGGTATGAATAGCCTTTTTATAAAATACTAATTGGCCAAATGTTATAGGCATCATCTACACAAAAAGCCGAATATTTTTGCCAGCTTTTGCACATAAACTGTACACATGCATTTGATAAAAAAAACGTTGCCTAGCCTTTTACACAACATCACATTACACGTAAACAAACAAAAACAAGCGAACTTTAACCCCGTTTATGTTTTATTCAAATTTACTTACATTTGTACTAACGGGGAAGACCTTTGCTTCCCTGAATTGTATTCCCTCGCCGTGCGATATATCTTCTTCACGCGCGTACTTATTTATTTCCGTAGATCTCCGGGTTGAGGGTATGCCTTTTCATGTGTGCTGTGAAAGCGGTGCATAGCTTCATGTGCTTAAACATAGGTTTATTTCAGTCGCTTGTACTTAAAATAATCTTAATTCTGTTTACTTTGTATTATTAATTAAAAACTCTGAGTCAATGACATGTGGATTGTTCAAACTAGGAAAACATTGAACGATCTTTGATGAACAATGAGAATTTAATAAACGCAAATAATGCATTTTAATTGCTTAAAATGTTCATATAAGTCGTTTTTAAAAGAATTAAATGAATGTGAAATATTGGATAATATTGTACCTCTTTCTCTTACGCTCAAATTGAGAATAAATTAGATACATAACTTAAAATCTTCTGCAAATCATTTCAATCAAGCCCATAAATTCCGTAGTACCTGGAAAATCAAGCTCTGCTTGGCGTCTTTTGTTTTTTTTTGTAGAAATCGAGTTTGACAGGCAACGAGACCTTTAACTAGATCGACTTTTCGTGCCCGTAAACCACTATATCGTAAATTTCATTGAAATCGTTCGAACCTTTATTGAAAACTCAATTACAAATAAATATATTAAAATTTGCTCGTTTATTTATATGATGACAAGTGTATACCATTACTTTTCTTATTTTCTATAACTCTATGACGTAATATTAGGAAACAGTCACAGAGAAAATACGTGTAAATACATACAATTTAACAAAACCTTTTCCACAAGCTAGGTGAAATTCAATCGTATATAAACGTCATACAGACTGATAGAAAGAAACTTTTCTTCTCTTTAATTTTTATTCTCATCTTTAATTATTTTGTATATTTACTCAACTACCCCATTATATGCAAGCGTTGTTTTACTTTACGCACTGCCATCTCAATTTTAGCAACAACGTACATAATAACTTCATCTCTCATGACGTATCCCATAACTTTTTCCCATAATAAAGTTGCGAGCCGTGATTGGCTCGAAACCCGAGGGACTCGGCAAATGAGTGAGCTAGCACGATCATAATTTATAAGACGCACTGTTTATAGCGAAAATTATGGCTATGGATGCCTCGTGCGTGCTAGCTATTGATGGATTGTTGACGAAATCATTGACAGTATAGGTATTAGCATCATTGGGCTAGCATAATTTTATAACATTCGTAAAGTTGATAAGGTCGTCGTCGTCAAAGTGTTGCTCCGTAATTGTTAATAGTTGACTCCTGCGGGGTAATTACGCGACATTTTCGAGCGTACGAAAGGTATAAATGTCATTTTACGTAGTAAAAATGACAGTTAATATTACCTTTCATGCGTGCAAAAAGTTAGTTACGTCATTACCCTACTGGTCCTAAGGTTCACCTCTAGTACATATATTTATTTATTACCACTTAAAATAATTGACCGAGCGAGCGAAGCGAGCGACGCGTCTCCGTTTCAGCTTACGACAAAAATTCTTTCGTATGTCCTTCTGTCTGTCTGTCCGGATGTTCTCCTCTACAGGTCGCATTTCTCAACCGATTCTCGTGAAATTTTGTGAGCAGGTTCGATAATTATATAGAATTTATTTGTCGAGTCAATTTTTGGTAATTTTGAAATTTGAAGCAAAAATTGCGAGGTCTACAGCTCACAGACCCACTAGTAATTTATTACAGGAGTAATCAAGTAGGTATTAGATCAGTTTTAAGCATTGGGACGTTTAGCTTCTGGCATGTTAATTCTAATACTAAAGACAAACAAGTAGGTACTCAACCATTACATAATTAATTCACAGTACATGAAATTCGTAACGAGTGGTGATAAATTAAAACACGACCGAAGGGAGAGAGGATTCGCACGTGTATCGTACAACGTTTTGCAGTGCATATGGCTCTTTAAAGTTTCAACATAAATATTATGCACGTAATCTGCTGATTACCGCACTCGTGCGGTAAAGTAGCACCATATGTTCTGTAAATAAATATTTCGTTACGTAGGTCGCTCTTTAATTTGGGATTCATTCCGCGAACATTATATTTCTATACAGTATGGCAGGACACCTTAGGTGGGTCCCAGATTAAGGCTGGGTTGCACCGACTTACGATCACAGACAGATCAACGTTAAATTTGGCGCCGGCAGCTGTCATCCCATAGAAACTTGTCAAACTTTCCATACATTGAAATTGTAACATACACAGCTTACGATTACAGACGGTTTGGTGCAACCCAGCCCAAAAGTCCTTGACTGTACCAAAAAGGTTACAGAGCTACGGCGCGGCGTAGCACAACCCTCATTTATTTAGTTTATGTACCAAGAAGTCAAATTGACACATTCCAATTTAATTTTAATGTACATATGGCGTGCTAATTCGTTTCAATACTTAAACAAAACGATAGCACAACACTGCCACCAAGCAGAAATTCAAGATTAAAAATATAATAAATACCTTTCAACGCATTACGTTTTAAATATCTTCAGAACACGGCTTTTTCCAGCAGTCGTGTACAAAGGACTTTGTCGTAAATAAAGCAACGGCGATGCATCACGAGTTATTACGCGGTGACGGCGACATTTTTCACGGAATGAAACAATCCCTGATTAATCCAGAGCGGTGAGACTGTATTGAAGTTATACATAGATTAAGTTGACTTGATACTTGCTAAAAGATAGTAGGAAAAAGATGAGATATGGGCGTGGCCAAACATTTAGTGGTCTTATATTTTCCTGACGAATTTAATATTTTGCGACCGTTTCCATGTAGGCTAAGCAATGTAAGATGGTATTTAAGATGCAAACAATCTTGCATCTACAATTGCATTTTACTGTCTCATTTTTCAATTTAAAAAAAGTAGAAAAAATTGGAACCTCTTATTTCCGCTATGAAAATACATGAGTCTGGTTGGGGAATATCATACATATCAAAAGTAATATAACTTAGATTGGCTATGAAGGAAATGCTGCCTTGGAGTACCTGATCTAAGTTATGAATGACTGCTATTAAGTTATGATAGATTAGAACTTGTATATTGTCAAAGTCTAAACGTACTTAATACTGATAAACGACTATGAACCTTTGTAATTTAGACCACTATCAGTATCCTGATTTTACTGTCAAATACTATAAGCAAAAACAAATAATTATTTCCTTTATAAAAATGAAAATTTTAATTTCAATAAAGCATAAATAACTATACATTATAAGAACAGAATATAACCTAACCAAGGTAATTAAATAAAGTTTTGTAGTTATTCAAAACAAATTAATAAGAACCCGACGGCGCCAGATAAACCGTACGTGGTTTTCTCTAGCTGTTTAAAAAAAGTGTAAGTGGTTTTAAGTATTTTTCGATGAATTAACAAACCCACCCATCCTGTTCCAGTCGCAAGGATAGTCTTTACACCAAGAATAAGCCGGTAAAAACATAATAAAGCATATTTCAAGTTTATTTTCAAGTATCAACACTTGCCTGCCGCTCAACAAACTCGCGCCAATACTTACCATAGAGCTGATGCATTAATATTTCGGTTGAGTTTTTCGCCGCCGTCTATTCCCCTGCTCCCGAGTGGAGGGCGGAGCGCTCCGTCTCAATAAATTATCGAAGATGAGCGAACATTAACTAATTACCGACGCCGATACCTGATATTGGATAGCTAAAATTGCGAATATGTTAGCTGATGTATTGGATATTGGTTAGGTGAATTACCAAGTTTGGTTAACAAGGTAGTTTAGGATTTATTGGAAACTACCTCATCATCCTAGCGTTATTCCAGTACAGTTGCATCTGGAATGATGCCCGGGGTCTGCTACCTAATCGCAATAATTTTCATAGGCACTAGTTTTTACGGAAGCGCCTGTAATCTTAATCCACCTTAATGAGAATGGAACGAGAATCCATTAGAAATATTCTGAACTGTCTTGGTCATTTACTAGACTGAGATTCGACCTGTTTTTGCTGTTTATTATAGCGAGAAGTAATCAAAACTCGAATTAAATGAAAAGTCAATTTTAAAATTGGGATGTTGGAAGCAATTATACAATAGTTAAAGTCAAATTTCAATGTTAAATGGTTAGATACAGATTCCAAAGTTCGCTAAACCAACGGCTGCCAGAAAATTATAATCTACTGACTATGTATCTACTACATAGTCATTGTACTTGCGTAGCTACGAGTACTTTACTCCTTATATTTAAAAGCTACTGGTTTGGTAAATAGCAAATAACAACAAACCCGTTCGAAGTTCGAACTAAAAACGTCCAAATCGGCAAAATCAGAAAAAAAGACAATCAAAGCTTCTACGGCTGCAATTCCCTCGATTCCAAGTTAAACAAGAACCTTTGTTGCAAACAAATGCAAATCCAGACGCTTCACCCTTTGCCCGGTTCCATATTTAATTCAGAACTGAATGCAGGTAACAATCGCCTAACACCGGTAAATGTTGTAAGTGTAAACGAAGAGGAAAGTAGGAAAAAATTTTCCCGGAAAAAAAAACAAAGTGAAAACTCTGGCTTGCTTATTTCCCCTGACGATGCCTCAACGCCGGGCTTCCGGAAATGGAAAATATAGCGATAAGGAGCATTATAGATTAAACACGTCGGTGCTTTAATGCTTCGATGATCAGATATGGGCTTTAAAAGTTACAATGACGTTGTAAATAATGGGTTGATAAGACTTGTTTATGCAAACTGCCACGTTTTGGGAAGGACATATGTGGGGAGGGTTAAGAAATTCGGAAGATTGTGTTGTTTTTTGCGCGATTAATATATTTTTATGTATAAGTATATTTTGATTTATTTGAAAATGTCGTCAATTTTGAACGGAATAATTTGACAAATCCACATTTGAATGTTGACTGTATACGGGGAATTCAAATAAAATAAATAATATTTTTTTATTGACTGTAATTCGTGTACCTAAGTCGCAGAAAAAAACCATACCTACTCGTAGTTTAAGTAATTTAAGATTGTAACAATATCATCGGGTATCGGGGTCGGTTATATGGGGAACTGTTTATTTAAGTATATACCAACACTTATTTAGGTAGTACAAGGTGACAAATAAATAAATAAATATTAATGGACATTTTATTTTTACACAAATAGTTCCATAGTAAGCTCAATAAGGCTTGTGTTATGGGTACTAGCCGACGATATATTTAATAGATATATATGTATATATACTTAAATACGTAGAAAACATCCAAGTCTCAGGAACAAATGTTTCTGCTCACTACAGAAACAGATGCCCTTACCGGGATTCGAATCCGGGACCTCTAGCTTTGGAGGCAGTGTCACTACCAACTAGGCTAAACAGATGGACAGGTAATATTTATATTTAACATATAAGGCCTGGGCGACTGAGCTTAGCTCGGCATCTTTCGTGCTTCTTTTAGAATACGAGTTTTTGCGAAGATGATACCTAGCTAGATCGATTTTCGGGCCTCGTAAACTCGTAAATTGTAAATTTCATAATAATCGTGAGAGCCGTTTCAGAGATCCCTGAAATAAATAAATAAACATACAAGATTTGCTCGTATATTATATAGGTACTGTTTTTATTAATAAATGATATACTAAAATAATAATAATAATGATATTTGTTTAAATCATGTATAATAAAGCTTTAATCACACCACGATACCGTAAAAATGAACTAGCGAGACCTAAATTAAATACCTCTTTGGCTATCCTGCTCTTTGATGATGATTTGAGGAGAGTAATGAAGATGATGGAAGTCTGGTGGAGCCGAAAAATAGATATCGATCATTACCATCGACATTAAGGGCACATATACATACGAACGAATTCCTCACATCACATTTTTCATTAAATATTATAAAGGCTCAAATATTAATACGAATGTGGTTTACTACATATAAAATATTCGTATCTGATTCTTAGGTCACCTCATCTAAGTTTGCTTGTTCGCTTTTATTTATGCCATAAACCTTCGATTAACATGTTTAGTACTATACATAAGCCACTCCATTATCTTGTCATCTCATTATCTATGCGAGCTCAAAAGCTAACGCATCGCTGCCGTAATGGAATCTATCAAAAATCGAAGGGGTGTGCATGTTGCATCATCCCCTAATTTGGTTTTTATTCGCCCCCGTCAGAATTAGCCTTACCATATGTGAGCCTACTTGTATTACACTTGAGCATCGAATGTTCACATTTTTATTGTGTGCGTTTTGATAGCAGAGCCATATGATTATTTTGCAAAATAAAAATGTTAACAGAAACGAAAGTAGTTACCAAGGAGAGTAATCATATTCTGAACACGATACTGAATAACTAAAATATATGTCACGATAAATTTTCATGATAACCAGGAATAAAACAGCGCCCAAAAGTAATAAAAATAAATTAAAGTTCACAGGATAATAAAAATGTTGAAAAGACGAGTTACCAATTAAATCACGACACTTAAACTAAATAAACAAAATGATAGAAGCAATATAATTATTTATAAAAAAAAAAACATTTTATCCATACCACGAAACAAACAAGTGTTGAAAACTAAATCGAGACCCTGGTGGTCCTACCAGCTTCGCGCTTGCTATTAAAGGGCGCTCTCGTAATCCGGCATGTGCGTGCGGCTTTAAATTCTGATCTAATACCGATTACCGGCACGCACGGGAGCTGCCTTAATTCTGTTATCCGGAGCGGAAAATGTGCACCGCTCTTAAGAGATTTTGCCTGGGAATGAGAAACATTTCATTCATGGTGTAAAAATTACAGGCTCCAAAATATTTTTTTTCATAGGTGCATCGGGAGTAGACTTAATTCTGTTATCTAGAGCGGAATATGTATATACCACTCTTAAGAGATTTTGCCTGGGAATGAGAAACAATTCATTCATGGTGTAAAAATTACAGGCACCAAAATATTATTATGTTCATAAGATTAAAGAGAATAATTAATTATATAGTAGGTACGAAATACATGGCATTCTCTACCACTTGAACTAAGAGCATAAACGAAAATGTTATAGGTGGTTTAAAAAATGGTGTCTTGTAGTGTATTACTTGTCAACCTCATAAGTCCTTTGTTTTTTTTTTTATTGTAGTAGTCCTAATTACCCAGTGTACTACACAAAGTATACTAAGAGTATCGCTTCAAACGTTAAACTTTTTCGATATTATATAACTTTTTGTTATTTGTGTTTCGTAATTAGCGCATCCTCAATTGTTGAAGAATGAACTTGGTGAAGTTACATTCATCGGTTAATTTTGCTATGCTGTTACAATGTCAGGTCTGAAGTATTAATATTATTATTTTGTATTCGTACAAGAACGCGGAGACTTATGCGAGGTTACATAAATTCGAAATTTTGAATTAAAGAAGATTATACTCGTATTTTTGTGCCTATCGAAAAAATATGCCGTTACAAATAAGTAGATTATTTTAAAAAATTACAAACTACAGCAAATAAAACATAAAAAAGTCGTAAAATGTCCCAGTGAAACTGACCATATACTTGACACTTACAATCTAATTTCATATTAATAGAAGTTAACACTACGGTATTATTTTTTCCAAATTGAGACCTATACCTTAATGTTAACACCAACATTTTACCAGTCAAAAATGTCATCTTACACATGAAAACCAGCTAGTTTTTAATCACTCTTAGATGAAAAATCACTAGTTTCGTGTAACATAATCTCCGCATCAAAAAAGTCAAAAAAATTGTTAAATATTAAAAATAACATAGTTTCTGTAAAGTTTTCCCGATCAGCACCAAACCTATCGATTTCAAGCCCAGCGCACATGTCATACAATTTGTACAAATCGCGTCACCCGCTGCGAAGTAAATTATTCCCGCCCTCCCTCATTGCTGCAACAATGCAACTGATTAATATTATGCTGTGTTATAATGTTATGTTTTATGATATCATATGATATTTTATGATAATTGGATGCGCAAGTGTTCGAAGTGCAAGTGCATTGTTGAAATGAATATTCGCAAGTGAGTGAAATGCGTGATTTTTGTGTCAAATAAATGGGAAATGACCGAAGTATTTAGTTGGGTTCATATACGTACATATTTGCTTTGGTCTTCTCACATATTTGATATTATTTATTTGATTTCGCATTTTTGACATTGTAACTATTTATGTTATTATAGTAAATTTTGTAGGCATTATCGACATCGTATTGACATTGTACATCGTAACATGCTATTTCATTGTTTTATTGTATTTATTTTATTCAATCTACTGACGATCATAATAGAGATTCTTTTAAATTGACATTAATGTTATTTAGTATAATGATGTCTTGTATTTTGTAGTAAATAAATCTAAATCTTTTGAATCTTGTTTGCACACTAACAATTATATATTCATTTTAATCTAACTCGTTCAGCCACACGACGTCTTTAGACGTCGCCAATGTCGCAACATAACTAACATACTTAAGGCTTAAAGAAACGACGCTTACCTAATTGAGGTGCTTCACGTAAATGAATGGTTTTTACTCCGCATCATGAAGGCTCTTGATTCAGATAAAAAAAGTGTCCCCAACTGTTTTGTTCAACTATGTAACGTTTTCCATACATTTGATATGAACCACACGTCATATTATTTATATATATTTTTGTATACAACGACGACGGATACTAGCGAAGCTGCAACTCCAGAAGAATCAGAAGCGCGTCACCTACCGTTTATTAACTTGAGGATTCGGTGTGTTGACAGTTGACATATGCTGGTCCCTCACTATCAACACAGCGTATCCTTGGAAGCTCTGGCGACTTTATGGTGCTCCCACACTGGCCGTTTTAAAGGTTATATATATAACATAGTGTAATAAGGATAAGGTTACGTAACGCTATGATGTTGAAGAAAGTTAGTTGCTGTTATATAACATTTACTTACTCACCACTAGGAACATAACAGCGCACCTATTACCTACACCATTTATATTACTAGCGAAAATATACAAACCAGAGGCTACTAGACTCTTGCAACGTTATGGGTCCCTCGAATAGCCTAACAACGTTAATCCACCTTCCAAACGGATCCTTTTCACGCGTGATTGCACGTAACACACGCTCCAGTCACGCCGCTCCACCGGGATTCATTATTGCCGGAACTGTGTTTAGCGGCCGACATACCGATGAAGACAATTACAATACATTACAATTACTTTACTAACAGGCTCTAATACTGAGGAATATAGGGGAAAAAGTATTAATGAAAAATAAATTAAAATAGTACATTTTGAAAATGCTTTGCATCTAGCTTTCTTGCGGGGACAGCTAAGGAGTGGAACTCTCTTCCGGAAAACCTTTCCTAGATACTTATAACTTGGATCTTTTCAAGACGAGAGTGAATAGGCACTACATCGTCACTTACCATAAGGTGAGGTAATGGTCAAGTGTTTACCTATTTTATATAAAAAAATTAATTCATGGACAAGGTGATTGTGATGGATGACGCAAAACAGATTCCGCCAATAGAACAGGCGTCCACGAATTGCCATTCCCGCCGAGGCAAAGAAGATATCGAGGTAGAAACAGTGCTTTTTTCATAAAATACAATGTAATTTGAAAATTCTAAGGAAAATCCTAATGAAATTCTAAGGGTTCAGTAAAAAAACAGGGATTGCAGCAGCATTGGTTTCGATGCACTTGACAAGTGAAACATCGCAGCCTATTATAACTAACATGATTTGAATGTTTCATTGCATGTTTGATAAATAGGTAGTATGGTTCTAACCAATGGGCTACTTCAGCATTTGTCGGTGCGGTACCAGTTAGCGATCAGTGTCAATCGGTGCGGTACGAATGCAGTAAGTACTAAATGTACTGCCCGGCCTTCTAGCAATATGTTACTACTACGCAAATATAATACTGTCAGTAAACTGACAAATGACGAAATCCAGACGACATCAGTAAGATCTCGGTAGAGAAGAAACTACTGCATACAGATTCCACCCCGCCAAATTAGTAAGTAGCCTTAATTAGTTTAAAAAGAAATTGCGAATTAAATGCTGCACAAAATATTTCGGTTTAGCCCAATGGCTAAATGATATAGAATGTCTCATGTCTTCAAGTCCGCCATTTGTACCTACAATTAAAGAAGAGCAATAAAATTTATATAAATAAATTAATGAATTTTGCCATTAAATCAGACCGCGTTCTTTTTAAAATTGTGTTTAAAATAAATAAATAACCACCGATAGCGCTGCTGCTATATATATATTTTTTTAATTATAATATTCGGGGACAATCTTACACAAATCAACCTAGTCCCAAACTAAGCAAAGCTTGTACTATGGGTACTAGACGACGATATACATACTTATATAGATAAATACATACCTAAATACATAGAACACATCCAAGACCCTAGAACAAATATCAGTGATAAATGCACAAATAAATGCCCTGGCCGGGATTCTAACCCGGGACCTCTAGCTTCGGAGGCAGAGTCACTACCAACTAGGCTAAACAGGTCGTCGATAATCGTGCTATAATTGATAACATAGTTAGTGATTATTCAAATAAACGATAAAATTTTAAATGCTACGCCACCGCATTCTCGTTGAATTAGCTACGAAATACATGATATGTCGGTTTTATCCGCATTGATACCCGCTAATTCATTTTTTTTTATTGTATTTACCGAGTAAATGCTAAAAACATCAAAATATTACAAATACAGTGGACACTTATGTAGAAGGAAAGCCGTGACGGACAAAATACTTAGAAGGAAAATTGTAACTTCGGTAAGTATAGAAAGAGATAGACAGGGTTAAAAATATACACGAAGCGCTATTCCCGAGCGTTTTTTCTACAATTTTCCTTGTAATTAATAAAAAATGGTTCATTAACGGCATCGATCTGGGCCAAGTCTAACAACCCTCTGGTGGATAAGCCAATAATGCAAAAAGAGGGCCAAGTCCTAAATGAGCCGTCTCGTGTAACTTGTGAATATTTATGAGCTTGCTCGGGTAAAAACAATGGTTAATGTGTTTAGTTAGTTTAGTACCACGAAAAGTTTGTTTTTAGATACTATAATGGCACTTTAGAAATATAATACTATTAATATATAGGTGCGAGTATTAATTACGAAAGTTTTACTTCGTATGAATAAATAATATTCATATGTTCCCCTATTTTTATGTTACAGAATGTACATTCTGCGCTGCAAAGACGAAAGGACAAAAGTATAAAAGGCACCAAAGAACATGAAGAAGGAAATCTTATGGGGGGTACGTCAAATAAGAAATTAGGTAGCAAGGAGAAATAAATAAGCATGTTATTTAAGAATAAAAACTAGAATATTGAGTACCACAACGAATATTCATTGGAACTCATCAGAAATTAGCATACGCACAACAGTCGAGGCGGAGTCGTAAGTGCAATAAACCAATTATAACTGTCATATTTCACGCGCTTATTTACATTTATATTGGGACGCATCGGACGGAGCCAAGCGGAATACGAATTTAGAATTTTAGACATTTGGCAGGAAAAATAGGTGTCCATTTTAATTATTGCCAGCAAAGATTCTTAATTTTTATTGATATTAGTGTGCACTCCTTTATTTTATTGCAAATCAAAAACTAAAACTCGTAAATTCTGTCAGAACTTAGTTTTATGGTACCTAATTATTATACCTCAGTAATTTAATTACCGTAAATACAACGTAATTATAAAGACTGAAAAACACACGAATCTGCTCTTGTTTAGACCTGTTATTTCTCTTTGTTACAAACAAATATGTTATGGTGATAAAAACTGACAAAGGACCATGGGCAACTTTGTATGGAGGCTGGTCCTAAAACTAATAAAGCTGAGAATCAGAATCAGAATCAGAAATTGATCATTTTGATGCATGGTCCTTTTAACGTCTTTTAGTAACGTATATTAGTCAAGTCTAAAATAGAAAACCTCATTCGTAATAAGACAAAATATCTATACTAATATTATAAAGCTGAAGAGTTTGTTTGTTTGTTTAAACGCGCTTATCTCAGGAACTACTGGTTCGAAATGAAAAATTATTTTTGCGTTGGATAGTCCATTTATCGAGGAAGGCTTTAAGCTTTATAACATCACGCTGCGACCAATAGGAGCGAAGACGCGGACGAAGTCGCGGGCAACAGCTAGATTTTAATAAAACCCGAGAACAAATATGGCATGCGCAAGCTTAAAATCTAACTTAGCAACTTAATAAAGTCTGTACACATATGATTTTTAGGTCGAAGCTTACCGGGTAAATTAAAAGTATCTAACTGTGGAAAAAATAAATGTGTGTGTAAATTGCACATATATTTTTACTCCATAGCTTGCTGGCAGCTAGCAAAACTGTATCTAACTTTTCCTAGAATGTAATTCCCGCCTACGTGTGGCAGCATCCGAACATTGCGAGCCGAAGGAATAAACCCCGCGACATATGCGTATTTGCAATTCGGTCCACGGCTGCACTCTTCTTGATTCCATTTGGGAATTACTGCGCGAACACAAATCACTACTTTCATTATGATAGAGACGGCGCCAAGTTTAGGTTATTTTCTTTGTATTGTGAGATAGGTAAGGAATTATAATTAAGTACCGTGCAATTTTGGACACGAAGTTTTAGATGTTTTTGTAAGCCCTTAAAAGAGATAGATAGTAGTATGAGATAATATTGAAATTGATTTACGATACTGTCTAATGGGTAATTCATTTGATTGGTATATTTTGATCACCTCTGGAGTCATCATTGAGAACTGACAATGTTAAACAAGCATAAAATAAATTATTGAAAGCTCAAAATAGGGTTGGCCTTAGCCATTGCGAGGTTCCAGACGGGTAAATTTTTGCGAGGACCTTGTATTTGTACTATTAGTACCTAGCGCGAGTAAGCGAGGCCTCTGCAAGAGTAAGGCTTCGTGCTGCTGCCCTGCTAGCCACCCCCAAAAGCCGCCCCTGCTGGAAATATGAAAACAAGTGACGGCCTGTTTAACCTAGTCGGTAGTGACTCTGCCTCCGAAGCTAGAGGTCCCGGGTTCGAATCCCGGCCAGGGCATTTATTTGTGCATTTTTCACGGATATTTGTTCTTGGGTCTTGGATGTTTTCTATGTATTTAAGTATGTATTTATCTATATAAGTATGAATGTCGTCGTCTAGTACCCATAGTACAAGCTTTGCTTAGTTTGGGACTAGGTGGATTTGTGTAAGATTGTCCCCTAATATTTAATATTTTATTTAAGTTAACAATTACTGAAAATTAAGAAATCAACTCTTAGTTAAATGTAAAAAGATTTTAAAAAGCTGTCAATTAAATTGTAACCGTCTGTATTATGAACTATAATTTTTTTTTTGGTATACAAACTAAAGCAGCAAGTGGATGTCAGGACAGAATAAATACAGTAGGTATCAATTCAAATAAATCATTTTTTTAGCTTGTCAATGTATACTTATATATAAGTATGTACATGTGATAAGCTATCCAGTTTAAATTTCTCCATGTCATTGAAATCACAAATTTCCCCCAAACCAATAGAACGCAGGTGTGCCCAATTCAACTTCGGTTGCCATCAGCAATAAAACTTGAAATCCCATGATAGAATAAAAATTCTCAACATGCGGTGTCCAAATAAATAACATTGACAGTGGCCATAATAGCTTTTTCACTGGCCAGAGGCGGGGCACGTTTTTTATCCCATTATTGTTTCTGAGAAATTGTAACAGTTTTGACGAGTGACCTGACCGTTTTTCTTCCTCCACTAGTCGAGCGGAATGAAAAATTTTCAAGTTGGTCCCCCTGCCGTCCCTGGGGTGCCGTAAAACTCCGGCGGACACGGGATAGTCCGCGGGCTGACCGCCGCCGGACAATTTGTCATATTCATATGTTAACGTGTCCGTCTTTTCTTGCAAAAAGTGGATAACTTAATTCCGGAACGCCGCCGGTGGGTTATTCGATTTGTGGACATTCAAATTTCACATCTTGTTATGGTAATACACGTGTTGTTTCTCCGATGGATTATGTATTTGCCGCGATGGAAGTTAACTGAGTTTTATTTGGGGTTGACTTTGTTATTTATTTGTCGTATTTACATGGAAGAGTCGGCATTTTTCATAAAAATGCGACAAATAAACAGGGAACTGAATGAACCTTTAAGGCTCCTATCGCAAAACGCTGAAATTGCATAGATAAACCATCTTTTTAATTCTTGTTTTTTTTTTACAGTATCGTGTCAAGGTCACGTCTCACTACAGATTGTAATGCACGATGCATAATTTTAATAATTCAACAATAATGAGAAAATATCTGTTTTACAAGTAAGGTTTTGTTGAAAAATATGGTATTTAGGTATACGGGAAAATAACCATTTAGTGGCTTATACACTGTACTTTTTACTTCGACTGCGAGAAAATTAATAAACAAAGAATTTGGGAGGATCCCAAAATTAATAATAAATTCCACAGCAAATATATGTATGATTTGGCGGCAATGGCGGAATAATTTTTATATACTGCTTTGACATGGACTTTTTGTACCTCAGGGTATGAACTGACGGGCTTTCCACCGCGATTCAGTCGGCTAACAAGTTTATTTATTCGCAATAGCATATTAAACTCTGACAAAATTTAATCCGAGAGGACATGACTTAAAATACATTTAAAAAAAATTATATCGCGTCGGTGGCAAACAAGCGTACGGCCCGCCTGATGACAGTGACAGTCATGTGACCAACTGACGGGAATTCCACCGCTCTACAACTAGCTGAAGATTTTAGATTTTTTATATTTAGCTTTCATTTGTTTCAGTCGAGAGAAAATGAGTTTTTTTTTACGTCTTTGGGAGGCTGTTGCTTCTCAACCCACCAACGGAATCGCAACTGACGTTCACGAGGCTTCATAATATAACATTCGTGACCATTGTACAAGTTATGGTGCGCGAGAAAATTGGTCTATAAGAAAACTTAAAGTTTTGAGAAATGTATTCTTTCCTTAATGGTTGATTTTGCCACAATTTGCCGCAGTTTTTCAAGGCTAAAGTGATGACCTACGGCTCTGAAACGTGGTCGCTCGCTATGGGCCTCATAAGAAGGCTTAAAGTCACTCAAAGGGCGGTGGAGAGGGCTATGCTCGGAGTTACTCTGCGAGATCGAATCAGAAATGACGAAATCCGCAGAAGAACCAATGTAACCGACATATCCCGAAAAATTGCCAAACTGAAGTCGTAGTGGGCGGGTCACATTGCCCGGCAAACCGAAGGCCGGTGGAGCCAGCGAGTTCTCGAGTGGAGACCACGTACCGAACGACGCAGCGTTGGAAGGTGGCCTGATGCCCTTGTTAGGGTTGCGGGAGTCCGCTGGATGCGGGCGGCCCATGACCTGTCGTTGTGGCGGTCTCCAGGGGAAGCCTATGTCCAGCAGTGGACGTCGATCGGCTGACGATGATAATTGGTTCATTTTAGTGTGGCTGTATTCTGGTTGTTTGATATCAAATACAAAGTTTCTTAAGGAATTAAATTAGTGTATTGTGATTTGTTGATTTAAAATATTGAAGTATTTTAATTAAATATATATTTTTTTTCCCTATGGGTTAAATGTACAAACTACTTTATCCCCGCTTGATAAGTTTAATAAGACACCCTTTTCGAGCAAGAATAGAAAAAAATATATTTTACAGTACATATGGTGCTACTTTACCGCACGAGTGCGGTAATCAGCAGATTACGTGCATATGTGGAAACTTTAAAGAGCCATATGTACTGTAAAACGTTGTACGATACACGTACTCCCTTCGGTCGTGTTTTAATTTACCACCACTCGTTGCGAATTTCCTGTTCTCTGCACTTGTATCGTAATGTACTATAAACAACTGGGTTTTCATATAACATCATAAAGTTTTAAGGGCTTAAAGTTAAGACTCCTACTGTCTGTTATTGTGTGAAATAATGAAAATATTCGTTGCTTCTCAAATTTTAGGCAAATATTTTACGCAAATAACTAATCAAAAAAACTTTTCTGTTCCTTAGAAATACAACACAAAAATCACCAAAAACACAAAAGAGCAAACTTAAGCTGTATACATCAAAAGGTAAAAAGAGCATTTCTTTAATATCTCCAGGCAATATTTTTAATACACAAAACACGGTCACTACACCAGTGTGACCACACGAAACGCCCCGCTGTAATATCAATAACACGGAGCAATTGATGACTTGTCCGATTTGTTCCGACCACTCGTTTCTCACTCGCTTTACGACGGACGTGTCCCATTCTGACGTTACCGGCCTTACCCTAACCTGGCGTAAATAAACTATTCTAGATAAATATTCGAGCTTCTCCGGTAATATGTATACGGAATTGATTTATTAATTTATAGCTTAACGTAATGTCCAATTTATTTCATATAAGTCATTGTTGAAAGTGTGCAAGCCGCTTTGAGCGAAAATGTAACTATTATAGTGAGCAAACAAAAAGTCTTTCACAGATACTCTGTAATTAATTAGTTTAACACCGTATTTTTATCTAATCTAATAGCTACACAGAAAGCCAGCGGGAACCGTTCTAAAACCCATCACGCAATTTCCATAATTAAATCCACTTCATTACCATACTTATCATTACCGTTGCTCATTACCGGTCCTTCTGACACCGTGGCTAAGTAAACAGAATTTTTGTCACTATGTCCAATGAAATTAACCACCGTAGCTTGGATGACTCTAACTTATGACAGGGCGACACGCGATCGCGTCACGGTAATGACAGAATAATAAATTATGTTGTAATAAGTTATTATAATGTTTGGCCTACGGCTAATGGAACTGGGGTATGTTCATTAGCAAATTTATTAAATTAAAATGTTTGTAGTCATTTGTCTTGTGGGGAAATGGGTTTTAATTACATGATTAAAGGTTCCGTTAACCCTTCCCGCCGGACACGCGCGAGCCTGCCTACTATTTAATGTATTTGCCTACATTTTAAAAGAGAACGAATTCTACCTAATTATTTTTTATGTTGCATTTTTCATGTAAAGATTACTACGTCTAAGAAATCTTTTAGCCCTTGCAAATCATTTTTATATCAATAATAATAAATAAATAAATATTGGGGGACAATCTTACACAGACCGACCTAGGCCCAAACTAAGCAAAGCTTGTACTATGGGTACTAGACGACGATATATATATACTTATATAGATAAATACATACTTAAATACATAGAGAACATCCAAGACCCAAGAACAAAATCCGTGCTAAATGCACAAATAATGCCCTGGCCGGGATTCGAACCCGGGACCTCTAGCTTCGGAGGCAGTGTCACTACCAACTAGGCTAAACAGGCCGACAAATAAATATATTAGAATCAGATATTATTTAAATAAAAAAATTCATTTAGGAGTTGGTGTAAGACCGTTGTTTACACTTTTGCTGTTTGCAAAAATATATACGAGTACGAATAAAAAAGAGCTTCGTATGTTTGTCATAAAATTATAAATTAAACAGTTCTTTAACAAAAAGATCTGTATTCAAATGCAGTTTAATACTATTCACGAGGTCTAAAAACCAAAATGATTGTGACACCATCACTAATCCAAACAGTTTAGTAGTAAACAAATGCGCCTACTTATTATGCACCCTCAGGGAGGTTCGGTTGTATCAAAATAATTAATTTTTAATTACTATTTTATTACCGTCGCACATCCCATCCAATTACCGAAAGAAATATTACGAGCGGTGTCAAATTCTAATTGAATTCAAAGTATATAGATAAGCTGGAGGATGATATGGGCCCAATCTGTTTCGAAGCGAGTACCTAGCTCAACTAAAAGGAGATGAAACAATGTGCCAAAAACAAAATTAAAAATTTTGAAAAACCCACGACGGATTTAACCTAATTGAAAAATTATAAAATAAAATAAATGTGAATCCCCCGACTGGGTATTTACGAAGTAAGTACATAGAGATAATAAATAGATTTCAAAAACGGTTGTATGGTCGCGAGGTATAGTTACAAAGCCAGAAAAATCCGTCGGGGGCTGCCATTGCCTGCCCTGAAATGTAGTAAGATTACGAAGTCCGTGTTATGTACTTCAATTTAAGTTGCTGTATGTAATGTACCTGGAGCTTTATTATTATTTATATTTTAATGAAATTAGGAACAGACATGGCAATGGCAGCCCCCGACGGATTTTTCTGGCTTTGTAACTACACCTCGCGACCATACAACCGTTTTTGAAATCTATTTATTATCTCTATGTACTTACTTCGTAAATACCCAGTCGGGGATTCACATTTATTTTATTTTATAATTTTTCAATTAGGTTAAATCCGTCGTGGGTTTTACAAATTTTTTAATTTTGTTTTATTTTATTATTTTTATAGAGCAATGTCTATACGTTCCTCACTCAATCGCTCCAGTTCCCTCCCGAGGTTTTCCCAAGGGATTATATTATAGTATAGGGCTATTCAAGAAAGGAGTGTATACATGTTTAAAGAGTCAGCAACGCGCATTGAAACCCCTGGAGTTGCAAACGTCCATAGGCTGCTGTAACCGCTTACCATTAAGCGGACTGTATGCTTATATGCCACCGACGTGGTAGAAAAAACAATAGTTGTTTCTCACTTAACGCTATATATAATATATATATATTTTTTTTTTAAATGGGATTGCTCTTGGCCAGCATCTAGCCAGGGGGCAAAGATGAGGCCGACGATGAAGCGAGCTCACCCAGAAGATGCCTATTCACTCGTGCCTTAAAAAGGTCCAGCTTATTTTCCGGAAAAAAGCACGATAGGCCGAAGGCAGAGCTCAGCGTAGGGACAAAGGCCCAAAGTGTCCCATCAGAAAGCACTCTCGGCGCCAGTCCGAATCCTGAAGGGCGAGCCCAAGTAGATCCTTTCTATCGAGTGTTTTACAAGAGAACATGGAAGACGAAGGCCCGGAGCATCCTTTGAGAGAGTTTTCTCCGCAAGCCACAGAGCCGAAGACCCAAAGGGCGCGCCACCACTATCCACCTGTGTCTTTTCAATTAAATTTGAGGGCCAAAAGCGCAAAGGTGAGTGGCAAGGCACGCAAGACCAAAAGCTGAGCTCCGCGCAGGTGAGAAGGCCCGAAGTGCCTAAAAGCCTCAGCGTGAAGGGTCACGCTCTGTACGCGAGCCTACACGGGACTCTCGTGCACTATCCTATCGCTAAATGTTCAAAGTAGAGCCAATCCGAGTTCTGCGTGGGGCCGAAGGTCCTAAGGTCCTCTTCAGACCGCGCACTACGAGTATATGCGAGCCCACGTAGACACTCACATCCTCCTTCCTCTATCACAAGCACATCAAATTTAATATCACTGACTTGGAGCATTCATTCTAAATTTCGTCGAACTTTTACTTTTTTACAAATTTATTGCAAAAAATCTTAATCAATTTAGCAGATTTCGAGAATCTGCGCCTATTGCCCTTAATTCACCCTAAATCTTTATACCTTATCGTTTCCGTCGTGGGTAACCAACCACCATATTAATTGCGCTCTGCTGCATATAATTTAGTGAACCCGTTTTGGAATAAACGTGCAAAATCCCTTTTTCAGAGTTTTGTACCCCCGAAACAACGTAATGGGGTCCCGTTTTTACAACGTGTAAAAACGGGACCCTATTACTAAGACTTCGCTGTCTGTCCCAAGGCTGTATGCCAAGAACCGCGATAGTTAGACAGTTGAAATTTTCACAAATTATGTATTTCTGTTGCTGCTATAACAACAAATATTAAAAACATATGGATAATGGTACGGAACCCTTCGTGCGCGAGTCCGACTCGCACTTGGCCAGTTTTATAACATAACAGGATAGTTTTACCCATGCGTAGTGTGACCCATGACATATTCACGTCGTGTATCGCCGATAAGTTCTAACTCCACAATAATACCTACTTTAACCGAAAACATAATATTTAGATAAGCAGACATGATTTGGGGGACATATGACTCACGCCTACTCTTCCGTGGCGGGTATAATGAGCAAGAATTCTGCTCTTAGCAGTTCATGAGTAGTTATAGGTAGAGAAGTTACTCAGTCATCACTTTTTAAAGTGCTATATCACGGTATTCTATCCATGAGCTTTCACAAAGTTCCTTACTATGTTATTCTGTTTCATCATACCTACAACTCTCAGCAGTTCATACACAGAAGCTACTCAGAAAACAATATCAAAAGAAACACGACACGCAAACTTCCCTATGGTTCTGTTTAGCTCCATCATCAGGCCTTCAGCAGTTCATGTGAAGAGGTTTCTCAAATTCTCAATACATACTAGCCAAACAATTGAAACACGGTTCACTAAATGATCACCTTAATAAGATTCCCTGCAATATTGTTCTGATGCATCATCAGACCCTTAACATACCATGTACAGAAGCTACTCAGCAAACACAATGAAAAGAGCCTAAACACGGCCAAATACCTATATGCCTTCGAAAGGTTCTGTGTGATGTTATTTTACTCCATCATCAGACCCTCAGAAGTTCATTTACAATGGCTGCTAAGCAAACATAAACAAAAGTGCCCAAAAACGAACAGTAAGTAATCGAACCCCTGTACAGTTCCCTACTGTTTTTTTGCTCCATCATCTGATCCTCAGAGTTCAAGTACATGTACTCTTTACCCAGCACTACTCGTATCGAAATCATCCACAGTGGTGAAGTTGTTCCGGAGAAAATGCGCTCAAACCAGCTCAAACGCACTTTCAAGCAAAAATGTTTACTGCAGCGCCCCCTGGCGAGTTATGGTCGTAAAAATTATTATGGGGTTCGTCCCGAATGAACCACGAACCCGTTGCAGAAAACCGTATCCAAATCGGTCAAGCCGTTTTGGAGATATTGAGGTGCACACACAAACAAACAAACAAACAAACAAACAACCTCTCACCCTAAACGCATATACCTTCTCCGTTCCGTCGTGGGTTAAAAAATGTTCAACTAAGAATACGTATCTACATTGTAAAGTTTCAATTTAATGAATTTATTTTAGTAGATACAGTTTACATCAAAGATGAATTATGTGTACACTTTTCCACCGCGAAACGCGAAAAAGTAAACATATTTTTTTCCGTCGACTGTTATACAGTTTTCTGTTCAGTGTCATCTATCGGAAAAAGTTGCTGTATATTTTACCTATCAGTAAAGATTCTTAAAATATTCGGATACGAGTCTAACGCGAAATTCATTTATTTATAAATGTATTTATTACCGACATTTTAAGAATGTGTACAAAGTTCGAGTGTTTAAAGTGTTATATCAGTAAATAATTAGATTTTTCTCGGTTTTCTGCTGGCTCTATATATCTAATCCATTCAGCATAATTCGATCTTAAACGAAAAACTATCATACTTATGATTTGTTTTTGCGAAGTGTTAAGTATCTTCTTAGAGGAAACAGTGTCATAGATATAGTAAAACTGTATTGAAAATTGACCTAAAACTACATGGGTATTTTAAAATGTAGGGGTGTATAGTATATGCTCCGCTATTTTCTTTATGCATTGTGTATTTGTACACTTATATTCGAAACAAAATTTCCCAGATATACCTATCAACATCATACCGACAATACTACCGTCACGGTTTCTTGCCGACCGAGTTACAGCCAAAAAACCCTTTGAAACGCGACTCGCGTGCCTGCGGATGGAAATCTGAATTCCCAGATCACTCGATACCCACAACCATGCAAAGAAAACAATTTTCTCAACCTCCTATCTCTAATACTCTTATTTCTAAGCTCCATCTTGTCACGTGCAGTTTAAGTTCAAAATTGCTTAAAAGTATAGTTGTAAAGACGGGTCTTTGAAAGATAACCATGTAGATGCGTGTGCTAATGCCACTTGGGATGAAGAAGTATTTCTCAAAGGCACCTGTTTTTGTAAACAGAATCTATTCGCGCCGCCGAATTGATAGTGTTACGTGGAATGTGTTATTCGCGAATATCAAAGTGCCCGCATGTGGTTTGATTTAGCTACTTTGGAATTGCGACATCTGTGACGCATACGGTTACAAAAAGACAAGCATAAAGTAACAAAAATCATTATCTCGAGTCTCGCAAATCATATACAATAGAATAGAGAACACTCGTAGAATAGAAATACTTTATTTCGACATAATGCTAATTAAAATAGTTAAAGTAGTTAGTTTAGTATAGGTAGTATTAATTTCTTATATGGTATACTGTACCAACGTATACGTACGTTGCTCTATTATTAGGTCCTTATAGGTTTTTATACAGTCAGTTTCAAAATTAATAACGCATATGAAGGCGTCAAAAGCTCTTATTGCCTTGTAATAAGGACTATTGAACTTACAGTAATTAAACGCTTATCAATGTGATGTTATAATGAAAAAAAAAGATGCATTTTCAATGCTATAAAGAAGTGAACAGTAATGCATTTAATTGTAAATATGGGATAGCCACGAAATATTACTTACATAGGTAGACAGTTAACACGTATTAGTCATATTATAATTCTGTTTAATTCCCCTCAAACAAAAGTATTTCTACATTCCCGGGTCAAAAATAAAAAGGCCAAGAGTAACCCATTGAAACATAAAAACGCACTCAACACTTCGTTGCTATTTATCAGTCAATAAATATGATAAAAATATTATTGGGGCCAGAATGCGCCCTCCGGGAGCAGAAAGGTGCATTATTGTTTTTGTTTATTCCGTTTCCAATGTAAAAGGATATTTGCTCGAATTGTACGCGAATATCAAGATTTATGGATGTTTAGAAAATTATCGTATTTGAAGGGAACAATGTGAACCCATTGTGTGACTTACAATGCGAAAAGTAACGTAATATTTTTTATTTATCTCTCAAAATCTTAATTGGTACATATTAATTTCCGCCAAACTGAGGACAGTTTCTTGGCCGGTAAAGCGTTCTTTACAACATTTTGTTTTACCCACTTACTATCTTAAATACCAGCTACAGTTATGCATTATATTTTGTATAAAGCAATACACTACTTAACACTACTATAAATCTAAAAGTTCTGATTGCAATCTTGTCTTAAATTTACTGCTGCTATTTTCATCTGTCGTCTGCTACTATTACTTATTCTGTAGTACGAATCGACCGTGGAATCGACCGAGTGAATTGAAGGTCTCTGTTTCAGTTTCGGCAGAAATAATTTCGTATATCTGGCCGTCGGATGGCGGATTTCCCACTCTTCTCCTCTACAGGTCGCATTTCTCAACCGATTCTCGTGAAATTTTGTGAGCTGGTTTGATAATTACAAAGCATTTATTTGTGAGTTAAATTTTGGAAATTTTAAAATAAATAGCGAGGTCTACAGTTCACAAAGCAGGTATTTATTCTGTAGTGTTACTTACGTCCACAGAATAAGGTTAATTAAAAAACCAACGTGTAAAACGTGTTCTCATGTAATGTGGAAATTACTTTTATATACTTACGCGCGTATATTGCTTTTTCAGTTCGACTAACTTATAAAGTTTGTTTAAACAACCAGTCTACGACAACCATTAACCCTAAATATTCGTAAATGTAGTTAGCTTAAAAGCTATATTATTTCCCATAAGCCACATTAACGCTAGTCCAAGTCCCAGCAGGTATACAAAGCGGGGTCCTCTGCCAGTTAATTAACTTAACTTGAATCTTGACGTGGGTTCGATATGTACTTAGTTAAACTTACCCGTGAATTCGGGGCTATTAATATGCGTAATCAGTTTAAGAAATTAATGGAATCATAGGTAGTACAAATTAAGAAAACTAAAGAAACACATAACATAACATGCAATGAAGATAAAGTACATCGTCATTGCATGACAGAGTACATACTACATACTATTTATTTAATATAGTTTTCTTCCTGGTTGGGTATTATATTCATTTTAGAGGTAAATAAAAGCTATAAGCAACAACTAATCATTGCTTAGCGTAGCCAGTGTTATGGTCAGTTATTTTAACAGTCCGCAGGAAGCTCGGTTCTACATACAAATGTAGATTTGCTCTCATTTTAAAACGCCATGCTGGAATAACATGAAACTTTGTATACGCAATCGGATCCGGCTATCTAGGCCGAAAATTAGTTTCTATTGCTAGAAATTATAATGGAGAAAAAATATAGCTATTATTAAAGTTTTCATACAAGACCTAAAAAATTCAAAACTCGCTGTATTTTTTTTCTATTACAATTTCTAGCACTAGAAACTAATTTTCGGCCTAGATATGGCGTATTCCATTTTGTATACAAAGTTTCATGTTATTTTAGCACGGCGTTTTATAATGAGAACGAAACTACGTTTGTATGGAGAATCGAGTTCAGTCGAGCGTGTCCCTTAAACCGCCGGTAATCTTAAATTATTTTTGTATGGCATGTCAGCTTTGATCCGGCGCTAAAATAAAAGTATTAGTATCTGTAATTCTCAAACAAATACTAAATCATAATACTATTATAAATATTGATGCTTTAGTGTTTGGTTTATGTTATTTTACATTGATGGCCATTCTATTTAGTGACGATAATAAATAAGTAATCAACGTAAGAAGTATCCACTTAATATAATTTATGGTGTCGGAGATACGATACAACCCGCTGTTATTTTAATACAACGAGGGTGGCAAATATACTACGGCCTACCTGATGATAAGTAGACTATGGCCTACGGTCTCCCGCGACTCCAGAATAATCGCAAGCGAGTTACCAACCTTTTTATTGACTTGAGGATCCGTTGTATTGACAGCTAGAGACATATCCGAGACCCTCATTCTCAATAGTGCATCCTCGGGAGCTCTGGTGACCTTACTCTTCACCATGAACATAACATGACGACCTGTTTAGCCTAGTTGGTAGTGACACTGCCTCCGAAGCTAGAGGTTCCGGGTTCGAATCCCGGCCAGGGCATTATTTGTGCATTTAGCACGGATAATGCTCTTGGGTCTTGGATGTTCTCTATGTATTTAAGTATGTATTTATCTATATAAGTATGTATATCGTCCTCTTGTACCCATAGTACACGCTTTGCTTAGTTTGGGACTAGGTCGGTTTGTGTAAGATTGTCCCCCAATTTTTTTTTTAAACAACATACCTAAAGAACACGCAGGTAGTGGTGTTATTATAACTGCGGTTTTCTGTAAGGTGGAGGTACTTCCCCATTTGGGCTGCTCAAAATGTGAAGCTGCCGGCGCAGATCTATTCGTAACTACAGCATCCAACCCGCTGCCTTGGAAGTAGTGGCGCCGTCGAAATAAGTGAGCGAAGAAAATCTAATTTTGAAATAAATAGATACAGTATATTTCCTAGGTTATTATTAAAATAATTTATTAATATTCGTAGTCATGTGTTTGATTGGTTTTATTACAGAAATAATATTTAATAGGTAATTTCCGGAGTGAAAAATTGATCCCTGAATTGATCCAGTTGACCTCCGATGGACGGATTCCAGAGGAAATTATAATTCCGCTAAGCAGACGATTCCGCTTAGCGGAATTATAATTTCCAAACAGAGTGGAAAATTGATCACCCCGGGCGGGATTTGAACCCACGACCTCTGAGCTGATCTGCGGACGATTCCGCTTGTATAAAATATTTACAATATTTAGTATACATTAAATTTATTAAATCGACGCTGTGTTAATCACGTAAACCGGCTACCTCCATGTAGTTACAATTTAAGTTTTCCTCCGGTCAAAAGTAGCTCCATACTAATGACCCCCCACCCCTGACACGCCAATAATGGCCGATTTACCTCGTCCAATAACGTCCAAAACAAATGTTTGTCGCAATAGCAAGGCAATAACGGGGCGAACGTCCGTATTTACTTATTGTAAACTCGCATGACAGGTGCCTTAATGGGCGGAATGACAGGCGGGCGCGACTGTCCAAAGATTAGTTTGGGCAGGCGTGCCGAATTCTGTTTCAAAGTAGTTTTTGGTAATTAAGTTACCAAAAACTACTTTGAAACAGAATTCGGCACGCGTATTGATTATCTCTGGCGTCATACAGTACCTAATCGTTTTTGCATCATAGTGAAATAATAATTACTATAGTTATATAGATCTAGGCAAAAAAGGACAATGTTAGTAATGTAAAGCAAAGTTTAGCAACCTTCAGTCCTTGATATTGAAAGTTTTTTTTTATTCTTAAAGTTTACGATTTATATACGAAATCATTAGGCTTATGTGCTGTCTGATCGTGATAAGACCAATAGCACACCGACTTTTCCACATCAATCGCAAGCGAACGGTGTAACACTATTTTCTACTCCGCAGTGGACGTTCCACCAAATGTTAAGGGTGACAATAGGTCACTAATTGTGTCAGTTATAGTGACACGAATACCTGTAATAAAAACTGGAAACAGACTGGAATGAGTAAATGAAAACAGAATAGAAGCAATAAATAAGTTTATCCTTCTCTCTCTTGCATGTGTCGTAGAGAAAATTGTCGATGCCCAACAAGAAACTGAAAGTTCCATACAAGTTTAAAGCGGTGAAGAAAGTTCTCTCAACTTTTTTTAATCGTATTGTTGTTGTAATCTATGGCGCATTGACGGGCTCCTGGGAAATCGACAGCGCGAGGTGCCGCGGGCGCGGCTTGCGCTAAATTAATTAATCACTTATTGAACATAACTTGAGTTTGTAGGCTTCTACGGTAATATAACATGCTGATACTGTTTGGGATTGATATCGTGATATATTCACGGTTTTAATAATTAAACGATTACTTACCACGCTAGCCTAATATCCTTAAAAGGATATTGGCTTCTGATACAAGATAATGCTGCTACTTATTCATTCACTAGATACCTATTGAGTTCTTTATGCTACGTCAGTTATGTACCTACTCAGATGGTTTCATCATTCGAGCCATATTTGAATATACTACTCACGAATATTAATATTAAATGAAATAAAGTATTAAATGTAATTAGACTTTTGTGTCATTTTGCGACGACACAATATCCACGAGTATGCTGTACTATTCGTTACCAAACTCGCACTCTTCCTGTTAGTTATTCAATTTTCGAGCATTCTTAGGTACGAGCACCTACGAGTATTTATGCCTCATGAATATGGTGAGTGACGAGTCACTCCGTCAAATGTCAAATCTGATGTGTTCAACTTCAGGCTAACTTCGATTATTAAATCGGTTGCTTACATAGGTTTTTATACTTCACTTTCCAGCAACTCTCGTTGGAAATGTAAATGTTTTACAAGTGGAAACGTCCACTTAACCGAATTATGATTTCCAATTGAAAATGAAAAATTGAAAAATTGATCACCCCGGGCGGGATTTGAACCCGCGACCTCTGGAATCCGTCCATCGCTCTTACCAACTGAGCTACCGCGGGTTATCCCAAGGCGACGAATCTTTCAATCAGTTCACTCTTTAATTAAGCCTTTAGGGAGACTTGTAGCGACATCTACCGTCAAAGTTACTACAACTTTTTGAAACGGCACCAATGTCTCAAGTTACATTGAGAATCATTATTATTATTATTATTATATTTTTATTATTATTATTATTATTATTTTTTCAATTTTTCATTTTCAATTGGAAATCATAACTCTCGTTGGACTTCTGTCCTAGAGAAATGACTCTATTGTGATCTTTTCCATTATATTTTATATTTGTATATACTTGTAATTTGTACATAAATAAATATTCTTGTATATATCCAGCATTATGTACATTATTCAACATTGGAGCACATTACAGTATGTATATACGGTTGCATTATAGGTGGTATGTACCGGTGCATTTGTGGGGTGTTGTTGAGAGAGATGGGTATCGTGGGCTTAGTTTTGACAGAAGTGTGAGGGTCGGTTTTCAACGAAGGCCATTAACGAGGTGGTTCGCCGGGCTGTAGTTTTGACCTAAATACCATGTATCCTGGAGCCTCCGGGGGTTGTGGCGTACTGATGGAAAAAAGTCAGAAGGTCTGACATTGGTTCCATAGCAGATGGGTCGATATCTCTTATGGGACGCTACGTGTGTGAGCAAGTTTGTTCCCTCCCTCCCATTTGAGTCACTTCATGAGACCCGCGTGGTCGGTTGCAGACTGCGGCCCGGGTGAAGCATGCAAAATGCTCTCTCTGCCTTGAAACCAATGTATGATTTCGCCAGTGGCCGTGGAGACTGCGGGACCTTGGAGTACGTAGGCCACGGATCTTACAAGGGATTTGATTCAACGGCTGAGGGATAGAGGTTTCGAGGCTCGGTCCAGATCGTTCTTGGTTCTTTAGATTTCATTGGCTATTGGCTAGTATAATCATGGGAACTTTTGAGCCATCTACGATCCGGGGCAGTCCTTTATGTTAAGTTTAATGGTAATGAAGCCTAGGGTTTATGTTTGTCTGTACAAAACCTAAGTTACTAACGAAGCCTAAGTTGTGGATTAGAATTTTGACAAAAATAATTCATTGCGTTATTTCTACAAAGTTAAAGACATCTATTTCTTAATTTATATGCACTATGAATTAAATTAGAAAAGACAACTTGGAAAAGTTGAAAAACCCCCGGTATTTACAATTCAAAGTTGAATATCTCAAAAACGGCTGAACCGATTTTGATAAAACATGTCCAAGAACCATCGCTGGATAGGTTCACCCGTTTAAGAGCTATGATGCCACAGACAGACACGCACATACACAGACACACAGATACACTTAAACAAATAACACCCCTCTTTTGCGTTCCGCGTCGGAGGTTAAAACTACCCCCGGTTCGGAAAAATCAACCTCTACGACGAGAACATCGGGTAGGGAGGTATCATTTTTCGAAAAAAGTACATTGTATATAAAATTAAATTACAGTACAGTCAACAGCAAAAGTAGATGATCATTTTAGTAATTTATCGCACTAACATGAATACTGGGACAGTTGAATTCGTCAAAGTAGTGAAAGTGACAAGGTATTAAAATTATCATTTACTTTTGTTGTACTACAAAATTTCAATGCTACCATAAAAAACCTATTTTTGAGAAATATAACAAATACCTACAGGGCTTTTCTTCTAACAGTCGTTATACAAGAGTCTGTAATTCGGACTGCGTCACCAAATGATCACCAAAATACGTTTTTAAAAGAAAACCACGACTCTTTTAGATTGTGGTGTTAGTGGAAACATAGTATTGATATCGTAGATAAAATGTTCCAAATAAACGCATTAAATATTCAGTTCGCAATTTGGAAGCAAGCAATAGAATCTGCATTCGGACCGCATGAGCATCTTTTGTTGGTTACTTGAAACTGACTGCATTTGTGGCTGCCGGACGGGGTCCATTCTCAAACCTAAAGCAGTTATTACATCCTCCTAAATTCAGTATCCTTAGGTGACTTCCTGACTTAGCGGTGCCGGATCGATATGTGGTAGGTATTCTGTTCTTTGACGTGAGCTTACTCATATGAGATTTCCTCACTTGACGAAATACTGACAGTATTACGTTTGCGCAGTAGTAATACCATGCACAGAAGTCTGGCAGTCGTACTGCATTCGTATCGGTTGACACTGACAGCTGACAGTTTTTTCTCATATCGTACCGCCTCCGCACCGCCAAATCAGGAAATCGCCTTAGAGTGGGATGCAGCAATACGTTAGAGTGAAGTCTGAAGTAGACTCCTCATACAGGGTGCGAAATTACAGAAAGGTGAAATATTTAATACATACCCCCTTATTCATAGCTAATTATACCGGCTACTGAACTAATTCTACGAGTAGTAAGCGACATACGATTTCTCAAGTTGCGTTTGTTAGAATAGTCCCCCTCGTAAGTGCCAACGCTGGCGACACTCGCCCTATCGCCGCGATAATGGCGCGAACTCTCCCGGCGCTGTCTGTCTGTAAATGTCTCACAACTGTAACTGCGGATTTGCATCCGATGTGTAACTTTACGGGATTAGAAAAGGATTCGGATGGAAATAGACAATACAGCTTATTGTAGACACAAATACACAATGTTTTGAGTGTCTCGACTTTCTAGCTAGGTAGTTGCTTACTCGTATTACAAGTTAGCGTACATGGTTTGATATTTGTGATATATTTTTGATATCGCAGTGAAATGATATATCACTAGCGATCTTTCTAGTTTTGGTCGATAATTCGATAAATTCGATACCACAACATCCCAAACTCGATAAGACGACGAATTTATTTAACATCTCTCCACGTCCTATTTAATTGAATGAATTTACTTCGAAGAAAAAATGGCGATCGCTGGTGACAAAGCCATTTGTCATAACATAAAATGGTCTATGGTAAATGACATAGGTTACGTGTTGTCAAAACTTGTCATATTGTCCAAGGCGTCAAATCTTGGTCAAATCCTCATACATGTTAAAATAAGAAGAGATCTGATGGGAATGATGGGGTGTCCTTAGTTCCTTGAAGCTTGGGACGGATGTTGGTGTGGGATGCTACCTGTGTAGACACACTGGCACCGTCCCACGCCGAAATTGTGAAGCATAATAAATACAAGATTACAGTTTTGTACCTTTTGGCATCGAAACTCTAAGACGTCCCGGGCGTACAAGTTATTTGCAGAAATTGCGAAGCGGCTGGTTTACGTAACTGGTGACCGAAGAGCTGGCGACTTCCTCGCACAACGTATCAGAATTGCGATACAGCGAGAAATTGCCGCCAGCATCCTCGGTACAATGCCTCAAGGGCCTGTTTTAGATTTAAGTTAGTTCTAATAAAGGACCATGCGTCATAATGGACCAAAAATCAACAGAGCTGGGAGTTAGGAAATTCAATAGGTCTTCAAATCTACTATTTGTTCGTTTTCACTCTGACTAAAATATGAATTGCGTGAAAATGATCTTAAAACCATAAAAGCTGAGAGTTAGATCACTAAATAGGTCTCTAAATCTACTGTTAGGTACCTCGTATTCACACTGACTAAAATATGAATATCTCAGTTCTGCAATGGAACTGAACTTGGTGCCCAGCATAGAATGAAATGAAGAACACGTAAATACCTATTTAATTACATAACTCTGTTGGTTTTTGGTCCACTTTCCATACATAGTTGCCAAGAACCATTTATATTATTTAAGTTATTTTGGTTAGGTATTCTTGTATATATTTTTTTGGTACATAGATAAGAATTTTCCAGCAATTCTCGAGTCGTGAGTCGGCACAATAAAGGCAGTAACAGTAAAGGCAGCAGTATAAACATTGGCTACCTAACGACTAGGCCCACGACCGGGGGGCGAATTGTAAATAGCGCCGCTGCCGTTTAGTTTGCAATATTTGTGCGGTGCCGTGTAAATGGAAAAAGGAGCGCAGATGTGTTACTGATACAGAGGGATATGTGATTTCATTTAGCAACTACGGTTTTGGCAAAGATGCGTACTTATGTATGACCCTAGTCTAAATGCGTAGCGCTACGTATGTAAGCACTTTATTGTACTGAATTACAAGTTAAAACAAGATTCATGTCACATAAGATTATAGTACAAAGGTGAATTTATCCATATGAGGGATCTATTCCAGTTAACCTTTGAGGAATTTAGTGGAAAGTGGGAGAATGAGATAGACAAACTTACATCGTGTCCAACCAGTTTTCAGTAAGTTAAGGTAATTTGTAGCTAAAACCAGAACTAAATAAATACTCATAAATACATATATAATAAATAAATATACATATATAAGAAATACAGTTTATAAATATATACATATTCAAGAATATAAATAATGGTAAAAACTCTATGGCGTTGGTATGTTGTCAGCAGTAGGAAGACAAATGTAGCTCGCTAGCCGTCAACATACCTCAACCTCAGATGTTTGTAAACGTTACTCATCACCAGCCTGGCTACGACGATAGCTTATTTATACCGTCACATTTTATGTAACGTTTTAGTACGATACGGCCATACCGTACATACATTATATACCGTCACGTAAAACGTGACGGTATATAAATTAGCTATCGTGCTAGCTGGGCAGCAACACGCTCTGTATGTACAGTCAATAGCAAATGTAGAAGATAACAATACTGCGATAGTTGGGATACGTCAAAGTAGTGAAAGTGACAAGGTACTAAAAAGATCATCTACTTTTGCTGTTGACTGTACTTAGTAACTTACTGTAGTTAGTCTTAATAGTTACAAATAATAACGATATATGGAAAAAATCAAGGTGGCCGACATTATTATGGTGAACTAGGCACGTTTATTGTGGTCTATGTCACGATGTCGTGACCGATTTGCTAGTCACTAATCACCGGATTTTTGCTCTTGAGGTCACTCAAGAAAAGCTCTTGTACAAGTAACGTGACCAATCGGGATGATTATTTATGCCAAAATAATTTATACAAAAAAAACCGACTCCAATTTTGTACTTCACTATGCCACAATTTGTGGTTTCCGTGAGCCAATGCTTGGTTACCTACAGAAAATACCGAAATCGACATATGCGTGCCTATCGAATTCGAGGAGTTCCCTCGATTCCTCCTAGATCCCAAAATCAGACCTTCACCAAATGTATATGGGTCCAGTGTATTGAAACAAAAAAGGAATTATCAAAATCGGCCAACGTGGTCAATAGTTATCGGGGAACATATATACATAAAGAAAAAACAAGCAAACATGCAGATGAACTGAGTACCTCCTTCCTACTATTGAAGTCAGTAATAAGAATATTTATATTGTAAAATAAAATATTTTCAGTGTGGTCACATACCTCTGAATCTTGTAAACTCTGCGTCCGAAGGGGGTACAACACCGTATCGAAAACGCTGATGTGTGTAAGTCGACAGAAATTAGACGTTACGACGGCAGGGAATTGCCTCCGACGCGAGCCTTCCTCTGTATGGGATTAGTACGGACCTGGCGGGTACCTATCATGTCTTTGTATTGAACTGGCCAAGTGCGAGTTGAACTGGAGAACCGAGGGAAATTAGTCCGCTTTTCAGTGTATCGGAAATATCGACAATATCGACATAGCACGACAATCCTTCCCTTTCTGTAGATATAAATAACGTAAATAAATATTTTTTAAGAAAAAAAAACCGACTTCAATAGGAGAGGCCGGTGAAAGATTATTATACTTAGATGGTGCACTCTTAGATTCCATACAATAAAATAAAAATGGCTATAAGTATGTTTATAATGGTAGAAGACTAAGTACTGTCACGTACGCCCCCCTCAATATTATTAACCCCCTCTGCTAAAGCCCAACTAAGCTACCGCACCCCGTGAAAACTTACTAAACTTTACTGAAATCGCTTTGAGAAAACCGAGCTTTATGAAAGTGATTTGGCCTTGTGATCGTCTATGGTAGAACCCTAATAGTGCTGTGAACCGCAAGCAACCCCTGAACTTTAATGTGAAGCTGGTAGGATCGTTGGACTCTTCATCTCTACTAATATTCGCGACCTAATCTATCCTTACACACATCACTTCTCAGTTGACCTAAACGCTACCTAACTAAGATTGGCTGCGCTAGCAGCTTGTATCATTAAAATACCCGCTTGAAACTAATTCTAATAGGGTTTTACTTAGGACTAGCCTATTTGAGAGGAGCCTAGAGATTACTCTGCCTGTACTAGTCGTTGTAATGGTCCTATTAATGTAAAACTTAGAGCGTTACGTAGCTCGACTAACCGACTTCTCACCTAGCTGCTCCTATAATCCCTAGCGCTTGGAAATAAGGTTTTATATTTGTATAGATAATTTATCCCCAACCACACCTGTAAGCGTCTCTCTCTGCCTCTTGCTGACGGGGGCGTGTCGTCGAAGGAGGGCAAGTCTCCCACCACAGCACTTTGAAATTCCTAAACCAAGGATACCTGCTAGTCTAAGCGCTACACTTTGACTACCCTAATCTTGCGAAAGTTATCCTTGGTTGTATATGTTGCGACGTGCTATTTTTAGCTACTGACGCTGCCAGCAAGAGTAGTAGGATGGGGCAGGACGCGCTATCCTTACAGCTTTACGACTATTCTAGCTTCGCAAAACAGGGTAAGCTGTTTTGCTAGGCCACTCAGATGCTCGCGGGCATCTCTAGTCTACACTACCACTGGAGGCGCTGATGCCTTATTAACCCTATCGCTCCTAGCGGCTCTAAGCCCTATCACTAGCATGCCTAGCTCCCGTTGAAGCCAAAAATGCCGAACCGTAACACGTAGCCCACCGAATTCCCCTTATTCGAAAACGAGTTAACCACGTCATGAGCGTTCAGCTACCCATTGTGGAAAACGTCTGATGTACGGCTCTGCTAGACATCAGTCCCTAGTAGACATGTCCCAATACTCTGGGTAAATGCCCACCTCCTATTCACAACGTACACTGATCACTTTAAATATACCACACTAGGATCGGCATTCTCAGCCTCACCGTAACTAGGTCCCTATCAGGCCTATGCTAAATCCCTAAAGACTAGCTGCTTAAGAATCCACTTATCTCACTATTCACTTAACACTTTTACACACGTATACTGAAGACACTTCGTTCTCTGCCATCGGTGCCCTAACTATTCTGCGACTGGAACACTACAAACACTAAAGAATCCCTACTGTGATCCTGGAAATAAAACACTTCACTTACAGAAATATTACCCATCCTAGATGCCTAATATTAACCCTGTGTATGAATTTAACCTAACACTACCCCTTCTCAGCCCTACTCTGCATTATTCGTAACTAATTCCAGGAATCTGGAATTAGTTCCGAATAAGGCCGTGAAGTCCCTACTTTAAGCTGTAAAGTCTAGCCGGCGAAGCTAGGATTTAGAAACCTGACACGCCTGTGTGTTGTGCGTTCCCCCCAACACGCTCGAGAGCTCGGCGGTGTTAGTAGAACACCCTATTGTGTATATAAATTGGATATATAAATATATTTAACAAGACTGCACCTCGGATACTGACGTCTTCCGCAAGCGGAGTAACCTCCTGTGCTGAGCCTTCAATCGTGCCAGCCATGCTTCAGATCGTCAGCTGGACACCGAGAGTACAGGGGGGCCTAGACGCATCACCTATGTTGGTAAAGAGGTGATGCCAGACGGACACCCCAATCTGGTAAGTTACGGAGCTCCGGGGTAAACACGCTTGACAGCCGTTAGGTTGTATGTACCCCGTCAGATTAACTGTAATCTGGTTAACGTTCTGGCTTTTTACAACGAAATAAACAATGTATCATTATTAACACAAATAAACTTAAGTAAGAACAACAAACACATCCTTTCGTTACTCCAAAGTCCTTGGTATAACGATAGGATTTCAACTAAAAACACTACAACACTAAACCCCACAAAATTAAACAAACTATAATATTAAGATAGAAAATCCTCGTATCATGCAGCGCGCCGCCACATAACAGAGAATTCCCTACCCCAATTACTAGAAACCCACCGATAGATTTGTGCTACAAGCCAGAGGTATGTTAACAGCCCACCGCCGAATCGCAAAAAGCCCCAACTGCAGTCCGCCGCTTGCTTTTATAGCCATTGACAAGTCATTCGCGTCAAAACGAACACCCGATACAGCCTACTCTTTCCCGCCAGTGCCCCCACTCCTACCAATCGACCGTAAGCAACCACGCTATACCTTCCGTCGTTTCGCCCGACGTGACGTCACCGCTGTTCCACACTTTTTCCCATCCCATCTGAGCCGAACGTTTTGCCGTCCAGAATAGAGAGAGCCCTCAACCTTAGCGATATCGATGCGTGCCAGGGTTCAAGTAACAGTGGCGCTGCCTCAACTAAAAATTCATGTTCTCGTGTTGTGAGGAAGGAAGTACCCTACATATTTGCTAATAAAATTGAAACTCGTCAACCGCCCGACAGATTGTTATGATTTTAGACTCATTATATAGGTCTGCTTATTTTCTATGCATTGTTTGTATCTTACGTTCTTAGTTTGTACGATTGAATGCCAAGTCGAGAATTCTAATTAGTAATATAATTAACACCCGCCTATTCTTTCTATTAAATATTTACTTTTCGACCGAGCAAGCGAAGCGGGCGAAGCGTCTCCGTTTCAGCTTTCGACAAAAACTCCCCCGTATGTCTACTTTAAGTATTTTCTTTTGTTTTATAGTGCTTGTTCAATGGCAAGCTCAAGCTTATTTAAGAAACTCATTAAAGCATACGGAACTACTTAGCATTTACATATATGACATGGTTGTGCTTTCGCCAAGACTCCTATTTTCGACTATTTTCTTAATAATGCTTTCAACGGGGAAACCATGAATTTATCTGACTGTCTCTTGGAAAATATTTCAATGTGGAAGTGACGGAGCGCAATGGCGTTCTGTTACAACTCTCCCCCAAGATGAGTTTGCAAGATGAGATCTCTCAGATTTCGTCTGTAAAAGTCATCTTCAACCTCGTCTACAATAAAATGAAAAATAAATTATCAACTCGAAAAGTTTCGACTTATTGATATGTCAATCCCTTCAGAAAAGTGGCTTTAGTGTGGTGTGTGTTTAAACCTATAGCAATTAACCGTAACGATCCTGCAAGGAAGAGCGAACTTTTGAACCTCAACAATAATTTTTGAAAACTTTTTCCTCAAGCTTTCCTGCCCCGTTAGAGATGCTAGGTTGTGAATCTAACAGGTCATAAGGACCCCGACTTTGACGTTTTACCCCGAGACTGTGTCTACATTGTACAGACGGCGCCTCTAGGAAACATTGTCCTTCCTATAGGTAATCCTCTCATAGTCTCCTCACACATGACAGGAAAGTATTTGGTAGAAGTACTAAAGTTTCCAATCGTCAGTATTAAGATCCGTTCCACTCCCCCATTACCGAACAGCCCCAGTCAATTCCATCGGCGTATGTTTCACTTTGAAATAAGATAACCGACTGATTTGTTTGAACTTCAACAACCGGCAATATTTATTACAGGCTGTTGACGTTCACTTCGCTTGAAAAGGAAAATATAAAGTTTGTACCCATACCCATTTTTCCCATGACTTTTATTCTATAAACTGAATATTACCAAGGGCGTGTATTATCTGTATACACTCGTAACTGTTAGAATAATTACAAATATATGTATTTAAAGTGGAAATATTTCTTTTATTCCCCACTTTTCTGTACCTGTATGTTTGTGTTTACAAACCCACATTGCTTATTAAAAAAAAAAAGGTTAAAATAACAAAATGTAGTAATGTGCGACCATATTTTTGTTATATATATGATGGTACACATCACTGTTTAACAATAGACATTCAAAATTATAAATATCGGTCATCCTATCCAAAGCAAGGTGTGTATATCAATTTAGGTTGCTGTGTAAGCTCGAGTAGAGTATGTGTCAACACAGTAAGCCTTAGATAGACCTTGTCATATTATGACTTTAACCTAACTCCTATTACTGTGGCAACACATTGTGTATTTAGTTGAAGGGACCAATTACCAACAAATCTAGATTGTACCGTAAGTCCCATTTGACTGGAAGCAACTCATGCATATCACTCACAATACATTCATTGACTCCCAAACTCTCATCTCTCTTATGTCGACTCATCCTTCATCCCATGCCAACACATACCAGTCATTCTTCCACACTAACCCTTAACGCTCAGCCGCTACCTGACAAATGGGTCTCCTTAGATACAAACCACAACATAAATGTTGCTCTTTCCTAGTTGAGTTCAAATATTAAAGAGTCCCTTTATTGCGTAACAAGTTACTCGAACCACTACTAATATATCTCACTTAAAAAATATCACAAGTATACAATTTCCCCGATAATTATTAGAATTCAAAATTTTCGTTTAAAGTACCCTCACCCCCATTGTCCTCGTCGACCTTTACAACTACTGGTATAACAAAAAAATATCTATATTTATATATAAAACAAGCCTAATACAACCCCATTTACATATAACATTTATCTCCCGAAACTTGAAATTAAACTACTTAATACCGCCATTTACTGTTACGAAGATTAACCTCGGCCTCTACAATGCTACTATCCAATTAGGCCAAATTATTACTCGCAAGTCTAGATTACTGTCCTTATCAAAATTAATTAATCTGACTAATACCTCATAACCTCCAATGCACACTTCAGACTGCTACTAATCTACTCCGTTATTTCCCGCGATTCACATTTAATCACGTCACTGACACACTTCACTTGATTGTAAATGCACTTTAAACAACCCCACCGCCCTTAATTACACTATTTCCGTTAATTATTTGCCAACTAGTTATGTTTGTTTACTTTGACTCGCGAGCGAAAACCCAACTAAATGATTGTCACTTGTCATTCTGTTGCCACTTTTATGTTGCGCGTTAAAAGAAAGGAAATCCGCCGACTGGAACCGAAAAATAAGTCTTCACGTCTTGTTAATTTATATCTAGAGTTTACACGTAAAATAGTTACCTACGAAACCAAACTGTTTCACACAACGTTTAATCCTAGAATAGAACAACACTATACCTTTCTCCCTCTGTCGGCACTCCTACGTTATATTCAATTAATGTCTCGTTCATAATGATCTTATCGTCAACGTATTCCTATGTGCAATTCGGACATATTTCTGTAAACGCTCCCCCATATTATAGCACCTTAGAGTCCAATTCGAACTTACACACTTTATTTAACCTTATAGTACAAAATAAAACGCACTGTTTTCCCATGATAACTAAATATCACAAGTCGCAACTAATAAATATTTATTCTTCTCACATTCGTTCGAAAAACTATTATAAAATTGTTTCTTATTTTCATTATACCGCGAATATGTAAGCGTGAATCGCGAGGTGAACGACAACCACGACTGTGTGGTGTTATTGCCAGCTGTCAACCAATACGTTCTACTGTACTGTCATGTCAGTGTCACTGTCAACGTCAATGAACGCCGCCGAATCGAAAGACGCAATTAGAAAATTCAACTCGAAAATGTTAACAAACATTTATCAAAACCTTCGTTATGCCTACTTCCTTATCATGTAATGGAAATGTAAACAATCTGTGATCAAATAAGAGAAAAACAAACGGAAATACTGCAGGTGAGTAATTGTTCTCCTTGTTATTAAATGTTATTATCCCATATGCATTATTTGTTCGCAAATACCCTAGCGACTTATGTTTATGTAACATGAGCCTGCCCCAAGATAAAGTCTTAACAATTATACTAGTTAAGTCGCGCTAATCCGTACTGTGTTGTAAATGCAAGTACTGACCGAGTGAAGCTTTGATCAGAGCCTGCCTACTAAACTAACATACCATAATAATCTAATTCCCTTCTATATTTTGCCTTTGCAGAGTAACCTTTCGTAAATATGACGAAATTCATCTACACTTCTTCGAAAACTCAAGCAATTATGGCCCTAACTGAAGTCTTTTGTTGATCTATAAAGTGGTGTTACTACTTCAGAGAACCACCCTCGAATCTCTCCATACTGAAGGATCTATGTAAGTTACCTAAGCTTTTATTCATTAACACATCCCCTAAGTCTGTCGACCCCATAAATGTCACTGGTTTACTTCTTATTCTAGTCGAATGAAAATAAAAGCTGTGTTGTTGCTGTGAAGTTTTCACTACTAATTCATGCTAATTAATGAACTTAATACATAAACACCCATTGTACACACTGTCTTAAACTAATAAACATAACCTTCATTACAGTAAAACAAATTCCCAGCCGAAGAAAACAATATTTGAATGGTGAAACTACAACGTACAACGCTGAGCAAGCATAATACATTAAACAGTGAGTATTGCCTTCTTTGATTTTAAATATCTAACATTTTGTCAAAAGAAGTCCCATATATTAAACTTTTCCCTTCCATTCCCCCTTTTTGTATGTTTGTCATTATCAACACAAGCAAATGGTCATATTTTATGCATTTCTTGAACAAGAAAAAGTGTCTCTGGGCCAACTTACTCGTACCCCAAACTTCACTTATTGTCCATACATACATACTTGAGTCCCAATCTTACCATGAAAAATGTAAAACTAAATCCTATATAGTCTTATGAAAACTCAATTCACTTCACTATTTAATATAATTATTAGATCATCATACAAACTTCCTCCCAACTGTAGTTTGAAAATAAATTTTGTTCCTTCTCTAGGCATATTAATCCTAAAAAATATAATATTACTAGCTATGTCCTTAAACTACATACACCTATTCAGCTAACTTATCATATCTAATTTATTTTACAGAACGAATGAAAAGCAAAAATAACAAGATCCCGGAAGCCCGAACAACATCACACCAAATAAGCCCGCTTACTCCTGTGTGTACTCCTGCTTTCCCGCAAAGCCCATATTCTCATAATAGATATCATACTATCACTATCCACTATAAAACTATGTAGCACCCAAACCACTGTATAATTAGTAAACAAAAATGTGTGTTGTTTTTTTTTCTTTGAATCTTTGTTTTGAGCTTTATAAACTGGACTGCCTATGCTGTATTTTCATTAAACTTTTATTGTTCACTGTGTTTGAAATAGTACCCAATAAACCCAACCCTTCTGCATTGCACCTTGTATGGCCTGAACTGAACAAGCACTAATAAATAGTGGAAATTGATCCTTGCTTATGAAAATTCCTCCCCTTTTTTTTTCTGTTATGATGGAAATGCCTATTATTCTTACTTCCTTCTGGCCTATCTTAAAATTATGTTTGATGTCGCATATATCTATTGCTAGATCAATTACCACAGTTTTGTGTAACAATATTTATGACCATCGAATGAATAACCTAAAGCTTTGACCATTTTCCTTCATTCACTCATTCTAGTTAGTAGTTCTTTTCCACCCATAGCTTGTATGAAGCTAAGCCAACTCATCCAAATGCAAAAATGAGGAAGTACATAACCACTAGTGTCTTGAAAAGTAGTAAAACCTCAATATCTTTGATGTCATTTCTAGTATGCAACATCTCAATTTTATCTGAGTAATGAATAATCCATATCAGGTTTCAATTTCTAAGCACTCTGACCTGTTAAATTGTTTATACAACAGATTTTTCTTTCCATGTCTGACAATTTGGTTCAAATACTACCAGTGACATCTACTAAGTACTTTAATGTTTTGATAAATTGTAAAACTTTAATACAGTTATTCTAGTATCTAAACCCAATGTTTGAATGAAAAATAAGCACTTGAACAGTAAAATTGTGTACTTGGGCGACCGAGCCACACCCGGCATTCCCCATTCTTTCCCAGAGAAAACAAGACCTGACCTGATCAGTATTTTAATCGAAATCGCCAGAGTTGCTTCCGCAAAACTAATGCCTACGCAAATCTCGAGACCGAGCAGCTCTCCCCCGGACCTCCCTCTAAATGTACTATCTCAGAGATAACGCTAGGGTGATAATGATGATGATGATATCATAGACTTATTTACACAATACACCTTTTACAAAACGTCACTGCTAATAAATAGCTTTCCTGGATGGAATCGCGGCTTAGATTTGACCGTTCGAATGTCGAATCTGTTACGTACGACGATGTAGGTATATTAAAAACATTCCAAACCTCAATAATCAATCAACTCATCGTTGGTAGCATCCAAAAGGTCCTAAGTTGACTGCCACTTATGATTACACTACACTATACGTGAAATTTGACGTACCCCTTTTAATAATCATTGTTTGTATTTGAACTACGTTGAACAAATACGATAATTCTACTACATAGCCTACCTAGATCATGACAAATCTTAGGCAATAAATGAATTCTTAAGTCTTAAATATTTAACTTGATGTAATATTCTATCTCAAAAACCTTAACATGTGATTTATCCATGAATGTGCAAGTAATATCTCGCAGTCCCGCATACTACTACAAGTACATATCTCACCTTGTCTACATTGATCAATGGCAATAATTATTGCATTCTTATTGCGCATAGAAAGATCACGAGATAAGTCTCATTCTTAAAACTAAGAGGGTATTTCTACTAGTACCTACTTAACCGGCAACGCTCGAATAGAATAATTCCGCCAAATACGGGTAGTTCTATCTAATGGCGCTCGCACCCTCGCTATAATACTTCACTCACTACTTTATCCTAATGTTATTTAACAGAAAATTTATCAATAATGTGAACCAATTTATTCTGAAAACCAAATCATCAGACCCCATATTGAATGAGAAATTCAAATATGAATGTAATGAAACACAATGTTTCTTTGAAGGAGGAATCGCCAACCTTTGGTTCACAACGCTATGTCATTGTCGGTATCCTAACATGATGTTAATTATTTTTATATTACTAACAGGAAAATTTAATGGAAAGTTGAAATATGAGTATATAGATAAAGTAATAGAACCACAAAGTTATCCGAATCATAAATTCACAATCCTTGGTTCACAATATTTTAAGATTGTTGGTATTCTATCATAAAGTTACTTATTTATATGGGCGATCATTGCCTGATTTTAAATCTTAAAAGTAAATGTGGCGACCGTGCTTAGCTCGGCATCACGAGTGAAGAACACTGAGAACATATATTTGTTAACCTACCTACAAGATTCACCCATACTATTCATTGTGTGGATATATCTCATCTCCTGAATTCCATCAAAATCTCCATAGCCGAAATCTGAATTAAATCTGAACCAATTAATATTAGCCTAGGTACTACTCGTTTATTATTATAATGTATGCGCATAACCTTACTCACTACTAAGGCTAGGTACTTGTTAAACTTTCTAAACCGAATCGAACATTCTCTTACTATCTCGTAAGTCTAGTAATTGTAAAATTTAACGAATGATAAGTTTAATATGATACCGCATTAAATTTACTTAAAATTTTGAATTGTCCACTATTTGTAACAACCGGGCACGATAAACTTGGGTACTGAATTGAAAAAGGTTTCGAACCCCTGCATCTGACTCGAACGCCAGACAAAGCACTTCGAATGGAAGGCTTTTTGTCTAAAAATAGAAATACTAATCCTAAATGAAGTGATTGCTAATATTTTACATTTAGCATGAAATTAATATTCATATTCGTAAATTCCCCATAGCCTATGGAAATCCTTTTGTTTATGAATGTAACTTTTAGTGAATTCTCGGGATGTATGGCGGTAGTTAATACACACACAGTCAATAGGATGCTGATATTGATGATCTACCGCTGTAGCCTAGGGACGCTCATTATTGATGAGTTTAATTCCAATGAATTCAAGTGATCTATACTGATAGCAACCAATGACACAGCCTAATTGATGATGATCTGCTGCCGCAAACTAAGGACGCCTTATGTTTATGAAGTAACCATAATTGATTCGGGTGAGCTACAGCAATTTGGTTAGGTATACAACCTATCATGATTAACTAAATAGATTATGATGATGATGGTAGATGGTCGTTGTAGCCTATGAACAACCTATGACAATGAGTATTATTTTGATTAAATCGTATGAACTACGGAGGTGGTAAATAAGCAAATGGCCTATTAAAATTAAACAGACGTATTACAATGATGACGATGTGAAGACGTCTTTAGCCTGTAGGTAATTATGATAAATCCTATGAACTACGGAGGTGGTAAATAAGCATACGGTCTATTAAAATTAACTAGTCGTGATATTATCATGATGGCGAGTAGACGTCTTAGCCTATGAACGACCTATGCTTATGAATATAGTTATGATAAACTTGCATGAACTATGGAGGTGATAAATAAGCATATGGCCTATTAAAATAACCTAGTCGTGATACGATGATGATGATTATTAGACGGGTTAGCCTATGAATGACCTATGCTTATGGGCGTAATTACAATTGATTTGCATGATCCACGGAGGTGGTGAATAAGCAAATGGCCTATTAAAATTAACTAGTCGTGATACGAAGATGATGATGTGAAGACGTCTTAAGAACGACCTATGCTTATGAATATAATAATGATAAATTTGCATGATCTATGGAGGTGGTAAATAAGCACATGGCCTATTAAAATTAACTAGTCGTGATACAATGATGATTATTAGAAGGTTTAGCCTATGAACGACCTATGCTTATGAATGTAATTATAACAGAATAGTAATTATAAAGCATCTCCCCCCGCGTTTCAAACTGTAGTCCAGGTTTTCTACTTGCTGCAGCTTAATTTGCTAAATTCGCGACCGCCGCTTACTGAATCTATCAATGAAACTTAAGGTATTGTCCCATTATCGTACGCCTTTTCGTTTCCTACCCCCCCGAGTTTTAAACTGATGATTCTTAGATTACACATAAACGAAGAATAGCTAATAAAATTCTGAAAATCGAAATGAAGAGTCCAAAAACCCCACAAATTCACACTCCGTCGTATACGGCGCCAAACTGTGGGCCAGATGACCCACTACAGCGTAAGCTGCTACTAAACTAATAGCCCTATAACATGTCACCAAAGATGACATTTGATTCACTGGTCACTGCTCTAATTTGTCACCATAAGGTGACACCGATCCTGGTCACGGCACCAAACTGTCACGTACGCCCCCCTCAATATTATTAACCCCCTCTGCTAAAGCCCAACTAAGCTACCGCACCCCGTGAAAACTTACTAAACTTTACTGAAATCGCTTTGAGAAAACCGAGCTTTATGAAAGTGATTTGGCCTTGTGATCGTCTATGGTAGAACCCTAATAGTGCTGTGAACCGCAAGCAACCCCTGAACTTTAATGTGAAGCTGGTAGGATCGTTGGACTCTTCATCTCTACTAATATTCGCGACCTAATCTATCCTTACACACATCACTTCTCAGTTGACCTAAACGCTACCTAACTAAGATTGGCTGCGCTAGCAGCTTGTATCATTAAAATACCCGCTTGAAACTAATTCTAATAGGGTTTTACTTAGGACTAGCCTATTTGAGAGGAGCCTAGAGATTACTCTGCCTGTACTAGTCGTTGTAATGGTCCTATTAATGTAAAACTTAGAGCGTTACGTAGCTCGACTAACCGACTTCTCACCTAGCTGCTCCTATAATCCCTAGCGCTTGGAAATAAGGTTTTATATTTGTATAGATAATTTATCCCCAACCACACCTGTAAGCGTCTCTCTCTGCCTCTTGCTGACGGGGGCGTGTCGTCGAAGGAGGGCAAGTCTCCCACCACAGCACTTTGAAATTCCTAAACCAAGGATACCTGCTAGTCTAAGCGCTACACTTTGACTACCCTAATCTTGCGAAAGTTATCCTTGGTTGTATATGTTGCGACGTGCTATTTTTAGCTACTGACGCTGCCAGCAAGAGTAGTAGGATGGGGCAGGACGCGCTATCCTTACAGCTTTACGACTATTCTAGCTTCGCAAAACAGGGTAAGCTGTTTTGCTAGGCCACTCAGATGCTCGCGGGCATCTCTAGTCTACACTACCACTGGAGGCGCTGATGCCTTATTAACCCTATCGCTCCTAGCGGCTCTAAGCCCTATCACTAGCATGCCTAGCTCCCGTTGAAGCCAAAAATGCCGAACCGTAACACGTAGCCCACCGAATTCCCCTTATTCGAAAACGAGTTAACCACGTCATGAGCGTTCAGCTACCCATTGTGGAAAACGTCTGATGTACGGCTCTGCTAGACATCAGTCCCTAGTAGACATGTCCCAATACTCTGGGTAAATGCCCACCTCCTATTCACAACGTACACTGATCACTTTAAATATACCACACTAGGATCGGCATTCTCAGCCTCACCGTAACTAGGTCCCTATCAGGCCTATGCTAAATCCCTAAAGACTAGCTGCTTAAGAATCCACTTATCTCACTATTCACTTAACACTTTTACACACGTATACTGAAGACACTTCGTTCTCTGCCATCGGTGCCCTAACTATTCTGCGACTGGAACACTACAAACACTAAAGAATCCCTACTGTGATCCTGGAAATAAAACACTTCACTTACAGAAATATTACCCATCCTAGATGCCTAATATTAACCCTGTGTATGAATTTAACCTAACACTACCCCTTCTCAGCCCTACTCTGCATTATTCGTAACTAATTCCAGGAATCTGGAATTAGTTCCGAATAAGGCCGTGAAGTCCCTACTTTAAGCTGTAAAGTCTAGCCGGCGAAGCTAGGATTTAGAAACCTGACACGCCTGTGTGTTGTGCGTTCCCCCCAACACGCTCGAGAGCTCGGCGGTGTTAGTAGAACACCCTATTGTGTATATAAATTGGATATATAAATATATTTAACAAGACTGCACCTCGGATACTGACGTCTTCCGCAAGCGGAGTAACCTCCTGTGCTGAGCCTTCAATCGTGCCAGCCATGCTTCAGATCGTCAGCTGGACACCGAGAGTACAGGGGGGCCTAGACGCATCACCTATGTTGGTAAAGAGGTGATGCCAGACGGACACCCCAATCTGGTAAGTTACGGAGCTCCGGGGTAAACACGCTTGACAGCCGTTAGGTTGTATGTACCCCGTCAGATTAACTGTAATCTGGTTAACGTTCTGGCTTTTTACAACGAAATAAACAATGTATCATTATTAACACAAATAAACTTAAGTAAGAACAACAAACACATCCTTTCGTTACTCCAAAGTCCTTGGTATAACGATAGGATTTCAACTAAAAACACTACAACACTAAACCCCACAAAATTAAACAAACTATAATATTAAGATAGAAAATCCTCGTATCATGCAGCGCGCCGCCACATAACAGAGAATTCCCTACCCCAATTACTAGAAACCCACCGATAGATTTGTGCTACAAGCCAGAGGTATGTTAACAGCCCACCGCCGAATCGCAAAAAGCCCCAACTGCAGTCCGCCGCTTGCTTTTATAGCCATTGACAAGTCATTCGCGTCAAAACGAACACCCGATACAGCCTACTCTTTCCCGCCAGTGCCCCCACTCCTACCAATCGACCGTAAGCAACCACGCTATACCTTCCGTCGTTTCGCCCGACGTGACGTCACCGCTGTTCCACACTTTTTCCCATCCCATCTGAGCCGAACGTTTTGCCGTCCAGAATAGAGAGAGCCCTCAACCTTAGCGATATCGATGCGTGCCAGGGTTCAAGTAACAGTGGCGCTGCCTCAACTAAAAATTCATGTTCTCGTGTTGTGAGGAAGGAAGTACCCTACATATTTGCTAATAAAATTGAAACTCGTCAACCGCCCGACAGATTGTTATGATTTTAGACTCATTATATAGGTCTGCTTATTTTCTATGCATTGTTTGTATCTTACGTTCTTAGTTTGTACGATTGAATGCCAAGTCGAGAATTCTAATTAGTAATATAATTAACACCCGCCTATTCTTTCTATTAAATATTTACTTTTCGACCGAGCAAGCGAAGCGGGCGAAGCGTCTCCGTTTCAGCTTTCGACAAAAACTCCCCCGTATGTCTACTTTAAGTATTTTCTTTTGTTTTATAGTGCTTGTTCAATGGCAAGCTCAAGCTTATTTAAGAAACTCATTAAAGCATACGGAACTACTTAGCATTTACATATATGACATGGTTGTGCTTTCGCCAAGACTCCTATTTTCGACTATTTTCTTAATAATGCTTTCAACGGGGAAACCATGAATTTATCTGACTGTCTCTTGGAAAATATTTCAATGTGGAAGTGACGGAGCGCAATGGCGTTCTGTTACAGTACCCTCAATTCATCATGGAATCATGGATAAACCTTGCTTGCTTGACAAACAAAACGAAGAGAACAAATCGCAAAACGTGCACTACGCGTCCTTGAAGAGTTCCGTTCTGATCATCGCCAGCAGTTCCACTTCATCAAATGTCACTTTTATGAATGAAAATGCTTGATTAGTTCATGAAAATACTAAAATCACTATTTGTGGGCCTTTCACATTAGAAGAGTTCCCTCGATTCCTAATGGATCCCATCATCAGAACTCAAGCATGACAAAAATCAATCGTGAAAATAGAACTTGCTTCACAAACACAGCTAGAAGGACAAATCGCCAAACGTGAACTTTTCGTCGCTGAAGAGTTCTGTTCTGATCATCATCAGCAGTTCCACTTCATCAAATGTCACATTTTTGTATGATAATGCTCGATTTGTTGATACAAACACAAAAATCACTATATGTTTGCCTTTAAGATTTGAGGAGTTCCCTCAATTCCTCATGGATCCCATCATCAGAAATCGAGCATGACAAAAATTTTTCGTGAAAATATAACTTGCTTAACAAACATAGCTAGGAGGACAAAGAATTTTCCAAATCGGTTTAGAAATGACGGAGTTATGGAGTAACAAACATTAAAAAAAATAAAAACAAGAAAAAACATACAACCGAATTGATAACCTCCTGTTTTGAAATCTTGAAGTCGGTTAAAAATAGATTCCAAAATGGCGGCCACCGTCCCGCCATCTCGGTCATATCATAGTACAAGCGGCGATTTTGAGAATCTATTCATTATTGACTCGGCTTTTAATTAAATTCATGGGGACATGGCACACATCATTATATGTACTAATGTATGTACTAGTACAGTCAACAGCAAATGTATATGATCATTTTAGTACTTTGTCGCACTAACGAAACAATACTGCGACAGTTGGTATACGTCAAAGTAGTCACAAGGTGCTAAAATGATCTTCTACTTTTGCTCTTGACTAGCCTAGTTACCGAAATGTGTTGTTTATAGGTTAGGTTTTAGTGGGTGTGTCTGGCCATAGGTCATGAGACTCATCAATGAAAATGAAAAATCATTGGTACGAGCCAGGATTCAAAGCCAGGATCGCCGCTTGACAGCCGTATGCTTGAACCACTAGGCTAGCCGTAGCTCATCGCACCTGATACATAGCGTTGTCAAAATCCCAATGTACGTCGTTGATGTGCAGGTAAGTCACGTCCTAATCGCGTCACGTGTCTCGACTAATTGGACACGCGTTAACGCGTAATTTGCGTCAACCGTGCGTGGGGCGTTTAGTTAATTCACTGAAACTACTACCAATACGTTTCGGAATAGTTCAGTTCATGTTGTGCGTGTGTAGCTTCGAAGATCCATTAATAGTTTTTGCACTGTGCTTGCAAATCATATTAATGGATGAAAAAACGGCCAGCCTTTAGCTTCTCCGCCTTGCAAAAAATACAGTCTGTAACCAAACGTAAGGCAAATACGAGTAAATGTACCCCATAATTTTTAGATCATAAGTAAGATAACGGTGCCTGTTTTATTGAAATCCAGTCACTTTTACCGTCGGTTGAAAAAAAATAACAAAAGTTTCATATTAATTGTATACAAGAGACATTATTTGTATAAAAAATTGTGTTATTATCATTCTTACGAGTATCAATGACAAGAACGATACAAACAAAAATGCCATAATGTTACCTATTTGACGTGACACTCAACTTGAAGTTTAAGTTTGAGGTTTACCGAAAGAAATGTAATTTATGGACTTAACTTGTTGACAAGCATACAAAAAACTTGTATTACCTACTTGTCATGATTACAATGGAAAATTCTAAATGACATTGATGTTTATTATCACGGCTATACCCTATTTCGACGTAAGCCAGCTTCAAGCTTTGTTTCAAGATCAGATCATCAACATGTCAGCCGAAGGACGTCTACTGCTGGATATAGGCCTCCGTCAGGATCAGATACGTACTGTATAATAACAAATACGAGAACGCTGTACCTGAAAACCAAACGTTTAATATACTCGTAGACCGCGAGCCACCAACAGATTCCCATGACCATGTTCCTCTCGCACGATAACTTGTAAGATGCTTTAGAGAGTTGTACCTATTGTGAGGCCCCGTGTACATCATTGGGGCTCCATTGGTGGATTAGGCAGTTTGATGCTCTCAAACATTTTTTTTTGTAATTTCTTTTCGATTGATAAATATTATCAAATGATAGCTAACCCAATATCTCGGAGAAAAAGATACCTACACCAGCTTTAAAGTGGTGGAAAATGAGTGATAATCAAATTATTGGAACATAGTTAAGGCTTTTATTCTTCTAAAGTTACACAGAATATAAATTGCATGACAAATTTTCGTGTCTCAACGGAACCAATTACATTGTAGATGAATTAAAAGCTTAACTGTGGCCCAAAAATTTGATTCTCGCCCAAATACGTTTTAGTTCACACAGAAAATAGCCTAAATAGATGAGGGGTTTTTTTTGACTAATAAGGAACTTTTCTTATCTTGTAATTATTTCTAGTTTAGATACCTATGAGTATGAGTATCCAATCAACGACACTCAGTTATCAGTGAACTAGCATTTTTTTATCAGCCTATTATAGTGTCCCACTGCTGGACAAAGGCCTCCCCCCTCAATTTCCACACATCTCTCTCTCCCGCAATCTCTGGCCAATCATTAGACAACGCGTCCAGGTCATTCCGGCATCTCCTGGGGCTGCGGAGCCTGATTCGCCGCCTGCCTATTTAAATACCTAAAATTTTAAAATCTGTTCAAAATGCGACTTTACTGCCCAAGAAAGAAAATTAAAAATCTAATAACAGTTTTTTAAGTATGATATTTTAATTAATTCTAAGTATACATAGGCACATGGGTAGGAGAACTACGCTCGATCCTTCAATTAGTACAATGAACAGAATTCGTTATAGACAATTGTTCCTTCTAAGGACATTTTACACCGAAAATGCGTCGTTTTTGAGGTGATACCGTCAGCAGTAACAAAGCTGTTAAGGGGGTGCCTCACGTAGCGTTAATCGTGGTGCGTGATGTCACGTGTGGATAATTCGCACATTTACACATTCGCACTACAAAAATAACATTTACACATCCACAGGGAACAATTACCTTTTATATGGTGTCTCTATAGTTGAAAATGTTGTTCAAAATTGTCGTTTGTTTTACATTTATATATATAAATGTCTGTGATACGCATAGTATATGGATTTGTAGAAATTTAGAAACTTACATTTAGAATTAAAGAAATACTTGGATAATTCTTGAGTCTTTCTTTTTGCAACTAAAATCTTATTTTAATTTGATTTTAACCCCAATATGCAGTACACCCGACCCGGCCCCCGGCCCCGGGTATGTCCTTAAACTACGACCAGGACCACCGGGGAATGGGCAGCAGCATTCCTAGAGTGCGGTGGGGATACTGCGATCGCCAACCCGCATGCCAAGCGTGGCGATTATGGCATTTACCCCCCATGAAATTGGGGGAGGCCTATGTCCAGCAGTGGACGTCCTAGGGCCGATATGGTGGATGCAGTACACCCATGAACCAAAACAAATTTCGTAGGATTTCTTAGGAAAACTACACACATTTTGTAACGCTTCAATATTCAAAAGGTTCTCAAAATCCATTTCAAATACTCGTCCAAAACTATAATGGAAAGTGTTAAATTACAAATTATGGCAAATGGTCAAGCGAACGGTGCTGTGTTACATAATACATCGGTTACTGTCAATCTGTCAGTCAGCCGACTAATAAACCGGAGGGTGTCTAGCATGCACAATGGACAGGGGTTTAATGTTTCAAGATCATAAAACTTAGTCAAAATTGTAGGAATATATTCTTCAATGTTTGTGGGAACAAATTCAGTAAAATGGCTAACCCATACGAGGCCAAGCAACGCTACTTCCTTCATTCGTCATGTCGTTGTCCTCGTTAAAATTCAATCTATAAGTGGTGAACAGATAATTTCTCGCATTTTTCTAATTACCTACTTATTTACCCACACACACACGGTTTATTGGACTCACTATAACATAATAAGACGGTACCTACTTAAGCATATGTGCCGAGATAACCAATTCAAGATAGCTAACTAACACGACTCATAATGATTTAATTCTAATTTTGTAACCTATTCAATTGTTGCGCAACAATGGCGTTACTGAAGCACTGAATCACGTGAATCCACAAATTCGAAAAAAGAACAACATCCATTTGTCTCATCCCTGGAATCATCTAAACGGCAGGGGTAACCAACCCGCGCAATTAAAGCGCCACGAATAATTCACCCACCGACAAAACGAGGAATTTAATACGCAAATGAAATAATTCCTCAGATTGATGACGCGATTCCTCGCGCCTCGTTTTTCGCCCACTTTTTTCGAATTGGGATTTAATTATGTTTTATGGACTCGCGAATCGCAATTTGGCGGATTAACTGCTTTCTGGTGTTTGGATTTTTTTAATTATAAAATCGTGTTGTCCCGGTGGGGAACAAAAACTTATACTTATACTTATACTAACTATATACTTATACTAGAATAGATTTAAGTGTCCTATTTATCAATGATTTTTAATAAAGGTACTTCAGGTATTATAGTTCGGATTCTAGATACAAATGATGAAATGACTTAGTTAACAATTTGACTATTTTACGGTTTGTTAATCAAATAATCACCATAAAGGACAGGCAAATGTTTAGCTATAAAAACAATTTTTTATTTGATCTATTTTTCAAGTACTGAAATCACTTGTGGCTACTGTCGAAATTGTTTACACACATTATCACAAAACTTGTTTTGATCTTTTGACTTGAGTTTTAAGTGAGTGTGTGACATTTTCGCATGTTATGTGAGTAAATTTTGCAATTCACTGAGCACACTCAAGTCAACATGAAAATATCCTCAGAGCCTTCTGAACTCAGACTATCCCATTAGCAGACGGACGACCTCTCTAATGCGTTCGCGTCTCTAATTAAGGACGCACCAACTTGTCCAAACTCACGGACATTCAGGATCCGGGACATTATAATAATAACTCCAACTTTGCCCGTCCGAAGCAACATACGCGTAAAAATCAACGTACATACTACCAGCGCAAAGATTTTCCAGGCGCCACAGTCTGTATAAATACTATAGATAAAACGCATATGTAGATACGGCACACCAAAATATTTGTTCGAATGACTTTACTCTGTGGCATTCAGGCCATTAACGGGCGGTGTATAGTGTAGGGTATTTTAAAATGATATGCGTTTCATTTATAAACAGAGAGAGGAGCGCGACCCGCCAAACAACCTCCCCCAGGAACTAAACTTTCCGTCCACCTAGCGACAATATTTGAAAGTTATTTCAGCGTTCACAACCCTCATAGGCGCCGTTAAAATTTTCCCTGCCGCCTTATTCATAATACACATGTTGAGGCCCTCTCTTTCTAACCGACGGTGAATTAGACAAGTGGGAGAGTGTTAGAGACATTCGTAAACTGACATCTCTGAATTAACGGTGGTCGGCTCATGATAATTTACATATTTAGGTGAAATTAACCTCGCTGCGTTAAATTGTATTATGAATATTAATAGCGCGCGTGTGCGAAATGTATTATATTAAGTATATGGTTTGAGTTAGTACAGTCTTTATGGCTCAGATTTTGGCCGGGAGTTCCGGAGATGATATTTATGTGCCATAAGTTTATACAGAATTCATTTGTTCAAGATAGGGGTTTAACGTTCGTAGAAATTTTCAGTGCTAGTTTGTGTTAACCGAAATATTATCTCAATTAGTTCTTTTATTACTGCATAAAAACTATAATAGCAGCATAAGTTGAGTTTTAGTTTCTTTCTCTATTTTTATAGCCGGAAATTCTGATTGAACCTTTTTATGCTTATCTAGAATATCATAGTTTTACTAAGATCAATTATTCTCAGGTTTTTTACGTGACAACAACACACCCTGCGACCTTACATTATGCTAAATTCTTAAAAGGATACTTGAAACAAGTCGGGGATAAAATGCAAACAGGCGAGGTTTATTCGGTTATCTAATAAAATATTACGAGCTTTGACAAGCGCCGCGAGCGGCCCGCAAGCGACGGATCTAGCTTTTATTTAATCAACCAACTGTTTCAAATTACCTATTTCCTTGAAACTTAAAATATTTTAAGCTTATGTAAGTATCTAAGTACCTACTTTGGAAACGAACCGGATTATCTATATTACATTTTTTCAGTCAGCTATAAAATGAAATCTCTATTGCTAATATGCTAAAAATATTTAATTATAACTATATTTTGAAGTGATTAACTGTGAAATTATACGATGTCCATAAGTCACATTATAGCAAATTTAAAGTTGAGATATTATGAAGAAGTGTAACTTTAAAAAAATATTTATATTCTTTAATTTCTACAATATTTATTTTACAAATCATGCAGATCGTTTCAAAGGCATCACAAATTATTTGCTTCGTCCTAAATCGCTATATATCAGCTTCAAATATAAGATATTCTTCCGACCCCAAGGTGAAAAATTCTACATATTTATAACACACGGCGACATGGCACTAAAGTTTGTATCATATATATACAAGCTCACTTAGTTCACGGCATGATTTTTCTTCCTTGTTAGCCTGTTAGAAAAGAAAACGCGCTGCAAAGAAAGGTATTCCCGCGACGCCGCCATTCGAAATTAAAGTACCATGCGATTGCGTCGTGCTGTTCCAATTTTAATTTTTATATCAACTTCAACGGTGACTCTTATAAGATGTTTAACTACGTTTGAACTTGGAACTGCCGCGGGGAATGTTTCACGTCGTTCCGGTTCGAAAATTAAATTTAAATCCCCTCGCATTTTTCCCGCCCTTCGAATTATTGCCAGCCAGCTATAAGGATTTCCACTCTATTGTTTAAATTTGTTGGGGTCAATCTTGATTCGGTTTGGCAACTTTTTCTTATTCTTGCCAGAGGTTGCGTAGCCTTAAATTAAATTTAAACAGCCAATTTATTTTTTAAGCTTTGTGTAGCTTTATTTAACAACCGTAACATTATGATGCCTTCTTTTGTAACCTAACAATCAATCGAACTTTTATTAAGTAACCAAACCAAATAAGCTGTCACTTAAACCACGATCGTTCGATTCGGTATTATTACTCTATTAAATACGAATCTATTATAAACAGTATACGTAAAAAATATAATAGACGGGATGTTTTCTATGTATTTAAGTATGTATTTATCTATGTAAGATATACTTATGTATACTGTCGTCTAGTCAGGCAGTCTGGTGACTCATGATTTTGAATGGAACCTTAATACGAGGTATGATTATGATGATAAATTCATATTTAAAAATATTAAAATATTGAATAAGATAAACGGCACATTAAAAGGCTTCCTGGGCCGAACTTGTTCTCTGTAATTAACGGAGACTCCTTGGGGACAGCCCTGGGTCCGGCTAACGCAATATATTATATTCCAGATGACAACCCTGAGGGGTCACTGTTTTGAAGGATGATACAGATACAAAATATTTCGAAATATACATATTAGTCGGGTCGGGAAGTATGATTTGGAATATTAATGGGAGTTGCTTGGAAATTTAGAAAGGCTAGTTTGAATATAATGTCTCATTTTGACAAAAAAATACTAGTTTTATCATTATTAAAATCCTCTTAAATTATAACAAAAACAAACAGACATATGTTTTTGTCAATAAAATCATTTTTGGTACAATATTTTATTGCGGACTGTACTTTTTTTCCACAATCCGACGATTACAGTATGGGGTTCTTCAAGAAAGGAGTGTGTAAATCCTTATAGGGTCGGCAAAGCGCATGTGACACCCCTAGGAGTTACAGGCGTCCATAGGCTGCGGTGACCGCTTACCATCAGGCGGGCCGTACGCTTGTTTGCCACCGACGTGGTATTAAAAAATATAAAAATAAATCATCAATTACTCGTTAAGATGGTGTGAATGAGCCCGAACATGGGTTTAGCTTGTGTACATACGAGTATACATAGTTTAGGACATACTGTGGCCACTTTCTGTCTCCATCATCAGATCAGCTTGGTGGTACCATAATATTGTATTGTCACCGAACTTTCATAAGTATGCCAAACAGCTCAATCGGGTACCGCCAAAGTGGCTGGAAAACGGATTGCAAATTTTATGACATCTTACTTACTTACATATCTAGTACATACTTACATACGAACAGTGTAACTTACATAAAAGCTGGTAATTAAGAAAATCAATGTCTTAAATATTAGTTTGAAAGGAAAGAGTCCCATTCTTTTCAAACTAAGAAGACATTCATGAATTACATAATTTAAATACGGTACTTGACAACATTAACACGCACCTTCATTAATTTTAGAAAAACTATCTCTACTTTTACGTTCTTTCTCAATAAAAAAAAACTTACTAAAACTTGAATAACAGTAATCTAAAATTTGCTTTTGCCTCTTTCTTTTATAAAAATACATACTTATGATAATAATCAAAACTGAACTTGTTTGACCATAGAAAATCGTGACATCATTAGCAAGTAAAAGTAAAAGTTTTTCCCTAAAAGGGTGGTTTTGACGTTTAATAGAAAGTTGTTTACTATCAATCAAATACCGTAATTATAAGTAAATGGGTTTTTTAATATTTCAATATTCGTCTTAGTTGGGAGTTAAAGTCTTATCACCAGGGGTCGTACTTTTCGTGCCGTTGACGTAAAATTGACGTCACACTGCATATAGGATGATTCCCATTGGTGTTATGATAATTAGTAATATTTAATCATCAATCATTTAATCATGCATTTCTAGCGGTATTTTTTCTTATACAACCTATTGCATCCGAAGATTATTAGGATTTCTTTTCATATTTAGAATTTTAATTTATAAGCAGGTGAGGATTTCATAGTCTTTCAAGTTTTATAACAGGTTATAGAAAAACTCTCTATGATGACGAGGTTTGTTTAATTCTTGGTAATACACATGAACCAGTCACAAAAACTTGCAGTATTACCTAATGTTGTACTTTATAAGGTGTGATGTGACAGGCAAATTGCGTTTGTAATAGGGATATAATTGTATAAAGTGTATGTATACATGTTTATTGATTAATGAATAAAATAAAAATAAAAATAAATATTGGGGGACAATCTTACACAAATCGACCTAGTCCCAAACTAAGCAAAGCTTGTACTATGGGTACTAGGCGACGATATACATACTTATATAGATAAATATATACTTAAATACATAGAGAACATCCAAGACCCAAGAACAAAATCCGTGCTAAATGCACAAATAATGGCCTGACCGGGATTCGAACCCGGGACCTCTAGCTTCGGAGGCAGTGTCACTACCCCTAGGCTAAACAGGTCGTCAATGATGATTGATTGATTACAATAAGACTAACTAAAATCATCCTATATGGAGCATGACGTCACCGGCATGAAAAGTACGACCCCTGCTTATCACTGATAAACGCAACCAGACCCATTTATTGAAACAAAATACTGTTTATTATGAAAACACTTTTTTTAATCATAACAAATATGGCAGGAGTAGGAAGGCAGATTAACTCACTATCCTTCAGACTTAAGCTCCTTGAAACCAGTACAACCTTGCCCTGTACGATATAAGAGAACAGCTCCAATTATCCATAAAAGATCCCATAAAGGGCCCGTAAAGTCACCGAAGCGTCGAGAACAATCCGGCCTGATTTAACTTTCATAGTTTACTGCGGGTTTTATGATGAACGATACGACGCAAGCTTGCCGATTAATTCTTTAATCTTTGATCACTTGAGCTCTAACGATAAAGCGCTCGTATACCAGCACGGTTAACACAAGGCGGCGAGATAGACTATCCGTCTCTTTCCGTGTGTACCCATTAGATAGTGACGGATAGTCTACAGTTCTTGTGCTACAGATGCATGTAGTGAATAATGCTTTCCCATCGGCTAAACTCGGAATACGACTAGACCCGAAGTGGCTGTCAATTATCGTAATACATGATTGACAAGATCATGAATGTTAATGTGAAACTTTATTTCATCATCATCATCATCATCTCAGCCGAATGACGTCCACCTCCCCCAAAGACTTCCACCATGACCGGTCCTGTGCCATCCGCATCCAGCGGACACCCGCGACCCTTACCAGGTCATCAGTCCACCGTGTGGGGGGCCTGCCCACGCTTATTTAGTCAATGTCAAATGTCAGAATGATAATCGAACATTTTAATAAAAAAAAAACGACTTCAACCGTGTTACTCGTCCATTTGTCGCGCACATACTTAATGCAAATTTAAGACTTATATGGTTTTCTCATGGATGCCATTGTCGGAACTGAACCAATTAATATGGGACCACACGGGAAGCGCCAGCTTTCAAATAAAAAAAGAATCATCAAAATCGGTTCCCTCACTCGAAAGTTGTGAGGTAACAAACATAAAAAAAAACAGTCGATTTGAGAACCTCCCCCTTTTTTGAAATCGTTCAAAAACTGGTAGTTTTCTGCCATGTGACATGACAGAATGTTCAATATTACGGTAATTGATTGACACTTCTTCGAGTCTATAGTCGTATTGCGAGATTAACCGATGAGAAAGCGTTATTCACTACATCTATAACGCGATCATGTTTTTGTAAGACACAAATTATTTGTTATTCTTTTGAAATCTATGATCTATCTATCTACTTACAAAAATCATTTCTTTTTTGGTTTAATTGTGTAACTATAGAAAAAAATCGGACTGCAATTTAAATAATACGCCACACATAAACCACAGCGTCTTTTTATGTCTAACTAAGCGGTGTGTCAAATGTCACCCGCACCATTGCTTTTAAAGCACAAACTATACTGAAAATATTGGTTTCGCAGGCATAATGTTGCCAATTTTTTTGTGCTGTAATCAACTTTTTAACCTAAGAAAATACTGTATTGTTTTAAATTGCCGCCTGTTGTTTCCTTATACCGTACGTTTTGTTAAAATATTTTCATGTTTTTAGTGCACAATAAAGAATACATTAAATAAAAATAAATTAATAAATATTAGGGGATTTTTTTTACACAAATCGTACTAGTCCCATTATTATTATTATTTAATTATATTATTAGACAAAGCGGAAGATCTAAATGTTTATTTATAAAGCACACCTAAAACAAAGGAGTTATATGTATATGCACGTATCCCAATGCACAGAGGTGGTACCCATCTAAATCTCTCCCTGACATTTTTATAAGAGCTTCACCCCTATTGCTTAGACCGAATTAGCAATTACCTACCGTCGGCAAACCAACAAGGAACTTGTGTCGTTATTTATCTATTAAGTACAATGAATGTTATGCTGTAGTTTGCCTCGCGAAATAGGTAAAGTACAAGAAAAATAAAGAACTAAAAAGTTAATACTTGTTAGTACCATAATGATATGTAAAAGGTTGACGATGGCTGTTGCAAAGTATCCGAGCGAAAAATCCTTACTATTATGCGTTAGCTTATTTTGCGTTCTATTTGTTTTCAAATAGGATGCAAAATAAGCAAACGCATAAAGTTTCTAAGATTTTTTTTAATCTTAGAAACTTTTTTAATTCCTGGGTGAGCCCTGTATCAGGACCAAAAAAATAAACGGTGGACTATTAAGCGGGGCAACAATTACTTCCAAGTGGCCTCAGATGAAAAAATTTTTTTTTTACAAATATGGCTTACGTGTATTTTTATTACTTTTCTAAAATGACATTTATTTCAATTTATTTTAAAAAACAATAAAAAAGAAAAAATAAGATTGAAAATACAAAAAATATTCTTGAAAACAAAAATATAATCTCGTGGTGTCAAGATCCATTACTCGGTGTTTGTAATCTAACTTTAGATCAAAATTTCTCCGTATCGTTTTTTTTAAATGTACACCAGGTGTTACTGCAGATGCTACTCGTATAAGGAAGCGTCCTTTTAAATATTTGCTCCAGTTACAGGGCCCACCTTGTATAATCAAAGTTCCAAGATGAAAACAGTCATTTCTATGATAAAAAATACTGAATAGTAAAGTTATTGAAATCTTATTATTAGTAACAACAACCACGTCTATTATAATTAGTAACAACAACCACGGTAGTTAAATAAAATAGTCTTGCGCACGAGAAAAGTGGCATGTATTTGTAATTAGAAACGGGAAACATGTATTATTGCACCGTATCAATCAAGTAACTTTCCCGCCGACCCTACCCGTCCGGCTAGTGTTTTTCACACAAGTTTTATGTGCTATTATTTGTTACGAGACATAAAAGTAATCCTGCGCAGTTTATAGCGCCGCTGGTCAGACTCATCCCGCGGACATAAACTTACCCCTTTATGTTATGTAGGACTGTAAAATCTTACCCATGTTCTCGTTTACTTACATATAAAGGTTTTGGGAAGGTGCACATTCGTAATTCATTCTCATTTGTTTGTTTTTTTTAGAAAGTATAGGTAAAGAAAAGACCGCTGACTTAGTTGATAGTTAGCAAGTAGTGACCCTGCGTACGGATCCCGGTCAGGGCATTTGTGTGATGCGTACAAATACTTATACGGGGTGATTTCGGGGTCATAATCAAAATTATGAATTAGTTTTTGCGACTTGGTAATTTGCTATCTGTTAGCCATTTCAAGAAAACTGTAGTGACACGAAACAAACGCGTTTAATATTATTTTGATGACAAAATACAAAATCTCTAAAAAACATGGTCACTGTAACAACCCCCAAGGGGAGAACTTTATTGAAAACTTATGGAAAATCAAGGAAAGTCTATCCAAAGAAAGCCTAACTAAAATTTCCCTAAAGTTCCTAAAGTATACCTAAAGCTTTATACTTACTTTACCAGAAAATCTGAAAACCATGATTTTCCTCAAGTTGCTAATACCTACTGAAGTTCTAAAGCTTTTATTAAAGTACTCAGATCTAAATGATAGGGTTCCTACTATAGGGAAAGAAAATAAATCAAACAAAAAGTTGAGAGAGAGAATTAAACAAACAAAACATTTATTTAATAAAAATGAATTTACTCTAAACTCGAATCTAATAAAGTTCGGGGAGAACTTTATTAGACATCCGCTTGATTACTAGGCCAACCTAGACAAGGGAAAACAAGCGGACACACAAAAACCCTTGTTGCCATAAAGCTAATACAATAAGTAATTTAAATAACTTGTTAATTACAATATCATAAGAAATACTAAACATACTACAGTTTTAAGTAAATCAACAGCTAAATAATTGAAAGATTAATGGCATGATCATCTAGTGACATATTTAAGACCTTGTTATAAAACGTAGTAACCATAGTTCACTGAGGTGTGAGAAATGTATAAACAATTGAGAATTGGACAATGTTTAAACAATAGTACAACATAACCTAAAATTAGGATAAGCTTGCCTAAACGAATAACAACAATATCCTATACATACATACATACATACATACATATAATCACGCCTGTTTCCCATAGGGGTAGGCAGAGATCACGGATTTCCACTTGCTACGATCCTGACATACAACTTTCGCTTCATGAACTTTCATAACATTCTTCATGCATGCGCGCCGATTTAGGGTACTCCTGACCTGGCCTTTCTGCAGAATGTCTCCGATTTGGTCGGAGTACGTTCGCCGAGGTCTTCCCCTTCCAACTTTTCCATCCACTCTTCCTTCATACACTCGTTTTGTCAATCTTCTTTCATCCATCCTCTCTACATGTCCAAACCATCTTAGCATACCTTTCTCAATTTTCGTCACTATATCTTCATTCACTCCACACCTCCGTCTTATAACGGTGTTTCTCACTCTATCTCTCAAAGTAACGCTACACATACTTCTCAGCGCTCTCATTTCCACTGCATTCACTCGACTCTGATGTTTCTTCTGCCACACCCAACTTTCACTACCATACATTAGTGTCGGCACCAACACTCCTCTATGCACGGCCAGCCGCGCCTTTTCTGACACTTTCTGGCTACTCATAAAGGCGTGAAGTGCCCCATTCACTCGATTCCCAGCTATCACTCTCCTTTCAATATCTCCTTCATGCTTACCGTCTCTCGTGAACAAAGTCCCCAAATACACAAACCCATCCACTTGCTCCAACCTCTCTCCATCTACAGCAATTTCACAAACTGTCATACACTCATCTCTTTCAAATACCATCACTTTCGTCTTGCTTACATTCATTTTCATTCCTTTTCTCGCAAATAATCTGTGCATGCTAGTTACCATCTTCTGTAGCTTCTCAGCCGATGACGCTAATAAAACCTGGTCATCGGCGTAGAGTAGACATTTGATAAGCAACCCATTCATTTCCAACCCACATTCATCGTCTTTCAAATCTTGCAAACAACTGTCCAGAAATAGATTAAACAGCCACGGTGACGCTACACATCCCTGTCTAACACCCTTTTCGATGCTAAACCATTCAGTGTAGGACCCGTTTACTCTCACGCAAGCAGAGGAATCCTCGTAGAGAGATTTCAGAGCTTGAATGAGATGGTCGCTCACTCCATATCCGGACAGTACCGACCAAAGTTCATTCCTCACCACTCTGTCATAGGCCTTCTCCAAATCCACGAACGCGCAATAGACCTTTTGACCTTGGGCCAAATATTTTTCGGCTATGCATCGTAACGAGAAGACCTGATCCGTACATCCCATACCTTTCCTAAATCCCGCTTGTACATCCCATATTTTCTCATCGGTTTCTTGCATTACCCTTTCAATCAACACTTTCGCATATAATTTGCCAACGATGCTGAGTAAGCTAATGCCCCTGTAGTTCTTGCATTCAAGTTGTGAGCCCTTTCCCTTGTACAGTGGCACGATGACCGCCTTGCACCAATCTTTTGGAACTATGCCGGTATTAAAACATAAGTTGAAAAGGCGATACAACTGACTTGCTACGACGCCTTGCCCAGCCTTCAGCATCTCGACTGAAATTCTATCATACCCCGCTGCCTTTCCTGGTTTCATTCCTTTCAAAGCTTTTACAATTTCATCCATACTAATACTACACTCCTCATGTGGCAGTGCATTATCATTCACTCCTGACGTATTTTCCTCTTCTCTCTCAAACAAACTTTCAAAATATTCCTTCCATCTCCCTAATATGCATTCCTCATCATTCAATAAACTTCCATGCTGGTCTCTAATCGAGGTTAGCTCTGAGGTCTGAGTTTTACCTCTGGCTAGTCGAATGGCTTTCCAGAAAAACTTTATGTTTGCCCGGAAATCCTGAGACAACCTCTGATCCATCTCATCATTCTGTTCATCTTTCTTTCTTTTAACTACCTCCTTTACCAGAACATTCAACCTTTTATAGTTACTTTTCCTTTCACTCACGTCTTCAAGCGTGGCTTTTTGACTTCTTTGGTCAGCTCTTATCGCCAACCAATCTAGCCACGCTTTCTTCTTCTCACTTACTGCCTTTTGTACCTCTTTATCCCACCATACATTCTTCTTCTTCTTCCCTTTGCTCCTTTCTTTCACACCACATACATCCCTGGCTGTACTTACAAGCTTATCTTTAAAACCATTCCATAGTTGATCAATCTCGCATATATCATCTATCTCTCTAAGATTTTCCTTTAGTTTATGAATATACTCATCAGCCACACTTTCCTCTTGCAAATTTTCTACTTTTATTCTCTCCAGAACACTAGTGAATATACGAGGTCGATGCCGCCATCCTTGAAACAGCCCTTTCATTCGGCTCATCACCAGGAAGTGGTCTGTATTTATTCCGGCCCCGCGATACACCCTAGTGTCCAGAACATTCTTCCTCAATCTTTCGTCCACTATCACAAAATCAATCATACTCTTTCTTACGTTCTCCGCCTCACGCGTGTACAAATGAATCCATTTGTGGGCAAACATTGTATTTGTCACAAAAAGATTTCTCTCGAGGCAAATATCTAACAAACTCTCACCATTCTCATTCACTCTCTCGTCACCGTGAGTACCCAGAACCTTTTCAAATCCATCTCGCTTTACCCCTACCCATGCATTAAAATCACCTAACATAATCAACCTTTCATTATCCTTACATCTACTTGTGACATCCCTTAATTCCTCCCAGAACTGTTTTCCCTCTTCCTGGGTCGACTGTGATGTTCTCGTACCTAGGTTTACAGGGGCATATACCCCAACAACAAAGATACGAGTCAGTCCTAATTTCATTCTGACCCATATTAATCTGGGACTCACGCATTCAAATTCATTCACACACTTGGCAATCCTAGCTGAAAGTATGACACCAACCCCCTGACATGCTCTGTCTGAAACGGTCACTCCAGACCAGTACGCTGTATAGGGTCCATGTTTCGTGGTGTCACACCCTTTCCGTTTTGTCTCATTTACACAAAGAACATCAATCCTCTTTTTATCCATCATCTGCCTTACTTCATTCATTTTTCCTTCCATTCCTCCTCCAACATTCAACGTAGCAAAACGGCACTCCGTGAGCCGCTTTTCGCCCCCACTGGAAACGTGACGTGACGGGTGGCGGACCGCGTCGCCGCCATGCGGATGATTTTTATTTTTTCCAATCTCCATAGCGTTCCCACGAGTAAATAGGGAACTAAAGGTCCATCACAGCAGAGCCCTATACTGTGGTAAGGTGGATTACCACTGTGCCCTGTGACCACCAACACAGACACCCTCCGTTCGACACCAGACTCCCCTCTGGCCATGCATCCCTTGGCACGGGTCGGCTAACACCTTGGATTAGGGGTTTTATATCGGGGTTTTCCTTCCCCTAGACAGGTTGCAGGCCAATGCTAACGAGGCCCATCTCCCCGGGTTGTATTTCGGAGTTACCTTCTCCTAGATAGGTTGCAGCCCAATGCTAACGAGGCCCATCTCCCCGAATATCCTATAATAAACACGAAACCTTTAACATAAACATACTAGAAATTAAAACATTATTCTCATAAGAATAATAAAAGTAATAGAACAACACTAGAAGAAAATAATTCTAAATTATCAACACAATGCTATATGAAATAGAACAAGTTTAGAATCTAGCCCTACTATTTTATACCGTCGTTGGCTGTGTGATCAGTAAAGGCCTAAATAAATTGCTTGGAATTAAATGAAGGCAAGTATAAATGATCCGAAGTAGTCATGTAGTACCTAGAAGATTAAGTGTTTAGAAAAATGGTAGAAAATAGTTAATGGAGCAAAATAAGTTATTGTAGCATATATAGTTAAACGTGGTAGTGGATGAACGTAGGTAAATTCCTGTAAAACATATAGTAAGAAAAACCTTAAAACTAAATTTGCTAAGTCGAGATAGCATTAATGTTTCCTACAAAATAGGATATAACAGGTAAAGTCTGGCTTCTTACCAAATATGGCGTAAATCTCAATCTAAAATATTTGAGAACATTGTAAATATAAAATAGCTGATTGCACGCAACCATAAAGCCACAGTTCCTCATAAAAGTACCATGCATAAGTCATATAAACCACCAAGCCATTTCTGGACATGATGAGGCAACTATGTCGAGGCAGAAGTCTCGCGAAGGAACCTGAGCCTCAAGCTAGCCGCTTGGATATGTCCCTACCTAACACCTAACACGAGCAATCAGGGTATCCTCGCAGGTGGTACAGGCACAAGGCACATGACCGAGACTATGAGAGTTATGTGACAATAGCGCCTGATGAATGAACATATACATGGCAATAATAAGAGCGTAGCCCATAATATTATGAGACCAGCCATTTTATAATGCATAAAAGCATAGGCAAAGTAAACAACTGTGATCTAAATTAGAAGCCAGTGGGAATAAATGCATAAAGCATAAGTAGTATATACTACTATGATCCACAGATCAGCTGAAATATAAATATATTATAGTGGCACTTTACGAAGGAGGCCTACGTCCAGCAGGGGACGTCAATCAGATCATATGATAATGATCAATCAATGTTACACAACTGTGATCTGAATTAGAAGCCAGTTGGAATAAATGCATAAAGCATTAGTAGTATAAACTACTATGATCCACAGATCAGCTGAAATATAAATATATTATAGTGGCACTCTATAAAGGAGGCCTACGTCCAGCAGTGGACGTCAATCAGATCATATGATAATGATCAATCAATGTAACACAACTGTGATCTGAATTAGAAGCCAGTTGGAATAAATGCATAAAGCATTAGTAGTATAAACTACTATGATCCACAGATCAGCTGAAATATAAATATATTATAGTGGCACTCTACGAAGGAGGCCTACGTCCAGCAAGGGACGTCAAACAGATCATATGATGATGATCAATCTATTACCTCGTACCCAAATATTGTGAAAACAAGACAAAGCTGTTACTATTCAGGTTTAGTGTCCAAATCGAATCATACAGTCATCCCATAAGCTAAGTATCACTACTGAGTTATGCAACCGCAAAGCCTCAGCATTGACCAGCGTTCTCACGACAGCAAGGAGTTTTGCTCGAGTCTTCAATAGACTGTATCGCCGTTGAACTTTCACATCCCATCTCGCCCATATAGTAGAGTATATAAGGGTACATATATATTGGGGTCTTTAATGATCAGTTTCAGCAAACGGCAATACAGGTTTCTCGCCGGACGGATCTAAAAGGTCTTGTAAGAATCAAAGATTCCGACAAGCAGTAATAGAATCCGTACCTAACCGGGTCAGCAGCCCTTTTCAAAGCCCGTCCCGTGGATTCAGTCCAAAGAAGAAAGCCTGTCGTTAAGAATCTGTAAAGACTGTCCCTAACACCCATTGATGATCGTATTTCATCGATCTGGAAAAAACCGTTCTTTAGTAAAATAGTTATTATTAGGTATATTTGGGTACTACATATATAACCAATACCTTTCGTCATAGGCTGGAACAAACCACACTAATCGTATCAAACGATTGGCAGTCCAGGCTGTGACGTTACCTCATTGCTGGAAATAGCCACGGATAAAGTCCATTGCGGCCAGTTCCAACAACTACAATAAATTAGTAGCAAAATATGTCAGTTGGTAGATAGGTATAGAATACTGAAACAGTATCTACTCGTAACACGAGTAAGTATAGATGAAAATATTACCGTAATATGAATTACGTGTGACAGACTACGCTGTAATTGGAAATCAAATTCCATCAAGACAAATAAGTCAAGATCACTCGAGATATTTGTCGTACATGAAATATGGTTGTAAGGCAAAATCTGATCACACAGCCAACGATAGCATTTTAGACCTGTCGTAAAGACAACATTAATTATGATATTTAAATTGCCAGAGAACATAAATAAGTATCATTGATTGAATAATAAAATCAGAATAATGATGGAAATACTGACGTAATATTAATTACGTAGTAGACAGATCTGTAATTGGAAACAAAGTTCCATCACAAGATACAAAGATCACACAAGATATTGGTTGTAAGAAAATAATAGACTCGGCTTGCTATAAAGATAACATCATTTAAGCCATTTAAATCGTAATAGAACATAAGCAAATATCATAGCTCGCACAAGAAATGGGTTTCAGAGATTAAGAAAATCATATCACATAACGCAACGATACCATTTCGGCTTGATATCATTTATGCCATTTAAATCGCAAGAGAATATAAATAAGTACCATAGCTCACAGTCAGAAAGTTTTGCGAAACTTAGAAAACCATCCAAGGATCTCTTCATCTGTGCGTCTACAGCCGTATTCTTCAAAGCAGTCATGCCGGAACAATTCCCATATGTAGTTGTTGAAGCCTTGACCAATCAGCTCGATGTTGCAGCACATCTTAGTGATCATCTTCTAGCAGTGGTAAGGAAAGCCGTTGATTGCCACTCAGGGTTGTAGGAGATAACCCAGAGATAGAATGGTATGGTGTTCAGTAGCCCCCTCAGGTTGAGCATTGGAAGTATGGCAGGTCGTCATGGCACAGATGTAGTTCGCGGTGGTCTTCATTGGTAGTCAGTTGTTCGCAGCGCCGGAAACTTCAAGTAAACATATGGTAATGTGTGCAGGAACGCCGTTGGATATAGCGTTTGATGGATGCTTGGCGGATGTCACATTGTCATGGCACAGCAGTAGATTGATGGTGGCCTGGATCTGGTCATCGATTATCCATATGGTATCTTCTGAGTATCAGTGATGTGGCTGGCACGCTATCCTTCTCTTAAAAAGGTTTGATTTCGCAAAACCTTCCAAACGCCCGAACTATGGCATAGAAATCTACTAGATGTAATAATCAATTGAATGTTAAACACTAATTGAACCCTACTTTAACACAACCAATAAATACCCTACACTAATAATGCAACTATAACGTTAACTGCAAAACCTATAAAAATATACAAAACCTATTCAAGAATCCGTAATGAATGTGTTGGATATTAATAGTTATATTTATCATGTATAATTATAATTTGTGATAAAGTTCATTCAAAGTTATAGAAACATAAAATACGACTAGACACATACATCATCCAAATACTTTAAACGAGATATTATTTCAATACGAAACGCATAACCACTGTAATTATATCACGAAATGTAAATCAGGCGCTACGTATTACATTATAAAATGATACGCCCAAAACACATCAAAGAATAAATCTCGCAACATTAAAATAACACTGATCCGATACTATAATCAACATGAACACATTATTATAATTCTATCCTATAAAGATATCCTACAAATCCTCAAGTCAGTAAAGAGTCTGTAACGCGCCCGTGATCCCACTGGAATCGCAAGCACATACATGTAACCGTGTCTGCTTACCATCAAGCAAGACGTAAGCCTGTTTGCTACCGTCATTGTATAAACAGTATAAATAATTTATGATATATGATCAAGGCATATTAGTTAAAAGTATAAAATTCGGTAATAACCAGCTCGTATGAATAGCACCTACGCATCTCAATAAATGAAATAGTACACACAAAATCCGCCACCATAATTTGGTAAATAATTAGCATGCACAATAATTGTAGGTCGAATAAAAGACAAGTTATTTATTATATCGGGTAGTAATCAAACGCCGCCGAAGTACCTCTCATATAGCAAATATATAGATAACGCAGTTGTTAAATAAGACAATACGACACTCGATAGAATAAAATGCATCTCTAATGGAGAAAGTGATAAACTGCAATCCTATTATCATCTGTTTACGGGAATGTGATATGCTTTATCGAATCCTCATACATATCTTCCACCAGAGAGTTATCTGGCCAGGTAAATATATATAATTAACCACATATAGTCTCCGGACTCGTCCGTATCGACAAATATGGTTCGATTATTGATAAAGCACGTCAGAAATTAACAATTTAAAATTACGAGGCTACGCTAATCCCGAATCACCATACATACCTAAATCTAGGGGGTACCCTAGCGAGATAAATATGTATAGAGAACCATCTTACTCTCCGGACTTGCTCCGTTACGAGAAATATGGTTTGATTCTTGGATAAGCAATACCTTCATAACGTCTCACTTCAGTAAAACAAAATTAATAAAGGAAAACGAACTTACGCTTGTGGTTTATCTAGTCAAATAACGGAACACTAATGTATCACCAATATTTGCTATACGAGGTTTTAAGACATTCGCTGACAAAGGAATCCCTGTGAACAGAAAGGATTATTCACACACGTCCTAAATATCCTAACACAGTGAAAACCCTATCAGAATCCCTAGCCAAGACACTTTAAACAACTCACATAAAGACACTCCTGAAGTACCAAGACTAATGTTACTTGTCGCTCTGGTGAAGGCAAAAAGTCCCCTAAAACCGTTGTGAATCTCCTTATATACCCCCCTCATCCGATCATCAGCGCCACCAATATCACGCGATCACTATGTTTTTCCGTAAATTTGGAGGGAACGATTCTCATTGGTTTTCAACCTAAATCTGAAATACTATTGGTTGACAAAACTCGCAAGTTCTTCTACTCGACACCAGACACCTCCACTCTCGCTATTCCTTTTAAAACCTCACTAAAATAAAAAGTCACCTATGCAGAAACAATTGCTTACTTTATCATAAATTTCATTTTAGTTGGGTAATCATAAAGTCAGGCGCGAGTCTACCCGCTCAAGCCGGCTCGGCAGCTATTGCTATTCGATTAATAACTTCCATCAGCGAGACTCACAGCTCACGCCTAGTATATTTTGACACCGAGATCCGTACTAACAACTCGTAGTCGGAGGTCAGACCTACACTGGTTCGCCTAAGGTGAGTCATTTTTACTTCAACTTTAGCGCTGTGAATTATGTGCTCACAACTACCCGTATAAATTAAGATGGCTACAGATATCGCTACTTGACCTACCAAATGACGTACTTTTGACACGGTTGGATTATTATCTCTTGTCAGTTAAGCAACTTGTCGCTAGATGGCCCTGCCTGGCCTAAATAAACATTAAGAAAACTTTGTTAAAGCTGTTCTAATAATTATATTGATAATACTATTCTGAAATAAAATAAAAATACATTAAAACTTGGAAGATTTTATGAAGAAATAGTAAATAATCGAACCTATTAAAACTTAATTTAAAGCCCATTAACTTTTACCATGAAAACCTTCATCGACAATGAAAATTCAAGAAAATAAATAAGCTTTCCCGATTTTCCCGAAGCTTAGAAGCTTTCATGGGTTTTCACAGGCTGAGGGATGTCGTTCTGTTACAGTCACCCTATTCTCTTTGACGGATGGTATGGACAGTTGACAGTGAATTAGGGTGACCAAGTTGTATGAAAAAGTATTATTTCCCATTACAATTTGAAAAAACGAGAATTATTTTAGTTATTAACCTTCATACCAACTGTGATGTTGTCTACTTTGAATTTTTGACCATGTACATAATCATTCCGGTTCAAGACCCCAAAATCACCTTGTGTAAGTATTTAAGTGTATATGTATATCGTCGTCTAGAACCCATAGTACAAGCTTTGCTTAGTTCGTGACTATTAGGTCGCCTTGTATCAGATTGTAAAAAAATACTCATTAGTTATTCTTTGTTATCCTAACATCCTAAAGCCCCTACCACAAAATTGAGTGCCGTGTTTTAGCATGGCCTAATAAAAATAAGCCCTTAAATAATTGGTAAAGTAATATTTATATTGATAAATTATTTTATTGCAGGTAAGATCGAGATATTCTCTATTACATTTCCTCTGTCTTAAAAATCCGAATGACAAACAATGCCAAAAGAAACATTTTTAAATTAAATGTATCGTCGGTTGACAATAAAAATTCACTGTAACAAATACCTACTCACTTAAAGTGAGATGCGAGGTTGTTTACCGTCGATATGTGGGTTAAACAAATTACAACGTAATTTTTTGTTGAAATAATATGAAGGTGAAATAGTACCAAATACCACGGACTAATTAACCTTTCTTTAATATTTCATAGAAAAAAATAAAATTGGAAGGCTTTCTTCGCTGTACTACCGCTATCAAAGCTACTTCTTTAATATTTAAAACAAATAACAAGCATCTGTACCTGCCAGTAACAATTTCGTTTAACAACGTGCGGAGTGATTTTAACGTGCCATGAAAACTCCTCAATCCTAATATAAAACAGCGTAAGTATCTTTGAGGGTAGTACATAGTTCGTTCGTTCTTTAGGACGATAGATGGCGGTGATTGTGGAAGTTGGGCCGTTGCTGGTTACGTTTATTAGCGGACGTGGGTGATTGGCCGGTTTGAGGGAGAACAGAATTGGCAATTATGGTGGCGAGTGGATCTGAAACAGTGGCAGTGACGGTAATGTAAAATAATCTGATAAAAGTAAATTTTTGTATCTATAATAATAGAAAACCCAAATCCTATACCCATAAAGAATTCTCATAAATATGAAGTATGAAAATCCAACATTGAATAAAATTTTAAAGTAAAAAATCAAATTTCAACTGAAGATACATATTATAACATACATAAAAACGTCACGCACTCAACCACATTTCATACATGTTCCTAATGAGAGCGTGATTTTGAAATATTTTTTTTTCATACCGATACCTTTTTGTCAATCTTGCAAATTGCTATTGAAGAATTAGCAAGATTGACAAAAAGTGTCCTTATGGTTAAATATTTACTTTCAATTCTTTTTTAGAAATAATATATAATTGTATACACGATTAAAAATACGCAACATTATTCATAGTTTTATTTGAAGGAATAGTAATTTGAACTAATAAAGGATAGGTATGATGAAAGGATAGATGGATATATTAATCGTAAAGACCAAAGAACAGAATATAATGACACTTAAATCACATTCAAATGAGTGAATTATCCAGTAATCAAGAGTAATCATTCAACTCAACTTTCCTACCGACAGCTACCTATACTGCACTAAATAAGCTGCTATATAAATGGTTTGCCTAATGGAAGGCCAATATTACAACGCCCACTCCAGCCAAAGCTCAATTTGGTACATATTTTTCGTACTAAGGACGTCATTCTTTTTATCCTCGTCAGGAGACCTACACCTACCCCTTCAAATGTCGCAGCAGCATTACAACACATGAGACCTTATCCAAAACCTATTATTGTTCCCATCACCTTACCACATAAACTCGCGACAATCCAAAACCCATTTACCACCATAAATAAAACAGGTCTCCGGCGCCCCATACCTTTCAATTTCTACATATTGCACCTACAATATTCCCCGGTCTATACTAAACAACTGTCATTTTATTTTATGCCCGGCTCTGCGTAAACTCGGTAGTGATAAATTTTAATGTTTCCAACGAAATATTGTCGCGTAAGGGTTTTAACTTGCGAGGAGGTGTGAATTTTTGAGAAGCGAATTCATTTGTTTGTCTGTAGTTTGAGTTTCGGGGAGCCGGAATGTTGTAGATTTTCAATAGGTTTGGGTCGCTCAATATTTTTGTCCTAAAACAAGCCAAGTATGTCTGTTATTTTAGGTCACATCATTCGTTTGTCCTTATTCCTACTTGGCGCGGCGCAGCATGTTTTCTTCTTCCATACCTCTCTATCACCCGTCATCTCATCACTCACATTCTTCCTGTTGATGTCGTCGCTTATTTAAGCAGTCCATACACATTTTCCTTGGTCTACCCCTTCACTTACATCCCTCCACATTCATACCTAATACCTTTCTTGTCACTGTTATTTTAGGTACCGTGACGTACATCACGTTGTTCCATACCATACCTACGATTCAAAAAAAAAGGTTAGACATACTGCATTGGGTGGTTAACAATACTGAAATATTCGTTGTTTTGCTTCTCAATACATACATGCACAGCTTATAGCCAACTTTCACTTCCTTATCACATAACAACTTGACAACCTTTCAAGTCGGTAGTATTCTTATTAAGAAATCTGTTAGAACTCATCATAAACTGGAAATATCGTTCATAGCTCAATTCAAAGTAAGGGTATGTTGCTGACTGTACATATGATGAAAGTACTTTAAATTGAGCTATTAACGATATTTCCAGTTTATGACAAGTTTTAACAGTAGTTAAGTAGCGGCCAAAGTAGCAGTAATTATACTATATAAAAGTAGCCCCATTATATACGATGTACGATATATTTGGACTTCTTTTACTTCCTCTAAGTATATAAAGCTGCCTGCCTGCCGTACAAGAGAAGTAAAATGCTCAAGCGGGCGTACGTTTCAGAAGTAAATAATGCAATGTAAAAATCCAGTACTTCCTTAAAAATGGCTGCGTTAACATGAACTGTAATCTTCCACGGTCTGGGGAGGCATAAAATTATGCAGCATCTCATGCTGTAACCCATTGCAAAGTGTCTTTTTAACAAACTTTCCAAACTTCAAGCTCCGTCGTGTTTCAAAATCCCGGATCGGTCTCAAGAGGTTTTCCGTAAAAAATTAAGGCACAAAAGACTCCAAAAAGTTACAATGTCCCCTCTTTTGGAAGAATAAACATTTTACGTTCGCTTAGGAACAGGTTGGAATTAAAAAAATAACGACGGTGAACGTTCAAACTTGGAGCACCTAATCAAACATTCAGCAAGTACATATTGTGAGATTCGTGAGCTACACATTTTAATGTAGAAAAAAATCGTGATTTTGTCAAGGATGCGTGCTTACACACATTTATGCAAAATTACTTATTTGCAATGTAACTACTTAGGTAGGTAGGTAGGTCCAAGCACATAAACATAGTCCTATGTATGTATAGGTATTCTTCGTCATTCACTCGACGTATTCGTCACTTTATAACCAACATGTCACTAACAGTATCGTTGCGCAGTATATCAAATAAAAATCCCATTTTTTTCATAGTGTCATAATCTGTAACCGCTGAATACGGGATTACGCAAGCCAGCGGTTAACTCCTGTTGAATTCATTAACTTCAAAGAGGTGCCGTAACTAGGTGTCTTGATAATTTAATCCTTGCAGGATTGCCCAATTAAAATGTTGCCAACGACTTTTTAAATATTCAGAGGAAGGGTTGCCACTCAAACGAGGTAAATTTATCACTCCGGGGAAGATTTATTCGAATATAATGATATTTAGGTGTCGATTAGGAAAAGTTGAAAGTTTGGAGCTTAGTCTTGTCAGTGCGGAGTGACGAAAATTTATAAATTTATGTTTCGGTTTTTGTCGTGTCTCCATTACCTACCATAAAAAATGCGTTGCGCAAAGTTGCGCGAATGTGTGCAATACACAGAAACACACATTGAAACATTGTCTTTACTCCTATCTACTTTATCTACCTATACCATAAACAACGTACTTTTATTATTTTATTTTCGTTTATCAAGTCAATTGACGAATAGTAATCAAATAAAAATCCCATTTTTTTCATAGTGTCATCATGATCTGTAACCGCTGACAATGCACATAATTTACAGTCGATTTTTTCTTACTTGAGCCATGATCCATGATGTAAAGAAACATTACTCGATTACAAATCACGATATTCCGAAACAATCACTTAATTTAGGTTACCACATTAAGTACTATACATTACTTTAAAAAGAAACGCATTCTTTTCCCCTAAAAACTGCTTCAAATTATCCTCCCAAATATTTTTTTACTCAAGTAAGAAAAAATCGACTGTATGCGTTTGATGCTGACAATAATGCTGCTGCGTTTTACTTTATTCTGTGTGTATCTTATCGATTTAAGTCCATATATTTTACTTAAAAACCAACATAAATGTAACGGATCCCACTAAGACATAATTCGTTTTATTAAAGATAAAGCATTTGAGCGATACCGTCTCGTCTGTCCGTCTGTCTCAAAGGCCATGGGACAGACGTGGCCGGACAACTCGTGATATTTTCATTAGATTGCCAATCCCGTGGCGACGTCTGGCTGCAACAATTTGCCAAGTTTAATTTGAATATAGTTCCAACGGTTACGAGAATATTGTTGAAATTATGCATATATTGTTGATCTGGCGGTTTTAAGTAATAGTCACGTAAGAAAATGTGAACTTATTTCGCCTTTAAAACGTCTTATATCTGGACCATTGATGTAAAGATTGAAGGACAAAGAAAATTGTAACCCGCACCCAGTGGACAACTATACTTACGACGGTAAGATAGATGATTTTTAGCAAAAGTTCAAAGTCTAGTCACTATTGACATAGTGGGGTATACACAATGGGGTGTCATATAAAAGGGCTAAATTTAAAAAAAATACCGCCTAACATTAATATCTATGTCAATATTACAGGATAAATATAATTGCATCTCTATCTAGAATAAATATTTTTATGATCAAAAGCATTTCTAAACTAGTTTGTACAATGCTCTAATAGATGGCGCTGTACCCATGGCGTTAAATTTTTCCTGAATTAATGGGGTCGGGACGGGTACACGATCGTTGTAGGGAACCCACGATGCGCGAGTCCGACTCGCACGTGACTGGTTTTTTGTTGTTTGCGTCTGCATCGCAATTCGAGATATTTAAGGCGCCGGTTCCAGGCCGGACCCCACTGCAAAACAACGTTGGGGCTTGCTTTGGCATTATGCTGAGTGTCTTTTTTGTGTCCTTTGTTTTGATTAACCATTTGTGATAGGTATGTATGTGTTTACCAACACAACATTCTTTCTTTCACTAGAACACTGGGCTCACCGGCTGAACAAAAATCACTTCTCTAAGAGACGGAATAGTTGGAGCTAAAGATAGATTACAAAGTATTCACCGAGTAGGCACCATACCGTACCGTACTTTAATGATTTGAGTGACGGATACCTACAATTAGTTTATTTATTGTTCACAGTGTACAATCAAAAGTCGAAGTCGAGGATTGGACTAAAAAAGCTTGTACATATCGCTGACAAGTGATAAGATAACTTTCATTGTAGTGCAGATTACGTAATATTAGTTAGATGTATGTAGGTTACTACAGTAGAGTTTTAATTTGACAGCCAGTTTAACCTAGTGGTTAATGAGCAGTGACCCTGCCTACGCAACTGACGGTTCCTGGGCTCGAATTCCGGTCAGGGCAAATATTAATGTGCTGTGCTGAGCATCAATATGTGACTGGGTCTTGATTGTTACCAATGTATCTAAGTATTCGCTTCGCTCAGCTCACTCTTAGGCGACAGATGTATTTCGTTTAAGTTCTTACTCCTCCTAGACGTTTCAACCGATCTCGCTCACATTTTGCATGTCGGTAGGTGACATCATGACGATGGCTTAGATTTAAAAAAAAAGAAATACCACGGCGGAATAATCACCGTAAAACTGAATATCTGTATACTTCAATGTAAAAAGTCGTGTTTGTTTGAACGCGCTGGGTAGCATTTGGCAACACTGTATAATATTAAGTCAAAGATGTCTGCGCCACTCTCGCGGAAACCACAAATATTGAGTTTCCATTGATAGCATAGAAACCTATTGGTCAAGTATAAAGAGTAGTATAACACTATAATCATAAACGGTATCCGCGCTATACAAGTCCCAAAATGTTAAAGACAGAATATAAAGTCAGCTGCAGGGAAACCTCACCCCCTTGCATACAAACTTATATGCAGGGGAGGTCACATTTCTCTGCAGCTGAACTGTACCTACACATAGTTGGGAAGTGCTATTCTGCATTGCTTCCGAATGCTTTAGAATTTGCATTGTCAAGTGACACATTAAATCTACACTACTATCTAACAACAATTGTTTATCACAACTGCGAAATATGATACCCAACCCCTGCTTTATAAACCGAAATAGATGACTCATATTGCGTAAGTAAATAATTCCTTATTTTCACCCAATTATCTCAGGCCTCGGTGGCGCAGTAGGCAGCGCGTAAGTCTCATAATCTTAAGGTCGTGAGTTCGATCCTCACCCGGGGCATATTTTTTACCAACCTGTAAAAAAACTGTCGTACTCATATGTCACCTTACAACCGTTAGGTTGCTGCAAATCGTCTTAAAATATCCGTCACATTTTCTCCCTAAAAAATATATTAGTACAAGTACAAGCTTTTGCTGGCATTTCTTTTTTGCGTAGGTAATCTTTAAATACTCGTTAAGAGAGATCCAATGAGGCCACATCTTGAGGGTTCAATGAGGGTTCATCTTGTGTAGTTCTGGAGTTGATATGGCCACCTTCTGTCTCCATCGTCAGATCAGGTCGGTGGTACCATACTGTTGTATGCAACTATGCATTGTCACCGAACTTACATAAGTTTGCCAAATTTCAGCTCAATCGGATACCGATAAGTGGCTGGAATAAGTGTTGCAAATTTTGAGGGCAATTAGGTATACTACTATTATAAAATCTGTGTTATACGAACATACTGTGCAAGTTAAATAAAAACTTGTAAAAATCGCCAAGATAACGACACACTAAAGAAATTTACATTTTTTTTCTGTAAATTGCGCAATTAACCCTTTTTCCTTGCTGTGCTACCAGGCAGTCAAAGTATCTTTATGGAAATAAATCTTTTAATTTGTATTAGTGTAACTTCTAATATTCAACAACGTGTTGGTTTACGCGACGTAAAGAGTAAAATCAACTTTGCTATAAATCTATCCAATGTTACAAATTTAATATCGCTAGCAACGACATCTATGCGCAGTTCATCAATGCTTGCTTATTCAAGCAGGGTTCTGAATTGATAGTTACTTACGTTGTATTTATAGTTTAGACGTCGCTATCGTCGTTTATGTGCTAAGCGGCGGTAATGGTTCGGCCTGTTGACTATAGATGGCGCTGTAATCAAATTTATTTTAGCGCCATCTAGAAATTTGACGATACACTACTACGACTTCGTTATACAATTGAAAGTGAGTAAACTTATTGTTTCATTAGTGTTTATTGCTACTGAGAGATGGCGTAAAATTCATAATTAGTAATTTTAAAACTAAAACTAAGAATGTAATTAATTCAATCTCGTCTAAATTACTAAAAATTAGTTGCCGGCGATTAGCTTTATTAGTAAACGATTAAAATTTATATTACACTGCAAATCACTGCCTACACGGGTCTACTTAGTAACTCGATATCATACAATCGTTAAAAAAGAAAAACTTGATTGTTATTGGGCAATAATTTATTATCAATAACATTTAAGTAGAATGAAATATCTAAAGGTCGTATTTGGCACTGGCGCCAACAATCTGAATTCTTTTGTAGTGATTATTCATTATTTTAGTGTTTGGTGTTGGTTACATTTTAACATACCTATTTAATCAAGCTGTAAGCTAAAGTTGGTCCATTACTTAATATTCGCTATTTATCAATTAAAATTCTTAGATATAAATAAATACATCTGATTCCTTTATCTATCGGATAAAGTAATAAAATACAGGGGTGTTACAAATATAAACTCACCTAGGTAAAATAAGTATAATTCGTATACCGAACCCAAATATTCAAAAATACTCCCTGAATAGTAACCAAATATTTGGCGCATCTCTAGATTGTATACACATGTAAACTCACGCCTGTATTCCCAAATAGGCTAGGCAGAGCACATCAAAATATTTTTCAGTGCCACTTTTAACTTACGACACCCAAGGGAAGAAAGAGGATGGTGCTATTCTAACCGGCACCACACGGGGGAGATTGTATGTAGGTAATTAACTAATTGAATCTCTCAGTTTAATCTACTAATTAAATAGTCAAATCATCATATTCCTGTCGTTTTCCCGCGGTTACCTAAAGGAAACCGCAAGATTTTGCGTAGGCACTAGTTTTACGTAAGCGACTGTCATCTGATCTGACCTACTTATAATTTAGTTGATTGACCGATTGAAACGAAGGTCTCCGTTTCAGCTTCCGCAAAAATGCTTTCGTATGTCCGGCTCATCTACAGGTCGCATTTCTCAATCGATTATCATGTCTTTTTTTTATTTTTTTTTTATAAATATTAGGGACAATTTTTACACAAATCGAACTAGTCCCATAGTAAGCTCAATAAGGCTTGTGTTATGGGTACTAGACGACGATATATTTAATAGATATATACTTAAATACATAGAAAACATCCAAGTCTCAGGAACAAATGTCTCTGCTCACCACAGAAACAAATGCCCTTACCAGGTTTCGAACCCGGGAGCTCTAGCTTCGTCTACAAATTAATTAATAATTTTGTGAGCAGGTTTGATAATATATTTTTTGTCGGGCCCGTTTTTGGAAATTTTGCAATGTGAAAAAAAAACCGCGATGTCTACAGCTCACAGGACCACTAATAAATACTTATTAGAGACATTCCTCTCTCTCTCTTATTTTTTGCATTTTACAGTTCAAACACGATCTGTCAAGCGTTATACCTAGTAGATATTTTAATTTAGATTTTGGCGAAGTTAATTCCAGGCTATGACTCGGAAAGATTATATATAAGCCATGCATTAAGGCAAGGAAAAATATGTACTTAATTAAGACATTACCGCCGAAACCTCTCTAACTTTGCCCTGACCAGGAGTATGAATTTGCCCACCTTTGATTATGAGGTAAATGCTTATTAATAGTAAAATGAAAGAGAAATGTACTGACAACTATTTAATAACAGTTTTAGTTATCATGTTTACACTCTACGGGGCAAAGTTGGAAAGGTTTGAAATTCCTAAACTTAGCGTTACAAATGAGCCCCTGGTCTGTGTAGGAAGTATAAATTTGACCGCAAGATAAATGACATTTATAATAAGTTATGAACTAGAGTGCATTCTATATAGGTCCGCCAATAAACAAGACACACGCTAGAAACAAGCCATTTAATCGCCGGCCTGGGTCATTTTGACAGGAGCAACAAAACCGTGACTGCTTGATGGGGCATTGTTGTGGAATTCCTTCACGCGCCCGCCGCGGGTTAAGGCCACTGTATCACGGCTCGGAGCGCTTTCATGGAAAAACTATCACGAGGACTATACGCGTACTAGATCGTTGAATGTTATGGAAGGCTCTACGAAGCTCACTAATAATGAGCGACTCACACGAATCCAATATAATTAGACCGGTAGACAAATGTATTAAGTAGGTATACAATGATCCGACTCGGAATCAGACACATCCAGCATCTTACATTTTTGCATGAATTAAAACTTTCTCTTTTTCTTGACACTAGCAAACGAGTATACGGCCCGTGTGATTCCAAACAGACATCTTAGCCCCCAGGAATCACGAGAGAGCTTATCCTTGGTCGACCTGCAGGGAAGTCTGATCGTACGCTTCTTAGTTGGTGATGCCAATTTCAGAATTTAGACCATTCGTGATAAGGGGCCGGGGTTAACGTTCTAGCCTCATACTTAGTGTTTGTAATACAGCCTTCAAACGCGTACATTGCAATGAAAAGGCAACAAACTCGCCAGCATACCACCGGCGAGGCGCTTGGCGGTACTTTTCTGTGTTGTTTTCGCGATTTAACTTTACGTACACAACAAGTTCTGTTTTGAATGAAATGTCAATATCATTTTGGCCCTTTCTAATACTTTTTTGGACATATACCAAATAGATAAACCTTGGCAGTTCTTCATGCAACTTAAAAGCAGTCTTTCAATTCTTCTTCTTTCTAGGCCTCTCCCTCATTGCTGCAGAAAAGAATTGTTGAACTTTCTTTTCTATACGTAAATCGATGTACGAGTAGGTTTATCTAAATTAACCTTGGTTTGGGTGACAAAGTAGGAAAATTTAATGAACTAGGCATATTGACACAAAAAACTTGTGATCATTTTCGCTCATCCGCATTGTGTTCTTGGAAATGGTTAATGACAGTGACACTACTAAAGCAACTAAGGACGTTTTCTAAAACAATAGTGTTTGTGTCCTCAGAGATCCGTATCTACGTAAACAAAATTCTTATAAAATATTACGAGCCATGAGTCAACGCATTTTTCTTGGAAACAACTGAACAGAAGTCAACGGAAAAATCTTACAGGTAGTATATTGATCAGTTTGTCAATTCGGGCCCAAAGCTCTTGTTCTAAAAGCTAACCGATTCACTGCAAGTAAGACCGTAATTGATATGAAAGTACCTACCTATAAGTTACTAAATTGTACAAATGTCGTTTTAATATATGGCATCAGACACATTAGAGTTGCCTAGAAAGCTCAGTTAATTATCGATCCTTCGTGCAAGAGTGGTTTAATTTTCATTCATTGATAATTTCAATCTCAGTGGCACCCTGCCTAAGGGGCCGGATTTAAAGTTTTTGTAGGTTATTTTTAGGTATATCCGCTACGATACGTATCCGGGTCCGGGTCCGGGTGAAATTAGTTACATTGCATTAAATTTCAATCTTCATGTAGGAATATACCACGTCAGGTGGTAAACAAGCGTATGGCCCGCCTGATGGTAAGCGGTTACCGCAACTTATGTTGTGTCACATGTAGGTACGTTGCATAGACTTTAAAAATATGTACACTCCTTCTTGGAGAACTCCATACTGTAGTCTCTCGGAACAACCTCGGCAGGGAGTTCATTCCCCAACCAGAGCGTCCGAGGGAGGAAATTTCTCTGAAGCCGTACCGTACGCGATCATTTAGGCTCATTTTCAATCTACATCTGCCAAGACGAGCGAAGCGCAAGGGCACTACCTACCTTTTCTCAAAGTGTTTCGTCGTTTTTTTGAACCCTCATAAAGTTGGTTTCCGATGTACCAGATAGTTATATTCTCAGGATATGGATGTCAATAATAGACTAATCAAACATACAAAGTCTCAATTGAATAGCTCTAATACTTTAGATTTTATTGATATCTAAAATACACCGATTTCGTCACTGACACACTTACTGACACACTGATGATCATCAAAATGTTTGGCTACTTCCTGAAGTGCTAGAAAGCTGAAATTTGGTATGTAATCTAAGTTTAGTATACAACCAACAATAAAATTCATAAACTTATAACTTTCGCCCCCCATCCTCTAAAATGGTGGAGTGGAAGTTTATATGAGACTTTAACCAATTTTATGAATTAGGACATGAAAGTTTACATGGGACTGTAGACAGTAACTAAAAACCTATTAATAAGACTGCCTAGCAACTTACAAAAAGAACTGAAATCCCACCAAAAACATTTCATGTAAAATGTTGCCAAGACGACCACATAAGGTTTGCCCTGTGAAAAAGATACAAGATCTCATGTAGAGCCAAGCTTCTGAATCTACACGGCCTAACTCTACCGACCCTAACTTCAACAAATTCTACATATCAGTAAATGAGATCTGATATCTTTTTCACAGGGCAAACCTTATGTGGTCGTCTTGGCAACATTTTACATGAAATGTTTTTGGTGGGATAAATCGTTTAAAAATCAATGAAAACTCGATTTACCTTGCGAATCTTTTTGATATAGACAAAACAACTATCCATCTCTCTTTTATAAGGCTATATTATTTTTATTTTATTGCAAAAAGCACATCCTAAGTTTAGTGTAATTAATACCTGTTTTTTTTAACAATTGTTTGATCTTCATTTTAAATCAAGCAACAAGAAAAGTTGATTCGATCGCATCATCATCATCTCCCCCTCCCCTCGCCCTTGCTGGTGAAGTACCCGGCTCTCTTCTCTGTTCATTGCCAGTCTTTTGACTTCCCCATACGACTCGGCAGCAACTTCCTCCTAAACTTGGTTTAAATGTTTAAATAAGTTTGTCTAGGTCTTTCTCTTCCTCTCTTGCCCTCAATATGCAAGCATCGGTGGTTCAGTGGTAGAATAGATCAGTGCATCAAGTGCAAACCGCATAAGTACTTCGTACAATTACTTAGTACTTAGGTGTTTACTGGTTCCTGAATTATATTTCAATATATATTTATTTCTGCGTTTAACTATTAGAGTATGTTGACTGACAGATGTATTCATCACGATAAACCAATTAACTTAGCCATGGTAATACTTGCTTAACGATATTTCCTGGCAAACCATTTATTATATTGTAAAACAGATAAACTATTGACTCTTGATCCGATCTATAATAATGGTAGGTATGTAAGTTTTCAATAGGAACTCATAGTAAACGAACAGATACTTAATTAATATTAGAACACTAGGTACTTAAGTTATATTTAGTTATTGTCAATTTTCTTTAGTAGGTTAATATATTTGGTACTTATCAATTTGATTTCTGGACCACTTCGTACCTCGTCACAGTGACAATAATATGACATCTCTAACAGCTTTCATATTGGCTTTCACTGTGACAAGGTACGAAGTGGCGAAGAAATCAAATTCGTTGACCGTACACCAATAAAATTGTGGGTAACACAGTGACATGCTTAAATGACACAATGTACTTATTACTTCGTAAAATTCCATAGATATATTTTTGCCTAATGAGCAGTCATAGACATTTTAGTAAGGATATTTAGGTCCAGCTTTATAATCATCTGTTTGATTATTTTCAGAATCTTAAGGGAAATGTAGTTTACCGGATACGGTTTGCGTTTTGTAAACGATCTGTTAGTATCTTACGTTAAGTTATACTAGTGGGCAAAGTAAAATTGTCGGCAAAGTCATCCACCGTCTTTAGCGACTAACGCATTCGTAACCATTTTCACATTAGATTAGCCTACATTGGTTAGGTACTATTTACTACGTGTTATTATCTGTAGGTAAACTACCTTATAGGCAATATACTGTATACCACATCAACTACACAACAGTAAAATATAATTTATCTGTGAACTCGTTCAATGTACCAGCATGGAACCAGAGATAACGACAATTAAAAACCGACGTAAACACGGTTTGTTAATGGGCGCACTTTTATATAGGTAAACAACCTCAGTTACGCTTTTTTACTCAAGAAAATATGACATAGCGTGGAATTAGTTATTCGTAGTATCTACTTTATGTAATACTACTTACCCAGGTGTCAATCAACCACCTTACTAGTGTTGATGATTTTGGAAGACGTCTATATTAAAACTTGCTATTTGATTGGAATATAAATCAAGTAATAGATCAAGGGAAATGGACATGTGATAATTTGCATATAATCGAAATATCACAAGATGAACTTGATCGCTATACATCATCATTAAAATATCGTGATTGTATGGTGCAGAAGACTAGAAAGAAAGAAACATTTATTCACAGACACATGAGAGACACAAATATGACACAAACTTGAAAACGTACACATGAAATGTGTGTCCCCGCGGCAGTGCACCGGACACTGGCTCAGCATTATGCTGAGGTGTCAGACACCTATAGCGCTGATTTTCAGCCAGTACAGACGGTGACTCACGAAAAGCCATACTAATATGTATTACATAAAATAAGTATATAATTTTAATCGTGACAAAATAATATACGAAATTTCGAAAAAAAATAATTAAAAAAATAATTAAATTACTATAGTACAAAAAGAGGTATAGTGGCTTGGTATGGTGTCATTCGCGTGAAAATGTGATATTATTTATTTACCTTTATACCTACTGTAAAAAACATTCCATGTATAAGTAAGAAAACTTAATGAAAAAGAGAGTGTACATACCGACACTAACACACTCACACAAAAAAATCATCAAAATGATAAAAAACAGGTTATATTTTAAAAAAATTACACAAACTAAACAAATGGCTTGATATAGGGAACTTATTTCAGTTTGTCATCTATACACAACATTACACTGCCACTGCTGCACTCATGGCTGCCGTGGTTGTAGGATCCACTTCTCATCTGTTTAGGATGATTATCTTCAATCAAACATTCATTACACAGATCGGTTTCCTCAGTGGTTAGTAGGACAAAGGGCTGTTACAGATAAATCACATTAAAACCTGCTGCGCCTGCCACCAAGCAATTAAAAGAGGCTTAAGGGGAAGCAATTCTTCTCGCTGGTTTAAATGCTTACTTTATTTATATTTTTACTTGTCGTGACTGATTTACATCCGAATCAGTCTAGTCAATTGAAAAAATACTAACAGACGAACGTAGAACCTCCTCCTTTTTTGAATTCGGCAGAAGGATGCGGCATGCTCTATCTATTTAGCATTGTTTGTGTTGTACAAAATGTTGAATGTGTGAGTGTGACAATAAATAATGATACTGATACTATCGATCCGATACAGTGTAAAAAAAAACATTCAAAGTAGACGACGAGGCTAGAGCCATGTACCCGCTAAGACAATCCAGTATCAGTGGGCAATATGGCATTAGCTGGGCCTAAATAGGAACTAACCCTTAAGTAAAGGTGACTATGCACCCTTAAAACTACCCAATTATAGCCACCCCTTTTAAGGGCCGCCTTCATGCTATTAGCCGTTAAGTAAGAGATTTATCGCTCGTCATTAGACGGATTGTTGATTGGACATGGTTCTTAAAAAAAATAATATAAACAATATTATTATCTGTATCAGAACGTAATTTTACAATTAATGCATATAAAAAATAGATCTATTGGCATGCGTATTTGATATGCGTACCCATACAAAATTTCAATATAGTGGACCCACAAGGTACATGGTACATGTAACTTGTGGATATGTGTTTAACGTGACCTTTAAATTACATTAAACTTATAACTTGCTGTTACACTTACACTAACTGGTAATCTAAATATGATACAATCAAAGCAGTTGTGTATTCAAGTAAAGGATTGGATTAAAAACTATACCGTACACGCCAACTTTGCCCACTTTTTTCGTAAAAATGATTTTGTATGACACTACAATTACTTTTGCTTTGTTCTACAGCAAGTTACTGCAAGCATATAAATTGAACCTACTACCTACTTCTGGGTTTTTATGCAAGCTCTAAAACAGAAAAAGAAAATGCTACACTATGCTGCTCTGTATTTGAGAATAAATATGTTTATGGCAATATTCTGGACATGGGATTAATTTGAATGAGCTTGAACATCGATCAAAATCTAACAACGCAAAAAAGAACTGTACACTTACGTATAACATGAGTGTACCAGTTCTCTTACCATGTCCATTTCACTCACGTGGCCCACTATTGAAATTTTCAATAAACAATTTCATTAATTTAATGAGGAAGTAATTGGGGTATTAAAAGGCTTCGGTTATCGGCAGATCGCCGTGTGGTCTGCGTTATTGATGCTAAATTATTATTATTCTTCACATCTTTTCACAAACGATGCCGCCAAAAATGATTGAGAGTAGTTCTGGGAAAGGCGTGGAATTGATCGCATTTTTGTATATTGAGGAAAATTAAATTGATTTGCACTGTACCTGAGCCGAGAAATTGTCAGTTATAAATTTATTGTCACTTACCTACCACTTGCTACTAAATCAAAATTGCGGCGACCCACTTCCAGCAATCCGATACAATCCGATCTTTATAAAAAGGCCTCTAATCTCTACGGGTATTCATAAAAAAAATCTTTGCCATTCCCTTCAAGTCCTCCTAAATGACAAAAATAGGACTATTTAGAGAGTGTGTTCAAGCTTTTTAGAAGAACCTAAAATTGGAAAATATACCATGACGCAATGCTTCTGTTAGGTTAATCAAGTCTGCCATGTCAACACAACAATACCGCCATCGCCACGCCAGCAAATTCCTTTGACATGCTATGCCTACGGACTGAATTAGAAAATGCCACAAAAATTACATCAGATTAAAGTCAACATTGACGCAACTTCTTGTAAACGGCATATTTTTATGTTTTAATACCTAGTTCTTGGACATAATTTATGTCGTTAACAGGGGTAAAATTCTGAGAAATACTAAGAATACTTTTACCTTTACTATAAGTTTAATGGTGTTATAATGATTGTGATGTGTGATATTATTGCACCATCGTTGCGTCTTGCCTTATGCAATTATGACTTATGCTGCTTTTGCTTAGGTACTATAAGGTTATTTCAAATGTTATTGCCTCTAATGTACCGAAGTATTTCTAATGGTGTAATGATCCTCAAATTAACTATGGTTTACTTGCGTATTTATTTAAAGGCTATAGGTACTTTCTTTAAATGTCTTGCGTAATATTTTTTCTATTTTAGCCAAAAGATAAAGTAAGTATAGGTTCACTTAACTGCAGTAAATTTGAGGATTCTAAACCTAATCGGAACGACGACTCTACAACCATTCCTGTTCCGCGCCACCGCCACCAAATTGAGTTATCAACTTTCGTGAAATTCATTGTTTTTAACCTTTTAGCCTTTTTGTGCCGATGCGTGTTTAATAGTCAATTAATGGCGGCGGCGCCTTTGTCCCAAATTAGTTGCTAAGGGTTGGAACCAAACCTGGGCCCTGGGGCTGGTTGGAATGAACAGATCTGCTAACCGATTCACAACTTAATCGCTTCTCACCAATACTTGGTCTTGAGATTTAGTATGAACAATACGCAATCAGAGGTCAGATTTTCACTGGTTATCTTAGGAAGAGTTGTCAGTGAGCTTTGTGAATGCAGGCTGCGCGAAAGCAATCTTTGAAAACGCAGTAACTTTGTATGAAACCCGTGTGTACATAGTTCGTTCTTCCATAGCGGTACGGTAGCGTTGAAATATGGCCAACGGCTTTTCGATTTCCAATCCTATTAGTAACGTATCGATGTAGGTAATTTTATTATTGAAATGTAATAATGCGTACATTGCCGATATTAAAATAAGGTGATCACTAATAAAGCAAAACACTTAAAACTTAGATTGCATTCGTATGCATTTCCAGAGTTCAAAATTCTTCTAGTATATAAAGACATTTCTTATGCATTCAGATTAAATTGGATTCTAACCGTTGAATTTATTCTAGTAAAGACATTGATTTTGATGAATGAATTGAATGATTGGTGCACTCTTAGTGGTCCTAACTAATGCGTAGGTAAATATATAGTCACTGATAATATCTTTATTCTTACACTATGACACTGACACATTGCTTTAAGAAATAAAAGAATTCGTTACAGTCCCATTTAAATTATTTTAGCAATTTTAGAATTATATCATATTTAGAGAATGTGAAATGGAACGAATTAGTACATCACACGTTCGAGTTGTACCGGTTTAAAAAGAATACAACGAAAATTGTAATTTTGGAGGCGCCTTAAAGCAGGCGGGGCAGCGCCTGTAATAGGCCCGATTAGGCTCGTGATCGACCGATGAAAGTATATGGTTAACTTAATAGCTCCAAAAACGAAGTTTTTGTAAAGTACTTTTTGTCTAGTATCCATATTTGCCTGATTAAGTGGTTGTATTAGACACCATATGAAAAAATGAAACATTTAACAGAAGTCACGGACGTTTTGTTTGGTGCTCCCACACTGGCTATTACAAATGTTATATACTTAACATATTGTAACAATTCTCCTTACATGTAGTGGACGTACCCTCAAGAAAAGTTTATTTTTTTAAGATTTTATCATGGCATTTTGTTTGCATGATTGATAAGTATACTTATGCCAAATTACGGCTTTCTATTTAGTAGTAACGGTTACTGAGCTAAGCTGCGGACAGACGGACGGACCGGCGGACGGATCCGTGTCCCCGTGTGGTGCCGTGTTACATTCCCCGTGTGGTGTCGGGATGCTGGGTTAGTATAGCACCACCCCCTTTCTTCCGTTGGGTATCGTAAGAATATGGGATAAGGGAAACTATGGGAACTAGGTTGAAGTGTGATGTGGGCGATGGGATTTTCTACAATAGCTAAAGGTGATACTGAAAATTAATGTTCGTGTGCTCTGCCTACCTCTTTTTGGAATATAAGCGTGAGTTTATGTATGTTCACGTCAATTTAAAATCATAAAAACAAAAAACAACACGTAAATCCAGTGGCATGTCATAGGCTCGTCGTTTTGTCAGAAAAGGGTCTAATCCAATAACCATAACCGAAGCCCAAATAAAAGGTAGCAATTTACTGGGTGGCGGTGTTTATGGCCGACCTGTGTGTTCCCAGGGACTTTCTGGCCCTAACTTATTACACGGCTTGACTTCTAAAGAAACTAAACGCTCAATATGACTTTAAGAGTAGTAGAAATATATCTACATAAATAATTTAATCTCATTTGGAGATATTTTCCGACACATTAACTATTTATTATAATTTAACAAAATATCCTTAAAAAAATTAACAAAAAAAACCGACTTCAACCAAGTTATTACCGTCCATTTATCGTGCACATACTTTATGCAAATTTAAGACATACGGTTTTCTCATGAATGCCATTGTCAGAACTGGACCAAATTAATATGGAACTACACGCGAAGCACCAGCTTTCAAATAAAAAAAGAATCATCAAAATCAGTTCACCCAGTCGAAAGTTCTAAGGTAATAACATAAAAAAAACTGTCGAATGAAGAACCTCCTCCTTTTTTGAATTCGGTCAAAAATATAAGCCAACTTTGCCCTCGAGTGCAAATTCGCCCACGGCAAAATTATGGGTGAAGAGTAAAATACGTACCTGACCTGTTATGAGTGACAATAGACGTTTTACGTACGGTACGGTACGGTTACGGTAGGTTTGGTAGGTTGATTTGATACTCGTAACAATAGTGATCGCTCGCGCTCGGTTATGTAGTCAATGGTACTTAATTCTTATTTAATCAGCAGCATGTACGGTACGGATTATACGGTAAAGTAAGGGTTTGATAAATAAAGTGTAAATAGCACATTGAATAAATATATAACTAGAACAAAAATTTACACCTATAAATATGAATGTAGTGTAAAAATTAAGACTACCACAATATTGAAAGAAAATATAATTTACCTTTTTATGTAAATATATCTACGGGAATAACAATATATAACTACAAACAAAGCTAAACTATATTTATAAAAGGCAAAAAGAATTGCCGAAACCAGGGATTGAACCAGGGACCTTTAGATCTTCAGTCTAACGCTCTCCCAACTGAGCTATTTCGGCTGATGATAGGTGTTGCGAAATTCGCCATGGGTTTCTTTAGTGAATATGGTATTAATATTTATACGGTATTTTCATTGTTATTCAAATATTTGGCTTGATCACTAAGTCAAGGTCACAAAGATAATAATTACAAAAGAATAATCCAAAGCAAAAATGAAATAAGTACATAAGTATTTGGTAAAATTCCATAATTGCTGAAATTTTATTATTCGTATTAATATAATGAAATTAATGAAAAACAGGAATTCTTAAGTTTTATACTATTTTCATTGGCACTAAAGCGGAAATAGCATCAATAACACGTCACGCAAAATACGACACTACTACATTACATTAAAGTTCAAAATCAAATGAACAAATACTAAGTTAAGTATAGGTAAATCTCATAGCAACCATACCAGACCAACAATTCACACGTTCTTATAATTATACACCGGTTAGTGAGATAATACCTGATCTTAATTGGCGGAAGATATACGTTTCAAGTGCATCCAAGTATTTTAATGAACCCCAATAAATCGGTAGTGATGTACCAAAAGGAACGCTATTATTAAATTGAACCCGCCCTATCTATTACACCTCCATTTATCCAATCCTCACTTACATGATACAAATTACAAAATAAAGAATGCGTGTACACAGTAAGGGTCGAAATCAGTAATTTAACCTAAGACAGGTTAAGCATTATGACAATTCTGAATCATAGTGTAGGTACTTAATAATTATTTTGTTGAATTTTTCATTTTTTATGAGCGAAAACTTGTTCCTTTTTTTATACAATAACAGTGGCAAACAATCATACGGTCTGCCTGGTGGTAAGCAGACACCGTAGCATATGGACGATTGCTAGTATCTATATTAATAATTCCGTGCAGGGGTACGGTAGACCCGAACGAGACCTGTCTCAAATTGAAGAACGTATAAAAATAACGATTTCGAGTTGAACATATGTATCCGCAAAATTCGGATTGTCGCGTATTTTGCATTTAAAAGTGTTAATTTTATGACAACAGGTCGGCCATATTAAATTCGTTGGTTGACAGCTTCGGGTAGGGTACGTTCGGAAATTGTAAACTGTGTTTGCGTCCGGTGTGTTGGCCAGGTTGCTGGGCTGCGTTCTGGGTGATGGGCCATCATCGCCCATTGTGTGGATTCGGCATGCCGCGTCTGCAGCGTTTTGTTTTTGTAGTTTTCAAGCGTTCTATACACCTATCAGCCTGGCTAGCACGATAACTTATACCGTCACGTTATATGGCCGAAATGTATTAAAACTTCACATAAAACGTATCGGTATAAGCTATCGTGCTGGCTAGGCTGATTGTCACAACAACCGCCTTCAAAGCGAATGTATGGGGCCTGTTACATGGTTATTATTATCACGTGATACATTCATATCACGATAATTATCACGTGAATATTGAAGCAGAATCCATACAAATTTGAAAACTGCGATAATATTGTCACCCCAATATTGTGATAATATTAATCGTGTAAAGGACACCACTGTTTGCTGAGTCTGTCCGCCATCTTAAAGCTGCGTCTCTATTTTGTTGCGACAAACTACTAGGTGACTTATGGCTTTTAAACGTCTAGCAAAATTCTATCCCTATCTCGCTCTATCTCATAACTTAGTGGCACTGGGGGTCTACTCCGAAATCCGAACTTCGTACGGTGCCGTCCCTTTCACTCATATAGTGTATGACAGGAGAGTGAAAGGGACGGCACCATACGAAGTTAGGATTTTGAATTTCGGAGTAGACCCCCCGCTCATGCCGGTCGCCGCGCACGGACGTTAGAGGCGCTACCGCGAACCAAAAACGAAGTATCTGCCTCTCTCTCGCACATGTAGTTTCGAACGACAGAGAGGAAGATAGTTCGTTTTTGGGTCACGGTAGGCCCTCAGGCGTCAACTTTAAAACGAATAGGGTATTTTACTATATGAGAAATAAACTTCAAGAAAAACTGGCTAAGGCGTCGGACTCGCGCACTGAGGGTTCCGTACAACTAAAAAACAAATGCGATTTATCAATATATTGATATTTTTGGTAAAATATACGTCATAATAAACATTATCGCCTAATTTTAATGTTCATAGGTCCATGGGAAGTTAAAAAATTATATGTGTGCAGACGACACATGGAATGTTCTTCGACTTTCTTTGACCGTCCGCCGCGCTCGGACTGAAGTGCTACCGGGGACCGAAAACGAAATATATATGCCTTTCTGTCGCACTTGCACATTCGAGCGCGGAGAGGGAAATACTTCGTTTTCAGATCGCGGTAGGCCCTCTGGTCTGAAAGCTCCTATTCTTGGATAGTGCGCGTATCGGAATGCGAAATACCTTAGCCAAAACGGAAAAAGTTGTTAAATAGCTTCCATTAATTGGAGAACATATTACCAACTGTTATTATTATCACACGAAACACTGAATATTGAAGTAACATCCATAGGGGCCTGTTACATGGTTATTATTATCACGCGATATACTCATGTCACGATCCGTATTACGTGCTGTTTAATGAATATTGAAGAAAAATCCATACGATTTTGAAAACCACGACAATATTGACACACCACTGTTGTGATAATATTAAGCGTGTAACAGACCCCATACAATTTTGAAAATCGCGATAATATTGACACATAATATAGAGTGTAAAGGGCCCCACTGAATAGAATTTGGCGGAGAATAGAGAGCTGCTATCGCGAAACGAAAACGAACGAACATAGTGTATTTCCCTCTGTGTCGCTCGAATTTGCAAGTGCGACAGAGAGGGAAATACACGAACTTCATTTGTTTTTCGCGTTAGCAGCTCTGACTTCGCACCAAAAATACTGACTGGCACATCAATATTTAACAATGCACATCTGAATTGAATTTTAATGAACGATTAGTAATAGCTTTACAAATCAGTACTGATTACGGTGTCAATTTTTTTATGTGCCTTTAAATACTACCCTTATAAAAATGCTTAGGATTAACTTGCAAAGATACTAGCCTTTGCCCGTGACGTCGTTTGCGTAATCTTTTACTCCCAATTCCATATAATTCCATTCCATACTTTTATTCCCAATCCAGACTACAGACTATATTTCTATACGAAGTTTCATCATTATACGTTGTTGTAATGTTTTTATTTTATACATTTTTGTACACTATTTCTTTCGTCGTTTGCATAACTGTCACGAATAAATGTTTTCTTTATTTCTTTCTTATTTATTTCACCCGAGCGAAGCCGGGCTTTCATCTAGTAATTTTATTATTTCCAATATAAATAAATCAATACTTATAATAAAAAAGTTTGAAGGGGTTTCCTGCACTAGTGCTCTCTCGCAGATTAAAAGAATTTTAAAGACGAAAAGTTAAAGATATAGTACCTCATATTGTTTAATGTGAATGGTCAAGTCACACTATCCCATTTCTTCTATGAAGTTGTGGTACTGCTTTATATACCTTTAACCGTTTTAATAGAGGCTATTCGCAGGTGAATTAATATCGGTTAGTGATAGGAAGAATCTGTTATTAATAGTGGAATTACGGGAATTAAACGACTTACAGTTGCAATGGTCTCGGTTCCCGTGGAGTCGGGGATAAGACGGTGGAATACCTACGAGTATGTCTCTAGTCTAGAAGGTTCAGTATTAGTTGAAAACTTGAAGGTTACTTATTTATACTCGTAAAGGGGAGAAGGATGGGACTAACGAATATAATTATCAACGCGAGGTTTTAATTTTCTTAAAATGGCTTTCATACGCGTAGAACGTATTATTAAACATAGTTCCATTTTCATTGGAGTGAGGGCCAAATTTTAAGACAATAGTTAAGGTATTAATTCGTCTACAATTTAATTGACACGAATATATACATATACAATTTACAAAGATATATCGGTAACTTTCGTGTCACAACGGAATCAATTAAATTGTGGTCAAAATTTTGGTCCTCGCCCATTGAAACTTGTGCCTCACTTTTCACTTAGGTATTGATTGTGCCGTAAAGTGTCCTATGTCGTTCATTAGCATCCTAACTACCTATTATGATTTATCTTCGTTCTACCTACTTATTATGAATTTCATTTAATTTTTGGTCCGTGCAGCACTCTGCTCTAAAGTTTGTAACCCGGCTGGCCGGCGGACGTGTAATTAAAACTAACTTGAAGTATGTACAATAAAATATAATCAAAATAAAGAAATATATACAAACAAAATGGGATGAACTTAATCAGTCAGTACGGAGCTATTTGCAAACTAAAGTCACTGGCCTGAGTGGTGGTCCTTAGTCCCGATGGTTGAGGTCGTAGAAGGTGATAGGCTCGGTAATTCCTTCAAAGCAGCGTGCAGCTCAGACGGATATATTTACATGAGCGGCGATGCACGGTGGAAGAAGCCATCCGAAGAAAAGTTGCCAAGTATGAAGGGCTGCATAAGAGGCAGCCCTTGTATGAAACTATGTAGTTATACAATATTTACACGATTAAACTTTCTGACATGAACTGTACATTGATCATAAAAAACAATAACTGTAGTAAGTTAAAAAGAGTGATTAATTATTTTCCAGTAAAATCAAATAGATTTTGAATGCGAACAGCACATTTTTCATTGAAACTCGGCCAGGCAAACAAAAGACGCTCGTGCAAAAAATCTAGGCACTTCTTTTTATTGCTGGCCAGTACGCTGGCGGCTGCACCGCGAAGGTTTTGTCATGTTACAAGTTTTAATCGTAAAAAGGTAGTTTACTTGTTATGGATTTACCCTATACAACATACCTGTTGTTTTGTGTTACTAAATGGGTTTACGAAAATGCCATGAACGATTTCGACGGGTAATCAAAACATTGATTAAAATGCTAGGTCTAATTTCTCTAAAATGTTTCTGTCTAGATTTTCGTCTACGACGCCCCGCGAAGTGGATCTTCCAGGTAATCATTATCATATTCATAATTATTATGACATTTTAAAATGTTATTTTAGTACAGAAAGTATTTCCTAACACTGTAGATATGGGTTAATATTACCCATGTACTGATAAAATTAAAGTATTAAACAACAGATGCACTCGCTCACGCACCTAACTGCATTACGGGAACACTGCACTAGGGATTAAATTATGCCCTTTCAGTCCGCTGCGTCTGAAATTGGATTGTCTCACTGATTCGGTTTGGACGCGGCGCGCGTGCTGATTTGCCGAATTACATGGAGTCAAAGTACTGTACACTTTTACAACTGCGGAACGAAATGTTCGTCACTTTTTGGACCTTAATGTCATTAAAATAAAGTCGAAAATTGTAAAACCCTTTTTTTTCGTCGACTGTAAATTACATATTTACATATAATATAAAGTGATCTGGATTTGGCTCGTGTATTTTTTGTATACTTCTCATAAAAATAGATAATTACAAACGTTGCCCGCTCTTCCTGGGGAATATTTATATTGCAGAAAAAACAATTTATTTGTTTCGTTCGATAAAGAAAAACACGGAATTAAACTTAGGGCTATATAATTTTTTTTTACTCCTTACGATTTAATGAATGCGCTGGTAAAAATTTTTGGGTTAATCCCGACCTAGCTGTATTTATTTTTTTATTTTTTCCTGAAGATGAGACCACGCTAGATCGATTTTACTTCCCCATAAACATAATTAGGTATGTCTCCAATCTAAACTATAAATAAAAAAGTTTATTCATTTCGGGGATCTCGGAAACGGCTCTAGCGATTTCGATGAACTTTACAACTCAGACCCTTCTCGATTCACCCTTATCACCATTCCGACTCACCTCACCACTCATTTCAGGTTGACCTTATTCCTGTCTGTACAGTCGAATCTACATATTTATGCCTCCATCTCTTTCACATTCTGACATATTATCAGGCTGTGCGTAAAAGGGAGGGATAAAATGACTGTGATGAGATCAGGTTGAGAAGCGACGAACAAGAATATACCTCTTAGGCTGGGTTCCACCGACTTACGATCACAGACTGATCAACGTTAAATATGACGCCGGCAGCTGCCATCCCATAAAAACTAGTCAAACTTTCCATACATTGAAATTTTAATGAACACAGCTTACGATTACAGACGGTTTGGTGCAACCCAGCCTTAGTATAACAGCCTTACATAATATCGTTTGCGAGAATTGACTCGTAAACAATTCATGTCATAAATTTAAATTGACAGCTGTCATAGATTTTACGCCCTGAATTCATGTTTTTGTGTGAATACATCGTCGGTGGGTAGTAAAAAAAGTTTAAAAGCCGACAAATCTGATAAATTTGCATAAGGTGGAATTTAATTAATAATTGTAAGTCCTCACTGGTCAAAGGAAGCAATGGAGTGGTTGTAGATACATATAGTTAGGTATATAATTTACTTAAGTTCGGACAATACTATTTTAATTTACCTACTATTCGAATTAGTTTACTCAAGTTTGCCATTTAATGGACATTTGTAATTGTGTAATCATTTTCAAATACGCCCGTCCTCGTGTGAGTTTTCATGCACATGAACGTATTGCGCCCTCAAACTGTTTGGCAGAATTACAATGTAATACTTAAGGTTGTCTGGAAGAGATCGCTCTTTAGCGATAAGACCTCCTGTTGTTTTACCTCTTTCACCCTGTATCTTTATTAATGCTTATTGTATGTACTTATATATGATTATTTATTATGTAAGGTGTGCAATAAAGCCTATTTGTATTGTATTGTGTATAAATGAATAAATTATTATTATTATAGCCCTTGAGTCCATTGGTAATTGGTATACTGTTAGTACTACATTTGCGCAGTTGTTGACCGAGTGAAACGAAGGTCTCCGTTTTAGTTTAATCGAACATCGCGTCAACTAAATCTTAGGTACGCAGTAAAAAAACTTGACAAAACTGTTACTAGTTTCCAAAATAGCCGCGTAGGTGGCCACGTGGCGGCGCCACTGCTCCCACTTTATATTGTATGCAAATTCCACACTATTCGAATAATAATTATGACAAAAATAATTTAGTGTGGTCCCTACTCGTATGAGAAGCCGCGACTCGTTCTCATAATGGGCCCATTTTAATACTAATCTTTTATTACGTACCGGTTTTTAAGTGTGTAATGTGCCCTTTATGTTGCTGATGGTACCGTTCGATTGCATTTGTTAGGCCGTGTTTGAGAACAAGCGGAGCGATTGGCGGCGCGGGGCCAGCATCAGGGCACGCGCACAAATAAGTGCTATTGTTTGTCATTTGTCATAATAATTTATTTGCAGTTACAAGTTTACAAGATGATCTTAAATTATTAGTACATGGTCACTGTGTAACTTACCATTTAGGCATGCAAAATATTAATTATCAATTACTAATTAGTAAATTTAAAAGAGGAGGTTTATTCAGAAAAACGTGTTAAATAACAAAAAAGAAATTCCACCACATCAGCCCTAGGACGTCCACTGCTGGACATATAGGCCTCCCCCAATTTCATAGGGGGTAAATGCCATAATCGCCACGCTTGGCATGCGGGTTGACGATCGCAGTATCTCCACCGCACTCTAGGAATGCTGCTGCCCATTCCCCGGTGGTCTTGGTCGTAGTTAAAGGACATACCCGGGTCCAAAAAAAAAAAAATTACTCTAACTTAAAAATAATTAAAAATAAGTAAATCAATTATATTACATCGCTATTAGATAATTAATCAAATTTATGATTCAAGTATTCCTTCACTGAATAAAAACACTGCTCGGATAACATTTGAAATACTCGAGATTTGAATACACTTTGAGGCAACTGTTTGAACCTGTTTTGTAGATGGTTGTATAGAACAATAGGTGTGTGAAATGCTTGAAATGCACTTGTTTTCGGACCCGTATAGCACACATTGTATTTATAGCGTGATCACTCGTTCGTTGCGTCTTTAGTTGTATAATAATTCATATTACTTTTAATGAAATTACATGCTACAAAAATATACAGCGATGGTAGAGGAAGTATCTTATGCTTGATGAAATATGGTTTAAATGTTTCAGTTGGTCGTAGTCCAAAAATTGCTCGTATACACTTTTTTTGTGTCCTGAAACACAACTCCTTATCAGTTGAGTTTCCCCAAACATCAAACCGTAGCGCATATTTTATTGGACATATGCATGAAAAGCTGTTATTGCTGTGCTAATTGATGAAACTTCTTTAAGTCGTTTCAGTACATATATAAATTTATTTATTTTTATTGTTGTATTGTTGTTTATGTACGGGTATCGGAATAGCTAGGCCTGATCGCGTTCATGTATATGTATCAATGTATTTAAGTATTTATCTATCTATCACTTATACCTAAGTATATATGTCGTCGCCGAGTACCTATATTTAGTAACTGCTTTGCTTAGTTTGGGACGTCGATCTGTGTGAGATTATCCACATATATTTATTTATTTATTTAAGTCGAATATAAAGTATTAGTCATTCAATACGTATCTATGTACATGGTACAAGAAATTGTTGTTGTTGTATGTATCGATGGCACTTGCGATTGGTTTAAAAAAATACATTTAAATTATTAGTCAACACTCAAAAAGAAAATTGAGTATCGCGTCTAATGAAAAGTTGCTCACGTTTGATAAAGTATTTTTATAGTATTTCTACACACGATGCACCTTCTAGTACGATGTAGGTACTTACTGGTCAAAAATTAAATTTATCTTACAACTCAACTAAATACTTTATCAAAAATTGTTTCAAAAGATTATTTATTTCAACAGACATAATTTGAATTCTTAATTTGATAATTACCCTAGATTAGTCTTCTATTTTTATTACAAAGATATGTAGAGATAGTAATATGTATTTTTGTGTTACTAGTTTGGAACAAGATAATCTATTTCACAATCATAAATATGTATCATCAGCTATATTTATAAATAATTAACGGCTTAATTGTAGAGTTTCGTTTATCGTAAGTACCTGTGGTATTTATAAGTAATTTTGATAGATTGCTTACTTACGATATGTCATGTTTTACATAACAATACTTATATAACAATAAAATATCGAATCTCTAGTTGAAGTATAGAATAGTTGTAGTGAAGTTGAAGTCGAGTCGAGCAGTTTCACACTTATAGGTATAGAATCTGTATCGAATCTCTAGTTCATTAAGGGTATCAACAATAATTTTAGGGTGGATTCAGCAATTTATAGCCAGATTTGATTAGATTTGATTTGTTTTAAACTGTCATATTAGAGCAGTTATCCCGACTGACACTGACGTTCGAGACACACTTATGACTGTCTTAAAATAATAAAACATACACACATACAGGGTGTGGCCTGTAATAGGAGCAATAAATTTAAAGGACGCTTCCTTAGAGCATTTGCAGTAATATCTTGTGTTCAAATTTTTTTTTCTTTTTTCAATTGGGAGAAATTTTGATCTAAAGTTACGACCTCTAAGTAATGGATCTTGGCACCCAGAGATTATAACGCGGCAGTCAATGCTGATTTTGAGGTAGCTTCAAGTTATGACTCATAATCGTTATCGCATTTTTGGTTAGAAAGAATATTTTTGAGATTAGTTAATTTTTTTTTATAAATTGTTATTAATATCACTCCAGTAGAGTAAAAAGTACACATAAGCTACATTTGCGAAAAAAAAATCAATTAAAATCATTTTTTCAATTAAAATCATTTGGAAATATTTGCTGGAGAGCTCAATAGTGTACCGTAAAATTTTTGCTCCTATTTCAGGCCACACCCTGTAGATTTTCCTAGTAAAGGATGATTCACAGTAGGACGTTCCGTGTCCGGGCCGGCCCGTTTTCTTCTAGGGAAATACGCCGGCCGTTGCGTTTGCTGTCATAGAAAACGGGCCGGCCCGGACACGGAACGGTCTACTGTGAATCATCCATAAGATAACATACTTTTCATTTTTTCCATACTAATTTTATAAATGCGAATGTAACTCTTTTTTGGCGTGGTCAATATTTCTGTTACAATACAAGAAATTAGGCTCAAGAAGTTAAGACCCATCTGAAATCGCAGGCGTAGGCTACAGTTTTCGGTCTATCTGTTACCACTTCACGCTTAAACCAGGGAACCGATTACGTTTAAATTTGGCATGTACCTATACCTCCATCGCTTTTATCCTCAAAATCATCTGCTAAGGGGGTTTAATGGAAGACTTAGCAAGGAGGTACGATATAAACGAATTTCATGCGGGCGTAGTCGCGGTTAAAAGCTAGTACCTATAAAATTATGTAGGGACCGTCAGCTGTACAGAAAAGTGACCCTCCTTGTATACACACTTTCATGCGAATGTTCATCACTCATCAGAACGCAATTTTTCCGACTGTGGTTACTCCACATATCACCTCCATTTACTTGTAAATACAGTCGTGCTGCGTTGTACACTCTGTGACGATGTCTCGAAGTTCCAACAATGCTTAAGGTATCCTTCAGTATCGCAACGTATAATTACATAGCAATCTAAAACTTGCAAAAACTAGATGTATGATAATGATAACCATCTGCTTAGCGAAACAAAATAAAAGGGCGGTAAGTAGGCTGAAGTATTTAATTCACCATAATTGAGCGCAAGCGGCACAAATTGAACGATTACACGATGAACTCCACTTTAATCAATAACCGCGCTTTAAATATTCCACTTAAGGGCAAGCACTTATATGCTACTGTTTATCTTTTTTTTAAACAAGCTTACGGCCTGCCTGATGTTAAGCAGACCGTAGCCTATGGACGCTTGTGACTAATTCGGTTATTACACCTTCCTGAATTCAGAACCTTTAGAGCGGGACGTACATATATGTTAGAGCGAGAGGCTTCAACTCCCCTCCCCTATTCAGGATGCTACATTCAGGACAACGTCATGCCGGCTTTAAGAAGAATTACAAGGGACCCTTAATTGACTTAAGTCTCCATTGCAGCTAGGGACATTTGCAGATGCAGGTCCCTCACTCCCAACACAGCGCCCCTCAGGAGCTCTGGCGACCTTACTCACCACCAGGAACACAACACCACATACCTAAAGAGAAAGTAGTGGTGTTATAATCGTCGTCGTCGTCGTCGTCGTCGTAGTGGTGGTCGTCTAGTACCCATAACACAAGCCTTATTGAGCTTACTGTGGGGCTAGTTCGATTTGTGTAAAAAATGTCCCCTAATATTTATTTATTTATTTATAATACTTATAATGGTTGTGCACTTCTGTAAGGTGGAGGTACTTCCCCTTGAGTTGCTCCAAATATAAGATTATATGAGCGAGATGATGTTCCTCTATGCCCTACGTGTCTTATATGTCTGCGAATTATTTTTGGAGAGTCAGTGTTTGGCGGTGCGGGATCGATGGGATATCAATAAGCTGTCAACTATCAGCCGAGTTGATTTATTGACGCGAGGATGTTCCTCTAAAACCGTACCGTACCCGGCCATTTAGGTTCTAGGGCGTGAGGATGAATGCCCTGCCGACGGTTAGCGGTGCCTGGTAGAGTAGCCCGGGGCATCATTTCAAACAGTTTTTCAGAACACACCACATTGTACAAGCGTTAGAATACGCACAAGGAGGCATAGTCTCTCCTTAGACTTTAATGTATTTGTCGCCTTTGTTAATAATGCCTTATGGCATCCATTCTAAAAATAACAAACATATCATTCTAAAAAGGAAAATTGTTTGTCTCAACTCTTGTTTTTTTTCTACAAATGTTTGTAGTAAAAAAGTACTACTATTCATTATTGACCTTGAGATCTCACGTAGGCAGACGTTATAGGTTATGTTTCATTTTACATTACAAGCAATTTTTTTAACATTACAATTGCAAATTTGGTAAAACTCCGCCTTAAACACGCATGACATAAATTATATTTAAGTATTGAACATTAAATATCCTCATTACACGTCGGAACGCCTCCAAAACTGTCGATGCATATTTTAGAAGCCGTTCCGAGTACAACGGTACAAAGAAATATGGGAGCAACTTAAATTTCGTGCCACAATTAACCGTGGAATTTCTTTATTAAAAAGCATTAAGAATTTAACACACCTTCACCTTCACTTGTTCAATCTTTAATACTTTCAAATAATGCAGTGACTCGTGTAGATTCAAGAGTAATAGAAGTTATATTAAACAAAATGTAATGTAAACCTATCCGTTAAGTTGTGGTGCATCTTGTACACAGTAAGGTCACGCTACATCAGGTGTAATCCAAGGCAAAAGGTACGCCACCGCATCCTACAATGCACCATCTTTATCCTTACATCTGGATGCTATCTATGTTAATATCAATTGTGCATGCTACGCTCATGTAAGAATATTCAGAATAAGCCGTCTCTCTATTAGCGCCTCATATCGTATGCAAATTGTCCACAACTCGGACCCACAATTACGATGCCCGAACGGCGATTTCACTTAATTTTTCGTCTCCTATTTCCCTTCATTTTCCTCTTCATCTTCATAGTTTATGAACTCTGCACAATAAAAGTATATTGAAGGTGATGATTTTGGGTGGTCTACCTTAAAAGTAATGATGTTATTATTTATATGGGGTTATTAATGGAGTGTGTGCGTCTCAACTGTCTCATCAAGATAAGTTTGTTTTCAACGAGAACTCATTAGTATTTATCGGATGAACGATTGACTTTTAACTTTTATCTTAGTTCAAGATGTTTGAATTCGTTCCTTTTGAGAACAACCGGGTAGATCTAAGCAACACTGGATTAATATGAGGCTGATTGAGATACCTATTGATGGTGTTATCTGTGACATGCGTGAATCTGCTACATATGAGGCGCTTTGAATGGAAAATATATTATGAGACCAACTCAAGGTGTATTTTTTACCTAGCTTTTTTTAAAGGAAATCTACAATTGATTATAAATTCGTAATAACAAACCACGGGTCACTCCGGGTCACGTCACAAAGACAACCAGCCATCGTGGGAAGCGGGACTATTTGCCCGGACATTTTGTTGGCCACTCCACGCCAACCAAACACTAGACGCCTTTTGTCCGAAAATGTAATGGGAACAGATAAATAAAAAAAGGAGACTTCAATGGGGTGTTAGACGCGAAGAAGGCCACTAAGATTAACGACGTTAGAGGCATTTTGGATAAGCTAGCAAGCCTGTAAAATTGTACATTCTTATTCCAGTTGGGTAAATTACTAAATTACAAACAGTGACTTATTTTATAACTTTTGAAAATAAAATCTTTCTAAACTGCAGTTAACTAAAGTAAATGTCTCAGTACTCGATACTGACCCAATTCAGGACACTTTCAATGTTATGTCATATTAGGTCACAAAATAATAACTAATAACTAATTTTATGTCATAGGGACAAAGGTGATCGATAGGGTTCATTTATTGGGCATTAAGGCGTTGAACACAGGGATATTTACCTTGTACGAAAATTTAAAATACAATATTTTATTTCAAACGAAACTGAATGGCGGTCAAAATTCAAAATATGAGCAAAATTCTCCGCTTCCAAAATACGCAACGATCATGCTGGTAGACAAAATCTTTCCAGTAAATAAAGTGGCAGCTGCTTCATTCCAAACTACTACTACCTATACCAATAATTGGAATTAGACAAGTGAACCCCTGACTACCTCATGATGTTCTTCCTTATGAATGGTTCAAGCTATACCGTGTAGATGGGGACGCGAACGTGAGACAGTTCATTTTGATCCGGATTCAACTTGAACGGTAATAATAAAATAAATAAATGGAATTATACGGATCCGTACTATCCGAATATTGCAAACTGGCAACCGTACTTGTCTTCTCGACTATGTCACGTTTCGAAAATAAATACCATACGACCAGCGAATGAAAAAAAAACATACGACTAATAATAATTTCATACAATGAGGATCTGGATTAAGAACTTTATACGACTGATACCCACTGCGTAAAATACCAAAATAGTTGTTTTTTATGGTGAGTCAGCTCCTCTGCACTCCTGTTTCGAAGACGGCCTCAGAAAATATCCGCAAGCGAACCTAATGGACATGTAATACCCGACGACTTCAAACACGCGAGTGGCGTTAAAAGGACTCAACACAACACAATACTTTTTAACGTGTGGTCTAAGGGTACAAACTGGTTTATTATTGATATCTTTTACAATTTGTGATTTGATTTACCAAATATTTTCTTATTAGTAGGTCATCATATTTTGTATCTAAGATACGCCTGTTGCCCTGACGTGAACAGTGGTGCCTCGTGTTCAGGCGCTGTTTAAATCATCTGTCAAGATGAATGAGATCTATGATGATGATAATGATGATGATGATGATGATGATATTGATGATGAAGCATGGGTTTTCCTGACGTGAATAGAAGTCGTCTAGTTTTGTTTTCATTTATATTTCTAATAATTAATAAATAACATACTTAAAAGTAATTTCTTGTGAATTGATAAAGGTTGTGACACGATTTACAAGACCTTTGCTTATTGACTTATTACGTATCTACGATTTACTACACCACTGCTGGTTTAAATGACTTCTACCATACATAGTCGAACGAGGGAAATCGCAATTTCACATTTTTTTAAAGAAAAAAAGAAGCAGTGTTTGAATTGTCATTTCTCTGGCCACAGACTAGTCACCGACGAATTCACCTGTATGTCCTGTATATATTAGTATAATATATACGATTGCTTACTCTTCTCTGGCTTGTACCAAGCGGCTAGACAGTACAGTCCAATATTTACCAAGTGGAGTATTTTTTGTCAAGCCCGAGCAGAAGGGTTGAATGGCTAGGGTGTTTGGAGAGACGAAACAAGCTTCATGATGGAATTCCTTAAATTGTGCCGCTACAATATAATAAAGGGATCTCCATTGTTGCGATGACATGTAAAGGTTATTTGAACTGCTTTGATGGATCCAGTGTTTGACAGCTATGGAGGAAGGAAACATGTTTTTTTTAATTATAATCCCGTGGGGCCACTTGTGCCCACGTCTGATTCCTTATTTGTGTTTGTAGTGTTATTTAAGTTTTTAATAGGAATTTATTTTTATAAATCCGTTGATATGTTGTGATGTTTACGGAGCTTAGATCAATCTATGAATTTTCAATTCTTCACAGTGAGAATATTCTACACTCAGAATATCCGAAATAATTACCAATTTTTGCCTGTTATAGGGATTAAAACGCTGTTACATTGTACATTGTCAAAGTCATAATTATACGCAATAGGTACATTGTCAAAGTCATAATTATATGCACGTCCCCAAAGTGACAAAAACGTCTTTGTCATTAAAGTTATGTTCGCGTCTGTAATTTCAAAGCAGTAAAGAACTACAAAAATTGCAAAATTACTACGGACTGCTCTTGGTTTTTCTTTTTGGACGTTTACTATCGAACTTTCTGACGGCTAGTTTCGGTTTCAATAACACTTGTGTGACGTAAATATCACACGAAACAGTCGTTAACTGTTAAGAACATTGAATCCCTTAACGTGAAAGCCAGCAAAGCACCACAATTTTCTAAGCGGAAAATTGCATGAGAACATTCTTATGAATATTTCCAGGGGTTGAGAAGTTTTGAGTATGTCCTGCAATTTGTACTTCAAAGACAACTTTGAGTATGTTCTGCAACTTGTTTTTATTAAATCTGTGTTTGTAAGTACATTGTACTGATCATAGGTAAACTAACAACGAGATACACGCAAAACATAGTTCCTGTTTTAACTTATAATTGTCATCCTACATTAGAAACGGCCTGTATATTCTCTCGTTTCCGAATTCTTTATTTCCAAAGTATATTAATCGTCAATGCAAATAACTAAGACCCCCAAAGCCAAGGTTACATTAATTTTTGTATTAAAGCAAGTACTAGAGTAGCCAGCGGGTCGGGATTGTTTGCCGACCTCTTCACCGCCATTGTTACTGAGGGCTAGGAACGACTAAGCCAATATTTGTCGATAATATTATAATTTGATGTTAAATTTTTGTAAGCCGTGGTAATTGTAAGAAGATTTACGTTACGGAAATTATAATATTATTATATACTGCATACATAGGCAGCATCATAAATTAGATACCTGCCCTTCAAATGATGTGAGATTTTTTTTAACATTATATGCTAAGAAGATCGAAAAAGATATATCATGGTTGGTTGTCTCAGCACAATCTCGACCTAGTGTGAGGGTCATTAGGTAAGATAGCATAACGGTCATTTCTTGAATATACATTACGTTTTCCTAATGAATCCTGTCCATTTTATGTAAAGAAATGCAAATCGAACAAACGAAAAACAAGAAATGAATATTTTCGGTAAACTTGTTCTACGGATATGAATGAAGTGCTAGTAACAAATAGCTAACTGAACCTTTCCACCACGCATTCATGTAAAAATACTTATGAAATAACCACTCGGTTATTCATGGAGCTCTGGGACTAGTCAGAACCTGCTGGTGTTTGGTCAAACGTTTAACACCGGCCATAACTAGTTAAGGGAATCATCCTCGATTAACGCTACGACTGAACAGTGGTGAACTCTTGGGTAGTAATCAAATAGTGCTTAAGTGTCCAAACTTGCGGTGTGTCGTCTTGTGCAGTAAGTACTGAGTATGTACACACATATGCTACACACGGCGAAGTTAAATCCTTTAAAAAAGCTCCAGTTATATTGACATTATAGAATATTGGTTAATACCGGAGTAACATCCTTATAGAATAGAACTATTAACTAATAACTTATTATGGTAATATTATGATAAAGAGCTCATTTTAACTCGACAACAATTATTTTTACGTGCCATTCCAAGGTTATTGTTGAACTTGATTTGTAAGTGCAGTCTCGCCGTGTAGCCCTAACGTCCAGGTAATCCGCCAAATAAAACATTACATTTCTTGAATTCGTTTCCTTTTAAAAAGGTATAATTCGCCGCACAAACACTTGTTATATACTAAGAACGTTCTCTAACGTCATCCTCGACCATAAAACTACAATCAAGTCTTAACATTAAGGAAAATCTTTAGGAAAACTCAGACAAATAAACATTACACAGGTCCTCACTCAATGCTACACTTGAGAGCCAAAATAATAGGTTGAATTTGTATGGAAATTCAATACATAGTGTACCCATTGAATTTGATCTTGAGAGTATTATTATAATATATTACTTGCTTGAAGGCCCGGTATAACAAATAAATAAATAAACATTGGGGGACAATCTTACATAAATCGACCTAGTCCGAAACTAAGCAAAGCTTGTACTATGGGTACTAGACAACAATATACATACTTATATAGATAAATACATAGAAAACATCCAAGACCCAAGAAGAAATTATCCGTGCTAAATTCACAAATAATGCCCTGGCCGGGATTCGAACCCGGGACCTTTAGCTTCGGAGGCAGGGTCACTACCAACTAGGCTAAACAGGTCGTATATATACTGGTAATTTTGTTTAATCGGACAAGTCGTTACGGATATTACTATCTACATACAAATTTACACCCTCACGAACCTAAACCTCTTGATGATATTATTAACTGCACCCCAAGTAGATACTCATTCTATGTATATTTGTTTGTGTTTTGATCAGAACTTTAGCAGTCTTTTAGGAAAATTGAACTACGTTTAATGAAATGAGGAAAAAACAATAAAAATTGCATATGATATGTTATTATTATTACATATTATGTATATCGTCGTCCAGTACGCATAGTATAAGCTTTACTTAGTTTGGAAATAGGTCGATTTGTGTAAGATTGTCCCCCAATATATATATATTATTTTATACTAAGTTTTTCTTCTAGGAAGAAACTAAAGTGCCGCGCTACAGAATTTAACACCTTGTCACACATGGGCCGGCACGTGAAGACGAGTAGGCAAATAGTAGCTGATCGTTTGATGTACAGGTTTATAATTACAATACTTGGCAATTATCGGTAATTGAGAACGAATAGCCAAGGAATGCTGGAATATGTATCTGAGTTATACTCATTTGTCGGTCAGGTACAGAAGCTTACAATTTTCTGTACCTGCTCATACTATACTAATATTATAAGTGCGAAATTGTGTCTTTCTGTCTGTATTGTGTTTGTGTTGTTCTGTATCTTATTTAGATGAAATTTGGTATACTTAGAGATAGTTTGAGTCCCGGGAAAGAACATAGGATAGTTTTCATCCCGAAAATAACGTTCCCTGAAAAGGGGGGCAGAATTTTGTATGGGAGCGGGATAATTAAGCCTGTGCCTACAATAAAATAATAGCAATTATTTCTCTGGTGCCATGCTTATAAGCTTATAACGGTTGTCAGCATTTTCTATGTAAATAGTTTTGCAATTGTTACATATTATCCCAATTTTACAGATTCTCAAGTTTACAGATTCCCTATTCTACAGATTTTTAATTCTAAAAAAGTCCTACTATAGGTGATTAACAATGGCCCAGGTTTAGGTAGGTTAGGTTCGTTAGGTATTTTCAGATGCTCGAAGGGCAAACTGCGCAGAAATAGGATCCACGCGGAGCGGGGCTCCGTCAATCGGAATCTATAGAATTGGAATTCTGCAGAATTGGGAATCTGTAGAATTGGAAATCTTCAGAATTCAGAAACTGTAGGATTGGGAATCTGAAGAATTCGGAATCTGTAAATAAATGTCTATGTCATCCCGGACAAAATAGCAATCGGGCCAAGTAGACCAGTGGCCTTCATGGCACCTGGATATTATAACCCATCGGACATTTTAACACTCGGGCTAATTGACCAGCTTGCCTTTATAGCAATTAGACATTATGACATATTGGACGTTTTGACACTTGGGCCAATACACCCCGGGGGGAAATCGCACACGTAATCAGAAGTAATTTTTTCAGACTACTCATGATCGCCTTTTCAATGTATGCAACAGTTATTATATCGAATAAGATAAGTTTGTTTTTCAAAATGTTACTAGAAACATAAATACTGAATACTTAACCTTCCCGCCCCTGCAACGACGCATAAACACTACACATACACACTGGGTGCAGTTACACGCCATTGCTGCAGGTGCATAGTAGAAGTATTATGTATCAAGTTACGTATATATATTTAATAATTCATAATAAATAAGAGGGGGACAATTGAAATAAATAATAGGGGACATTTTTTGTTACACATATCGAACAGATATATATATGTATATATACTAAAATACATAATGTATTGTTAATGTATTTTTATAGTCTATAATGTTAATTTTATTTTTCTGTTTAATTCAATTCATGTACCTATTATGGACTCTCGTCTGTAATAAATAAAAATTCATTCATTCATAAACGAAACTGTTAGTTAAAAATCCATAATTAACCGAAACTCAAACCAAACACAGCACACCTGTGGCCATACCGGCGCTCTATAGAGTGGACTACTTAGCACTTACATCAGCAGGTATGTTAGCGTTCACAAACATAATCGAGGAGATACGTCGGTATGCACCAACTTGTGCTTCTTGGTGTATAGAGAAGTTATGGGATAGATACTTGAGGCAAATTCAAGGTTAAAAACCAGCGTGAAATTGATAGACGTACGCTTTCTCCGTACGCTTAACTGAACTCGATTCTCTATGCAAACGTAGTTTCGATATCATTTTAAAACGCCGTTGTTAAATAACATGAAACTTTGTATACACAATGGGATCCGCCATATCTAGCCCGGAAATTAGTAACTTAAGAAATTGTAATAGAAAAATAATACAGCGAGTTGATGAGTTTTTTTAGGTATTGTACCAAAAACCTTAATAATCGCTGTATTTTTCTCTATTATAGTTTCAAGCAATAGAACCTAATTTCTGATAGAAATTCAAAGTTTTTTTTGCCAGGTCACGCTCTTTATGCGCTCTCTTTACGCTCTTTACGTGACCGTCGGAGTCCTTTAGATGTGGATGGCGCAGAACCAGTCATTGTGGCACTCTTTAGGGGAGGCCTAAGTCCAACAGTAGACGTCCATCGGCTGATAAGATGATGATGATGATGAGCGTGACTGTACTTTCTGCTACAAAATACTAGTCAACTCTTGCCAAAGCTATTTAGAATTTTCCACAATATTCACGGTTGATTTTGAACAACAGAACCAACAGTTTTATAGACACTAAACTGACGTTACCGTTAACATTAAGAACCATGAATACGTGTTGCAATACATTGATAGCGTTGCATGAAACCTTACCCTTTATTACTTCTTTGACGAATCACGTTACAATACGAAATGGGAATTATGATTCAAGCAGTTGCGTAGTTTACGATTATTCATAGACATTCAAATGTTTAAATAGAAGTTTAAGACGTAGAATTAGGTTTTAACTTGATTGTGATTCTAAGGAATTTAAAGCAATTAACACTACCCACAATTTATGTACCCAATAATACCTACGACGATACCTTCGGTGTCCTTCAGTTTCAGGAACAGGAAAGCATTACTTTTTAATGTATGTATCTGACCTACGACATTAGGGATAATTGATCGAACCACTTTAGACCTGATTTAACCAATCAGGAAGATAACTCTATACAAGTTTTAATTGGGATTAGATTAGTCCTTATTCCTGTTTGGCCTAATCCGTTCCTAGTAAACCTACTAAAAAAAAGTACTTATATCTGTAAAATAAAACATTCACATGACAGCGATAAATCTCTTGATCATATTGTTTCTTTTTTTTGTGAAATATCTAAGGAATTTATGTCATTTTTTATGTTTTTGCGTATCCTTTCAAGTTCTATTGCGTAGCTATCATTTATGTCTAGCTGTCTCTCCATCATAAGTACTCTATGCAGGTGCTAATCGCGGCGCGCACGCGCATAGCTTCACTGCCACAATCCTTCGTCCAACTAATGTATTAAGGACCAACCAGTCTCTTGGCTGTTACGACCTTTGCCCACTGAAGGGTCGTCTGGTTACATTTCACCCGCGAACTCTTCCGGCCCACTTATTGGAAATCTCGCCCTTTTTTCTGACCGCCCCTGACCGGCTACTTTTGAGTAAATATAACGCGACGGCAGGTTTCCATCGTAAATGATGGATTTACAGCCAGATTTCCGTTTTTGAGAATATACGGCCAAGATTAGTCATTTTTGTCGACCTGTTTACGTTTAGCCTAGTTAGTAGTGACACTGCCTTCGAAGCTAGATCCCAGGTTCGAATCCCGGTAAGGATATTTGTTTCTGTGGCAAGTAAATACATTTGTTCCTGATGGATGTTTTTTATGTATTTAAGTATATATATCTATCAAATATATTGTCGTCTAGTACCCATATCACAAACCTTATTGAGCTTACTATTATTAGTTTGATTGTGTAAAATATGTCCCCTAATATTTATTTATTTGTTTTAATATTTTATGTGGCTGACTTTTAATTTTGGAGTACGCATTGTTTACCTATAAAGCATACTCCAAAGTATATCCGGTACTATCCAGATTGCTATATGTACTTATAGATATACTTACCTCAAAGGCCAAAATAAGGCTCGAGTATCCTTAATTTTCAGAAACAAGTGTGAAATTTTTGAGTTTTGTCAACGATCTAATCCAAATGGTAACGTTATAAAGTTTTCTTGATAACATCTCTACTCGTATCCTTCGGGGTTATACTGTGGCACATTTTCAAAAAAACGACAGGCTGCGAGTTAAATATGATTTAATTTCGTAATTTTTCTTAGCAATTATATGATTTCGATCTCAGCATCTGATAGGTACTTATAATTAGACACAGTAATACATTAGACAGTGTCACACCGGGTTGACATATACTGTGTTAAGCGCATAGTCGGGAATTTATTTTACACCCCATTGTGTGGAATGTTTGGAGTGCGCCCGCGCTGCAGTTAACATACATTTATTGATGGGTACGGCGAACCGGCGGCAGGGCTTTACGGGGACGACCACTCCGCTAACAATCGGAAATTACTTTTTATTTGAATACACTGAAGTTTTCTTCGCCTAATGTTAAACATTTTAGTTTACTCGTAGTTTACAGACATACACTTAATACACTAGTTACAATGCGAACACAAAGTCGTACACTGCCACCACACTATGGCACAGATCTTATTAAAATATTAAGATTATAATGTCCTCTATTAAGTATGGATATGAAAAAGTAAAATTGTACAAGAAGCAGAAGTATTGTCATTTGTTTATTAAGTAAATTTAGATTAAATTGAAACCGATAAATGATAATGGATGATGTGAAGACAAGGACAGAAAAGAGATTCATAATAGAAACCCATCACTCTCAGACGTACTCTTAAAATAATATGTACAAACGTTCAAAACATACAATCAATACCAAGTTGAAAATAAACTACAATGCGAAATGGGAATGTATCTTGACCCGAGAGAACTAGAGTATGATCTGAGGCTAGCGAGCGGGAGAGAGCGATTGGTTTACACCCATAATTAAATACAAAACATTTTAATACAACTTTACAACTAACATCTACGTTTACAAATTCCGATTAAAGTCTTTTGATAAATAAGTATGTACCTAAACACAATTACTTTATTATATTTACAAGCAGATAACTCAATCCGTACTTAAGTAACAGTAAAGCATTTAAATAATAACACACTGAGAATTGACGTGAAGGCGTTTTGCTACATAATGGCGAGCCAGCCTGAGCATTGGCGGCCGCTGCGGCGGCCAGCGGCGCGCCTCCATTGCGGTGGTCCATCGGAAGACTCGTGACTAGCGTGACTACTATTTACTCTTTCCACAGAAAACCTTTTTTCCTTTTAGAGCACGAGTCCGACCGCAGGCACAAGAGCAAACGAGCGCCACGATGTTACACGACCTTAAGGAATTTCACAGCTCCGAACGACGTCCCGGCTCGGCTTTTTTCCCCCATTCAAATGTTTGCTCTCTCGCTTCAGCTACCATTCATGCGGCGTTTGAGCCGCCGCGGCCACCGCGACCGAGCCCTAACCTAACGCTATCCAGTCCTCGTCACTGTAATAATACTGCGATAGTTGACTAATACTCTGTCCACTCACAAGGTCCATCGACAGCTGGCAACGGAACGCGCGAAGCGTTGAAGCGTAAAGGAGCTGCTAAGGTAGAGTGTCTACGTGCCGGTGGAATTCTTCCGCCGCGCCTGCCGTCCGTGGTGATGCCGCACGCGGTATGGCGCGCTGATGGAGTTCTGCGGCGGGGGCCGCAGCCTACGGACCGGGCGCCACTTGGGCGGCTCGCCAGCGAGCATTTTGTTGTGTCTGTTGATGTCGAAGTCGTGGGACTCCTTCATGAAGGAGAAACACTTGTGGTACCGCTCGGGGTGCTTGCTCTTGCCGCGGCGGACCTGCAGGCCGCGCCGGTTGAAGCCTATGTAGCGGTCGCTGTTCTTCACCAGGTGGTATCTGTTGTAGCCTTCCACAAACTCCTCTTTGAAGAGACAGTTGGACTGTTTCACCGCTTGGGCATGCGTCTGTGTACAAGGAATGGAAATTAAAGAAACTTTTTACCAGTAATAAAATTTAATAAGAATTCAAAGGTGGTGAAGCTTACCAGTCGCCTGCCAACCAGCTTGGACTTGTTGAAGCAGATGTACATGTCCTGCACGGGCGAGTGGATGAGCAGCTCGAGACTGAAGCCGCGCGAACTGATGGTGAGATTCGCTGCAACAATACAACATTTTCAATATTAATGATAGTTTTTTTTAATATTATGAGTAGGCCCAGTAATAAAACTCATGCCCATGTTACGGTAAGACGATAATTTGTAACACAATATCAAGCGCAATCTATTTAATTTTTAACTTCATTCAAGCAATAAACGGCTCCCTAATCTTAAATTATGCCGTCCATTGAACATTTAAAACTAGTATTAGAAAATTTTCACCTCCCGTCGAAGTCCTATTAAAGGATACAAATGACTTAATTAAAAATGTAATCAAGGCCCATGTTATTTAACATCCAATCACTGGCTACCCAGCTTTCGTCTCACACACGCTTTACTTTAATTAGCCCTATGTTTATTAAAAAGAAAGTAAATATTCTAAGAATTCTCATTTACATGTATCGACTAATGCTTACAATGCTGATTCCCACCGTCAATAGAGCCTAAGAGACTACGTGAACGAAGTTCCCATAAGACTTTACCACTTGATACTTCAGAATAATGACATGCCGCTTGCGTCGGTCACATAGTAAATTCAATTACTAATATGAAGGAGAGAGTAAGAGTGTCAGGAGCGACGACTAATAACACTGAACGCTAATAAAGTACAAAAATAAAATGTCAATAAATATTAATCTATCGCCGGACATTCAATACTTAAGGTGCCACAGTTGGATTACATGTCGGAGATAAGCAGCATAAAAAAGAATATGTAAAATCTTCGAGGGCCGCGATAGTCTTTTTCATTTTAAGGGTGGGTCGCACCAACTTTCTGTTACAGACCGGTCAACGTTTTAAATATGGCGCTAACGTAAGTTAACTTCATTTTTGGGTTACATCATCCATCCGTTAAATTTTGACAATTACTTTTACCAGTGGTTCTGGTCAAACCACCTAATTGTTTCTCTAAGTGGGTTTCGTTAATGAACACTATCGTTTTATTATAATGTAATTCCCATTTAAATATTGTTTAGTGGTAAATTGGACAAAGACATCGAAGTATATTGTTTAAAATTTGACAAAAGCTTCAAAATAACGGACGAATGTGAAATTTTTCAATGGAAGTACTTAAAAATAAATGTGTCTTTATTATGCTCACCCTTTAAGAAATAATTAAATAAGGTACACTGACATTTGGTTTATTCATAAAATTAAATTTATATGAATATTTTATCAACTTTCACTGCGACATGTAAGCCCGCCGCGATAATCAATGGATAATGTACAAGAAAGTTCGTTGGAATTTGATGATCGCGCGACGGGTCCTAATAAAAATCAATAAAATAAAGGCCCGGGTTCGACGGGCAAGTCATTTCAATTAACATCTGGGGATGTAAAAACAGTCATTGGAGACATTTTTTCATATAATTCTGATATAAGGGTAAGAGCAAACTGAACTGACTTCCTCCTATCTGATCGGGCTTGTGTGGTACCGTCGAGTATATAAATATATGTGCGTTCCCAAAGGTTCAGAAATATTTGAGCACCCTTATGCCCTTAAGACCCTGTGACAAGACCAAAATTTTTGTCTCGTTCGCTCACTAGTGGTAGCTCGATATGCCGTGCTCTTCATACGGGTACGTTCTACAAATCATGAAACAGAAAACTGATGATTATAATAAGAAAATACACTATTCGTTTTGCCAAATCAAAATAGTTTTAGTAAAAATACTGTTATGTAAAGCCAATTTAACAATAGAGTCGTGTTCATATATAATTGACCATTTTGCCCTGCACATATTTTTGAACTCGACTGTAATTCCCATACTTTAGCGTCTGTGCGCCTAAATAACGATGTATGTATGTTGGTTTTTCAATGACAATTCTTTATCACGTGAACCGATTTCAATATATTTTTTTTATTTGAAACAACAAAATTACATGCAAAGGTGAATAAATTACAAACTTAGTTTTGAAATCTTTGTGATGAAATCATTATACAGGTATAATCTAGATAAAGATATCGTTACATTTTTCCTATAAAATATACAATTATAGATTGATATTATTAACTTTATGTATTTTTTCTTGATTTTTTTCTTTTATTCTTAAATTCGGTGATTAAAGGGGGAGAACCGTATTTGTTACTACATTTTCCTATATAAATAGAATGGTACCACTGTAAAAAAAAACTTTCAGAATTTGCATTTCAAGCCCTTTTCTTATGACACCCTACTTGAGGTAGTAACTAGACTTTGAATTTTTGACCCTCCGTTGTATCAGTAATTAGTCAAGAAAAAAAAATATTTATACAAGTTTTTGATCTAAAATTGCATTTTTGGTTCAAGCTTTTTCCACAATCATATTGCATTGTCATTTATACATGCATGCAAAATTTCAACTCAATCGGAAACCGGGAAGTGTATCAAATTTAACTTACAGGATTTGATTACATACCAACAGACAACGGGACAGGTGAAAGTAAATAAAAGCTTCAATACATCGGGGTTAGCCTTCTTTATAATTATTCCAAATTTCCAATCGATATCACAAGAAGTTCTCGAAATGTTAAGCAACGTGATAGACAGACAGACAGAAATAAGCGGCACCATACCATAAGGGTTCCTTTTTTACCATTTTGGTACGGAACCCTGAAAAGAAGCGGGTTGTATCGGGGATACAATCGTTAATTATATTAAGTGGATATTGTTTTATATTACCTACCTATTTATTTCATAAATACTCACTAAATAGAATAATTATTAATGTAAAATAAAACCAAACATAATAGTATTACGCTTTACTATTTGGTTGATAATTTTATTGAAACTTTATAAGTTTATTTTGCCATCTATATAGCGGCTCCTTATCTTTCGAATAATCATCGATAAGATCACTTTTATATTAGCGCCATCGCCATCCCGATAATATCGGAACTGAAATTGAAAACGTTGAGTGTAGGGCAGTTAACTCTTACAAACTGCCAACAATAGCTATTTGTTCAACAAGAAAGCAAAGTAGATTTTTGATGCCAGTGTTGATGTTGAGTCCCGAGCAGGCGAAAGATTCAAAATTATAATCTTGAGCGTAGCGAGGGACTCAAAGACACGAGATGCAAATATCTTTGCTCTCGTGTGATACATACAACCTCAGTGGCGAGAACATATAACGCAAAGGAGTAGTGGTAGAGAGAATGAAGTTACTTAAACTAACCTACGTCGATATGAAAAATTAAAAAGTAAGTTTTTTCACGCTCGCAGCAAAATTGCATTTTGCTCACTGGTTTCAAGCAGGAAAAGTCGTTTTCACGCTCGCAGTAAAATTGCATTTTGCTCACTAGTTTCAAGCAGCAAAACCGCCATTTTCGAGACGCACATAGCGGGCGCGGCGCGGTTTGGAGCGGAAGCGGTTCTGCATTCTTGATATTTCGACTGTCGATAGTTACGATTACTGCTTCATATGTCACACACGCCGCCTCCGCTCCGCTATCCCGCGCAGTTTTTTAGTGCGACATCCCCGGACCGCATTCGCTTTACCACAAAACCGCGTCCACCCCGCAACGACGCTTCGCCGCGCTCTATGCGTTTCAAGCTTAACAGATCGCTATAAAACTGAGCCTCAATGGCATATAAAGTATTTGATGGCTAATTTATAATTCCACCATATGAAGCCTCCCAAAGTAATATCAGAAAATCAGAATTTATGCAGGGTATCTTCTATCTCACAGATAATAATACCTAGTTTTTGTGTACATGTTATGCGACATGTTACATAGCCAACAGCCTGTCAACATTGCCCAAGAGTTAATTTCGAAAAGACAACATGATCCGCCGGGCAAACACGTCTTTGAGCTTGCCGACGCGTGAATTTTCTCTTTCCACGCGACATTAGTAACAGACAATTTTGACAGAGAATTACGCATCTAGGAAAAACGGAATTTGGGGCGTACGAGTAAGAAAATGCTTGAATGGGCAATAAAATTGCGTTACATTACATTACAAAAAAAAGCGCTGAAAGTTATGCTGCCTACTTAGTACAGTCCATATATTTTTTGGCCTTAGCAGACAGTTTTCACTCAACAGTTTTTTTTATTAGCCTGATAGAGTATCCCACTGCTGGGCAAAGGCCTCCTCCTGGATTTCCAAACGTATGTCTGTCTCCGCAATCTCTGGCCTATCATTTGCGAACGCGTCAACCTAATCAGTTAAAACAAAAAGACTAGCGATGGTTGCCAAGCATATCACTTGCCTGATTTCAAGCAGACACCGTAGGCTATGGATGCTTGCACAGACCTTCTGTGGATGCTTGCAACAGCACTAGATTGTCATGCTACACGTCACAGTCAATTAAAACAAATCGAAAGTAGCTTAAATTCTAGGTTCATATATTATATTTTTATTAGCAATTAAGTGTATCCTCTATACTGTGGAAGTCCAATATCTGAGAGCAAAATCCATGTGTTAAAAACTCCGGGCTCACTCACAATGTCCGTAAATGACCAATCTGGGATCAACGACCGGCTATCGCATTGATAGTAGCCGTATCGATGTAACTAATCTCGGTGCTCCCCACTCACCTGTATTGAAGGAACCAATGTTTTTACGCGTTTCCAATTTTACTATACAACTTCGTAGGTCATACACAGATTTTGGCTTTAATTCCTGCGCCTAATAGTTGCATACGATGGAATATAATTTTCTATATTTCAAAGACCAAAACCAAACAATTAGGACATTTACTTTACCAAAACATTGCGTGACAGAATACTGACTGCATTTTATAGAATAATCTTTCCAACGGTACAACCGCAATTTGTAACAGGTAATCTTCGAATTTTCATGACCTACTTTATTGAGGTCGCGTTATCAGCAAATATCGACAATTGGCATTTGCAGATAAAACTGAATCTCAAACCTAATTGATTTCAAAGACACCGTGTTAGAACTCAAACTTGATATTCGTATAATGGACTGCGATAATGAAAGTGGCGATAGTATGTACTGTACCAAAGTGCATTCCTCTGTTAAATGGGTTCTTGCTCTAGAACATGTAAGTTCTTGATAATGAATGAATGTCAATAGTAGGTTAAATGTTAAGGACCCTGAAGAAATGCTATTTCAGTGGAAAGAAACATCGGTATTCTCTTCGTTTTCCTACCGTGTTTCTTTTTCGGCCGTCTTACAGAAACCAACTTTCCATAAACGCTCTAGTGCATCTTCTGTGATGGAAGATTATTTGATGTCCCATTCATAAAAGTAAATGTATGTGGAGTGAATGAGTAGGTTCGATACGTACGTAGCTATTAAGCTTTTTAGGTAATTGTATGTTTTAGTTACCAAAGATGAAATTATTTTCTGATAAAATGACAAATTTTGAAATTGTTTAAAATGTTGAACTATTAACAGGAGGCTTCGTAGAATGTACGATTAAAAATTGCAATAAGACGTTTAATCGATAGAAATATTGTTTTTCTGGTTTGGTTGACAGCAATACATACTTAACTTTCTTTTATACTTCTTAAAGTTCTACAGGATTTTGTGTTTTGAGTATTAACAAAATGAACACGAAGCAAGGCGCCGTAAGACCATAAAATAACGACCTGAATTTGATTGGAAACTTATATTTCGCATTCTAAATAAACATAATTACGTTTCTTGCGCTGGCTCTTACAGTCTTACGTGGCAGCTAACGCATCAGAACCAGCGCACATGGCACACTGATGTCAAATTGGAAAGCTAAACATGAGTTTCTGATTGACTCCCGCCAGTTATTGGAGCTGCCATGTAATTTTAAAAACGTGCTCATTGGCCATATGAACCCTTTTAGTCCCTTCAGAAATGAGTTGATTTATTAAACGTATGGTTTTCATTCCGTAAACTGGGATATTTGATTTGCGTTCTAAGGTCTGAGCTTCCGTATACCCGTGTCAAATCTATACTAATATTATAAAGCTTAAGAGCTTGTTTGTTTGAATGCGCTAATCTCAGGAACTACTGGTTCGAATTGAAAAATTATTTTTGTGTTGGATAGTCCATTTATTGAGGAGGGCTTTAGGCTACAGAACATCACGCTGCGACCAATAGGAGCGAAGACGTGGACGAATGTGTGTCTGGTTTTCACGCGACAGTCTAATAAGGAGGGTGAGTGTGCTCAGGAGCTCCATGAGCTCATACCGCCTTCCCCCTTCTTCCATCGGACATCCAGACGTACGGCTGGCTACCATCCTTACCTGGTCGAAATTCCTCTAATTAGAACCAAGCGCTTTGCATCTTCTTTTATAATGCGCACTTCTAAGGTTTCAAGTTAGAGATTCTTTATTTACTCAAAAGAACAATACAGTTCACTTAAATGAGCTTACATAGATATCCTTAAAATTAACATATTTAGCATGATCGCAACAGGTTTATTTTATATTAGTTTGTATATACTTCAGATTGGTTTTATATAAATTGAGGGATTCACAGTCTTTTACATTATTTGGTAGCTCGTTATACATCTGTGCTCCAGCATACATTACGCTACTCTTGCCATAACCCGTTCTTATCTGTCGTAATTGTAGCTTATTTGTATTTCTTAAAAAGTGCTTAAATGTTCGTTGTTTGAAAGAAATATCTGAATGTATTTTATTTGTTAGGATTTTTCTTACGAAAAGGCATGTCGAATAGGTATATAGTTGTTTTAAATTAAATAGTTGTACTTCCTTATATAACAGTTGAGTGTTAAATCGGTAATTGTACTTAAATATCGCTTTAATGCATTTATTTTGGGATCTTTGTAGTTTCTGTAGGTTAGTTTTGGCTGCACATCCCCATATCTCAACTAAATAGTCCAAGTGTGGTTTTACTAGCGAGTTATACACGGTTAAGCGGGCTTTGTGAGGGATGCATGTTGTAATTCTACGTAGTACTCCGGTGAATGAGGCCAATTTAGAACGCACATATTGAATATGTTCCTTCCAAGTTAATTTGTCGTCTAAATGTAGTCCTAGGTACTTTTCATGATGGGAGAGATTTAAAGGTTGGCCATTTATTCTAAGGTTGATGTATGAGGGGTTTTTTTCGTTTTTTGCTTTAAATATCATATATGCCGTCTTTGTGGTATTGATAGTAAGGAGATTACATTGACACCAGAAGTTAAATAGATTAAGGTCATTTTGTGCTTGGTTGATAAGTTCCTGTAAATTAGGACCGAAATAGAATATACAGGTGTCATCCGCGTACAAAGTTATATGTCCTTTTAGTCCAATGTTGGTGATATTGTTTACATATATTGAAAAAAGTAGCGGCCCCAAAATAGACCCCTGTGGAATACCGCATGATACTGACTTCGGGTTGCTGCTGTAGTCACCTATTTTGACTAGTTGTTTTCTTTCAGTAAGGTAAGATTCAAAGATCTTATATGCGGTACCCGTGATACCCAAATCCCAAAGTTTTTGTAAAAGAAGAGTGTGGCTAACTGTATCGAACGCCTTTTTTAAATCAATGAAAATGCCTAAACTGAATTTTTTGTCATCAATATTAACTTTTATTTTGGTAATTAGATCCATTGCTGCCGATAAAGTATTTGATTTGTTTCTAAAGCCATATTGTTGGGGTGTTAAATAGTTGATATTTGCTAAATGGTCATCAAGGCGATTGTACAGTACTCTTTCATATATTTTAGATATCACGGGCAGCACCGAAATAGGCCGATAGTTTTCCGGGTTTGATTTATCGCCTGATTTAAATATAGGTGTCACTCTTGCTATTTTAAGGCTGTTTGGAAATTCGCCCATAGTCAAGTTTTCATTTATCGAGTTTGTAAGGTTGGCAACTATAAGTTTCGCGATACATTTTATAGATTTGGTACTTATTTCGTCGATACCCGTACTAGTATTAGCCTTAAGACTATTTATAATATTATTTATTTCGTCTATGGAACAGGGTTTTAGTGTTTTTATTGCACAACTAGGCTTATTATGGTTGTATGTGTGTATATATTTTGTTATGTCTTCGTTTGGTTTTGGTATTTGATCAGATAATTTTTTTCCAATAGACGAGAAAAAATCATTAAAAACTTCACAGATTTGGTGGCCCTCTTCAAACGTTTGTGAGTTTACGATAAGTTTAGGAGGAGCACAGATGTCTTTCCATTTGTTTTTAGATAGTGCATTGATCAAATCCCACATTTTCTTAGAGTCACCTTCACAGCGCTTGAAAGCGTCAAGATAGTAAGTTTCTTTGGTGTGTTTGATCAATGCACCAACTTTATTTCTTATAGCAATAAATGTTTGAAATTCTCTGCCGGCATCTGTATTTCCGAGTTCATATAACCTGGACCTTTTTAAGGCACGAGTGAATAGGCATCTTCTGGGTGAGCTCGCTTCATCGTCGGCCTCATCTTTGCCCCCTGGCTAGATGCTGGCCAAGAACAATCCCATTTTTAATAAAAAAAAAGTAATATGGCAACTATAGGGTTCAGTTTCTATGTGAGTTTTTTAATTTCAAGATTCACTAAACGTTATAGAAGTAATTGCATAGTAAAATACAAGAGATTATTTTAAGACCATTACATCGAATTTAGACTTATAACGTAAAATTAATTCTTCACTCAGGCTTCTCTATGATTTTAGATAGCTCAATTAAGTAGTTATCGATAGAATCCTACAATTATCCCAGGAAATAGTCAGCAATCATGATTTCAATGTATAGCTAACGGCATTGACAGCTCACTCTAAAATACGTACTGTTATTTCTTTCTGGCCACTTAATTGTTACAGCTATATAAGCTTAGAGATTATAAACAAGTATAATCCCGGGATCGCGCGTAATCTCTGGATAAGCGGCAAATCCCGCTCGCTGCGGTAGGTAAGCATTTGTCGGGAATCTTGAGTGAATTCCGGAACGCTTCCTTGGTAGCTGGATGTTACCATTGTACAATACGATACGGCAAACGTGCTCGCATTTATTTTGGTGACATTTTGTACTTCATATTCATACTTACGTACAAAGACTTCATGGACAGAGGAGGTCGTAAATTTAAAGTAAGTTTTTTATTTTATTTTAACTTGTTTGGCATTAAAATTTACGTACAGCGTTCCGAATATTATTTATAGGAATACGTGCAATATTAAAAAAAATGCATGTTTGCTTGATCGGGTACTGGGATTTTAACACGTGTTAAGTTCGAGGTCCTGGACACGGGTATGTCCTAAAACTACGACCAAGGCCACCGGGGGATGGGCAGCAGCATCCCTGGAAAGCGGTGGAGATACTGCGATCGCCAACCCGCATGCCAAGCGTGGCGATTATGGCATTTACCCCCCATGAAAGTGGGGGAGGCTTATGTCCAGCAGTGGACGTTTATGGCCTGATATGGTGGTGGTGGTAAGTTTGAGGTTATTAAGAATCAATACGAGGCTAATTCAAGACTTCACTTTGTTATTATTAAAAAAAAAAAAAATTACCGATCCATTTCATATGGATAATTAGACGCATAAAGTTTCACCTGTTAAATTCGCCGTAGTTTTTCGATGTTTGTCTAATGCAATATTTACACATACACAGCACAAACAGCTACAGTTTTTTTGGACATATTTTTTATGAATATTACTTCAAAATCAATATGTCTCTTAAGTTGTTAGAGACAATGCATTACAATTTTTTCAATATTTCATTTATATAAGTGCATAAACAACATTTATATCAAAAAAGTATCCAAAAAAATTATACAAAAAAAGTATTATTTTTTTTCAAAATTCGTCTCTTCAAAAGTAGATAAAGGATTGAGGACCGATAACCGTTTGTACCATAAATATATATAAATAGTTTTGACGGAGGAGTATCAACTCAAAAATCTTCAAAAATCGATGAAAAACGTGTTGTGCCCCTTAACGTGTCGTAGTCCAATGGACACATGCAACAGGAGCTAGCGCCGACGACAGGAAAAGAGCGCTTATTACTGTGAGTAAACATCTTCACAGACACTACTGAACCACAGATAACCCCCAATGTCGCACACCTCTTACCGAGAAGCGGCACCTAAAGGTGTCGCTGGCACTAGATCCCTTAAGCTAATCTGGATAACTTCATCTGCAGGCAAATAGGGATAAGCGAGTGAGGTAATCCTAACAGGTTTGTAATCATTTTATTGTCTGGGCTGTACGAAATATAAGGATTTTCAGTGACTGTTACTATATTAGCTTCTTAAGAATATTATATTGGACCTCGTCGATTAGGACGATTTGTGTAGATTGTCCTCCCAATATCCCTTAATATTTAAACAAATTTGAGGTTAATTATAAAGGTTTGTCAAACTTATTAAAACTGACATCCGTTTGTCACCGGTTTTACACGCAGACCAACGCAAAAATTTATTAAAATATCACAGTCAAACCTTGACAGCGAAACCTTAAAACATAAGCAGTTAGATCGATAGAAGATCAATAAACATTCGCCGATCATACAAATGCAACTAGCACAACACGTGACGTCCAATGAAACATCCACCGCGCGTAAACAAGAGATTGAATTAATTTCAAATCCCCGATAACCGCAGCTACAGGAATGCCAATTTAATGGCATAGTGGACACAGATTGTATATCTTAAGCGGGCCATACCCAGAACGATCCGTCGTCATGATCCGTCGCATTAATGTGATCGAAACGACAAATCGACAGTCTATGACAACACCGTAAGCGATTTAAGTAGTTGATCAAAGCTGACGAAGATATCGGAGATCGCTTTGCGATCTTGATATCGTAACGATAAATTCTGTGGCGCTCTGCAATTTTGAACCCCCCACGCGGAACACAAAAGAGGGGTACCGTTTTATAAGTTTTACTTGTGTATTTGTATACGTGTCTGTGGCATCGTAGCTCTTAAAGGGTTGAACTAATTTGATTTTAATTTGAAAGCAGGTTTTTCGGCAATGGTTCTTAGCATATTTTATCAAAATTGGTTTAGCCGTTTCTGAGAGATAGAACTTTGAAATGAAAATTTCGGGGGTTTTTCATTTTTTTTAAGTTGTCAGTTATTGCCTTTTTCCGTTTCATTCCTTATCTAGTTCTATTTCGGTCAAGTGAATTTTCTATCGCAACAACCAATCGCTTTGCGTGTGAATGAGGACGGATCGTCACGATTTTTGTGCGACTAGTCTAAGCGACGAATCGGTCCGTATATAGCCCGCTTTATGCAGATTGCGACATATCGTGTTCTACGAACTGTCGAATCGCATCTTAGGTTATCAATGCATTAGATTACTCATATCATATTGCCGTCAGGCCAGATATGACCACAAACACTGTGGCATTGACACTAATACTATGTGTGATTCATTTACTATAATACTATGTATATTAATGGATATATCCAAAGGGCATGGAATCCCGTACTATAAGAACTAGGTAGTCATTATTTAGCCTCTGATATGTATCGTTGGCTGCCAGACCATTATCATATTAAGTACATAGATGTCTGACAGAATCACTGGAAACTGTTTCATGCACAAGTAAATGGTTTAAGGCTGAACACACATATGAGACTCGCATGCGAGTTACATTACATTGCGGGTTACCGTGGTATGTCGAGTTCAATCGATTTGTTAAACCACGCAATTCATTACATTGCAACTCGCATAAGAATGACGGGAAAAACAGAAACAGACGAACGAGAGAAACAGAGAACCAAGTTGAATTTTTTTTTTATCATCAACACCGGTCATCATCACCATTATCTACGTACATACATTATACATACAAACTTACGCTACAATATACTGCCAGGCACAGACAAATATGCACGGATTTGAGTTTTTAATTAACCATATTCTAATTCTAATAATCTTACGTCAATAATTATACTTAATATATGTATAATTATTAATTATACATATTATGTAGGTATGTACAGTACGAAGTTGTATACACAAATTTCTACACTATTTACAAAAATGAAAAGTAATTAACAAATTATTTCCAACACGGATTTCCGAAACAGTGAGAAGCAATGACCCAGAAATTAAAGGAAAAGATTAATGCACGAAAGATAAACAGTGAATCAGACCCAGAATTCTTGACATAAAGGGAGTAGGTGCAAGTTCTCAAAACTGTGTCAGTCATGCAGGAAACGGCAGGCAAAAATGATCACTATGAAGATAAAAATAAGGACATTGCTAATATCGTGTATTAGGTGTTATCGAGTGATAGTGATGAGAAGGGACGAAAGCGATTGGAATCAGGTCAGTCGCATATGATAAACCGACGACATCCGATAATGTCGTACAATGTACAAACATTACATTAATTTGACGATTGCCAAAATGAATTAATTGTAACTGTCGGAAAACTACGAGGTTAGATAAACTGTCTTGAACTTTTGATAAGTTCGAAAAACACGGTTTCTGACGTAATTTATATTATATTAATGATTTTACAACGTCAGAATATTGAAGTATCGTCTCCATTAGGTAGGTACACGTGTTTCATTGATATGGTAATTTAGTATCAGACATTACATATATCAACCAAGTTCTTCGAAAATATAATTCAAACCTGTAATTTTTTTTCTTTCAAAAGTATTGTGCTGTTTATTGCCATTTTACTTACAGTCATGTAAGTTACGTGAGCATAACTCGAACGAGAAATGAAGGATGAAGTCAAGAATTCGCATTATACGTGGTTTAACGGTTACCTTCATTTAAAAGTTCTTAAATATTTGCACCTACCTCATTGTAACATTCCGTGTTTACAAAACGTACAGCGTCACATTTCTTTTTATTTGCGACATCAACATTGGTAACAATGTCGGGACCACCCAACTAGCAATTGCTGACCAGATGTTATAATAAATGTAATAAAACGACGATAAGCTATCATTCGTTTGAGGCCTTGATTTTGATGAGCATGAAACTTGTTATTTTATTAATTGTTAATAGTTATTGATTGTCTAATGACTCGAATCTTGCCGGCGCCACTGGCAATTTGACCATACATGTTTTGAGGTGAAAAAACTTTAATACAATTGCGATACTCTTTTACGTAAAACCTATATAATTTACTTGTTTTGGTTTGAAACCAAAAATACCTACGTAAAAATGTAATTAAAATTGTTTAGTTACTGTTTCTCTTTGTGTGCTTAAAAATGTTATGTAAAAATTATGTTGCCAGTCACGGTAGTAATCCCTTAAATAAGCAAACATATGCCACGTACTTAAGATTCCAAGCACTAACGAGGTAATCATCGCAAATTGTCGAAACGAATCACTTTTTGTCGACACCTAAAACAGCAATGTCGAGTGTCGAAAAAAAAGCCTTGTTACAATAATAATACTTCAAAATTGCCTTTAAAACGAATGATAACACAAACAATCTGCTTGACACGAACAATCGAAGGTTTCAAAACTAAAAAACTCTAATACCTACCACTCACAGAAACGTTTTCCCAAAGCGCCAAATTATGTTATTTTGATCCAATTAAATAATATAATAATGAGTGCACGCGTGTGTGTGGTATTTTTTTTGCAAAACGGAGGGCCTTATGGGTTTTATATTATTATACTTTTATAAAATAACAACTTAATTTGGGTAGGCAGTGCACCGCCTACATCGATTGATTTCATATAATTTTCGTTCCGCCTACCTTCTTCCGATGAATTGCCGCAAAAAATAAACCATATAAGAAATCGGGGGTGAAGTGAACGAAATTCTTTAGATTTTAAGAAGTCATAAGTGACTACGTGGATGTTTCAGTGCAGACAAAGGTGACAATGTCAAACGACAATGTTTTATCTCTCTAATTATCTCTGAACATTGAACTTTAAATTTAATGTAATTAATACGATAACGATTCATCGTAAAATCGGACGGTTGTTTTTTAAAACATCGGTAATGAGTTACGTCCTTTATAACCAAAGTGTATCGGAATTTTCATGGTTTTCTATGGTATGGTGACAACGGGCACTGGGCAGTGTCATATTTAACGATTGCAGCTCTGTCAAATGAGATTGATGCAACGCGCTCTTAAATGATTGATTTTAGCTAAGCCGGCTTTAAAATTTTCCTTAAAAAAATTCCTGGATCCCCGAGGCATACGATACTTCCGTTATTTCGGAACACTCGTTTTTCTAACTCAGTGCGAGTAATTAAATTTCTTTATCAGTACTTCAAAATCTAATTTTAATTAAAAAGCTTCACGCGTTTCGTCGGGAGGCGGAGACATTGATTCCGATGAAAACTTAACAGACTAGGCTATCTTGGACTTTCAAACGTAGTAAAAAGTACTGGGTCGCGGGTCGAGGAATGATGGAGATGCAATATTAAATCGTTAAATTTAATATTGGCCCCGTCGTTTCTTTTATTGCCTCACAACTAACACGTATGCTAACATGGGTCAAGTGATTAATTTTTTTGTAGCATCAAATAAATGTTTATTCTCACGCAATTATTGTTCATATTAGATTAATGGTCTTCCGGCCAGCATTAATTTATATATAGAAAGCATAATTTTATAGATACCCACATGGTTTTTATTTTTCTAATGAATGGCTACAATCTGTGACCTTATTGTACACGCGTTTACAAGTAAGCATATCGCGTAGGTAAGTCACTTTTTTAAGTCAACAATATTAAACTAGTTATAAAACAAATACGTAATGCTGACGTATACATACGCGGTACCTATCAAAGTCATTGTCTTTATTAGGTCACTATTCGCTTGTAACACGATCTCTGTAATCTTTATTCGTATTTTACACAAACATTTATGTGTGACGGAAATCACAACAACACAATAATGCGTCCTATTAACGCCGCTCAAAGTTCAAAATCGCTCGTCGTTTTTGTGTTGGTCCGATTGCTTAGAATAATATGGAAGATTTCAATGTGCCTGCATGAACTAATCTCGAGGTAGTTACTAGGTACCCCGTTAAATGCTTCAAGGAGCTTGAACTTATATTTATAATTAAGAAAAACACTACTAAACTACTTGCGTTTTGAGATATGTTTTTTTTACACGTCAGTGTCCTTCGTATGTACTTGATCCACTTACGAATATTTTACAGAAATTATGCCAATATGTATGTTTGTATCTTTAACAATTGATCTTTGTAAATCTAAATTATTGTGAGTTGTCCATTGTAAACTACAGTTGGTCGCCCTCGGCTGTAAGTAGCATTTACCACTCGCTATATGTGCAGTAAATTCTACTTTTTGCCCAGGAGAAGATTTACAATCGCGACGGCATGGACTCGTCTACTGCTACAACTACCAATAATACCACGAACTAAATATGAATATTATTGTGTTTCATTAACGACGGGCGTTATCAATGAAAAGCACAGATCGGAAATCGCCCTCGCCTGCGGCTTGCGTCATTAAGGCGTGGAATGCCCCTTCAGGATAGACTTTGAAACGCTATAAGGCTCTAAAACAATCTGGTGAAAAAAAAATTGAAAAAAAAATATATTTTGATTCTTCGTTAACAATCTTAACGTTTAAATTTTTTGTATGACTTTAAATACTATGTCAAAATCAATCTTGAAAAAGGCTGTTTTCAACATAAAATTCACTACTCGTTCTAAACTACAAGTGATATTTACACGGTTCTTTCGAAAAAAGATTGGTAATCGATTTATCTAAAAACTAGCGATTTTAAAGCATTCCTTGTTTAGTGGATATATCCTATTACGAAAAAACACGCAAGATCTCGCAATAAAATCAGTCAGTCCGCGCGAAATAAAGAAAGGTGAAAGTATATTTGCACAGGTGACCGCTAAAAGTTGCATACTCTTACAATAGACAAACATTAAGTAATGGCGAATAATGGATACTTATCTAATACATATTTGCAAATATCTACTCGTAATAATTTCTCTGTTTTCAACAAACTATGAAAAGAAATGGTAATAATTTACGAGTGAATTTCATTTTACATTGACTATAGTTTGTCAGATGCTATTCACTCGATTTCTCCATTTAGCGTTAGGGAAATTATATCAAACATATATGTTGCCTCGAATATGGAATCTGGTCATCATAATTATCATTTACAAAATGGCTTCGTGACGTCATCGGGGTATTCTTGTACTATCACATACTAATGAGGCGCATGAATGATATGACACTGTTACATCAAAATACATACTTACTGCCCCAAATGTGACAAAAAATCCATCAGTAAACAAATATTCACTATTAAATACGTATGCGTAATCGCGTACACATAACAAACCAGATTTCATGAAACTTGGTAGACTTGAGATAAACTACATTAGCAAAATAAATAAGCTTTGTTTATCCAAACATACAAGATACAACATATACATTAAAATGATTTCACATTCTTAATTAAAATCTGCTCGAGAATTCAATGCAGCTGACAGGTAATTTATGCGACGAGGAAGTACATCGAAAACTATGAGGAAGCTTTAAGAACATTAATAAAACTTGATCAATGCATCAATATAGTTCCATTAATACAGATTAGTCGTTTTGTAATTAAATTGTTCATTAAAACTTTGTTGTATAAAATATTGAGTCTAAGGCCTCCAAGTTACATTGAACTGAAATTTTACAAAAACATTTTCTCTACGAAGTCTACGTTAAAAATATTCCATAAAAGTTTAACCATATTGAAGAAATGAGCTTAATATTTGGGAATAAAGTTTGATCAAAATTGAAGGTGATCGCATTTTGACGAGACTTTTGCATTTAGTTTATTAGTTAGGTACATGAAGTTAAAATATTTAATTTTACTCAAGTACTTTTATATACGTGTAAACCTGTGGCGATTTAATTACATTGCGTGTTTCAAATATACAAATACAATTCATATTGGTAATGACATTAGTTTTTTTCATAACCTCTCGTTTTAACGTCGACTTAATTGTTCCAAACATCAAGAACTTTGAAACTCATAAAATGTTTTGGCACGTATTGTTTAACCATGTAATTGAAAATGTTTATACTCTATTTGACTCGCAACTGTGAATATTCAATTCGAGCATATAAACTTCGTTATTCACAAGTCGTAATACCCAGAAGTCCTAGAATTCACAATAAAGCAAATTCCTGGCATTCGACATTTTCAGTCACAATAATACATGTAACATAATGGGGTTGTTATAAACTTTAACCTGGCACATACCCCGTTATAGCGCGTACCTGTCGACTGGCCGTTGACCCTTCAAGTATTGACATATTCCTATACGTTCCCGCGTACAACTTCTATACAACTACAGGCGGCCGACTCGTAAGTTTTCACCTCGCATTCTAAACAATGTCATGTTTTCTGAGAATACTTAACCATTACATTGCCAAAAGAGCTAAAATCATGATTTTAATCGGCTAGATCTTGAATTGTAATTGCCCCAATAGTTTCCAATTTTTTAGTTTTGTATTTTCACATTTTTATATGTAATAACATTGTTGTTTAACTATTACGTATCCGTTTGCCAAGATCAGAGATGATGTGATAAAAAATAACGTGTTATTAATCTACGTATTATTAAAAAAATACAGACTCGAACAAAAACTCGCCTGACAGTAAGGTAGAGAACCTTACTGTCAGGCGAGTTTTTGAAATATCCGACTTCTTCAATTTGTTTAGATGAAGCTTGGAGCGTGGCGGGACTGAAGGAATGGCATAAATTTCACATCGTATTTAGGTAGTAGAAGTAATCAGTAGGGTGTGTAAGCGACGTGTGATTGTCATAATGAGAATCTTCATAGTAAATATTGTAACTTACGCTGATCGCTTCCATCGGAGCGAGCCATGACAGTGCCGTTTGGCAACACGTTGACGTAGAGGTGCGAGCACTGGCTGTACAGGCGGACCGACCGGACCATCGATGGCACCGCACCGCAAATCACCACCTGCAAGCAGAACAACCATTTATGTGCTTTTATACTATAATTGATCCAGTAGAACACAAGTTCCGCCTAACCTCATAATCCATAATTTTCAGGTTTGCCGTCATCAGTACCAATGAGGAGGGCTACTTATGTATAATGTAGTAGACGACGCGTGGATCCAGGATTTAGTTCAAGAGGGGGTAATATCAGTCAGGGAGGGGGGGCACTATGAGGTGTATACGCGCCTGCACACACTTATTGGATGGAACCCGGATCGAAATGTCATGTTCCATACTAAAAATGACAGATTTAGACCATACTAAATATACCTAACGTTTAACACAAAATGCAATATGCGTGAAACATAAATGGAAGGCAGAAGATTCAACTAAAATAGATCGATGGTAGCCACGATCTGAAGATCCGATGAGAACAAAGGAGGTCTTGTGATAAACTGGTGATAAATTGAAAACTAGAAAGCCACACCTGTCGTAGAACCTTTTATGGACAATACGGTAGAATGCGTGCTAACAACAATATTAATTCTGACACATAATATACTTGTAGAAATTTTGTTTTAAGGTTGCGTGTGCCGATGCTTTTATCGTTTACGTGTTCTTTTTACACTATACGTACTTATTATCTTAGAGGACATTTTCACACGGATACTAGAATACGATTAATACGACACCCCCTATAAAGTTAGAAAATTCATACGGTTTCATATTACCATTTGAATGTGTCCGACTATCAAGTTAGCTTTGAACGAAGTTTTGCTTTCTGTCCCTTCATTGTTTCTAAACGTGGATCTTACTGAAAGTTTTTATTATTGAACAAGTTAAACAGATATAATATAACACGCATTGAGGGGAGATTTGACAGTAAGATAATCGGTTTGTGTACCGCGACCTTTATACGGGCGATGGCGAAGGGTGGAAAATCACTTGTAGACACAACCGATGCATGGCATTTGCTGGCCCCACGTCTTATTGAATTATGCAAGATACGGGACAGTGTCATGCGTTTGTCAGAGCTTGTGCATCATTTTTATTCTTGCTATACATATTTTTATGATAAGGGTTTTGACTGACAACCAGTCAAAACTACTTATGACGGAGTCTGACAGTCAAAAGTACTTTTAACCAACCTCCTTGGGAAAAACTATTTTTGGCTGTTATTTTTAGTCAAAAGTGCTTTTGTCGAGTGCCTGCGGTCAAAAGTACTTTTGACTGATAGTAACAGTCACAATTACTATTAACCAATGATTTTCAGGTAAAACTACTTTAGACCAACATGCTCAGTCAAAAGTAGTTTTGCCTGTTTTTGTCGGTTAAAAGTTCTTTTGACCAGTTCACACTTTTGACTGCAACATATATAACACTTAGATCGACTCACTGCACAATTTTACTGAATTAAGTAGAAACATCACGATTTTTTCAAAGCATACTTAAACAAATGACGTGTCTTGTAGTTTAATGTTTGAGTTATGTTCATGTTTAATTAATCAATATTAACTCAGTAATAAGACAAGCAAAGTGGAAAAAAACCTTTACTCTGATCAACATTTTCTCAATGAAATATTATATAAGTAAATCACGTGTCTGAACCGTGTACATTTCATTCAAGAATTTAATTACAACTTACGTTTAGCACAATCAAATGGAATGCGATATACTACAAAATTTAATTAAATCACATTCAGTTTGTGAGGTTATTATACGTCAACACGTATTCGTACGCCGGATATTTTTTAAACAAACGAGATGGTTTAAAGTCTGTTCCAGTAATTTAACATGGTCTATGTAAAATCTTTACGATTAGGTACAAATTGAATCGTAGTGGATGAACGTATTCGATGCTTATACAATCATGTTCTTTTATGACTTGGGACGGCATAGTACAGGTCTGTATATGTCGTCATCGTCATAGTGTGACGGAAAATGATTACTCTTGAATCGTTCAAACGATATTGCGGGCTGTAAAATCTGACGACGACTTTAGTCACTGGTCTTGAGTCTTAATCGTGGATGTGCGTCATTCGACTGATGGTAACATGATACCGTTAAGCACTTACAAAGGGAAAAGAAGCATTTGGCTCAAGAATTAAGTGTGCGTAATCAGCAGCGCCAGACAGTTTTATAATACTTAAAGTAGGTAACAGAAAGAAACCTTACTGGATGACGGAAGCTTTTTATAAGGAAAATTTAAGGCTTACGATTAATTAACCAAACAACGGAGGCCTGTGATGTTCGCGTTTGCCGCTTTTTAAAGAAAAGATAAGAAAAAGATATTCTTCTGCCGCAATTTGACAATCAAGAATGGTCGAATACCTTAGCTTAGCTTTCACTTATCCTTTGACTAATGCGATTGTACTAGTAATTTACTGTAGTATGTATTGTGAATACATCTACAGTAAATTAGCGGTGGTCGTTGATTCAACGAACTAATTGATAAAACGTTTTTCGTTCGTCAACGAACGAAACGTTTTGTTTAACAGACTCAACTAGTTGACGACTTTAACGTACAAACGTAATCGAAATGGAACGCTAAGATAAAGCCCTTAACATTTTCGCCCTTACTCAAAATAATCGTATCAACTCAATGCCTTTTTCTCCTCAGTTAAAGCAAAGATCTAGTTGACAAAATGAACTAGTTCTTCAACTAGTTGATGTTTTCTAAGTTAACGTTTTGTTTTGTTGAAGCGAAAACCGTCAACGACCCACCACTACAATATATTAATGGGATCTTCAGTGTCTAAAGAGGGAAGATTCTCTCTATCCTAATGAAGTCGCTAAAATCGTGAGATCCGTGTTTGTGTGTGGCCAATGTCCAATCGCGACCGAGTGATAGCTTGAATTAGTTTCCTTATTCTGGGCTTTCACCACTAATGGCGCCACAGCTGAGTCATTACGCAAATCTGATCAGCATCTCGTGAACCTCTGAACTTCACAATAGGTACAGTTAGATTAACCTATCAACTAGACCCAGATCGAAACAACTAAGTTAGATTATTAAGATGGGATTGTCCCGTATTCCCGTGCGAGTTTGATATTCACAAATGTGTTCAAAATTTACGGGTACAATACAGCATAACTTTGCTTAATGACAATCATCAGCTTTGAAGTTAGGCACTAATTCTATATATCACGCCAGAACGAAACACATCGACGTCAGGCATCATTTCGTCAGGGAAATTGTTGATAAAGGCACAGTTACCCTCAATATCTTTCCACAGAACAAATGGTGGGCGACGGGTTAACAAAACCGCTACCAAAATAGTAACACGGTAAGTTTTTAACTCATTTATTTGTTATGTCGAATAAGTAAGATGTGTAACTGTCTAAAGTAGTGTAGTTGACTGTTATGGAATTAGTATAAATTATTTTAAATCAATTTCATATATCGTTTGTAGTATTTACTGTTTTATATGTAACGGATATATTTATTACTTTATACAGTTTCTACATCTTTGATACTTGTTGTTGAGTTGTTAGTTGTAAGGATATCAGATGTTTCACCACTTGTTTTTATTTACTTTTGTGTTTTGTGTTAACTTTACCTGTTTCTTTATACTTAAATGTTATATTACATAACATAAAATAATTTATGCAACCGTAACTTACTCCATTTATTTATGCGAAATTACAAAACAATTATTAAAGTTCATTTATTTTATCAGTCAATTGTGTTTATTTCAGTAACTCCGTGAAATTAATAAAAAGGGTCTGCTACTTTTTTTCTGGACCACTGCCTATTTAGGTGTACAGGTTAATACGAGGGCGATGAAATATTATTATTATATAATGTTGCGATTCTCTGAATTTAATCAATATAATCAGACATAATAAATTAACCTATAAAATAAAAATAAAATAAGCAAACTTAAAGATAAAAAAAATTGTCCCAAGTCGCCATCAGCGGGTAGAGTGCCCAGAAGGCTGGCCGCATTGCCACGCTGGATTGCAATGCTTATTCTTTGTGCGAAATATTGGCCAGCCCTCTGGTCATCTGTGGTCTCTATTAAGCGCGCCGACAAATCTTTGAAAAGTCGACGCGCACTTGGTCCCCATGGTCCAAGTGTTTCGACCCCAAACGCCTCAAATAAATATCCACTCCCCAGGGAGGCATACTTGCGGCGTTTGAGGTCTTCGGCTGAGGATGCAGCAGAGCCGGCATTGATTCTGGTGCCTGGAAGATGGGTCGGAGCAAGTGTGTCTACACACGTAGCATCCCATACAAGGAGACGGCCCATCTTCCAGGGCACCAGCGTCATGCCGTCATGCAGGCCTCTTGCCGTCGCCTCTCGATAGACCAACAGGTTCCAGGACAGCGGGCACCTTGATACTTCCTAGGGCTCGTCGGATAATATGATTTTATTACCTACCTACCTTATTTTTTTGTAACCATGCCACAGGGGCCAATTTTATACGTTGGTTTTAAGATTTATAAGGGTTTAATTAAGTTTATTTTATAATGTACATGTTGTTTAGTGAAATATTATCTTTGCTTACGTTTGTTGTTTGGTCGGCACAAAATTAATTCACAATAAATGACTGGAACTCATAAGGTAGTTTAGTCTCAAGATCACTTACACAAACTATACTTCTATCTTCATTCCCGTATGTATTAAATGATGCGTGACTATAAGCTGAAAAATATAGGAAGGTACTAATTCTTCTAAACTGAAAATCGTGCATTCACGTTCAGACGGAACCCCGTCTGCGCCGTGTCTGTAACAGATACCTAATGGAAACTTATTATCAGTCGAATTACCTATTTGTTTACATGTCAGCAAAGGCCTTCGGATAGAACCTCAATCCATAATCACATTAAATTCATAATTATTACTAGAAACAACGGCTTCAAGCACCACAATAAGGAAACAATCGATCGTTTTAATGGGTCAGGCGTGCTCGGCTAATCCGTCAGACTGAGGGTTCAGAGTGTGCGTTACGAGCGACAATAGATCCTATTCAGTGAAATGAAAGCTGTTTTTTGTTTGGTGTTGATGGTAGATTTAGGACGTTTTGTACGCGCGTGGGTGGTGTCAGATTCAGGTGGGAAAGCATAGGCTACCGCGACGCGGTCGCCGTTCAGCCATATTGCGTTTCACGTGAACTTTGTGTAAACAATACTGGGATTACCTATACTTTTTAATGTGGAAAGACTTTCTTCGACTGTTCTTTTATTATATATTTACGTTATATTTAAAGAATTTCTTGTACTTAATTGCTGTTTCCTGAAATATTTTTATGTTTCAACATGTGTTGTTCCTGTAACATTCATTTGCCTAGATAGATTATATAACATGATAGAAGTGGCCATTTATGAGGATATATAGCGTAATATTTACGTGACGTTTTGGGCGATTTCAGTCCTAAAACATGTCCATAAAAACTATAGTGCTGATGCTCTTTATAAACACTTGAGACTCCTTGAATGACCAACACCAAAAAATACACCACATAATGCAAATGGTTGTTTTCCAATATACATATACGTAAAAACAAATGCCCTGGTACGTAGTCTATCTTTAATTCAATCAAAAACACAAGGATGTTTGTACTTGCTGCAATTCGGTACCTACACGTAGGATACACGTGAAATAAACGTGACATTACGTCGTTTTATTTTTAGCCCTAATGCCAAAAGATGACCAATTTGTAAAAATAGACACAAGCGTGGAAATATGTACGTTTTTATGGAGAAACCTTGTACTTATCTAGATCTTATTTATATTGTAGTAGGAGACATCACGTGGGAGTAGCGTGATTTAAGTTTTGGCCACAGTTTAACTTTTAAACGAAACATAAACTATTTTTATATTGAACAAATAAACTTAAAATTAACGGAAAAAAATATAAATGTATTGCTTCGAATGGATCCGAACCTGTAAGCCTTCGGCAGACCGGACCTATTCACCATTAATTTAAAATTAAGGAATCATAATTTTCTCATTGCATACTCCGCGTCAGCGCCGTTCAAATCGACCAAATCGTAATGATCCCACGAGAACATTCGGCTTGTAACGCTGGTTAACAAAATAAGTGCATAATGCACATATTCCGGTCCAAGGCGTTTTCGAAATCTTCTGCATATTAATACTGACATAAACTACACATAATCATATCATAACACGTCAAAACAGTCACATTTAGAAGTAACGGTCACTTTTTCAAATATAAATGACATTCATTATGTTAATAGTTAAGTATAATGTTTGTGGGTTCTGTAGAAAGTGTATTATGTCTCATGGATGTTAATAGAGCCGTTAATCTGTGTGGTTTTCATGGGATCAGTCACGCCAGCGTTCGAAACGTGATTATTGTAAATTTACTTTACAGTCAAAGATTTTGCCGAATTTTCAACGGTGGCAAGTATATGTTGATGGGTGTGTAATGATCGGTATAAACGTATAAACTTAAATTATATAATTCCATGCAATATAACAACTTTTGATATAATTTCAAAGGGTATAATCACTCATGCTATAATATAACAAGCGTTTGGTATCGTTTGGTGGTTTGTGGCATCAAAATATCTATTTTATTAGTTTACGATAAACTGTCGTTAGGTATAACACTTATTTCTTATAACCTTCATAGGGTATTTTAAATGTTATCCTATCAAATGGTCGGTATATAAAATGATAATCATATTACATATAAATATATGAAGTGTTCTTATTTAATTCAATAGTTATATCAAAGTAGCGTTATTGCAAGTAATGTTATACCTAGTATTATAGCCGACGTTAGGCACCCATGTCGACTTCATTTGTGTTCTTTTTATAAACAGAGAAATTTGACAAATCACAATCACATTGTGAATACGATACTCACTCATATGACAGTTTGCTTGAAAAGATGCAAAGATGTAGCTTGTTTTTTTTTGTTTAGTACCCGGTAATATCGCACAAATTTAGCAGATATCGCAGATATAGGGTCAATCCCTTTAATACTAAGAGAGCGTCACTAAACCTACTGCTATCCTCTCGAAATTGGAAAGAAACTATTCACCATGTGTTTTTATGCTAAGTGCCTAATTGCTGAGCAGTACATCATCATCATTTCTAGCAAAAGTCGTCCACTGTTAGACATAACCTCCCCCAAGGATCTTAAAAAACAAAACGCACAATTGAGTGGCTATCCATATCAGCCCTAGGACGTCCACTGCTGGACATAGGCCTCCCCCAATTTCATGGGGGGTAAATGCCATAATCGCCACGCTTGGCATGCGGGTTGGCGATCGCAGTATCTCCACGGCCACTCTAGGAATGCTGCTGCCCATTCCCCGGTGGTCTTGGTCGTAGTTTAAGGACATACCCGGGAATTGAGTGGCTATAGTATAGCGTATTATGTATGTAAATTTGAAACGTATTTTGGTAGCTCTGTAAGGGTGCCTTAAGTCCCTTTCGGTACATCTTCGATCCCCACCGGAACCAGATAACTCTAGTCCTTTAGATACTCAGTGCCCAGTTAAGATACTATCACACGACTTATCTAGAGGTTTATGCCTCGTTTGACGGGTAAAGCCGGCCACACACGCGAGAGATAACGACTACGTAATAATTGTTTTCGGTAGATAAAGCAACCTAGCATAATCAACGCGTGTTTAATGTTAAACCAGAAATTTGCAGATTTGATAAAGTGAAAAGTAATTATTTACTAAGACATTAAGGGTGACGTACAAAGATAGTGCCTATTTAATGAGTATCATGAAAAAGAAAACAATTTAGTACTTACTTTAAGCCTTACAATGTTGACAAGTTAAGTAGCGTAAATATTTTTACACGTTTCACGTGCCAGATACGGAATTCAACGGCAATCTATCAAAACAACGCTAACTTAGTATACACCTACTTATTACATAATATTTTGTTAATGAATATACTCGTAAGACATACTTCCATAAACACTTTACATGCTTGATTAATGGTATTGTTAAGTAGAGGTATTTTTTTCAGAAATATGTTTCATTATCACAGATTGTATATTAATTTATTTTAGAGACCAAAAAAGCCGATGCTTGTGATCATGACTTAACAGGCAACGGAGAACGGTATGCAACCCTGCATATTTCCATGCAGGCGGGGGTCACTTCTGTCTACTGCAGCTGATTGTACCTAATCTTAAGAGGTGCTATGTGCTTAGGCAAACCACCACATCAGGAAGCCGTCCGTAGCAGGAGGCTATCACTGCACGGTTACACAATTTCAATACGAGCGTCAATGCGTCGGAATAGTTACGAGTAGGTACATACTAGGTTTTTTGGTTCCATTGGTATTGTACTTCGGAAATAGAGTTTGTAATTTCGCAAGTAAATTAGGGAACCTAATGATGCTGTGCAGTAATGTTTGAATATAAAAGTTGTTCACAATCTGAATGGATTCATTAATTAAGGGTCGTTTGAACGAGCAGCGAGTGGCGGTGACGGTCACAGTTGACTGCGCGGGCGAGGGTTGTTTACACCAAATTGTCTAACCAGACATTCAGACGTACCTACACGTTTTAGCAAAGGTATTATTTTTAAATGAAAATTCAATAAACCCATCGGATTATATCTCGTTGTACACTATTGATTTTCCCAACGTTAAAAACTCTCTGAAGAGCCATTAAGCCTGATCACATGCGTTTCTTTTTTATGATGGTGTAGATTTGTCATTTGTTTAATTTAAATTGTTGATGCAAATTAAAATTGCGTTTTGTGTTTAGGATATACAGATTTGTTATCAATTTATATTATACTATGTTATACATTACTAAAAAGCAAATATTTATAGCAATCAGTAATATTTTTATTAACTAAGTAAACTGTTGGCAATATCTTAATTTACTTCTTGTCACAAAATGAACTCTTGTGTGAAAAATAGTGTCAGGGCACATGCGTTTCGTTAAATTCTTCCTAAATATTTCAAATCGATATGCCGCCCTTGCCCTCATTACTTACATGTTGCTTGCTCCCTTTCGACTTCATTAGTGAATAAAACGGATATCATTAAACCAGTGCACACCGTTCAATCATTAGAAAAGTGGTCGGTGATTGAATGAAGGTAAATTTCTTCATCGGAGAGTGTTTGCGGAGCGCTGGTAATTACGGGGTGCGACAGCTAGTGAGCGAAGCTCTGATAGCCCGTGTGTTAAATTATATGGAAACTATTTACTACTAGTACAAGACACCGTTCACTGAACGTCGGTGAATTGAAGATTATTATTATTAAAATGGTTTGAACCAATTAAATTTATTGCGCAGGAGAAATATGCTAACGAATAATTCTAACAAGTTTCTACAAGAACACGATAAAAGAAATTACAAAGGTAGTTACAGTTTTTTTTTGCAATGTGACTGTATAAGGCCTGAAATACTCGTACGTACGATACAAGGATGAAAATTTGGGCCCTGTGAAAAATTATAATTGATTGATAATGATAGGTGGTAACTGAGTTGTAAAAAATACTTAAGAAGAAAAATACTCCAAAACCAATAAATACATATATACTTTACTCGTGCAAAAAGATACAATCCAAATGTTATCGATATTATTAACAATGAAGTAAACATTTATTAGGATTAGAGGTGTCAGTCGAAACAGTTAAATGGGGGTCACGATGTAAGCTCACGGATTTTTAAAACAATAAAAAAATCCCGTTCAACTGGTTTTCGTACGAAAATTGTCCAAATATTTTTAAAGGCAAACGAGTTTTAACAATAAGTGTTTTCAATGTCGTTGACGCAAACGTGCGGTTTTCTTTTTTATTTATTATTGTAATCATTTGGAATTCTGTTAAGAGTTAAATAAGAATAAACATTGCCAAATTCTCAAGTATACAAATACTGACACATTATAAATTTACCTATATTTTCACTCGTTTTTACAATCGAATTGGCGCGCGTGGTAAGGATTACAGGCAACAAATGTCGTTGTGGTCATGTTTACCATTAGTATTTATATTAGTATTTATAGTATCAATACGTCAAGTCGAATAGACCTACGGATTAATTGCATAACTTTTTAACGTGTTATAAATTGTCATTGACAAGTCCAAATAATCATAGATAATATTGGAAACATTGGCTGTATTTGGTACCGATTACCTGGTAAAGATCGCGTCGCGGGAGTCCGCTGGATGCGTTTGGCATATTGGGGGATGCTTATGTCCACAACCACAAAAGTTTAGGGTGTATTTTGTTCCTTGCGCCGAATCAAGACAATACTTTGCATGGAGATGATTATTTAGAACGCTGCAAATGTGCGATTGTATTTGAGAAAACTATGAAACTTTATGAGATAATGAAATATTCTTAGCTAATGGATAAAAAAACGCACTGTGTCAAGTCGCACGATTTACTCGGAAGGCTTACGTTTTCTCATTACGGCGGCTAATGCGAACAGAATAGCTTGCGATTGAAATTACTAATCCTTGCCAGTTAACTGACCTTTTGCACGTAACCCACTTAATACATTTTGTAATTCAAACATCACTGTTGTTATGATAGTAATGGAATTAGGTTATTAACTTGTTAGTTGATTTTACATTTTGTACTCGTTTGAACAAGTAAAGTAGATATTTTCTAGTCTGTTTGTGATCAGCCCATTAAAAAACTTCAGTTCGTTATAAAAATGTGTTATCTTCAAGCAAAAGATACCTCTTTATCGATAAAAAGGGCGATTTTAAAGTTCATCTAAGGCGCTTTCTGACTTTGCGGGGCGGGATCTTCTTCTTTGTCGTGGGCTTACTAATCGCAGAGATTTCCTCAGTTGACGAAGATACTGTCAGTATTACATTTGCGCAATAGTAATATCACGCGCAGAAGTGGGGTAGTACTGCATTCGTGTCGCCACGCTACCGCGTATCCCGCGCCAGTCAGGTAGCACTCATTTAAATATAGGGGCGCAGAAAAAAGCGGTACAGACTTGTCTGACAGTTGCCACTGATAGCTGACAGTTTTCTTATATAGTGCCACCTCCGCACCGACAAATCAGGAAATCACCTATAAATAGAATTTTTTTTAAGAACACCTATTTGACACTTGTCTATTGATGTTTGTAGTGATGAGGCTAAGACATCTTGTTTGTCAAATCTAGCGATTATGAATTGTATAAACGATTCGATTAACCGATTTTACTGCCGATTTTTTAATCGCACGTATTTACTTCATTACTGGGGAACCTGCAAGCCTACTATACATTTAAATTAATAAATCAGCAAATGATGGATATGATTGTCAGTACAAGAAATTTAATATATATTAATATCTGAGAATTGCTACTTATTCATAGTCCCTATGACGTGTCGGTAGATAGGTAGCTTACAGCAATTATTTTAACCGATCTGTCATCAGTATCGGAAAAGGAAGGGAATTTCAGATCTCAGGAATTATGTAACTAATAAATTAAGTAAATATTACAGCACGGCGAGCACAAGACTGCGCGCGAGCTAGCTCACTCGCGAGATAGACTCTCCGTCCTTTTCTAATTGGTACACACAGAAAAAGACGGATAGTCTATGTCGCGCGTGGGTAGCTCGCGCGCCGTCTTGTGCTAGCCATGCTTGACGACTTATCACGCACAATTCATTTTCGATGGTGTTTGTGGACGCCTTAAAATAATTCCTTAGTTCTTTCCTTGTAATCTTAATTGATGAACCTTCTCTAAATCAGGGAGTTAATGGAATTGTAGTGAAAATGAGAAACATTTTTATATTATATTCTTACCATCCATGGTCTACGGAAACAAGGTCTGCTACTCCGGATCGTGACACAAGCCTACGTCATTGTACAGCCTGTACATACACACACGAACTCACACAACTACTGCCAACCACCGATAGGCTCGATAGCACTAGATTGTTTACAGTAAAACTAACTTATTGCGGCTTAATGCATTTTGAGCTTTAACTTAGCAGTTTTCTTAAATATCCAACAGCTTTCATGGTATTATAACTGCCTAAAATGAATTAAGCCGCAATAAATTAGTTTTACTGTAAACAATCTAGTGCCAGACTTGGCACCTTTTCTGATAATCTACGGAACTTGGCACCCATTTAGATCTCAATCCTTTTGTCGGTGAAGATGACAACCACTCATCGCATATTCTTAAGAGGGCGCAGTAAGTTTGGTTCTCCATACAAACGTATTTATGCTCTCATTTTAAAACGCCATGCTAGAATAACATGAAACTTTGTATACACAATGGGATCCGACATACCTAGGTCGAAAATTAGTTTCTGTTGCTTGAAATTATAATGGCGAAAAAATACAGCAGTTTTTGAGTTTTTTACGGCTTGTATGAAAACCTTAATAATCGCTGTATTTTTTCGAGCCTAAATACGTTTGTATGGAGAACCGATCCACACCGATCGTACTGCGCCGTATTAATATTGAACTTGGCTCTCATTTTTACACTTATGTTTTTGATAGGATATAAATTAATTAATTCCCTCCAACTTACGAAATGACACCCGAATCGAAACGAATGATATGGTCACAACACTGGTTTTAAAACAAAAAAGATGTAGTACGTAACTGATTGTGTGGTGATTTATTATTGTAAAATATTCCAAGACTATGATAAGGAAAAAAAAGAACATAAGCTTAATCATGTAAATTAAAATAATAAGAGTAGTTTATCCGTACTTAGAAAGACCCTTTATTAATTTGGATTGATCATGCACATTTACATTATATGGGTGTTGTGATGTGTCAAATATGTGATCTAAAAAAATTGCACTGTAATGATGCGGCGACCTATTGACACCGCTAAAACATCTATAATTATGAATATCTATTGATTGTGAATTTAATATTTGAAGGATGAGGTCCAAAAAACAGGAAAAATATTTTAGGTCAGGCGGAAAGAAGAACATTTCAGAGATCGTGATTATGTTTTTCTTACTCCAAGAATCACACCAGAATTGAATGCATTAAGGTGAACTGACTTGTGTGGCTAGTTTTATCCGTTAAAAATACGGTGGTGCTCAGAATTTCTTTTTTTAAAGATATTCAAAAGATGCACTTACCATCAGGAGGCACAATATCTTCGCAGAGACGGCAAGCTGTGGTAACCTGGAACAAACAGTAACGAGCACTTTATTAAACATATTGGAATAAAACTTGAGACAATAAAAGATATTGGGAATAAATCTTATTGGATACATTGGAACAAAGTCACAAAATCTTACAGGACCTATATGGTCTCGCAATCCTTCTCAAAGGATTTTCCAGTTCATCATAAACTCTAAAAATAAATTTCATTAAGACTATCACCATTGGCTGGCGATTACTCTAGCGACAAGAGTGCCTACTTACTTTTTGAAAAACCACTACTATTTCTGAATTTTATGAAATCAGGCATAAATCACTTTACTAACAAGGTGGGTATGGATCGGCTTTTCTCACAAACTCAAGCGCAAGCCACTCAGTTAATTCAGTAACGTAGTGCTCATCCGCTCAACATCGCATCGTTAATAGGCTAATGGGGAAATAATATTACCTTTAACTCTAGAAAGCGATGTCATTTCGAAGCTATGCTGAATGCTTGTTGGCAAAGGTAATTGCGTTAAACAGTTATGAAATCATATAGAATTAGACAATATTCTGAATATAAAGAAAAAGCGGGACAGCTAAAGGTTATCGCCTTCGGATACCTAATATCAGTGCCTGAGGGCATACCATAATTAAATTAATGAAAACAATTAAAATTATTATCAAGTTTCGTGCCGAGCATTAAAAAAATTGCTATTTTGTTATGAATTTCTGGGATACTTACAGCAGTAAACATTATCACTGACATACGCGACTCAGATTGGCACTATGCTGATGAGGGTGATTTCATGTCACTTTCTTTTTAACCGACTTCAAAAAAGGAGTAGGTTCTCAATTCGTCGGTTTTTTTTGTATGTTCACCGATTACTCGGAGACTAGTGGACCGATTTCAAAAATTCTTTTTTTGTTTGAAAGGGTGTGTTTTCAGTTGGTCCCATTGTCACCAAGTCTGGATCTGATGACGGGATCTTGGAAAAATCGAGGGAACTCCTCAAATTATATACCAAGATGATGGGGTAAGTAAGGCTACATCGTAGGAACTCCTCAAATTATATAGCAGGAGGATGGGGTCTGGCAAAGTTTGGAGCCCGTGTTTTTTTGTAAAAAAATGACTTGTAGAGTTTATGATGAACTGGAAAATCCTTTAAGAAGGATTGCGAGACCATATAGGTCCTGTAAGATTTTGTGACTTTGTTGCAATGTATCCAATAAGATTTGACGACCTGTTTAGCCTAGTTGGTAGTGACGCTGCCTCCGAAGCTAGAGGTCCCGGGTTCGAATCCCAGCCAGGGCATTTATTTGTGCATTTTTCACGGATATTTGTTCTTGGGTCTTGGATGTTTTCTATGTATATAAGTATGTATTTACTAGGTCGATTTGTGTATGATTGTCCCCCAATATTTATTTATTTATTATGTTTTGTATATTTTTTTATCCTTATTTTGTGTGTATTGTTAATATTACTCCTTTTTTTGTATCTGTGTGTTGTGTCTACGAATTCATGTTTTTCTTTCTTTATTTTCTTCCTTCAGCAGCGGTTTTATCTAAATGTAAAAAAAAGTACGAAAGCGGAAGTCGTCTAATTTGAACAGCTCAAAGTCAAACAGTCGTAAAGCACTAGCGATTTTCCTGAGGACGCCGACCAGACTAATAACAAGTCTACTTGAAAATGGAAAGCGCAAACATATCTGAGTATGTTTGTGTGTACTAAAACATGCCAGATAATTGACCGGCCAACATGGAAGCGATCTGTTAGATAAACCACACAAATACCTAATGTCGAAATAAACTGGTTCTTTTTATGCGTTATCTGCTTAATAGTCCGGTAATCTCACGGATAAGCTATCAGCTTCATTAGAAATACTTGACTATGTTAATTCTTATAGGATTAATTAATCATTTTACCTAATTTGAGGAAAATCACCATTTCGTAGACACGTTGAGAATTATTGTAAAGTTTAAAATTTTCAGTAGAAATGTTCTTACACTACCTAATTTTATTCAATGTAAGAAAAGAGCTTTTCTTAATAATTGTTATATTTTTCTTGAAATTCTCTCATGGCTTTTTAACTAACCTACGACATTGTAAGCGCATACATACATTATATTTTATAAGTATAAGCTTTATTTCTGGAAAATTTCATCCAAATACGTTGTGTATATACTTTTTTGCGGTTACTAACATCCTGACAGATTTACAAGTATGTATGTGTTTATAAATTTTGTAGAATGTAGCATTTCATTATTTTTGTTATCACACAAAATGGCAAGGCTAAGAGCGCCATTGTTACGTTTGTATAATCTAGTCTAGGTATTTATATTATCTATGTATATCTGACATAATCACTATTACTTACCGCGCAATAAACTAATATATGAACTAAGCGATAGGTCACGTTAAATTTCGTGACTTAATGTTTAAATATTGCTTACATTTTGATTTATTTCTGCTAGGAAATTTACTGTTAAAATTGTTACACGCATATTATACTGACGAGACATTGCACATTTTGTAGCATTTTCATTGAAGCAAAGCAGCTCTTCAATGAAAATTTACCGTGTCTATAGTGATGTCAAAAAATGCATTCGTTGCCAGACGCTCTTAAAAAAGAAAAATGTACTTTTTTCGGTTGTAGTGTACTAAACAACAGTATGTATCACAATGGTCATAAATAGTATATCCAAAGGAATGAATCAAACTTAATCTTCTGTCGTCACAAAATAGTAAAATGTCTCAGTCTTAGTACATTTCTAGTAAATACTATAATAGGTCGTAGTAAGCTGAACAATGGAGGAGGAAAATGCTTGAACGCAGGCAAAGTCTAACGGTGCGATAAACTAAACATTTCTAAGTGAGTCAAGCAGAAAAGGTAATGTTTTGATTCTTTATGTATGTCAGCAAAGGCACGTAAAACTATCGTTGTTATAAATAAATGATTTACTTGTTCCAATAAACACATGAAAGGGAAAAGAAACTATTGTTGAACCCAAAATGTACTAAAATGAAACAATTCATATAAAAAATGACGCAAAGAATAAAACAATGGTTTATGGAAATAATATTGCTAATACGGTTTCGATCATAAATTATTTTTTGTCAGAAACCCTGATCGGTGAACTCGATAGATAATGGGAAGGATCGACATAATTCGCATTTACTACCTACACGATAATCGTCAGATTTAAGGCAAGATGTTGCTGAACAAAAAGTAGAAACTTGTTTTGTGAATCTGAGTGGACTTCAACATTTGATTTGGTCACCATCATCCTTGTGTTACCCCAGTAGAGTTGCACCCTGAAGGATGCCCGGGCTCCGCTACCTAATCCTAAGAATTGGCGTAGGCACTAGTTTCTAAAGAAGCGACTGCTGACCTTCCAACCCAAGGGGGAAGGAAACTAGACCTTATTGGGATTAGGCTTGTCAAGTTAGTGGGCAACTTGACTGACAGAAGTTCTCAAGTCGCCCGAAGGCCTCTAATTTGGCTTAACGACTGCTGTCATAGACAGCAGCCAGGATCAACGGCTTCACGTGCCTTCCAAAGCACGGGAGCGCTCAGTTAGTAAACACTCAAAACGGTTACCCATCCAAGAGTTGACCACGCCGCTGGGCCACAAACGCTCAATTTCAGTGGACAGCTTACATGAAACACCCAGTGTTTTCATTACCTTTCGGGTCAGGTCTAGCATCTAAGAGATCTAAAAATACCTCGCTATAGACGCCACGTGAGGTACAGTAATCCATAGGCTAAGATGACGTTTCATGGTACATGCTTTTATGCCTCTATCGTGTAAAACGTGGAATATTATGTATTTGCTTACGCAACATCCCACATGGCTTATGAAGTAATATTAGCAGCGAACTCCAATCAGCATGAAATCCAATTTGTTCTGTGTCTGTATTTATGTTCAGTGAATAAAACGTACACTGCAATATAATAGTAACGTAGAAACCAGTAGAAACGTTGACACACTTAAATTACGATTGTATACCTTATCTGATGGGGATAAAGCTCATAAGTATTTGCTTTACTTTTTCTTAATTGGTACATAAGAAAAACATGAATAAACAGTATTGTACGAATAAAGAGTAATAAATATAAAGTCTTTCGTCTACGAGTAGCAAATTGAAGACAAATAAACCTGATAAAATAAATAAAAAAATATAATCGACACATGCAGTGTCCTTCAGGCAATACGGGAAATTACCATTCTGAAGACCTTCAATAACTATAAATTATAGGTACTAAGTAGAAAAACTACGTTATTTTCCAAGAAGATCAATACATTTCTTTTTTATACCACGTCGGTGACAAACTAACGTACGGCACGCATGATGGTAAGCGGTCACCACAGCCTATGGACGCCTGCAAATCCAGGGGTGTCAGATGCCGACCCTTTAAAAATGTATACACCCCTTTCTTGAAAAACTTCATGCTTAAACTTCTTGCTCGGGAAAACCTCAGCTGGGAGCTCATTCCACAACCGGAGCGTCCCTGGGAGGAAATTGATCTGAAACCGTACCGTACGTACGTGACCATTTAAACACACAATAGTACCTGCATTACGATACAAGTGCAGAGAACAGGAAATTCGCAACGAGTGGTGATAAATTAAAACACGACCGAAGGGACTGTTTTAAATCGACACGAGTTGTGAATTACCTATTCGCACGTGTATCGTACAACGGTTTACAGTACATATGGCTCTTTAAAGTTTCGACATATGCACGTAATCTGCTGATTACCGCACTCGTGCGGTAAAGTAGCAGCACCATATGTACTGTAAAATATTTAATTTAATTATGTATTTAGTTTAAGAAGTACCAACAGCTACAAGACATGATAGTGACTTAGGTAATAAAATAACACAAAGCCAATTAAAGTAACTCGCAGATATAAAATTATAAAATATTGATTGACATATTCAACATATTCAACATATTGATTTTGGGAACAAACCTCGAGGTTTCTTAGGCAAAGTAAATCGTAAGGATCTAAGGGGGCGCTGTTTTATAAATGTTAAGGTCTCCGTTACAGCTTCGGCAAAAATGCTTTCGTATGTCTGGCCGTCCGATGACGGATTTTCGGACTCCCCGTTGTTCTCTACAGGTCGCATTTCTAAACTGATTCTTAAAAAAAAATTGTGATCAGGGTTCGATAATTATATACATTTTATTCTCGAGTCAGGATTACGAAATTTAATTTTTTTTTTTAAAAGCGATTCGCGTGGTCTACAGCTCCCAGAGCCACTAGTTTATTAGTTTCAATTAAATTTCGCAATACACCTGAACCTCACCGTTTTATACTACGACAGTGGCAAACAAGCTCACGGTCTTCCTGATGGCAAGCATACACTGTAGCATATGGGCGCTTGAGCTTGCCCACTTTAATTGAGGATTCGTCGTGTGAGAGAGATATGCAGGTCACTCTTAACACAGCGCATCCTCGGGAGCTCTGGCGCCCTTACTCACCACCAACACAACACTTCACACCTAAAGAGCAAGTAGCGGTGTCATTATCTGTCTTCTGTAAGGTGGAGGTGCCCAGTGGGGCTGCTCCAAATATGACCGAGATGACGTTCCGCTGTGCACATTATTTTTAAGCCACGCTTTATATTCATAAGTTACATATCTTGCTCACTCTGTACCCATACTATGAGTCATAAAATGAAATAGCAAATTAATTATAATTTATAATTAATTTAAATACTTGATTTGTTTTATATAGAAAACTCCCGTGAGTTTGAGACATATTAAATATAATGAAACGTGATGCTCGGGGGTCTGCAGTTGCGGAGCATTCACTGGATTCGGGCCCATCACATTATATTCGGTTCGATAAGGTAACCGTATTAGCGAGGGAAAAGTTTTTTGTACCACGCAAAGTGCGGGAGGCTATCGAAATTGGTCGTTTTCCAAATTTTAATCGTGATTGTGGATGGGTTGTACCACCCAGCTGGAAAACAGTGTTTAATACTACGTCTGTGAAGAGTGTGGACGAGACTTTAGCATGTGACGTTGTGAGTGTTGTGTGTAGTTCGGCATTGAACAATTGTGAAGAAAACGAGGGTAGATTCTCGCCGCCGCCGCCTCCACCCGCGCCGAGCAACCGAGCGGACAGGGCACGGGCACGCAGTGCTAAGAAAACCGCCGCCGCGATAGGTGCTCATGATTAAGGACCGCGAACCGGTCTGAAACATATCGAGCGATATTCGACCTTTAAGACGTGAGTGACCCGTTTCATTATATTTAATACTTGATTTGTTTATGAAAATACCCACACTTGTATAGATAAGTACTAGTTTAAGTAATTGGAACGACGAAACTGGGTCCTGTAACACAGGGTTACCTAGCTCAGGACACAGGGTCGTGATTCATATTGTAATGTTGCCCTTATTCAATAAACATTTTTCATTTTCATATATATTCTCAATATTTGTAAAATTTAATCCTGAACAATTTAAATATTTCTAAAGTTATAGACTTCGTAACCAATTCGTAGCAGCCCCATCCAAAACGAGGCACTTGTCGAAAAATGCCCCAAAAAAAGGTATGGCCCCAAAAAATTTCAACAAACTACCAAATGCCATTCGAAATAAAGATAGCATTAAATAGTAATAAAAAAAAACAAAACTGTAGATATTTTATTAACACGAAAGCCTTATTATTCGGCTAGTGAATTATTTAAATGACATGTATACTATATTGAAGCCACTTAAATACGTAGACACGACACAGACCACACGTATACACACACACGCACACACATTTAACCTATTAAAATGTAAACTTATAATAGTAAACTTCTCTTCCTTAAATTAAGATTCATTTTATTTCTGTAAATTGAGGTAGATAGTACTTACAAGGAGGTAGACCTTACAAACATGTATGTAATGAGAAGGAAGAAATAAATATTTTTCATTTTCATTTTTTCATTTTCAATGTTATGATATTCAATAGGTAATCAGATTTATGTAACTCATGAAATGCAATTGTTAGCCTAAGAAACACTTTGTAAGGTACATAAGCTGACCATTATCAAATTATTTTCAATATCCTGTATACCTATGTTTCACAAATAAAATATTCTGATTCTGATTTAATAATTATCTTACCAAAATTGGCACCGAAGAAGATCTCAAATCCTTGATTTACCTCGGTATCTGGCGTGCCTGTCCATTCAACTAGCAACACGATTTTTCGAACCGACAAATATTAAAGAAAATAATCATATTTGTAAAACTCATTTATACTGAGAGCCTAAAATTTAGATATGCCCGTATTATCGAATTACATTATCAAATGGCAATGATGTGCTCGCAGACTAGCAACTGTTTAAAAGTCCAATATCTGTAATACCTATATACCTTGCTACCATAATTACCTATAGCATCCGAACGGTAGATAAGCTAATTTGCGAACGACAGCGAGATTATTCCTTATCTTAACGTTTATGTAGGTATTCGCTAATTAATAACACTAGAGGGTCTTCGGCATTGATACATGAAAATTTTATTACTAGAGTATTGCAGGAAGTCAAGGAGCAGAAACTGAACTGAATATCTCCATGAATCTTGTGGTCTCAAATTATTTAAAGTTGTTTAAGAACACTCCGCTACAACTGGTGTCGCAAATGCAAATATTTACAATACCTACGTAAAAATAAAATGTTGAAAGAGCATCTTTCAATAAGAATATTTTTAGTTTTATTTGTCACTTGCTAAAATAAAATAAATTCTTTAAAAATGTATGTGACCCATTAATGCACGTAAATAAAAAAAACCGCAATATTGAGTTGAGAATTAAATTATATACCTGATAATTACAATGGCAAACGCAAAAACAAAACTCATTATTACATAATAAATGCTTGCAGACGTTCTAAATTATGTTTATACTGTAATCTCTTTAATCGTCTGAAAATTATATCTATAGATAATTTAGAAATATTCCATTCATAACAATACAGCAATACGACATATGAATATATAAGTGCAAGATAAACATCAATATGGAGTGTTTATCGATTACGGACTGTCGCTTCATCAACATTATTAAAAAATCGGTGCAACTAGCAACACGGTCACATAAAAAAAACACATTCCCATTCATATCCACAAAATATAAAACAAAGTACCCTAACACTTGCGATAGCGGATATGGGTGAAAATGGAAAATGCGTTTGACGAATATTTTATTTACTGTCAAATTAAAATTATAAATAGCCGTTTACTTACATAGCCGATCTTTGCCGTCATGTTGTGTCTCGTTGTATATTATGTAGAACACACATCTAAATGAATTGCTCTGCCACTTATCCTTTGAAAAACTAAACAACCCACTTTTATACAACAAATTTTCAACACACTTCGCATTCATAAACAAAACACTGGAATTCGTATACTTTTTGTTCCTAGGTACGCCGTAACAATAGCTTTTGTAGTCATAGGAAATTGAAAATAACTGAAATAATTCTGAACGGAAACAATACGGCTTCACTATACTCGTTAATTTTCCGAAGAAACGTTTCTAAGCCAGCGCAAATTCAAAAATAGAACACTTTTCGTTTGTGGAACACTCCTTTGGCGGCTTCTTTCAACTGTTTTTTTGTAACTTTCATGAGCGGGGTGGGAGTTTTTTTTTTCACGCGCGTTGTTTTGTGGGGCTTCAGCGCTGGCGGCGACATGCGCGCGGTGCGACGGCCAGCCATCGACTACGAGATAAAAACTTCGCTTGATTATAAACTTATAAGCTAAAGTTTTTTGTTCGTGTGCGTGCGTGAGTCTGTGTGTACGATAGGCTTTTGTCGGTGGTCAGTCGTACATAGGTGCTCATAGTTTTCACTAGGCCTACTATGAAAAAAAATGTTTTACCTTTGACTACAACATGATACCTATTCATTCATTCGTTCATTCATGGCAAAATAAATACTTAATATTTTAGCCAAAAGCCGCGTATTCAAAATTGAAGGGTAGGTAGGTATACGGAAAACGCAAAATATATATTTGCCAAGTTGAGTGCGTAAACTGCGTACGAGTTATCAAAACGGGTCAATGTAGCCTGCAGCTTACTCCCAACCACGCACTCAGGTAGTCCATCGTACACTTCGTACACTCTGCGACTGAACGCCCTACAATTAGGTAGGCGCGTGAATGAGGCAAAAATAATGTCTAAGTAACGTGAGTAGGTTAAGGGATTTCCGAGATATATGTAGGGAGTTTTAATGGTGTGTTGAAAACTTTGTTTCTAACACTACTAGAAGGCACTGGACAGATACCCGACTCACTTCGCGAGTTCATAGTTCGGGGCGAAACACTAGCATGTTTATTAGGATTATAGCAAAAAAAACCGACCAAGTGCGTGTCGGGCCACGCGCAGTGAAGTGGATAAAATGATACATTTTATAAAAATTCCAAGCGTGCCTAAATGTACTTTCCTAATTTCATTAGACATCCATAAAAAATAAAGTAAACGTTTGCTAAAGTAAAGTATTAAGTAAGTGTTTACACAGCCGAAAATCCTGCATACAATTATTGAAGTAATCGTATACTTTATCAATTAGATTTGAACAGTTGGTGTTTTTAGGTTAGCGCCTGAGTGGCCAGCGACCTTAACTTTGAATTATAAATAAACGTGCTTATGAAGATATTTACTAATTAATTAATTATGAATACGCAGTTTCCTATTTATTTGAGTAGAATTTAATGCGTATTATGTTATAATGACATAATTAAATTTGGTCTGGGGACGTTTACACTGTTCATGTTATACAGCTTTTCTTTAGGTTTGGGTCTCTAGTAGCTCATTGTTTAAAAAACCGGCCAAGTGCGAGTCGGACTCGCGCACCGAGGGTTCCGTAAAAAAATATTATATGATTTAACTAAAAATTTACGGTATTCGCAATTTTTCCTTTATCTGTGCTATAAGTCGTTGCTTCGTACCAAATTTCAAGATTCTGAGTTCATGGGAAGTAGGACCCTGTAGGTGTCGAAAATTTGCGGCATAAACGAAAACGGCTGTATCTTTTGATTGCGTTGACTTAAAAGTTTAATTTTTTCACAGCTCCAAGGGACAGTAGACCTGAGTGTTTGATATAGATTCCAGCTTGATACCTCCACGCGTTCCTGAGAAAAAGGGTCTTGACAAACAGACATACGGACGGACGGACGGACAACAAAGTGATCCTATAAGGCTTCCGTTTTTTTCCTTTCGAGGTACGGAACCCTAAAAATCAGTAAATGCCACCACGCACCAAAGTGAAGTACAGAATGTTGTTACACTACACTTCTCAATCCGATCATGACTACAAGCCTGAATCAAAATTGATAAGTATTTTAACTACCCATTATAATATTTTGGTCAAGTAGACACACCTGTGCAATAGAGATTAGAATAGAGTTTGGAATAAAAACCTAGTACGTTCGACCATCACGTGAGACACGACAGTACTCATACATTTCGCTAACAATGTTTTATGATGGTGCAACAAAAACCTTGTGCCAAAAGACGCATTACAGTCCATTTAAACAACTATTATATTTTCTGACCATGTTTATTTATTAATATTTGAATTACCTCAAAACGTGAAACATGATGGTCATTGTTATTAAATTACTAAGCACATATTTATTGCTTTGAAACATGACACTCGATAAATTACCAGCAAACAACATAATATTGCCGGTTTTACGCTGATTCCTTTGCGTAACGCAACAAACTGGCACGATCCAGAGACAATATAAACCCAACTAAGTGTCAGTAGACAATTTTTATGGCCTTAATTTCTCTATACTACATATATACACACATATTTACATAAACTTACGCCCATATTCCCAATGGTAGGTTCAAAGATGGAAAAATGTGATAATGCAGTGATAGGTTGCTAGGCCATCGCCCTCAACACACTCCTTTCCTGTTCCGTTAGTCTACTTTTACGGCACCCATGGGTGCTATTCTAACCCGGCACTATATTTCGATGGTGGCAAACAAGTAAACGGCCTACCTGATGGTGAACAGACACTGAAGGTACCTGTGAACGCTTGCGACTCCAGTACATAAAACCAAGCACGCTTTGAAACTGTATTTGATTTGAGGAATCGTATTAATAACTAGATACAGATGCAGATTGTTCACTCTCAACAACGCGTCACTGAAGTAATACCAACAGCTATACTCTAAGGATCTCCAAAAAATGGGGAAAATCCCGCCTAAGAACTCTGAATATCAGACATGATGTCACAAGTTCTCCGTAAGCCTTGCTGATTATATTCTTTTCAAGTATTTATAATAGTAAATGTCGTTTAAATATAACACAATTTCAACACAGTTGGTCAGTTTTACTGTATCGTGTCTTCTTAGAAATGCCTAGGTCAGGCGGGTCGCGGCGTAATTATTTCAAGTGCTTTTAACTTAGCATACTGAAGCTGAAATTTATTCCGCAGCAACCTTGGCCTATAAAACTTTAATAACATTAAATTGTTTCACAGCAGAACGTTAGTCACGTTACCCATTAGGCGTCCGAGGCGACTCCATAGATTACAAGTCGTAGTTAATTTGATCGATTTCTAATCGATCGATTTAAGGAATGTGACTGTTGTGGAAATCTAGGAAATTTCCTCGTTCCGGAGTCGTTGACCACATCGGCTGCGACAACATTTGCTTCCTTGTTTAGTCTGTAGACCCCCCAACAAGGTTACTGTGTAAAGAGGATTGTTTTGACAGATTCACCTTGACCGTCCGACGTGTCCAATACGCGACCTTTGCTATGTATTTTCATTTCCTTTATTAGTGCTTAAGTACTTGTATTTACGGAAATTTTCGTGTAGGAAACGTAATTCTAATCAACGTGTCAGTCTTCAACGTATGGCTTAAAATAATCAAAAGTATGGTATGCATAGGTACAGTAAAATGGTCTAATATAGTTTTATGTCTACATGTAGGACACGTATTATTTCTAAGTGATAAATAAAAATATACGTGAAAATAAAACAGTAGTTTGAATAACTTTTCGCTTCAGTGTTATGAAGTTAGAACCCAGAAGTAAGTTTCTGACTAGGACTATTATACACTGTACTTCAAAAGAAAACAAACACTTTTGAATCAGAAATTTATTTCTCATTTTTTATATTAGCACTTAATATTATGCCTAACCCAGTCACTATTGACTAAAGAATTGCACCTCACAAGGTACATTAAAAGTAATAAAAATCGAATTAGCATACAAATACGGAGGCTCTAAGTAATCCTCAATAAATAAAGTGTAGAACACACATGGTCACAAACATCACGGTGACCGCGAAAACCGGTGGAGTGCAATTTCGTGTACTATTAAGAGAGACGGTATCAATAACGCACGCATTACGCAGTGTGGTCTTAAAGGGGGATATTCACGGACACCAAATATTTCTCCCTGCCCCATAGTAAACAGACACCGTAGTCTATGGACGCTTAACCCCTATAGGTACGTCAAAATTTCATAAATTTTACAGAACAAGCTTAATTTCGTAACTATTAGTTAGACTAGCTTAACGTATGGGCTCTCAATTCGCTGATGACCACCTAGTTGTGCGATTTTTTAACTGTATTGAATACAGCCTTATCTTTATGATGCTTAGCTACAAGAGTAAGCATCATCTGTAACCTGATGAGTCGTGTCACAGCATACTAGCACATTATATGGCAACCCTGCCAGTGCGGCCGCGTGTTATGTTATTTATTAAACAAATTCTTACGACGATTTCAACTGTTACAAAAAACCCAACCATCAATACGACCACTATTGCTTTCGCTGCAGTTTTATGAAAGAAAATGCAATTCCACACTCGCTGAACGAGTCACCGGCATTAAAACGAGGGCAGAAAAGATAGCTGACTAGTCCTAACTACCCTACTAGTAGCGACGTGTCAGATATTTATCCGCGCTTTGTTATAGCAGATATTAATAATGACTAATCATGTAAACTTTTGTGTAACATTTTTCTCTTGTGTGATGCAATAAAACATATTTATTATTATTATTATATTATTGCTGATGACTGTAAGTAGATACTTACATGTGTGGACCTTAAAGATTGAGCCAACGATTGACACTGAGTAGCGTCTTTATTCGCAGCCTTTCGCGTGTTTATTTATTTTACCGTCACAATATATCTATAACAGTATAATGTAACTTCGCGAACCATAATAACCAAGCCACAGTAAATAAACTCCCTTAAGAACACACTTACAGAGTACTTGACCGCCCAACCTTTACTTAGCAAGAATTACTTGGAAAAATTGCGACTCTGACGGCACAATTGGGTTCCGTGAGTAATCGTATGGTAAGCGGATAGGTATTTGAATTATGGTTAATGGGTGAGTTGTCAAAAGGCAATAAAAGGGCTATTAGAACCCTATCTCGATGATGTCATGGTTGATCTCATGTTTTTCATGACGGCAGCATGCTTTCGATTTCTAGCTGCCTCTTGCAGTGTATATGTAGGTATAGGTTTTAATTTACAGTACACATTTTCAATTTAATTTACGGTTAACTTCCCTGGCGGTACAAAAATCCTGTTGTCTTCGAGCGTTCTTACTTACCTTAAAAATGCGATGTAATGGACCCTTCCGTTACTTTTCAATGTGTTCACTATAAAGTAGTATAAGTATTACATGATTTCTCGTTACAGTCAATCAGAAACATTTTACAGTAAATATTTAAGTATAAAAAGGCAATATGTACAATACATGGCAATTACAATAATTCCAAAAAATAGTAATAACTTCATGACATGGTACATCGTAATAATATTTTTTTATAATTGACTGAGCGAGCGAAGCGTCTCCGTTTCAGCTTTCGACAAAAAATTCACTGATCTCGTGCACTACACGACCATCAAGGTACATTGAAAATGAACTCAACAAAATAAAAAAATGCATTACATTTGCTAACGTTATGCCAATTTGGTTGATATATAATATATAAACATAGCTCACATACAAAATTCCTATTAAACTGGCAAATTTTTAAAGCGCAGCCAAGTTACGGTAACCACATAAAAAGGCATTTGCCACTTTACTAATATTCACGCAAGATAACGGCGACTTCAAATTAACTCGACCTCCAAACTCCGACTATAACTATAACAAGAATTTTCAAAGTCGAATTCAACATGACACCCTAGGCCCCAGGAGAAGGATAAATTATATGATATCATAACCTTGATTATTTGTTTAATTTTCTCGCAATCGAAGTGAAAAGCAGATGTATAACTCATGTATAAAACTCATTTTATCCTCTACTCTACTTTATATCGACCCTTGCCTGCGGCTCGAGTCGATAAATTGTCTCGGATAAAATGGCTTGTTTTATGCAATCTCAATCAACTATTTTATTTGCCAAGGTTTTGGAAGATATTGGTCTTCCAAAACATCATTGACTTATCCACGAATTGCTATTTCCCGGGCACTGCAATAATGTGCTATTGTTGTCTCGAACTATAATTAATAATAATTTATTATAGAAACAATACATGTTTAATTTAAACAATTTGAAATATAAAACTAAAACTAACTACAATTGTACAATTGTGTTGATTTAAAAATATATATATTACCTAATAATAGTCGTTCTGACTTTTTGACTTCTTTCAAAAAGGTTAGGCTACAGCGCAAACCCTTGACCCGATCGTCTTTGTTTTAGGCTCAAATTTTAGCCGACTAAATTGTCCAGAAGAGTTTTGATTAAAATTTTGATATCATTCTTCGTTTCCAAAATATCGAGTACCAAAATGAAAAAATCGGAGGAAATTGAATTTTTTTTTCACTATTTCGGCCAAAACTTTTTTCTTTCTGGACTTTCTCAAATAATTCTCTTTGCATCTTACACATCTCGTAAATACGCATCTTTTGAGCCTAGTTTGAATATCATACCTTCACAACTCTCTGAAATATAAGGGGATCGCACTATTTCGTGAAATGGGACCCTATACTGGAGCGAACGAAAAGACATTTTCAATGTCAAAAATCTTTCGTATGTCTGTCTGTCTGTCCGGATGTTCTCCTCTACAGGTCGCATTTCTCAACCGATTCTCCTGAAATTTTGTGAGCAGGTTCGATAATTATATAGATTTTTTTTGAAAGTTGTGAAATTTGAAAATAAAATATTTTTTGCGAGGTCTACAGCTCACACAGCCACTAGTATTATAACAGCGATATACTTAAACTTGTGTTATCAAGTGAATTGTTGACTATTAAACATAAATTATATCAGTTATATTATAAGTCCTAATCTCGTAAGTTTCGTATTTTGCAAATGGGGAAATATTTTGAAATTGGATATACCAGTAACTTAACTTGGATTACATAATCAGGTTTTGGTTTTCCTATCTGGCTGCAGGCCGCCAAAACAGACCGGCCCACAAAGTTGTCTGACGTCTCATTCCGATTTTACAGCCTACACGACGCGGGCGGCGATTCTGAAAATTTATGCGAGACCGAAGTCGCGCGGGTTTCTATAATGTGACATAAATTTTCATTAAACGCGAAAGAAGACATGTAAGAAACGCGAAGAAAGGTACACTAGATTCGCGACTTTTTAGAATTTTGTATACATTTATTCATAAAAATAACAAAACATGGGCATAAATTGGCATACGAAGCAACTGGTTAGAACCACAAAAGGGTTCTCACTCTCAGCAAGGCGCTGGTGAAATAACCAGCCCTGATCTTCCCATGCGGCCATCAAGTACCATATTAGACGTTTAAGCATGAGGGGTGGAGAAGTCTACCCGGTTTCGGTTTAGTTAGACTAGATAATTAAGGAGGCCAACTTTTTATCAAGCCTCTAATGACACATATTAGCGTTCCAAATAGAATTAATCTCCGATTAATTATATCATTTAAGCTTGCGATAGTGAATCGTGAAAAAATATTATCAATACACAATTTTTTCGGAATATGTAAGTCCCAATAAAAATGACACTTCTATATTGGCGCTAATTTTGAAATTAAATCATTCACGCAATCATTTTAGCACCGGTTTATCATGACAATTGAACACACCGTCGAATACTACCTATTATTGGTGACATGAATACTTCCTTGAATAATACCTTGGCCATTAGAAATCCTAAACATGGTTTAGAAAGTTAGATAACATCGATAGTTTAAACGAGACAAAAAAAATATTGTGATATAGAAAATTATACTACGATATTATATAGCACGTCTAAAACGACAAATCCTAAATTCAACCGAATCAGCGGGAGAATCCTTACTCGTATTCAACCCCTTCATCAGAGGGCCAACCATTAAATCAAATTTTCAAATGATCGTGCTCTAAGAATAACTAGGGTTAACTCAAATAAGTTTTTGGCCAAAAAATTCGTTTTTGGTTCAAGCTTTTATTGCCGACTGTACTTGTTTCCACAATCATAAACTACTTGTTCGGTTCGAATGAGCCCAAACACGATGGGTTTATCTTATGTAGTTAAGGAATTGCTATGATCACCATCATCAGATCAGCTGTATGTCATAATAATATTGCATTGTCATCCGATTTATACAAAATTTCAGCTCAATCGGAAATCGGGAAGTGGATCAAATTTAACTTGCAAGATTTGATTACAGACAGACAACGGGACAGGTGAAACTAAATAAAAGCTTGTAAAATACTAGGAATTTATGTCACTATTAAGTCATTTATTATATCAGCAAGCTTTTGCTGACTGTGGTTTCATCCGAAACCTTACAAATCTAAGTAAATACATAAACATGAGCCTGTTATACTATGAAAACCGCCATGGGTTTTCTACATCTTGATTATCATGATACCTACAGCAGGATGTTTTTACACCTATTCGAGTCGTATGACCATCAAAGACCTCTGATCGAGTGTTTTGACGAAAACCGTCACCGAATAATCCTTTGCACGTATTGTGTAAGTGCTAAAACTAGATACATTAGTAAATCAGGCGTCTGGCGTGTTTGTCCGAACAATTACACACGCGAGGCGCCAGTCGCCAAACAAAACGGACGACAAACTTGTTACTGCCATTTGTAAATTAGCGAGGATTAACACTAGGGTTAATAGTGTTTTTGAGATTATCTTTAATTCTTGTTTTAAAAATCTTGTTCATATACCTAGGAAACGCAGTTTTAAAAAACGCGCGAGTGAAAAAACCGGCCAAGTGCGAGTCGGACTCGCGCACGGAGGGTCCCGTACCATAAAAAAGGCTAAAAGCTGGTGCCATTAAACACTTGTTTTATTGAGTTTTTTTTTTTGTATTTGTTGTTTTAGCGGCAACTACTCTGTTGTATGGGAGCCCCCCTTAATTGTTATTACGATTTTGATTTTAGTATTTGTTGTTGTAGCCACAATAAAAATACATAATCTGTGCAAATTTCAACTGTCGGCGAGTTTTTTGTATGGGAAATGGGAGCGCCACTTAATAATAATTATTATTTTGTTTTTAGTATTTATTGTTATAGCGGCAACAGAAATACACAATCTGTGAAAATTTCAACTGTCTATAGCTATTACGGTTCGTGAGATACAGCCTGGTGACAGACGGACGGACGGCCGGACAGCGAAGTCTTAGTAATAGGGTCCCGTTTTTAGCCTTTGGGTACGGAACCCTAAAAAGGGAAAAAAATAAATTTTATCGAAAGTGAGACTGAGAGAAGCATTCACACAGAGAGAGAAATATACAAATATGGGTTATTTAATAGTAATACTTTCGAACAACATCCGTATAATCACAGCATTTTTTAAGTAATAGTTTTTTATTATCTTAGGTTCGAGTACCTGTCTTATTTATAAACACATTTTATTGTGTTAAAAGTGTTATAACAAACTAATCTTTTTACCGTATTGAAGATTACTGTCTCGACAAGTATTATCTACAATTCACGTCGGGCTGTTGTAATTTTATCAATACGTTCTTTCATATGGCGCCAACACTTATCAATGTCGCATCAATATGCACTTCATTACAAATAATATGGGAATTTATTTATTAATAAAAATAGAATACGACGTCTAGTGGCTCCCATGGAGCTTCCAACAACAAACCACTCCAAGCTCACTTTATATTAAAGCATCAATTAAATAACAGCCCGATTGCAGCATTTCATAATCAAATCTACGGACGCACATACTCCTACTTACATCGGCTATGAAAATAAACAGTGCGTCAATAAAATATTTATCGAACTTCATGCTTGGATACTGCTCAATCCGTACGACTGACCTTAAGCATTAGTTTAGTCTGTAACATTGGGAACTTCGACGTGACGACATTGGCTGTGATTGTCACATTGTCACGTGGCGGGTAGGGGCCAGTGAACCCTTTCCCAATTCACTGCAGGCTCAAGTGCTGAAATTGGGCAGACGGATAATGAAACTATCTTGCGGAGTGGTTGCTTTTATGTTTATTCGTCACGCTACTGATAATGCCTTCTGGCTACGTTAGACTCGGCAAGAAATGTATTTTTCTTATTAAAGGATAACCAGTAAATATGCACCGAGGAACGAATATTGAGAACTATCTCTATTTAAAAAATAAGTAGGAAAAAATCCTATACAGCATGGGGCTTTAAATCGGTGGGTCGATTTTATTCGACATTCGTAAATAATTTAAAAAATATAATAATTGCTTTTTACGTTTGCAGCTTGCCAGATGATGTCAATTGCATATGCAATAGGGCCTATACAGCATGGGGCTTTAAATCTGTGGGTCGATTTTATTCGACATTCGTAAATAATTTAAAAAATATAATTATTGCTTTTTACGTTTGCAGCTTGCCAGATGATGTCAATTGCATATGCAATAGGGCCTATACAGCATGGGGCTTTAAATCTGTGGGTCGATTTTATTCGACATTCGTAAATAATTTTAAAAATATAATTATTGCTTTTTACGTTTGCAGCTTGCCAGATGATGTCAATTGCATATGCAATAGGGCCTATACAGCATGGGGCTTTAAATCGGTGGGTCGATTTTATTCGACATTCGTAAATAATTTAAAAAATATAATAATTGCTTTTTACGTTTGCAGCTTGCCAGATGATGTCAATTGCATATGCAATAGGGCCTATACAGCATGGGGCTTTAAATCGGTGGGTCGATTTTATTCGACATTCGTAAATAATTTAAAAAATATAATAATTGCTTTTTACGTTTGCAGCTTGCCAGATGATGTCAATTGCATATGCAATAGGGCCTATACAGCATGGGGCTTTAAATCTGTGGGTCGATTTTATTCGACATTCGTAAATAATTTTAAAAATATAATTATTGCTTTTTACGTTTGCAGCTTGCCAGATGATGTCAATTGTATAAGCAAATTAGGCCACAAATTATATTTTATGTTATCTTAAACATAATTTGCAAGGTTTTTGTTTTTGAATTGTAACTAACGACACTCTTAATAATAGCAGGTTATTTTTTTAGGAAAACAATCGCAGTATCGCTCTGAAACACGATGCTAGGGAATTGCTACTTCATTAGTTTCAAATCGAATCGCCATTATATAACCTCCGTATCGCCTTTGTTAATAAGGCAGCGTCAACATAGCGATTGCCTAACGCCTCATATAACAAACAATGCTACCCCTACAAACTTCAAACAAACGATTAAATGCGTTACTTAATCATAACTACGCTTGCAGCCACTTTTACAATGCAATGGAAAATGGATAGGTTCAGCCACATAAAGACCTTTTGCACCAAACAAGGGCTAGTTTATCTTTGAATTTGACTTTCAAAGAAATTACGCATACAAATAATGTTAAATTGAAATGCTAAGCTATAGTTTCAGTTCTTATAATAGTGCAACGGCTCAAACAGTAGAAATATTTGGCAGCACTTTACGAAATGACAAAATGTGACGCCCTTGACGTGTCTGAAGGATGTCCCGACTATCTTTCAGAATCGGAATGACAGAGATATTATATAAAAGTCATCCCTAGGGATGTCCCTTTATGTGAATTAATATGTATAAAGGATTCTCGGCAGCCTTAACATACTTCTAAATTACATTAATAAAATAGTACAAATAGAGACATTGTTGTAGTTAATATCGTGTACAAACGAATCTTCGGCTAAATTGAAGTGACTTTCAGTACGAAAAGGTGGAATAAAGCCAGCCTCAGTGAAAAGTGAACCATAATTGGATTCCGAATACGTAAAATCGTTATCGGCTGTTTAGCGTCCCAGAGTTAGTCATACCTAACGCTCATTACTATTAGAAGCAGTGAGGATCTAAGCATGCCATTGGGTTCTGTGCAAAAAACAACTGTACAACAGGGGTTTAGTCTAGGGGCCAAGTCGAATTTGCGCGGTCTGTCACGTTAGCACAGAGTGCGTGCAAGCGAGCGGGCGTATCTCAATGAAATCAATTTTAAAATGCAAAATGTATGTCAGAGATTGAACCCTGTTAGTGATTAACTAAGAACTACGACACATTTCCTAATAAACAAGTCTGTATTAAATTAAGATTATAAAACGGATTTTATGGTGTGTATAGACGGCGAGAAATGTTGCTAGTCGTTTACTCGTAATCTTTTATTTTTGTTTTACAGTTAATTTAAATGTAACAAAATAAATTATTCCAATACGACTAATTTTTCAGTCGTGCTCGTGTCTATTGTAAAGTTTGTTCAGTTATAGTTTCTTCTTATATTCTATGGTCTCACAGAACCCTAGTCTGCTAATCATATTAGCAACCGGGTTAATGATTTAAACTGATGAATTGTTTTACAGCTACGGGGTCAAGAACGCGGAGCGAGTAGTGCACAAACAATGATGTCAATGATACTTGGCAAAATTAACAAATTTATTAATACAGTTATTTTTACTCATTATTTTTATAAAATGACTCATCATTGTATAGTTGACCTTGTTAATTTGATCAAGAATTTTAGCTAAGCCTGGTGTATCTTGGTCTACAGATGTAATTAATGATAGTTAAGTAATATGACAATACGAGTACTATGATTACACCCTCATTTTCATCCCCATAGGGATGATTCACAGTAGACCCTTCCGTGTCCGGGCCGGTCCGTTTTCTATGACAGCAAACGCACCGGCCGGCGTATTTCTCTAGAAGAAAACGGGCCGGCCCGGACACGGAACGGCCTACTGTGAATCATCCTTTACTTGCGTGGTTCGCGGGCCAAAAAGTATCCTATGTTTTACTCCAGTTTATGAACTATCTTTGTTTGTTGAAACATGCAAACATTTAAACATAACAACGATCAAACTTACATTTGTTAGGGTAGTATATGAAATAGGATTTACCTGCAGCATTATTGTTATATATGTATTTGTGAGGATCTGTGCGCTTCAAAGGTAAAATTGGTACCATAAACCAAAAGATTCACTTGCCACGGATGTCGGGCGAATTATCATAACACGTTATTACAAAAAAGACTATGACATCTAACACAATGTAAGTTTAAAATGACGAAATACATTGATAGAAATTTAAATTTCACTTCAACACTTTAAATTTTAACACGAATCCGATATCATTAAATTATTACAACTTTAATAAAACTTGCACTTACTGCCTCAGCGCTCGCGAATGTTCAGACATCACATCAGACGTCAAAATTCCAATGAAATCTTACGACGCGATAAGTTTTAATGTTTTGCGTATTTTTCGTCACTCGCATACCGATGCAGTAATCTTTGCAGAGTTTAATAGTCCAAATCGTCATTTCCTGCTTTAAGTTGATAATAAATATTAGTTTGCATGAAAATAAATAAATTCGCGGCGTTTTGTCATTATAATATAATAATCTACGCATGAAAACCCAAAACACAAGTATACGATTACTTTACGCACTAAAAAAATCACGTATAATAATTTAGTTTTATTTCATTGTAACATTGTTTTTCCTTTTAGGTACTAGTATATTGTTTTTCGATCATCACACCATTTCAAAATCGTATCATATAATTTATATTTTTTGTGTAAATAAGACAAGGAAGTGGTTTTACTGCCAGATTGGAAAAAAAATATATTTCATCAGCTACAGCAACTAGAGTTTTGTTACGATCTGACTATACACATAGCTTTTTTTATTATAACATAGCAATTCCAGATAGTTGTAGGTAGCCCTTGTCATAATGATACACGAAATTAATAAATGCCTTGACGAATTAGATAAAATATTATATATTTATTGTCTAAAGCCTCAAGAATTTTCGCATCAGAGCTTAAATTGCGATCAACTATTCTAAGTCAAATCTCTTGTACCACTGTCCTCTACAGTCAATTGTTTATTAAGTGCACTGCAGTTTGTTCAGCCAGCGTCAAAGATATGTTTTCATTTTACGCCTTATGATAAAGGGACAAAGTACAAAATTGAGTAGATATTTTTAGAATCGCCCGTACATAGCAATAAGATGCAAGTGCGGCCTTCTTCGCGGTATGAGGAAAAGCTTATATATCTATTGCGGGGAGCGGTTCTATGAAGCCCAATGTAGGTTGTGATGAGAGCCTGGACATGCCATTAGAGCCTCCGGTATGCAGTTTTCCTTGCAGACAGTTTAACGTTCTATAGAATTCAAGTTTAATATTTATATTATATTAATTGCGTTATTATTTATTACCTATGTGATCAATAGAAAAGTTTCATGTACCTGAGTAATCCTAAATTCCGCCATTTAGCGTAATGAACGCTTAACATTTGCAGAATTCGATCTTTTCATCGATACTTGATGGAGTTTCAGCAAGAATAACGTTTGAGATCAATAATATAGGGTGTTTGGTAACAGGATGCAAAGACTTTCAGGGATGATAGAGGAGGTCATTTTAGATATTTAAGACACAACTTGCTTTAGTACAAAGTCTCTTAGTTTCCAAGATATGCACCAGTTTATTTTGAAAATTGTACGTTTTCCATACTTGCCATACATTTGGAAAATGTTTAGATTTTTTTAATGTTTATATTTTTTTCTGGTTTATCGTAACTTTTCAGTAGCTGTAGGAACTAAGGAAGTTTTTGAATTCAATTGAATTGGGATTAACGACTTTTTACTGCCTGTATTCACATGGTATTCAGATGCGAATAAATTTTCATAGAAACCGTTAAAGAAATGAAAAAAATTAAATCCTAATCACTCCAAAATTATCCTAAGGTTCTACTACAAGAACTACGAAAATAACGGGTTAATTTTTTTCCTACTATGAAAATGTATGGAGAGAAATTCGCATCTGAATACCACTCAAACTTCATAGTTTGTACAACAACTAGTATAGGTAGTTTCTACAAAGGCTTAGAACAGTGTTATTGTTGAGATCATGCGCATTGTGAAGAGCGTTATACTCGTAGACTCCGTGCAAGGCCGGTGACATAGCAGGTTACCTAAGGATGAATACTGCGTGAATGCCTATTTAAGGATGATTCACAGTAGGCCGTTCCGTGTCCGGGCCGGCATGTTTTCTTCTAGAGAAATACGCCGGCCGTTGCGTTTGCTGTTATAGAAAACGGGCCGGCCCGGACACGGAACGGTCTACTGTGAATCATCCTTTACTTTGAATTTATCCGATTTTAGAAATTCCAGTACTAATAATACTACTTATATCTAAATATAAAATTTTTGAAGCGCTAAATAGCTATAATCTATACTCATTTTGCAGCTGAAAACAAACAAGGGCGTTTTGAGTTATACTTTTCGGCGTTGCCGCCTTTATTAACACTTTCTTTGTAAACCATTATTCTACACGGCATGTACCTACTAATTGTGCTCCAAGTTTACTTACCAGGAAAAATAGGGGAAAGAAACTTAACCGAAATCTATAACTCATAAATAATAGGTACTATATCTACAATGAATACCTACCTATTAAACTCAAACTCGTTTATTGGTAATACATATTATTACACACCATACAGTACCTAATTAATGTAAGCTAAACACACTGTACTTTCTTACATATAACACTATTTATGCTATAGTACATTACTAAGAGAAATAGGAGTTGATTAAAATACATGAAAGAAATAAGACAAATAAAATGAGATAAACCCTTACGATATTACACCCTTTCTTGGCACATGGTCGGTCAAGGCCCTGGGTTGCCTCAAGAATTAACAGGTCCCCAGACACTTCAAATTCATAAACTGCATTAGCACCTACTTACCTTTGTCTTTTCATCAGCTTACATAAAATGACCTCTAAACCTTACACATTCGAAAGCAGTGTCGGCCAATCGACTATGGTTGAAAGTTCGTTGCCTGGGAAGAGTCGAGATTTAATTTTACGTAACGTTGGAAATATTCTAAAAACAAACACTTGAGTGAATAAATTTTGGAGGATATGATCAGTTGTGAATAAGTATACAAACATCGTCATCTAATGAAAACAACCGCATTCTTCAGAATGTACTCAGACTTCCTGTTATTTTAAATTTTTGATTACGAATGAAATACTGACATTTTGCAAGCTGTGGCTTGTTCTCTAACGTACCATAGACTTGTACAGGATTTTCTCAATCTACCATTAGTCCGTAATTGGTTGAATCTGATTCAGCATATTTTATTCGTGAACTATAGATATACAGGCTGTTGAAAATGCATTGTTAATGTTCAGCTATGTTGTATCTTACGGCGTATTGGTTTCTTAGTCTAACAATTGCACTACATGAGTTACATAAATATGCTGACCTATAAAATATCATTACATTACATTATAGTCATAGTTTGTGAACCTTTTGATCGTTATTTTTATTTGCAGCAATCGTTGCAGTTATAATATGGTCTAAAATGTAAGAAAATAAAAAATGTAACACATAATAAAAAATGTAATATGTGGTATTTTGTACTTTGACGTAAACTACCTGTTATCGTAGAGATTTCCGTACTTAACAAGATACTGTCAGTATTACGTTTGCACAGCGGTAATCTCATCCCGTGCCAGTCAGGAAGCACTCATAAAAAACGCAAATTTTAATGCAGTAAAAAGCGGTACTGACTCGACGGACAGTTGACACTGACAGCTGGCCGTTTTCTCAAGTATCTCCTTCGCATCGAAAAATTAAGAAGTCCTAATCGTACATATCATCATCAGGACGTACACTGCTGGGCATAGCCCCCCCAAAAAGTTCCACAATGACCGGTCCTGCGCCACCCGCATCCAGCGGAAACCCGCGACCCTTGCCAGGTCATCAGTCCACTTTGTGGGGAGCGTGCCCACGCGACGCCTTCTGGTAAGTGGTTGCCACTCGATAACCTTTCCGCCCAAACTCCCTAAGCGTACTAAATGTGTGAAATCGATAGAGTTCAGTCACATCACGTTATGACACGTCACGTCATACAAATATGAATCTGGCTTTCGACAGACGATAGGTTATAAGGTCACGGAAGGCCGAAATCGTCTAGAACATCACATGAATCATGACCATAAAACCTATCGTGCTACCTGGATTGAAATCAGATAGACCTGTTGCAGTACCATGACTTTGTAGTGACCGTATTCGCTAGCGACGGAGAAAACGTATGAGTACGTAATTTGTATGAAGATTGCACAGTTTCCCTAGCGGTCAGTTATAGAACTAACACCCGATAGTAGGTATGAGCCCAACTGTAAATTACCTACCGATAACTAATAGCCAGCGTAACTGTTGCCATGGAACATCCGTACCATTTAGGGTTACAAATTTGACAGGCGAGACACTACCGAATACCGTATCGGCTGTAGTTTATTCGCTAGCGACTATTGTAATATAATATGAGTATTCGATAGCAACTCATAGTACTTCCAAATGCATAACGCATAAGCACTTCACAAACATAACATAACCAATCTGGATTTTTCTCTGCCATTCACAAACATTCCGTGTTTCGTTGTCTTGATTAATGCACGCGCACGCCCGAACCGTTTGGCCACTTAGAAGCTTCACATTTTTATGTGCGCCATGTCGAATTTGTTAATTATTATGCAAATATTATGGGCAAATAATACACTGCGCTCATGTACAAGGAAAACTCTGGGAATTTGCTTTAATGATGGCCCTGCAGGGTGATGGTTGATGGTCAACCAATGGTTTACGATTAGTTCTTTATAGTTAGACATCAAATCGACCGACCGTAGTTATAAGTACAGTTGACATCAAAATGTCTACACATTTGCACACTAATCTGCACTTAATCTTAAGAAATCCTAAGAAATATACGCAGTAACAAAACAGTTAAAAGTAATATTATTCGCGGCTTTCATAGAGTTCAATTTTTTTACAAAATTCACGGTTTAATATTATTTTTGTAATAAATACTTTAAAGCTCGAAATTCAACTTAATAACGCGTTAAATAAAAGTTATTTACCTTTAAACGAAATCAATATAATATTAATACTTTACTTCTCGTTTTCTCAATCATAGTTGTTTTGTTTTTGTACAATAGAGTTACTACTACTATTTATCCAAATAGCTGATACTATGGATTGTTGTTATTTCCCTACTAAGAATCTACGCTAGTAGGTAATGTGAACGGCATTGAGCTGCCAAGCGAGGTTCGCGAAGACGGTATTGATATTAGGATGGCACCGGCAACCACACGCCAGCCCGATTACGCGACGATCTTCGATGGAAACCACAAGGATGCAAGCTAGGCTTAGGACACAATAACCATTATGTTATACGTTATTTATTTCAACTTAAACGCTTAAAACAAAATTATGTGCCAAGGACGGACTTAATATCAAATGACTATACCTATATAGATACCGTCCGTAAACCGTAGCCTCAAACACAGGCACATAAAATTGGTTGGTTTACATTTTCAGGTAAGTACACATAAATGTGACATACTATCTTAAAATCTACAAATTGTACGAGTAAACTGTTGGTCTAATTAATTATATAAGATATTGTTAAACGTTTATATTTGAATACATTACAGGTATTCTCAGGATATAAAATCATATGTCACTATATCAATCACGGTCAGTATAAAAAAATAAAACTACGCAATAGAGTGTAACCTTACATACGTAATCATCACTTTCAAGTGGCTCATATATTCCCAGCCCTTTTTTTAATACCACGAATAATGCGCAATAAACGCTGTTAGCCTTCAGTAAAGGGCCGACACCCACGTCTGTATAATGTACCAACTTGTGGAAAATTTACCTTTGCTGAATGTCCGTACATCAACGACATTCCTTAGATGACGTCGGTCAAATATTTGCTGTTATTGTGCACAAGTTGCTCTAGTGGTTTGTTTAAGTAAACTGAAAATATTTCTGTTTACAAGTATACTAAAAATGGAATCAATTAATTTTATTAGGGTTCCGAACTCAAAGGGTGCCAAAGGAACCCTATTACTAAGTATGTCTCTGCTATGAGTACGTCAGCCCGTCTACCAGCGGACTGTATATCTCATGAACTACAGTTACAATAAGTTATACCTCTGGTTCAAACAGGTAGAAATATATATAAATGTTATTGATAACAAATAACATAAATTAAATTTAAAAAAATAAGGGGTCTCACACGACACACGTGACACGTGATTTTTTCGGTACATTCTGGTACGATGGTAATGATGGTACGTGTGCGACTCCGAATCATGGGCCGGTTTTTTACATGTATGCGTAAAATTTATCTGAAAATACATACCAGAACAGTGAAAAAGCACGTGGTTCCAGATATGGATAGGTATGGGACGTTTTATCTCCACCTCAAGAAAAAAGTACGATATATAATCGTGACTATGAGTGTATTCCATTTAAGGTAAACAACCAGATGAACCTTGAAAATTACCTAGTTATGTATTCACACAGTACTTATATTAGGGGTTTAACAATACAAACTTTGTTTAACTGTGAAATTTCAGTTTATGTCATTCTTATTTTTAGACCTAGCCTACTCGTATCTGAATGAATCAATTTTAAAAACACGTTAATTATTTGAAACGTAGATTTTTGTAACAGTTCAGTACATATAAAATTTTATTTAAATGGCATAGAACTATCCTTGCGCAGTTTAAACACATACATTTAGAGAGTGTCTATTTCATTCGTTTTTTAAAATCTGACTTTCATATACTATGCTTCAATGTTGTCCACCCATACCCATAAAATGTTTTTTCTTTTTCAATTTTGATAAACCATTCTAAATTATCCTTAAAAATATTAGTATGATAAATCAATTTTCATATTTTAATGCTCCAGTTTGGTATGGAGCACGGCAATTCCATATTTTAACACCTAATTTAACTTTGATTATTTGACTTCCTCGCTGTGTCAAATATTATCAAGGACTTACAATCTGTTACTTGAAAAGGATAAATTATAACAATGCCAAATGTATACTAGCGATTTATCCGTAAATTCCGTGAGTACTTACATTTTATCGGCAATACCAGTAAATTCAGCGGAACAATTAAAAACCAATATAGTAAATTCGCAACTAGAACATACAATAAAGCTTTGTACCGAACTACAGTTGTTGCAACTCCAGCGATAACTATATAGGTCCAAAGTATCAGAATGGTGCCTATGTGGTTTACTATGGCATCCGTAGAAATACCAAGGAATAAACCGATTTTTATTCCATTCTTTACTAGTGGAAAACTATGACTATCATTAGAAGTAATGGTTGGATTATTCTAGTGAATTATTTTTCTATCGAAGCTACATAAACTTATTCGTATGGTTATGCAATTACAGGGCTCTGATTCGTGATTCAAAACCTTCAATTGTTTAAATCTATGTTACTAAGATCATAGTTATGATCTTAAGAACATGCCCCTTGCTATCGTTAAACTAATAGAATCGTGGCCCAGAAAGAATGCTTTCATGAAATTGTCTCATCAAACTATTTCGTACAGCCACCACTGAAATTAAGTATCTTAATCGGCCAATTTTTACTTTCGTTAAAACACTTTCTTTTAGAAGAATGGAAACAGACATATTTAAAAAATCTTTATATTAAAAAAGCCTACTTTATCTACTGTTAACTTCCATACATATTCTAACCACCTTCCTTAACATCCCATCTACACTTGCTCATGTTCGGGCGGCTTTAAACACGCTAAACATGCGACCATCCCCTTTAACGATTATAAAACGCAAACAAGCACGTGCGTATCTGTAAAATTTATCTCAATTACACCGAGACCAGCGCTTAGTGGTAATGTACAGGAATAGTACCTGTAAAACGAGTATTAAGCCTTTCATTAGTATTGATACAGTTAGAGCTTAGATCCTTATTTGATGTTGAAAGAACGAGAATGAAAGGTGTTTTGAGAATGTCACTGTGATTGTAAATGTAATTTCATAAAAATATTTGATAGAGGCTTGTAGTAAACGTTACTTTTATCTTTGAAACCTTTATACCCAGTAGTAGATACTTCTATTTACTATAGATGCTTGATCCACCACCACCATATCAGCCGAAAGACGTCCACTGCTGGACATAGGCCTCCCCCTCCCCCTCTCCTGCTTGATCAGCTTGATAATAATAATATTTATGGTATATTTATTGATACACAAGGTAAAAAAGGGAAGGTTGACTCTGACCCATTATTTGACACTTTCAATATTATTATTTTTTCTCAAACATACAATTAAATATCGTCATTAGGTACGTACGTTATAACAGGCTTCAAAGTATCACGTTGGAGGCGGAACAGCTGGGGAGAACTGTAAAGGAATTTCATACAAAATTTCAGGCCTAGGCCGGGAAGTATTTTTTTATTTTAATTTCAAACATGGCGTCTGTTAAATTTGTTTTTTTAGTGGTGTATTTTTTTATTCCATTGCGTATGGTTGAGAAAAGCACTATACAAATCTCGGCGAGAAACGTTGGGCTGCAGATCGCGTATCCCTATCTGTCTATATCTACTTAGCCTACAACCCTTCGTTTCCCGGCCTCTATATAGTAATATACTACGACGGTCGCAAACAAGCATACAATCTTCATGATAGTAAGCAGACATGGACGCTTACGACCGCCTATGGACTTTTGCGACTCCCGACCAACCACAAGCGTGATAACGAAGCGAAACGAGGTAAACGGAAAAGCATGGCGCCATTCTTTTATAATCCCGTTTATCTGCTCGTTTTATATTAAACTTGATGTTCAATCGGTAATTAATGTGCTATCGACAGATTGCGACGCCCTAGTGGCTCTTATTATGAGTTTTCCACGATAAAAGGATTCGCAGAAATTGTGAGCGTACCGGAATTTTTTTATATGAAACGATAATGACTATGTCGCTGCGTAATAGCATAGCGTCATCTTCCGTTCTTTGACATTGTTTGTAAACGTTGGCCATGTAACCGATTCAATAGAAGAATACATTTTTGTTGTGTAGATTTTTAGATTTTTGTTGACGGCACCTACATCATCACCGCAGTAATTCGATCTTCATACCTGGATTCCAAATTTATTTATTTATTTCACAAGGCATAGTTACAAGCTACAAATTTAAGAGTCCCCCGTACGCTTGACCGAACTCGATTCTCCATACAAACGTAGTTTCGTTATCATTTTAAAACGCCATGCTGAAATAACATGAAAATTTTGTATACACAATGGAATTCGCCATATCTGTTGCTAGAAACTGGAATGAAAAAAAATACAGTGAGTTTTTGAATTTTATAGGTCTTGTATGTAAACCTTAATAATCGCTGTATTTTATCTCAATTATAATTTCAAGCAACAGAAACTAATTTTCGACCTAGACATACCGGATCCCCTTGGGTATACAAAGTTTCAAATGATTCCAGCATGCCATTTTAAAATGAGAGCGAAACTGCGTTTGTATGGAGAACCGAGCTTCCTGCGGACTCTTAAGACTGCGTAGTACGTTCGGTTCTCCATACAAACGTATTTATGCTCTCATTTTCAAACGCCAGGCTAGAATAACATGAAACTTTGTATACGCAATGGGATCCGGCATATCTCGGTCGGACCATAGTTTCTGTTGCTTGAAAATATAATGGAGAAAAAATACAGCTATTATTAAGGTTTTCATACAAGCCGCTGTATTTTTTTTGCTTTTACATGTTATTCTAGCATGGCGTTTTAAAATGAGAGCGTAAATACGTTTGTATGGAGAACCGAGCCAGACCGAACGTACTGCGCCCTCTTAAGCTTTAGTTTTAACATCCAATGGTGTGACATATATCAATCTATATCTTAATTACAGCCATGCACAAGATCAGAAAGTATCCGCAAAGTATGCGGCAACCAGTTATAAACTGAACTGAACAAATGAAATGTAATGTACTAATTTGTCACCGATGTGACCGTGGCTAAAATTATTCCGAATTAGCTTGAAGGTACTTAGGTACAGCCGCAGAATGAAAAGGTTCGTCACTTTTCAACTCTATTTTAAGACTGTTAAGGTCGAAAAGTGACGAACCTTTTCATTCACTATACTTCAATCTAAATCCTACTAGCCTACTAACTAAACGCGAAAGTTTATAAGTATGGATGGATGTTTGTTACCCCTTCACGAAAAAACTACTGAATGGATTTAATGAAACTTTACAATAGCTTATACATCAGAATAACACATAGGTTACAATTTATAAACATATTGTGTGAATTGTCCAAATACTAATCCTGCGCAGACGAAGTCGCGGGCACCAGCTAGATTAGTGTAATTGTTGGCATTATTAGTAAGTTTCATAAATTATTCCTGCACCAACCTATTGCGAATTGTAACTACCTATTAGATTTGATTTCCACTACCCAAAAGTTGTTGAAAGGGGGAGATCGCTCTCTAGCGATAAGACCGCCTGTTGTTGGCCTCTACTTATTTTAATTAGGTGTCCTTTAAGTGAGGTGTGCAATGAAGAGTATTTGTATTGTATTGTACTTTGTATATTGCCAAAGCGCTATTGTCAGAAAGTTAACATATTCAAAATAATATAGCGGTTTCTAATACAATTTCACGTAAATGCGAAATATTTGCCCCTCTTGGTAGGAATGTTGCTTTGATATAATACGAAATAGTCGGGTAAAGTAAACCTTTACTTATATATTATTGATCGCGAGAAGCATCCCTCATACAACATTTTAAGAATGAGATTTAAACACACAAAACATAATTAAATTCAAATAAAATCATAGTACATTTTTAATTAATTTAGAACAAACTACCTATATTAACTGAAATTCCTCGTTCCCGTGAGCGCCCAGTTCAAAGGTCCCTAGTATACTGGCGGAGTTACCACGTTGTATGGCCAGGGATATTCTTTGTACTAGGTTTTCACCAGACCGCGGACCAGCTCCACGATCTCTCAAACATCGAGCAAGGGCCGCGACAAAGATTTCTCAATCTATGTTTGCTCAAAAAAAAAAAACATTTAAGGAAACATACAGATTAAATTTAAATTTTTTTTTAAACACTTTGGCCTTGGCACACCAGGTCCCACCAGTCTCCACGGCTATCGGTACGAACTTATAAACTCGCTCCAGGTTGTTATACTTGGCGTGCTTGAGTTTAACGGCGGCTTTAGCGGCGCCGCCTGCTGCACGCGTCGTGTTAGCTAGGTGAGAGGGAGTAAAGGTGCTAACGGAAGTTAGAGTAGTAGAGTAGGCTGAGACCTCTTGTCCATGGAACCACTGTGAGTCCGTCCAGTCTCTTGCCGTCAGTACGGTTTAGGCCCTGGAGCACAGGTCCACCCATCATCACATGAAATTAAAAACTATTTTTTTGTAACAATCACTCCTTTAACCAGGTTAGCAAAACATTGTCCATAAACCTTGACATGACACGTACAGTTAGAATACATAATATATAAACGTTACAGAGGCTTCGTAATAAATTGGATTGATTCAGCGGCGGCCGATTACCGTGCTCACCTACATTTGGCGGCACGCGAACCGACTGTACCTCGATTTATTGCCTACACTTCGACATATATTCTCCATAATTAGCCCTCGCATGCTGATACAGATTTTCACTATTCTGTACAGTTCAGTGATTTATGCGCTTGGTGGTTGGAGTAAAAAATGCCAACCACGGTTACAAGTTTTGTAGTGGCGTAATCCTGTAAAGTAAACGAAGCATGCCAGGGCTCCACAGAAAACCCAACTTTTTAAATCAACTTCAATAATGATATCTTGCGAACTCCGCTTATGAGCCCAATCTTCCATGTGAGACTTAACAGCATCTTTAGAAATCGTATCGACATCGGAATTGGTTTTATAATGATCAATAATCCTTAACGAGTTATTTATTAATCTTCCAAATTTTATCGGACACACGAGCCAACTTTAAGCAGACAACCAGTATAAATTAAACGAGCTGCCAATAAAACATATTGGAATTGTCTCATCTACATCACGGATGATATAAGGATATCATAAATTTTAATAGACCCAGTGATCATAATTGGCTTGGATTGATAAATAAAATGCCAATATTTGATTTCACTAGTCGATTACCATACTGAACTGGCTGAGAAATTCCTTACATGCACCGCTATTTGGAAATGGTTAAAGTTTGCACATTTACGATTTAATTGCAAAAGTTTTACAAACACCGCAGTACTTATTTTCTGTAGGACAGTACTGTTTCAGTGTGCAGAAGTATTAGCTAGAAACGTGTATGTATTCTAAAATATATATTCTGAATAATTTTGAGACAACTTAATTATAGTGGGCTCATTGGGTCAATGGCCAATGATGTCTAGTTTCGAAATTTACAAAATCAACAGTAAACTTTAAAGTTTATCATTAGTATAATAAGCTAGTATAGACGTTGATGTTGTACCTGTTTGTGGTCGTCGTAATCAGGAACGTGCAGTTCTGATTAGGAGAATATCTTAAAAGCCGTTCCTTTGCATATTCATAGCAGACCTTGACCGATAGATTCGTCTGCGCGGACTTGAGTCGCCCTGCGACAAGATGTGTAAATACTTTAAATATGTAAATTACGAATTTCTTCGTTACAGCAAAACTTATTAAAATATGATTATCCTCAAATTACTACTGAGAAAAGGATTAACGTAAATTAACAGATAGTTTGCATCAGAAGACATGAAATAAAGGTCTTCATTAACTATCGACATTTTCCCCTCATCCGATTGAATATAAAAATAATAATAAATTAGATGCGATATAAACATAAATATGTTTTATAATCAAGGTACGGTACGGTTTCAGAGGAATTTCCTCCCTCGGACGCTCCGATTGTGGAATGAGCTCCCTGCCGAGGTTTTCCCGTCGGACTACAGTATGGGGTTCTTCAAGAAAGGAGTGTACCTATATAAATTCTTAAAGGGTCGGCAACGCGCATGTGACACCCCTAGGAGTTGCAGGCGTCCATAGGCTGCGGTGACCGCTTACCATCAGGCGGGCCGTACGCTTGTTTGCCGCCGAAGTAGTATAAAAAAAAATAAAAAAAAAATAAAGAAGTTACTATTCAAGGTATTAACAAGCTACAACAAAGGCGTGAAAGTGCGAACAAATAAATAGTTACGACATAACCCAAAAAAGGCCCACTTCCAGCTGCGAAATACGCATTCGTAATTATTAAAAAATAGGAATAAACTGGAAATATGATTCTATAATTGGCGACCGAGTCCAACTCATTGATCATAGACATCACGGAAAAGTATTATCGTATGTCAATGAAAAAGATTTTTTCGAAACTTAGAATGTCAAAGATGATAAATAAAATCGACAAAAGCCTTCGCTTTCTTTGGCCTCAACCCACAGCCATAGAAATATGTGTCAGCGGACTAGTTTAAGGTCTCAAGATAAATTTCGAGTGTCAAATATACGCTAAGCAAGCATATTTAACACTCCAATGACACCGTTGCCGACTCCACGCTATTGTTTTAATTGGTAGAGAAAGTTTGATATTTTGATCGGAACCAGAGATACGTAGGTACTTTCAAGGGCGTGAATAATTTGAATGACACGGTGTCCTACTGCTCAATAAAGTTTTCCATTTCAAAAATATTTTGCATAGATGTTGGTATAACATTCGACCATAAATTGCGAGTTTCATACTAAAAGTTTCGACAGCAAACTCAATTAATAACTACGATTTCAACAGTGTTTCTCAAATATCAGGTCTACGATGAACTCTATCGACTAAATCTGAATTTGTGTTACTATAAAAGGTATTATAATCAATTATTTTTGACATATTATTGCAAATTCTACAGATCCGTATCTTTTTCATATAGCTAATAACTATTTGTCGAAACAATAATTTACTGTATTATTATGTAAATGCCAAGACTAGTAGGCGACATAAGCAGGTTTTGTGGAATTTTCATTAGTTTTTTTTATTGTTTTATTTCTACGTGTCAACGAAATTATATCCTTGACTTTGAAATATTGGGGAATTATTAATCCTTAAGACCGGCAATACAGTCTGATTACAGAATTACCTACACTTCTAAACGATTTTCGATGATATTTATTGCGAGGAACCTAATTGGTGAAATAACTTATTGGGGAAAAGCTGTTGTCAGATGAAATATATTAACTGGCCAAAATAAAGATGCGCAAGACCAACAGCACAAGCAGCTCTTATAGTTTTACTATCGAAAAGGAAATGATTAAATCATTGATGGAGTGTTTGGATCACAAGGACCTGTCTATGTCTAGACACTCGTCGCAACATAAGCACTTGTAACTGTTTTAACAAACATCAGGAAGAGGTATTTTATTGTTTATGCTGTCGGCTGTACCTACCGCGAAGAATGCATGACGTTTATGCTAATACAGAGCCGTAGATAATAGAAAATGTGTGGCAGACAAAAAAACAACGGACAATAAAAATCGTGTCTAAATATCGTAAAATCACATGTAAATTGGCATATTTGAAATCAATATTGTGAGTCGTTCTGATCAATTTGGATATTTTATGTGATTGCTCCTTTATAACGTGATTCAAAGCTGTGCTGTAGGTATGTTCGATGCTACTCGTACTGAGGGCTTGGTAACAGTAGTTAATCTTGCTATACCGACAATACATTTAAGTTTTTTGCTTCAGAATCATAATATCTACATGCCTATTTTGTATTCATTATTCTGTAGGTCACTGTTACAAGTTCATAATTATGTATTCCATCAGAAATTCCACCATCCGACAATTTTGCACAATTAAATGTATAATGTTAAATGAAACATAATTTGTCACAGCTCAAGCGCAGGTATAATGCTAGCATACATGAACATCTCTATCTATTCATTAAGTCTATGAAGATATAAAAATGGGGCCTCAATTATTCCCAAATACCTGAACGTCTATTTGGTATGCACAGAACAGCCTCCGTGGCTTCGACTTGGTATTCCTAAACCATCATATTGACGATTTGGTACAGATATCAATTTGTGGTTAACGCTATTGGAATATTAAAGTGACACCCGCCGTTTGAAAGATTAAGCAAATTCGAAACGATCGTGTGTGCGACGACTGCAAAGTTGTTCAAATTCGGCTAAATTAATATTGAAAGCTTAAATTGTCCATAGACGTGACAGTTGTAGTGTCGTTGTAGATTAATATCTACAAGCTATTTTCGATAACAATTATTATTAAAAATGCCTGTCTATTACGTACTTAGGACGACGGAAACTCACCACCACCTAGAATTCACCACACCATGTACTCGTAAGCAAGTTGCGTACAGGATTCATCGTTGATTTGTTTCTTTAGTTCAAAACACATTTAATTTCGCATCAAATTCAAATGGAAGTTTTGTACTTTTTTTATAATTTTAAATACTCAGATGCTTTTTTAAATTTGAAAACACTACATTTTGGGATAACACTGACGGTTACGCAATATGTAGCACCGTAATACCTACTTGTAATTTTTCAGTTAGTCAAACATTTTATTTGTAACAGATCCGTTATCTTTGCAAACCGATAATCATTAACCATATTGTATTTGACAAGTTGGAAGTAGCCATTTTATATTAGGCAGTACATACAGGATGTGGCCTGTAATAGGAGCAATAAATTTAAAGGACGCTTCCATAGAGCATCTGCAGTAACCTCTTGGGTACAAAAATAATTTATCTTTTTTCAATTGGGAGAAATTTTGATCTAAAGTTATGAGTAAATGGATCTTGGCACCCAGAGATTATAGCGCGGCAGTCAATGCTGATTTTGAGGTTGCTTCAAGTTATGACTCATAATCGTTGTCGCATTTTTGGTTTAAAATAATATTTTTGGGTTTATTTTTAATATTTTTATTTGTGTTTTTTGAATAAATTGTTATTAATATCACTCCAGTAGAGTCATAAAGTACATATAAGCTAGGTTTGCGAATAAAAAAATTCCAATTTTTTTTTCCATTAAAATCATTTGGATATAATTGCGGGAGAGCTCAATAGTGTACCGTTTAATTTTTTGCTCCTTTTACAGGCCACACCCTGTATATCGAATAGTAGCGAATAACGGAGAAGGTTAATAGCTCCTAGTGGCGCCACCGGGCGTCTGATACTGCGAGAGCCTTTGAGCTGCCGCGGACTGTACTTAGGGTTGGAGCACATCAAGCTTATGACAAATATTTATGCATTTGGAGATATATGAGATGTATGGTTGAGGATCTAAATTGTATAACTATGTGGACTTCCATAAACAAGTATAGATATATCAGTAGAAATCAACTTGCACATATAACCATAATCTTTACTACGCTTGTCAGTCCTTACAAGAAACTACTACGAGCGCATCGGTAGCTGCCGCTACTGGGTGAGAATTGCGTACTTATTTACACCTTATATTTACAAATTTGTACGGAATCCTCGGTGGGCGAGTCCAACTGATTTTTTTAGTTCGGGGGGAAAAATCGTTATAGATATCACAGCACAGTGCTGAAGTTATGTTGGACCTGCATCGACTAAAACCTTCCTATGGGTTCTCAGTTCGGGCGGCTCTGGGATCTCGCTTGGAACACACCAGTGCCGCCATAGAGTCACACCTCTGTAGTTCTCATCATCTCTTTTCATGGACGATAACAGCACCTAACTGAAACCGTATTTGACCTCAAGGGCCCCTTTTGTAGTCGCGTAAGGTAATAGACACTCCTAAAGAAGCAAGCTGTTTTATAGGCTGCGGTAACTGTTTGCCGTTGCCATTAGGCGGCCCGTGTGCTAATTTGCCACCATAACGATGTAATTTAGACCTTTCGTAAATAGCCAAAAACAATGTTCGAGATATGTGTTGTAGTGTTAGTTTATTTCCTGACGCTCTTGGAATGAATGATAAGGAATGAAACTTCTCAATACTATTACGACGCTAATTTCTAGGTAATTATGTGGTATTCATCAAACACTAATGTCGCAGACTTTGCTCATAATTAGCATGTAGCGGCATGTACACAAACAGACACGGACAACACGACTGTATAATTGCCAAACAAGTCAAATTTACATCTTATGTGGCCTAGCGTCGGCGTTTTACTTGAGACACACAAGTTTAAGTTACGTTGTCATGTAGGGTTACGTATAATAAATACAACGCTTATTGTACTGATTACTTGCTTACTACGCTGGCTCAGCGAGCGATAGTGGGGCTTGCCCTTCGGTACAAGCATTATTAAACTGCTAGAAAATTATAATTTGAAAGGATTATGATACAACAACGTATAAATTCTAGAAATTCTAGTTGTATCACATTTTACGACTACGCTTAAGCCCCTGTGTCCCCCGTGCTCGCGGGAACTTACCGAGCTATTTGCTAATCTCGATTGTTTTGCATATCGCGCTGTCGATGCGAAGCAAATTTATGTACAAAATAGATACCCCGCGGCCTCCGCAACTTCCGACATCAACGAGAACGACTGACGAATACCTGCCGTAAAACATACATCCATCGACTCTCAACTTAAGGTCATTCCTAAAAGAAATGCTCATCAACGCTCAGATACAAAATCATTGTGTTATCATTATTCAATTACCACACCGGTCCGCAGTAAGTGTGCGAACAGGCCGAGTCCATCAATCACACTTTAACTGTATCAAGTTTTTTCCCTGCCTCTTGTTCCATCACTTTTTACTTTGCCGCCGCTGGCACTGTCATAATTTGTCAAGGTTTTTATTTTACTTAATTAATCACCAGAGCTAGCGGTCGCAGCCAAGCGGGCCATTGAGGAAATATTAACATACTCGTCGATTGTACACTCGCGAGGTTCATTGTGTATCTAAGAGCTGAATGTCATTAACAATTTCCTGCACAAGAGTTTCGAGTGTCCGTCTTTTCAAGTCGGTGTGCTATTGAATAAATATTGTTCAACAAGTTGCCAAGTGACATTTTGTTGCGTGCCGCGGCGCATCGACTGCCTGCGCCCACGTCATTGCACTGTCCACTCTCAACAATTTATTTTCAATGCGTTTTATGCAAAATATGAACAATTAAAATTGTTTTATGAATTCATAGCCGCGTCGATTAAGATTCAATTTTGATAAGGGATGCTACTGTTGTCGACTGTATCATTAGACAACATGACGACGTCGTGCGAGCCTCTTGAGTTATGGGGGCAATGAGAACATCCATCGGGATTAATTTATCGTAATAATGCGATCTAAATGGATTAGGTACCTACCTAGTATTCGCTAATAAAATCGCGGAATACTTCGCCGCTATTTTTATAACGGTCTCCGTTGCCACCGAAGTCGCAATTCGGAAATGTCGAAATGGTACTAAAGTTTTTACAAACGATAAGAACGAATCGAATGAAGATTTAATGCCACAAGTGAGCGGCGCCGCCACCGTCTCCTCGACTACGGATTTACGACCACGGGGTTATGATGGTGCACACGCCCACAACACTTTTGAATATACTCCTCGTCTTGACAAAAGAAACTTGTCCGGACGCAAGTTTGGACATGAATAGGGAAACTAAATTTCTCTTCAACATAAAACACCAAAATGACAGTGCGGCATACGTACTAGATAAACAATGTAAGACAAGCGTACGCGCATGTAAATTATACGAAAGCGGGTCTTAAAGAGACACCCATAAACTACTGAAGGGATCGGAGGGCCGTCAAAGTTCGAGCGGGTGAAATGAAGACATAAAGGATAATAGTGGTTCGCTGCAGCGGTGCTAATTCCCTGGTACATTAACATGGCCATCGTAACTGAGAACATCCGAGGCTGGTTGAAGACAAGTCCCCCATTGTGGAGGTTGTTATTTGTGCCACGGACGGTTCGCTAATGCAGGTGCCGGACTCGCCGATTGTCACGTAAATGTCTAAACGCCAATGAAAGTACCGAGACCCTTCGACTATTTCAATAACTTTTATTGTTCGCATGTCCGTGCGTCAAATTGTTTTACTTTGTTGAAAACTTCGCTTACGTTAAACGGAAGGATTCCCACGGATTCTTCACGTAGGATTTTTTGTACTGAATAGTAAAAACACGAATGACCACCCATGGCATCAAACATAATAATGAAGAAGTGGCGTTATGCAATAAACATTGAAATATAACACCTCGCGACATACGTTCGAAACCTTTCAAAATGTTTTATTGTAAGCCAGGAGGATATTCCAAACGATTTCTTTAAATGGCTTCTGAAGCCGTAAACGCTGTCATTTTGCGAGGCGAATAAAAGAGATTTATTGTAAAAGTCATCATAACAAGCAACATCTTATTTAGTTAAATCACGTTAACCCCCCGATATACTCGTAATAACAACACATTACTTGTTTATTGCCTACATGATGACTGGACAATACGTAGCATTCAGCTAGGAATTATGATCACGTTAATAAAACCTATCATGCAATTATTAGAACTTTATCACAGATCAATTATAATTAAATAAAAATTTATATATGCGTTCAATAATGCAAAAATTATAAAAGAAATTTCTAATAATAATTTTAAAATCCCTATTATATAAAATGATACCCCTTTCGACATCATACGTGGATTTTCATTTTTATATTTTTCCAAAAAATGGCGTATTATTTTTGCCATCCATATTGGGAATAAACCTTTAAAATAAATTGATGACATTCGGACAATTAAAACAAATCAATTGGCATAAAAGTTACCGAAATCTGCCCACGCGTTTAGTTTCTAGATTGCATCAAAGATACAAACATATTATAACATACAAATACATACATGTAACGATTGTGAAACGATTTATTTGGCATCTATGTAAAAAAGTTCATTAAAGATGAAACTAAACAATGCTAATGAGTGTTGTCTGTCAAAACGTGACCCTCCTGTCTGTGTTCGATGTTTCGATACATCGGGAAGCTTAATATCGATTTCATAATCATTTGTTTGACGCACGATCATTACTACAGATTGATTTTGATACCGATTGCTCACTTCCGCATTATTTTATTCACGTTCGCTCTTCGCTTTGTTTTGACGTTTTAAATCACGATTAGTTACAATAACTTTCAATCAAAGTTGCTTTTAAATATTGACTTATTGATTCTTTGTTGGAACCAATATCGAAATCATCTACATTGTGTTAGTAGGATTTACAACGTTATTAATATTGTAGGCAACGCATATCTCCACGGGCCAACCGCCGCGCAGTGATAGAAGTGATTAAAATAATAAATTATTTTATTAATGCTACCACAATCGCTGTTCATGTTTCTTCATTAAACCCCCCATTTGTTGGCGCGTCAACCGCCCAGCGAGCCGCTAATATGCTTTTAATGGTAACACGCTTTTTAATAATGTTTGTTGTTGATATGAACCGTATGTCTTTGCGTTGTTATCGATAGGGGTATTAATATCTTTATAACTTACTTCAATAAAATCTATTTATTCTTCTTGAACGGCTTAATACGCCTTTAACTTTTACTAACCTCTACAAAAGATCACACGCATTCAGAACGGTAACAGCCGCTCTTAATAACAAAAATAAATTTGGTATTAATTACAGTTCGCAGCCAATAACCTAAAGCACAACTAATAATCTTTTAAATACTGCTGCAATAACTGTCATAATAGACGCACAAATCATCACCTCTTAAATGGAAAAATAATAGGTTGTAGTTAATAAACATGAAACTGAAAGTATTACAAAACGCTTGTAAATCAGAAAGCGGTAACTGAGAGGTTGGGCGTACCAATTTGCCACCGACTCTTTAACATTGATTCGTTTCGGCTGCGCTTTGCGCCTATGATACTATCCTTAATTGAATGTTCCGTGGTGGGTGTACCGATGAATAATATGCAACCGGGCATATGGGAGCTGTGCACATTCTAGTTTTACACGGTGCCTGTGCACTTACTACGAGTACTACGCAGGATTTGATTTAGAGCTTCATGCATATAGAACATTCAAACGGACAAATGTGCAAGTATTAAGACGATTAAGATTATTAAATAAATATGCAAAAGACAGCCGATAGAAGCGTGAGTACACCTACAGCAAGTACCTTATTTAATTTATTGGCATACTACTTACACGAATTAATTTTCAAATGAAGAAATACGATGATATAAATAATTAAGTATTTGTATAGGCGTCATACGATTTAGATTAATTTTATATGAAATTCAACGATAAAGCATTTATACATTAAATGTTAAAAGTATCAGAGCATGTAGAATTTATTGGCAATTAAACCGTGTATGAAAATACTTTTTACTACCTACCTAATAAAACTCAATGCAAATTTGTTTCTGCAATTAATATTACCAGATAAAGGTATTAAACATGTGTATTTGTAATCGCGATCAGTTAAGGTATCTGATAAAATCTTATCGGAATTCTTTCCTTCGTGTGGTACGCAAGATTGCCTACGCATTTTAATCGTAGGCCCGAGTGCATAAATATGAGGTTTTATTATCATTGCAAGTGACACTTTTGCTTATCAAAGGCATGGATTGGATGTAGCTTCTATAAGCTAGGTTAGCATAAAGATGTTGGAGATGTCATAGTATTCATTTATTTTTTAATTTTTGTCATTCAATCTGAATTGCAATGTACCTACTTATTTTTTTAATAAAAGTCTCAATGTGCCTTCATTGAAAACAATATCTTCAACTTTCATTAAGTAAGTAAACTTGATATTACATATTGTATTAACCTTACTCTAAGCCAACCTATGATAATTGTCAAAATTAAAAAAAATCGGTGTCAAGCCTCGGTTGCATTCTATGGAGCCCAAAAAACATTTAAAAAAAACTTTAAAAAAGGTAGCCACAAAATTGTTGTGTATTATTACATACGCTGCCAATTTTAGGGTTAAGAAGGTCATTCCGAATAGTTTATAGTAGTCGGCGGTTAAGAAGTCAACCCTGACACCTGTCATTTTCATACAGTTTAGGTATAACCTCAAAGTGACTTTTAGGTTATAAACTGTATGGAACAGATGTCAGGATTGACTTCTTAACCGCCGACCACTATAGTGTGAGAGTGACTAGTTACATAATTATGGTGTAGATATGAGATGTGCTGGTGCTGCTCCTAGTTAGGATAATGTACAAGGAGGAATACAGGAAAGGGTTATCTACAAACCATGACGACCTGTTTAGCATAGTTGGTAGTGACTGCCTCCGAAGCTAGAGGTGCCGGGTTCGAATCCCGGCCAGGGCATTTATTTGTGCATTTTTCACGGATATTTGTTCTTGGGTCTTGGATGTTTTCTATGTATTTATCTATATAAGTATGTATATCGTCGTCTAGTACCCATAGTACAAGCTTTGCTTAGTTTGGGACTAGGTCGATTTGTGTAAAGATTGTCCCCCTATATTATTTATTTATTTATTTATATACATAATATACAATAGATAGGAGTCACAAGAAGAAACGACAATAGAGAGATCTCTCAGGGACCGAAGTCCATTGAGAGTTGGTTAGAAGTTATATATATGCAACTGATTTAAGAAACTTCGATAGCGCGTTGCAGAACATGTCAGATTTGACGGATGACACGAGTGACGCCACAATGGCATATCAAAGATTAAACGAAATGAAAAACAATTAGCTTAAAATAATGCTGGATAAGAGCCGCAGGGTAATCACGTAACTTTTCGAACGTACGATATAGGAAGATATAACTGTAACTATTAGTATGGAAAATGAGATTTAGATCTACTTTAGGCATGTTCGAGAACGTGGCGCTTGCATAGTTACCCCGCTGAATTCTCTTGCCTGTTGAGGTATATAGATAATGATGTTTTTAACGGTCCTGTTGCAAAATTGTTTCACATTCGCTAGTTCTATTACTTAAGCTAGGTATAATGTGTACTTGTCGCGAGGGTTAAAGGAGAATGCGTCAAGCGAACCTTTGGCCCTCCCTATAAGCGACATCGTTGGGGGTTTAGTGGGTAGTCTGGACCTTTTGCCTAGGAGTCCCACACACTCATCCTGTCCCCCTTCGTCCGGGCTAACAGTACGTCAACTACATCAAGATATTCCCCCAACGAAAAAAAAGGTATCATCAGTGGCCTTGTTCATCCATGAAAAGATGATTTAAGCCGCGTCCAAATTTGAGGTGCGGCATTTACGGAAATGACTTGTAAGACCGATACGGGAGCGACAGCTACGACCGCATAATAGACACGTACATATCTCGCCCGAAGTTGAAACAGGAAGAGCTGCCCGCAGGTGTCTTAATTAATGCCTGTGGGATAAGAGATCAAACCAAGTTTGGTCAATGTATAATATGTACAATATAAACATAACATCCAAAATAATACAGATTAAAATAGGTTTACAGTTGAACTAAAAATGTTTCGTTGTATTTGATATTTTTTTATATATACCACGTCGGTGGCAAACAAGTTTACGTTCCGCCTGACGTCAGCAACTGCAGGGGTGTCATATGCGCGACATTTGTTTCAAATATTAAATAATTTATTATTTTTCGCAGAGACTCTTCTTGTCGCTATCTCATAGCCTGGCGCCAGGCTAGTAAGCAACGTCTCATTTAAATTGTACCGGCTAATTGGTTACTAGTCTTCGATTGAGATACAAACATTTTTCCACGCTTCTCGTTTTGCAACACTTAATGTTAACATGCTCACTGATAATTATTTAAATACACCGAGCAAATGCAGAGTTCTGATTGCTCAAGGGAGTACATTTGGTCGTGTGAGCAAAATTTGCTCCATAGTTTGCAGTTTAAATTAGTAGTGCATATTCATTACGTGGAACCAGTAATTTGTAGACAGCTGCTCAGTCGATTTTTATTTTTTTTAATTTGCAATGCTTACTTTTCAGCTAAAAATAGTATTAAGGATACGAGGGGTGGTCTGGTGCCACTGGCGTAGATGAAATACTAGTAACTACATAACAAATGGCGCTTACTTGTATCTGTTTCGCTCTAACACTCACAAAGGCCGGCAAGACGTCATTCGACGTAGATCTAGCGCACTTATGCGCCTGTGTAATACACCCGCGGGATAGACTAGAACAAACGCGACGGGCAGATGTCCTTCGTGCGGTAGACATCGTCTATAGACGGGTTGCATCGACCACACTTTACTGACCGGTAAACGTCAAATATGACACCAGAGGGCCTACCGCGAACTGAAAACAAAGTATTTCCCTCTCTGTCGCTGGAATATGCAAGTGCGACAGAGGAACAAATTTTGTTTTCGGTTCGCGGTAGCACTTCAGGAGACGTATGATGGTTGCCATTTTATCACTTATCGTCGTGGATAAGATATTCGTCACGTTCTAACAAGTATATATGCAAGTGCGAGAGTAACGGGACGGGAGTCCTATCACTTATCGTCGTGGATAAGATATTCGTCACTTTCTAACAAGTATGCAAGAGCGAGTGTGATGGAAGTTTATCACTTATCGTCGTGGATAAGATAGTATGCGAGTGTGAGAGTAACGGGTGTCATGTCCACGACGATAAGTGAAAAATGGCAACCATCATACGCTCGCAGTAGCTGTCATCTCGTAAAGAGCGGACAAACTTCCCGTACAAATAGATTTTCGTGGACGTAACTTACTATTGCCAACGGTTTGAAACTTGAAATAACCAAGACTTATACTTTAAGAATTTCTGTAACTCGCAAAGTCGCTGGTATTTTTAACTTACCGCAATAAGAACAGAACTAAATTCAGAAATGCCTACAATGTACCGATAGGATCTTTCGGCCGCGATAAAGATCGGCCTGAACTTAGTTACGTAAAGCCTAGGCGATTGCCGCGATATGAATAGCTTAGATCAAAAATCTAGATAAAATGGAAACTTGAGCTGAACAGGTCAGGGCCGTTAACGCTCGTGAAAATGTTAATTACGCTAAATCAAGTGAAATTAATTAATTTAAATACAAATTAGTGACGACTGGTGTTGGGTTTCCGTGTGAGAATGTTAATTAGTGGAACTTGGAAAAATGCTTAAACACCGCATCAAAAGGTTTGCTTCAGCCACCGACGCGTATAATAGGTACTTAGTTTCTATGTAAGTACAACCTTCATTTGTAGGTAAGTTGAATTTTTCTTTTTTGCAATCTGCCCGTGCTTCGTAAATCAATAGCATATATTTAGGAACCGCGATGCAAACTTGTTAAAAGAAGAAAGAAAATATTTTAAGATTATATTGAATGTGTTTTAGATTTGTCTCCATAAATGCATAACCGATTAAGGGCCCCCGCGAAGGGCACGCTCGACTGAACTCTATTTTCCATACCAAAATTGTATTTGACTCTTATAGTCAAACGGATCTTAATGGAACCCGGCCCTGGTCAATTTCAACTCTAGCCTGTCGTCCACCGTAAAATTTCTTAGGTGATTAAAAGTGGACGAGTTTAAATCTTTGGAACATATATTTATATTTGGCTTTTAGAAACGTCAAGAGACGTGCATAAGTTGGGTTACGAAAATTTATCATATAATCAATTAAATTGCAGACATTAAAAACCTTAACTATGGTCCAAAAATTTTAACTCCACCCAGGTACAGGTCGATTATAATCCATTATTTTATCTATTACTAGCTGTCCTGGCGAACTGGGTCCGCCCCCGTCCTGTTTCATATAGAATGTTTGAAAATTTGGTATTTTTCGCATATTTGAACATTTATTCTGCTATTCGGAGAGAATATGGAGAGAAGACAAATCCAAAAAAATCTAAGATAATTACCACCTGCCCGGCCGTTCTTGCGTTATATGTTTATATGCAAATCCACGCAGTTTTATTATTCTTTAATATCTTGGTACTTATGTTGTTTGATTATTAAAAAACGTATTTTGTAATTCAGACATAATCGGTTTAATTTCATACCGAAAGATTAATTGAATGTCAAAACTGCACAACCTCTTCCGTGATCGCATGTTTTTTTAAATCCTGCAAATTTCCCTAGCATGACGGTTAAATCACATAGTTCGCGACAAGAAAATCGTTCTCAACTACGAAGGTTATAATTACACGGTTGTTAATTAGGATTAACAAACCGTAAGAAGATTTTACGCCAATAAACATCGCAAAGTATGAAACGACCGTTTTAATGCAAGATGTGGTTGCGATCCCGGTGTCGTCATCAGTTGTAAAACTACTAGGTACTTTTATGTTAGGCACATTTCTGTATTGTGTCATAGGACCGCCAAACGTAGTTTGTCGCGTTTCAAGTTAAAAACAGTTTTCATTGTCGTTAGATAGTTGTGATTGGTTGCCAAGTACCTATAGTTCGCTGAGAGATGGGACTCGCCCATGTTGAGGAGATGGATCGGTCTACACTCCACTCATGTGGATTTTAACTGGTGACATTATTTTGATGCATTGGCACATTCAGTTAATAATATATAATTTAATTTAATTTTTAACTGTATTTAGTCGGTTTAATAATTTAGATTGTATTTTAATTTCATTTAATTATTTAATTGATTTGATTTGATTTGATTTAATTTAATTTGATGATATTTATTTTCGCTGATTGTAATTATTATTATTATTTTTAACGCATTCGGCTTATTCTTATGTGTGTTTTGTATTTTACTAACATTAATTGTGTAAGAGATTGATTGTACATACTAACATTTTATGGGCACTGCCTGAATTAAATGATTTATTATTATTATTATTATAGTATAAGTGGACTGCCTATGAGCTTTTAAAAATTACTACGTATTTATCGTAAGTTACAGTACCTTAAGTTGTATTTGTATTTTTAAATAAGTTTATTTTCTGTTCTTTGACTTCTTTGTATAATCTCTATCATGTTATCACATCGTTGTTGTAGATATACCCTTTAATTTTTTCTCTAAACCTTTCCGGCCTGCTCCATACAATCGAGCATCTAAGTTTGGAAAAGTCCTGTATGCGCACAATTCCTTCTTTCGTTACCAGGCCGATGCGCCTAATTTAGGTGTTTTTCGTAATCATTGGTCGAAAAAGGTTAATCATTCTAGTATGTAACTACATTGAAATAATTTTGTTGCAGTTTGGAACTTAAAAAAATAATGTAATGTGGTAATTTGAGCTTCATTTACGATGATTGCTGTTTATCCTCTATTGAAGGCTACCATTTTATGAGGTGATTACTGATTATTTTACTGTACTTGCTGTAATAGCGAAACATCCGCAATATTTACAAAGTGATTGGTCGTCAAATGTTTATTGCTCTTTAATTATGATGTGCAGTTGCGCTACTGATATCTATGCACATTTACGAGGCAAATACTCGTAACTATGGAACACGCTTATTTAAATCTGTTATAAACGTTTACAAGCATGACTATATTTTAGTTAAAATTATGATAATTTGTTGGCAGTCCCTTCTGTAAAAAATAGTTCCTACGCCAATTCTCGGGATAAGGTAGCGGACCCCAGGCATCCTTCAGAATCCAAGTGTACTGGGATAATGATATTGATAATTTGTTGGCATCCACTTCTAGTAACCTGTACCAAAATCGGCTTATTAATTTTCCTCTAGTTATCCTTTAACAACAAGTATTTTAGTAAGACTGATACACTGCAGAATTATATGAAGACAAGTTGAATGAAAGTGCCTAGTTCTATTGCCACGTAGGCTCACGGTGACGGTTACACGAAAATAAATCTTTTCCAAAGTTTAGCCACTTGCACGTGCAACTTTCGATTCCCAAGTGGCCACTTTTACTCCACTTCTGCCGCGATTTCTAACACGAGACGACACTGGCTTTGTCAAATAAATTCTAATTAAACACGCCATCGGCTTCGCTACCAGAATAATAATTGACACCCGTTGATGAATCGCCTCAGTTACCTTGTTATAAAATCACTAACCCCATCTGTCACTTGATGACAGTTGTGTGAATAGAAAACTATTTTCATTTGGATGTGTGATATATTGAGTATTACTTTTATATTGACGCGTGGTCTGATCACACTTTATTCGGTGTGATTTCGCCTTTATTAAACTTATCATAATTAGCTACGCATATGAGGACGAAAAGACTCTTTATCGTAACGGAATAAGACCTTTTAACCTCTTCAAATACGTAGCTACTCTTGGTGCTAGCTGTACCTACTCTACTCGCATATTTATCAAGATAAACGTTGTCCCCTAATAAATTGAATTGTCAACTGTTCGACCGATATATAAATAAATAAAAGAAATAATAAATAAATAAATATTGAGGGACATTTTCTACACAAATCGAACTGAGAGTGGAACGCAAAAAAATTGTACATAATTAATTTACTTTAATACTTTAATTTTCTCAGTTTCGTAACGAAAGTTACCCATATACACTACTAATATTATAAAGCTGAAGAGTTTGTTTGTTTGTTTGAACGCGCTAATCTCAGGAACTACTGGTTAGAATTGAAAAATTCTTTTAGTGTTGGATACTACATTTATCGAGGAAGGCTTTAGGCTATATAACATTACGCTGCGACCAATAGGAGCTAAGACGCGGACGAAGTCGCGGGCAATAGCTAGTAAACTCGTTATGAAACTGAGAAAATTGTTGAATTCCACCCCTAATCCCATAGCAAGCTCAATAAGGCTTGTGTTATGGGTACTAGACGACGATATATTTAATATATATGCTTAAATACATAGAAAACATCCAAGTCTCAGGAACAAATGTCTCTGCTCACCACAGAAACATGACCTTACATTCGAACCCGGGACCTCTAGATTTGGAGGCAGTGACACTACCAACTAAGCTAAACAGGTCGATATATGTCCATGCTTTCGTTTTTAGTTAAATTAGCAACGTGACTGCTTTAACCATAAATTAGATGGAGCTCGGACAATATTCGTAATAAATCGTTAGTATAAATCATCAGTTCACAGCGACACGTAACGGTACTACCTCGTTATAACTAATATATCGAGTACAATACATAGTATTTGGTACGGGGGAGTAAATAAAAGAGTGTAGGTAGGTACTTGGAGTATCAGTGACAGGACGGTTGACATTACTCTTCTCGTTCGAGCCTTCGACTCGAGGAACAACGCCATGCGTGGATGCACCTTCGTTTTGCTAGGAATAATAAATCTCACAATAATTACATTAGACGCCAGCTGCTGCATATTGACTCGTTTTCCATTTTTTACCACTAATTGCTCAAAGATACCTAAATCTCTAAAATTGATATATACGTAATATTTATGTCCTTTAAAGACTGCTTAATGCGGAACACGCTTTCCCGCGGTACTTTACATAATTTGTATATGTGACAACTATTACAAATACCGTTTTTATTGCTAAATATGTTCCTAAATTAAAATAGAAAAATACTCTTTGATGTACAAAATTATAATTATATACAATAATACTTAACCAAAATAACTTTAATACTACAAATAATATTAAAACTATCTTAAATGTACAAAAAGGCCAATTACTACTGATTTATAGACGTATACATTTTTAATAAATAATTCATTTCAAAATATGCATCTGACTTCTCCACACTTTCACGCCACAACGTGTCGGTCACTCAGTCCATTTGTCGTGTGACATCAAAGTCCTTTTCCACTCATCTAATATTAATCTCTGAGTCGTATCACAACTCCGATACACCTACACGCGGATTAAAATAATACACGTATTTAAACTCCATTCATAGATTGAATATCGAGATAGTAACTGTTTCTATCGGTCTTTGAGATAAAATTATCTGGTTACAAATTAACGTGACATTTTGAGCAGGCATCGATTTTAGGTCGCATGCAACGGTATTATCACCGATGCAAAAACTATTAAAAATATTAACGAGCTAATTGAAAGTATCTTATTGAATTAAAACCACACAGTAGACAAACGAAAACACCGTTACGTATGAAAATTATGGTCACTGGCAGGATACAGCTGCGTGGGACATTACAAAAAGCAATAGTTTTCATAATTAAATTAGCGTGTTCTAAAATTAAAAATGTAAAAGACGGGCGTCCTACCGGCCGCCGCTGGGCGCCCGCCGCGACACATACCATAGAGTTTTATGCCCATCAAATCGTTCGATAATTGAAATGAGTTCCTTGTAAAAGGCAGAAAAACGATTATCCCCATACCTTTTAAGACGTCCGAGATACACAAATGGACTTTGTATTAGAATTTATGTCACTTAAAGAGATGATATAAAAACGCGCCGACGGGTTTACACGCAATAAAAATATGGGAACGACAAGAATGCCTTCCCGGTTGTCAATCGTGGGGTTTAATAACCGTAAAATGTTTTTTCATCTACTCGTTACTATGCCATTGAACACTTACAGCGACGAACATAAAATACGCCTAATTGATAAAACACAATTAACGGCACCGTAATAATTACGACGAAATCAATTTATTGCTAGAAATTGGAATATCAATGTTTTGAAGTGATGTCGTCGATCAAGGCATCAACCGGGGTCTGCTCGTGTAGTACCTGTTAATATTTACATACATACATAAACTCACGCCTATATTCCCAAAAGGGGTAGGTAGAGCACACGAACATTAATTTCAGTGCCTCTTTTAGCAATTGTAGGTTTATAGATGGAGAAAATGTGATATTGCAGTGACAGGTTGCTAGCCCATCGCCCACAACACACTTCTACCTGGTTCCCATAGCCGACTCTTACGACACCCAAGGGAAGAAAGGGGGTGGTGCTATTCTAACCCGGCACCACACGGGGCACTGTTAATATTTACTGATACTAAAGCATGTTAAAAGATTTTCAGTTAAATATAGATTCATAGCTAAACATTAGTTAAGCCGAAAGTTTATTTAATATAGCACGCGCGCTTTGGATTTTACATAAAGTAGTAATGATATGCTTGTTTATCTAATCAAATTTGGTAAGTTTACGACCCGTGCCGCAATATTGCATTCGATTACATCTTAATGTTTAAAGCATTGCCTATGTTTATAAAATACGCATAATCAAACTACAGTCATAAAAAAGGGAAATAAATTTCCTGCGATACCCTACAAACCATTAATATTGATATTTCCCAATTTGTTAATTTTTTCCTACTAATATCCCACTCTACCTTCCGTACATTTTCTACATAACATAATCGCCAGAATTTGAGTTGGAGGTAACCACCTAACCATAATGAAGTAACCTTTAAAAAGCTGTTACAATCAATTAGCTTTAAAAGCGATAAAGCAAAAGTTAATGATTGGATAATAAACGTTTTAATCGACAGGCCAATCTTGTAGACATGCTTTGCCGGTGTTATTCTGCAAAAAGGCTAAAAAGGGAGGTAATTAAAAACTTTAACGCTGCATACATTTTATGAATAATCGAGGTAAAATCGGCATCAAAATTATCCTTACACTTTTGCACCCTACTCCATTGTAATAAGGAGGAAGATGTATACATATATTTGACGTCGACTGTACATCGTCGGTCACGTGTAATAAGACATCAACGGTTTATGGTAACTCCGGCCCAGCTCCGGCCCCCAACTTAATGTAATACCTATTCATTAAAAACACTTGCGCAGACTCAAAAAGCGGTTAGTTGTGTGGTGAAAGTATCAAAAGGCAGAGGCAACGGCAGCGGGGGATAGAGGTATCCAGATGACTAATAATATCATTTTTAGGCTCTCTATACAATACAAAAATATATATGTACAAAAATATACTGAAAATTTAATCATGTACCTAATGCAGGTAACAGAGTTGAACCTATTTTGATTCAAAAAACGAACAGAATAAAGCAAAGTGTAACTCTGTTCCAATTGAAAATGAATAAGAGAAAAAGTCCTATCGGTGGATCCATGCATGGGCTGTAGGATAATCTACTTGTAGACAACTATTAAATTATTAATACACTATACCTACACTATAGGTACATATCTACTTCACTTTTAATATCATCATCACTGCTGGACATAGGGCTCCCCCAATGACTTCCACAATGAACGGTCCTGCGCCACTCGCATCCAGCGGACACCCGCGACACTTACCAGGTCATCAGTCCACCGTACACTTTTAATATATTTTGTACTAAATCAGTAATAAAGTATATTTTGACACCAGCAGCATAAAACTAGAGTAACTATTTAATTGATTTGATTTTATTTGTTAATTATTTAATTATTATATCGAATATAATGCATATATTTATATATATATATTACTATACTAGCTTTTGCCCGCGACTTCGTCCGCGTATAATTCGTTCTCGCCTTAGAATGATTTGTTTTCCCATACAATCTTTCTCAAGCTCAGGTGGACACCAGGAACTTAGGGGTGACATGTTGGAGAAGGAAAGTCACGAATAGATCGGACTGGAGATATTTGCTTGACCAGGCCTAGGGCCCACCCGTGGCTATAACGCCTCAGATGATGATGATGATACAGTCTATCACCCTTCTTTACACCCCCTTAAGAAATGATTTCAGCCAATATGACATTCCCTAGAAATCCTATTGTCAAAACGAATCATTAAGTGCTTATTTCGGAATATCAAATGTACCGATTCTAGACGAATGAATCTCGTCAAAAACATTACATGTACATTGTACAATGATAAAAGGTCTCGCTACGCAGTTCTGCCGTAAAACGTTATACCAACAGAGCGGGTTCTTCATGTAAGTATGATGACCGAAGGCCGGAAGCAGAGCAGCAAGGCATGCGAGAATAATCACACAGAGCGGGCTTCTCATGTAAGGATGAGGGCCGAAGGCATGAAGCGGAGAGGAGAGACGCGCGAGGCTGAAGGCCGAGCCTCCCAACAGAGTAGATTCTTCATGTAAGGTTGATGACTGGAAAGCCGAAGGAGAGTGGCAAGGCATGCGAGGCCGAAGGCCGAGCTATGTCGTCGCCGAAGATCCAGTTGCCATATTAATGAGGGTAAATTGTACTCCATTCGTTCGTTTTCACGTCATGCCTAGACATATAAACAGACAGACAAACAGACACAAATTCTTAAAACTATTGAAACGATTTCTGTTATCGATTCTAAGTATCCGCAGCCAACTTTTTTTCGAATATCTTCCATGTACAGACTTTCGACCCTCTTCTAAGTGTACATCTAAGATGCTCCAACTGTCTATGCTGACCATTGGGCTGCCCAGCTCAAGTGATCTCTTATATCAAACAAAAAATAACGCACGATAAAACTAAATTATACACCGACGATACAAAGTGTGCATTTAAACAGCTGTTTTGTATTTAAGCATATGAATAAAAACAATGCCAAAGTATCGCTAATGCATTTTGATGTACACGCAAAGTAGAACTTATTGCGAAAAGGTTGTGCTCAAAAATAGCGTCAACAATCAGAAGGAATTATGATACTTCGGTTTTGACATAATGAATCATCAACTTGTTTACAATTCTGCTATACTCTAAGTTAAATTTCTTGAGACGCTATTATACTCCCAATTGGCTGAAACTTAAATCGTAGAATGGCGTATGAGGATTAAACCACCCCGTTTCATAGACCTTACTTGCATCCCCGATCCCACTCGAGAACCTTTCCTCCCCAACGGCCAACGGTTCTACGTGCAATATGTCCCGCCCACTGCCACTTAAGTTTAGCGGTTCGGAGGGCTATGTCGGTTACTTTGGTTCTACTGCGGATGACCTCATTTCTGATACGATCACGCAAAGATATTCCCCGCATAGCCATTTCCATTGCTCTTTGGGTGACTTTGAGCCTTCTTATGAGGCCCATAGTAAGCGACCACGTTTCAGTGCCATATGTCATCATCACACTGGTAAAAAACCCTCGTCTTGAGACACCGCGGAACATTGGACGAAAAGATGTGCCGTAGCTTCCCGAACGCAGCCCAGCCGAGTTGGATTCGACGATTAACCCCTTTCTCGAAGTTGGACCTACCTAACTGGACAGTCTGTCCGAGGTATAATATATAATCATCTACAACTTCAATTAAGTGTCCGATTGTTGCTACGTGCTCGTGCTTTCAAAACGAATGATTAAGCTTATTTCAGAATATCAAATGAACCGATTCTAGACGAATAAAGCCCATAAATATTACATGTACAATGATAAAAGTCTCGCTACGCAGTTCTTCCGTAAAACGTCCTAACAGAGCGGATTCGTCATGTAAGTATGAGGACCGAAAGGAGGAAGCAGAGTGGCAAAACATGCAAGGCGGAAGGCCGAGAATTCACACAGAGCGGGCTTCTTATGTAAGGTTGAGGGCCGAAGACTTGAAACAGGGAGGCGAGACACGCGAGGCCGAAGACCGAGCTTCCCAACAGAGTAGATTCTTCATGTAAAGTTGATGACTAACGGACCAAAATGGAGTGGCAAGGCATGCGAGGCCGAAGGCCGAGCATTCAAATAGAGCGGGATCCTTATATAAGGCTGAAGGCCCGGAGCCTTGTGACACGCACGCGAGGCCCAAGGCCGAGCGTCCCAACAGAGCGGGCTCCTTATACAGGGCCGAAGGCCTGAAGCAGAGTGGCAATGCAAGCGAGGCCTAAGGCCCAGAGTCCCAAGAGAGCGGGCTCCTTATGTAGGGCCGAAGGCCTGATGCAGAGGGGCAAGGCATGCGAGTCTAAAGGCAGATCATTCACACAGAGTGGGCTCCTCATGCCGATCATTCAAACATAGTGGCAAGATAGCCAACAGAACTGGCCCCTCATGTAAGGCTGAGGACCGAAGGCCCGAAGCGGCAATGCACGTGAGGCTGAAGACCGAGAGTCACACTGCCTAGGCATATAAACCGATAGACAAACAGACACGAATTCTTAAAACTGTTGAAATGTGTTCTGTTTCGATGCCAAGGGCCCTCCAATCGCTCCATTGATTTATCCAATATCTTCAATGTACAGATTTTCGACCCTCTACAGCTGTATTATATGTATACGGATAAACAAAGATCCAGGGGCCTTTCAACTCGTAGTACGAATTTTTCTATGGAAATGTTATTTTAACTTGTTTGTACCAGATGCCACTTGGTGCTATCTCTATCGCACTTGCATATTGAAGTGACAGGGATGCAGTGGTCGTGCGTTTAGTTCTTACTAAATACACAACGGCGCTACGATCTATGTGGAGTATTTCACTGGTATCTCCATCTCAGTATATATATTGTACTTTGTGCATAGATCTAAGGTGCTTCAACCGTCAATGTATGTTGACGATTGGGCTGCCCAGCCCAAGTGATCTCTTATATCAAACAGTTATTATAGTCTGAAGGGTCACCAATTACGTAAAAAATAATACACGACAAAATTAAATTGTACACCGACGATACAAAGACTGCATTGAAGCAGCTGTTTTTGTATTTAAGCATATGAAGACAAACAATTCCAAAGTATCGCAAATTTATTTTGATTTACACGCAATAATAGACCTAATTGCTAAAAGGTTATGCTCAAAAATAGCGTCATCAATCAGAAGGAATTATGATATTTCCGCTTTGACATATCGAAACGTCAGCTTGTTTACAATACGTCAAATTCTATTAAGTTAAATTTATTGACACGCCGTTATACTACCAATGGGCTGAAACCTAAAGCTTAGAATGGCGTATGAGGATTTAAATCACCAGTTTCATAGACCATATTTGCACACCCGATTTCATCCATTTGAGGGTGATTATCGGGACAAAAAGTATACTATAAGTGAATCCAGATTATATACTGCTTAGTATACAAAAAATCACCTTGATCTGTTCAGCCGTTTTTGCGTGATTGAGTAACAAACGTCCAAACATCCAAAAATCTAAACTTTCGCATTTATAATATTAGTGGGATTACAAAGTTTTTGAATCTAGAAAACGGTACTGAAATTGGGGTTTAGAGTCACAGTTAATTAATGGAATAAATCATAATAGTGTTCAAAATTTGAAGAGACCGTGGTGGCTGGCGCGCACACTGGGCAGCGCCGCGGCGCAGCGCTTGCGTTTACTTTTTTTTCAGTTTCTATTTTAAGATTTCACAAATTTTGAATGAGGTTGTTTTTCCTTTGTCGTCAAGTATATGCTTACCAATTTTCATTCCTGTAACTCATGGATTATAGGAGTTCCCATACAAAATTCAACCCCTCTTTTTACCCCCTTTAAACCCAAATTTGCATAATATTAAACCTGACCGGGTATTTACTCGACAGATTAGTAAAGTTTTCATCAAAATCCGTTCAGCCGTTTTCACGTGATGCGCGTTCATATAAACAGACAAACAGATAAACAGACAAACAGAATTTCATTGTGATTTTGTAGAAATGACAGGTACAATAAACACCTGTTTATACCGTTAAATTGCAAACTTAGTTCAGAAATTATTTTTGTAATTTTTTCAAAAACTATTCAACCTATCAAGTTCAAAATAATTTTCCTACAAAGTTTTTATAAAGTTCTACTTTTGAGATTTTTTTCATATTTTTAAAACTTATGGTTCAAAAGTTAGAGGGGGGGGGGACACGTTTTTTTTAACTTCTGGAGCGATTATTTCCGAAAATATTAACATTATCAAAAAATGATTTTAGTGAACCCCTATTTATTTTTAAATACCTATCTAACAATATATCACACGTTAGGGTTAAAACGAAAAAAAAAATCACTCCCCACTTTACGTATAGGGGAGGTACCCTAATAAAATATTTTTTTCCACTTTTTATTTTACCACTTTGTTGGCGTAATTGATATACATATTAGTACCAAATTTCAGCTTTCTAATGCTAACGGTCACTGAGATTAACCGCGGACGGACGGACAGACGGACGGATTCGACGATTAACCCCTTTCTCGAAGTTGGACCTACCTAACTGGACAGTCTGTCCGAGGTATAATATATAATCATCTACAACTTCAATTAAGTGTCCGATTGTTGCTACGTGCTCGTGCTTTCAAAACGAATGATTAAGCTTATTTCAGAATATCAAATGAACCGATTCTAGACGAATAAAGCCCATAAATATTACATGTACAATGATAAAAGTCTCGCTACGCAGTTCTTCCGTAAAACGTCCTAACAGAGCGGATTCGTCATGTAAGTATGAGGACCGAAAGGAGGAAGCAGAGTGGCAAAACATGCAAGGCGGAAGGCCGAGAATTCACACAGAGCGGGCTTCTTATGTAAGGTTGAGGGCCGAAGACTTGAAACAGGGAGGCGAGACACGCGAGGCCGAAGACCGAGCTTCCCAACAGAGTAGATTCTTCATGTAAAGTTGATGACTAACGGACCAAAATGGAGTGGCAAGGCATGCGAGGCCGAAGGCCGAGCATTCAAATAGAGCGGGATCCTTATATAAGGCTGAAGGCCCGGAGCCTTGTGACACGCACGCGAGGCCCAAGGCCGAGCGTCCCAACAGAGCGGGCTCCTTATACAGGGCCGAAGGCCTGAAGCAGAGTGGCAATGCAAGCGAGGCCTAAGGCCCAGAGTCCCAAGAGAGCGGGCTCCTTATGTAGGGCCGAAGGCCTGATGCAGAGGGGCAAGGCATGCGAGTCTAAAGGCAGATCATTCACACAGAGTGGGCTCCTCATGCCGATCATTCAAACATAGTGGCAAGATAGCCAACAGAACTGGCCCCTCATGTAAGGCTGAGGACCGAAGGCCCGAAGCGGCAATGCACGTGAGGCTGAAGACCGAGAGTCACACTGCCTAGGCATATAAACCGATAGACAAACAGACACGAATTCTTAAAACTGTTGAAATGTGTTCTGTTTCGATGCCAAGGGCCCTCCAATCGCTCCATTGATTTATCCAATATCTTCAATGTACAGATTTTCGACCCTCTACAGCTGTATTATATGTATACGGATAAACAAAGATCCAGGGGCCTTTCAACTCGTAGTACGAATTTTTCTATGGAAATGTTATTTTAACTTGTTTGTACCAGATGCCACTTGGTGCTATCTCTATCGCACTTGCATATTGAAGTGACAGGGATGCAGTGGTCGTGCGTTTAGTTCTTACTAAATACACAACGGCGCTACGATCTATGTGGAGTATTTCACTGGTATCTCCATCTCAGTATATATATTGTACTTTGTGCATAGATCTAAGGTGCTTCAACCGTCAATGTATGTTGACGATTGGGCTGCCCAGCCCAAGTGATCTCTTATATCAAACAGTTATTATAGTCTGAAGGGTCACCAATTACGTAAAAAATAATACACGACAAAATTAAATTGTACACCGACGATACAAAGACTGCATTGAAGCAGCTGTTTTTGTATTTAAGCATATGAAGACAAACAATTCCAAAGTATCGCAAATTTATTTTGATTTACACGCAATAATAGACCTAATTGCTAAAAGGTTATGCTCAAAAATAGCGTCATCAATCAGAAGGAATTATGATATTTCCGCTTTGACATATCGAAACGTCAGCTTGTTTACAATACGTCAAATTCTATTAAGTTAAATTTATTGACACGCCGTTATACTACCAATGGGCTGAAACCTAAAGCTTAGAATGGCGTATGAGGATTTAAATCACCAGTTTCATAGACCATATTTGCACACCCGATTTCATCCATTTGAGGGTGATTATCGGGACAAAAAGTATACTATAAGTGAATCCAGATTATATACTGCTTAGTATACAAAAAATCACCTTGATCTGTTCAGCCGTTTTTGCGTGATTGAGTAACAAACGTCCAAACATCCAAAAATCTAAACTTTCGCATTTATAATATTAGTGGGATTACAAAGTTTTTGAATCTAGAAAACGGTACTGAAATTGGGGTTTAGAGTCACAGTTAATTAATGGAATAAATCATAATAGTGTTCAAAATTTGAAGAGACCGTGGTGGCTGGCGCGCACACTGGGCAGCGCCGCGGCGCAGCGCTTGCGTTTACTTTTTTTTCAGTTTCTATTTTAAGATTTCACAAATTTTGAATGAGGTTGTTTTTCCTTTGTCGTCAAGTATATGCTTACCAATTTTCATTCCTGTAACTCATGGATTATAGGAGTTCCCATACAAAATTCAACCCCTCTTTTTACCCCCTTTAAACCCAAATTTGCATAATATTAAACCTGACCGGGTATTTACTCGACAGATTAGTAAAGTTTTCATCAAAATCCGTTCAGCCGTTTTCACGTGATGCGCGTTCATATAAACAGACAAACAGATAAACAGACAAACAGAATTTCATTGTGATTTTGTAGAAATGACAGGTACAATAAACACCTGTTTATACCGTTAAATTACAAACTTAGTTCAGAAATTATTTTTGTAATTTTTTCAAAAACTATTCAACCTATCAAGTTCAAAATAATTTTCCTACAAAGTTTTTATAAAGTTCTACTTTTGAGATTTTTTTCATATTTTTAAAACTTATGGTTCAAAAGTTAGAGGGGGGGGGACACGTTTTTTTTAACTTCTGGAGCGATTATTTCCGAAAATATTAACATTATCAAAAAATGATTTTAGTGAACCCCTATTTATTTTTAAATACCTATCTAACAATATATCACACGTTAGGGTTAAAATGAAAAAAAAAATCACTCCCCACTTTACGTATAGGGGAGGTACCCTAATAAAATATTTTTTTCCACTTTTTATTTTACCACTTTGTTGGCGTAATTGATATACATATTAGTACCAAATTTCAGCTTTCTAATGCTAACGGTCACTGAGATTAACCGCGGACGGACGGACAGACGGACGGACAGACATGGCGAAACTATAAGGGTTCCTAGTTGACTACGGAACCCTAAAAATGGGCTCAAGCTCGGAACCCGGCGGTAGGGTGCCGAGAAGGCTGGCGGCATTGCCTCGCTGAACTGCAATGCCGATGCGCTGAGCGAGGTACAAACCTGCCCTCTGGTCATCCGTCGCGTCAATAAGACGCTTTGACAGCTCCTTGTATATGGAGTGCGCTCCGGGTCCCCATGGCCCCAGTGTTTCCACCCCAAACGGCTCAAACGTATAACCAGAATCAATGGCCGCATATTTGCGCCGTTTGAGGTGCTCAGCCGCATCAGCAGCAGCTCTAGCCCTGCTTGAAGTCCCTGGAAGATGGGTTGGCGCTAAGGTATCCACACAAGTGGCGTCCCATACTAGCGGCCGACCCAACTTCCAGGGGACAAGGGTCATACCGTCCGGCCTTTTCCCGTCATCACGGGCGAGCCCTGTCGGCTCCAGGATCGCAGGCGTACCGCCACTGGCAAGGGCTCTGCGCAGGATGTCGTTAATGCTGGCATGTCTAAAAATTAAAATTTAATTAAAATTTCTTCGGATACTTAACTAAGGGTCATCCTTTTTTTATTCCAGAGAAAAGATGATAAGACGAGCATTACAATCTATAAATTCCCCGGACTCCGAAGTTAACTTCTGAGGACGAAACCGAGACTAAGGCCAAGAGAAGAGAGAACGAAAATTATAAGCTAACTTTACCCAAGTACTTCAAGACTACAACTTCAACGTAACTTCAAAGTAAAGATATAACGTTTTCCTAAGAGAAAGCGTCCACATTAGTCATTACGGCTCGTCACCTTTGACTTGCGGCACAGCCTTCAACACTAAACCCACAATTACGCATATTGGACGAGCAGATCAAAGCAGCGGCGCAGGAGTGTACACCGAATTATAAACATTTTGCTATTATTATAGTACGTAAGTTGAGATATGAACACGAAATTAATCAATTTCAAACACATGACTTTGACTATATAAGGGAAAAATATAATTCGGATATTTACGCTGGACTAGTAGTTATATTTCTTCTTTATTTTTTCTGAGGTAGCTTACATAGCTTTACTATGTGTTTATTTTTAGGGTTCCGTAGTCAACTAGGAACCCTTATAGTTTCGCCATGTCTGTCCGTCCGTCTGTCCGTCCGTCCGCGGATAATCTCAGTGACCGTTAGCACTAGAAAGCTGAAATTTGGTAATAATATGTATATCAATTACGCCGACAAAAAGGTCAAATAAAAAGTGGAAAAAAATATTTTATTAGGGTACCTCCCCTATACGTAAAGTGGGGAGTGATTTTTTTTTTCATTTTAACCCTAACGTGTGATATATTTTTAGATAGGTATTTAAAAATAAAAAGGGGTTTACTAAAATCATTTTTTGATAATGTTAATATTTTCGGAAATAATCGCTCCAGAAGTAAAAAAAAATGTGTCCCCCCCCTCTAACTTTTGAACCATAAGTTTTAAAAATATGAAAAAAGTCTCAAAAGTAGAACTTTATAAAAACTTAGTAGGAAAATTATTTTGAACTTGATAGGTTGAATAGTTATTGTAATTTTTTCAAAAAAAAAAAAATGTGACGGACGGAAAACTACGGAACCCTACACTGAGCGTGGCCCGACACGCTCTTGGCCGGTTTTAATTTCTTATATATTTCCTGCCCCAATGGTAAGCTGTCACCGTAGCCTATGGACGCCTGAAACTCCATGGGACTCGCATGAGCGTTGCCGGGCGTTTAAAAACCTGTATCCATCGCAAAACCCCCCAAATACTAATCCGTCGGTACTTTGCTAATTGCTATCTTGAATAATGATAGTCCCATGATTCATTAACCTCACACAACCTAAATAACATACGTAACGAAGGTAATACATTTAAAGGATACACGTAACTACTACAAATAGTTCAATTCAAGAATAAGCTTACTACGCGACGCTATGAACAAAACATAAAACGCAACAAGATACATTGAAAAAGAGTAGGGCGGTTCCTTCTACTAATCAACTAGTAGAAGGAACCGCCCTACTCTTCTTAACGCGTCAAACTTATGACTAGGTACATCTATTTTAACTGTCATTATTAGTAAGGAAAATCTCATTTAAATCTACCGGGATCTAACTTACGCACGCTCGAAAACGTAATAGGACATTTTCTGAAATAAAAGATGTGTACCCAATTAGCGTGAATTGTTAAAAAAAGTTAATCCATGTCAGATTGGTGACGATTAAGCATTCAATTTCTATGAAAGTTTATTTATAGTAGTATATTTTTATCAATTGCATGCGAAGTCACAAAAAACCGCGAAAATAGTTCTTTTTTAGGGTTCCGTACCCAAAGGGTAAAAACAGGACCCTATTACTAAGACTTCGCTGTCCGTCCGTCCGTCCGTCTGTCACCAGGCTGTAATAGCTAGACAGTTGAAATTTTCACTGATTGTGTATTTCTGTTGCCGCTATAACAACAAATACTAAAAACAAAATACTAATAATAATAATTAAGGGGGGCTCCCATACAAAAATGTGATATTAGCCCTTTTTCATGGGTACCACTCGCCGAGCTAGATCTCAAGAACCGTAATAGCTAGACAGTTGAAATATGCACAGATTATCTATTTTTATTGTGGCTACAACAACAAATACTAAAATCAAAATAATAATAATAATTAAGGGGGGCTCTCACAAACCGTAACAGCAAGGAGGTTAAAATTTTCACAGATGTTGTATTTTTAATTCCACAATAATAACAAATACTAAAAACAAAATAAAAATAATATATAAGGGGGGCTTCCATACAACAAAAGTATTTTTTACCGTTTTTTCTGGTACGGAACCCTTCGTGCGCGAGTCCGACTCGCACTTGGCCGGTTTTTTTTTCAATTCCCATGATTAATTTTTTTAATCGTATGGCATTTATTTACGAACCGTGAGATCTTCGAGAAGACAAGTACGGTTGCCAGTTTTAATTGATGTCACGAAACTGACATTGATTAACTTTTTTTTAAACTCGCGCTAATTTGATATACTTATTTCTGAAAATGCCCAAAAACGCTTCTACGGTGTAATTACGTAACGTTTTCTAGCGTGCGTAAGGTAAGGTAAGTCTAAATGAAATGTTCTATAGTAAAAATGACAGACTTACCTATCGGACGTTGGAAAAGTTACGTGACTACCCTGCTGGAATCGTGAATTGAACTATCTTATGAGGAATACATATCTCTATTCCAGGAAGTGAACACGATATTTCCGTACCTGTCTATACCTAATAATTAAAGGTGAATGCAACATTCACCTCGTGGTCCTTACATTTAAAACGTTGTACCTAATACATCCGTAGATTACAAAAGACCAATAATACAGAAAGGATCGTACGTGACAATAAATTAATTAACATAGCCCTGCGACCCGGATTTGTCCGCCTTGAGAACTTCCTCGGGTCAGGTGGTCCTTTTGGTTCAAGAGGGAAGTATTTCGAGGGTTCAAAAAACGTATTATAATCCTCATTGTCTGAGATGCATTGAACTCGAGTTGGAGCAATGGATAAATGGAACACATATATTAGGGCCGTAATGCCGTTCAATACGTCGCTTTCATCTGGCTCTTCTATTTATTACATGCTTTTGTTTAACTCGCAATGTTTGTGAGAAAGTTTGCTTATCTTTTCTGCCCATTTGTATTCCTTTCTAGCATTCTAATCAACTTTTATTTAGGTATGCACTGCTGCTGCTGATGCGTTGGAATAAGTACCCTAATCTCTGAGTCATCGTTGTCTTTGGCAAACAAGAGTTCGCGACAATTTAAAATAACACCTTATACATTTTGTGTTTGGCGTCCATATAACTGTGAAACCTGTGACAGCGGCTTTACCTATCTTAAACTTGTAGGGCTTAAATACAATTCCAATTTACAAAACTGTATCTCCTGAGTCCTTATACAATTTATCACGATTTTTTTAAGCTAAGTAACGTTGTTTCTCACAGTAAAACTGCATTAATACCAGTTTTAATGCATTATAATGATAAATTGTTTCAAATTTTACGGAATAAGTGTGCCATTTTTATATTTTTTTATTCTATTTTGAATTATCTAACTCAATGCAACGACTGTTTTGCTAATTTTTACTGAGGTTATGGTTTAAAAAAGGCATCAAAAACATATTAAATTGACGTCAAACCGGAATGCAAACAAATAACATGTACTGCATTGATAGTCTTCTAGGGAATAAGTGGAGCACTTTTTTCAACTTTCGAACAAGTTTTTCTTTCCATAAAGACGGAAACTAATTTCAGAAAAATAGAAAAAAGATTTCTAATGGTTTTACCTAAATTTAATACTATTGTATAACAACAACAATACAAAATTATACTTTAGACTTTGTTCTGTTCAGTTAGAAGAATGTATTCGTACGTAACATTAGTAAATTTTATCAAAATCGTCACTTAAACTCTCAATTAATATTGCGACGTAAATTAAATCGCGTGTTAATACCAAATATGTACACTACCACTCATAATTTAATTAGTCACCCATACCTTTTTCCATACATCTGTATACAAAAATGACTTTCAGAAATACACTGCCAAGTCAGAGTCCCTTGACAGTTTTGCGTGCATTTTGCATTTTTTATTTAGCTGACTTATTGAGCCTTAAATCGGTGCCAGAGACCCCCCTTTTAAAATTGTAGTTTTCTTTTTGCAATGACTTAATAACTACTAATTGCTGATTTATAGAAAAGTGTACTGTGTGTGTATGGAAAAAGGTAGGGGTGCCTAAATAATTATGAGCGGTAGTATATGTATATAATATATAGGTATGTATATATTTCTAACGTATCTCATAATAGCTTGACTCAAACACTTAGGTACTTACCCACTCGTAAGCCAGCTCTCTTACAATCAATATTTTGAAATTTTGATTCAAAACCTTATACGGACACCTAAGGCCCCTTTCGTGTTTTTGGTGATATTGTTTTTCTAAGCAACAGAAAACTTATTTTATAATCCGATTATTTATTTGTACAATTCATTTCCATTTTTTGCTTATTGACCTTAAATTTGAGTTGCTCTCAATATTTTAACTAAATACCCGATTACAGTAAGTAGGTTTCATAAGATCGCGCAGAGTCATGTTTGTGACGTTAAAACTTTATTATATATAAACCCAGTTGTTTAAATGTTTTTTTTTTCAAAACCATAATATGTACTTTATTTATGTGCAGCATGGCTTTAAATCTTCGTTTTTTTATTCATGTATATGTGTACATCGTTCTTATTTATACCATATTTTTCAACAAAAGCTTACTAAGGACACGTGAACTCAGAAACTATGAGAATCCAGTGTTTCGTAAAAGTGCTCTTAATGCCACCGACGTTACTGTTAGCTTTTATTACTTAAGGGACGTATTGTTACAATGTCCGTTTAGCAGGTCGTTGCCTCTTACCCTCGATTCCACCCCAATGGTAATTGCCACGAACCTATTCAGATTAAGTAGTTGAAAGTTTTCAGATTCAATTTGCGTTGTGCGGTTTTTGCTGGAAAATTAGGTTGGAATTGGCGGTGGGGTAGAATGGAAATGTCTTTAGTAGGATGTTATCGTAAGAATGTAGAAGGTTTATTTTAATTAACGCTTGGAGTATAACTATATTTATTAGGTACTGTAATGCTATTGGAAATGGGGTAAAGATTAGATTAGATTATTTATTTCATGATAAAATTACAGTATACATTTGCATAGATGTCAAAATTACAAGAATTATTATCATGATCGTCAAAATATAAAACAATAATAATAGCAGCACAATGTCAAGAAATGTAAATGAACAATAGATTATATTTCCCATAAGGAACCATCATTCTACTTAAATATATGCGTCCATTAAAAAAACATTTAATATCAAATCAAGGAATAATTTCATTAATAATACCATATAATACAATGTATATTTCTTTTCGTGACCATGTTAGCTAAAAATCGTATGTTATTTGTTACTGACTTCCAAGATATATTATGTACTTCCTAACATTAATCATCTTACACCAAAAAGTAATACTCGTATTTTTATAAGACGCAGTGTAAAAAACTCATATTTTAAAAAGCTAAAGAGGTAAAACTATACAAAGGCCACACAATTGCCAGTACGCCATTTATCATACCTATTACGTGTAGTAAAAGAAAAATATAATTTGAAAATTAAAAAAAATACAAGCAATGCATCATTTGGGACACCAAGTTCAAATTTCGAACAATCCTCTGCTTTACAAATAGCCACCTACGCACTAGGGCAGTAAAAGTAGCGTTCAAGCAATGAGCAAGTACCCACTGTCACAACTAAAAGCAAGTATAAAAGGTTCTTTCTGTCCTACTCTGAGCGTTGGTTCTGTGTCAACTTGAATTTGGTTTAGAAATTTTATAGCCGGTTTAGGTTGACTTGTTTGGCAATTGAAAGGAAACAACGGTTTTTCAACGAGTATTTCAATCTTTCATGTCTTTTTCTCATTTTTACCAACATTAGATCGCCAACATTAGCTATGTGTAACGTTATAACAGTTTAAAAAGTAGCTAAAACTAAATCAATCTCGCGTCACAGATAGAGTGTAGGTGGTATATCCTCTAATTGTTCACTGCGGAACAGAAATCATTATTAATTAATTCATAACACTTCCGATTACGCTTTCGCTTTTGCTGCGGATTAAAATGCTAACTTATTGGTAAAAGTGGTGTAAGTACCGAGTATCCGCTAGTAACATACGCCTTTGTACTTAGCAAGCACACATCATATGTAGCTCTACTGGTTCAATAATTCATAAACTCCTACATTTGGCTCACCACATTGAGTGACATATGAATTACATTGTTCGGGTGTCAATGGCATTAGAATATTATTAGTTTATTTGATTAAAGTAGCTCCTTCACGCGCTGCAAAGATTTGGCTTAGATTTATAATTAAGACATGGTGTCGAGTGCCGCTGCGCTACTGGTTAATTATTATTCATATTATAACCTGTTTATTGCCTTTTAATATTTCTATATTTGCGCCCATATTAGTAAATTTTGCCGTGCGAATAACTTTAAAGTCTCTCACGCGGTCACTTAACGATAAATACTTAATTGTACCAAATATTACTTTAAGTTTTTACATATATACTTTGTATATACTTATTCTAAGTTTAAACGTATTATTATTTCCTTTTTTTTTGATACCCGAAATTTAATGTGATAAACAAACTATTGTAATGTGTAATATACGTCGAACAGACATCAATTTTTAAGTATGCCCGTGTACATACATATACTCCCGAATTGACTGTTTTTATTGACTAGTAGCGAATAAGTGGGTGGCGACAATATGCGATGCAAAGATTAAACAAGTTCATGGTTTATTCATGAACGCAAATATTCTTTATTGATATTGTCAGAATAATAAAAACTTTATTTGAGGTCTGTATTATAAATAATAGCGAGCCATGTCAATTTAATTAGATGATACCGTCTTGAAATGTTAACAACACACACTCTTTTTTTGCACAATGAGTGATAATATCAATTATTATCAAATATCATCGCCCTAGAACAACTACTCGCGTACGCACTTTGTTCTAATGTGTGTGTAACCATATACCACGTATCAAGACAGCTACTGAAAAACAAGAATACAATTCTCGAGTTCCCAAACCAGTACCTAATGAGTTATATCTTTGTGTGTTGATCTGACACATATAAATACGAATTTGAACATGATGAATTCTCCGTAGAAGCTTGAGTAGTAAAATAGTAATAATGTCTATTTGATTGAAGGGTTCCGTCACGTAAGCTATTGTCTTTGTAAGTGTACCTATTTGCGTACAAGGGCTCTGTTTTTGATCACGCCGATGATGTATTAAGTTTAAATTCGATTAATAGCTCTTAATTAATACATAGAAATAAGTAATATAATAAATGACATGACACTTAATAGCAAAATGTGATTTAAAACAACCATATACCTAGTCTACAACTATGCCAGTGTTTCACTCTTTGATATATTGACTTAAAGCGCCGACTCAGTATGAGGAGCCAGGTATTTAGGGTTTATCTACATAATTATCTGAGCGGTAGACGACGATATGGCGGAAGGTACACTGAATGACGACGGCAGCAGCGAAAGACCATGAACCATAGATTGGTCTCTCACACTCTCACATATTTGACTACTCAAATAACCCGTTCTTTTAATTTGTAATTTATAAATTAAAAGAATAGTAGAAGAGGAGTAGGAGGTCCCGGATTTGAATCGCGGCCAGAGCATTATTTGTGCATTTATCACGAATATTGGTCCTGGGTCTTGGATGTTTCCTATGTATTTAAGTATAAATTAATCTACATATACGTAAGTATGTATATCGTCGTCTAGTATCCATAGTACAAGCTTTGCTTAGTTTGGGACTAGGTACATTTGTGTAAGATTGTCCCCCAATATTTATTTATTTATTTTTAGTTCAAAACATTGTAAACATATAAGAGTTTACACAGACGGCTAAAATACGCAGACGCCGCAATACGTAGGTAATTGTGCACATCAAAATCGTAACGTACTTAACACGCATCAATGCGTATAAGTAATATACGCGGCATCAATTTCCAGTGTCGCCAATCCTTTACGGAACCCTAAAAACAGCTTACGAAGGTGTCTAGACGTCTCTGTTGTAACCACCATAATGTAACGCGAGCTGTCTTCGAGGCCAAACAATGTGCCTCCCACTCGCCCATTATTGTCTCCTGCGTGACCTAGACGTTTGGTAACGCAAAAACATCATGATTCTTTAATCGGGTAGCTCCAAGATCAGTGACCTAGGGATTAAAATCGTTCAGGGATGCCAAAAAAGATTTTTCTCGGCGCCAAGAAAAAAAACTGTTGAGCATAATTCATATTTTACCGCGACGGAAGTGAAACTTTCTTCTCTTAGGTAATTATACTTTTAGCTTCTCGTGATAAATATCATCCAGTATTGCTGTAAAATGAGCATCTACAAATAAGATGTTGTCAATTGGCGTAAGCACTAGTTTTAACGGAAGCGCCATCTGACCTTCCAACCCAAGAAGAAAAAAGAGCTTATTGAAATTAGGCTTGTCAAGGAGTGAGCAACTTGACTATAAGTTTTCAAGCCGCCAGAAGGCCTCTAACTCGGCTTAACGGCTTCTGTCATAGACAGCAGCCGGGATCAACGGCTTGACGTGCGTTCAAAAGCACGGGAGCGCTCAGTTAGTAACCAATCATCGCATCCAATGTCACCCGTCCTATTATATTATTGTTAGATGACTCCTGAAAAATACAAGTACAATATGGCAATTGCACCTACGGCAATAGATTAGACTTATCGCAACCGTTTAATTTCATATTCGTCTGTTGTGTCTTTTCGTGTGCCACTATTATTTGGTAATATTACGAAATATTTGCACATGTTTGCCAAACGCTCGCGGCAATGTGTCAAACGGACGGAATAGTCTTACTGAACGTTTAGCAGATAAAATTAATGTTTACAAACCATTAAATGCCCATTTACTCAAAATATTTTGCGTGAAATGAATAATTTACCGCCTGCTATAATGAGCAAAAACCTACTCATCAGTCATTCGTCGTAACATAAGTGAGTAGTGGTCTTACAAAAAATCTCATTAGAAAACTGTCTTGTGATAAAATGGTACTGTTATCCAATTACCTACCTTCTCATATTTTCATAAACTACAATGACCGAAGTCGCTGACCGATTCGCTCTGTCCATCAGAAAACCATAAACTTACGCACGTATTTTTTGTCGAATAAAAGTGACATATGGATTTATTTTCATACACTGAGCTTGACTAATCTAAGACATGAGGCACGGAAACCGTCACACTCAAAAGCCTTTATGATGTAAAATCTATTTATTTGAATACATACATATTACTTCTATCGCCATGTCTTATTGGATATAGATTTCTAATACAACGACGGGGAACATCTGTGTACAAAATGAATTGTTGAGTGATTTAATATGAACTACTCTTCAGGCTACCTCATAGTGATCAGAATTATTCATGTAATGAAATAATTTGGCACAATGTAAGTAATGGAGAAAGGTATGCTAAGAAGGTTTGGACTTGTAGAGAGGATGGATGAAAAAAGATTGGCAAAAAGTGTGTATGAAGGAACGGTGGATTGAAAATTTGGCAGGGGAACACTTCGCGAACGTAGTCCAACCAAATCGGAGACATTCTGCAGAAAGGCCAGGTCAAAAGTACCGTAATTCGGCGCACATGCATAAAGAATGTTATGAGAGTTCATGACGCGAAATCGTACTAAATGGAAATCCATGATCTCTGCCTACCCCTCTGGGATACAGGCGTGATTATAAGTATGTATGTAAGTAATATTAAAGGTCTTCAATGCCTATTTGTTTCAAACCTAATAGTTGAAACGAGCATTATAATAGTCCCGGATAGTGGTCAATAATGTATACAATATGAGAGATACAATAGTCATTTAAGACTAAGCATGTTAGGGTTAAATTCCTAGTCACAAGGGGTTAACATTAATGATTTTATAATGGCAGGTCAAAACGCATAAATAAATTCAAGAGCTAAATTAAATGTGGAATAATAGGTACGTTTAGATTTTCCGGGTTAATTTAATTAAGATTCATGTAATAAACCTCTTAATATGTAATTATTTAATTGCTGGCTATCGAAGACGATTAACCGTAAACACTATAAAAGTAAGAGTTCATTAACTTAATGATTTCGCAACACTTTAGAAAACTCGTCAGTAATAACCAGTGACATATAAACTTTGCCTGAGACGTTCAGTGTCTTCAACGCACTTTTTTTTATACAACGACTACCTGACGGTAAGCAAACACCGTAGCATATGGACGCTTAGCGTGACTACAGAAGTAGTAGAACCGCGTTACGGACATATATGAGTTCACTTCACGTTAAGTTTGTTTATAATAGAGACGTGATTCGACAGGCGAATGTGTTACCCTCTGACGCAAAAATATAAGTGTTTTTTATGTACTTATGAGTGATCACAAGGTGCGTGTCTATATTTTATTAAATCTCAATTTCTAATTCCTCTGCTATAAAAAATATGCATTAAGTGGTCGCTTTTTTACCATCACCTAAAACATTACATTATGTGCAATAGTTATTGAGACTAGTGACTAAAGTTTAGTCTGGTAGATGTAGTTCCTGGAAAATCGCATATTATAATATGCTAGTCTGTCTATTTTGCCATTAGAACTTGGCTTTCTATCACTATCGCACTCACTCTTGCAGCTGACAGTATATTTGTCGTCAAAACCGAAGATAACCAAAGTCTATTGATAAAATAGACAGTATAATGCGATGGTATGGATGCGGTATGTTGTCAGTATATCAGCCAGCTTATAACCAGCGAGGAGCGTGGACACTGAGGTCGGAGGGCCCTATATGTATTAGCTAACTGACAGTCGACTATAAGGAACTGTGTTTATGATAATAGTAACTTTGTTACGGCTGTCATCTGCTACATTAGATGGCATATTAGTAGAAGAATAAAATAAAAATAAAATTTAATTACAATTGAGTAACTCGGAAGCATTGTAACCGTTTGCAAGTTATTAAAATGATGTAGTCCGATTTGTCCTACGATTTTGTTCACATCGTAGGACAAACCGGACAAAAAAATCCGTTTTGTTCTACGATGTGAACAAATCGGACATGAAATGACTGCTGAAATATCCTGAAAAGGAGTTTCGAAATTGGACTTTACTTTTTTTTAAGGTGTGAAGAGCTATTTTCATTTCCGTCTCAAAACAGGCGTAAATGTAACAAAGGGGTGCATTTTTCACTCAATGTAAGTACATTTATTGAAAACGCACCCCGTAGGTACAATACCAACTCTTACCCCATTCACAAGAAGTTTTGACTTCTATGCGCTTTAATAACCATGGTTATTTTATAACATTTACTCGAGCTAACTTAACATTAGTAAGTAATATACAGGTACTCACGTGTATACAGTTAGTAGCATCCAGCACTGAAGTCGCGCGCCGGGAAGCCACTTGACGTAGCGACCAGTGAGCGCACAGTCGACACAAGATGCAATATAAAGCATACCACCGCAGTGGTACCTACCCAGCACCCGACCGCACACCCACCGATACCCTCGACAATTATGGTAACTTAATATTTAAATTGATCTTTATTTTATTGCTTTGACTAGTTATGTTTCGGATTACTCAGAATTTTATTTGTTAAGGCCAAAATTGTTGCTTGTTAAAGTTTATTCGTTCGGTCATCTACTTGTCTAAGCAACGGCTGTCGTCAGCCGCGCTGAAGCTGATGGTCTTTGGGCAGGCGGCAGACACGGAGGTAACTCTTCTTAGAGCACACCCCAGCATCTTTGTATTTATGACGGTTTAAAAAATACCGGATTTATTAAAGAAGCCTAATTAACAGCGCTCGGTCTCGAATCAGTATCGTAGTCGATGCCCATATTGTTCCTGTAACAAAAGAAAATTACGATTACGCAAGACAATTTAGTGTGTTTATTTTGTTCAGGGAGTTGGCGCACATAATGCGCGCCGAAGCCACCCAAACTCGGGCAAACGGAGCTCTAAACGCGGTCGTAAATAAATCACACCTCTACAGAAACCTGTGTCCCTTTTGTTTATATGCTACTAAGACATACAAAAAAGTTTTTACTCCCCTCGCAACCCCGAATCAAAAAAAACAAAGTCGGCCGAGGATTGTGCAATATCACAACAGAGAAGTCATTAAACAATGCCTCTGCCAGGAATTGAGGTGTTTATTATATCGGTCCACGTTCATTCTGCGTCATGCAAAAAACTGCAGTCCAGGTAAACTCGGACGAAGTTTTTTTTTCACCGGAGGACTTATTTTGCGGGATTTATGTCACTTTTTGCTGCGTCCAAGCTAATTATTGTTATCTGCTTTCTGCTTCACTATAGGGCCTGTAAAGCAATAATGGGCCACTAATTCTGGTAACACCTTCGAAGTCGAAGCGTCAATCGCATCAGAGCCTGTCCATTGTGCATGGGACAAAGCCACCCGCAAGTCCTACTGTGCTTTCACCGTTTTTATTTGCCCTCGGATATCTCATTCAACTGGGCGCTGGTCTGCTTCAACGTTTACGACTGCGGTGTACGCACTAATTATCCTTTGTAATTGAGCTACCAAAAATTCATTATAATATTTAGTTAAACTAGCAGACGTTAGGGCAGACATCATTGACACACAGACAGACAGACACACAGTGGACAGTTGATCATTAGTTTTTGGTACCTTACATAGTGGTCTGATCAATTAGGAAAACTTATCATGACAAGCATGAACTGGCTTACTTTCTTATACATGTATGTTGCTAATTTGGGTATGTATATGTGTAGATATTGCATACTTAAGTTTCTATTCTAGTTATCAGGTTGAGCACAGCTCGGTCACCCTGATCTGATAATTCTTATTCAGTCAGTAAATTAATTACGAGTAACAGCTGGCCTCATTTTCCCGAATTATTGTAAAATCAACCGACCATCTTTGACCCTATACTTAGTATCGTGGATTTATGTTTTGTAAGTTATCCGTGTGCTAAAATCAGTACAATATTCGCTGACTCACACCACTGCCGACGTCATAATGGGGTTGCAAATTAAATATTAACCTGACCATATCGGCTTATAGCAAAGGAAAAAATAACAATAAAATATCGAATTTAGAACAGCATTGCAGACGGGGCTCTTATTATTTTAGCCAACAAAGTAGAAACCATTTACAATAAATCATTTTGAATGCTTTCTTGCTCCCATGAGTCGGGCGTCGCAAAGGGTGATTTCTGTTTGAGTGTGCATAAATAAAGGTGAAGGTCCTGCCTGAGTGCGGATCTCAGGTACTTTTGGTTTAAAGTTGACTACAATGAGACACGCGGCTGGAAGTGGCAAGGCAGGAAGGAAGTGGCGAGTCTGTTTGAATGTAAGAACAATGGCAAAATACAAAACTTATAGTGTTTCTTATACTCGTAGGAATACACACATTTCAGTACACGAAAAAAACATGACCAGACCACTTAAATTTCATAACAAAAAAGCAACCTAACTGATAAAGACACAAGGTGCAAATTGCCTTTGAAATTTCAAAAGACTAGACATGTTCTTTCCGTGGACCCTTCCTGCTTTCAAAATATACTTTCTAGTCTTCTATATACAATTTCTACTTACTACCTAATAGCAAACACCCACCACATCAGCCCTAGGACGTCCACTACTGGACATAGGCCTCCCCCAATTTCATGGAGGGTAAATGCCATAATCGCCACGCTTGGCATGCGGGTTGGCGATCGCAGTATCTCCACCGCACTCTAGGAATGCTGCTGCCCATTCCCCGGTGGTCTTGGTCGTAGTTTAAGGACATACCCGGGTCCATGTTCTGTCCGTGGACCCTTCCTGCTTTCAAAATATACTTTCTAGTCTTCTATACACAATTTATATACTTACTACGAGTACCTAATAGCAAACAGATGACGAACAAATACTTAGTAATCATATTATTTAGATACATTATAAATACGTTAACCTTACAAGTAAATTCACATAGGTCTCACAATCATCATCATCATCCTAGAGTTATCCCAGTATAGTTGCGTCCTGAAGGATGCCCGGAGTCCGCTACGTAATCCCAAGAATTAGCGTAGACACTAGTTTTTACGGAAGCGACTGTCTTATATCTAACTTTCCAACCCAAGGGGAAATCGACCTTATAATATTGCGATGAGGCTTGCCTTGAATGTTAGAAGTCCTCAAGCCGCCCGAACGGCCCTAAGTGGGCCTAACGACTGTTGTCACAGGCTTAACGTGCCTTTCAAAGCACGGGAATGTTCAATTAGTAACCCACTCAAAGCGGTCACCCAACCAAGAGTTGACTACGGCCGACGTTGCTTAACCTCACATACAGTACGCGGTACAGTGAGGTGAGGTCACTATACAAATTCACTGCGTCACACCATTGCAGAAAGTTATTTGATAAACTGAAATTACGAGTACCTGTTATTCTTCTAAATAAACGCGCTGGGATTTTAGCATTGACGACCTGTTTAGCCTAGTTGGTAGTGACACTGCCTCCGAAGCTAGAGGTTCCGGGTTCGAATCCCGGCCAGGGCATTATTTGTGTATTTAGCACGGATTTTGTTCTTGGGTCTTGGATGTTCTCTATGTATCTAAGTATGTATTTATCTATATAAGTATATATATCGTCGCCTAGTACCCATAGTACAAGCTTTGCTTAGTTTGGGACTAGGTCGATTTGTGTAAGATTGTCCCCCAATATTTATTATTATTATTATACAGGGTGTGGCCTGTAATAGGAGCAAAAAATTAAACAGTACACTATTGAGCTCTCGAGCAAGTATTTCCAAATGATTTTAGTTGAAAAAAAAAAAGTTTTCTTTGGATTTTTTTTCCGCAAATGTAGCTTATATGTACTTTTTTACGCTACTGGAGTGATATTAATAACAATTTATTCAAAAAAAACTAAAAATTTATAAAAAAAATTAAAAAAATCCCAAAAATATTCTTTTAAACCAAAAATGCGACAACGATTATGAGTCATAACTTGAAGCAACCTCAAAATCAGCATTGACTGCCGCGCTATGATCTCTGGGTGCCAAGATCCATCACTTGGAGGTCATAAGTTTAGATCAATATTTCTCCCAATTGAAAAAAGAAAAAAAATCTTTGGACACAAGAGGTTACTGCAGATGCTCTAGGGAAGCGTCCTTTAAATTTATTGCTCCTATTACAGGCCACACCCTGTATATCGAGTATATAAAGCGCGACAATAAGGCTCGGGCTCCTAACTTGGCGCGGCACAACATGTATGTGGCATTTTCTACTTTCCCGACAGCATACTGGTATCACCTAGATTTCTTTACTTATCGGAATACTGTCAGTATAACATTTGCGCAGTATATTGCGTAGACGCGGATCGGGCAGTGCCTAAGCATCGGGACAACCTTGCATCCACGCATCCCGCACCAATCAAGAAGCATTCATTGAAATGTAGGCTCGCAGTAAAGAACTTGTACCGACTCGGCTGACTGTTTTCAGCTTACTGATATCGGACCAGACATGCATAGCCAAGGAGTATTTAAAAAAATGGAGCATTCTAATATTTCCTTACAATATGCACTTTTTCGGCTTATTCGACTGAGAATCGCAAACGCTATCGATCCTAGAAGAAAAAAAGGGTCCCCAAATTTACATACAAAATTTAGATGTTGGTTTTGTTATCGCTATACATAAATGTATGGAAAATAACAAAACTGTTCTGAAAACACTTTTTTCTTCTTCTAGAATCGATAGCGTTGTTTCTGAATCGAGTCTGAGCAATAAGTTAAATAAGCCCTTTTTTGAAAATCCCCAAATGCCGACGTAGCCTTAGGTACGAATATTACTAGTCTCACTTCACTTCCACTCTCTTTACCTCCCTGTATTCACACTTGTGGTACGAGACCACACGGAGAATGCAACCGTGGCTGTTTGCCGAGCGATTAGGCGGCGTAGCGGTCTGGCTTGCATATTCATACGCAATGAAAAACTCTCCACTCATTTATATTTTACTAGCTTTCTGGCCCACAATTGCCGATGGCTTACAATGGGTGAAAATTTAAGAACTAGTTAACGTAATGGTTATGCGGCAACACGAAGCACTTGATTATTTATGTTTTAGCTCATTGAGCGTATGCGACTGATAGTCATGTCATGACTTACTGACCAACAATTTTCACTAAATATAATGTACGCATTGTGAAGCACGTCTGGTGAAACCGCTACTAAGCTTTCATCAATCTGTATGGGAAATAAATCTCGCTAACTCACAAACAAACAACATCCTAAAAAACATTAGATACCTACGGGTTTTTTTATAACAATAACAATTTCGAAAGTTAAAATCGCCTATTGTATCGGATCGGGTGAATAATACTTCCAATTTTTCCTTGGTAAGGCCATTACTAAATATTAAAATATATCTAAGAATATTATGAGTAGGTAAGCAGGTACAAAAATCGTAAGTATAGGAACTTTGACCGGTACAAGACTATCCACTTCATATTGCACCAATATTTACTTAATTTGCGTAAAAATGCTGACCAATTTCAAAATTATACATGTTTAATGACTGTTTTTATTGCTTCAACATTCAGATTATGTTATAAGCAACGCTTAAAAAGGTTTTCATTGCCTTAAACTTCAAGTGCCTTAAACCTTATCAGTTTAATTAACTAAACAATATTGTTAGCTGGGTGGTCTGTTTTGCTCTTTGCAAAACAATGTTTGAAATGAACTTGGTATGTACAGTCGCGCTTTTTAATTTGGGACCCATTTCGAAAATTGAATGTTGATACTGTTTGACTCCTATGCTTTCGAAGGCACGTTAAGCCGTTGATCCCGGTTGCTGTCTATGATAGCAGTCGTTAAGCCAAGTTAGAGGCCTCCGGACGGCTTGAGAACTTCTAACAGTCAAGTTGCCCACTCACTTGACAAGCCTAATCCCAATAAGGTCTCCTCGGGTTGGAAGGTCAGATGGCAGTCGCTTCCGTAAAAACTAGTGCCTACGCCAATTCTTGGGATTATGTAGCGGACCCCAGGCTTCCTTCAGGATGCAACTATACTGGGAATAACGTTAGGAGGATGATGATGATACAGTTTGACTAGACTTCCAACCTCAAATAAAAGTCTTTGACTGTACATATGAATGTCTAGAATCTATTTTTTAGAATTTTTAACCCCCAACGCGGAACTAAAAAGAGGGGTACGAGTATTATAAGTTTAACATGTGTATCTGTGTATGCGTGTGTGTGTGTGTGTGTGTGTATCCGTGTATGTGTGTGGCTTCGTAACTATTAAATGGGAGAATCGATTTGAATGCAGTTTTTTTATTTGAAAGCAGGTTTTTGGTTCGTAGTCATGTTTTATCAAAATATGTTCAGCCGTTTTTGAGATATTGAACTTTAATATGAAAATATCGGGGGGTTTTCATCTTTTGTAAGTTGTTGGTTTTTTATATTAGGATTTTATGTAAGTATGTGTCTTAGATGACGTGACGTTTGAGCCCAGAATCCAGTGCCGGATAAATAACGACCACGAAATCAAAATTTAGGTCTATCATTTGACTGTAACGACACCTATGAATGGCCTAGATGTATTATTGGTACAAAAATATGCAAGGCCATTTTGGATCGTATTAAAAACCTAAAAAATACTGTATTTTCTATAGGAAACTGAAAAAAAAAATAGTATGAAATTATAGAATTATTTATATAATCTTTACTACACAAAAAAAAAACCTTATCGTACAAAAGGCGGCTCAATGCTATGTGGAAATTGAGTGACATTTATGTATAATAAATAAATGAGTATGAGTATGACGGGTCAAGAGAGGAGATGTTAAAGGGTACGTCTGCGTCAAAGATATGTTTACAATTTTGAACCTTATTAAAAGTAAAAAAAAAGTAAAAGTAGTTTATTCTTCAAATTAGGCATATTACATGCACCTATGAACGTCAATAAACTACCACCGGTTCGGAAAAATATACCTCTGCCACGAGAAGAACCGGCGTAAGAAACTCGGCGAGGTGTCATTTTTTCAAAACAATATACATTATATAGTTAAATATAAAATTACATTACTACAAAATAACTTAAATAACAATGCTACAGTAGAAAATATATTTTCGCTATAGATTACCCGTGCAGGACGCTATCACTGCCACACATCCCTATCCATGATGTAATCGTTTATCTTATAATATGCTCTTGAAATAAGTGTTTGTTTTACTACAGATTTGAATTTAGAATTGCTAAGTTCAGTAATGTGTTTAGGAATTTTATTGTAGAATTTGATACAATTTCCCAAGAACGACTTTTTCGCCTTTACTAGTCTATAGAAGGTTATTTTGAGTTTCCCAGTATTTCTCGTGGCTATTGGTTTATCAGCGTTCGTTGGAAAATTGCCCAAATTCTTCCTAACATACATTATTATTTCAAATATGTATAGGGACGGCAGGGTTAGAATATCTATTTCTTTGAAAAATTCTCTTAATTAATCACGCGACCCCAAGTTATAAATTGCTCGGATAGCCCTTTTTTGCAAAATAAAAACAGTTTCAATATCTGCAGCTGATCCCCATAAGATAAGACCATAAGTAATTATACTATTAAAATAAGCAAAGTAAACTAACCGTGCCGTTGCCACATTGGTAAGCTGCCTTATTCTCCTGACTGCAAATGCAGCAGAGCTCAACCTACTTCCTATCGCTGTTATAAGGGAACCCCACTGCAATTTTGAGTCCAATGTAATACCTAAGAATACAGTAGAAGTAACAAATTCTAATGTTTGACCATTAAGTTTAATATTTGTATCTAAGTTTCTGTTTGATGAGTTCGCTAGAGAGAATTTCATACATTTCGTTTTTTTCGGATTCAATACTAAGTTATTGGCAGCAAACCAGTCAGATATCATGGAGAGGGTATTATTTGGTTCAATGAATTCAGTATCTGTCCTATTTACCTTGAACAGTAATGAGGTGTCGTCTGCGAACATTATAATGCCTGATCGTCGGCTTACCATATATGGCAGATCATTTACATAAACCAGGAACAGGAATGGACCTAGAATAGACCCCTGAGGTACTCCCATCTTTACCACTGTCTCTGACGAAATGGCTTTATTTATCGCTACCTTTTGATTTCTCTGTGTTAAATATGACTTGCCATAAAACTTAAGTTTACAAATTAAAGTACCATGATCTACACAATCAAAAGCCTTGGAAAGGTCACAGAACACTCCGATGGCGTCGTGCGACTCTTCCCAAGACTGCAAAATAAATTTTAATAAACTTGCACCTGCATCAGTAGTTGACCTACCCTTCGGGAAGCCGAACTGCTGTGCGTGCAAAATATTGTGAGAATTAAAGTGAGAAACCAATTGCGTAAGCATTATTTTTTCGAATATTTTGCTAAACGCAGGTAGGATAGAAACTGGACGATAATCAGAAGGATTATCTCTATGACCTGATTTGAAAATTGGAACTACTTTACTACATTTCATTAAGTCTGGAAAAATGCCATAGTCTATACAGTTATTAAAAATGAGAGCTAGAGTTGGTGCAACGACCTCCAGAATATTCCATTGTAAGGCATAAAATGTAAACATATTTGTCGTCGACTGTACCTAGCGGCGTGTCCCAGCCGCCCGCAATACCCTCTCGCGCTGTCTTAGTGAAGTGGTCGACCTATAGCGGGATGAATCGAGGGTGAGCCTCCTATTTCACTAACTTGATGGTTTTCACCTGACAGTGACGATTCGCCGTACGTTTTTTCGGCCAATAAGCAACAATAATAACTGAGCCGTCATTGCATATTGAGCTACTTGTAGACTCAGCAATGTACGGCGAATTGGCCAAGTCATATGTCAGTTTGGTGAAATAGATTCCCAGATGGGTGGAGTAAGTATGCAGTGTTTTCGAGCGTGCGTAAGGTAGATATATATGTCAACGACAGTAAAAATTATAGTTAGATTTGCTTATCGTACGTTCGAATAGTTACGTGAAAACCCTACAGGTGCATTTTTGAAATTATAACTATACCAAAAGTGTAATTGCTCTATGGCTGTGGCCTTCAGTTTCCGAAGCTGGCAAAGTATACCTAATACAACTTCCATAAGCTACAATATACTCAACTTTCAGTCAAATATAATCTTATCCAGCTAACATGCAACATTACAGCAACATCGAGCATTAACAGTGCAGAAGGCAAATAAAGGTTACAATTATGACATGATTCAATACAAAATCAAGCAATTGCCACTTTCTATGCGTATCGTGTATCAAGTGGATTAGATAAAAAATAGAGGAGGTACCGAGACTAACGATTTGACCTTTGTGTGTATTTCTCAAAAATTTAAGCATATATCAGAAATAGCATCGATTTTGTATATTTTTAAACTACATATCATTATACAAATAATACAAATTGTTTATTGTTTGAATGTGAGTGGTTATAAAGGGTGGTAGGGTTAGTATCTGGTTACATCACAATCAGCCAAAGTAAGGCATACAATGTCTTGACTCTCAATTTGCATGTCATTAAAACTAACAAAAATTATCAAAATTATCAATATACAGCAATGTCAGACTAAAAAATAAGTATTGAGAAGAGATAAAATAGAAACATACAATAAATCAATGTCATGCAAACGGAAAAGTGGTATAAAATAAGTTACTTAATTATTATAATTAATCGTTATTAAATGTCAATCTCATACAATAAAAAAAAAAGTAGTAATAAAATATAAAATACAGTAAAAGTTTATTAGGCGTTGTTTGTTACAAAGTGTTCATTAACATGGTAACATTGATTCAGATCTGTTAATTTAATGAAATATATTATTCGAGGGCTGAGCGGTCAAGTCAAACCTGATAAATCGCTTAATTGCCTTTGCAATGCAAATGTTCAGTTCTAATTTCAAAAAGCCGATTTATTCTGATTTATCGGCTTTTACCTCACAGCCAGTATTATCTACTATTGTTCCAATAAAAAACTTTACAGTACATATGGTGCTACATTACCGCATGAGTGCGGTAATCAGCAGATTACGTGCATTTGTCGAAACTTTAAAGAGCCATATGTACTGTAAAACGTTGTACGATACACGTGCGAACAGGTAATTCGCAACTCGTGTCGATTTAAAACACTCCCTTCGGTCGTGTTTTAACTTATCACCACTCGTTGCGAATTTCCTGTTCTCTGCACTTGTATCGTAATGTACTATTATATGCATATATTCCATATTCATGCTACGGGTATACCTAAATCCCAATAATAGGGTGCGGCCTGTAATAGGAGCGAAAAATTTAAATGACACTTCCTTAGAGCATCCGCAGTAACCTCTTGTGTCCATAAAAATATATTTTTTCAATTGGGAGTTTTCATCTAAAGTCTGATCTCTGACTGACTCATAATCGTTGTTGTATTTATGGTTAAAAGATATTATTTGTATTTCTTTACTTTTTTTTAATACATTTTTAGTCTTTTTTTAAATAAATAGTTACTAATATCACTCCAGTAGAGTAACAAAGTACACTTAAGCTATATTTGCATATTTATTTTTCTAAATAAAACTTTTTTTTTTCAATTGAAACTATTTGGAAATAATTGCTGGAGAGCTCAATAGTGTACCGTTTAATTTTTTGCTCCTATTACAGGCCATACCCATGCTATAAAATCCTGCTATAAATAAAAACAAAAAATGAGTTATTTACGAACATAATATTGGTCTTCTCCATTTCATGGTAAATATTATAATTAGATAAGTGCTTCTTGAAATATTTTCAGATATTATATTTTTTGTCGTGTACTTGTATATCATAAGATTTAAACGCCAGGCTGTGGCTACATTTGCAGCGAGAGTGATAAGACTCATGAGTTAGATATGCAGAGTGAATTGATCGCAAATCTTGTATCACTAGACTATAACATTTTAGTATACAAGGTAAATTGACAAATTGCAAAATTTTAAGCAAGTTTTCCTACAAAACATGAAAATTGAAGCTTATTTGAGTAAAAAATGATACTATTAAAAACGTAGATGTATCTATAAAAATATTGGGACATAATACCAATATGTGAATATCGTCGACATCAAACGACTTAGCATCTTTTCATGGACGGGAACCTAAGCACAGCTAAATATGTTATTGTGTTCATATGTCTTATACTTTTTATGTTGTCTAAGTACGCTGCAAGTGCACCCACATCCTAATTTAAGTACAAACCACTTCAGAGACCTCTTGGCCACGGTAAGTTAGAATTATTCACCTCTTAAGTGCTTCTCGCAAATAAAATAAGTATATTTTATTTAGTATTTCGGTAAATCCGGGTACTGATATACAGTTTAAAGAATTGCCAAAACATATTTATAATATAAGTACTAGTTTTTGTTTTTTATTAACGATGCCATTCGAACTAGTTTTTAAAGGGGATTAAATGTTTGTATGGAACCAACTATGATTAAAGGACAACAATAGCCGCAATAATGAGGGTTACAAATGCATATTGTTCGCGTACACCAAAAACGCTCCATACTTATTGGCAGAAAATTATGATGTCACAACGCACGAGCCCCGTACTAACGTTGTATGGAAAAACAAGAAAATTGCTATTTCAAATACTACTTTTGAAATACTGCGTTTAATTATAGTACATTACGATACAAGGGTTGTAAAACAAAGAAAGGCCGATATCGCAGATGTTTGAGGCCCGAGCCGCAGGCGAGGGTCAAAATATGCGAGAGAGGGCTTTCTGTTTTACGACCCGTGTTTTGTACACAATTTTACTTCACCACCTGGCCAAAACGCGCTTTTTGGCAAGGTGTGGTGTAAAATAGTTTTTGTACAATATTTTTTTAAATTGAATCATGTAAATTCTGTTCCTTTAACTTTTAGATGATAAAAAATACATCTTTTTTAGAAACTTTCAAGTCTCGTATTTTACTATTATTCTGATTATATTTTGTAATTTTCGTTTTATTGTGTTAATTGATGGTATACTAATCCACATAACGCCAATATGTTTAAAGTTTAACATGAGACAACTACCCTATTATTTAATATACGGTTAGACGTTGACGATAAAAAATATACTAAAACTGAAGCACAGAAACAAAAATCGTAATCAATCAATCATCATCATCATTTTCAGCTCTCAACGCCCATCACTGAGCAGAGACCTTTCTAGTAAGTGCTCAACACGTCCCGATCGTGTGCTAATTTTACCCAGAAGTGACCCTTAATCCTCCTAATGTCATCAACCTAGCGAGCTGGTGGATGATCGATGCTTCTTTTTACCTACAAGTGACCACCAACATTTCCATCTGGCGTCACATTGCTTTTACGCCGAGTCTTTGATACATGCAATAATCTAGTGCTACGGCGTAGCAGTACGAAAGGTAGTGTAACAAGGACTTATGACTAAGGACCGCGACCCGGTCTAAAACATGTCGAGCGATATTCGACTTAAAAGACGTGACTAACCCGTTTCATTGTATTTTGATATGAATACGACTGAAACTCACGGGAGTTTTCTCTATAAAAGTTGGTACGAAATGGCTGAGTCAGCTCAGTTGACCAATGAAAGGTATAAACGATTTTCAGGTTGACAGCTAGCTAGTTAATAAAAAGCAAATCAAGCTAGCATAAATTCATTTCATGATGACGAATCATATCAGCCATGTTCAAACTAAAGGATAGGTTGCTAAATTAATTAGTAGCGTCAAACTGAATTCCTCTCCAGCCCTCCACTCCAGTGTTTCCACTCACATCTAACGTAGACAAAAACTACGATAACGTGGCCCGCCCCTCCAAATTACTGTTTCAATGTAATTAGTCACATCCTTACAAAGGTGTGTGTTGTTTGTTTGACAGTTGTCTCAGCACGCACGCAATGGCACGCATGCGTTGGGTGTCTTGGTGGTGCCGGTGCTTAATAAATACTTTCACATATTGAAGTGTTTTGAATTTTGGAGGGGCAGGCCATGTTATCATAGTTTATCTCTAACCATAGGCGCAATACACATAAGCCCACACTTTGAAACAATGCCTACAAGAGAAAGCGTTCATTATAAGTTATTTTTTCTCCAACTTCTCTCTCTCCAACTTCATTATAAGTTATTTTTTCTGCTATCGCGAAACGAAAACGAATGAAGTTCGTGTATCTCCCTGCCTCTGTCAAACTTGCATATTCGAGCGACAGAGAGGGAGATACACAAACTGCGTTCGTTTTCGTTTGGCGATAGCAGCTCGGAGGTGCTACCGCGAGCCGTAAACGAAATATATGCCTCTTTGTCGCACATGCATATTCGAACGACAGAGAGAGAAATACTTCGTTTTCAGTTCACGGTAGGCCCTCTGATTTGTCGGTGCGGAGGCGGTACGATATGAGAAAACTGTCAGCTGTCAGTGTCAACTGTCAGTCGAGTCCGTAACGCTTTTTACTGCGCCCTAACATTTAATTGAGTGTTTCCTGACAGGTGCGGGATGCTCGGAATCGGGGCGATACGAATGCAGTACTGCCTGCCTCTGCGCATGATATTACTTCTGCGCAAACGTAATACTGCCAGTATCTCGTCAAGTAAGTTGTTTGACGACCACTTTGACTTAGTTGGTATTGGTAGCTACTAAGCCGGAGCCTACGAAGCCGGAGGTCCCGGGTTCGAATCCCGGTCAGGGCATTATTTGTGTAATGAACACGAATATTTGTCCCTCAGTTTTGGAAGTTTTCTATGTATTTAATTATTTATTTATGTATATATTAGTATGTATGTATATTGTCGTCTTTTACCCATAGTAGTACCTACAAGCTTTGCTTAGTTTGTGACTAGGTCGATTTGTGTAAGATTGTCCCCCAATATTCATTTATTTTTTTGTAAGTACTGCGGCATCAGTAATCTCACTTCAAAGAACAAAAAACCGCATACTCGTATCGATCATGGTCCGCCAAGTTAGGAAGCCGCCTTAAGTGAATGTTCACAATTCCGTAAAGAAATGAACTATTATATTAATTCGTCTTCAGAAATTTATGCGCTGCCTCATGCAATGAAGGGCAATCTCTGTTAATGACAAGAAATTGGAATTCAATTGAAATAAATGCTATTATAGGTAACGGTGAAGGACAATTCGGGTATCTTCACACACCTGTCTATTCAGCTCAAGCAGTCAATGTATTTTGCGTATTGTTGTCTCCTCAGGGTAAGTGTACTTAGTTGCGGGTGGCGAATCGCCCTTGCAGCCATTCTTACTAATGCTCTTAAAAGGCTCTGCAGGACTGAGATAAGACACAAAGAGCATTATGATTTTCGTGAATGAGCTCTTTGAAAGCCTTATGCCATTCATAGTTGAGATTCTACTCACGAACTTGAACAAAGTCAGTTATAGCAATTACTTTCAATTGGCACCTTTGTTCAGCCTCCGACTTCGTCGGTATAAAGTACCATCCCCAATTACATGCCTTCGTGTGATATTTTTGGATAAACAGTAGGTATTCTATTTTAATCCGAGTTATACTCTATGCCAAATTTTATCCAAATCCGTTTAACTGTTTTGGTGTACTTGAGTAACAAACATCCAAATTTTCAGTTATATGCCAGTAGGTTTGTAGACCTCGCGAGTGTTTTTACGTACGCATACGCAACCCCTATAGATCCGCCAATTTGAAAAAAATCCATAAACTAAATCGATAGAAATTTCAATGTATTTATTTTAATATCGAACCTGCTCACAAAATTTAACTATAGTATATAATGGCTGTACAATTGAATAAAGGAATCGTTGACATACTTATTCATACTATTCTTATATCAATGTATTTCATGGCGTTCATACGCCTAGCTAAAAATAGTCATATAGTATTTCATTTATTCAAGAAGCAAAATATGTATCTGCACGAGGGCTCGAAACATCGATATCAATTTGGAATGCGACACTTCATTGTCTAATCGATCCCCAGCATGGCTGACTACTTATATTTTCAGGGCCGTTGGAAAAATCATTTTGTAACAGTTTTCCCTTGAAAATTTTACGATTACGTACTTACCTACATTTTGTTATAGTAATATTTTTTGTAAGAAAAAAATGCTTCCAATTTGAGGCATAAATTAATTTTGGTGGCATGAAAGTGAAAGTCAAATGGCCTACTGCTACTTGGTTCAAGAGTTTTATCGTACATACCTTTTTAATGGATCAATAATTCGATTACGCGTCCAAATCCTTAATTTCCAATAAGCGACAGATGCGAACAGACATTTAAAAGGCAACAGCACCGCCATACGGCTGACGTCCCCAAGATCCCCTAATACGATAATGGAACGCCAATATAATTCTATCGTTTCCTATTCTATCTCAAGCTAAAAATATCAAAATACGTATATCATTCCTTTTGACGTTTTATTTCAAAACTACGAACAACTTTGGAAGTTGACTGCACGTTCCACCGCAAAGTTATTTATGCCGATGGTGAAATATTGAACTAGCGTCACTGCGTACTAAGTTTCGAATAGTAATGGGTAGTGGCGCTGCGTATAACCGCAGAGTTATGGTTGTGATGTGCTACGTTTGCTAGTACGTATTTTGATGTTTCCGTACTCTTTCCGTAGCTCCGCGAAAACACTGCGAACAAGGAGTTTTGCTCTCGCACAATTAAGCTAACGTACGGATCGAAAATAGATGGTGCACCGACTCTGACGTGAATGGAAACTTTTTGGGGAATACTGAACAAATACCAATAAAAGAACGTTAACTTGTATCGTAAATATGATACAAACAAATCCAACATCACAAATTTAAGAGACTAACTAGGGCCACCTCTTATTTGTTTAATGTAACCTATTCTACTCCTTGGCTGGGGTAATCGTTTTTAAAAGGGTAAAGCTCAAAATATTGAATTATTCTATGCTTTAAATATTAATTTAATGTATATAAGCATGAACAAATAGGCGACAAGTGCCATTTTCATTTAACTTTATACCATCTGGCATAATAATCAAAGATAAACAATTAACAATTAAAAAGTTCGTTAATGAAGGTGAAGCAATAAGAAAATAAATAAACACAATAAATAAACACCTTCTTTGGATTAATTAGTGCGTGTTGGATATCATTTGTTTTATAACAGAACTACGAGTATTCTGTTTGCTGTTTTCAAAGTCAAAGTCAAAATATTCTTTATTCAAATAGGCCTAGCAACAAGCACTTTCGAATCGTCAGTTATAACATGTATTAACATATATATTAATTAATTATTTAGAGCAATTTATTGATGCTATTATTATTCTTCAAAATAAATATTGTATTGTTGTAGACATGTCAAAGTAAGAAATTATTTTGTAGTAAAATTCACAATAGGATCGTCAAAACATAAATAATAATAATAATAAAAAATATATAAAAAATAGAAATCTAGACAGTTTCTAGAATAAAATCAAAATATCAAAAAAAAAAAGATCATATTAATAACTAACGCCATAATGATTAATTCATTAATATTTCAGTCACAATTAATCCCACGGTGTTTTATCATTCATGTAGTCATGTGTGCTATAATATGCTTTCGATATGAGTTGACGCTTTACATAATTTTTAAATTTATTAATAGATAATTCAGTTACATTTCTTGGAAGCTTATTATAAAACTTCACACCATTACCCATGAATGATTTTCTAATTTTCTGTAGGCGAGTGGGGGGCACCGCGAGTTTGTGTTTATTTCGAGTATTAATATTATGTATGTCACAGTTCTTCCTGAAATTTACAATGTTTTTATGTACATACACAATATTATCATAGATGTATTGACAATGCAATGTCATTACATTAATGTTCTTGAACTTATCTCTAAGTGAGTCTCTATGGTTCATTTTATATATTGCTCGAATAGCCCTCTTCTGCAGAACAAAAATGGTATTAATATCTGAAGCACTGCCCCATAGTAAAATACCATACGACATAATACTGTGGAAGTAACTAAAATATACTAATCGAGCTGTCTTCACGTCTGTCAGTTGGCGGATCTTGCTCACGGCAAAAGCTGCAGAACTCAGTCTATTCGAGAGATTAGCAATATGGGGACCCCATTGGAGTTTGGAATCTAATGTTAATCCAAGAAAAACTGTACTATCCACTAGTTCCAATTCCTCATCTTTCACAATGACACTTGTCTTAGATGACACTTGTTTAAGAAGCATTCGAACATTAAACATTCGCATTAAGTCTAACCTCAGACAGTTGTGTAACATATTTCTACTGTTAATATTGATTCTTACACCAAAGAACCATAAAGTGATTTTGGTATATTTAGTGAACGCCTAGTTAAATCGTTTAAAAAGTTTGTGATTTAAATTACGTACAAAATAAATATAAACGATGAGGCATTCATGCTGCTGATTTTACACCGACTAAAAAACTTATTAAGTGTATAACTATGGCCTAAGTTTATTTCTTTTTCAGATATTTGTAGGTATAGCGTAAAGATCAGACTAGGAAGGTTATAAATATTATCGATTCAACATTTGAAAATAATACACTTCAAAAACTACTTGTAACAAAACATGACAATTCTTTGTCAACTAAACTAGACGTAAGTTGTTGAATCATGATTCCAGGCAAATCTTGTACTTATAATAGTCTAACTTTAGTGAAACTAACTCAATAGCTAGGTAACAAGCTTCTCAAATCAATTTTCTTCACGGACATTCGATGCGTTCACATCAAACTACACTCGAAGTTATTGAGAACTATTATATTTAATAGCTATTTACGATACAAGGGTTGTAAAACAAAGAAAGGCCGATATCGCAGATGTTTGAGGCCCGAGCCGCAGGCGAGGATCATAAATATGCGAGAGAGGGCTTTCTGTTTTACGACCCGTGTTTAGTACACAATTTTACGTCACCAATTGGCCAAAAAGTGGGTTTTTCTGGACGCTCACCGTGCGGAAAAACGCGCTTTTTGGCAAGGTGTGGTGTAAACATATTTTCGTACGATTTTTACATATCTTTTGCCGACCGTTGGGAATGTTTATCGGAATAATCTGGTTTTACCTGATTGGATGTGCAATATGGATTTGTAATTCAATGACTGAATTTCCTTCTACTTATCTATAAATACATCTACACAGGAGATGCATTTAATGTAGCATATTGATAGAATAGCGCATTTAAAACATCGGAACTGCAATTTTCAAGGAACCCCAGTTTCGCCATGTACGTCCGTCCCTCCGTCTGCCCGCGGCTTAGCTCGGTAAGGCGACTTCCTGACTCAGCGGGACAAGATCGATATGTGGTAGGTATTAAGTTCTTTGACGTGAGCTTAGTAAATTTTTAGGACTAATTAAAAACTTAGAAATACTCGAAAAAAACGACCTGTTTAGCCTAGTTGGTAGTGACTCTGCCTCCGAAGCTAGAGGTCCCGGGTTCGAATCCTGGCCAGGGCATTTATTTGTACATTTTTCACGGATATTTGTTCTTGGGTCTTGGATGTTTTCTATGTATTTAAGTATGTATTTATCTATATAAGTATGTATATCGTCGTCTAGTACCCATAGTACAAGCTTTGCTTAGTTTGGGACTAGGTCGATTTGTGTAAGATTGTCCCCCAATATTATTATTATTATTCACTTTATTTATTTCTCGTCTTAGGTTGGTTTTTACAATATTTCTATAAAAGTAAAATATATAACTATAAATACTAAACATAAAATCATAAAAACCTAACCTAGGGTGCCGCCGGCAGCGAGGCAGGGCCTAAGCTACCGGTGGTTAGGGCGACAGAGAGAGGAACCTCCGGACTATCCGCGCCGTGTCCAGGAGTACCGCCTTCTGTATCTGACCCTTGACCCAGCCATCTAGCGAGAGTCTCTTGAGGTGTTGGTCGAGACTCTTCGCTATTAAACCGTTCGCAGAAACGACTATCGGGACAATGATCGTCGAATCAACATCCCACATGGCGGTTACCTCATGTGCCAAGTCTAGGTACTTGCTGACTTTGTCCTTCTCGGCCTTCACGAGGTTCTCGTCATGAGCACTGCCTGGCGCTTCGATCGATCTATCAGCACGATGTCGGGCTTATTGGCTACAATAGTCCTGTCCGTGATGATAGATCGATCCCAATAGAGCGTAGCACGACCATTTTCGAGAACTGGCGCAGGTAAGTATTTATAGTACGGCACTTCGAAGTTCACAAGACCGTATGAAAGAGCAAGTTGCTGGTGAATAATTCTGGCTACCAAGTTATGCCTGTGCAAGTACTCGCCGTTAGCAAGATGACCACAACCGGATATGATATGCCTGAGTGACTCTCCGGGACGGCGGCATGCCCGACAAATGTCGGCCGTACCGTCCTTCAGGATATACCTCCGGTAGTTGTTCGTCATGATAACTTCGTCCGCAATTGCACAGACAAAACCTTCGGTTTCCCCGAAGAGATCCCCGAAACGTAGCCAGTTCACCGACGCGAGCAGGTCTACGTCGGGCCCCGTGAGGGCCTTGTAGAACCGCCCGTGTAGCTCCCTACTCTTCCATTCCGCCTTGCGGTCCTCGGTGCTCAGTACTTTAAATCTGCGCCAGTTCTCGTTTGCCATGGAGAGCGGGGTGAAAGATGCGTCTACTGCCACTACGTCACGATGCATCCCACACTCGCTGTTTAGGAAATAATCCCTGAGACTGCACACCTCGCGGTTGTGGAGGTCTTTGGCATTTAAAAAGCCGCGACCTCCACACTTCCGCGGGATGTACAGTCTCATAACAGACGAGCGTGGGTGCAACATGCGGTGAGCAGTGAGCAGTACACGCACCCTTCGATCCAGGGCATCCAGTTCAGTCTGAGTCCACCTTAGTATGCCAAAGGAGTATGTGAGCAAGGGCATAACCCAGGCGTTGAACCATCACAGATTAGACTAAGACATACAGGGTTCAAACTCTTCCTAATAGGCCAGTGTATCACCTCCTAAAGTTCCTACATCGTTATTCCAAACACCCTGTATACCTACTTCTAGGTCACGGTAAAATCCCAGTTATTTACGTTATATTTACACTCGTAGTACACATATATAATTAAACCTTATTAGAACTTGAATATCAAGTACCGACCTCTTATTCTCTTATGTTCTTTTGTAAATTTCCAACCGTAGTCAGCTAAGTAATAAGCAACAAGACTGCTACAACGTCGCGTAGCACTATCAGAAACCCATTTCAAGACTTTACTCCACTACCTCAAAACTTTACATGGTGAACGACTTAAATAAATGTGAATTTGAAAGTTTCCTGTGACAAAGTCCCGCCCAATACTCTTAGCTAATAACAAAATGGGGTAAGCGACATATGAATCTCATAGATTCTTATTTCCTTATTCTATTGGGCGACAGCGGAGTTGCAGCGACTGCGTCGGTAAATATGTTGTTCAGTTCAGAGTCAATAGCACCATAGCCATGAATCTTTACATGCGATTCTTACAAATTTAATGCTATCGGAGTTTATACATTTTTCACGTGAATTTGTCTTGAATTTACGAGCAGTATCTGTATATAAAATTGGACTGTGATTAATTTATGATGTCGCTGTGCGATTACGACGACACGTTGCAAGTCTAACACTACTCGTTAATTAACGTGTGTTGTGTATGTGTGTATGTATTTCATCCTTTCATCATCCTTATTTATTTATTTTATACATACATTTTTTTTTAATAATTGTGAACACATTCTGCGCTGCACCGCAGAATAAGTAATAATACTACATGCTGCACTGAATTTATTAGGTAAGTGGAGTATCTAAAATTCTAAAGGTACCGACTAAGATGGGCAGATCCTCTTTAGGATATGCCAACTAGCAAATCTATGATGTTTCTGAGAACATAAATTGTTTTTAATAAATAAATTTAAAAAAAAATGTAAATAATATTATATTACTTAATCTCGCGTATTTGTATTTTAAACAAAATTATATGTCAAGTAATATTATTCCAAAAGTTATAAGAAGAGTTTAATTTTTAACAGTGACTCGCATAGAAATATGTTTATTTCACAACTACAAACTTTTTGTTCATGGTTTTTACGGCTCTCACATAAGTGATCTCACGGTTCGAAAATATATACGATTATTATTATTAGTGCTATTTTCACTAAACGAGTAAACTTAATTGCATACTTAATTAATTATATTTCTTTACCTTAAAAACCGTTCGGACCTATGCGACATCCTTGGCGAGAAAGGAAATATGCGAATAACTAAGTTATACCTAGTTTAGAATCTATTTCCACAAAATACATCTAATGTACCTAGTCTAAAATAAAACCGTAAATTATTATTATTGAATTGCCCAAAAACTCCATTTCAAACTTTCAGGTGAAAATCACAAAATCACCGTCAGACATTAAACCGCAGCACTACACCAACCAATTGCGTGTAACTCAGAAAACCGCAAATGAACTGAAACATTGTTTTAGTTCCCCTAGCAACTTTTGCCTTAAATGTTATTCCCCCGATATAAAGAGCAACACTTTCTGATCAAACTTTTGAAATAAATACGAATGGAAGAAACGAAGTGATTTTACAGGTGGTTCGATGAATAAGTTACTAATAAAGTACCAGTGCAATAATTGGTATACGACGCTTTCAACGCTGTAGCGGCACCGCAATCGTGAAAATATTGAATGCCTTCAAACTATTAGCAACATCAGCGCTTATTTAATGTAATGATTTACCGTATTAACTAAATAAAAAATATGGTTAATATTTATTATTAAAATGGCTTACCTAATATTTATAAGAATTATTATAATTACTAATATGATGGCGTCAAAAATAAGCAGTATTATTGTCGCAATATTTTATACCATAAGTAATTATTACGGCAACAATGAAAAAAAATCTAAGAAATAATAAAATAAAACAAAATCTACCAACCCAAAGTCCGGAGCAAAAAAAATCCAAATATAAAAGTGCACTAAAATGATACAACACTTCACAAACAGAATCTTTCGGCACACCGATGAAACAGCACAAAAATTTAAAAAAAAAATGTTTAATGCTCTAAAATGCAAAATGCACTTTTACATACACCAACTAAAAACTTTACCGTTTGCCGCCTCCTGTATAACAGTCAAGTGTAAAAAAATGTTCGTTTATAGAGTAACGGAAAAAAGTTTCGCGAATTTAAAATTCGTATTTGGAACTTTCGCGTCAGCCGGCACGCGTGACTCTGGAATTCGAATGTGAAAATTTCGGCTATGATGGGTAAGATGTGCGCATAGCTGTGGCTTAGATGAGACTGTGGCGTGGAACCGCGCGGCCGCTCTGTGTGACCAGCCGACTTTCGCCCCGACCCGTCGGCCAACTACTCCAGCGACCAATGACGCATCCAGGAACACATTTTATTCCCAATATTTAGAACTGTGACTAATATTTAACGTCTATTTTCCAGGCAAATTTACGGTAATTCTCTGAATTAATACGGAGTACTCTGTATCCCGAAGTGGATTAATCGAGCAACCAGTCGGAACTGCTTTTATGTAAGCGCCCTTAGCTACCCCTACTAAGGGTAGTGAATGGATATTGTTGACACAGAAATTTTTGCGCCATCGCATTGTTATTTATGAGGTGTGAAATAATGCCCTTTGCTTAATTGGGTCAATTATTTTAATATCAATGTACAACTATAATTTCGTCGCGGCTTGGTAGGTAGGTACAGGTACTTATGTAACGTAGAACTCAGGAGTACTGAAACATCTTCGAAGTTCTTTAATTGAATCATTTAGTTTAACAAATAATGGGCAAGTGTATGCATATTCTATAATTTTGGTGAGTCAGGAAGTTTCAGGAGGTTTTTATCTAACTTACAATATGATTTTCTTAACTCTTGTGATTAGCTATTTCTTAATCGATAAATAAATAAATATTAGGGGACATTTTTTACACAAATCGAACTAGTCCCACAGTAAGCTCAATAAAGCTTGTGTTATGGGTACTAGACGACGATATATTTAAACACATAGAAAACATCCAAGTCTCAGGAACAAATGTCTCTGCTCACCACAGAAACAAATGCCCTTACCGGGAATCGAACCCGGGACCTCTAGCTCGGAGGCAATGACACTACCAACTAGGCTAAACAGGGCGACAAAAAAAATGTTGATAAAAAGAAATAAAGTTAAAATTATAAATCTATTCTTATTATAAATCGGTGTTTAAGATGATTTAAGTTGTGATTTTGAAGTGTCGCGATTTTAGTATTATTCTCTGTTTCATTCACTTTTTCAGTTTATGTATACGTGAGCCAGTTTAAAAATAATTAAACTAATTATTATATTTCCCTTTATAGCTAATAAAAATCCAATGCATTATTATTTCCTTAAAACGCTACAGGTAATACCAATTTGTCACGTACCTATTTAAGGAATTCCTTCCTATTTTGTGAAAACACCTTACACGCCTATTTATATTTTATTTACATAAACCGCAGAATACGCGTTAATTGTCCTGGAAACCGACGCAGTATAGAAATGTTATCTTTTCAGGATAGGTAATAATTTAATAAGGTAACTTATTATAAAATGTTTTTTTTAATTAAGTATTCGATGCGTTATTTTATCCCATAAATTACACGATACTGAAAGAAATCGCTATGTAGCGCGTGATTTAACCAAAGGACTTTTTACAAACTTTTTTAAAAATACATAATAGATAGTGATACCTCTATATATAGACATATACTAGTAAATTAACTTGTATTTGTTGTATCGGCTTTATCGGCGAGTTGTCGCTAACCCAGTTACTGTTGGGCTGAACAAGGACCGTGTTTCATCCAACACTGCGCACGGGTCCTTTTGGTACCGACTACATATTTTGTAAACGCGATTAGAACTGTACTGCTTATTCATTCCCTGTTGAATTAAGCTGAGCTTTTATTAATAATTGGTGTTATAAAATAACACAAAAACTTTCGAAAGTTGCGGGTTCGAATTATGAGAGTAGAATTAAATATCGTTTCGAATTGCACGCACGCCATTGATAGATATCAAATTGGAATGCGAAACGTCATTCACATATCGACTACTGGCTCGTTAATAAAATTCAGTGATTCAGTGTGGGTTACAATGGGCTACATGCTACCTGAAAAATATAAAAAGTTTATACAACTTTTGTTCCTGGCGAAAAGCATGTTGGGAGCGTAATACACACAGGATTTATTTAATAATACGCTTTATTAGCGCCCTTACTTTTTCTTACATTCGGACCCCCTCGAAATCCATAATTTTATTTGCTATAAAATTAGTGTTTGCCATAATCGTCATTTGCCATAAAAGTGATTTTCTCTGAAACCCTAAAACTTTTAGGATAATTTAAATAATCTTTGTATAGAGCCCTGTAGGTTAGGTTCGGTAAGTTTTATAACAATCGACTTAGGACAAATGATGATTATGACAATCGTTCGCAACACCCTTCCTCAGGGTGATTGCGTAACGTTTCAAACTTACGTAAGGGTGATCGAGATGTTATTCAACGTCTCCGACTTTAATCTTTTTTTGGACCGATCTCTGGCCAGCAGTCATTTGGCTTTCACTGGGTATCCAGACTGTCTGTGGATGGACGCGGGATACCTCTACGGAACCAACTGACTTTAATCATTATCATGTAAGTATGTCCTAACCTAAACGACTCGGACGGTCCGGTTGAGGAATGAGCTGTGCCGAGGTTTTCCCGAAGGACTTAGTATGAGGTTCTTCAATAAAGGAGTGCATAATTTTTTAAAGGGTCGGCAAGACGCATGTGACTCCCCTGGAGTTGCAGGCGTCCATAGGCTGCGGTAACGGCTTACAATCAGGCGGGCCGTACGCTTGTTTGCCACCGATATAAAAAATGCGAGGCGCAAGAGGAGCGCACCGCGGCAGGAAGCGGCAGGAGCAGGATACCGCCGGGAAATGTACCAACTTCGCTGTAACTGCCCGATATTGCCAGTACTAGGAAACATTGTATTCCTGTGTACCAGTTATTACTATTATGATAATGATTAAGGAGAAGGTGTAGCTTTGGCAATATCTTTTTATTTAGAAGCATGAAGTAAAAGTGGTCGTAATTTACAGGTCGGATTTCAAACATCTAAACAAATTAAACAATGCAACAATTTATGTAATTCATTAGTGCATGGATATTATTCTAGAAAAAAGTAAACATCAGATTTTTCCTTAAGCTTTTTTACCAGATAATTTCTACCATTCTGGAGGTTTAACTATAGCTAATTTCATTGATGTTGCATATTATGCAATGAAAGAGCGTAATCCCATCTTAAAGGCCGGCAACGCACTTACAACCCCTCTGGTGTTGCGGGTGTCCATGGGCGGCGCTAATAATCGCTTACCATCAGGCGATTCGTCTGCTCGTTTGCCTCCTATTTCATAAAAAAAAACTACAAGGAGGGTTACTAATTTTCATGGCAAATTACATCGGCCATAATTACAGTTTTTATGTAAAACATATAAAATTATAAAAAAAAACCTCATGGTAGGTACGGTGGCACTTATTAATTTAGGACCCATTACGCAATTTTTTTCTTTGAATTTCGATACAGTTTGACAGGGCTGTCGTCCTTAAGGGGGTCCCAAATTAAAGTCCTTGACAGACAAACTTTATAATTAGCACACCTATAAATATCAATACCCATACATCAAAGTGATCCTCACATATAAGTGGCCCTTTTTACAATCAAAACAAAGACCAGACGGACAAGAAGTCATATTAATCGCTACTAGTTGTAAACAGTCGTGTTATCGCGATCCGCGGACATCTTACTCGCAGGCCGCTGCTATACGACTACTGTGCGGAGACAGCTCCACAGTAGGCTAGCTTTTGACAATTTTACTTATATTCATCTTTAATCATTATTCTCTAAAAGTCTTACCTTTATTATTCATGGCAGTTTTTGGGCGGGTATTGCAGGAAATTAAAGCCCAGAAATATGAATCCAGGTAAACCACGCACCGCGTGCGTGGCATACGCGTGTGCGCGCTTACGCATCTGGTATGCCCAGGTTAGGTAAGTATTTGGAGGTATGAGTAAGTAATCGGTAAGCACTGTGGATAGCAGCCTTCCTGTACTACAGTTAGGGCGGCTTTCCACCAGAGATGTGCCAGCTGTTGCGAGGATGTGTACTACGTTACGAAAATCCTTTTTCACCGGTGCTATAATAATAATAATCTTTTATTTCGTACAGAATCCAAATGTGTTACTTACAAACTTATATAATAGTGTTAGTCTTTACAATCCATATTAATATTATAAATGCAAAAGTCTCCTCTCTGTCTGTTACCTCTTCGCGCTTAATCCGCTAAACCTTTTTTATTTGAAATTTGGTATGGAGACAGTATGAGTCCCGGGAAAGGACATAGGATAGTTTTTATTCTGGAATCAGAATGTTTTATTAGGGGGTGAAAAGGAGGGTAACAGTTTGTATGGGCGCCTACAACAATTGAATAGCAATAATTTCCTTAATATCGTTTGCGAAGAGTATAAACCCGCTAAATCCATTTCTTAACATTTATTCGTTTTATTGAAGAAATAATACTCCGAACAGAATAAGTTAAAAACGGTTTAATAAAACGAAAGCAAGTAAAAACACAACAGTGATGATCTAGCAAAATATTGGCATAATATAGTAGCGCCGCATAGCGAGCTTATGTGGAAGCTAGCAATGACGTTTTCGAATGCGTTCAGGACTATGATTATGTTTAACATCTTCCAATATCCTCCCTTCAACATAATCCCATTTTGGACGAACAATAAACCAGTTTTGAGTGCGATGTTGGTTTCGTTAGAGCATCAGCAATCATCTTGTCCGTCTGTATGTAGCGAATTTCAATAGCTCCTCCAAGTACTTTATCGCGAACAAAATGGTACCTCACGTCTATATGCTTCGTCCTAGAACGGTAACCATCGGAACCTGAAAGTTTTATAGAACTTTGATTATCGCTGTAAATCACTAAAGCTTCATTCTTGAGCTGTGGCCAGAGACTTTCTTGAAATTGTTTAAGCCACAATGCCTCTTGTACGCACGACGATAGGGACATGTACTCGGCCTCTGTTGTGGACAGTGCAACGGTAGGTTGACGTCTAGAGTTCCAGCTAATTGCTCCTCCCTGGAACATAAATGCATAGCCAGTACAAGAACGCCGGTCATCTTCTGAGCTTGCCCAGTCAGCATCGCAATAACCATGAACCATAGTTTCCTCTTTGTTTTGTTTAAAACTCAGTCTATAATGTTGAGTCCCTTTTAAATAGCGCATGACACGCTTTAGAGTAACAAAATGTTGCATTTCGGGCTTGTTGTTAAATTTACTTAACAAATTTATTACAAAACTTATATCGGGTCTAGTAATTTGTGAGATATATAATAGACATCCGATAACCTCCTGATAGGGAACATCTTGAAGAACTTCCGCGTCTTCATGACTACCTTTAATCTTCATATTCATATCCATGGGTGTTTGAACATTTTTGCAATCTGACATTCCAAATTTAATCAAAACTTCTTGTATGTACTTTTGCTGATCTAAGTAAATAACACCTTTGGCTCTGTCTCTTTCCACATGTATCCCAATACAATAATTTATGTCTCCAAAATCCTTAATCTTAAATTTTTTATGCAGCTCTTCCTTAAAATGGTTCTTGGTTTGTTGATTATTTGTGAACAGTATAAGGTCATCAACATAAATGGCCAAAAAAACATATTGGTATCGTCTACAACTTTGTGGTAAATACAAGGGTCTAACTTTGACTGTGAAAGACCCATTTCTTTAAGTGTGAAATCAATCTTTTTGTTCCACTGCCTGCTGGCCTGTTTCAAACCGTAGAGTGATTTCTTTAGTCGACATACTTGATTACTATTACCATACATAGGTGGTTGCATCATATAAATCTCTTCCTCTATTTCTCCTTGAAGAAATGCTGACACTGCATCCATTTGATTTATATCCAAATCATGCTTTGCCGCCAGTGCAAATAAATATCTCAGAGAAGCATACCTTACAACCGGTGAGAATACCTCAGTGTAGTCTATGCCTGGTTTTTGTGAACATCCTTTAATTACGAGGCGTGCCTTGTACTTCACTATTTCTCCATTTTCATTAGTCTTTGTTTTAAATACCCACTTACATGGAATGGGACGCTTGCCGGATGGAAGAGAAGTGATTTCCCAAGTATTATTTTCCAATAAGGACTGATACTCCTCATCCATTGCAATTTTCCATTGTTGAGCATTAGTACTTGACAAAGCTTCTTCCACTGTCAATGGATCTGAAATCTGAGAACACATGAAATTATTTCCTGACATATTATGTTTCTGGTGAGACCTCAAAGTGATATTACTTCGCTCAAAGCTGTCATTGCTATCTGTGCCGCTAGGGAAATAAGTTTCATCATTATTTGTATTCATCACACAGCTGTCAAAGGATGCATTAGAACTGGATAAAGACAATGTCTCATCCTGTATCTCTGCGCGAGAGCTATCAATACTATCATCTTCAGATATTATTTCTTCACTCTGTTTTAAGTCTGAACTAAGAGGGATTGTAATAAGCTGTGGCTTTGGTATGGGTTTCTGTGTAATATCACTTACAGCATTTTCAATAAATAAAACGTCCCTGCTTATCACTGTTTTGCCATTGGTAGGATTTAGTAACCTATATCCTTTTGTATTATCACAGTATCCGACAAAAATTAGTTCTTCGGATTTACGATCCCATTTCAAACGTTTTTGTTTTGGGATATGTACCATGGCCTTGGCACCAAATACCTTAAGGTGTGAAATGTTAGGTTTCTTACCAGTCCACTTCTCATATGGCGTTACCCCATCCAAAACTCTTGATGGCGACCTGTTAATAATATATGCTGCACAAGCTACCGCCTCAGCCCACAGTTGTTTCATTAGCCTTGCTTCAAATAACAAGCATTTCGCACGTTCCACCAGAGAACGGTTCATTTTCTCGGCCAAGCCATTCTGCTCCGGACTGTATGGAGTACTGGTTTGGTGTCTGATACCGGAAGCTGCTAAGAAATCAGAAAACTCTTTATTACAAAATTCTTTCCCATTATCACTTCTCACAATTTTTATTTTTTTTTCCAACTCATTTTCTACCTCTTCTTTAAACTTCTGAAAGACCGATTTTATATCCATTTTGTTTTTCAAAAAATATACATATACTTTGCGGGAGTAATCATCTATGAATGTGATGAAATATTTTGCACCACCAGCTGACGGTATCTCCATCGGGCCACACAAGTCGGTATGTATTATTTCTAGCAATGCATTTGCTCTTGAACCAGAATGTGGGAACGGTAATCGGGTTTGTTTAGCCTCACAACAAGGCTTACATACAGTTTCAGACTGTTTATTAGTAATCGATATGCCTTCAGCACAAGACTCTAACCTCTTTACATCGGCCATATTTAAATGTGCCATCCTTTTGTGCCATGTAACTATGTCTGCCTTACTTTCACATGCAGCAGCATATGCATTGCCAGTAACAGTATTGAGTCTATACATGTTATTGGTAAGTCTTGCAGTTGCTATGAGATTCCTGTGAGCATTATAAATGTTACAGCCCATATCAGTGAACTCCACTTTACAGCCATTTTTTGTTAATTGACTGACCGATAACAGGTTTGCACTCAGTTCAGGAATAAGCAAGACATTTCTTACCTGGATAGGACATCCATCTTTGCATAAATGTGTTTGTATGTTTACTTTACCCATCCTTTGCACGGAGACAGCTTCACTGTTTGCCACCATTATCTTTTGGATCGGAGGTGGTTGCAGATCATACATGCCTTCAGAAGACCTCTTCATATGCATAGTGGCGCCGGAATCTATATACCAATCCTCATGATTGATTGAGCTGTAAGCTGAAAAAACTGCTGAAAACCCATTATGATTAGTTTTCTTCACCGTGCACTGATTTTTGAAATGTCCATATTTGTTACAATTAAAGCAGCGTGGACCTTTCCCTTTTGGCTTAAAATTGTGACTAGAGGTAGTTTTTCCCTTTGTGAAAAACACTGTTGATTCGGTAACTCTGACTTCTTGTAAGAGTTTTGTTTTAACAAAATCTGATGAAATCGTAATGCCAGAACTTTCCAGGCCCATGATCATAGGTTTATATGTGTCCGGTAAACCCGCCAGCATGAGCGTTCCCAGCCATTCATCCCCAACATCGAATCCAATATTTCGTAACTTGTATGCAGTACTCATAATTTTATTCACGTAATCTTCGATACTAGAACAATTGTCCAGCGAAGTGTTGATTAGATCTCGAAGTAAGCCTACTTTCCTTGATAGCCCGGAGTCCTCGAATGCTTTTTGAAGATTTATCCATACTTCCTTGGATGACTTTGCATTTTCGATGTGTACATAATTTATCGGTTCAACCAACAAAATTATCTTTGACTTGGCTTTAATATCTTTCTTGGAATCGATTTGATTTCCAGGATCAACACATTCCCACAATTCTTCGTGTTCTAGATATGACTTCACTGCAAACTTCCACGTCGAATAATTTTCCCGACCAGCTAATTTCTCAATTTGAAGGTTAGACGTAGCCATTGTTCCGGGTCAGGACAGATTATTTCGCGACTTACTTGTACTACTTTACTATTAAATATCTTAACCTCTGTTCTAATACGAGTATATGGGACGGCCCATAACCTGAAGAAATAATACTCCGAACAGAATAAGTTAAAAACGGTTTAATAAAACGAAAGCAAGTAAAAACACAACAGTGATGATCTAGCAAAATATTGGCATAATATAGTAGCGCCGCATAGCGAGCTTATGTGGAAGCTAGCAATGACGTTTTCGAATGCGTTCAGGACTATGATTATGTTTAACATCTTCCAATATTTATCCGCCATTATGTAGCAAAAAAAGATGCATCGCCTGAGAAAAACAGCAACTGGCCGTTATTTTAAGAAATTGCTTAAATCACATGAAAACAGTCAACTCCACGTGCTTATACGTTATCGGCTAACTCCAATATACCGGCCAATTTCGTAAGAATTTTGATCGCCTAGATGTGTGTTCTCGCAAAATATAACTTTGTTTCGGGTTTTTGGTGTAAATGAAAAAGTAGAATATCGCAAAGGTATGTATTATTATTATTTCCTACTATTATTTCGTGGCTTTTGACTCTTTTGAGCTGAAAATCCAATAAAGTAGCTTTATGCAGCGGATGTACAGCGGTACTTCCGTTGCGTAAAGCTACTCCGCAGGCTGCATGATGTAGAAGGATTGGCAGTAAGCTTTAAAAAGCGTAAGCTATGCTATGTCGACCAATGAATATGATTGGTGGATTCAAACGCATCCATAGCAAGGTAGCGTAGCACATCTCTGGTGGAAAGGTAGGTAGTGTGTTTCCTTCAATTAGGAAGGATGCTGATGTAATACCCCTTCCTAAGAAGCCCAATCTCTCAGCGTTCTCGGAGTAACGTCCTATTTCCATTGTTCCTTTCCTATCCAAAGTACTTGAACGATTAGTTTTTCAACAATTTACGTCTTTCCTTAATAGTAATGATCTCCTGAATCCTTATCAATCCGGTTTCCGTTCGGGTCATAGCACAGCAACTGCTCTCGTAAAAATTACGGATGATATACGGTCAGGTATGAATGTCCAGAAGTTGACGGTGTTAATGTTGCTAGATTTTACCAATGCTTTTGGCCCCGTTGATTTTGACATCTTACTAGCGATACTGTGTTCCCTTAACATATCTCCTGCGGTTATTGATTGGTTTCGCAGATAACTGACCGGCCGTCGGCAGCGTATAAGGGTGGATGCTTCCCGTTCTTCTTGGTGCAACATGTTGGCCGGTGTTCCGCAGGGCGGCGTGTTGTCTCCTCTATTATTTTCTATTTTGATCAACACCATAACACATAAATTTTCATCTTATCACCATTATGCCGACGACCTTCAAATTTACTCTAAAGGTATACTTAGTGATCTCCCTTCAGTTATCTCCTCTACGAATAGTGACTTAGTGCGCATCTCAAACTGGAGTGCAAATTGTGGGCTGACTGTTAACCCTGATAAGACTCAGGCTACCATTATTGGTAGGACTAAGATGGTCTCTAGAGTCGACTTCAGTAGTCTTCCACCTATTCAATTTAATGGCGTATTTATTCCATATTCTACGGAGGTGAAAAACCTTGGGATTGTCCTGAATCGCACTCTCTCTTGCGTTCCGCAGTTGAATGAAGTTAGCAGGAAAATGTTTGCTGCCGTAGGCTCTTTAAGAAGGCTTCGCAATTTTCTTCCCATCGCCACAAAAACTACGCTCGCTCAAACGTTACTGCTCCCAATCTTAAATTACGCTGACGTGTCCTATATCGATCTTTCACAGGAGCAACTGAACAAGCTTGAGAGAATCCAAAACGTATACATCAGGTTCATGTTCGGATTGCGTAAATATGACCACGTATCCCATTTTCGTTCTGAACACAAGTGGCTTCCAGTTCGAGTAAAACGTAACTTTCAGATACTATGTCTTCTTTATCGCATAGTTTTTAATCCTGCAACTCCCCGCTACCTAAAGGAGCGTTTCAACTATATTTCTTCTATAAGGTGCGCTAAAAAATTTCTTCTATCTGGTCCATCCTCCAGCTCTAAATTTTACAATAATTCCTTTACATTTCAGGCGGCTCGTCTGTGGAATCCTCTGCCTGTAGTTATAAGATGTGCTAAATCCCTTTTAATCTTCAAAAATAATTTAAAACTATACTACTTGTCACTGCGGTAGTTTCGCATTTTTCCCTCTTAGTGTGTGTTGTTTGAACAATTTTAGAGCTTCTATCTGGTTTGACTGTGTTATTAGCATAAATATCTATTTATTTTTGCGTATTTTTATGTATGTTTACATATCTGTATATATATGTATGTGTATGACTCTTTTATCTTTATTTATACCTAAAGACTTATAACATATTATGATGATTATTATTATTTGTATGCCTACTCAATATTTTTTGCATCAATTCCACTTCCCAAAGGTTATCTGGAAGAGATTGCTCTTTAGCAATAAGACCGCTAATTGTCTACCGTTATTTAATTATTTTATTACTGTTTAATTGTTTTGTTTTTGGTGAACAATAAAGAATAATTGTATTGTATTGTATTATATTGTATTGTATTGTATTGTATTGTATTGTATTGTATTGTATTGTATTGTATTGTATATTGTATTGTATTGTATTGTACCCTTAAGGGGTTTAGCTGCTTAAGAGGGTATCAACGCGTCCACTAGCGCCACTCATAAAAATTGAAATTATTTAAATTTAACGACAGATATTTAAAAGAGGGACTGCTATGTGCTATATTTTGTAATTTACTACCTTTTGAATACATTGAAATAGTTAGTTACGTTGCGAAATTCGTCAATCTATGCGTCGAAAGAAAAACGGCCGGTTTATTTTTGAACTCAATGATCGACAAATCTCGCAACGTAATAACTAGTTTGCTGTATTCAAAAGGTACTTAAATACAGTATACAGAACATAGCAGTCCCCTTTTTTTAAATATGTATCGTTAAAATTAAATAATCTCATTTTTTACGAGTGGCGCTAGGGGACCCGTTGATACCCTCTTAAATCTCTTAACAAGAATACCGTCCAGATAAAGCTAGGCCTTTACCTTTAATCTAATAAAAATCGTCACTGGTTCTTACACCTGTACGCTACGTCATCTTCATTCAACAAACTTAAACTCCGTAAGCCTGTTGTATCTCTGTATCCACTACACCCGTCAGATGCAATAAACTGAAATCCGATGCCGCTGCCATTTAACCACGAGATCGCAGATAAGCGCCGATCGCCTTATCATTTACAACCTGCGCCTGAATCGGCCTTTTAATTTAGCTGGTTGGGATCGATATGTTATGCTGCGTTATGATTTAAGACGTGCGTGTTGCTTCCATGATGAATTTTAATTTGTGATTGTTAAGACACGGATACGATACGCTATGGGATTTATTACATATTGTACATGTGTACATAACTAATATATGGTACACATGCATTATATTGGTTTTTCGTACATTTTTGTGGTTTTGTACGAGTGGACCATTAAAATTGCTGATATCAAGCCAAGATAAAAGTAAAGTTTTTTTTTTAATATAGATGAAGTGGACACCTAGTAGCACACGACAAAGTGACTGTCATTAAAATGACGTCATAAACTGTCGTTGAAAATTTAGGTGGTAGTATGCAACCGCACTCTTGGCAGACATAGTAGACCACCGGGGGATGGGCAGCAGCATCCCTGGAGTGCGGTGGAGACACTGCGATCGCCAACCCGCATGCCAAGCGTGGCGATTATGGCATTTACCCCCTATGAAAGCGACACAAAGGCCACGGCCCCGAGGTTCCGGCGGCCCCCGGTGCCCTGGTTTTGGTAGCGGCCAGGGTACTAGCGGGGCCAGGGGTGCTAAGAATCTCCGGCAAAGATCCAGCTACCACCACCGACGACTCCTGGCCCTGGCAACGTACAACACGCGTACACTGCGGACCGACGAAAAGATAGCGGAACTAGAGGAAGGATTGAGCAAGTTGCGTTGGGATGTCGTCGGGTTATCTGAAGTCCGAAGAGAGGGGGAGGACACGATAACCCTAAAGTCCGGCAACTTGCTCTATTTCCGGGAGGGCGACCAACAGTCCCAGGGAGGTGTCGGGTTCATCGTCCACAAGTCCCTCGTAAACAACGTGGTGAAGATCGAGAGTGTGTCGGCTAGGGTGGCGTATCTTATGCTCAGAGTATCCAAGAGATACTCGTTGAAGGTAATACAGGTGTACGCGCCGACCTCGGCACACTCCGACGACGAGGTGGAGGCTATGTATGAGGATATAACTAAGGCCATGCATAGTTCTAAAACCTACTTCACCGTTATTATGGGGGACTTTAACGCGAAACTGGGCAAGAGAGACGGCAATGAGCTGAGAGTGGGGCAATTTGGAGTTGGAAGTCGGAACCACCGGGGCCAAGTACTGGCTGGTTTCTTGGAGAAGGAGGGACTCTACATGATGAACTCCTTCTTCAAGAAACGCACAGGAAGTGGACCTGGATGAGTCCCGACGGTGCAACAAAAAACGAGATTGACTTCATTATGTCGGCGAAGAGGCATATATTCAATCATGTCTCTGTGATCAATACGGTTAAAACCGGAAGTGATCATCGTCTGGTAAGAGGCACATTGAATATATGCGTCAATCTAGAGCGCTCTCGACTGATGAAGTCTACGCTCCGTCCAGCAGCAGTCCAAATCAAAAACCCCGAGAGCTTTCAGCTGGAACTCCAAAACCGTTTTGATTGTCTAGGCGGCGACGTGGACGATTTCAATGACGGGTTTGTGGAAGCTGTCCATAGCATTGGGTCTAAGTTCTTTAAGGCCCAACGGACTCACAGAGCCAAAAGGCTTTCTATCTCCACTCAGAGGCTCATCGAGGAAAGGAATGAAATGATTCTGCAGTCTTCAGCCGATGCGACATTATACAGGCAGCTCAATAAACGGATCTCCAAGTCCCTTACCCGCGATCTGCGCCAATTCAATACAAATCGTATTGAAGAGGCCATCGAGCAGAATAAGGGCTCTAAAGTGTTCTCAAGAGATCTGTCTATTGGGCAGAGCCAGCTCGCCAAATTAAAAACTGAAGACGGTAGAATCGTTTCATCCAAACCCGAGCTTCTGAAAGAGATAGAATGTTTTTATGGACAGCTATACACGTCAACTAGCAGACCCGAAGTTGGTCTGGCGGAAGACCCTAGAGCCAGATTAACCCGGCACTATACCGAAGATATCCCGGACATCAGCCTGTACGAGATTAGAATGGCTCTTAAACAGCTAAAGAACAACAAGGCACCCGGTGAAGACGGAATAACAGCTGAACTTCTGAAGGCGGGTGGAAAACCGGTCCTTAGGGCCCTTCAGAAGTTGTTCGATTCCGTCTTACAGGAAGGGAAAAAAGGCATGGAACAGAGGTGTGTGTGGTGGTGCTGTTTTTCAAAAAGGGTGACAACGCCTTACTGAAGAACTACCGCCCCATCTCACTTCTGAGCCATGTCTATAAGCTGTTTTCAAGAGTCATTACGAACCGTCTCGCACGCAGGCTAGATGACTTCCAGCCTCCCGAACAAGCCGGATTCCGAAGAGGCTTTAGCACCGTAGACCACATCCATACGCTTCGTCAGGTTATATAGAAGACAGAGGAGTATAACCTGCCCCTCTGTCTAGCGTTCGTGGACTACGAGAAAGCCTTCGATTCGATTGAAACCTGGGCTGTACTACAATCTCTCCAACGGTGCCAAGTGGACTACCGCTATATCGAAGTGCTGAAGTGTTTGTACGAGAACGCCACTATGTCAGTCCGACTCCAGGACCAGAACTCGAAACCTATTCCGCTGCAGCGGGGAGTCAGGCAAGAAGATGTTATTTCTCCTAAACTGTTTTCCGCTGCACTGGAGGACGTGTTCAAGACTCTGGACTGGAGAAGGCTAGGCATCAACATAAACGGCGAGTACATCACTCACCTTCGGTTTGCTGACGATATAGTAGTCTTGGCTGAGACCATGGAGGATTTAAGTACAATGCTCAATGACCTCAGTAAAGCCTCCGAGCGAGTTGGTCTAAGGATGAACATGGACAAGACGAAGATCATGTCAAATGCCCATGTAGCACCAACTCCCGTAACAATCGGACACTTTACGCTCGAAGTTGTAGACGATTACATATACCTAGGACAGACTGTCCAGTTAGGTAAGTCCAACTTCGAGAAAGAGGTTAATCGTCGAATCCGACTCGGCTGGGCAGCGTTCGGGAAGCTACGTCACATCTTTTCGTCCAATATCCCGCAGTGTCTCAAGACGAAAGTCTTTGACCAGTGTGTGTTGCCAGTGATGACATATGGTACTGAAACGTGGTCGCTTACTATGGGCCTCATAAGAAGGCTCAAAGTCACCCAAAGAGCAATGGAGAGGGCTATGCTGGGAGTTTCTCTGCGTGATCGCATCAGAAATGAGGCCATCCGCAGCAGAACCAAAGTGACCGATATAGCCCTTCGAATCGCTAAACTTAAGTGGCAGTGGGCGGGGCACATAGCACGCAGAACCGATTGCCGTTGGGGCGGGAAGGTTCTCGAGTGGCGACCACGTACCGGAAGGCGTAGCGTGGGCAGGCCCCCCACACGGTGGACTGATGACCTGGTAAGGGTCGCGGGTGTCCGCTGGATGCGGGTGGCGCAGGACCGGTCATTGTGGAAGTCTTTGGGGGAGGCCTATGTCCAGCAGTGGACGTCATTCGGCTGAAATGATGATGATGATATTTTGGACTTTATGTCACCATGGCGTAAGTATTACTCTGGGAGTACTTAGACCACGCTGTCAACTAAAGGCTAATGATGATGATGATGATGCAAAGTTGTGACCTAAAATACATCGTTTTACAAATAGCCGCTAGGTCCCGTATAGAATACCTCCATAATATTTAATTTGGTAACTTTTTGTCACCTTATTTGGAACACAAGAATGCTAATATTTTTGTACCATTATATCATCTTGTGGTTAGTAAACGTCTAAAATTAAACTGTTACTGACTGTCTACTGTTTGCTAACACCATAAAAGTACAAGCTCATAGTTGATTCATGCACTGAAATTAGCATAGCCACAATTATCCGTATTATAGGAATGAATTACTTTGTTCGTAATTTAAAATTTGTGTCACGCAATTAACCAAATCCAGGAATAATGCGTCAATTAAAATGAATCGCTCTAATTATGAGTCACGCAGCTTCCCTACTAGGTACACATCTTTATTAACGATATTTGTTTTTCGCGTAACAAAAAAATTGTTACAAATATAATAAAGCAGTTACAAATGTTTAAATAAATATTCGCAATATGACATGCAAATCTGTCTAACCTACTAATAGATTAAAGCATCGGTCTCAGTCAAACTTTAGTAACCAAACTGCAAGTGCGAGAGGGAGGAACTCGTCAGATATCGTCGCAAGCGCACAAGCAGCTGCGCTCGCGCGCGTTGCTGTATCCTATTGTGCAAAAAATCAAAAGGGCGTAACTAACATGTACTTTCATAGCGTACGTCCCTTTCTGTAATTAGTCTTGTATTAAATATATTCATGCACCCTTCACGCCCTAATGCCAGTGATAATGGGGGCCCGTGCTACATCCATCATCCGCCAATGCAAAACAAATCGATTTCTAAGCGCGCCCGATTATTGTGAGGAATTTCGAATGAAGGATTGTACGAGATATTGTATTATATTTTTTTTGGGTTGGGTGTAAATTATTGTATTTTAATAGAACGCAAACTATAATTAAAATTAACGTAGGTATTCGATTTGTCTTTTGATTACTTTTTGTTTTCATAACATACAAACTCTTTTCGTTGTTTGAAATGGCTAATGAGCATTTTTTTTGCATAACTCGCCAAATATGGACACCAATTTACGTCAAGAAAGTGCCGCTATCAGATCATAATTAAGTTAATCTTCTAATTCGCCACCTGTTTATATTGGTAGTTTTGCATAAATTCGTTAAACCTTCTCAAAAACGCCGGTCCCAATCTAAAGAGACATCGAAGGTATCAAGTTTGCGGTCAAATTAATCATGATTGTGGTTGATCCGCTTACAAAAAAGTGGTGTTGACAAATATCAACGGACAAATAGATATTAATTATTTGAGTGCGCCTTGTTTCACTATTGGGACACTTCATCATCATCGAAGACCACTGCACCGCTGTCTTGATGAATTGTTAATGATAGCTGCAACGTTAGTATCATTTACGGCAATGTTAGTTCCGCTATTGCAATTTAGGTAGATATTCCCAAAAATATATCATAAATAAATAAAATTGGGGAAAATCTTACACAAATCGACCTAGTTGGGACTAGGCAGCAAATTAAGCAAATTTTGATCTAGACGACATACTTAAATAAATAGAAAACATCCAAGATTCAGGATCACACAAATAAATGCCCTGACCGAGATTCGAAACCTCCGGCTTCGTAGGCAAGGTCACTACCAACTAAGTCAATTATTAATTGTCACTGTTAAAATTTACGAGTACTTATCTGAAGCGCCTGCTATCGAAATTATTATTTCTTATCATCGAGGCGTATTTTTCACTTTTGATTGAAAATTTGGTATTAATTTTGGCGTCACCCATTCATTACGTAAAATACTTACATTATATAAGAGGGCTTAGCGGCGGGAAAACCTTAGAAAGGGAATCGCTCTTCCTTAACTCCTAGCTCGTCTCTATAATCGTCAAGTAAATTGCCGACGCTCTTTTCACGCAAGCCCCAGCGAAACGTCAGCAAAACCACCCTACAATAGTCTAAAAAGCTGCGGTTCACAGCCGAGGGTGCAGGAAGTGATACTGGTTTTATTTCCTCCCCATTTCCTTTGAACTAGAAAGTCATATAAATGTAGAGACTTAGTAATCACTTACGTCACTTTTCCTTTAAGGTTTCATATCACAGTGTATCGATTCACCATTGTCACCACATGCGATCCCCTTTCAAATATATTTTGATTGATGTCGCACCGTTGTGTGCCTTTGAAGTTATCAATTTGTATGAAAACAGTTTTATTGGTAGCGTTTATTTTTCGGTTAGGATAATATTTGGTGGTATTGAAATACCGCGTGTATTATTGATGATCAGGGCTGCTAATCAAGATAAGTTTTACCGTTAATTGTTTTGCAAGCTGTGAGCACGTGTATAGCAAACGTGCCCATTTATTTCACTGTATTTTGTGAGGCTTCAAGCCGGCTGCCTGAATCCTTTCTACTAATTATACAACCGTAAACATTTGTAAGGATGTTTGTTTGTAGCAAAACCTACCGCAAGGATTTGACGGAATTTTTGAGAATTATATAAAGCTCTACGAGAAAATAACGTAATAGGTATTCATATTCATTTAATCGTATCAATCATACATCGTCAGGTTACAGAATTTTTTAAATACATTAAGTCAATAATGAATAATTAAACGAAGCAGTAATAAATACATAATGTCAATAATAATAATAATAACAATAATTCATAATTAAACAAAGCGGTAATAAATACAGAATGCACACGGCACGTAAAGCCACACGGAATTGCGGAAGAAGTCAATAGATTAGCAACTACTTACCTTTTATACGTTGGGAAAATGCTTTTATGCATCCCACCAGGTTGGGTGACCAAGATGGGTTGACGGACTAACCACAGCAAACGCCTTGTCTAAAACCCCAATGAGTACCGGCTCCGCCTTCTCGAGGGGGACGCCGCGGGATCGCTATCAGCATTCGACCGCGTGCAGCAACTACTTACCTGAAACATCCACTGTTTTCCAAAAATAGCGCATACTTTGAATTTTGAAAAGAAAAACAGTTTGGAACGCAGTTTGGACCTGAAAACAAAAGACTAGGGTTGATTTTGAGATAGGTATACAATCCTTGACTTGTATCAGTGATTAAGCATAATTGCTTAAAATTTTCTCAATAGAACAAAATACGAAAGTTGAGTTTGTGGACATATAGACTTTTTCCTCAAATACAAACATTTTTAAGAATTCGTTATTAAACAACACGGACAAGTTAAAATGATGGTATTTTACGTCATCTTGATATTTATTAATCCCCAAAAAAACATTAACCGAAGAAAGTTGCACTTTCGTGCGCGAGAGACATAGGATGAAGTGTCTTTTAATATGGGGAAGTGGTTTACGGATCAGAGGCATCCCCTTAACCCACTACACTGTGTGCCGGTAACACGGATCCGGAAGACGCTATCTACGAGGCTTGCACTGAAAGTGGCGGGAATCGAATACTTATTAATTTATTTTTAACATGTATTATACCTTTTTATAATCTCTGAAGTTTCCTTATCTCAACACACTGGCCACTTAGAAAAAAAAAGTACGGTTCGGTTTCCATTGTTTATTGAAGTCGTCGAGTCACTGCTTAAAATGGAATTGTGCCGTGAAAATTTCAGAGCTATGATTTATTATGACTTTAAAAGTGGACTAACACAAAAACAATGTGAAGAGCGGATGGTTGCTGCTTTTAATATTGAAGCTCCTTCAAAGACTACAATATACAGGTGGTATTCAGAATTTCAACGTGGCCGTGTATCCCTCACCGACGAAGTGCGTGAAGGTCGACCAAAATCGGCAGTCACGCAAGAAAACGTCGATGTTGTGCGTCGTCTGATAAATGAAGACCGACATGTGACATATCGGGAAATTCAAGAGCACCTGGGTATTGGAATGAGTCAAATACAAATTATTTTAAAAGAAGAATTAGGTGTGAAAAAGTTATTTTCCCGTTGGATACCTCACCTATTGTCTGACGAGCAGAAAATAGTCCGTGTCAATTGGTGCCGCAAAACTTTGAAAAGATTTAACAAGGGACGCTCAAATGCTGTTTTTAGCATAGTATCAGGTGACGAGTCGTGGATATACGCTTATGAGCCTGAAACTAAAAACCAATCCCGAGTATGGGTCTTCGAAGACGAGCTCAAACCCATAAAAGTTGTTCGTTCTCGCAGTACGGCTAAGAAGATGGTGGCTACGTTTATCTCTAAATCTGGTCACGTAGCTACTGTGGCTCTTGAGGATCGTAGAACAGTCAATGCTGATTGGTACACCACTATTTGTTTGCCGAACGTCTTTGCTGAACTCCGAAAAACAAACCCTAGTCGTCGCATCATCCTTCACCACGACAACGCCAGCCCACACACCGCTCGGACAACAACTGAGTACCTGGACGGTGAAAAAGTCGAAATATTGGACCACCCTCCATATAGCCCTGACTTAAGTCCCAACGACTTTTTTACATTCCCCAGAATCAAGGACAAACTGCGTGGTCAGCGGTTTCAGACGCCAGAAGAAGCAGTGGAGGCCTATAAAATAGCCATTTTGTCGACCCCTACTTCAGAGTTCAAAAAGTGCTTTATGGACTGGTTTGAACGCATGCATAAGTGCATGAAATACAAAGGAGAATATTTTGAAAAACAATAAAAATAAATAAACTCACTTATACTGCATATTTTCTTCTATTCCCGAAACTTTCAGTTTTACCCTCGTAGCCACTGAACCTGACGTCCTTCCGGGCTATTATCGCGTTTTCAGTTTAGACGTCTTAATACGACCTATTACGTCTACAGAACATAGAGGGTTCAGAATTTAGTTTTGGTGTCATTCCCGTAACTAATAATCATAATCATAATCATTTCTTCATTCGTTCCAACCAATACAAATTCTATTATTGTAATTTCTCTTATAAGTGTGTATAATTATATTTATTACTATAATTATTACAATCTTTGAAAATTTGACTGTAGCTAGACAGTGACAAATTTTCAAAGAAAATAGTTTTTCTGTTTAAGGTGAAATTAAATCATATATATACTCGTACAGGGCGACTGGTTATTGAATACATTATTTTTAAGAGAGTTTAGTACAACTCATTTACAGCAAAAAAAGTCGTTTGATACCCTGTGCGAAAAATAATATTACTATTTATAAAAAGACAGTTACAAATAATACTCGGAACTTAGCGCTTTCGAAGCTACAAGTACCCACGGACCCCAAAAAATATGTGCAAATAATTGTCCGACAATTTGATAGAATAGTAAAACTCGCATGTGGCATTAAACCGGTTCGATTTGTATAGTACGAGTACGACGCTTCCGTAGCTTTTGTTAACATTTTAATTAGCAAACAGAGATTAACTGTGCAAGGGTGAATGGAGATGCATCCTGGAGTAGAATGTCGCGGTAACAGTATTAATATAAAATAAATCATTTGGATCAAAATAAAATGCGGACTATGCACATCTGACAGTTTAATCATAGAGTACATGTACGGTACGCGGGTGCCTGGAGAATATTTCCATTTAGGCTAACTTTGGGAAATCATTACGTTATTTAATAAATAATCATAAAAAAAATTACTACCAAACCGTATAGTACTTCCTTCACTGCCTTTAAATGCTATGTTATGTTTCAATATTTTGAATTTATGGGTACCCTTAATTATCCTAATATCAGATATACAGGTATTATTTGGTCATAATCCTTGTTGCATATACGAGTATACACCGTACATATCAAGGTAGAGATTTGTCTTCAGCATAGGTACGAGTAGAAGAGGGGTCCTTCTTCGTGGATTGAACGATCTTAAGAAAAAGTCGACCGATTATGACCAGATGTTACTAAATTGAAATAAAGGTTTGGCATCAATATTTCAAGCACTTTTCGATTGAGAAACAAATGAATTGACACTAAGAGTTGGGTAGTCACGTAATAGGCGTTGTCTACATACTTCTCTAAGCTCGAAGCATAACGCTAAATGAAGACTAAATCGCCTTAGCATAACAAGGTAAAAGTCGTCCCTGCTAACTAGTTTCTCATCCTAGACATTAGATGCCGAAGATTATGTTCACGCACTTTATGACCCATCATTACTAGGAACGAGAAATAGTCATAACGGTTGAATACTTAGATATTTAGTATTAGATTTGCCAATTACTTGCAATAACTCATTTTTATTATTCATAACGTTTTTCCTCTAATCACTTATCTATACAAAGATATGGCATCGTATAATCTATGTCATTAATTTATTTTGTATGAAATGAATTTTATTTTTGGTTTAAATCAACTACTGTATTTCATTCTCTCTCTCTTTCACTATTCTCTTTTATTCATTTTCCATGTGGTCCCTTTACAAGATTGTAATTGTCACAATACCTACTGGGATGACTATATTATCGCGGATTACAAAATTGATTGGATTTTGCTTCACTATTCACGTGATACTCGTATGTAAGTTCCTATACGAGTTTATCGCGTGGTAATAATCAGCCCCATAATTAGCCCCATAAAATGAAACTGACAAATGTCAATCATTGACAAAAACGAATAGAAATAAGAAGCATTGTTTTCGGCAGAATAGTTTTATGTCCATTTGTAGTTTATTTTTTTCATGGACACTTTATTATTTGGAGAAAATACATTACGAAAAAATTGTGTGATGCTGTCAGTTAAAACTAAATAACATTTTTTGTGTAAGAAAATTATATTTAGATTTGTTATACCTGGCGTACGTTTTAAACATTGCGTTATTCACAAGCTGCTATCAGTGCCGATCCTATAGCGCCGCTAGGCTATGAGCGCTTCAGATTAAATTGTTACACCTACACCTGGACCAAAGCATTCTTAGATCACGTGTCCGACATGCATCATCTACGTGACACGTCTACATTTGCAGAGAACTGGGTATAAATGGTGAACATAGTATCGAATGCCGACAACCGACTTATGGTAAACAGTTGCCGTCTCGTCGGTACCCAATACATCTTGTTTTAGAGATCCGGCGCCTCTTGAAATGTTCATTTTATTGGGCTTCCACATAGCAACTTAGTTTCAATACCATTTCAATGCCAGTGCATCGCACTCATGCACACCTGAGTATGCGCTGGCGCAAAAGAGAATGAACTGAACCAGAATGATAAACACTAGAAACATCAGAAATGCGTTACGGAATCGGTACCCTCTAAAGCACAGTACGGAACATTGAGCACGTATCTACCTACATACTTCAATTCCTAACGCGCGGTCAGCGATTACCCGCGCTGACAACTAATGTCAAATGGACAAACGTGTTGATCAAAACCGAACAAATATTATTATTCATATGGTCACATCCGATTTTTCAAGCACGGAACCCAGGCAGACAAAATGTTACATTCCAAAACACTTTTATTATTTATTATTCAATCGAATATTAACTTTTATATCACAGACGTAGGCAGTATGGCCCCATATTCATATAAAACTAATTCGAATTACTATTAGATGGATCGATGTATATAAATTTTGTGACAAACGCTATAAAGTGAATGAAATGGCGTATTAGTGAGTGCGTAATAAATTAAACATTTATAGCGATATTAAAGAATAGTAAAAACTCAATAAACCTCGAGTAGGCCTGGCAGTATTGGGAAACGTTTTGTTATACGATTTACATGTAACTTCAGACGTGCCGAATACAAAATGTAATTTTATTGAGTGATGAAACAGTCAATCAGGAAATACCTAGGCTGAAACTAAATCCCTACTCTTTCTTCTCCGAGTCTACAATTTTATCTCGCACGCTGGACTGAACTCGATTCTCCATACAAACGTTGTTTCGTTCTCATTTTAAAACGCCGTGCTGTAATAACATGAAACTTTGTGTACACAATGGGATCTGGCATATCTTGGCCGGAAATTAGTTTCTATTGCTAGCAATTGTAATAAAAAAAAAATACAGCGAGTTTTTCTGATTTTTGCAGGTGTGTACTTCAAGCATGGCACTTCAAAGTCGACAAGACCGTATAAAAGAGCATGTTGCTATTATTTTTATTAAGAAACAAAAGTCATACATGATTATGAAACAGATACCAAGCAACAGAAAACACACGTACCCGTAATTTCCTAGATTAACGAAATAACTATACGTGGCTAATTTTCGTTTATAAACATAATTATGTTTAGTCAACCAATTAGATTTCTGGGCAATAAATTCTGGGCAGAATTCAAATTGGTTAACCATAAATTGACCTAGGCCATGCTTTGCAAAGACCTTCCGGACCCTATTTCAGTAAGTCATGTCCAATATGAATTTCAGGTACCTACATTATTCGCTGCGAAAAGTAATTACCCAGCCAAAAAGAAATTCATATCAAGCCAAGCATCTATAGATCGATCGCGTTAATTATTGCTTTTACTTGTTTTTCCTATCTGAATCTAATCATATATTAGGTATTTCCCCTTACTTATTTGGAACTGATATCTTTGTCTGCTTTTAAACTTTGTGCCAGACAGAAAGAGCGTGCGACAATGCTAAATCAATTTCAATTCAATACGTTTATTAAAATAATCATGTCAAGTGGCGCGAGTATCCATATTTACTGCGATAAGTATGTCCACGGAGTAACAACTGAATAGACTGCCGCAACAAAATACAATCATATCAATAACATGAATTATTATAAACCATACTTATATCAATGACTTACTTTATAAGATTATTTACCTAATGTTACACCATCGTTCCATTGTTTCCTTTATAGATACCCGATAATTCGTTAACACATAACTCACTTTATCAACTAGTTGTAAGATCTATCAAACTACATAAAATTTCATCATACGCCGAGCGCCTTTATTGTGATAAAAACGAAAACTCACGAACTTTCATACCAATAAAACAATATAAACTCGTATTGACAATAATTTATTCACTTTGAAGCTTGAGACACGGATCTAAAATAAAACACGAAGGCCTTTATTGTTTGAGAAAAGTTAAATAGTTCTATAAACTAGTGCTAAGTAATACACTCGTGAGCTAAAATGAAACTGGTACGTACTCTTTATATTTCCCTACATTGAGGCTTTTTCCGGGTTGACGTTATCCGTCTTTTTTATTTTAACCCCCGAAGCAAAAAGAAGGGTTTAACGTGACTGTCTGTGGTATCGTAGCTCCCAAGCGGATGAACCGATTAGTTTTTTTGTGTCATAGATAATTTTATCCTGAATGTTCTTAGCCATGTTTCATGAAAATCTGTTCAGCCGTTTTTGAGATATTGAGCTTTGAAATGAAAACTGGTACGTACTCTTTATATTTCCCTACATTGAGGCTTTTTCCGGGTTGACGTTATCCGTCTTTTTTATTTTAACCCCCGAAGCAAAAAGAAGGGTTTAACGTGACTGTCTGTGGTATCGTAGCTCCCAAGCGGATGAACCGATTAGTTTTTTTGTGTCATAGATAATTTTATCCTGAATGTTCTTAGCCATGTTTCATGAAAATCTGTTCAGCCGTTTTTGAGATATTGAGCTTTGAAATGAAAATGTAGGGGGTTTTTCAACTTTTCTGCGTTGTAGTTATTAATACTGCACTCAGTATTTTGTCCAGTGTAGACGAACACTTTGGCTTACTTGGTAGTGACCCTGCCTGCCTACGAAGCCGAAGGTTCAAATCCCGGCTAGGGCATTATTTGTGTATGTTTCGCACGAATATTTGTTCCTGGGACTTGGATTTTTTCTATGTATTTATCAATATGAGTATGTATATATCGTCGTCTAGTATCCATAGTACAAGCTTTGCTTAGTTTGGGAGTAGGTCGATTTGTGTAAGATTGTCCCCCAATATTTATTTATTTTATTATTTATTTATTTTGTATTTGTAGTAATTACCTAATGTATTTACTTATGTTGACAGATTATAAAAAGTTAAATTAGTGTATTTAAAAAATAATATTTTTTTAATTTTTTAACAGTAATAATAACGTATAGTAATATTGTACCAGTAGTAATATTGTAAATTATAACTTCATTAACGTTCGAAACATGTTTCTTAACATTGGCAAATTTATCTAAATTCATATAAGTTAAATTCAAGCGATAAAATTATCTCTCCTTTCACAACCACGCGAAAAAATGGATTCAACGGGAAAATCAGACTTCAAGAAGATTTTTCGCGTGTCTTAAGCTTTATCAAAGATCTAATCTATATGCTTGTTTTGTTTGTATTGTTTATGAAAATAACAGAAAAACTGTCCACATTTACAAATAATAAATTGACAACCAATAAAGCACACAAAAAGTACGTATTGTACAAATTTCTTAGATTCATGTAGCCCGCGTAGCCCCCGCATCGTCTCGGGCGCGCGTCAGACTCAATGGGAAGCCGGTGGGCTACGGTAATCTACTGATTACACGAAATTATCATACCCGAGGACCATAACTCCTCCGTAAATACGTAATTTGCTTAAAACTATTCATATATTTGTTTATACAACATTTATAGCGTGAAATATGAATATACCCGCCGCGGTATGCGAGGAATGTATAAGTATGATGTTTATCTGTTGAATCTAATTAGATATAGGTACTTAAATTATTTTATTTCACGATTATTAAATTTAATATGTTACGGTTGAGTGAGGTAAATCGTGTCCGAGACAAAGTGAAATCGGCTTCTGGCTGTGAATAATTATCATTTTGAGATGCTTTTGTTTTCTTTTTCTGGAAATATTTATGAAGAGTTGAAGTAGTTGGAGGTACTTTACAACTAATCAGGGGCATATTGACGAAACACGCAACAAAAATTTACGAAAGAAAATCTAAGGATACTTACTTACTTACTAGGCTGGCTAGACGACCCGAAGAGGATCTAGGCCTCCGACACAAGAGAACACCACTCTTTTCTACTCTGCGCCACCTCACGCCAGTCGGGTACTCCGAGGTTAGCCAGGTCCTTGAGGGCCTCGTCACTCCAGCGGTATCTGGGACGACCAACCGGACGTTTTCCATTGGGCCGGCCCACATACGCTCTCTTCACTGACCGATCGTCTCCCATCCTCTCCAAATGGCATAATTTTTTTTGGAAATCTAAGGATAGAGGCTGCAAATTCGATTCGTAATGTGTAATGTAAATAGTGGTGTCTGGATGAGGTCCTATTTTGGTAATGGCAGCGCTTTAAAAGTAACCCATAATTTAGAATGATATAAGTAGGTAGGATTTTTAATAATAATAATAATAATAAACGTTGTAAGAAAAATAAAGAGAATATTAATAATAAAATACTTTATTGTGCACTACACGGTAAATTTTACAAGGGTAAAACATTAATAGGACTTAGGTACGTAGGTAACAACTGGCGGACTTATTGCTAAAAAGCGATCTCTACCAGACCTTCAGATAGCGATACAGCGACAAGAAATGCGCTATTGGGCAGTGCAAACCAACAAAGATATGTAAAGTTACCTACAAAGCAACATATACTACATATACTACACATATAACAGAATATATACTACATTAACAATACATAAAATAAAATATATAAATGTATATACATAGGAGAAAACAATGACAAGGCAGCGCAAACAAAAAGGGAAAATAGGAGTAAAATACGTGTGAAAGACTAACAAAGAGATAAATAATGGTCTTTTAGATTTTTATTTCTGGGGCTCTGTTTTCAGGTATAGGTACTAATTATCATCGCAGTGGCCTACTTCTATAACACTTTTGCGTAGTGAAATCATATGTCAATCGTCCTGGTCATACTTTGCTTCCTGTATCAGCGCAATAAATTTTCAGTACAGATGCACTGATAATTCATGGAAGCAAGATGAATGCCCTGATATAGTTGATTACGTAACGTCTTAAATTCAGGCCATGTTCTCGTACAACAACAACAACACGTACAATCATTTTTAGTATGGAAAATGACATTTAGATCAACCTTACGTAACGTACCCTAAAAAACGTTACGTAATCACCCTTATGATATGGTATGTCAGTATGGACTGAAGCCAAAAAAATACCGCACAAATTAAAAAGATGCTTAATTAATCCTTTAATTCGCAATGTACCTCATAAAGTTGATATAAACTTGTGATTCCTCTGGAGTCGCAAGTGTCCATAGGCTACGGTGTCTGTTTACCATCAGGCAGGCCGTAAACTAGTTTGCCACCGTCGTAACTTATAAAAAAAAATATATAAAAAAACTACACCATTATCGATGCTCTTTTTCCTATTTTTTGTCGCAGATTTTTTTGCTCTACAAGTCGCCATCGCAGCTTTGTACTCGCAGTGTTTTGACATTGAAAATGTCTTTTCGTTCGCTCCAGTATAGGGTCCCATTTCACGAAATAGTGCGATCCCCTTATATTTCAGAGAGTTGTGAAGGTATGATATTCAAACTAGGCTCAAAAGACGCGTATTTACGAGATGTGTAAGATGCAAAGAGAATTATTTGAGAAAGTCCAGAACGAAAAAAGTTTTGGCCGAAATAGTGAAAAAAAAAATCAATTTCCTCCGATTTTTTCATTTTAGCACTCGATATTTTGGAAACGAAGAATGATATCAAAATTTTGATCAAAACTCCTCTGGACAATTTAGTCGGCTACAATTTGAGCCTAAAACAAAGACGATCGGGTCAAGGGTTTGCGCTGTAGCCTAACCTTTTTGAAAGAAGTCAAAAAGTCAGAACGACTATTAGTAGGTAATGTATATTTTTTTAAATCAACACAATTGTACAATAAAAAAAGGATTAGCGCAACGGGGAAACGCCGCCAGCATCTTGGGTTCTTTTCCGCCAATGAGTGACCTTGGTTAGCCGAGAGTATAGTTTTTTTTTTTTAGTGTCTTTATCTTTTTATTATTTCAATAAAATTATTTTAATTATAAGTTTAGTTACATTTAGTTTTAATTGTACAATTGTAGTGAAAACTTTTTTTATTGTCATGAAAAGAATTATATTATGAATTATGATCATGAACTTATATCCTAACACGTCACTTGCACACGTCAATTGTAGTTAGTTTTAGTTTTATATTTCAAATTGTTTAAATTAAACATGTATTGTTTCTATAATATAAGTAAATTATTATTAATTATAGTTCGAGACAACAATAGCACATTATTGCAGTGCCCGGGAAATAGCAATTCGTGGATAAGTCAATGATGTTTTGGAAGACCAATATCTTCCAAAACCTTGGCAAATAAAATAGTTGATTGAGATTGCATAAAACAAGCCATTTTATCCGAGACAATTTATCGACCAGAGCCGCAGGCAAGGGTCGATATAAAGTAGAGGATAAAATGAGTTTTATACATGAGTTATACATCTGCTTTTCACTTCGATTGCGAGAAAATTATACAAATAATCAAGGTTATGATATCATATAATTTATCCTTCTCCTGGGGCCTAGGGTGTCATGTTGAATTCGACTTTGAAAATTCTTGTTATAGTTATAGTCGGAGTTTGGAGGTCGAGTTAATTTGAAGTCGCCGTTATCTTGCGTGAATATTAGTAAAGTGGCAAATGCATTTTTATGTGGTTGCCGTAACTTGGCTGCGCTTTAAAAAATTGCCAATTTAATAGGAATATTGTATGTGAGCTATGTTTATATATTATATATCAACCAAATTGGCATAACGTTAGCAAATGTAATGCATTTTTTTATTTTGTTGAGTTCATTTTCAATGTACCTTGATGGTCGTGTAGTGCACGAGATCTGATTTTTTAATCTGCGAAGTAAGGGTTAATTAAAAACGTTCAATGGGCTATTCATACCTATATGTATTTTCACTGTACGTTTTCCGTGATGTGATCGAAGCCGGCTCCACTAGGACGGAATGCCGGCGCTCGCGCAGCCAAGTCATCGCTCCGTGGAGTGTTGACTCTCGATTGTTTGACTACGACAGTCACATCATAGTTGCAGAGGTATACAAGTAATATATCAGTAGACCGGTTTTTAGGGTAACGTACGACGAAATTTACATATAGACTCTTGTGTGTGTGGATATCAATAACAGATTTGAAGTGATTTTTTTATTTTCGTTAAATATCACAATCTTGATTATGCCTTGTTTTTCCAGCGCAGCGTTCGTGGCCCAGCGGCGCCCGCAAACCGCGTGCGGTAAGCGAGGTTAAGCAATGTCGGGCGAGGTCAGTCCTTGGATGGGTGACCGCTTTGAGTGGTTACTAACTGAGCGCTCCCGTGCTTTGGAAGGCACGTTAAGCCGTTGATCCCGGTTGCTGTCTATGATAGCAGTCGTTAAGCCAAGTTAGAGGCCTCCGGGCGGCTTGAGAACTTCTAACAGTCAAGTTGCCCACTCACTTGACAAGCCTAATCCCAATAAGGTCTAGTTTTCCCCTCGGGTTGGAAGGTCAGATGGCAGTCGCTTCCGTAAAAATTAGTGTCTACGCCAAATCTTGGGATTAGGTAGCGGACCCCAAGCATCCTTCAGGATGCAACTGTACTGGGAATAACGCTAGGAGGATGATGATGATGATCACAATCTTGAATATGCTTAGTATTGTTTTTCCAGAACGTTTAATTTCACTGTTGCATTTTTTCTCTAATTCTATTATTCCCTATCCCTAATTCCATTTTTTATTGAATTTCCTTAAAGTATTTACTGCCGGCAACGCATATACTCGTATGTGTTGACTTTCATACAATTTAGTTCCTAGGGGGCGTGTCCTGGCGGCGAATGTGTTAATCAAAAACAAAAAGCGTTTAATAACTCTCATTGATGATCGTAATTGTATCTACTTAATAGGCAGAAATAGGTAATTAGGTTTAGGAGCTCCGTCGACACTATTGCAATGACGACCAAGTTTGAAAAAGGAAGCGATAGGACAAAGTACAATTTGGATAAAAAACGAGAGTATAATTACTTAAATGGTATAGAAAATCACTTCTTGATGATTGCGAAAAGAAAAATCGCTACAAGGAAAAAACAATTTTGGGAAAAATATCCAATAACAAAGTTTTGTTATTATTTATTTTTTATGTCATGTCAGCGGAAAGGAAATGACCAGTTTGATTGCTGAAAGAGACATCCCAATATATATACGCGCAAGGCCAAGTTTATATGTAGTTATCATCTCTCTATTCAAATAAGCAAAACAGGTATAAAAATATCCTTTTTCACAAGCCAGATAAAATGTAATGTTATAAATAATTAATTACTTTGATTGTGAATTTCTTTTATCACTTTATCTGTAGTTTGTATTTAGCACTTTAAATTCAAAAACTATGCCTCTGCATCCCTAACCCACTATTGCAACTAAAACGTACGGAACCTTTATCAAGTTTAATACCAAATGCGCCTTGGCTCATTGTTATATATTATGTTTTACTATAAAATTCAAATTAAAAAATTTTATTTGTTGAAAAATATACAATGTTGTGAGTATAACATATTTGGTTCGAGTAGAGACTTAGTCGAGTAGACTATTTCAGTTCAAGGTCTTGTCAGTTCAGTTCAAGGTCAAATCTTGAATAAGCTAAACTACTATGTATAAATCCAACATAGGGAAAGGAGGTACAGAATTTATATCCGCAAAATATACGACCATGAAAAATATTTTTGAGTTATAAGTTCAGCTTGATTTATTTTAAAAGATAAACTTTGATAAACATTTTGACAGTTATCTGGGATAACAATAAATAACAAGCATATAATTACTTTTAGTACTTACAATTTTAACTGCCTACCATTCAAGTTCATAAACTTCCCGATAACGCGGACAATTAGTTGAGTTGTGAGGGACATGCATGTGCCTCTAGATGTCAACACAACGGAACCTCAAATTAATACAGGGTTGCAACCTGACCTGTGACTCCTCTGGCCATACGCGTCTATAGGCTACGGTGTCTGCTTACCATAAGGCATCCACCGCCATACCATACCATAAGGTCCCATACCTTAAGGTACCATACCATAAGGTACCATGCCTTAAGGTACCATACCATAATGTACGCCAATTGAGGAAAGAGACCCCTAAACCCTCCTACGTGTACACGTATAATGCGTCTGGTCAGCTGTATTGTCACTCATGCAGTAGTGTTCAAAACCAAGTTTGGCCTAGCCAGCCAGATATAAGAGCTCAGGGTAGGTCAAATCCATGATTTCTTGGGGTCGCCGTCATCGAAACCGATGAGGAGGACTATATTATAATATTATAATGTACCATGCCATAAGATACTTGTAGCCACCGTCGCGGTTTTCACTAAAAAACCAAGAAAAATACCGCAACAAGAATCAGCTTTATCTACTTTGATAAAGTTAATTCTCTTTCGAATTCGGCGTTCGGAATCGGAGCCGTATCAGTTGATTTACCACTCAGTGAGGAAAGGAAGTACTTATTCCATATCTGCTCGATAATTTCCTGATAATTGATTAACACGGAATTATCTTAGTGTGTCTCAAGCGTTTCCGATTACAAAACGCGGCGCAGGCAAAGTGATAGTAATCGACGCATTTTTGTGTCCGGCGATAGGTACCTTATCTGTAATTGAACTTCCTCATTTTGCAACAAGCAGTAATATTAACAACATATTGACTTCAATACTTTATTAATGTCTTTGTATCATTCAAAATTGCTTCGTACATTTACGGCAGCACCATATCACATATGTGTTAATGAAGATTGTTAAAAAACTCTATATTTTCTTTTTATATATACAGTCGACTACAAAGAGATCGATACACCCAAAATTATAAAAATATGTATCCGTGTTTTTATTGACTTAAAATTAAGGTCGTGGATACATATTTCTCTGGATCGATCTATTTACAATCGACTGTAAAACAAAATATATCTAATCATTACATCAGTGTTTGACAATACTAGACTGACTGTAAAAAAACATAACACACTTCAATAACGTCAGATTCATATTCATTTACTACTAAAACTTGTCAATTTAATCATTAAAATATTTTAATTGAAAATAATTTCTAGAAAAATATCCCTTGCTACGTATCCCGCAAAATAACGTGTACATAGGTCTATTTGTAATAATGCAATGTATCCACTTGCGTATTTTAGCATGCAGTAGGTACACTACCGCTCATAAGTATCTGTATACTAAAATTACTTTCAGAAATACACTGTGCTGGTTCATACAAACACACTACACTTTTCTATGAACCAGCAATTAGTAGTTATTGCAAACACCCTCTGCACATGTATGTAAACAAAAATTTAATTGAATATCTTCAAAATAAATTGTATAAATATACCATTGTCTTAACTCACTTTGTAATAATGCAATGTATCCACTTGCGTATTTTTGCATGCAGTAGGTAAATGTTCCCACCCTCCGCACATGCAAACATCCAAATAAATACAAGAAACCACCACCAATAATGACAAAACCGTGACACATGTGTCTACGAGGCATTATCAGGCAGAAGATGCTGGTCTGATCATGACGATGATGAGCTGACGATGAATGAAATGATGATATTGTACTTATGTTGTTATATATGTGTAAAAAAATTGTCATAATTGAATATCTTCAAAATAAATTGTTTAAATATACTATTATATGGGATAAATAAAGTTAAATTAACCTAAGAAATGACTTCTTGAATTTACCTGAATTTACGATATACAACCAGATGTAAACGTGGTAAAACGCCACGCCTTATAAACTAAATCTCAATGTGAATCAATGCCTCTACATTCTCCAGAACATTACGACTCCATTACTAATAATGAAAATTAATACATTAAAGAACACGTTTTAGGTTCTTGGCTTATTACGAAAGCTATTGAAATACAGGTACACTTTTTGAAGTAATCTTAAAACATTTTCAAACCACATGCTCGACAATGCCGAATTATAGGTCATGTAAACCCTACCGAAAGCAAGACATTAAATCCCTTGGTATTAGCCGGGTTATAATGTTGTACTGAATTTCATTATAACCCGCTGGTTAATAATATGATTTCACTTTTCATAATTCTTATTACTATATGCATAAAGTTTAATTTTGCTAAACACAATTTGTCCTAGGCCATGGCCTACTTGATTTGACAAAATAAATGAAGTTTGCCTCCGTGTGAACCCCGGTCCGGAGGAGCGCGGTGTTCGAAATTCGAATTTCGAATCTAGGACCACGGCTTGTGCTTTCGAATTTGGAACGTCGCGCGCCTTCATTTGTTCACGCGTGACGAACAAATCGAGTACCAAATAAAAACATTACCTTATCTTTCCATAATTGGACTAACGTGTCTAATGTTACTATGTACTTTTAATTTGCTAAATAAACATCATTTATCTACTGAGCCTGTTTTTTTGTCTCGCATAAGGTGTGAAAAGTAGAGTATACACCTCGGGGATAAGACTGTTTTAGTCTTGGGCGGTTGAACCCCTCACTGCACTCAGGACTCAGTCTTAATTCCCTCGCTTCGCTCAGGAATTAACTTATAACTCCCTCGCTACGCTCAGGAGTTAAATTATGAGTCCTTCGTTACGTTCGGGATTCAATTCGCTCCCGTGACATAAAACAGTGCTTTATCCCCTTAGTGTATAATCTACTATTAGCGAACAGTCTTACATTATTTTTATTCAGCACCATTGTTTTGTTTCTGCCTTAGTTTTCAGTGCATACGATAATGTAGTGATAAGATGTAATGACACTGAAGTGTGCAAATAGCGGTATCGTCAATAAATTCGATTGGATTGCATTCGAACAAAGTTAGTGCACAATTTTCTTATCTGATTTAATATTGACGTCGCGCAAAATCGTGTTTACCAAGTCTTACATTTCCTTACAAATTGTTATCGGAAATAAGCGTCCCAGTGAAGTTGTTTCAGTAGGTATACCCTTATCTGGAAGAATGTCGAGTCGTCCGTGTTATGAAGAAGGATACAAAGTATGTGGACTTGATCAATTTACGAGTAAAAATTTACTAAAATAGGTTCATTGATGTGCGCATTGACCACAAAACACTTTTACAATTTAGCACCATCTAATGAAAGAAAGGCTCATTGATACTCAAAAAAAAGAAGACATGAGGTCTAAAATATATTTTAATCCAGATTCTGAACCCTATAACTCATAGTGATAATAGTTGTTAAATGTTTATATAGCATTGATTGTTGCTTATAGGAAACCCGCAGAAATTTAATATTCCCGGAAACCTAGTGAGATCGTTTGTTCGCTCCTGTATTGTAAATCAAAACGACCTCTTTAAAACCGTTTTGGATAATCCAGAAAAAAAATCAATAACATTGACGAATGCTTTAAATAGATATTTTTACCAAACATTTCATTAGACTGTACTTTTGCGTTCACTTCAATGTTAAAAATGTGTATCGATTTAAACCCCGATAAATGTACTGGAGCGTTAAGGGGATGTCTTGATTCGGTAAACCACGCCCCCTGTGTAAAAGACACGCGTGTGTTGTCCGGGCACGAGAAAACGAGATGGACTACTTTTCCAGAATAGCTTTAATGGACAAATTCCGATAAATATCTGTCTTTGTGAAGTTTTATGCATATTTCCTCTTGCGAGATTTTAGACGAGGTGGTATACTATCATTTTAACGTGGTTGTGCCGTACAATAATGTATTGTTTTATTAGGCTGAGGAAAAAAAGGAAAATAAAGTCTATTTTCTATTAAGAATTTTTTAAACCTATCTTCTTTCGGCTCTTGTCAAAGAAACAATTATATAGTCAAGGATCATATTATACCCGATTTCTTCCTAATCTTGTCCTTATTTTTTCCTAATCTTGTCAGAACGGTGTTTCAAAATACGAGTTATATTTCATTGTACGCCCTTAATTGGTCACCATAAGAGCCATTCGACATATCTTTCAGTAAGTTATTTGCAACTTTATTGTTGCACTTGACTTTAAATGGAAGTTTGAGGTTTGACTAAAGTGATTTTCGGGATCAGACCATGTCCGGAATTGCATACCAGAAATATTACTCAGCGGCAAAAAACTGGCCAAAATCTGCATTGGTTTGCATACATTTTGCTACGATTTTGAGCCAATTTTGTCCATTAAGCATACAATTGAGTAACTATCGGTGAAAAAGTTATAATTTGTCTCAAACTCACAGTTTTCGTGTGCCAGCTCCGAGATAGTAATTGTATTTTGAAACAAATTGCGCGCATGCACTCATGATGCTCAAGTCACGCAGTTGAGGACGAAAGTCAAGTGGCCAGTGCGCTACCGCCACAACTTATGCTCTTCAGAAAAAGACTAATTCTAGTATAAAAATTATTGGCGGTTACCACCTTTTTGTATGCAGCAAAGACGTGGGCAGCCAACAACTTCCTGATAAACGATTAAGTAGTTACATAGTATGAATATTATGTGAACTTGGATTTATTTGGCCGTTCATTTGGCTTACGACTGGGATGTTATTCCACTTGCTTAAACGATAGCTCATGACATGCCAAAATGACGACGACGAACAAACGACGAACGACGATTAGACGAACTATTGTTTTTTTTTTTTCTATTCGTGCATTTACAGTTGTGATCATTTTCACAGCTCGTGACATCGCCAATATTGTATCCACAATGTCATACATCGTTTCAATGTCACTTTTTGAGAGATCGCAGCCATATTATTAAAACTAGCCTTTGCCCGCGACTTCGTCCACTTCATCGAAATTGTTAGAGTAGTTTCCGAGATCCCCGAAATAAAGAAATAAACAAGATTTGTTCGGTTAAAGTTATTAGATAGATAGATATCGCCGGTTTCAACAATGATGTTGAATTTCGCAGCAGATCCCATGTGAATATTAGACAGATTTTCACATTTTGATTATTTTCTCAACATAACTCATAATCAGTGATCGTAACTTCTGTAGCATTTTCAGTGTAGCGTAGTGGTGTTAACGGAATTGGGATAAATGATTTAAATTCTTATGATTCATTAGCGTTAATAACGTTAATATTAACCTTAATTAACCGTTTAAATTGTATTTGGCCATATCAACTCCGTTAACACCCCTTCGCTGCACTGAAAATGCTACAAAAGTTACGATCACTGCTCATAATATAGCCGGTTTAGCTGTGTATAAGATTTATAAAGTAAGCTATTGAAACTTTGATGAATACTAGCAAGGGATTTTTAACTCTCTTTAATAACACTCTTTAATACACGTTTTAAGGATGATTCACAGTAGGCCGTGCCGTGTCCGGGCCGGTCCGTTTTCTTCTAGGGCAATACGCCGGCCGTTGCGTTTGCTGTCATAGAAAACGGGCCGGCCCGGACACGGAACGGTCTACTGTGAATCATCCATTACGCTTTATCTACATTTTGTTACAATTATATACTAGGAATTGCCTGCAGCCCACTTGACATTCCTCTATGGAATTAAATAGCTTGTAGCATTCACAAGTGTCTATTCCACTGACCTGAATATACATGCTCATTCCTCGGTAATCCCCCTTATTATTATATTACTGATTGAAACTAATATTGAGATTAGTAAACAATTGAGATTTATTATCTGATTTAACTACGCAAATTATTTGTTGTTATCTAATAGAGCTATGTGTGTGAAGTATTTTCCTCGTAAAGTTGGGAAGACTTAATTATGAATGTCATAAGTAAGTAGGAATAATTACTTATACAAAGCATGTTTTTATTAAATGTAGCAAAACCGACTTCATGCATTGTTTCATTGAAATTCAAAATGTCTTGTTAGTATATTTTATCCATTATAATTATATAAAGACTTTTTTCATCTGATTTATGTTTAGGTTTAAATAATATTTATTTTACTCATATTTTTTTACAATTCACTTATATGAGTATTTCCAGACTTACTAAAGATTTCTATTATTAAGCCAGTATACAAAAAAGGTAACCAGACTGACTGTAGTAATTACCGGCCCATAGCACTTTTATCTACATTCTCCAAAAATTTTGAAACGGCCATGTTCCACCGCTCTTACTCTTTTTGCGAGAAGTTTAATATATTTAACGTTTCGCTAAACGGCTTCAGAAAAGGCCGATCTACTTCATTAGCTGTCTTTAAATAAATTAAATTTAAATTCAAAATATTCTTTATTCAAATAGGCCTAGCAACAAGCAATTTCGAATCGTCAGTAACGTACATTTATTAACATATATATTAATTCATTATTTAGAGCAATTTATTGATGCTATTAGTATTCTGTACAATAAATTTTGTATTTTTGTAGACATGTCAAAATAAGAAATAATTATGTAGTAAAATTCACAATAGGATCATCAAAACATAAATAATAATAATAATAAAAAATGTATAAAAATAGAAATCTAGACAGTTTCTAGAATAAAATCAATATGTCAAAAGAAAATAATAAGATAATATTAATATCTAATGCCATAATGATTAATTCATTAATATTTCAGTCACAATTAATCCCACGGTGTATTATCATTCTTGTAGTCGTGTGTGCTATAATATGCTTTCGATATAAGTTTACGCTTTACATAATTTTGAATTTATTTATAGATAATCCAGTTAGGTTTCTTGGAAGCTTATTATAAAACTTCACACCATTACCCATGAATAGTTTTCGAATTTTTTGGAGGCGAGTGGTGGGCACCGCGAGCTTGTTTTTATTTCGAGTATTAATATTATGTATGTCACAGTTCTTCCCGAAGTTTACGATGTTATATGATACACAATATTATCATAGACGTATTGACAATGCAATGTCTTTACATTAATGTTCTTGAACTTATCTCTAAGTGAGTCTCTATGGTTCATTTTTATATTGCTCGAATAGCCCACTTCTGCAGAACAAAAATGACATAATACTGTGGAAGTAACTAAAATATACTAATCGAGCTGTCTTCACGCCTGTCAGTTGGCGGATCTTGCTCACTGCAAAAGCTGCAGAACTCAGTCTATTCGAGAGATTAGCAATATGGGGACCCCATTGGAGTTTGGAATCTAATGTTAAACCAAGAAAAATTTTACTATCCACTAGTTCCAATTCCTCATCTTTCATAATGACACTTGTTTGATTGTGCTTAACGTTAGTCGTGACAAACTTAATAAATTTAGTATTTTTCTCATTTGACAATAAATTGTTGACATTGAACCTATTAACTACTTTAGAAATGGCATTGTTTACATCATTGCTAGCTTGTTGCTGTCGTTTGACTTTGAATATAAGAGAGGTATCGTCTGCAAACAATACTATATCATGGTGGGTCTTTACGAGGTATGGCAAGTCATTTATGTAGATAAGGAATAGGAAAGGTCCCAATATTGATCCCTGCGGTACACCCATTGAGACCACTGATCCCGGTGATCGCTGTCCATTTACGTCGACCCTTTGTATTCTACCATATAGATAAGACTTTAGCAAATTCAGTGCCGATCCTCTAACTCCATAGTAGTGCAGTTTCCTGATTAATGTTCCATGACACACGCAGTCGAAGGCCTTGAACAAATCACAAAAGATACCTAAGGCATCATGTGACTCTTCCCAGGCATCGAATATATGTTTAGTTAGCTCAACAGCCGCGTCGGTTGTCGAGCGACCCCGCGTAAAACCAAATTGCTTATTATACATTAAATTGTTTGTATTAAAATCTCTTATTAATTGTGACAAAACTAATTTTGCAAACATTTTACTAAATGTTAGTAGCACAGATATTGGTCTAAAATTAGTGGGGTCAGAAGTGCTACCTGATTTAAATAAAGGAGTTATTTTACTATGTTTCATTAGATCAGGAAACTCACCGCAGTCAATACTGTTATTAAATACAACTGCCAAGTCAGGCGCAATGACTTCTATTAGGGATTTGACAGCATGGATAGAGACTCCCCAGAGGTCACCAGTTTTTTTGACATTAATTGATTTAAACGCCTTTATTGCATCTGGGGTACTAACATATTCAAAATGACGATTTCCACTACATTCTTTTAACAATGTAACGGCAGACGAAGGTACGAATTTAATGTCTTTGTTGTGGATACTGGTATCTCAGTGAAAAATTTTTCAAATTCAGTTGCTAATTCTAAACTTGAATCTATAATTATGCCATAAATTTTTAGTTTAAGATCATTCATTTTGTGCTTTGATATATCAGTTTCCACATTAATTAATTTCCATGTTGTTTTGATAATGTCCGAACTATTTGTAATTTTCTGGCTTATAAAATTACGTTTAGCTATATGACAATCTATTTTAAAATTCTTAGAATATTGTTTGACATGTTCTTTAAATTCATCACTCATATTAAACCGGCGTTCCTGATATAAAGCATACAGTGCTTGTCTACGTTTATGTAAGTCCTCAGTAGCCCACTCACTAAAAACTGATGCCCCACCAACCACGACCGATTTGGATGTCAAAATCGCATTATAATGTAATATATAATATATAAACAAAGTATTAAATATAATAAATGACAAGAAGTACGCCATAGGCATCCTATTGGATATGAGCAAAGCTTATGACCGTGTCTTATATGATATATTAATACAAAAGTTTTTTGGAATACGTATTAGAGGAAATGCTCATCGTTGGTTTGTTTCGTACCTTACGGGCCATATTCAATGGGTTGAAGTAGAACACCATAACCCTATTACAGGTAGCATACAAAAAATTCAGTCAGAAAAAACCAATATGACTAAATCAATACCACAAGGAAGTGTTCTGGGATGTATATTATGTTTAATTTATATTAATGATTTGCCTAAAACCATAGAACATTCTTGCATACTCTTCGCAGACGACATATCAATACTAATATCTTGCCAGAACGAATTAAATTTGAATAATAGTTTGGATTGGACCCGGGTATGTCCTAAAACTACGACCAAGACCACCGGAGGATGGGCAGCAGCATCCCTGGAGTGCGGTGGAGATACTGCGATCGCCAACCCGCATGCCAAGCGTGGCGATTATGGCAATTACCCCTCATGACATACACAAACAGGCCACGGCTCCGAGGTTCCGGCGACCCCCGGTACCCTGGTTCTGGTAGCGGCCAGGGTACTAGCGGGGTCAGGGGTGCGAAGAATCTCCGGTTAAGATCCGGCTACCACCACCGACGACTTCTGGCCCTGGCAACATACAACACACGAACACTGCGGACCGACGAAAAGATAGCGGAACTGGAGGAAGGATTGAGCAAGTTGCGTTGGGATATCGTAGGGTTATCTGAAGTCCGAAGAGAGGGGGAGGACACGATAACCCTGAAGTCCGGCAACTTGCTCTATTTCCGGGAGGGCGACCAACAGTCCCAGGGAGGTGTCGGGTTTATCGTCCACAAATCCCTCGTGAACAACGTGTCGAAGATCGAGAGTGTGTCGGCTAGGGTGGCGTACCTTATACTCAGAGTATCCGAGAGGTACTCGTTGACGGTCATACAGGTGTACGCGCCGACCTCGGCACACTCCGACGACGAGGTGGAGGCTATGTATGAGGATATATCAAAGGTCATGCATAGTTCCAAAACCTACTTCACCGTTGTTATGGGGGATTTCAACGCAAAACTGGGCAAGAGAGACGGCGAAGAGCCGAGAGTGGGGCAATTTGGAGTTGGAAGTCGGAACCACCGGGGCCAACTACTGGCTGGTTTCTTGGAGAAGGAGGAACTCTACATGATGAACTCCTTCTTCAAGAAACGCGAGCACAGGAAGTGGACCTGGATGAGTCCCGACGGTGCAACAAAAAACGAGATTGACTTCATCATGTCGACGAAGAGGCATATATTCAATGATGTCTCTGTGATCAATGCGGTTAAAACCGGAAGTGATCATCGTTTGGTAAGAGGCACATTGAATATATGCGTCAAGCTAGAGCGCTCTCGACTGATGAAGTCCACGCTCCGTCCAGCAGCAGTCCAAATCCAAAACCCCGAGAGCTTTCAGCTGGAACTCCAAAACCGTTTCGATTGTCTAGGCGGCGATGTGGACGAATTCAACGACGGGTTTGTGGAAGCTGTCCATAGCATTGGGTCGAAGTTCTTTAAGGCCCAACGAACTCAAAGAGCCAAAAGGCTCTCTATCTCCACTCAGAGGCTCATCGAGGAAAGGAATGAGATTGTGGCGTCGGATATAAATAAATAAATAAATGAATAAATATACATAATATATTTACATATTAATAATTTAATACTGTATAAATTTAAATAATTAATTAGTCAATACAATAATTCAGTTTATATAATTTTATATCGTTATAAAACGAGTATAACTCATATTAAGATTATATAACGTATAAATATACAAATAAAATATATTAAGAATACATGAAATATAAATAAAAACATTAAAATATAATTTCAAATAATAATTAATATTTCTACTCGCGGACAGAGCGACCGAGTTTGTTATTAGATATTTAGCGCGGCGCGGAACCGGTTTGACGGCCGGCCGCCGAGGCACCGATGCATTTGCCCGGCGCCTGCGCCCGCAGTCGCTCTCTGAATCCGACGCGAAACGCATGCGCCTCTTATGCTTACTCGCTCGCTATTCCGTATTTTACGTAGTGCTAAATTGACTGTCTTTCCGCTATCGCTTACACTCCTTCTTTTCTAAATTGACTGCTTGTGTATTGTGCTAATTGTTTCTTCTGTGCGCTGTTATAAACAATAAATAGTGTGTGCTATTGGACATTGGGATTGCTTATTTACGCCTGCATCTACTCCCGACTACTGGCCCGCTACAAACACCATAAGGCAAGCATAAACACAGCACCATACCTACACTGGTGACCCGTGGAGCACGAAAGATGAGCGATACCGAGAATGAGCCCGGAACTAGCGCGAACAAACAAAGGAGCGGTGTGCAAAATGGCGGCGCTGCAACGGAAATTTACCGCGTTGGTGTCAGAGTACCTGTGTTCTGGCCTGAGAAACCGGCAATTTGGTTTGCCCAAATGGAAAGCCAATTCAATATCTCCAACATTACTACGGACGCGACCAAATTTAATTACATTGTCGCGCAGCTTGAGTCACAATACGCCGCCGAAGTTGAAGACATCATAGTGTCACCGCCAGCTACCGACAAATATAAGAAACTCAAGGAAGAGCTGATCAAACGACTTTCAGTTTCCCGGCAGAAGAAAGTGAAGCAGCTGCTGAGCCAAGAAGAGTTAGGAGATAGAAAACCCTCCCAGTTTCTCCGCCACTTACGTAACCTGGCTGGACCAAATATTCCTGACGAGTTCCTACTATCAATTTGGACATCACGCCTACCAAACAATGTGCAGTTTATTATCGCGTCGAAGCCCAATGATCCACTCGAGGAGCTCGCCGATCTAGCCGATCGTGTGTACGACGTAGCCAGCCCGCAAGTAGCCGCAACATCTGCATCAGAACCACAGATGGTTACCCTCATGCGTCAGGTTAGTGAGTTAACCAGGGAGATGAAAGCGCTGAAAACCCAGCTCAATAGTGCCAGGCCGTCACGTTCAAAATCCCGTTCATCCAGCAAGTCGCGCAATCGTTCCAACTCACAGAGGTCTCAGTCCAGTTACCGGAAGTACCCCGAGTGCTGGTACCACGCCAAGTTCGGCGAGCGGGCTAATAAGTGTGTGAAACCATGTGACTATCAAGCGGGAAACGAACAGGGCACTCGTTAATGGCGACCGCCGATTGCCCTAGCACTGGTCGCTTATTTGTCACTGACCAGACGTCGAAGATACAGTTTCTCGTTGATACTGGCAGCGATCTCTGTGTTTTCCCAAGGTCAGCACTCAAAAATCGACGACAACAAACCAGCTACCAGTTATGTGCAGCAAACGGCTCAACAATAAATACTTATGGCTACCTTCACTTAGTGCTGAACCTAGGCTTGCGCCGCGACTTTGCTTGGCGATTTATCGTCGCGGACGTAACAAAGGCGATTATCGGCGTGGACTTCCTGTCACACTACAACCTCGTCGTAGACTGCAGGAACAAACAGCTTCTCGATAAAACGACTAGCCTCTGTGCCGTGGGTTTGCCTGCCTGTTTTTCGGATGAAATTTCTTCGGTCAAAGTATTGTCGGGTGAGTCAGACTATCATCGCATACTACTAGAATACCCCGACATTACTCGCCCATCCGGCGTTCATCGAATTCCGAAGCATAATGTTTTCCACTATATCAGAACCACTCCAGGACCTCCTGTGTCTTGCTCTCCTCGACGGTTGGCCCCGGACAAATTAAAAATAGCTAAGGACGAATTCTCTGCAATGCTGCAAAACGGAACTGCTCGGCCTTCAGAATCACCTTGGTCGTCACCGCTACATCTAGTACCCAAGAAGAACAGTGGCTGGCGTCCTTGCGGCGACTACCGAATGCTTAATGCGAGGACTATTCCGGACAAATATCCCATTCGTCATATTCATGATTTCGCTCACAACATTTCTGGTTGCCAGGTCTTCTCCACCATCGACCTTGAGAAAGCGTATCACCAGATACCCGTGAATCCAGAGGATATCCAGAAGACCTCTATCACCACGCCGTTCGGCTTGTACGAGTTTCCGTACATGACGTTTGGACTACGCAACGCCGGCCAGACCTTCCAGCGGTTCGTGGATGAGATGGTAAGGGGACTGGATTTTTGTTATGCCTATTTAGACGATTTCTTGGTCTACTCAAAGGACGAAGCCTCACACAAAGAACACCTGCGCCAGCTGTTCGCCAAATTTGCAGAGTATGGGATGGTGATCAATACCTCCAAGTGTGTCTTCGGTGTCTCAGAGGTCACATTCCTGGGATACTGCATTTCAGCCGAGGGTACCAAGCCACTTCCATCCAAGGTTGAGGCCATCAAAGATTTCCCACCCCCAAAAAACGTGAGGGAGCTGCGCAGATTTCTGGGAATGGTTAATTTCTACCGCAGATTTATCCCAGGTGCAGCGATGTTCCAAGCTCCACTTAATGCACTGCTGACTGGTTCGGTCAAGGGTTCACACCCTGTAAACTTTGGAGCTGAAGAAAACGAGGCATTTGATCGTTGCAAGGACAGCTTATGTCAGGCTGCGCTGCTGGCGCATCCGAATAGCCAGGCTAAGCTGGCCATAATCACGGACGCTTCAGATTTCGCCATGGGTGCTGCACTGCAACAATGCATTGACGGAGAATGGCAACCTCTGGCATTCTTCTCTAGAAAATTGACCCCTGCGCAACGTAAGTACTCACCATATGACCGAGAGCTTCTGGCCATTTACGAAGCTATCAAGTACTTTAGGCACATGGTTGAGGCTCGAGTCTTCGTAATCTACACAGATCACAAGCCAATCTGTTATGCGTTCAGCTCTCGCAAAGATAACTGCTCTCCAAGACAATTCAGGCATCTCGATTTCATAGCCCAATTTACCACCGACATACGGCATATTTCCGGAAAAGATAATGTGGTGGCAGATACATTGTCACGAATCGATGAAATTTCCCAGCCCATCGACTTGGAGAAGTTGGCGCAATGTCAGCTGAAGGATCCAGAACTGCAGGAACTTCTACGCAGTGATACTTCGCTGCGCCTGAAGAAGTTTAAGTTACCAGGTACGCAGGCTGAACTGTATTGCGACGATAACGACCAGACACTTCGGCCATATGTCACAAAGGAGTTACGCAAACAGGTATTCCAGAGCTTGCACTCCCTTAGTCATCCAGGTGCCAATGCGTCCATAAAGCTCGTCACGGATCGCTACGTTTGGCCAGGTATCAAAAAAGATTGCCGTGAATGGACACGTACCTGCCTGCCATGTCAGAGGGCTAAAGTAAGTCGGCACGTTACAGCACCACTGGGCACCTACAGATTACCAAGAGCAAGGTTCATGCACGTACACATTGACCTTATCGGACCAATGCCGGTGTCTCAAGGATTCAGGTATTGCCTCACAGCCGTCGATCGTTATACACGTTGGCCTGAGGTGGTACCACTACAGGAGATCACGGCAGAGGCCGTAGCTAGAGGACTACTGCATGGGTGGATATCTCGCTTCGGTTGCCCCAATGACATCGTGACTGATCGTGGTAGACAGTTCGAGAGCAGCCTGTTTAAGCATCTGTCTGAGCTAGCTGGATTCCAGCACCGACGTACCACTGCCTATCACCCGGCGTCGAATGGCCTCGTAGAGCGACATCATAGGCAATTGAAAGCCGCCATCACTTGTCACGCAAACAGCAACTGGGTAGACTCATTGCCCGTAGTCCTACTTGGGATACGCAGTGCGTACAAGGAGGACCTTAACGCTTCGACTGCGGAACTCGTCTACGGAGAGCCATTGAGATTACCGGGTGAGTTCATAAATGTCACGTCAGCAGATGACACCATGGTGGACGTGACTGATTTTATAGCACGACTGCGTAAGTTCGCCCATAATCTCACGCCAGTGCCAGCGTCACGCCACACCGGCAACAGACGAGTGTTTGTGTATAAAGACCTCAAAACGGCCAGTCACGTGCTGCTCAGAGATGATACCTGCCGCCCGCCACTGCAACCAGCCTATACAGGTCCATACGAAGTCGTGGAAAGAGGTGACAAAGTGTTTAAGTTACGAGTGAATGGTAAAAGTGTCACAGTGTCCATAGACCGTATTAAACCAGCGTATATACAGGCCGATTCAGCTAATTATGTACCTAATAATAATGTTCCGATCCCACCGCTTCAACCTTCTCCAGAGACTGACAAATCGTTAAAAGTCACTAAATCAGGACGCACAGTACGTGTGCCAGATTATTATTAATCACTATCGCCCTGGACGGTCTCTGGAGGGGGGTGATGTGGCGTCGGATATAAATAAATAAATAAATGAATAAATATACATAATATATTTACATATTAATAATTTAATACTGTATAAATTTAAATAATTAATTAGTCAATACAATAATTCAGTTTATATAATTTTATATCGTTATAAAACGAGTATAACTCATATTAAGATTATATAACGTATAAATATACAAATAAAATATATTAAGAATACATGAAATATAAATAAAAACATTAAAATATAATTTCAAATAATAATTAATATTTCTACTCGCGGACAGAGCGACCGAGTTTGTTATTAGATATTTAGCGCGGCGCGGAACCGGTTTGACGGCCGGCCGCCGAGGCACCGATGCATTTGCCCGGCGCCTGCGCCCGCAGTCGCTCTCTGAATCCGACGCGAAACGCATGCGCCTCTTATGCTTACTCGCTCGCTATTCCGTATTTTACGTAGTGCTAAATTGACTGTCTTTCCGCTATCGCTTACACTCCTTCTTTTCTAAATTGACTGCTTGTGTATTGTGCTAATTGTTTCTTCTGTGCGCCGTTATAAACAATAAATAGTGTGTGCTATTGGACATTGGGATTGCTTATTTACGCCTGCATCTACTCCCGACTACTGGCCCGCTACAAACACCATAAGGCAAGCATAAACACAGCACCATACCTACAAGATGATTCTGCAGTCTTCAGCCGATGCGAAATTATACAGGCAGCTCAATAAACAGATCTCTAAGTCCCTTACCCGCGATCTGCGCCAATTCAATACAAATCGGATTGAAGAGGCCATCGAGCAGAATAAGGGCTCTAAAGTTTTCTCAAGAGATCTGTCTATTGGGCAGAGCCAGCTCGCCAGATTAAAAACTGAGGATGGTAGAATCGTTTCGTCCAAACCTGAGCTTCTGAGTGAGATAGAGTGCTTTTATGGACAGCTATACACGTCAACTAGCAGACCCGAAGTTGTTCTGGCGGAAGACCCTAGAGCTAGATTAACCCGGCACTATACCGAAGATATCCCGGACATCAGCCTGTACGAGATTAGAATGGCTCTTAAGCAGCTGAAGAACAACAGGGCACCCGGTGAAGACGGAATTACAGCTGAACTCCTGAAGGCGGGTGGAAAACCGGTCCTTAGGGCCCTTCAGAAGTTGTTCGACTCCGTCTTACTGGAAGGGAAAACTCCAAAGGCATGGAACAGAGGTGTGATGGTGCTGTTCTTCAAAAAGGGTGACAACTCCTTACTCAAGAACTACCGACCCATCTCACTTCTGAGCCATGTCTATAAGCTGTTTTCAAGAGTCATTACGAACCGTCTCGCACGCAGGCTAGATGACTTCCAGCCTCCCGAACAAGCCGGTTTCCGAAGAGGCTTTAGCACCGTAGACCACATCCATACGCTCCGTCAGGTTATACAGAAGACTGAGGAGTATAACCTGCCCCTCTGTTTAGCGTTCGTGGACTACGAGAAAGCCTTCGATTCGATCGAAACCTGGGCTGTACTACAATCTCTCCAGCGGTGCCAAGTGGACTACCGGTATATCGAAGTGCTGAAAAGTTTGTACAAGAACGCCACTATGTCAGTCCGACTCCAGGACCAGAACTCAAAGCCTATTCCGTTGCAGCGGGGAGTCAGGCAAGGAGATGTTATTTCTCCTAAACTGTTCTCCGCTGCACTGGAGGATGTTTTCAAGACTCTGGACTGGAGAAGGCTAGGCATCAACATAAACGGCGACTACCTCACTCACCTTCGGTTTGCTGACGATATAGTAGTCTTGGCTGAGACCATGGAGGATTTAAGTACAATGCTCAATGACCTCAGTAAAGCCTCCGAGCGAGTTGGTCTAAGGATGAACATGGACAAGACGAAGATCATGTCAAATGTCCATGTCGCACCAACTCCCTTAACAATCGGACACTTTACGCTCGAAGTTGTAGACGATTACGTATACCTAGGACAGACTGTCCAGTTAGGTAGGTCCAACTTCGAGAAAGAGGTTAATCGTCGAATCCGACTCGGCTGGGCAGCGTTCGGGAAGCTACGGCACATCTTTTCGTCCAATATTCCGCAGTGTCTCAAGACAAAAGTCTTGGACCAGTGTGTGTTACCAGTGATGACATATGGCACTGAAACGTGGTCGCTTACTATGGGCCTCATAAGAAGGCTCAAAGTCACCCAAAGGGCAATGGAGAGAGCTATGTTGGGAGTTTCTCTGCGTGATCGCATCAGGAATGAGGCCATCCGCAGCAGAACCAAAGTGACCGATATAGCCCTCCGAATCGCTAAACTTAAGTGGCAGTGGGCGGGGCACATAGCACGTAGAACCGATGGCCGTTGGGGCGGAAAGGTTCTCGAGTGGCGACCACGTACCGGAAGGCGTAGCGTAGGCAGGCCCCCCACACGGTGGACTGATGACCTGGTGAAGGTCGCGGGTGTCCGCTGGATGCGGGTGGCGCAAGACCGGTCATTGTGGAAGTCTTTGGGGGAGGCCTATGTCCAGCAGTGGACGTCTTTCGGCTGACATGATGAATAGTTTGGATTCAGCTCTTTTAAATATTGTTACCTGGCTAAATGACCATAATTTAAAACTTAACTACACTAAAAAGAAGCTTATGAAATTCAGACCTTAACAAAAACGTAGCGTAAATGTAGATTATTCAATTCAAAATACAAAATTAGAATGTGTTGGAGCATTCCAGCTGCTGGGTATAAAAATTGATACGACTATTAACTGGAAGGAGCACATTAATGCCATATCTATGAAGTTGAGCTGTTTTATATATGCCTTGTACGAGTTAAAAAAGAGTACTGATATGAAAACAGCGATATGTGCCTACTATGCTTATGCACATGCATGGTTACAGTACGGCATAGTCATATGGGGAAATAGTCCTGATACGAGCAAACTTTTTGTACTCCAGAAACGGTGCCTCAGAATAATTGTAAACATAAATAATATGATAAGTTGTAAGCAATATTTTATTCAACATAAGTTATTAACTCTACCGGCCATATACATTCCAGAAACAAGCACTTATGTTTAAAATAATATTTATTTTTTCCCGCAGTACTGTCGTTCTTCAAATGTAAGACCCAACACTAGACTAGCCCGGCCTGATTCAAATATGAAAATGGTACACTCGGGTCCCCTCACCATGGCAGCTAATATATTTAATAAGATCCCAAAATCCCTACGAGAGGAAAAGAATATTCGTAGATATAAAATCCAACTCAAAAGCTATTTGATTAACAAGGCATATTTCTCAGTTATTTTTTTTTAAATGAATCTAATAATTATAAATAATGGAAGTTTATGTTCTTCGAAATGGTTAGTACAGGTCGCGGCACGTAAGTCTAGCGGTGAACGAAACGTAGAGGGGATAGCTGCGCATAGGTACTGTCGCGCGCGCAATTGTTATGTCTACAAATTGATTACAATAATACTTATTAATAAAGAACGTGTTTTTGTTTGTCCTTCTTTTATATCTTAGCTAGTTCGTTAAAACTAGTCTCGTATAGATGAATGTTTCTCAATCACGCCAAAGCGGCTGAACGGATCTGGATGACATTTAGCTCCGAGATATAGTACATATCGTACTTTCCCACATGAACGAAGTCGCGAGCGGGAGCTGTTTTTGTAGCCTCTACTGTTCTTTTTTAAATTTTCCCTAAATCACTGACAACACAATTCAATTTCATATTTTCCGTCTTGTGCAGTTTGTTTCATCATGTTTAAATCCACATTGCCGCTGTCCAAGTGACTGAGTATCCTATTCGTGGTTTCGTCAGTCAGACTTTTAATATGTTTCAAAGAATCAATTAATTCATTAGCTCTGTCTTTAAAAAAGAAAGACACGTCATAAACCATTTTCCTTGCCTGTCTTCACATAACAGTATTTCTTCTAGTTCACTGTTTCAAATCACAAATAAACACAAACTTAATTAAAACGGTCAATAAAACACAAACTCAAACTTAAAAGAAAACAACAACAGTAACAACAATACAATTTAGAACGCGACTGTACACCAGAAGTGAGCGGGGCGTCGTATCGGTGCGCGGGACAGAGTACGTCAGGAGAGCCAATCAGCGCTTGCGCACGCCCGCGCGCGCCCTTGCCCTCCCCCGAGATACCTTATTTTCGACTTCTGCGCATAAACGGTCAGCGCTAAACTTACGTGCCGCTACCTGTACTTACATAATAAGCATAGTATTAAGTTTACGTTGCTATACCCTTGCAGGGTTCATGTTGAGACACATGAAATGCAATAAACAACTTGAACTTGAACTTGAATAACTAAATAAACTAAACTACTTCGTATTATTATAAATATATAAGCGTTGTATCTTGTTGTTGTGTCTAATAAATAAATAAATAAATAAGACATAAGTTTAATTCAAGTTATCCTTCAAAATTGGTTACAAGTTTATTAGAAAATAGCATTGTCTTTTCAAAACTTCATTTTTCAATACGCGATTAAATATTGTATAAAAAGAATTCGCCTTTCCCTCAATTAACTTATTTCAATCATTTGAAAAACTTATCGGGGGTCTAAACTATCCTACATTTTATGAATTGATTTTTATTTCTAATTTATAGTTTAATACTAACAAAACACTTAGTAGCCTCTTGCATATCTAAGCTCCGGAAACGAATAAGTGGAGGTACTTAAAGTTAAATGCGTGTTCCAAATTTATCATCACGAGTACTTGTGGAAGGTAACCATTTAATGTCTGCAGCTACTGTGGTCCTTTTAATGAACCCTTAAAACATGAAATAAATCCTTTCTACTATTGGATCGGAGTAGTAATCCAATTTTTTTTTCAAAGAGTGCTAAACGATTTTATGACCTTATGGATGCTATAATCATTACTTACTAACATCGCAATATCTGCTTTAGAAATGTACGACGTACTTAAGTAACACGTATCCAAATGAGAATGTAGGTTATTTATCAATTTCAGGCGCAAACAACGATATAGACGATACTTCAAAGGTAAAGTTAACGTTAGGTAAGTACATAGTTAGCGTTTATTTACTAAAAGCTATACAATATTATGCAATCATTTTACACAATGCATACTTATCTGACAATAAGGGTCTTGAAAATTATATAATTACGTAATACCGCTTTACATAACCCAGTGATACTACGTAGTACGTATGGTGATAGATACTATTCACCACACACGTTATTTCATGCCATAGAGTTACAAATACAATTAATAATCATTTAAACCTCGTTGATAAATCGATTACCTACGCGGTGGTCCGTATCTATCACTCCCGTTTACAAAATGACCATCCATAACACCCTAAATAAATAGGAAACGAATAAATTCGCAACCAAATTGCTCGATTTCCGTTCATAATCGACAACTCAATTCGTCGCGGAATGGACAATTGTGCCCAAATTATATAAATCAATCCACACTCCTGCAAACAAAATTGAGCTCTTAAGCATTACACCAAGAATATTTTTTTCCTCTTTGCAGAATCGTTAAGGGTGTGAATAGATCATCGGAATAATCTGACAGTTGTTAACCATTATAGCCGAACTAAATACCAAAATAAAGGCCATTTTTTCTTAACGCGACAGCTCTATAATACAATTTGAGATCATAATAGCAAATAATTCGGTTAACGCCATCTGCCGAAACCCTTAATGGCGGCCATTTTGCCACGAGTCCATCGACAATGGCGGCGAATCGTATTAGTCTCGAATATGCACAATAGTTGTCAAACGAACAATAAATCCGTGGCTAGCGGTCAAGCGGATCCGACGTAAAACGAGCAAATTATACGTTTCGTTGGATTTAACTTTTGGACATTCATTAATAATTTTAATTTATGGCCGGGTAATTCCTAGACAAAGCCTTATTGCAGATTGATGTACAATTATATTGGTGGAAACAAAAAAATAATGTTAATATTGTACAGTACCTTTTATAATAATAATAATGCTGCATACATTTACTGTTGATCATTTACGGATGCGACTGCTTTTGTACGAGTATATAAATACTTAAGTACATCTCTTTCTACAACATAAGGTAGAAAGTTACGTACAATTTTATTTTAACAATAACTGTTATATATATCCCAACGCTGCACTCATTTGGATATAGGTGCGAACACTTGAAAACAATAAATTACCCTTGTTATCAAATTTATCTTATAAAAAATGCAATGTATAAATTATATCTTAAGTATCTTATCATACTAACGTGGTTAACTAAATATTCGTAAAATAAAAATAATAATATACTCGAAAAATTCTGCGTGAAATGAGGCCCAAACCCTAAAATAACACAGTACCGAATTATGTACGCAAATCGTTTCAATTTTTTCTTGCTATTGATTCTAGCAATTGACTCGGCCCACGCTAACAAACAATTGCTGATTACTTAATTAGCAACCACTGACCGCTGAGTTCTTCTGACCTTCGTATTGAAATTATTTTGTATTAGCTTTGGCCATTAGCCTTATGCTGATTATAACTCCCACAATCGAGTTTACTCCAACGTACAACCCATAAGAACTATATATGTTCACAATTTATTGTTTTTCTTTTCCTGCTACCCAAAGGTTATCTGGAAGAGATCGCTTAAAAGCGATAAGACCGCATGTTGTTGCCACTAACTATTTATAGGTTTTTGTACAAAGAAACATATACGTGTGTAGTGGTGCAATAAGGAATATTCTTTTATTATTATTATTATTTTCTTGGCCTTCCCCTTGGTGGAAAATGACACAGGACAGGGAACGGCTTGAAGCCTTTGAAATGTGGTGCTGGAAGCGAATGATGAAGATTACCTGGTCTAAGAAAGGAGGTACCTGTTAAAGACTATGGAAGACAGAAGAGGAAATGTTTCGAACGTCTTTTACGACGTAAGGAATACATCAAAATACAATACAATACCGCAGGAATAATATCATCTTTTACCATGCAACCTATTGATTTTTTCATGGCTGTGATGATGTGAGTCCTTGCTAGAGTTCTCGATGATCATAATGAGATGAAAGAAAAAAGTATACATAGGTCATAACACATATGCTATTATTGCTCATAACATACACACACATGACACACATATGATAAGATATCATACTCATGTAGGCGTTGTAGTCTTCCCTGAATTTACTTGTCTATGAAATATACACAGTGCAGGTGTCAGAGACAGTACCGTCAATAGAAATGATAATTACTATAAAAACAGCTAATAACAGTCAAAATAATCACTATATTGTCCTTGACAAACGTGACAGCCCGACATTTTAACACCTGTCTGCTTTATAATTACTCAAATTATCAAACAATGTGAAATAAAAAGTGTCACGTGTTTTAAATAAATTATCTTAATTATGGCAATCATAAGCTAGAGTGAGTATGATTTGGCACATTAGATCACCTTTGTTGCGTCGGCGCAAGAATTACGGCGTATTGTGTCGGCAAAAAACTGTACTGAGCAGACAGCGTGCCGCTCTCGTTACTAGCAGAGCGAGACTTGGAGCTACGAAACGCGCATAATATGTAGATCACTATACTGTCAACGACAAAAAAGTCTATACAGGTATAACAAAACTGGCGTGGATCCGTTTAAGACGTTAATTGGTATCGCGTTCTGACTAGAAATATGTGGTCTGAAAAAAAATTGACTAATATTTTTTTTTTACTTTGTATGGGGGACACAACTTTTTTTTCTGTTGGCAAATTTTAAAGAAGCTCCCGTCAAAAAAATATTGATTACAAGCAGAATGTGATACCAATTAACGTGTTAAACGGATCCACGCCATTTTTCTTACAACCTCTATAGGCGCCTATCGTAAAGCAATGTCCCGTAATGATATCGGAGAACGACCGAACTGTTCTCATGGGTAAAGCCAGAATTTTCGTTAGAAGTTGGCAGTCAAAGAGTAAACTCTTTGGGACCAGGAAGAAATTGACTCTTGTGACTACATGAGTGCATAAAAATGACAAGCGCGCTGCCGGATTTTTTTGTGATATGAGGATTCAACGAACATCTATAAAGACCTTTTTTGTGATATGAGGATTCAACGCACATCCATAGAGACCTTTTTTGTGATTTGAGGAATCAACGAACATCTATAGAGACCTTTTTTGTGATATGAGGATTCAACGAACATCTATAAAAACTTTTTTGTTATATGAGTATTCAACGAACATCCATAAAAACTTTTTTTGTTATATAAGGATTCAACGAACATCTATAGAGACTTTTTTGTGATATGAGGAATCAACGAACATCTATAGAGACCTTTTTTGTGATATGATGAATCAACGAACATCTATAGAGACCTTTTTGTGTTATGATGAATCAACGAACATCTATAGAGACCTTTTTTGTGATATGAGGAATCAACGAAAGTCTATAGAGACCTTTTTGTGATATGAGGATTCAAAGAACATCTATAGAGAGCAATGCAGGTCTTCCTACTCTCAACACAGCACAGCGCATCCTCGGGTACTCTTGCGATTATATTCACTACTACTCAGCAAGTAATGGTGTTTTTTATGTATTAAGGTGGAAGTAGGTACATACTTCCCCAGTTAGGCTGCTCCAAATATAAGCATCAGGAATGAAGTCATCCGCAGCAGAACCAAAGTAATTGATATAGCCCTCCGAATCGCTAAACTTAAGTCGCAGTGGGCGGGTTACATAGCACGTAGAACCGATGGCCGTTGGGGCGGAAAGGTTCCGAGTGGCGACCACGTATATACCAGAGGGCGTAGGACTGATGATAAGGGTCGCTGGTGGCGCAGGACCGGTCATTGTGGAAGTCTTTGGTCCGGAGGCCTATGTTCAGCAGTGGACGTCCTTCGGCTGATATGGTAAAATATAAGCGAAATGACATTCCGTTGTGCTAATTTTAACTTTACTGGTACTGCCAAGGCAGGGCGATTTGATGACTACTTTAGCTTAGTTGGTAGTGACCCTGCCTACGAAGCCGGAGGTATTTGTGTGATGAGCACGGTTCGTGAGTCTTAGATGCTTTCTATGTATTTAAGTATTTATTGATCTATATATGTATGGTTCTCGTCGTCTCGTATCCATAGTACAAGCATTGCTTAGTGTGGAACTAGGTCGATTTGTGTAAGATTGTCACCCAATATTTATTTATTTATAGTTTACCCCGCAGCCTGTGACTCACTACGCCTCACAGATTATGCTAGAATGCGTGTTCATTCTAGTGTTTGACTAAACATGCCATAAGGCTCAAACGACACGGAAACCGAAGACAATACGAGTATTCCGGCAGTTAATAGCTATCCCTCACAAACACTGTCACGCTTAACATAGAGCCACGCATCTGGAAATGTCCCATTCACCATCCGACATAAACGCCGCACTTCATACATTTCTTCACAAATTCAAATTATAAAGAGAGACGACATATTGTTTTTGTATCATGAAAGAGAGATAAAACATTTATTGCGTTCCTACTACCCTTTGTGTTTTTAGTAGCTCACTGTCTGAGCTCGTTTGGTAGGCATATAATCGTACTAAAACAATAATGTAAATCATGTTGAAGCCTAAGTAATCCGTCACGATTAGAATCCTTGAATCATAAATGTTAAAAAGGTAACCTCGGTTCGGTCGAGACATTGCCGTCGCTGATTTAAAATTAAAATTAAATTTTAAATCAATACCAATTATGCTATTGTAACTTCATGTCACCATGGCACATCTGGGCGACCAAGGTCTGGGAAATGAGGAAATCAAAGCTTAGACAAACAAAAAACTAATAAACGATCTGTTTCATAGAGGTAATTAAGATCATCGTGAAATACAAACAAATGTTATGGTTGATCTCGCAAAAACTGCCCACAAAAAGTAGCGAACAAACTAGATCGGCTGTTGGCAGCGAGAACAGTTATCGATGAGTATTGAGAAGAAAACGGGCAATCCTGAACTTTATTAAAAGCTATGAGTTCTGTCATTTTTCTTGAAACTTATTCTCACCTTTCAATTAAAATCTGTATAACAAAAACCAATAAATACTAAGAAGGCTTTTCTAAGTCGCAAAAAAAAATCCATACCCCTCCGGCCGCCATAGCAACCATGTCTCGCAACTAGTTGCGATAGAGAACTAAATATTCTTTGTCCGCAACTGGTTGCGATAGAGGAGTATTCACTAATATTATAAATGTGAAATTAACTCTGTCAGTACGTTTGTCTGTCTTTTACCTATTCACTGTTAAATCGCTGAACGGATTTGAATGAAATTTGGCATGGAGAAGTTCAATCCCAGGAATGACAAGGAATAGTGTTTGTTATATGGGTAAAAATAGGGGCGGAAGTTAGTGATGGATGATAGCGAAATATAATTAAAAATTTATTAGCAATTATTCTTAGTCAATAATGAGTTTTGTTACGCGGACGAAAATGTGAGGAACAGCTCGTTTGACTATATATCGTTTATACGATTAAATATACAACATAAATACATATCTACAATACATAATTGCACTTTCGAACTATGCATTCAAAATGTTCACATCACATTCATATTTATAGGTATACTTACTCGATTAGATATACAATTGGGATATTGACACCAATAAAAACAAATTACTCTTACATTATCAATAAATAAATCTCACGAAAATATTCAGAATATATCACGCTTCTATTTATTTTTGCTATTTTAAAGATTTTTAAATACATAAATAACAATAAAGGGACGCTATTTGATCATACAAAAGGCGTGACGTCACTTGTTCCTATTTCCCTACAAACTTCATACTAACTGAGCGTTTTTGACGTTTCATTAAAAATTGCTGATTTGACAATCAGTCAACATCCCAATTAAAAAGCAGCTGGTTATTGTATCGGGGTACAGTCAGCATCAAAAGTAGCTACGCATATGAAAGTGTCAAAAGCTCTTATTCCCATATAATAAAGAGTTTTGAACTGGTCGGCCTGTTTAGCCTAGTTGGTAGTGACACTGCCTCCGAAGCTAGAGGTCCCGGGGTCGAATACCGGCCAGGGCATTATTTGTGCATTTTGCACGGATATTTGTTCCTGGGTCTTGGATGTTTTCTATAAATAAATAAATAAATATTGGGGGACAATCTTACACAAATCGACCTAGTTCCAAACTAAGCAAAGCTTGCACTATGGGTACTAGACGCTGATATACATACTTATACGATATAGATAAATACATACTTAAATACATAGAGAACATCCAAGACCCAAAAACAAAATCAGTGTATTTATTTACATAAGTATATATATCGTCGTCTGGTACCCATAGTACAAGCTTTGTTTAGTTTGGGACTAGGTCGATTTGTGTAAAATTGTACCCTATTTTTTTATAAAAAAAATGCGTAGGTAGTTTTGATACTGACTGTACAACCGTAAATTATTAAGTGGATACTTCTGAAGTTGCGTTTGTTTGTTGCGTTGCGTTATTTATTTTTGTCTCCAAATAAATAACCTTTAGTATTTGGTTCAAAATCAATCACCGATACCATCACTTTGATTTTAGCGCTATCTTGCGTTAGTAACGGAACTAAAATTTAAAACGTTGAGTATACGGCAGCTAACTGATACAAGCTGCCAACAAAGAAGTAGCCACTTCAAAAGATCTTGTTTAATCTTAGCCTGCTAAAAATTAAGTAGGTATTGTATTAATAAATGTTTCATAAACATTTTTAAGATTAACCTCACGGAACCCTAAAGTCGGCTTCCATTGCGATACTGGTCCGTAATTAGGCACAATCAGAACAAGGTCGGAACATGATTTGATTGGCGTTGTAAATGTAAACCTCGCCTTATTTCCGATAAGACATTATTCGCAACGCAGTACCGCTACGGCTATTCGGCCGGACAAGATAATCGGTAGTCGAATAGGCTAGGCTTTGTTCAATCTCATATGGTAGACCGTAGTTTTTTGGGTTCCGTACCCAAGTCCGTCTGCCCGTCCGCCTGTCTGTTACCGGGCTGTATCTCAAGAACCGCGATAGTTATAGACAGTTGACATTTTCACAGATGATAACAAAAAATTAAAAACCGGTCAAGTGCGAGTTGGACTCTTTGCCGTTTTTATAGATAATGGTACGGAACCCTTCGTGCGCGAGTCCGACTCGCACTCGGCCAGGTTTCTATATTCACATACGTTAAAATTACCTTGGTACATATTAGAAGTCTAGTCTGATTTTCGCATCGCATTCCAATGCGTTTCCAAGCTAACGGCGCCAAACGAGCGCGCAATACACCTTTAAATGCAATGCGAAAGTATATAACTCTACCCCCTGCCCCAGAGTGCCTGTAAGCGTGATGCAAATCCGAGCCTCCGATCAAAAAAAAGCGCTAAACGGCCATTCTCAGAGAGGTACATTTTGTGTCCGGGCCAAAATTCTCACGTAAATGAAATAATAATTTATCGTTGATTTTTTGTGAGATAGTTTACGTCCATGCCTATATGTAACATCTGAAAACAGAGCCCTGTGATTAATTGTTTATCAGTTATATTTTTTTAAATCCCTGTTCCCATAATTGCCACGACGCGTCCACGCGCTCCCTCGGTTTACAAATTTATCCCAAACTTCTTGAGAGCAGAAATTTTCGTGGTTTTATGTCACTTTTTAAATTAAGGAATACATTAGCCACGACATATGAAAATTACATCAAACTTTGTTTAAGAAAACAATCATTCAAAGATTTGTCCTACCTAAAAGTATAATTGCCTTAACCAGTTACAATCATGAGTGCAGATCCCTATTTAGCGATATTTGACACATCACTACAGTGCGGGCCATGAGCCAGCAGTTCTGTCGAAGCGCGCGACGAGTGTGGACGTCCGTAGTATTAGTGAATATAACACTGTAAAGCATATAAGTATCTAATTGCCACGACTTTGGTTTTCAAAATTTCTAATTCATGTTATCTTGCCTAATAAGACACCGGTTATTGTCAGAATCTTGCTGTTTAGTAAAAGAAAGCATAATTCTAGGCTCTATGGTTTGTGATGTTTCCATATAAGCAATCTCTTTTTTAAGTTGCTTTTATTTTGGAAATAATGCCTTTCTCCCTAAGTGCTACGACGCCAATTGCCAGGACTTTTCTAATTGCCGTCGCGTTATACGCTTGTTATACGTTTATACGGATTGGGGCGCTGAATAAATAAATTACCGACCCGTACACTTTTTAAACCATTTCTATAAGCTGTTTTCAAGAGTCATTACGAACCATCTCCCACGCAGGATACATGTCTTCTAGCCTCCCGAATAAACCGGTTTCCGAAGAGGCTTTAGTACCATAAACCACTTACATACGCTCCGTCAGGTTTAACAGAAGACTGAGGAGTATAACGTACCCTCTGTTTAGCGTTCGTGGACTTCAAGAAAGCCTTCGATTTGATCGAAAACTGGGCTGTACTATAATCTTTCCAGCGACGCCAAGTGGACTACCGCTATATCGCAATGCTGAAATGTGTGTACGAGCTTCAGGGCCAGAACCCGAAACCTATTCCGTTGCTGCGGGGAGTCATGCAAGGAGATATTATTTCTCTTAAACTGTTCTCCACTACACTGGAAAATAATTTTAAGATTCTGCACTGAAGATATAGTAGTAGTTTTGGCTGAGATCATGGAGGATTTGAGTGCGATGTTGATGACCTCAGTAAGGCCTCCGAGCAAGTTGGTTTAATGATAAACATGGATAAGACGAAGATCATGTCAATGCCCATGAAGCACTAACTCCCGTTACAATCGAATACTTCACGCTCGAAGTTGTAGACGATTATATATACCTATGACAGACTGTCCAATATTCCGCATTGTCTCAAGCCAAGACTCTTTGACCAGTGTGTGTTGCCAGTGATGACATATGAAACGTGGTCGCCTACTATGGGCCTCAAAAGAACGCTCAATGTCAACCAAAGAGCTATGGACAGGGCTATGGTGGGAGATTCTCTGCGTTATCGCATCAGAAATTAGGCCATCCGCAGCAGAAACTAAGTAGCCCTCTGAATTGCTAAACTTAAGTGGCAGGGGGTGGAGCACATAGCATATAGAACCGATGGCCGTTGGAATGGAAAGTTTCTCGAGTGGCGACCACGTAGCAGAAGGCGCAGCGTAGGCATATCCTCCACAAGGTGGATTGATGACCTGGTAAAGGTCGCGGGAGTCCGCTGGATGACAGTGGCATATAATTGGTCATAGTGGCACTCTTTGGGGAAGGAATATGTCCTGCAGTGAACGTCCTTCGACTGATATGATGATGATGAAACTCTTGATTATTAATTAGTTTTTCACTCTTCGTGGATTGCAAAAACTTTAACAGTTGACATCTTTAAATATACCTACATTGATAAAACTGCCTTTATACATTTCGACAATATGTTTAATCAACTGTAGTGGTCATTTGAAACTTTTAATATGTAAACACAATAGTCAAATTTTATTTTTCTAATTGCCTTGTCATGACAAATTTCTGCTTTCTAATTGCCTGAACTATCGAATATATCAGACCTCAATAACTCAAAAACCGCTTCTGATTTTACATTGCCAAAGTGATTAAATTGATGATTGATGAGTATTAATTCTATTTTCGGTCATATTATATAGAAATAACCTGGGGATAAAAGCAGTCGTGGCAATTAGGCTGAGAATGCCAAATTTGAGAAAGGCCGTAAATAATTATTACTGCAAGTGTTCATTTAAGATCATTAAATATTTGTCTAGCGGCAACGTCGTCCGCTTAGCGAAATTATAATTTCCAATCGGAGTGAAAAATTGAAAACTTAATCGTTTCAGAATTTATAGCAAGTTTTACACAGTATGTCGTATATAAGTACATATATATGAGTACAGAGTACGAGCTTTGCTCGGCATCTTTTCGTTGCTACATACATGCCCCCCCCCCCCCCCCGTAAACCCCCGAACTGTCCTGTGTTGTCCGCCGAAATCGGTAGAGCCGTTTCCTATCGAAATAATTAAATATACAAGAATTGCTCGTTAAAAAATATAGATAGATACGGACGAATATATGAACATGTCAGAAACGAACGATGAGTGAGGATTTAACAATGATTATGCATTGAATTCTTACCACTATACCCGCGGCGCGGTCTCTCACATTGCAGACACTACGACACCAGCAATAAATACAATAAATACATCTTCAAAGTATACTTTCTAAACATAATGTAGGTACTGTTACTATAATCATTTAACTCTTTGTTTACCTTAACTAGGTACCTACCTGTAGTAACCGGTCCCACGCTTGAAGCAATTAGTGACTGACAATTGGCAATAAAGCACCTATTTATATTAGGCACTTTCGGTTGCAATTATATTTACTATTGTCTATCGCAAATAACTAATATTTGTTTAAGAGGTTTTAATAGAGCTGTGTAGAAGCCGGTGTGATTTAAAGATACATAAGACACGTAAAATCCCTCCATAAAATTGGCTATTGTGTTTAAAGCAAGCAATTACAGTAATTGAAAGAAATCGCCGAAGCGTCGAGATTGTTGTACGATGTCTTTCGATTCGAAATGTTTAGGGAATAATCCATGGCTGGCTAGGTTTGAAAATTAGGCATCCCACGGGAATTGCCTTCTAAAGGATGGTTCCCTAAGAATTGAGTGAGTGAGTGTCTACAGCATCAATTCAACTACCAAGTGTTCCAAGTGTGTATATTCCAAGTGTTTCGTTATTTACGAATTAGAATTATAAGGTCATATTTACCTACGTTTTTAATTTAGGTCATTGGAAAAAGATATTGAACTTAATACGACTTCTTCAATAATTACTTGTAATAGACACATATGAGGTAGAATTTTATTCCATCTTTTTATAGTTTTCCTCTGAAATCGCATGGCCGATAAAGCAACTTTTGTCTAATGTGAAAATGAATATGCAGTATAGTTCAGTAGTACGTAAGTATGTTAGTATTATACTTGAAAGACACTATTATTGTTATTGAAAAAAAACACGTTATTAAAATAATTGGCTATGATAATTGGGATCAGTATCAATATATATAACTTAAACGCATTACTTATATTTACTACGAAATAAATCATTGGGACTTTCTTTGGTCGACGTTTACATACTGATAATTAGTACACGTACATATCAAAACCACAGCACGGTGGATCTGTTACTCGTGTTTTGTCAAATATGACGCACAGTATTCATTTCTATTCAACATTCATTTAGGAAAAAATCTTACATAAATTAAATATACATAGCGTACAGCGCACAGCCTGATGCTATAGATCATTGGATGAAAGGGTATTTGTTAAAATACCAAATAATAAATAAACCTTCTGTTTTATTCTTGGGCGATATGTATATTGTTTTGACCTGTTTTGTATAAAATAAATGTTGACAAAGTACGTAAGACCAGTGAAAAATAAGATATAGCTGACCCACAAGTATTATTGATGCATCATGTGTTTACTTATATATTTCATTTATTAAAAAAAATACTTTTTACGATAGTGGTCGGCGGTTAAGAAGTCAATCCTGACATCTTTCATTTCCATACAGTTTATAACCTAATGTATGGAAATTACAGGTGTCAGGATTGACTTCTTAACCGCCGACTACTATAACCGTACACTGTCAACTTGCATCTAAATAAATAACTTAAAAATAAATAACAAGTACATACATAATATAAACCGCACCTGGATACCAGCTTGGGCTTTTTGACTCGCTTCAGAGACGTGCTGTGCGGATCGTGGACGATCCCAAGCTCACGAGCGATATTGAGCCGTTGAGTTTACGGAGAAATTTTGCCTCCTTGTGCGTGTTCTATCGCTTATATAATGGGTTGTGCTCCGAAGGACTGTTCGACATGATGCCTACGGCCGCTTTCTACCATTGCACCGCTCGCCGTCGGCAGGGCATTCATCCTCACACCTTAGAACCTAAATGGTCGCGTATGGTACGGTTTCAGAGGAATTTCCTCCCTCGGACGCTCCGATTGTGGAATGAGCTCCCTGCCGAGGTTTTCCCGACGGACTACAGTTTATGGGGTTCTTCAAGAATGGAGTGTATAAATTCTTAAAGGGTTGGCAACGCGCATGTGACACCCCTAGGAGTTGCAGGCGTCCATAGGCTGCGGTGACCGCTTACCATCAGGCGGGCCGTACGCTTGTTTGCCACCGACGTGGTATTAAAAAAAACATAATATAAAACTGAAAACATAATTTTAAAATGTGTCCCTGTAGCAAAGTAACGAAACCGAAGACACTGGCAGTGTTTCCTCGCTGAAATCGTACAATGCTTATAAATGCATCGAGCGAGAAAGCTGCTAGTTCTCTTGTCCCTAGTAATGTCGACAAACTGTTTTGCCTAATCGCTATACACACTTTATCTAGGTACCGCTGATCGCTACGGGCCTCTGGTCTTGACACCAAAAGCTTCAAAGAACTTTGTTGAAACCACTGTTTTTTTTAGTTTCACACACATTAAAGTTGTGTTGTAACACACAGTTTTTAGGTATTATTTTGTATGATAATACAAACCACAGATTTATTTTTTCGTACCTAGTCACCGTACTGTAAACTATCACCAATCAAACATTTCATCGCTCTCAAATTCTGAATTAAAACTGATTGATTCGTAACATAAAAAATTAACGCGGTGGCCCCTCAGTAAATAAATCAAAGACGATAAAAACCAACCTCTATTGCACTTCCAAACATACTCTGATTTAAAAATGAATGTTATGTCTTGGCACTACGAGCTATGAGACTAAAGGAAGCGCTTTAGAAAAGACACAAACACTCAATTAATTTGTTAAATCTGGTTTAACTAGTATTTTGAACTGAACCCATGCCTTTATGAATACCCGTCGGCTTCTTTATAGTTTTGAATTAAAGGCAGTTTTACTGAGACTGTTACGGTGTCATTATATAAGTAATTTTACAGTACATATGGTGCTATATTACCGCACGAGTGCGGTAATCAGCAGATTACGTGCATATGTCGAAACTTTAAAGAGCCATATGTACTGTAAAACGTTGTACGATACACGTGCGAACAGGTAATTCGCAACTCGTGTCGATTTAAAACATTCCCTTCGGTCGTGTTTTAATTTATCACCACTCGTTGCGAATTTCCTTTTCTCTGCACTTGTATCGTAATGTACTATTATCACCTAAGATTAAAAATGTTACTTATCCTTCAAAATTTAGATATATGTTCAAAAAAATATATTACAATTCTGTTTACTGGGTAATTCGCAACTCGTGTCGATTTAAAACATTCCCTTCGGTCGTGTTTTAATTTATCACCACTCGTTGCGAATTTCCTTTTCTCTGCACTTGTATCGTAATGTACTATTATCACCTAAGATTAAAAATGTTACTTATCCTTCAAAATTTAGATATATGTTCAAAAAAATATATTACAATTCTGTTTACTGGGTAAACAGAATTTACTGGGTAATAAAACCTTTTAAGTATTTTAGTAAAAATCACAAAGCACTACTAAAGTTAACATTATTTTGAAATAAAAATATTTATTTGTGGATAATCTTACCTACACAACCGTAGAGCAAACATAACTGGAGTAGCCATTAGTATACTTACTCCTCTGCCAAAAAATAGGAACAATGTGAAAAAAAATATTAAAATCTACTTCATTAATCAATTAGGTATACGAGTAAGTCAGTCTCGAAATCGTTTTCGGCGTGTGAAGAGCTCCGTGAAAATACCTTTATCTGCTGTTTAGGGTAATAAAACGTTGTACTTTATCATATTTACAAAAAGATTGATGATAATTTCACATACTGTAAGCATATTTTTGCTTTATTTATAATTTTATGCGCAATTCCAGTTTTATTTCAAATCGTAAATCGAGCATCAATACAAAATCGATTTAAAAACATTCGTGCTTGACCATTAGGGCTAGCTGTGAAACGTCACTTTGACGTCACCGTATTTAAAGAAATAAGGACTACTGTTTATGAGAATTTCTTTGAAACATGATCCTTATCGACTTTGGTCAATTTGGCCATCCGATAGTAACCCAATAATGGATCTAACGTTAACGAAAATAAGGTCGACTTTTATTGCTCAACTTTAGTAATTTGAATGTGCGTGAGTTGCTTGTTTTAGTGTGGGTGCGTAGTAATGGAACAATATATTGTAAGTGTGCGTAGTTTTTTTATATGTGTGTTACCTCGCGCCCCGCAAAAATTGGCATAATATTTTGTTTGGTAAGATTCGCTAATGGCCACTCCAGTTATGTATGATCTAAGCACACAACCCTAGTCCCCAATAAAGCAAATCTTGTACTATGGGTTGCTAGGCGACGATATACATACTTAAATAGATAAATAAATATTTAAATTAATAGAAACGATCTATGACTCGGGAACAATTATTCGTGCTCATCACACAAATAAACGCCCTGACTGGGATTCGAACTCGTGACCACCAGCTTCGTACACAAGGTCACTACCAACTAGCCTAAACTGGTGGTCGTGGTTGTGTGGATTTATTTGTTTGTTTGTTCTTTTTTAGACCTTTCAAAAAGGAAAAACACATCAGCTAACACGTCCGAAACGTTGAGATTAAAATGCCGAAATAATATTTATCGTGACGTAAAAAACGATATCATTTTCATTAGGTATGTTTATGTTGCTTTGATTGTAAAAAAAATACGCTGAGTCGTTAATTATTTACAATCAAAGGACTGTAAATCTTTTATGTGCCAAACTCCAATATTTTTACAGTACACGTTATTAAGTGTAAAAACTATATCCGACAGCTTTTCAACAAACTTTGGCCCCAACTTGACCATAAATTGATTGCCTGCATTGGACAGATATTTAGTTCTTTTCCAGATTGTATCACCTACTCATACCTGAAAAGTTCCCCGGTCGTCTTTTTACTTCCTTCGAATCTCCTTAAAATTTGTAATCTTTTCTTAATGTTCTCAAGTTGGCATATGGTAGGAACTACTGCACTATCTAAACGAAAAGCCGTATGTTGTTTTAAGGGCGACGATGTTAGGCTAGATACCGCGATTTCCCTGCCAAAAAATAAGTAGGATGGCGTATATCCCGTCGATTCGCGCACTGCTGATCTAATGGCATGACCAATTTCACCCAAATTATTGTCCCACTCGTTGTGCTTTTTAGAGTTTATATAAGAGGCATTTAGGTTCACATTCATTTGATATCATCACTCTGGGGTGACGATGAGCATCACGTAGGTACAGTTGCGGAACGAAAAGGTTCGTTTTTTCAAGTCTACTTTAAAACCGTTAAGGTCGAAAAGTAACGAACCTTTAATATAATTTACCAGAGGGCCTACTCCGAACTTCGAAAATCGAACTTCGTATCGTGCCGTCCCTTTCCGTCATATAGTGGATAACACGAGAGTGAAAGGGACGGCACGACACGAAGTTCGATTTTCTAAGTAGGCCCTCAGAGGTGTTATTTAAAAACTGACTCTTATTTACCTCTCACCACACACCTCAACCATTTTTATATGGAGACTGTCGAAATTTGACGGTTTCCATAAAAATGGGTGAGGTGCGACAGGGCGTGTCGGTTTGTGAATAAGAGAGCAGCTGCAGACACCCAAACGCACTTTTTTTTAATACCACGTCGGTGGCAAACAAGCGTACGGCCCGCCTGACGGTAAGCGGTCACCGCAGCGTATGTAAAAAAAGTAAAAGTAAAAGTAGTGTATTCTTCAAATTAGGCATATTACATGCACCTATGGACGCCTGCAACTCCTAGGGGTGTCACATGCGCGTTACCGACCCTTTAAGAATTTATACACTCCTTTCTTGAAGAACCTCATACTGTAGTCCGTCGGGAAAACCTCGGCAGGGAGCTCATTCCACAATCAGAGCGTCCGAGGGAGGAAATTCCTCTGAAACCGTACCGTACCCGACCATTTAGGTTCTAAGGTGTGAGGATAAATGCCCTGCCGACGGCGAGCGGTGCGATGGTAGAAACCGGCCGTAGGCATCATTTCAAACAGTTCTTCGGAGCACAACCTATTATATAAGCTATAGAACACGCACAAGGAGGCAAAATTTCTCCTTAAAGTCAACGGCTCAATATCGCTCGCGAGATTGGGATCGTCCACGATTCGCACAGCACGTCTCTGAAGCGAGTCAAAAGGCCCAACCTGGTATCCAGTTGCTCCCGCCCAGAGGTGACAGCAATACTCCATATAGGGACGGACTTGCGACTTGTATAATAGAAGTCTCTGTCCCGGGGTGAAGTATCGCTTCGCTCTATTGAGCACACCTAGCTTTTTAGATGCCAGCTTGCCTTTGCCTTCTAAATGGCTCCGAAACTGGACGTCGCTGGAAATATCGACACCAAGGATACTCTCTGAGATTGCGTCTTGGAACCGTGGGGTTACAGTGAATGGGTTTTTTTTAGCAGTGAACGCGCATACTTGTGTCTTGGTGGGGTTGAACTGGACCAGATTATCCTGGCCCCACTCAGAGACACTGACTAGAGTGCTCTCGATTTCGGACACAAGTTGTTCGCGACTCTCTAACACACAGAAACGAGGAATGTTGGCACGGCCCGTGTAATAAGCATCCCCGGTGCCGTCATCCGCATAACAATGGATGCCGTCAATAGACAGCATGTCATTAATATGCAGCAAAAACAGCGTCGGGGATAGCACGGAGCCTTGTGGGACACCAGCGTTAATGTCCATGATTTTGGAGCAACTGCCATAGACTACAGCCTATGGACTGCCAGACCCTCGGGCAGTCCATAGGCTGGTAGCTTCGACAGAAGACCTCGTTGCCAGACCCGATCGAACGCCTTCGCTATGTCCAAGCTGACCGCTAAAGCCTCAACCTGACTCTTAATGGCTGAAGCCCACCGGTGAGTAAGATACATTAGAAGGTCACCAGTCGAGCGACCGTGGCGATAGCCATACTGACGGTCGCTGATCAAATCGTGTTTTTCTAGGTATCTTAGGAGCTTTGTGTTGATAACTCGCTCCATCAGCTTGGAGACCAGGGAGGTGATAGCGATAGGCCTGTAATTCGATGAGTCTGATCTATCCCCTTTTTTAGGCACAGGGTGCACGAGCGCAGTCTTCCATGAATACGGAAGTTGCCGTTTGTGGTATGAGAGCGCGAACAGTCGCGTTAGCACGGGACACAACTCAGGAACACAAAGTTTGAGCACCACTGCTGGTATGCCGTCCGGCCCACTCGACTTGTGGATGTTTAGGGACAGCAGCTCCCTCCGGACATCCCTTTGCGAAAAACTAATTTCGGGCATAGAATATCCACACCAAGGGATAGCAGGAGGTACGGCGCTGTCATCGTCGTCCAGAGTAGAGTTCGAGGCAAAGAGGGTGCCCAGTAGACCGGCTTTCTCTTGTAGTTCGCAGTGGTGGTAAAGACGACTGACAAAAAATTCCCTCGACAGCTTTGGCGAGCGACCAGAAAGCGCGACTTGAGGGATATCCAGTAACCTTCTCGCCAATTCTGCCGATGATACTGAATTTAGCTCTGGCAATTTCGTTTCACATCAGATAAGTTTGGATCCTTACTAGCTTCCGCCTTGGTCCAAGCCCTGTATGCGGCCTGCTTATGTGCTCTAGCATATTTACAGGGCCGATTAAACCAAGGCCGCTTTTTCGCTCCTGCAGCTACCAGCGAGTTGGGAATAAAACATTCCATACCTGCCAGGTTCGTCTCAGTGACAGCGGCTGCACAGGAGGATGTGAAACAGAGCTGCCTCCACGGGTACGATGCGTAAAATTCACGCAGTCCATCCCAGTCTGCTGACCTATACTGCCACATGCGCCTTAGGCTGGTTGGCCGTGGTGGTTCCCGTCGCACACATGGTGCCTGTGTCCGGACAAGGCAGTGATCGGATGAGCCGACAACACAACATTTCAAATGAATATTATCTTCCTGCAAATTATAATATTATTTGAAAATACAGTTATGAATGCACATAATTCACATATCGGAGTTAACGACGACAAATCACGAACGGTGATTTCGACGGCACAATAGTCGATAACGAAAATAAGTATTTGTATAATAAATACATAATTATCCGGAACACACGGATTATGGTCATCCTATCTGAAGGCCCGTCATAAATTTCCGATACTGCGTCAAAGAAATTCACGGTTTTATTTTCCTAATAAAATAATCATTAATCTCGTAATAATATGGAGATAATGATTCAAACAACAATGAATACTTAATAAGTCTCGATAACGCTTTGAATCGATAAGTCGTTAATCAGTTAACCTCTTTGGGATGTATTGATTTCATACTTGTCTTGGAAGGTAAAGTGCCATTTTTTAAGATACTTGTAATCGGTATTCAGGCAGTAGGTACTGTAGGTAGATAGGAAATATGGCCTAATTTAAAAACAATTTTAACCGCCACACTTTCATGTAGTCGGTACTAGGGTAGAGCGCGATTGTATGGAAAAAAAAAATTTAATCTAATAGTGCGGAAAAGTTGCTTTAGGGCTTTTTATATGCAGTGTATTTTTTTTAAGTCGTCATTTAATGCCTCCGCAACGTTTTTCGAAAAATTAAAAAAAGACTGACTTTTTTAATGTGACGTATTAAAAATTATTTTTTTGTTTTTTTAGGTGTTAAATAAATAAAACCATATTGCAGGATGTATTAATTTGTACAAAACGTAGCAAAAACTCTACTGAAATAAAAAGAAAACGCTATAGGTACTGAAGTGACCTGAAATCTTTTTTGGTTTCAATTTTTGGCAATTTTTTTCTTGAAACTAATCTTGCTTTCATTAACCCTTTTCTGGCTTTTTTATCACATGGCAGCACCGATGGTAACCGCCCTCTCTACAGCTTGTGTATGGTTAGGAAAATGGGACAATCATGGTGCGACATCCCTCCAAGTGCATCCCGCGAAAGCTTTGATTTCGTCGTCGGTCAGATTTTGTAATACTGGCGGCATTGTTATATTAGTTGTGTACCAGTTTATAAGATCAACATACGTAGTGGCATTGAGGTTTATCTTGGGAACTTCGAAGAGTCTCGTTATTTCAGATGAAGTCAATGGTCTTGCTTTCAAAATACTCTGAACGGCAAGCTCGCGCACGTTTTGTTGTTCATCGGTTAACATTGACAGTAAAAGGTTTTCCGGGTGAGCTGCCTACGCGTTTCTGCGTAACACCGGATCGACGATTGTTTTAATTAAGATTAGTAGGTAAATACCGGGTACGTTTAACCTCTTCATAAAAATGAATAGCCGCATGTTCACAAGACGGAGCCGATTTTCGACGGTCAATTATTTCTACTTCGAATTGAATATCGGTCAACACTGAGGATGCGATTGCTGCTGCTGCAGCTGTCAGATATCCCATAACAGTCACAGGTGTGGGTTAAATTTGCGAAGGAAATGGTTTTTTTGACTTTGCTGTTCGGTAGGTATAACGGTTGTAGATGTCACTGTGTCGTTTTGTACTGAACTTTTTTAATTTGAAATATCTCGACGAAGTTTTTTTCCAGGTACATTTTCGCAATCGGTTGTAAAATTTTGCCTCTCATTTCGCTTTTGCAGTTTTTTAGCTGATGCTATATCTAATCATCCGATCACCATATTGCATGACGTTCTTTGGTCCATTAAAAACAATTTCTCAGCTTTTGGAACTTTTCTGTGTTTGAAACAGATCCACTAATCGAAATGACTACTACATTTATTCATCAGAGGGCGCTGTCGATTTTTAAACTGCTCCGTATTTAATTGTCAATTTTATTATAAATACATAGTTTTTAAGTGACGTAAATAGATAAATATCAAGTTTGACATATAAATTTCATCCACATTGTATATTTGTGAGGAAAAATGGCACCGGCGAAGGCAAAACCCACGGCAAACACCGCAGCGGTTAACAGGTTGGTGGACGTTATTTTAAATCTGAAGACAGAGATTACTGAACTAAAAGTTGACGTAAAGAGCTGTCGTGATATTATTAAGACGCAACAAAGGATGCTGACTCACCTGATCACACAAATATCTCGACACCAACCACTGCCACCAAATGTTCAGCACTCACAGAACGTTTCACTCGACGAATCTGGCCCTCATGGCATAGTATTCTTGGGTGACGATACTACATCTGTCCTCACTGACACACTGCCGCTGCCGTCGCTGCTCTCACCAGCAACGCCAACGGGTTCCGTGATCCCGGCGCCAGCACCGGTGCCAGTGCCGGTACCAACGTCACAGTCACAGGCTACGCTACAGTCTACGCCACAGCCTGCATCACAGACTACGACCCCACCACCTGCACCACAGCCTGCGCCACCGTCTGCACCACAGCTTGCACGACAACCCCTGCCCCTGAGACCTCGGTCAAATCAGGCTACCACTGCACATCCGCAATCTGTACCAAGGACCACCTCGCATAGATCTTCACAATCCACGGGGCTCCGTGCGGCTATCTCCCGAGTTACCAGTTTGCACGTCTTCAACCTGAGCGTCGAGACCACAGCCGAGGACGTCGCCCGACACGTGCAGACCCGGATGGGCATCCCGGCGCCAGTGTGCGAGCAACTGATTGTCACTCGAGGCAACTATGCGTCATTTCGACTGGAAGTACCAGTTCACAAGGCTAATATAGTCAAACGTCTTAGTAACTGGCCCGAGGGAGTATCTGTGCGTCCTTCTAATATCGTGCAGCCAAAAAACTTAACACCACATTGCAGCACAACACAAACAATATAGGCACTAAATTAGTCATAATCCACCAAAATGTTCGATCTATTTGTGGCAAATTATCGTTGTTAGAACTACTTTGTAACACTGAAAGACCCGATATTCTTGCATTAAGTGAAATTTGGTGCAGCAAAAGTGAGATTGAGCGAGTGCGAATATGTGGGTACACCGTCGCTAACTATTTTTGTAGAACGCGTACCGCGGCTCACGGTGGGACCGCCTTGCTTGTGCGGGACGGACTAACATTTAAGCCGCGTAATGATCTACAGTCTCATTCTGTTCAGTATCACTTTGAATGCTCAGCCATTGAAATTCCCAGTTGTAAGTTAGTAATTATATCCATGTACAGAACTGGAAATGGCGACTTTGATATATATTTGATGAAATTGGAATTATTATTACGTAAACTCACTGACGAAAATAAAAGGTTTATTATGGTTGGCGATCAAAATGTGGACTATTTATCTGACAATAGTCTAAGACGGCGAGTTGACGACGTGTTAGGTACTTATGGATGCATAAACACTATTTCTTTCCCTACTCGCGTAACAGCCGACTGTGCGTCATCCATCGATTGCGGTATAGCAAACCACTCTCGTGACTGTCTATCTGTGTCGCCCGTGGACACTGCTATTAGCGATCACAACGCCCAGCGATATGAATTCGCTATTAATGAATATATGTGTTCAAATGCTGTCGCGCATGAGATCGAACGTCGATTATTTAATGACGAATCTATTTATTTATTTTATTGTGATATTTGTAATTATGATTTTAATTTTATTTATGATAATACCATTGACATTGATACTAAATTTTATAAATTATTTAACATTTTGACATATTATATTGATATACATTTTCCAATGAAAAAAATTAAATTAAATAATAAAAAGAAAAAATTGCCTTGGGTTACAAAAGAATTAATGGAGTACATAAGAAAACACAGAGACCTCCATGAAATCCAACGTCAATATCCTGGTAACCCGGTTATTGCTGAATGTATTGAAAATTATTTTAATTTAATTAAATCCACAACGCTGCGTGCTAGGCAAGACCACATCGAACGCAGGTTGGGTGAGAGCAGAAATCCCTCTAAGGAGATTTGGAAAGTGGTAAATGAGGAGATAGGCGCCAACAAAACGTCTCTTCAAGATATCCGCCTTAATGATTCCAACCAAACCACGATGAAATTCCCAATGTGTTTAATTCACATTTTTTAAATATAGGTGTCAAACATGCCATCCAAACGAATCCCACTTTGAGCAGGCGTTATCTTTATAATTATCTCCATGACCTTGACGTACCGACGATGACGTTGCCGACCGTCACAATCGACCAGCTGAATAAGGTAATCCAACACATGTTGAAGACACGCGCAACTATTGATACTTATGACATTTTTCTAAATATTTTATTATCTATATGGCCAATTATTTCTGAAATTTTAGTTTTTCTTATTAATATTATTTTTAAAACAGGTATGTATCCAGAAGTGCTAAAGAGTACCAGAGTGTGTCCAGTGTATAAGGGTAAGGGTGACAAGGGCGACGTTAACAATTATAGGCCAATAACAATAGTTCCCACAATTTCTAAAATTGTGGAGTCCATTCTCTCGTCGCATATAATGGCCCACCTAGAGAACAATGACCTACTGACTGACCGCCAATTCGCTTATCGGCAAAATATGTCCACAACCACAGCTGCGCTCAAAATATTCGACTGCATTGTTTCCGGGCTGGATGACAAATGCAAGATGGCTGGTGTATTTTGTGACTTGTCCAAGGCATTTGATGTAATTAATCACGAACTGCTCTTGGATAAGTTACATCACTACGGAATACGAGATTTGAGCCACGAATTGATCTCATCATTGTTGTCCGACCGGAGACAGGTTGTCAAGTTATCCGTGGGCGGAAAACGACTGAAATCTAGTGCTGGCAGCGTGAATATAGGAATTCCTCAAGGTTCAGCGTTAGGAAATACTCTCTTCCTAACGTTTATGAACGACCTTCCCGCTGCCATCACGGCTGGCCTCTCAGTCTTATTCGCGGACGATACCACGGTGGTAGTTAGTGCGCGTACATTTGAACAGCTTGGGGAAAAGGTTCATGACGGGTGTGATCAACTGCAGAAGTGGTTTTCTACCAATGGCTTACTATTGAACATAGCTAAATCCAGCATCATGGTCTTCACAGGCCGCAAAATTACAATTCCCCCGTGTGTAGCGAACAGCCCTATGCCGATAAGTGATGAATGTAGGTTCCTTGGCTTCACTCTGGACTCTAATCTTAACTGGAAGTGCCATGTGGACAAATTATGCGATAGATTGAGTAGTGCAGTCTTTGCGTTACGTAAGTTAAAGCCAATCATCTCCGATGATGCCTTGAAGCAGGTTTATTTTGCCCATTTCCATTCGCTGATGTCGTACGGCACACTCATCTGGGGAAACTCAACGGATGCCAACAGAGTTCTGCTCATGCAGAAACGTGCCGTGCGTGCGATGATCGGAGCAAAATCCAGAATTTCATGTAGGAACCACTTTTCAAGACATGGTATTATGACACACTACTCTCTCTATGTATTCGAAATTATAATGTTCGTAAGGACCAATCTTTCTGATTTTAATAGAGTAAATGTGATTGGCAAAACACTCCGCCGCACAGGGCGTTTGAGAACAGTTCCCCGTCGCATGGCACTTGCAGGCAAGAATCCACGTGTCATTGGGCCTACGTACTACGAGCGACTGCCCGCTGATCTTAGACTTGAACCATCTGACGAAGCATTTCGACGCCGCCTGAAACACCTTTTATTGGAAAATCCATTATACTCTGTTAAAGAGTATATGGATATGGAAATGTAAATAATAATTACTGATGTTTGTATTGAATCAATTTAATTTTAAATGTATTTATATGGACATTAATTATTTTTTAACTGGCTTGACGATTCCAAATGGAAGATGCATTTGTTTTACTTTTTATCGTTTATATTTTTTTACCTATGTTGACATTGTGCTATTATTATCATTATGTTCCTTGTTATGACGATCATGATAGCAATTCGTATAATTTTGACATGTATGCAAATTTATATTGTAATTCCTTATCATGAAATAAAATAATCTAATCTAATCTAATCATTTACACGCTGGAATATCAAACAAAACTCTGCTTTTAGTCAAAAATGACTGTTTTTGATCATATGTCAAACGTTTAATAGACCTCAGCATATTTTTACATTTAAGTGGTAAATTTTTAATATTTGAACGATCCTTATACGAGACACAGTAGGTAGTGACGCTTTTGCCCATATTTCTTCAATTCTGCTAGTATCTATTTCAGCAATAACAGCAATTAGCGGTTCTTTAGGGGTTTTCATCTTAGTTAAAGTCATGCCTACTCCATTCCCGGGTATGTCCTTAAACTGATGGGCAGCAGCATTCCTGGAATGCGGTGGAGATACTGCGATCGCCAACCCGCATGCCAAGCGTGGCGATTATGGCATATACCCCCCGTGAATTTGGAGGAGGCCTATGTCCAGCAGTGGACGTCCTTGGGCTGATATGGTGATGGTGGTGGCTACTCCATTCCCAAAATTTCGTGACATCTTCGTAGGTTGGCAGAATGTTTTCTTTTAATTCACTTATACCACCAAACAAAGGAAAATTTACAGCACTCCTTGTCTTATCCATTGTTTGAAATCATCCTAAGTTTAATATAATCTGTATTAATTATGCTACACTAGGCCACATAGTGATAACTTGTCACAGAAAGTGCAGAAACTAATTTACAAATTGCGAATGGCGGGTAGTTTCGCGCTCAGCGGCGCGCGCAGGGCCGCGTTTTTTCACGTGATGACTTCTAGTTATTTAAGCCTTATATTGTTAAATATCGACTAAAAATATGTTTTTATATAATATAAGAGCTTATAATAAATTTAAATCAAATTAAAAATAAATAATGGTTTATGAAATTAGTCCGTTATTAAAATAATGCTTATAAATGCCCTTTTAATAAAAGTTCATTGACCTTGCGGAGGCACTTACCCCCTTCTGATTGAGATGCCTTCTTATTAACTTTTTATTTTGAGCCCAATAGGCAACTTTTTGTCGCTATAAGAAATCTCAAAACACAAAAAAGAAAAAAAACCCTCCGCCCTAGTAGGTACCTTATATTTAATTTATGCCTTAAATTTTATATTTTAACCCTAGTCATTACACCAACAAATTATTGACGTACGTGCAAGCATTAAATAAAAACAATTAAAAGATTGTAGCTTAGGTTTGCCGTATTCTTTCTGATGTTAGGTACTTTTACCTGTAAACCTTTGGTACCTGCGTTATTTTTAGCGCTCACTTAGCCTCTTTTACGCGCAAGCAAAACAAAGTTACTGTAACAGTAAAAATTCCAAATCCAGTAATTCTTTTCGTCATATTCACTATAAGCTGTGAAAGTTGTGAAAACTTGTGTCGTCTTAATAAATGTTACAACGCAGTTTGCGAGTATAACTTTACAAAATTACCTTCCTGTGAGTCAGCAAATAACCAGTAGTCAAAAAAAAATAGCCTATAAAATACGTCACCTAACTTTTTTTTCAGTTTATAAAAATCGTGCATTATTTGTCATGCGATTTCAAGGAAAACAATATTGAAACGGGAAAATATGCGGTGTGTAATCTTTGAAACTTAATATCATGCCGAAACAAAGTAAAATATGTCCAATATCATTCTCTGATATCCGTAGGAAACGAAGACTTAGCAGAAAGACTTGGCAGAAATTGACCGTTGAAATTATAATCTAACGAGGTGTAGAAAGATAAATTGCGGAAGCTTTACTCCGAATGGGGTAAAAACTGGAACTTAAATAAACTTCGTAACCTAAACAGCGCATGGTCGCTGCCTAGAGCATGTATTGCATGCACCATGCTCTACAGATTATTATGATAGTTAAGTTTCCAGGGAAGCGTAGTATTAAGGTGTACTTAGATAAGACAAGGACCGGTAGACCCGTTTTGTGTAACAAAAGTATTGAAGCTAAATATTTTTCTTAAAGAATCACTTCAAGAAAAATCGCATTGTTAAATACCCTATTCGTATTTGTTTTAAACGCCATTATTTTTGTAAACGTTCCTCCTAACAGTCGTCCTAAACGCTCTTTGTTCGTTCATCCTAAAGGTTCCTCCTAAACGCTTCTTCTACACAACGATAAAAAATACGTTGAGAAAAAAATGATGTAAACGGCGCATTGTACTGAATATGAAAAAAAAGTTAACTACAAATATATTTTTATAAAAATAGCCTGAAACATTTCACAAGCAATATATTCCATGCCGCACAGTTGTGTAATTCAGTTAGGCAAATGAAGCTGGACCACGCTGATAAATGAAATATCGCATTGTTAGTGTTCCGGCATTGTTCGCGACGTGGTGACGTTGCTTTCTCTGCTCATTCATTACTGCTGCTCTATTTTTAGTGCTGACATTTCCCTTTGCTAATGATGTTGTTTTATTGAGCAAGATGTCGAAAAAGTAATAAATAAAGAAGTATATCAATTGTCATACGCATTTTTTCCCGATAAGGGAACTAGCTGAAATCGAAAAAGGATATCGTCAAACCGTGTAAAGAAGTTTCTTGTAACTGTAAGTTTGAGAATTCACTGGAGGTCTGATTATCTTCGCGAACAACATGCCTAATTAAAATGCGCAGCGGGGTAATTACGTAACGTTTTCGAGCGCACGTAAGGTAGACCTAAATGTTATTTCCATAGTAAAAAGGTCAGTTAGATTTACCCATCGTATAGGTCGATTCACAAGAGCTGGCGCGGAATGTCTATGAAATTAATGACAGTTTCATACATTTTCCGCGCCAGCTCTTGTGAATCGACCTATACGTTCGACATAATACGTAACTACCATGCGTGTCAAAAGGGCTTAGCCCAAGTTATAGTACCACTAGGTATTACCGGTCAAGTAAATACATTTTCAACTTAGCGGCTCGAAAATGATGGTTTTGCTGATTGAAACCAGTGAGCAAAATGCAATTTTGCTGCGAGCGTGAAAACAACTTTTCCAGCTTGAAACCGGTGAGCAAAATGCAATTTTACTGCGAGCGTGAAAAAAAACACTTCTTTAATTTTTCATATCGTAGGTTAGTTTAAGTAACTTCATTCTCTCTATCACTATTCCTTTGCGTTATATGTTCTCGCCACTGAGGTGAAAAGTTGTATGTATCACACGAGAGCATCTCGTGTCTTGTCCCTCGCTACGCTCAAGATTCTAATTTTGAATCACTCGCTACGCTCGTATTATAGAATCTTTCGCTTGCTCGGGACTCAACATCAACACTCGCAGCAAAAATCTACTTTGCTCTCTTGTTGAACAAATAACTATTGTTCTAATTTTTATCAAGCAATATACATTTTGGCTTGAACCCGCTATAGTTCGTGTACCGTTCTAATATTTCGATTTTACTAATTATGGTTACTGTCTATACTATGCAGACCGATGTCTTAACTAGACAGAGGAGCTAAGGTTATCCAACTGGTGAAACTTCTTAGAGTTATAATCCCTTGAAACCAATATCATGCTATACAAACATATGGTTCTAGTCATGCTGACTAGGTTCCACAAAAGAGCCAAACCATCATAGTCCAACCGCCAAAGTTTCCATATCGCTGAACATCGTAACAAGTAGAGCCGTATCGTGGAAACTGCATTATCTAACATGACCACTCTGTTATTATTAATCGTCTGAAGAGAGACTGAAGTCTGAATCATTTCATAAGGTAGATAAGCGAAAAACTGTAACTAAACTTCTACTTCAACACTTTATTTTTGCTTTTTCGACAGTCCATGGTTGTATACTGTGATTTATTCTCTTAATAAACATGTTTACGTACTTAACTACTTGATACGAAAACTTAATTATGAAAGCGGGTCTCGTACATGGCGATGTGCCAAGTCTACGGGCGTGGGAGAAAAAATCATTTCCCTTCAAAATGGTAAAGGTCAGACTGATATTAAATCTTTGAATGTTTGCCATGAGAGAACGCTGCGTTTTCTGATCTATTTATTTTAATGTGGTATTATTTTAGTCGGCAAAAATACTACATACTTACTATAATACGGAGCAAAAACAACATAATTATAATTTAGGAACGTATCACCCGTACATTTTACATATGTACCCACCACAAATTATATGTACCACCCATTGATGCACGAAAATACAGGGTGACTGGTTATTGAATACATTCCTTATAAGCCACCTATAAGTATACTCGTAGTAGTAGTTTAAGTATTTGTACAACTAATTTGCAGCAAAAAAGGTCACGTGTATTTGATCCAGTTCGATCAAAATTTTCACTATTAATAAGCTGTAATTACTCAACTATTAACTGTTTAATACTTGACTTTGATTTCAAGTGTATTCATTAACTGCTCCTTAGAGATGTACTCACTAGTTTTCATAAACATGTCATTATTTTAATAACCTAGTTTTTTTTTATCTATTTAGCCTCATTAGAAAGCTAAGTAGCTTTGAGGAAGTTTTTGCAGTAATTTGGACGCTGGGTGTTATTCTTTTTTTTTTACTTTAATCACATGCTTGTAAGGAAGTAACTACTTTTTGGACTTTTTATGCGACAAATGCTAAAAATTTACTTTGCTAGTTTTTATTAAGAACACAGGATATAAATTATAGTAAATATTTAATAATAATAAAAAAGTAACCATTCATAAGCAAAATTGCCCACCCTCGACACAACCTAAAGTTGCCCGGGGCATCGTCCCCAGAACGCTCGCCACATTACCTTGTTGTATAGCCAATCTCAGCCTCTGTGCGAAGTAAGAGCCTGCCCTGAGATCACCTGAGACCCCGATCAGTTTCTTAGACACTATTTTCACTAATTCTTTAGTGTCTGAAGACCAAGGTCCCAGGGTCTCCACTGCAAGCGCTGCAAATACATAAAAGCATATTTGCGGCACTTTATAGTTTGGGCCTCGCAAGTGGCTATGCCTGGCTTATTGGCAGAGCGTAATACATGGGACGGGGCCAACTTATCTACGCAGGTCACATCCCAAGCCAAGGGTCGACCTAGATGCCATGGGACTAACGAGCATCCGTCAGGTCTTTTCCATCTGTCGCGGACAGACCTACTGGCTCCAGAGTCGATGGGATGGCTGCAGAGCCGAGAGCCCGATGGATGAGGTCGTTAAGCGCTGCGTGCCTAAATCACCGACCGGCACTCGACTGGCAGTGTAAACTGTGTGGCTCACAGATTTTGAGTCCTAGTCTAAGGCACACAGCTATACGCAATGCAGCCGGTTCTAAGAGGGAGCCAATATTCCGTGACGGGAGAGCGTGTCGCCAGTGCCCCGATGCTGGTTCGGACACTGCCAGAAGTCTAGCGCGCTCACTCGGGATAGGGCTCCGTTCTAAAAGTTGGTTGTAGATTGATTTGACTTTTAAAATATCCCAGGCAGCATGGCTCGCTTTTTCAATAGGTGGGTTCTAGTTTAGTTATTTGACATGAAATATATTTTTTTACATTTAAGGCACTAGAAAATAAATAAAACATAATGAAATAAATAATATTATTTTACGATATTTTATTCAGCGGGATTCGGCCATTTTGGGAAAAATCTTAAATCGTCTATATCTCTGAAACTAATAAATTTCGGACAGGGTATCACATGACCTTTTATGCTGCAAATGAGCTTTAGTATACTGTACTCCCTTAAAAGGAATGTATTCAATAACAAGTCACCTATACAGGTCGACGATGACTGTTGCATCGTTGACTGATGCATCGTTGATATCCTACTAAAAATCAGTTCATGTTAGTATTGCTGTACCCCAAAGTACGTCACTGGGACCCATCATTCATATCCCTTACTTAACTCACGTTACATCGTTCCCTCTTTCATTTCACCTTGACGAAGGACAGACTAAATCTGTCTCTTTACGGTTACGTTTACGCGTAAACAAAATCGATGGGGTTTCCCGATAAACTTACTATAGCAAAAACATGAATGAAGGAGCTGGCTGCCAGCCAACGCGTGGGCTTGTCTGCGAGCTAAGGTTAAGGGTGACGCGAGTGACGTCAACGCGGCTAAGGCATAATGTGATGCCAAAAACATCCCATACAAAAGATACTAAGTACATATAAAATCTTGAAGCAGAACTGTGGGCGAACAGTGGATTAGGGTGTAGGAAGGCATGTAAATTAGAAAGACGTTTAGGAAATTAACAGTGTATTTTTTTTATTTGGAACGATTCCGAGGACCGATGGCAGTTGAGGCGGAGAGGTTCTCGAGTAGCGATGGTGACCACGTAGCGAAGGGCGGGGCGTAGCGCGTAGTGTGTCCGCTGGATGCTGGATGGGGGAAACCTATCTCCAGCAGTGGATATGATCATGATGATTCCATCTATGATAGGAAGGAGTATCAGACTGTGGGTACTATTTATAAGTCGACCACTTAAATTAAGACAGTGGAGAAGGATAGCGGGTGGCAGGAACACGCCGCCAGCTAACCTTAGCAAATCATCCCATCTTATTTTCAAAAAATATTTTTATTTGCCCTAAATGGCCCATGGGGAACCAGGAAAATAACGCCGTATGGAATAAAGTTTACCTTTTGTACATTTCAATGTGTAAGTACTTACTTAGTACGGGAATAGCATGAAAGACGCTTTTAAGTAGAATGAATGCCTAGTTCTAATATAAATGCAATATTGCTTGCTCAAAATGCGAAAATATTTTATAGACCGAATAACATTAATTAAATCAAATAGATATGCGTCGTAAAATCTACTAATCCGCGCTGAATAACGCAAAGCCTAGTCACAACAGTAAAATGTTTATAGTACAATAAAATACCAATGAGAAGAAATCGTTTCAGAAACATAGTTACAGCATTTGCAGTTTGGTGTTCCGATCTTTCTTCGTATGATTGGTTGTCATTTTCAACCGTCTTCAAAATTTCAAAAGAGGAGGTTATCAATTCGGTTGTATGCTTTTTTTTTTGTTTTTTTTTTTTAATGTTTGTTAGTCCATAACTCCGTCATTTCTTAACCGATTTGGAAAATTCTTTTTTTGATTGTAAGTATATATATTCAAGTTGGTCCCGTTTTTGTCAAAACGCAGTTCTGATGATGGGATCCATGAGAAATTGAGGGAACTCCTCAAATCTTCAAAGCAAACATATAGTGATTTTTGTGTTTTTATCAACAAGTCAAGCCTTTTCATCCAAAAATGTGACATTGGATGAAGTGGAACTGCTGATGATGATCAGAACAGAACTCGTCAACGACGAAAAGTTTTCATTTGGCGATTTGTCCTCCGAGCTGCGTTTGTTAAGCAAGTTCTATTTTCACGATTAATTTTTGTCATGCTCGATTTTTGATGATGGGATCCATGAGGAATTGAGGGAACTCCTCAAATCTTAAAGGCAAACATATAGTGATTTTTGTGTTTTTATCAACAAATCGAGCATTATCATACAAAAATGTGACATTTGATGAAGTGGAACTGCTGATGATGATCAGAACAGAACTCTTCAACGACGAAAAGTTCACGTTTGGCGATTTGTCCTTCTAGCTGTGTTTGTTAAGCAAGTTCTATTTTCACGATTGATTTTTATCATGCTTGAGTTCTGATGATGGGATCCATTAGGAATCGAGGGAACTCCTAAAATGTGAAAGGCACACAAATAGTGATTTTAGTATTTTCATAAACTAATCAAGCATTTTCATTCATAAAAGTGACATTTGATGAAGTGGAACTGCTGATGATGATCAGAACGGAACTCTTCAACGACGCGTAGTTCACGTTTGGCGATTTGTTCTCTTCGTTTTGTTTGTCAAGCAAGCAAGGTTTTTTCATGATTCCATGAGGAATTGAGGGTACTTAGTCTTCTACCATTATAAACATACATTATAGCTATTTTTATTTTTTTGTATATCTATCTAAGAGTGCACCATCTAAGTATAATAATCTTTTACCGGCCTCCCCCATTGAAGTCGTTTTTTTTTTCTTAAAAATTATATCACTTATCGTCATGGATAAGACTCCCGTCACTCTCGCGCTCGCATACTTGTCAGAACGTGACGAATGTTTTATCCACGACGATAAGTGACAAAATGGCAACCATCAATAGACCCGTAGGTATCTACTCAACTCATTCAGTATTCAATGCTGATACATCATGTTTTTGAATACCAATCCATAACTGTCCCGTCTCCGTCTAGATCTCCAGCCTTCTTGCTTGTGGGCATTGGCAATAACATGGACGATAACGGAAATATTATTATGTGTTACCGAAACTCTAAATTTTTTACCGTCTTGCAGTTTGAAACCCAAGATTTTAAGCCACAGTTTCGCTCCTATCTTAAGATTGTACATTGCCTGTTGACCTTTTTTCTGAGATTTCAGGTTTTAGTTAAAATGAGGCATATGGTTTCACGTATCATTGGTGAATTTCGCATAAATTTGTCAGGCTGTGTATATTACATACTTAGCGTTGGAATGTACATACTGATAAAAAAAATTAACTACATTGCAGGGTTAATAACATCAACGACACGAGTTATCAAATCATTCGTGGACCTAAAGGCAAATTCCTGTTTTGGCGGCGCGGGATCGATATGTGATAGGTATTTTGTTGTTTGACGTAAGCTTACTGATGTGAGATTTCTTCACTTGACGAAATACTGCCAGTATTACGTTTGCGCAGTAGTAATACCATGCGCAGAAGTGGGGTAGTACTGCATTGAGATCGGTTGACACTGACAGCTGACAGTTTTCTCATATCGTACCGCCTCCGCATCGACAAGTCAGGAAGGCGCCTAAGGATCCCCCGTATGCTCGACTGAACTCGATTCTCCATACAATCGTAGTTTCGTTCTCATTTTAAAACGCCATGCTGAAATAACATGAGACTTTGTATTCACAATAGGTTCCGCCATATCTACGTCGGAAATCAGTTTCTGTTGCTTGAAATTGTAATAGAATAATCGCAGTATTTTTTTTTCCGTATAATTTCAAGCGACAGAAACTAATTTTATTTCCGGCCTAGATATGTCGGATCCTATTATGTATGCATTGATTCATATTATTCTTGCATAGTTGTTGCAATCCTCTTAAGGGGATTCCTTAATTCTGTCAATCAGGCCTGCCGTGTAAGAGACTCACTTGTGTCTTATGCACACGAGAAAACGAGATACCTACAACACTCTTCGGGAATGGCTTTTTTGACAAATTGCGATAAATATTGGCTTCGTGAAGTTTTATTTATATTTCCTCTTAAGAGAGTTTAGATGAGTTAAATTACCATCATTTTAATTTGTTTGTGTCATTTAATAAATCATAATGTAATGTTTTAGTCTTCTCCGTCATTCCCTCATGACTGAGGATCGTGACTCGTGACCAATCGCGATATCCTTCCATACGACGCGGTCAAGGGCCATTGTGAGTTGCTTTATGCATGGAACCACAAGCCTTCTTGATGCTGTTAGACCACCTTCTCGGAATCCTACCTTTGGTGTGTTTACCCTTGACTTGGCCCAGTATGATTATTTTTACTAGGTGGTGCTGGTTAGAACGCATAATTAGTCCAAAGAATTTGAGAGTTCTTTCTTCACAAATGGTTTAGATGAGAGCCGCTTGGAGATTTTCAGCTCTTTTAATTTGGACTCATTTGTTCTCATCGCGGTCTATGGAATTTTGTGCATCTTTCTCCAGCACCACTTCTCAAAGGCATCGATTTGGTTTCTGTCTGTGTTTGTGTTTTGTTAAGATGTTTTAGTAAGATGAGTAATAAAGAGAAAATTCTTTATTTTCTTCTATCGAAAAAAATTAAGCAATCATGCTTCGCCTCTTGTCAGACAAACAATCATGTAGTCAAGAATCATGTAACCAAAACTCAGCCCTTACGTTTTTCTAGTCTGGTCAGTATGGCGTTTCAAATAACGCTAGATTTTCCAAGTAATGGCCTTAATATTTCATGGGAAAAGTGGCGTCTTGCTGTCTGTACCTACACGATCACCTTTCCCCTGGGCATCCCTCAAGCTCACCAATTGGTCAATGGCTGAAACGCGAACTGCCCAAGGCCGTGTACACGCGCTGAACAAGTGAATATCACTGGCGCCGAATTCAGTAACTGCGATAGAATATCGCTTACTCTGGTGGTAATAAAGGCTACATTTGCTTGTAACGTGATATTCATAATTTGGTAGAAAATGTTATGAATGTAGTGACTAGGGACGCCCACGCCGCGTGACAGTACGCATTATATATTTTTCTTTACAGGCTGTTACCTATTGAGAAATGTAAAGAAATTTCATCGCAGATTTTGGAGAAAAAATAAATCATCGTCTCGTAAAAATCTTATCATTAGTTTTTCCAACCTTGATACCACTTGAAAATCTGTCAAACGCTGCATGCCAAATTAACTCTCAGTAATTTTTAAACCGGGCTGGTGGCATTATTGCACTTTTTGGGGGAGGCCTATGTCCAGCAGTAGACGTCCTTCGGCTGATATTATGATGATTTTAATAAGCATCAAAACGAGTAACACTATCTCAAAGAAGCGTATATTAACTATCTTTGTTATATGTGCGTGAAAAGACATTTTAGGATTAAAGGAGGATTTTTTTCGCGCTGTTAGTTTATATAATTATATATGGACAGCGATAACTTCATTATTAAGTAAGGCTATGAATCTTATTTTAATTCATAGAGGCATCCCGCTCCTAAATGAAGTTGTGTATGGGGCCTAACTATAAAGACTCTTACTTTATCCCCCTTACTTACCCACCTTACTTTTACTCTATTGCTGTAACTTTGAAACACGGGTCCCTATGCGAATCACCGTATTTTAACGGCAGTTACCTATTGTAATACTGTGATGGTCATACATGAAAACCCTATACCCACATACAAAAGAGGTTACCTAAACCTACTAAGTACTTATAAGACGAACAAAATATACTAGTATCAGCGAATTCAGCGGTAACGTTAACATCTTGACATTTTCGTTGGGTAGTTTTGCCCACGCACTGCAAAACTGTAACACAACATAAGTAACAAGTAACAACTCGTTTCTAGCTCTGCCCACTCACTGAAAATCAACTATTACATAACAGCCGTAAGTTCTGATAAGCTCGTCACAACCCACATTACTAGAGCCCGAGTTTGGTTGCAACGATACATAGTCATAGGTCACACTACTAGTCTGAGGCCAGCGGTGAGCTTTACAAATATACAAGGCCTGTAGTCTTTCTAGATCAACCTGTGTGGCCGCCACGCCGGCGACGAAGCCCGACGCCGGCCCACTTTCCATTGACGGGACATCCCATCCCATACGACTAGGCATCCCAACCCGCCCGCGTCACTCCACCCTAGCTTATTTTTGGAACAGAGCTATGGTAATCATGCAAATCAGTTGTATCTACTGGATTGAATGACGTCGGAAGATTGTTAAGAAACTTTTTTGCGCTTGCCGTCCTAAATAAAAGGGATTTTATGTAGACACTTATTAAATTAGAAGCATTGGTGAACTAAAGACAAATTATGGCGGCTTCTATCTGCACTATACTTACATTCCTGTACGAGTTCATATACTACACTTTTCTAATTAACTACGTAAATAGAACAAAGTCTACAGTATATCTTTATAGCATTATATTTATAAAATAATGTTATTTTAGCTAAAAATATTAGCAATCTTTGTTCGATTTTTCTGAAATTAGTCCCCGCCATTTTATGTCTTTCCTGAAAAAAAAAGCTTTGCTTAGTTTGGGACTAGGTCGATTTGTGTAAGATTGTCCCCCAATATTTATTTATTTATTTATTTTTAATACATATTATTACTTTGCATACCGGTTTGACGTCAGCTTATATGTTTTTAGATGCGTTTTTTAAACCTCTTTCAGTACAAATTAGCAAAACAGTCGTTGCATTAAGGCAGATAATTAAAAACCAAATTAAAATATCAAAAAGTACACTTACGAGTATTCCGTCATACTTGAAACGATCTAACATTATAATGCATTAAAACTAAACGGTATGGTTTTTACATACCTTGAATAGTTGTCCATAAGAAACCGTGGCCACTTTGAGGATATGTAAGGCTTGTATTTTACTCCACGCTACAGAAGGGATGCATACCCGCTCAAGATCTCGCGTTACGCAATCACCCCAACCCCTAACCCTTAAAACACAGAATGTCGCACAGGAAAGTCGCGTGACATCACTTATCATGGCAGTACCAGTTATATGTGTCCATTTCTTAGGACATCCCTTTCATTAGACTACCAAGAGGATTGCCCAATGCGCAGCAAGAAAACATGTGTCTGAGCCTCTCAATTTTGTGCCAATACTCGCCAAGACCTATATCGCGTGTGGTCCACAATTAACCGGTCCCACGTGTGACCTGAGGGTTGATATCAAACGAGCCGCTTATTCAAATCGCAACCAAACGTTAAAGTGGCTCATTAGTCACGGGGCTGGCTCGCTGATATCACAATTTGGATGTGGCACCTGTAAACTGGGGTAAATACTCCCCAATTGGGCACGGGCGTCAGTAATGGATGTATGCATTTACCTGAAAGTAAAGTAAAGTGAAGAATAATAAGAAAAATATAAGACCACCTAACATTTTACAAAAATTACAAAGTTTAAGTTTATACCCTAAAAGGCTATTAAGTTCCCAAATAATATTAACGATGCCATTCGAACCAGTTTTAAGGGGGATTAAATGTTTGTATGAGACCAACTACGATTAAAACACAAATAAAACCCGCAAATGAGGGTTAAAGGTGGATATAGTTCCCGGACACCAAAAACGCTCCATACTAATTATCAGAAAATTATGACGTCACAACCAGGGCTTAAATAACCGGTATTGTGACCTTGATCCAGGAACCGGTATTAGTCATGGTACCGGTACATCGGTACCGGTACCATGCAAAAGTACCGGTATTGCTAAAACCGGTATCCTAAATGATACCGATACCTTGAGAACCGGTTAATTGATGAATTTCGCCGGTTTATAACATACTCGAACGTGCGAGTGGAGTGAGTGAGAGAGATAGAATACCTAATAAGGTCACAAACACTCACATCGCGGGTTGAGCGTCGGATCGATGAATTACTATACTCTTCTCTTAAACTCTTGGATGCAGACGTATTCTTGTCGGAGGTCGGTAATTGGGACGTACTAATTTCATCATCTCCCTGCCCTTATCCCGCTTATGCAGGGTCGGCGCAACATGTTTTCTTCTTCCATTCCTCTCTATTATTCGTCACTTCAGCGCTTACTCCTTTCTTTCTCATATCCTCTCTCACACAATCCATCCATCGCTTTTTGGGCCTTCCAATCGCTCTTCGTCCTTCTACATCCAACCCTAATATTCTTTTATCAATATGACATTCATCCCTCCTCATTACATACCCATACCATGCTAACCTACTGCTCCTCATTTTCTCTGTCACGGGTGCCACTTTCAAACTTCCCCTTATATACTCATTTCTAATTCGACCTTTATACAACCTATTTGCGGCAGAACAAAAAGGCTTCAGAAAGAACAAGTCTATCAATATGGCAATTTTCGATCTCTTGCAAACAATTATGAAAGAAGTCGATGAAAAACGACCAGTCTGTGCATTGTACATGGACATGTCCAAGGCCTTTGATTTTGTCGACCATAACATATTGTTAGACAAATTATATAATTATGGCATACGTGGTAACGTCCACGATCTACTTAAGTCATACTTAACTGGACGAAAACAAGTGGTTAAACTTAATAAACTTTGTACTAAAACAAAATCAGAAATGGTTGTATTATCAGATTTTAGAGAAATTAAATACGGGGTGCCTCAAGGCAGTGTTCTGGGCCCATTATTGTTTATTATATATATCAATGACATGCCACTGACTGTAGATCATCGCATGATTCTTTTCGCTGATGATAGTACGATTATATTTACAGAAAACGACCCGCACACATTACAGATGAAAATAAAAAAAGCATTGAAAACAGTAATAGAATGGCTTAGTAATAATAATTTACAAATCAACTTAAATAAAACAAAAATTATGAGTTTCAAGCAAAGAGCTGATAGAATACCTAATCTTACAGTGACATACAAAGAACACCAAATTGATGAAACAGACATTACCAAGTTTTTAGGATTTTAGGAAAAAGCTTAATAAATTTTCGTATGCTTTATATAACCTAAGTAAAATAGTAAGTCAGCCAACTGTATTAACAGCCTACCACGGGTATGTTACTTCAACTCTGAGATACGGCGTCATATTCTGGGGCAATTCCACAGACCGAGAAATGGCCTTCAAGGCACAAAAAAAATGTCTACGATCGGTATGTAGGTTACCATCAACAGTATCTTGTAAAGCATATTTCATTAAACACAACATACTGACATTACCATGCCTATATATTTATGAAATAGCAATATACGTTAAGGCCAATGTGGAACAATTTTCCGTTTTTAAAAGTGCTCGCCGACGTGACAAACTGTATGTAACATCAATAAAAACAGCTTTTCTTGCCAAAAGTATTTTAGGGATGGCACCTAAAATATACAATAAATTGCCAAGTAGTATAACTAAGTTAGAAGGATTGTTAGATTTCAAAAAAAGCTTGTTTGCATTCCTAGTTAAAAAAGCCTACTATTCATTAAAGGAATATTTGACAGATGAAAAATTGTAATTGTTTATGCATGTTCCATCTTGACTCAAAATATTTGTATGCCTTATGGCAAAACATGGAGATACTACTAAATAATTGTAAGACCTATGAACCTATGTTTACAAATAAATATTTTGTCTCTCTCTTTGTCTCTTTGTCTTTCCTCGTCACTCCACACGCTACGGTACTACTGTACGGACGTACTGATTTGTGGTAAGTAAATCGTAATTTTGGTATAAGGTGTAAGAATTAGCAGTGAACCAAGTGTGTGATGATGATAGCTTTCTGTTATTGACTGACTTGAAGGTAAGTATCATGTTATTAATTTTATTTACCTAAGTTCCGCCTCCGCGCCGCCCATTCGCACGAAATAGCAACATCGCATACACGAGTAGGAACCTTTATAAAGAACCGGTATTTTACGGTGCTAATACCGGTATTTTTTTAACAGGTTCTCTGGAACCAAAACGAAGATAACCTATAAATACCGGTATGTTACAGGTATTTTCGGTACCGGTTCCAAGCCCTGGTCACAACGCACAAGCCCCGTACAAAGCGCCCGAGGCATTACTGATGTGTGATGTGCGAATGTATGGCGTAGCAGTGCAAAGCTGAATGGAGAATTGCACGTTATGAAAAAAAAATTGTGTTAGATCATTAATCCGTTCTAATTTTAAATCTAAATAATAATTTAGTTCTTATTTATTTAGTTTTAATTGTATACTAACATAGGCTAAGCTTGAGTAGCACTGATTGGATCTCAGTTGTCCTTGTTAAATAAATCATTTAAGGGTTCGATTACTTGCTTAAACGCTCGGACGTGAAATGTCTATATTTAAGCTATTGGAAAGGCAACTATTTTAAGACGAGAATGATGAGAATTTATTGAACGAGCGAGCAAAGTTTTCCGAGTCTATCGATACAATCAAGCGTTGGTAAGTGTATAAATATTTGACGATAATAGGGTAGTTTCCTCATTTTAAACCGTATAACATATTGCCGTTATATGGATACGATAAAGAAAATTTCAAAATAAAATCAGAATAATAATAAAATACAAGACTTAAAAGTTTCTAAAAAAAAGTATTTTTTAACATCTAAAAGTTAAATAAAGGCTACCAATAGAATTAACATGATTCAATAAAATAAATTGTATCACAACTATGTACTCAAACGCAGTATTTCATGATTAAAATAGCGATTTTCTTGCTTTTCCATACAACGTTTGTACGGTCGACAAATTCATAATGTCAAAAGAATGTAGGTAAGTAATAAATGACACGTATAGCTACTAACTATAATGCCTATAATCAAATGGCAAATAATCGTGACTACGGGCAAATATGATTGCAAACACTGAAACAAACGGGTCCTCTTGTGAGAGATTAGTGACGTCACAGGGCAAAAAAGATCGCGAAATGCATGGAACCGGATGGAGAAAAAACCATTCAATAGCCGTTTGCAAAACTTACAAAGGTAACTTTTGAAACGGCATTTTAAGTGACTTCTTTTATTTCATTTCTTTTAGTTACGAAAAGACGTGTTTATTTTGTATACCGCAGTCAGTGAAGTCATTATAGTTGATATGCGCCAACAGCGCGCAGTGATTGTCGACTTTCCGCCGAACTTATAAATGATCTCAATATACATAAACACTAAAACCATATGTACCCTCAACAACTGTAAGTAGCGCGCGCGCAAGAACAAACGCCGCTTGTTTGATTTAACAATTCCACATTCTGAGAAGGCAGGCTGCAGGTAGATTTTTTTCTTCACCACTTTGGAAGCACTATTAGCATTTTCATTCAACAGACTGTACAAATTTGGTATTTTGAAATGATTAGACTAGAATATACCTACTTATGACAAAATTATTATCTACTCTTGGGAGCAATAGCGAATATCGCATAATATGTCGAAAATTTACGAAAGAACAAGGCATTCAGGATCAAATTATATGCTTAAAGTATTATTTCCGAACACAATCACATATATTATATCCCTAGCAAGAAGCTTTATTTATTACTTACAGAGTCGAAAGAATTCTGGTAGGTAATACAAGTAATTAGTAATTACGTCTTACCGAAACTTCTTTCATACGATTACCTAATAAGAAGTTTCTGCAATCTCGTCGTCTGATCCCCGTTTTGTTCGGAATGTTTAGACCGTCTCCGGCACAAGCCGGAATTTGGGGGCGAGATTCCATAGCATGGCCCGCATGTCACAGGGATATCCTAGGATATCCCCACATTCGAAATCAAAAAGACGGACATGATATTTACAGAATCTGTATCCTAGGAACCTTCCCTCAATTAAATAAGTAATAGTAGAACGTACTTAGCAATGTGTTTATATTGAGTTGAAATCAGTCAGTATAGTGAGTTGTATTGTCTTATGCATTCTGGCAGAAGTCCTGACGGTAGGCTTGGCGTGCGTGGAAGCGTGCGCGCGTGACTAATATCAAGCAATAAAATTTTCAGTTTAATCAACGTTCATCAAATAGACCCGTCCATATAGATTCGCAGCATTACGTCACTTGTTGCACAACTGAAATGTAGATCTTGAGTTTCTACTGTCTACGAGTATATATCAAATTACAGTTATACACAGAAAGGGAAAACACATAAATCCGATGTTTTACGATGGGCATCATAAGGTGTAAATCAAGATTTTCTTACTATAATAGATGAAAGGAAATACACTATTTGTTTGGATCATTTAAAATTTAGATTAAGTCAAATGACACAAAAGTATCTCAATTTTGAAATATTTTTAAGCAGGCAAGGACATAGAGCAAGTCTAGAAATTGATAATTCTAACGCTTGTTCTTTCGAAACCACTTGTGAACCTTAATATACAAAGAATAGAGTCGAAATGTGGTAGAGCAGTTCTCGGCTTAAGTAAAAGTAAGTTAACACTTTTGCATCTTATTCCATTCTGATGAGTTGAAAAAGTGTTTTTCTTACTTTTGCTCTTGACTGTACAGGCTACACGCTCACGCTCAGCGATACAACGCTTTCTGTCAGGTATCTGTGGCGTGTCCATAGTCACTAAAACGAATTACATTAAACATCACTGTTATAAATATTATTTATTTTATCTTTTCAATATTTAACTATAATTTCTTAAAATAATCCCACTAACATTATAAATGCGAAAGTTTAGATGTTTGGATGTTTGTTACTCATTCACGCAAAAACGGCTGGACAGATCAAGATGATTTTTTGTAAACTAACAGTATATAATCTGGATTCACTTATCGTATACTTTTTGTCCCGATAATCACCCTCAAAGGGATGAAATCGGGGGTGCAAATATGGTCCATGAAAAGGGGTGATTTAAATCCTCATACCATCATTCTGCGCGTTAGCCTCGAACCGTTCGGACGTGTGCGAGTACGCCTCAGCAACGTACATTTTTCGACGCTTACCTTTCGCTGATGACGACGGCCACTGGTGTTTGCTGACGACTCCGATTGGCGTTGCTGCGATCCGGACAAGATACGACCCGCGGAAAGGAGACATTGGCGAGGTGATGCCCTCCGTTGTTTTCATAACAACGGAGTTTGTGCATATTGGCCAGCCCTGAACCAGACCTGTTCCTAGGAAGGAGGGAGTAAGTACTCACCTCGGGCCGTCCCTGTGGCGGCTCGAGTACACTCGTGCTAGGGAACATCTCATTAGATTTCTAGACTCAGACCAGACAAGGACATGACGGGCTTCTCCCTGCTCGGCGACATGCCGGCTGATTTGAGCCCCGGAGAGATGTGCGGGATTTTCCTCGAATTCCTGAGGGGACTAGACGAGAGTCTCGTGGATAGCTTCGGGGCTTTCCTCGGCGCGGCATGGGCCAAGATTAGCGAGAACCGACGTCGGGTACTCGGCAAAGAGCCAGTACCCACTGACAACGACGATAAACTTGACCCCCCAGGACAATACAGACCTATTAGGACTCAGGCGACGGGCGAAGCGACCGGCTTGCGGCCCAGCGCTCTAGCGCAGGGGGCTGGCGAACCGAAACGCCTACCGCCACCGCCAGACAGAACGGACAAAACTGACAAAACTGGAAAAGTGGCAAGAGAGCCGAGAAGGGAAAAAACCCGAGAGGGAGTTTCCGCTCGGACAAACTCGCGCTCTCCCATCCGGACGAAGGCGCTGCGATCGGGCGAAACTTCGCCGATCCCCGACAACGAACAAGAGATGGACGTCACCCTCACCGACTGTGACAATTACTCCGACGGTGGACTGGGGCAGTGGCAGAAAGCCAAGTCGAGTAAGAGGACAAAGAAGTCCCCCCCCCCCTGGCACCCTTAACACCCCTGACGCCCCGAACTCCGACAAAGAAAAGCCGAACAAGACCCCGAAACTGACTGCGACACAGACACCAAGTACTGCGGACTCGACTCAGACGGCCTCAGCTACTGACGAGGCCGCAAATCTTTCAAATAAGATCCGACCCGACCATATCACGCTTAGGGACAAGACCAAATACAAAATGGTGATGACCCTCATCGCCCAGCGCGGGATCCAGGCGCAGGGGGAGAACCGGGAGGAAGGGATCCGGTTCACCGTTCGGGGGTCTGACAACTACCGAGCGATGATCCGGCTCCTGGATGAGCTCAAACTCCCCCGGCACAGGGATCCCCTGCCGGAGGAAAGGTTCTTTAAGGCCATCCTAAGGGGTGTCCCTAAAGAATTCTCGACCGATGAAATTAAAGAGGACCTTGTAAAACAGGGCATTAAAGTTGTGGAGGTCCACCGCCTCCATAACAGACACCGAAAATACTACGACATGGTGCTAACAAAGATCACCAAAGACAAGGACCAAAACGACATCTTTAAAGTGAGGGAGGTATGCCAGCTGACTGGTATTAGAGCAGAGCTCCCACGCGGGCAAGACCTCCCTCCGCAGTGTTACAACTGCCAGCTCCATGGGCACACCCAGAGCCGCTGCACAGCCCCGCCTGGGTGTGTCAAGTGCCTGGGAAACCACGCCACCCGGGACTGCGACAGGGGCCCCAATGACCCGGTGGGATGCAGGATTTGCGGGTTGGAGGGACACCCGGCGAACTATCGCGGGTGCCCTAAAGCCCCAAAGCCACGCACTCCCTGGGGAGGAGCCCCTGCCCGGGCCCCGGCCCAGGCGAGGCCCGGCCCCCCACCGCTCATGGACCTGGCCCACTTCCCCCCGACTAGGACAACAAGACAGCCCCTCACTGACAAACCAATTCAGACCACCAGACCAAACGCAGGACAGTACATCCCACCCCCCGCCCCAGCCAACCGCTTCCGCCTGGGGTCATCAACACTACGCTCTCGCCCCCCCGCCCCCTTCATCTTCGCCGGCTAGAGGCCCCAGCAGCAGCCCGATAGTCGAGAGGGCGCGCGCATTTAGGGCGCGCGTCCTCGAGATTGAGAGGAGGCTGGCCGCGGCCGACGGTCGGCAGACTCTGGCCATACTCGCCGAGTATGACCAACTGATGGCCAGTTACGGTGGCCAACAGCCTGCCCCCTTATGCCCATAATGTACAGTGCCACTACAAAAATAAAACCAAAATCCGTGACCATCGCATTCTATAACGCCAACGGCATTAGGGGCATGAAGGACGAGGTTGTGGCCTTCGTGGCTGCCCATATGGTTGACTTTCTCCTTATCCAGGAATCTTTTCTTAAACCAAACCCGAGACTCTTCAGAATTCCGGGATTCGTAGCCTTACGAAACGACAGAACTGACGGCAGATTGGGGGGTACGGTTATTTTCTATAACAGAAAACTAAACTGTATCCCCATCACCCCCCCGACTCTCACCAATATTGAAGTCTCCGTCTGCCGCTTCACGCCAGACGGCCACCCTCCCATCACCTTAGTCTCTGCCTATATGTCCCCCACCAAATCCTTACTGATGGAGGACCTGGCTGTGCTTGCTGACTTGGGCGCATCGGTCATAGTCGCCGGTGACCTAAACAGTAAGCACAGCTCCTGGAACTGTAACGCAAATAACCCCAACGGGGTAAGGCTGTACAACCTTCTGTTGGGCAACCTCCCGTTCGATCTCATCTCCCCCTTAGAACCCACCCACTACCCTAGCAATATTGACCACAGACCAGACATATTAGACATAGCACTTCTAAAGAACGTATCGCTAACGATGCGTTCTATAGAAGTCATACAAGAACTAGACTCTGATCACAGGCCAGTCATCTTGCGACTTGGACCTGACCTTAGCAACTCACCTTCTACCAAGACCATTGTGGATTGGGAAAAGGTGGGGACGCTCTTAAAGGCCCCCTCCCCCATTTTCTCTTTACCCTTACTGACCAAAGAACAGACGGACGCTGCAGTTGACCTGTATACCAATCACCTCAGCACTATTTATAGTGAGAGCTCTAGGGAGGTGCCGGCGGATGAACTTCAACGCCGACCCCTTCCGGAGCATTTGAGGAGATTGCTCTACAGGAAAAATGTAGCACTTAGAAACTACTCTAATTTCCCTTCGCCCGAAAATCGGCAATCCCTGAGGGCCTTACAAAGAGAGGTCAGGTCGGGGATCGCTGCATTTCGGGCAAACGAATTTGAAGATCTCTTAGGGAATGTCTCGCCCAGTCACCTTGCGTACTGGAGACTAGCGAGATATTTCAAATCAGACCTTGTCACCACTATTCCTCCCTTAACTAGACCAAATAACCCATTACCAGCCCTCGAGGATGACGAAAAGGCTGAGTGCCTGGCAGCCAGCCTCGAGGAGCAGTGCAGCCCCTGCTCCACCAGTAAGGATGAAAATCACATAACCTACGTCAACTCCATGTTGGACGAGGTTCTCTCCTTCCCTCTCTTAGACCCCCCAACTAGACTGACATCACCCGACGAGATCCGTCTGCTACTACGCCGCCTCAAACAGAGGAAGGCCCCTGGTGCAGACGGAATCTCTAACCGAATTCTGAAGATGCTCCCTGACCTCCACATCGACCACATCGTTCGCATCTTCAATGCAGCCCTATCAAATAACCACTTCCCCAAAGCCTGGAAGTCTGCTACCGTTATCGGTATCCCCAAGCCAGGAAAACCCCGTACTCTCCCTACTTCTTATCGACCCATCAGTCTCCTCAGTTCCTTGGGGAAACTCTACGAGAAGATCGTCCTGCTCCGGATCCAGGCATGGTGCGATGAGAAAGATATCCTCATCCAGGAGCAGTTTGGCTTCAGAGCTAAGCACTCCTGCGTACACCAGGTCCACAGGATCACGGAACACGTTCTGGAGAGCTTCTCATTCCGAAGGGGCCTAAAAACCGGGGCCATTTTTCTAGACGTGGCGAAGGCATTTGACAGGGTCTGGCACTCCGGCCTGGTATACAAGTTATACCGGCTGGGCATGCCGGACGGTCTCTTACACTTAGTGAGAGACTTCCTGTCTGAGCGCCACTTTCGCTACCGCCTGGAGAAATCGCTCTCGGACCCTCACCCCCTCAGGGCAGGAGTTCCCCAAGGATCTGCGCTCTCCCCCCTTCTCTACTCTCTCTTCACTAACGACATCCCTCACCACCCCACAGTCCAGCTAGCTCTCTTCGCTGACGACACCGCGCTCTTTATCACACATAACAGGACGGCCATAATCCACCGCGAACTCCAGAGTGCCACCAAGGACCTAGGTAACTGGTGTAAGCTCTGGAGGATCGAAGTAAATCCTGATAAGAGCGCGGCCATCATCTTCCATCCCACCAACACACAAATTTCACGTATGATGGACTCCATCACCCTCCACGGCACCCCAATTCCCTTCGTCACCCAAGTCAAATACTTGGGTGTCATTCTCGACTCCAAACTCTCTTTCCGACCCCACCTACATGGTGTAAAGGCAAAGGCTCAATTCATTCAGGGTAGATTGGGTCCCATGCTCAACAAAAACAGCAAACTATCCACGACAAATAAGCTGCACCTCTACAAGACCTGTATACGACCCATCTTCTCCTACGCATGCCCCGCCTTTGCCCATGTAGGCGAGTCAAGACTTAAACCCCTACAAACCCTGCAAAACAAAATTCTTCGGCGCGTACTACAAGCTCCGTGGTACGTGACCAATATTCAACTTCACTTTGACACCAAGACCCCCTCCATTCACCACTTCTTTCAGCAGGCTTCCAGGCACTTCTTTGACAGCGCCCCCCACCACCCCAACCCGCTAGTCCGGAAAGCGGTTGACTATATCCCGGCACAAACTGCTCCTAGACAGACAACAATACAATTTGACGATAACAACAGACCACCCTCCCCGACTTTGACTCCACCCACGACGGCCACGCCCCCTCGACCGGCTCGACGAACAATGAAGCCCCGCGGCCCCGTTGTTCGTCGCCCCAAACACATATTAACGGACCTCCCTGACAAGATCACGGCGACTATCACCGACTGGACTGAAAATGACATTGACCATGACAACTCACACCGTCGCTCCCGCCGTCGGGGGCGGCCTCCGCGCACTCAACACTACCACTCTACTGCACCTCACTACGCCGCCAGATACAGACATGTACCTGGCAGATTCAGTCCAATACGCTCTACACTAGATTAGCAGACAATTAAAGTAAATTCACACACGACACATTGACACACTGCCTCGTGTCGCCCGTGCGCCACGAGTGCTAACGCGGACTCACCCCGAGCTGTCGGATGGCCCCATAAGAGGCGTCCATCCACAGCCAGTTAGGACCCCCAGCTAAAGCCGCAAGGCTGCTGGCCAGCACATGTCCCAAAAAAAAAAAAAAAAATCCTCATACGCCATAAAATTTAAGTTTCTACCAATTGGGAGTATAACGGCGTGTCAATAAATTTAACTTAACCATAGCAGAATTTGACGTATTGTAAACAAGCTGACGTTTCGATATGTCAAAGCCGAAGTATCATAATTCCTTCTGATTGATGACGCTATTTTTGAGCATAACCTTTTAGCAATTAGGTCTATTATTGCGTGTAAATCAAAATAAAATTGCGATACTTTGGAATTGTTGGTATTCATATGCTTAAATACAAAAAGAGCTGCTTCAATGCAGTCTTTGTTGCGTAATTGGTAACCCTTCACACCATAACAACTGTTTGATATAAGAGATCACTTGGGCTGGGCAGCCCAATCGTCAACATTGACAGTTGAAGCACCTTAGATCTATGCACAAAGTACAATATACAGGCTGTGGCCTGTAATAGGAGCAATAAATTTAAAGGACGCTTCCTTAGAGCATCTGCTACTCTTGTGTCCAATTTTTTTTTATCCCTTTTCAATTGGGAGAAATTTTGATATAAAGTTATGACCTCCAAGTAATGGATCTTGGCACCCAGAGATTATAGCCCGGCAGTCAATGCTGATTTTCAGGTTGCTTCAAGTTATGACTGATTATTGTTGTCGCATTTTTTGTTTAAAAGGATATTTTTGGCATTTTTTGAAATACTCCACATAGATCGTAGCGCCTTGTGTTTTTAGTAAGAACTAACCGCACGACCGCTGCATCTCTATCACTTCAATATGCAAGTGCGATAGAGATAGCACCCAGTGACATCTGGTACAAACAAGTTGAACTAACATTGTCATAGAAAAATTCGTACTTCGAGCTGAAAGGGCCCTGGATCTATGCTTATCCGTACATATAATAAAGCTGTAGAGGGTCGAAAATCTGTATATTTAAGATATTGGATAAATCAATGGAGCGATTGGAGGGCCCTTGGCATCGAAACAGAACACATTTCAACAGTTTTAAGAATTCGTGTCCGTTTGTCTATCTGTTTATATGTCTAGGCATTGTGACCCTCGGCCTTCAACCTCGCGTGCATTGCCGCTCTGCTTCGGGCCTTCGGCCCACAGCCTTACATGAGGGGCCCGCTCTGTTGGCTACCTTGCCACTCTGTGTGAATAATCGGCATGAGGAGCCCGCTCTGTGTGAATAATCTGCCTTTGGACTCGCATGCCTTGCCCCTCTGCATCAGACCTTCGGCCCTACATAAGGAGCCCGCTCTGCTGGGACTCTCAGCCTTCGGCCTCGCGTGCTTGCCACACGGCTCCGGGCCTTCAGCCCTCAGCCTTATATAAGGACCCCGCTCTATGTGAATGCTCGGCCTTCGGCCTTGAGTGCCTTGCCACTCCGTTTCGGCCCGTTAGTCATCAACTTTACATGAAGAATCCACTATGTTGGGAAACTCGGCCTTCGGCCTCGCGTGTCTCGCCTCCCTGCTTCATGCCTTCGGCCCTCAACTTTACATAAGAAGCCCGCTCTGTGCGAATACTCGGCCATCCGCCTTGCATGTTTTGCCACTCTGCTTTCGGCCTTCGGCCATCATACTTACATGAAGAACCCGCTATGTTGGGACGTTTTACGGAAGAACTGCGTAGCGAGACTTTTATCATTGTACATGTAATATTTTCACGGGTTTCATTCGTCTAGAATCGGTACATTTGATATTCTGAAATAAGCTTAATCATTCGTTTTGAAAGCACGAGCACGGAGTACCAACTCCCGTTACAATCGGACACTTTTACTCGAAGTTGTAGACGATTATATATACCTAGGACAGACTGTCCAGTTAGTTAGGTCCAAGTTCGAGAAAGGGGTTAATCGTCGAATCCGACTCGGCTGGGCAGCGTTCGGAAGCTACGCCACATCTTTTCGTCCAATATTCCGCAGTATCTCAAGACGAGGCTCTTTAACCAGTGTGTGTTGCCAGTGATGACATATGGCACTGAACCTATCCTCGCTTACTATGGGCCTCATAAAAAGTCTCCCAAAGAGCAATTGAGAGGGCTATGCTGGGAGTATCTCTGCGTGATCGCATCAGAGATGGGGCCATCTGCAGTAGAACCAAAGTAACCGACATAGCCCTCCGAACCCCTAAACTTAAGTGGCAGTGGGCGGGGCATATTGCACGTAGAACCGTTGGCCGTTGGGGAGGAAAGGTTCTCGAGTGGCGACTACGTACCGGAAGGCGCATCATGGGTAGGCCCCCCACAAGGTGGACTGATGATGGTAAAGGTCGCAGGTGTTCGCTGGATGCGGATGGCAAAGGAACGGTCATTGTGTCACTCTTTAGGGGAGGCTTATGTCCAGCAGTGGACGTCTTCCGGCTGATATGATGATGATGATGATTCGTTTTGTAAAAAGGATTCCTATTAAAATTTGCCGTGCGCGGTAAAGAGCATGTCATATTGAATGTAATCATTTCTTAAGGGGCTGTAAAGAAGGGTGAAAGATGTATGGGAAAACAAATAATTCTAAACCGAGAATGAGTTCTACGCAGACGAAGTCGCGGACAAAAGCTAGTAACTAATATATTTCAAATTTTATAGTTATAAAATGCATGTGCATTAAGTTGCTATGTTTATTGGTAACTCGAAATGTCTCTGATACCCACGAGTACGAGTATGGGAGTCGCCGATAATAACTGTTAAAAGTGTAAAAATTGTTTTGCTAATTTTTTTTTTTACTTTTTTTACTTTAATATATTTAATAGGATAAATACATAGAAATGTCTCCAAGACCTGAAAACAAATATTCATGCTCATCACACACATATTTGTTCTGACCGGGTTTCGAACCCGGGACCATCAACTTCGTAGGCAGGGTCACCTACTGGCTAAAGTGGTCATCAAATAGATGACAAATGAATGAATGGATATTATGTCCTAAAACTACGACCAAGACCACCGGGGGATGGGCAGCAGCAGCCCTGGAGTGCGGTGGAGATACTGCGATTGCCAAGAATGCCAAGCGTGGCGATTATACATACATTCATATATTTATTTCAGACAACTGGGATCCACTTCTTGTTAGTAAAGGCTTACTTTATGTTAGACATTTCACAATATTATACTTAAAATGGAGTGTTAAAATCTGTACCATAGGCATATATTATAGCATTAACCCCCCATGAAATTGGGGGAGACCTATGTCCAGCAGTGGACGTCCTTCGGCTGATATGGTGGTGGTGGTGGGCATGAATATAAACTAGCGCCAACAGACTTGAAATAAGATCCTAAGAATGATTCCATTCATAAGTATAAGGGTTTCATTTCAGCGTTTCTCCAAATAATTACTTATTATCATTAAGATGTCATTACAAGTACGAGTATGATACAAACACTTCAATCAGTTAGCTTCTAATGGCAGAGGTTTTTATTTTATTTACTGAAGGTTTCAGACATGGGGTTTGATTCTTGCACAGCCAACTTTCGATTAAAATTGAATATGGTTAAATTAGCACCGACAATCTCGCCCTTTCTCATGGTTAACCAACTTTAGTTACGAGTATGGGTTGAGAACTTCTAACAGTCAAGTTGCCCACTCACTTGACAAGCCTAATTCCAATAAGGTCTAGTTTCCCCTTGGGTTGGAAGGTCATATGACAGTCGCTTTCGTAAAAACTAGTACCTGTTACACGTCGTAGGATTACATAGCTAACTGTACTGGGATAACGCTTGGATGATGATGATGAGATGAGTTACGAATCCGGAGGTGGAGTTAATCTACGTTGACATTGGAAATATACGGTACTAAATATTTTGTTGGTTACTCGTATTATTAAGCCATCTGTCTAGCTGACTGCTGACATGATTGCGTTTATGTCAGAGACCTAGTGTTCGTCCCTCTCATAATCACATACTTGCTACGAAAGCTATAAATCTGGAACATAAGCGCGAATAGTGAGAAATGGTACTATTCATACCAGCGACCAAGCTAGGAAAATGAGTACCATGAAGTTTTCGTATGATCTATTTCAAAAACACTATTCAAGTTAGCATCACTCATTTCTTATTATTGTAAGCCACCGTGCATATAAAATAGGAGATGTATTGAATGGCGGAGCTTTAAGATCAGCTACAAAACGAAGTCTTTAGATGCTACAATAGCCATTTAGCTCTACGCCGGCTATTCGTATAATTTTATGGTAAGTAAACAATGTAAACATGTTAGAATTCATTTGTTTCTCAGCATTTCTAGCGGCACCTTTCCGAGTTTCTAAATACATTTAACATCTTCATTACCGATTCTTTTGTAGGATAGTTTCAGCCGGTGATGTTTAAATTGTTGAATTATTGGAAACAATGTGACCCGCGTTCCTGAGGCGTATAACATCGACGGACATGTTGCTAATCGTGCGCCGTATGCGTGCGCACGCGACGGTCGGAGCGGTAAAATGCTGCTTCACTTCTGTGACTGCAGGACTGTGAAAGTACGGACATCATTCGATTTGAGAATATAAAGCGCGATTTTTTCATGATACATGGTATGACGTGCTTGCGTATTTATGTGGCCTAAGTATTCGGGAGTTTATGACATTCCATCCATTGACATGACACTGGCTTATATGTTCATATATCAAGCTTATAATTATAATAAACATCCCGTAATCGACCAATAGTTGTATGATTAAAGTCGTATTCTGAAAAACTACCATCTTAAATCTGCAAACTGTCGAAGAAAATTTAACTAATTAAATTTTTCTTTACTCTCGACCTACCTGTACCTCAAGTAACCTTTTGTTAGAACTTACAATATCTCAATACAATCACTTGCAAAAAGCGCCATTTTAATCGGTATTGTCCCTTGAGCTATAACCTACAGGTTCCCGGAATGCCACACCGAATGAGTCCGTAAGAAGCCCAGTGTCATTTGCATACCCACTTTATACCCCATCCAATCACGTAACTTAAAACGTTCTTAGTGTTAGTCTTCGAAGTGCTCAATAGAGTCGCGGCACGCGCATATTTAAAGGCCGATACATGTGCAAGGACTTGCAAGTTGCATGCAATTTTCACTACATTGCGGAGCTGCGGGGCTACTGAGGTAAGGACAAGTACGATCAACCCCTGCAATGTTGCACCGTGTAGATGGCCCTTAAAGCGCGTAAATAGTGATGTGCCGTTCCCGGGAATATTCCCTAGGTGGGAAAATTCCCGGGAATATTCCCAGGAATATTCCCACACAAAGGGAACATTGGGGAATTTTGAAAGAGTATAGGTTTACATTTTGTGTGATTGAGGATTATGTCAAAACTTTATTCATTGAACTATTTACCGACACATTAAACAGTGTAACTGACTTACGAAAGTAAATGCCCAATGTTCCCGGGAATATTCCCAATATTCCCGGGGTATATTCCCAATATTCCCAGGAATAATGCCATTGTTACTAGGGAAGTATAATAGCTTAGGCGACATTCAGTTGTGACTGGATCGTCTCGCGAGATGAAACGTAGTGATTATATTCTCTTTGCCGCGGTCGACCGCGCAATGCGGAATGGGCCACCTGTAGATGCGTACCGCCATCGCTGGCCCACTCCCTTTGATGTGCGGCCGAAAAACCGACACCGCGGCCATCCCATCGCCATCCCGCCGCGTCATAAGCCATCCGACACCACTACCCTCTCTACACGCTGGCCCATCCTAGTGGGACAGCAGGATGGGCCATCATGTAGAGGAGCCATTACGATATAAATAGTAGGACAAATCTGTCAATTTTTTATGAATTCGTACTGCACAGACTGAACAAGTGCAACACGGTTTGTCTTTTTAGAGGAAAGCTAAAATTTTATTATATAAAACATGTATTACGTATATCTAGTAGGTATAACACGAGGTTTTTAGCAAAAGTCATTTAATTCTGCAGAGTACTTCATTATTAACTAACTTTAATAAAAAAATAATTTGCCCAATCTGGTTTGCAATATTCCCCTGTTTTGGGAATATTCCTGGGAACAAAGGTACACCACTACGCGTAAAGTAAAATTGATTGGGGCTGGTGTCCCAGGGTGGATTATTGTTTTGTTAGTATCAAAGCGTTTCTGCGCTTTAGAAGGCATGTTAAGCCATTTTTCATTACAAGAGCCGGTTAGCCTGCAGTAGGCCAACACTCTCAGCACGGTTAGCACAAGATGTAAACATAGGCACTGTCATAAATACAGGCTGTGGTGGTATCTGAACCTGCGGGTCAGTCGGTAGCTCTCCTTCATTTATGTAGCAAGTAACATTATGCAGTATGGCAGTAGCCATTATAATGTCTTGAGCGAGAAGTATCTTGCATCTCAATCCAATATTCAACACTGGAAACCTTCTTTTCCAGACTCCGAAAGTCCTTTCTATGACATTCCTAGTTCGGATATGAGACTCATTATATAATTGTTCAGCTTGTGTATGGGGATTGCTGAGTGGACTCAATAAATAATTATTTAAAAAATATCCACTGTCACCAAGGACTATTCCATTGCCAAAATCACCTTTATCACATTTATATTTGGCAAATGAATTTGAAAAAATTAAACTGTCATGAGTTGAGCCTGGCCATCGTGCAACAATGTCTAGAAACTGTAGTTGAGAACTGCACATGGCTTGTACATTTAAAGAAAGAAAGACTTTCCTGTTTCTAAAATTCTCTGCAGTGTCTCCACCTGAAAGATGTATAGGTATTAGGTAGGTTCATAATACAATCTTAAGTAAGTGCACTGCTGCAAAACATAGAAGCTTAATAAAATAATCAAACCTGGTGAAATATTTTTGATGTGGGAGCAATCCACCGCAGCAATTACTCTTGGGAAACTTGCTATCTTGTAATAATCCTGTTGCAGAGACAATATTCATTCATGTATATATTTGATTACGGTTTTGAGGCAACGAAATATACCTTGGTCACAATGAACATATTGCCTCTGTTACTCTTCTGACAATTTTACACAGCGTGGAATCATGTATACCACCATAATCTCCGACGATACAAAAACTCCCCGTTGCATACTCGTAGAATCGTAAAGTGAGCAGTAGCTGCTGCATTGGTGAAACACACTGATTTCTGAAAGAAGTATTTGATTTGCTTATTTCTACTGTTGTAAGTTCAAGGAATTTGCACTACACAAAGACAATGTGTAACAAAACTAACTGGTTCGTTTGGTGTTTGATTTTGTCCTCAATCAATGAAAGTAGGTAGGTTACAGTTTCTTTCTTGAGGCGATATCTTTTCTAAAATTCGTGGTCATATTTGTCTAGCTTTTCTATCAGCTAGTGGATATATGCAATTAAGAATATGGATGTCTTCTTCGATAGCTAAGTCGTCAACGGCGTGAAAAATATCCATTATGTATCAGTTCAAGGTTTGAAACAAAAACGCACAAAACGCAAGTATTGCTACACTTCTATGTAATACAAAAATTGTAACACGCACGTTTACATAACATAACCTAAAAACGTCAAAGTTAACGAAGCGATAGGTCCTAACTAAGTTTTTCCAACCACTGGACGTCGTGATTAGTCCTACCCTTTCGTAGGAGGTGCCTCCATACCGGTCTGTCCAGTCCCAGGAGCTCCCAATTTCTTGGATCGATTTTGAAGTCCTCCATGTCACGTTTGCACGAGTCCTTAAACCTGAGCATTGGATGCCCGACAGGTCGCTTTGCGTCAACTATTTGGCCGAGCATCACCCTACGGGGTAGTCTGTTAGCATCTTGTCTTTGTACGTGTCCCAGCCATTGGAGTCTTCTCTGTTTTAGAGTGGCAGTGATGCTAACAGTACGAGTGATGTGTAGGACCTCCTCGTTGGTCATTTTGTCCTCCCACGTGACTCCGATGACGATTCGCAGGCAGCGCATATGAAAAGCGTTGAGTCGGCGTTCCTGTTTCCTGTATGTCGTCCACGTTTCACCGCCATACAATAACGTACTCAGAACGCAGGAATGGTAAACGAGGATTTTGGTGTGGGTGGTGAGTTTAGAGTTACGCCACACTCTCGAGTACAGTTTTCCGAACACCGCTGCAGCTCTGCCAATGCGCAAGTCGATCTCCTTATCGTTTGTTAAATTTGATGTGATTGTTGAGCCGAGGTAACAGCGCCTAGAGAGGAAGCAAGCCGCACCCCCACTCAACGCCGTGTTTATTTGCAACCGTTGTGGCAAGCAATGTAGAGCCCGTATCGGTCTGTTCAGCCACAAGAAAAGATGTGGCTCCTAAAACAGCAGCTGTAAAAAACATCTGAAAAGATGAAAAGGCCAATGATGATGATGATGAGGTCCTAACTAGCTCTTGAACTGACAGATAACTTCAACCCTCCATTAACGGCTATATTCATCAGTTAACTGCTATCCGACTGTTGAAAAATTGAAAATCCCGCTATTTATAGAAAAAAACCTATCTGGTTGTTTAACCGGGGATTGAAAAATCGGCCCTAAGTAAAAATAATAATTTATGTTTTATTTGAAAACATTTGCTATAACGATGTCTTATTGCACACATTACGAATTCAAAAGACGCAACAAACAACTGTAGTCGAAAATGTGTACATGCACTTACGTCAATTCATTATTTGAACAATTGTTTTATTAACAAATTGCAGTTGTAGGTTTAATTAAAGCAATTGAAATGTGGCATGATGGTCTTGCGGTATGATTCTCGCTTTGGGTGTGAGAGGTCCCGGGTTCAAATCCCGGTCGTGCCCTGTTTTGATGAAGTCTCTAGCTTAATTAGCTGCTTTATAATCTTACTTGTAAGCAATAATATTGATTATAAGTATTATAACAGGTGGTTTTCAAGAATAAAAATAATTTGGAACTTTTCAGGATTTTTGCAGGCGGCATGATGGTCTAGCGGTATGATTCTCGCTTTGGGTGTGAGAGGTCCCGGGTTCAAATCCCGGTCGTGCCCTGTTTTGAGCTCATTGATGCCCTAATTAGCCAAATTAACAACGTAATTTTGTCTTTACAAAAAGCATACATATTTGAAATATCTTTACAAAACACAAAAATATTTTTGCATAGTCCAAGTAAACTATTAGCAACAATATTATTATACGAGTATATTAATATTGTTAATTTGTTACTAATTACTAATAGAACAGGAATAGGTGTAGTGTTAACTTGAAGCGGGTCATCTGGTTCGACGTGTTACATTCCGCCATTTATTTGGTAAACGTGCATAAATACCACGAACCGATCTGAAACATGTCGAACGATATTCGACCTGAAAAACGAGAGTGACCCGTTTCAATATATTTTAATTGGTCTGAAACTCATGGGAGTTTTCTATATAAAGTTCTTAACTACTTTCAGTTGATTGCTAACGATTTCTTAGCGCTACGCTAGTAGCTGATACCGAATTTCCTATTCATTAAGAAGGAATTTCCTCAGAGCAGAGCGTAAAAAGTTAATCGTGGCTTTTTACAAGCTTTTATTTTTAGTTTCACTTGTCCCGTTGTGTCTGTAATCAAATCTTGCAAGATAAATTTGATCCACTTCCCGGTTTCCGGGTGAGCTGAAATTTTGTATGCATGTATAAATCGGATGACAATGCAATATTATTATAACATAGAGCCGATCTGATGATGGAGACAGAAGGTGGTCGTAGCAATTCCTAAACTACACAAGATAAACCCATCGTGTTTGGGCTCATTCGAACCGACTCAACAAGTAGTTTATGATTGTGGAAAAAAGTAAAGTCGGAAATTAAAGTTTGCACCGAAAATGAAAATTTTGACCAAAAACTTATTATTCATTGGATATAGTTTTTTTTTAATTAAAGTGTAAATCGACGCAACATGTGTAGCCTACATGTTACGGGCATAAGCAACTGTTATTCTTATTTCGAAGTATTTAAACAGTTGGTTTATATATAAAAATCTAACTTACTAAAGATTTTACAGGCTTCACACAAGCGGCATGATGGTCTAGCCGTATGATTCTCGCTTTGGGTGTGAGAGGTCCCGGGTTCAAATCACGGTCGTACCCTGTTTTTGCTACTGCATTTTGAACCTTATTAGATACAAAAACCCATTTAATACAACGAGTTTCAGTTGGCATGATGGTCTAGCGGTATTATTCTCGCTTTGGGTGTGAGAGGTCTGGGGTTCAAATCCCAGCCGTGCCCTATTTTGGACCCAGTTAACATACTTATTACCCGATTTTCTACCAGTCGTTGCAGCAGCTGGAAGAACCTACTAGGTACCTACTTAACTAGTTTTTAAGGGTAAGTAAATTGAAGACAAGTGCACTTTTTACCAGACTTAAATAAATGAGGATGTTCTTCATGTTCCATTTTGTATGTATGTTCATTGTTCACCGAATTCTATGACTAGTGGAGCGATTTTCAAAATTATTTTCTATTCGAAAGAGTATATTCCTAAAGCGATCCCATTGTCACCAACTCAGGATCTGATGATAGGATCCTAGGGAAACGAGGGCAACCCCTCAAATTTTATAGGCACGTATTATTTATTTATTTTTATTTATTTATTTATTCATATATATAGTACATATAAGCTTACAGTATTAAAACCAAGACGCTCACATGTTCCATACACAAAACATTTACATGAAAAGGAAACTATGCTAACACAAATATCAATAAAGGAAACTATACTCTGTCGGCCTGTTTAGCCTAGTTGGTAGTGATACTGCCTCCGAAGCTAGAGGTCCCGGGTTCGAATCCCGGTAAGGGCATTTGTTTCTGTGGTGAGCAGAAACACTTGTTCCTGAGACTTGGATGTTTTCTATGTATTTAAGTATATATCCATTAAATATATCGTCGTCTAGTACCCATAACACAAGCCTTATTGAGCTTACTATGGGACTAGTTCGGTTTGTGTAAAAATTGTCCCCTAATATTTATTTATCCCCTAATATTTATACTAACACAAATATTACAACATTAACAACACACAATAAGACAATTAAATACTTAGACTATTATTTATAAATGTACATATATGCCTGTAAAATGTACCTGGCGAGTCGTGAAAGTCGTCGGCAGGTATCTTCATAGCCAACTGATTTAAGAGTGAGAGTGCTCGATTGGTGGGAGCGTTGTTAGCCCTCCTCGTACGCGCTCCCTCACCACCGCTATTGAACAGTGGGCGCGGGCGCCGCGATGGCCCGGCGCCGCCCTGGCTCGCGCCGTTCGCACCCCACACACGCGTCCGAGGTGTCGGCGCAAACAACCCTATCTGGTCTAGCACCGCCGTTTTATTGACTTTGTTTCGGAATAGGTCATAATAATGTACCAATAAAAGCACCTTACGCCGCAACTCCAACGTTTCTAACCCTACCATGCCCGAAACAAACATAGAGGGATTTAGGAATGGATAGTACCCGTATTTCCTTTTATATAGATACCTTGCGAATTTTAGCTTTTAGCTTAGCGAATACTTTGCCTCGCGGGGGGCCCAGAGGCAGGCACCGAACTCCAGCCTACTCCGGACATATGCGTTATACAAAATGGTCGAAATTCTTGTATCCGAGAACTGGGACGACATGCGCATGACACACCCAAGCATGCGGTTGGCTCGCTTACAAATTCCTGTCATGTGCGCCCGGAAGTCAAGCCCAGTATCCAGGGTCAATCCGAGATCTTGTACCTCTTCAACTCTTTCCAGCAAACTGCCGAGAAGCTTGTACTCTACGGTAGTGGGTGCTCAAACCCTGGAGTGTGATTTGCTTGCATTTACTGATATTAAATGAAAGACGATTTGAAATACTCCACTCGACCACGTTATCAATATCCCGTTGTAGAGCGTCGCAGTCTGCCACACCGCCTACACCCTAAAATAGCTTAAGGTCATCTGCGAACAGCAGACATTTAGCTGTACTAACTGCATCAGGTAAATCATTGATCATTATAAGAAATAATGTTGGGCCTAATGTGCTTCCCTAGCTTACACCTGACCGTGTGTAGTATGGCTCAGATTGATAGCCATTTAGTTGAACGTACTGACTACGATTGCGCAAATAGCTACACAAGAGCTGTAATAGTTTTGGGGTGAACCCAATGGCCGAACACTTTTGCAAAAGAATATCATTGTGGACCAAGTCGAATGCTTTCCTGAAATCAAAGTCAGCGGAATCGACTTGGCGCCTTAAGTCCAATTGAGATAAGATGTAATCAATATATGGTTAGTAGTAGTAGATCGGCCCTGCCTAAAACCGTGCTGACTGTCATTCAGGTACACTGATATCTGTTGGCTTATGCGGCTTTCAATTATGGTCTCAAACAATTTCCCGAATGCAGAGAGGACTGCAATTGGTCTTTATTCAGTAACATCAGATGTATTTCCCCCTTTGGGTACTGGAGTCACTCTGGATATTTTCCATCGTGAAGGATATTGACCAGTCTGTAAAACCAAATCAAAAATGTACAACAGAGGAACCGTTAACACAGATACACAATCTTTTACAAGGTATGGGGGAATTGCGTCAGGGCCGGCCGAGGACTGGGCTTTCAGCCGTTTGACCGCCCGACGGAGCTCCACCTCAGATACACTGTCAACCACGACCCGCGCCGAGTCACTAGGTTTAATGCTGGCTGCAACGCGCATGGCCTCCTCAGCATCTAACCTCGGCATTTCTTTCAGAAACACAGAGGCGAAATAAGAAGCGAACGCATCCGCCGCCTCTTGTCCCAGCACTGTCCTATTTGCATATGTGTACTCTTTACTGCTGGACCTGCTTTTACTCTTCGACTTCACGTAGGTCCAGAACTTGGTTGGATCCTTGGCTATGTCCTTCGATCCGATTGAGATACTGTTTATACGCATCATCAATTAATTTGTTGACATGTGACCTGTAAAACTTGAAAAGTTCTCTATTGAATTCTAGCCCTTTTTCTTTATACCTCTTTAAATGAACAAAAAATATTTTTTTATATTTCTAATTATATCAGCTGTAAACCAGGAAGGATAAACGTAGCGCGAGGGTTTCGGTTGCGATATATTACGAGTAGGAACGTTATTATTAACACGTATTTAATTTACAGTAATATAGTTCGACCGCAGTGTCAACAGAATTTGTAGGTAACACATCTGTCCAATCTATGTTTCCTATGTCATAATACAGTGTGCTGAGGTTGGCCTTGCGGAAATTCCACTTAGGAGCAAAATTATTATCGCGGCCAGGGGGAGGAAGAGTGCGTAGGGATCATGGGTCCACGCGGCATCGCCAAAGTCACCTCGAGCGGGGGATGGTATGCGTTCACAGGCACCAACGATTCAATATCATCGGTCACTCTCACTCTCTGGGGCTTTAACCCACTCAAAACTAAATCTAATATACCGCCATGAGCATTTTGTATATTGTTATGCTGAATAAACTTACAGAAATCCATAAACGCGTTAAACTGATTCCTTACCCTAACACTACAAGAATTCAAATTAAAATCTAGAATTCAAATTATGTTTCATAATTTTCTAAAGCTATTTAAGTTTTTGTGTCTGGTAATTATGATTTCATTTTGATGATCTGGTGATGGAGGTACAACTCCTTAATGAGTAGGAGTTGGAGGACAACTCTTGAAGCCAAAACATACACACCCAGCCAAACATACAGCTTTGGCCAAAAGTATTAACCAATCCCGCGTTTTACATACTTATAACAATGAATCTTTGAATCATGTATTTTAGGTATATCTTTTATTATACAAAATTTACCCGGAGTAAAAAAAAAAAATTAAACAAACACTCCCTAAAACACCAAAAATCCATAAATATCCTGATTTATTTAATTCAAAGGATAAAAATGCGCGACTTTTCTAACTAATTAAATCGAAGACTTTACTGCACTGGTGCTACCTACGTACTACTGATGTTTGAAGATGGTGCCTTGACTTACTTGCTGGTGTTTAGTCTTGAAATGTGCTAGAGCCATCCTTCTAGGATTGTTCTGGCACATTCTCAGTACCGTGAAGTAGTAGGTTGGAGATATTTTTATTACTGAACAAGAGGTTATTTCCTCTTATTATTAGGTATCTTATAAGTTTCTTTATTTAGACAAGTGGTCTCCTGAAATTTAAACGACATATTGTACCCATTTTCCGGCATAATTTGTGGACTACTAACATGTGGCATGATGGTCTAGCGGTATGATTCTCGCTTTGGGTGTGAGAGGTCCCGGGTTCAAATCCCGGTCGTGCCCTGTTTTGATCTATGTCTCTAGCTTAATTAGCTGTTTTATAATCTTACGTGTACGCAATAATAATATAATAATAACAATAATATTGGTGGACAATCTTACACAAATCGACCTAGTCCCAAACTAAGCAAAGCTTGTACTATGGGTACTAGACGACGATATACATTATACATACTTATTATAGATAAATACATACTTAAATACATAGGAAACATCCAAGACCCAAGAACAAATATCCGTGAAAAATGCACAAATAAATGCCCTGGCCGGGATTCGAACCCGGGACCTCTAGCTTCGGAGGCATAGTCACTACCAACTAGGCTAAACAGGCCGTCAATAATATTGATTATAAGTATTATAACCGGTGGTTTTCAAGAATTAAAACCATTTGAAACTTTTCAGGATCTTCGCAGGTGGCATAATGGTCTAGCGGTATGGTTCTCGCTTTGGGTGTGAGAGGTCCCGGGTTCAAATCCCGGTCGTGCCCTGTTTTGATACTCTATGTTTACTAAATTAATTTTGTATTAAGCAGTTACGTCTGTTAATCCTGCTCGGATTAATATTTATTCCTATTAATTTGAAATAATTTTCAACAAATTTGGGGCATTCAATTTATTTTTTTCAGAATATGGACTTTTTGGGTTCATTAGACTCAGAATCAATAATTTACATAGCAAATTTCGATGTCGGTTAAAAAAGTAAAAGTAATTTATTCTTCAAATTAGGCATATTACATGAACCTATGAACGTCAATACCTCGGTTTTGTTACCGCTATTCATAAATGTATGCAAAGTAAAAACATTGTTCTAGGGACACTTCTTATTTTTTAACCGACTTCAAGATTTCAAAGGAGGAGGTTATCAATTCGGTTGTATGTTTTTTTTTTTAATGTTTGTTACTCCATAACTCCGTCATTTCTTAACCGATTTAGAAAATTCTTTTTTTGATTGTAAGTATATATATATATATATACTTACAATCAAAAAAAGAATTTGTAGTTGAATTTGTTTGTGTAGTTTTTTTTGATTGTAAGTATATATATATATATATACTTACAATCAAAAAAAGAATTTTCTAAATCGGTTAAGAAATGACGGAGTTATGGAGTAACAAACATTAAAAAAAAAAACATACAACCGAATTGATAACCTCCTCCTTGTGTCCTATATATATATATATATATATATATATATATATACAAGTTGGTCCCGTTTTTGTCAAAACGCAGTTCTGATGACGGGATCCATGAGGAATCGAGGGAACTCCTCAAATCTGAAAGGCAAACATATAGTAATTTTTGTGTTTTTATCAACAAATCAAGCATTTTCATACAAAAATGTGACATTTGATAAGGAGGAACTCCTGATGATGATCAGAACAGAACGACAAAAAGTGCGATTGGCGATTTGTCCTCCTAGCTGTGTTTGTTAAGCAAGTTCTATTTTCACGATTAATTTTTGTCATGCTCGAGTTTTGATGATGGGTTTTAGTATTTTCATAAACAAATCAAGCATTTACATTTAAATAAGTGACATTTGATGAACTGGAACTGCTGATGATCAGAATGGAACTCTTCAACGACGCATAGTTCAAGTTTGGCGAATTGTTCTCTTCGTTATATTTGTCAAGCAAGCTAGGTTTTCAAGACACATTTTTGACAAGCTTGAGTTCTGATGGAGGATTACTTGAGGAATTTAGGGTACTTAGTCTTCTACCATTATAAACATACTTAACCTTTTTTATTTCATTGTATGGAATCTAAGAGTGCACCATCTAAGTATAAATATCTTTCACCGGCCTCCCCCATTGAAATCGGATTTTTTTTCTTTAAAATTATTCCTTCTTGAATCGATATCCTTATTGATTCTGAGTCGAATGAGCCTAAAACGTCCATATCCTAGGATTTTTTTAAATTCCCCATTTACTTTTACTACGAGTATCTCAAGTAGATATTTACACTGTACTGTTGTGTTGTACCTACGGAGATCAAGTAATTTTGGACCCCTTTTTAAACCCTTTAGGAGATGCATCTCGAAAACGCTGAAATACGTTTAATTGTCTTTAAACACAGATTTTATATATACGAAATATCAAATGTCTCACTTCAAAAAGGATTTGCTCCCCATACAAACAGCACAGGTCTTTCAATCAATTTTAAACATTTGATGAGTCACGGTAGACAACTGCATTATCAGGCAAAAACGTGTCTGGTAACATCCACGACTAGATATGGGCAATAAAGCCCGCGTATGTAGACGATGACAATTACAAGGAAACACAAAGGGAATAAATACTGCGCTGCAGCGCTTTGAGGATTGGGGAATATCTTGAAATGGCTGGGGCTAATATGTGGAGCTGAAAGTTTTAATTAGAGCTGTATCTACTAGAATTTGTATGTGATCAATTCAATTGCATTGCCGGAAAGTATTGTCGTTAGATGGGACGAAATTCACGAGAATATTGAAGACCTGGTTCATATGCAAATGTTTTTTTTATGATTTGAATGAATATTCCCTGTATGATGTTAATTTCATATCTCATCTATATTTAAAATGTATTATTAATATTGTACGTCCGAAATTGGCAGACTGTTGAGACTTATTATTTAATGACATGTTATGTAGAAGTTGTGGAAGTCTTTGGGGGAGGCCTATGTCCAGCAGTGGACGTCTTTCGGCTGACATGATGATGTTATATAGACAGTTTTGACAATTATTAATTAATAGTTTATTCAAGTTCAAGTTTTACAAATGATTCCTTATAACTAGAAACGCTGTTTCCTAAATAGGATAGCCTGTGTTTTAGGATAAACAGTGCTCCTCCCCGTATAAATTTGAAAATAAAAACTAAACAAGTAAAGCACCTAACTTAATAAAGCATGGTTTTAAAAACATGAGTATGCATAATGTGTTGACTGCATGCGTGTGCGTGTGTGTATGTGTGTGTGTGTGTGTGTGTGTGTGTGTATGTATGTATGTATGTATGTATGTAAGCACTTTATTGTACACAATTACAGGTTGAACCATAAAGAGGTCACAAAGCGTTAAAGTACAAAGGCGAGCTTATCCCTATAAGGGATCTCTTCCAGCTAACCTTTGAGAAATTGAGTGGAAGGTGGTGTGTGTGTGTGTGTGTGTGTGGTGTGTGTGTGTGTGTGTGTGTGTGTGTGTGTGTATGTGTGTGTGTGTGTGTCATGTGATTATATTGAGAATGTCCTCTGTTTTTTTGTAGTTTTTGTTTAAAAGCCAGTCCGCTGCCACATCTTGCTTTCCAGTGTATAGCTGTCAGTGTAAGTCATATAAATAAATGACACAAACATATAAAGTGAAGTTTGTAACGGGACTGATACATAAACTACTACAAATAGTGGGTGAGAAGAGAAACACACACAATTGAAAATTGACAATGCAAAATGATGGGTCACTTGATACAAAATAATTCTCATAATATTAATAATTAAATAAATAAATATAAATAAATATTGGGGGACAATCTTACACAAATCGACCTAGTCCCAAACTAAGCAAAGCTTGTACTATGGATACTAGACGATATACATACTTATATATGTCGAATTGTGAAGGCGGCGCCACCAGTTCACAATGATTTTTCTTTTATTTTAAACGGATATCCGTATTTCAACCATTTTTTTTTATTGCGAATAGTTGTCAACAGGAGGTGACACTACTTGACGGATAACGCCATTAATTCAGTTCTGTTTGTAGTAACATTTTGTTTTATTGGTTAAACTTGAATGGCAACTTTGTTTAGATTTTAGTTGGTTAATTTTTACACCATTTCCGTTGATTATTTTTTGTTCTGATTGACTTTTGATTATTATTTCAAAGTTGATTGACTGGGAACTCAAGCGATGGGGTGATCGCTCTGCTCTGATTGGCTAAAGTACCCCACCCTCGCTTGGACATGGCTCTTGGCGGGGATTAGTCTCAACGTTAGACATTCAGACTGCGGAGGAGCACATTCAGCTTTGAGTCGTAATCGAGACAACATCCACGCCAAGAAACTTGTCAGTTTCCATCAAACTATCTTACTATATACTTATACCTAGGTATCCTAAACCTAGTTTAAAATTATTTTATAGTGGCTATTAGTTCTGTTATCCAATAATGGCTTAAGTGTATTTAGTGTGATAACTCGCTTTTTGTAACTAGTGCTTATAACCTTTAAATTGTGAAGTGCAAATAAAAGTTAAGTAATCGTGTTATAACGTGTTTTCACTTAACAACGTGGTCGCAAGACTATCGCTAAGTCCGATACCCAAGAAAACGCCCAGTTTCCCGCTCCGGCCGACCCTGGTTCCACATATAGATAAATGCATACTTAAATACATAGAGAACATCCAAAACCCAAGAACAAAATCCGTGCTAAATGCACAAATAATGCCCTGGCCAGGATTCGAACCCGGGACCTCTAGCTTCGGAGGCAGTGTCACTACCAACTAGGCTAAACAGGTCGTCTGTATATTTACTTCAAAAACTTTCAGGGAGAAAAGGCTGAAGGATCAAGGAGAAGATTTTTACAGCGTCTAAAAAAACAAGTGAATGTCGTATCTTACCGGAACCTAAAAAACTTAGACACTTAGCTGAGTACCGAGAACCAACTCCAGGTCAGTCAACCAAATCGACTGACTGACCTTGCGTCTACTCAACCGACAAGAGCCAAGCTCTTAAAATATGGGAATAATAATGAATAAAAAAATGGTTTTTTTTTTCATGTAAAATAACTTTTTATATCTTTACTCAATCTAGCAGTAGTTACTATCCTTATTTACTTGATGCCACACGGCATAATTATTACAAACACATGCTTTATAACTTACTCGTTTTTTAGTGTTCAAAACTTAGACAAGCGTAGATATTTCACCGGTTCCACATTTCAGTATTTACCAGTAACACATATGACATTTCCTCGCAATGTGCAAACAGCGTATGAGTTATTATAAGGCGTCTCGGTGAGCAATTTGGGGTTCCGTCGGTGCCTGCAATAAGGAACCCTGCCAAAATTGCAATTCCGTTAGCTGACGAAAGGCCGGTGGCACGGAATAATCTCGGTTTAAGCTGGGGATAGGATGCCAATGAAAGGGTTAGTTAGAATAGTACTTAAGTCGTTCATTGGTAGGACTTAGTACGTGATGAAGGCTTCTAAAACTACCTATAAATCCTTACAATATATATTTGTGTATTTGTGTAAAGAGAAGTTATACAGGTTACCTGCAGAATTATACTCAATCATATCACTCAAATTCCGTCTTCACCGGGTGCCTTGTTGTTTTTTAGCTGTTTAAGAGCCATTCTAATCTCGTACAGGCTGATGTCCGGGATATCTTCGGTATAGTGCCGGGTTAATCTAGCTCTAGGGTCTTCCGCCAGACCTACTTCGGGTCTGGTAGTTGACGCGTATAGCTGTCCATAAAACCGCTCTATCTCACTCAGAAGCTCAGGTTTGGATGAAACGATTCTACCATCTTCAGTTTTTAATTTGGCGAGCTGGCTCTGCCCAATAGACAGATCTCTCGAGAACACTTTAGAACCCTTATTCTGCTCGATGGCCTCTTCAATACGATTTGTATTGAATTGGCGCAGATCGCGGGTAAGGGACTTGGAGATTTGTTTATTGAGCTGCCTGTATAATGTATAAGACTGCAAAATCATCTCATTCCTTTCCTCGATGAGCCTCTGAGTGGAGATAGAAAGCCTCTTGGCTCTGTTGGTCCGTTGGGCCTTAAAGAACTTAGACCCAACGTTATGGACAGCTTCCACAAACCCGTCGTTGAATACGTCCACATCGCCGCCTAGACAATCAAAACGGTTTTGGAGTTCCAGCTGAAAGCTCTCGGGGTTTTGGATTTGGACTGCTGCTGGACGGAGCGTAGACTTCATTAGTCGAGAACGCTCTAGCTTGACGCATATATTCAACGTGCCTCTTACCAGACGATGATCACTTCTGGTTTTTACCGTATTGATCACAGAGACATCATTGAATATATGCCTCTTTGTCGACATGATGAAGTTAATCTCGTTTTTTGTTGCACCGTCGGGACTCATCCAGGTCCACTTCCTGTGCTCGCGTTTCTTGAAGAAGGAGTTCATCATGTAGAGTCCCTCCTTCTCCAAGAAACCAGCCAGTAGTTGGCCCCGGTGGTTCCGACTTCCAACTCCAAATTGCCCCACTCTCAGCTCCTTACCGCCTCTCTTGCCCAGTTTCGCATTGAAATCCCCCATAACAACGGTGAAGTAGGTTTTGGAACTATGCATGACCTTTGATATATCCTCATACATAGCCTCCACCTCGTCGTCGGAGTGTGCCGAGGTCGGCGCGTACACCTGTATGACTGTCAACGAGTACCTTTCGGATACTCTGAGTACAAGGTACGCCACCCTAGCCGACACACTCTCGATCTTCACCACGTTGTTCACGAGGGATTTGTGGACGATAAACCTGACACCTCCCCGGGACTGTTGGTCGCCCTCCCGGTAATAAAGCAAGTTGCCGGACCTCAGGGTTATCGTCTCCTCCCCCTCTCTTCGGACTTCAGATAACCCTACGATATCCCAACGCAACCTGCTTAGTCCTTCCTCCAGTTCCGCTATCTTTTCGTCGGTCCGCAGTGTTCGCGTGTTGTATGTTGCCACAGGGCCAGAAGTCGTCGGTGGTGGTAGCCGGATCTTTGCCGGAGATTCTTCGCACCCCTGACCCCGCTAGTACCCTGGCCGCTACCATAACCAGAGCACTGGGGGTCGCCGGAAACTCGGGGCCGTGGCCTGTTTGTAACTATCATAGGGGGTAATTGCCATAATCGCCATGCTTGGCATGCGGGTTGGCGATCGCAGTATCTCCACCGCACTGCAGGGATGCTGCTGCCCATCCTCCGGTGGTGTGAGGATTTTATTCTATACCCAGGGAAAATTATAAGACATAGAGGTACCTACTACTTCAAATTAGACACGGCATATAAAACAAAATAAACTAAACTCGGAATTTTGTAGGTTTTTCCTAAATAGAATCACTTAATAGTTAGTTTTGGAATTATAAGATAAAACTAATATTAATCATCAGTTAATTAACTAGGATTGCTAAAATATCTGGACCACCAGCCCCATATTCCATATAAATAGAATTCGACAAAGTTCATAGACCGCATAGGCTCAATGGAAAACATTTGAAAAACGGTTCCCACACACTACAACTACATGACGAAAATAAATCTTATGCCCTCACATTAAAGTTCAATTTAACTTGATAAAGTACACTACTAGAGTAGGTAGAATTGGCCTATGCAAGTACCCTGTCAGTATGGCTTTCATCCAAGTGGACTACTGGTTTTCGCAACCTCGGATGTCTTGTCCACTTTACAGTTCCAATATCAACCTTGGATTGTGAGCAATTAAGTTCAATTTCAAAATGAATTGATGAAACCGGTATAAGTTAAAATATAGAAATCTGATGTAACATGAGAGGGTAATTTGGCATCTCGCGTAATGTGTTAAACAATACGAATGGTCAATTTGAAACAAACTGCCGTGCAGTTTTCTATTCCATATTGAAAGCTTCCAATGTCTCAGCTGAAATGATATGGCACTAACCCAATGTCGATGGCAACGACTTAGGTACTTCAATACGAAATAGGTATTACCAATAATGCATAATTGTAATTGTACACTGTTGGATTTTATAGTCATTCAAAGAAGTTGAAGTCATAAATATAGACGGTGATTTTTTGATCGGTAATCCGGAATTGAAAAATATGAATAGCCAACCGAAACAGATTCCAATAGGCGAGGTCTTATGCAAGTACATTTCGGTTTAGTCAATTAAATTGAATAATCATATTAACACAGATATCCACTAAATGTATGGTCATCCTACATTTCTTCAAGTGTGTTTACTGTTTACCTACTCCAAATTTCAGTGCTATGGCGGGAAAATTGATAGATCTTAATGTCAACAAACTCATCCATCGACTTGTCATACATATGATAATTATTTATTTTTTTAATTTATTGATAAAAAAGGGCTTGTCGCCAGGCGAACATACCGCCCCGTAAGGCCAACAAAAAGAAAATATTACAGCAAAGAAAAACTTAAACTCTAGATCTTAAAGCTACCTCTGTTAATTTGTACAAAATCTCGGCATGATAATTATTTAAGTTTCCTCATAAATAAATTATTTGAAAATAATAATTGAAAGAGGTCTTAAGTTCATATAGTTTATATTATAATTATTAAAAACCAAAGGTAGGGTGACAAAGATGGATGCTAATTGATCGATTACTGAATTATTTGGTTCCCGATCACCAATTGTGAATCATCGTGTATGTGTTCCACCAGTGACAAAAATACGCTGTTACGATCTTATCATCAAAATTATGTTTGTACACTTTCTCACGCATTGACACATATGACATAGCCTCCTTTTATCTTGCTACGATAAAAGTGCGCTTTGCTTTTGTTTTGCAGCAATTAACCCTGTGTAAAGCATCAATAAGGAAGAGAGCTACAAATACTGCAATTGTCCTCTGAGTTCTTCGCTCAAGATCTGCAAGAATATACAGGCCGCATCAACAAGCGCGTACAATGCTTTTACATTTGGGGTGATCTATTTGCGTCGTTCCGCCATCCAATTCGCGCGAGCAATAAACCTGCGGCGTGCCACGTAACCGATCAACTTTGATTTGAAAACACCGCAACTCGTTATATACACCACCACTTTAGAACCACAACCCACGAACACGGAAACAAACGAAATACACCCTAAAATCTATCACAATAAGGAACATGGCTGGTGAAAACGGTAGCTGGCCGTAAGGCGGTGCGTTTGACACAGAGAAAGGTATCGTGGGAGTTCGATCTTCGATGGGATTTCTATCGTATTGTCATTTTACGGATGCGATCTGACTTAATTAGGTGGCAAATTTCGAGTCTGTGCGTAATTTTTGACGTCAGTGACATGGACAGTTAGGAGGTAACTGAACTTAATTATTGTCATGTTACCATGCTAGTCAAGGCACTTTACATTGATGTAACCACTACCAGCGTCTCGTAAAACCTCGCCATACTTATGACTTCAATTTTTTTTACCTACCTACATATCTTACTTAATCATATTCCCCAATCCATGAATTATCTAGTGATGCAATACCGGTCAATAATATCCTTATATTTAAATAATCATGATAATTTTCCGTAGATAAATCTTGCCGGTATTAAGAGAAGTCTAAATTCTTCGCCCCAACTAATGTAATGGTATAACAATGCAAGAAGTTAGTTATAGCCAAAATGGAGGTGATACATTATGGGCCGGTACTGTCTATGTTATGAGATGGGCCATATAAAAAAACAGGACCCAGTTCTACAGATTCACAAAAGTATATATCCAATTAACAACTTCTACACGCAACGCTCATATTCAGCATATACACAGTCAAATGAGCCCTAAAAAGCCCATTGACTTAACAAAAGATCGTAACAAGTAACAATCTGTTAATTGTCTGAGCACTTACGCACGTAAAGCCCCTCCATCAGCTTTACGTCTACCAACAATGCTGGTTGCGCAACGATCGCTTTACTCGACCACCGGCGCCGCTCCTCAGCTGTTACGGAGTCGGGTCTGTTAGGTCTTAAACTTAAAATTACCTATGTTATGATTATCTTGTAGGCTTGAAGTGGTGTATAGGTACAATTTTATATATGTATGTCGTTTTAAGTGTAGGTATTATATATCTCCCAGTGACTGAGCTAATACATTTTTTTTGGAAATGCTTACATGGTGACTCCAAAACCGCCAAGCGTTTTTACTACATAGGGTTTGTAAAGATAGTTCTTGTAAGTGTTACATTACATCTGATAACCGTTTAACATGAAAAGAATAACGTTGTAGGTTAGTCATGGCAAGTTATTTCAGATTTCTGGTAAGATGCCTTTAATACAACACTGATATATATTTTTTTAATATTTTATCAATAAAAGGAGTGTGCCTATGAGTATAACTCTCTTGCACGGTCAAGAAAGATGATGTCATCTTCTTAAAACTGCTTCTAGTAGTATGTAATAGACTCAAACACGGTTGGTGAAGGATGATATAATTATTACTTATTGAAAAACTTAATGTTACCGCCACTGGTGATTTCTCTATTGACATGTTCAATAACATGCAGATTATATTTTATATTTAAACAAGTGGTTTTCGAACGACTGTCGAATCAGAAGCCTGACTTTCAGTATTACCACAAGCGGCATGATGGTCTAGCGGTATGATTCTCGCTTTGGGTGTGAGAGGTCCCGGGTTCAAATCCCGGTCGTGCCCTGTTTTTGCTACTGCATTTTGAACCTTATTTGATACAAAAACCCATTTAATACGAAGACTTGCAGGAGGCATGATGGTCTAGCGGTATGATTCTCGCTTTGGGTGTGAGAGGTCCCGGGTTCAAATCCCGGTCGTGCCCTGTTTTTGCTATTTTATTCTGAACCATGGAAGATTAAAAAAGCCATCTAATTCAATCAGGAGCCGCAATCGCAATCTGGGTGTCCGGGTTCAAATCTCGGTTAAAACATGGCTTAACTTCCATACTTTACTTAATTAGCTGTACTTAAATAAAGAATGATGTAACGTAAAAGGCCTCTTAATGCTTTTTGTAACTAGTAGGTCTGTGAGCTATAGACCTCACGAGTGATATTTCCAAACCCTGTATGCTGTCTACAATTTTCAAAATACAATCTAAAAAAAAATCACAATCATCGAACCTGCTTCTCAACACGAAAATTGATTAAAAAATGTGATCTGTATACGCGAAGAAGAACGGACATCCGGTGGACATACGATAGAATTTTTACCCAAGCTGAAACGGAGATACTAGTTTGACATCGTCGTCGCCACTTATAAATGGTGTCAGTGGTAGTGCAATAGAGGATGCCTCGAGAAGTGGTGGAAAAACAATCAGAAACTGGAAAATGTTATTTTTTTCAGAGGATACACAGGAAAGAGAATGGTGGTCATTTTTGACCCTTAAAATTTAATCATAATTCCTTACATTAAACCAATTCCAAGTCCAAATTGCTATCGATATAAAATATTTAGTGTTCTCCTTATTTTCCTCACTCGCTAAGACGCATTCGTATATTTTACACAATGTTTGTATTTATGAACCTCCAGTTCTGTTTTTATATTTATTTCCAACTTACCTCTATCTTTTTATGTATGATGTTCTGAACATTAAATAATAATATTAATCAATTTCAACCAGTAAGGTCCTCCTAGCGTTATTCCCAGTACAGTTGCATCCTGAAGGATGTCTGGGGTCCGCTTCCTAATCCCAAGAATTGGCGTAGGCACTAGTTTTTACGGAAGCGACTGCCATCTGACCTTCCAACCCGAGGGGAAAACTAGACCTTATTGGGATAAGGCTTGTCAAGTGAGTGGGCAACTTGACTGTTAGAAGTTCTCAAGCCGCCCGGAGGCCTCTAACTTGGCTTAACGACTGCTATCATAAACAGCAACCGGGATCAACGGCTTAACGTGCCTTCCAAAGCACGGGAGCGCACAGTTAGTAACCACTCAAAGCGGTCACCCATCCAAGGACTGACCTCGACCGACATTGCTTAAACTCGCATACCGCACGCGGTACGCGGGCGCCGCTGGGCCACCAACGCTTCAATTTCAACCAGTAAGGTCTGCTAACGAAATTCTAGATCCTTACAAAGAAATATTATTATTATGTATTATTCGGCTATTAAATTGAGAACTACGAATAGTGAGTGTACACAAGTGTTCAATTGTTCCTGCATCTACAGGTACTCGAACTTATTGTAGATCAATTTGTCGTGCTGATTCCGATATTCTGGCAACCTCTCAAGCGGCATGATGGTCTAGCGGTATGATTCTCGCTTTGGGTGTGAGAGGTCCCGGGTTCAAATCCCGGTCGTGCCCTGTTTTGATGAAGTCTCTAGCTTAATTACCTGCTTTATAATCTTACCTGTAAGCAATAATATTGATTATAAGTATTATAACAGGTGGTTTTCAAGAATTAAAACAATTTGGAACTTTTCAGGATCTTTGCAGGTGGCATGATGGTCTAGCGGTATGATTCTCGCTTTGGGTGTGAGAGGTCCCGGGTTCAAATCCCGGTCGTGCCCTGTTTTGATACTGGAATTACAATTTAATTAGCTACATTCTGGAGGTTTCCAATTCTTCAGTTTGATATTATATTGGTATACCTGAAACCGGTATGGTTCCGTATAGTTGTCAAATTATCAACCCTTTACATTATTCGGCTATTACTCGTTAACTAGCAATGTCTCCTCCCTTAGATGTAATAGTTTTCTTTTTAAATTAATTATATGTACTACTACCATGTTTTTTTTTTCACAGCCAGTAGCAACCGATTAGCTGCCTGGGGGGGGACACTCGACTCATACGTCCCATCACTAGGGGGCGCACATGACTATTATTTGCAGAAGGAAGAAGGCCAATGAAATACTAGTTTGATGTCGTCGTCGCCAATTATAAATGATTTCGGTGGTATTGAAATAGAGGACGCCTCGTGAAGTGCTAGGAAAATTGTCGGAAAACAGACCTCGGGCTCCGAAAAAATGGCTGCTTTTTTTTAGTTAATATAAAGAGGAGAGATTATAGTGGTCATTTTCGACCTTTCACTCTTTAATCACAACCTTACATTAGACTAATTTGGTATAAAGCAGTAACGTCGGCTTACGAAATTCTACATCCTTACATTATTTATAGCCACGAATATTAAGTGTTCACAAGTGTTCAATTGTTCTTGTGTCAATTATACTATTGTAGGTCGATCTGATGTGCTGATTCTATATTTCGGCAACCTTTCAAACGGCATGATGGTCTAGCGGTATGATTCTCGCTTTGGGTGTGAGAGGTCCCGGGTTCAAATCCCGGTCGTGCCCTGTTTTGATACTTGAAACACAATTTAATTAATTAGCTATATTCTGGAGGTGTCCAATTCTTCAGTTTGCTTTTGTATTAGTAAACGTGTCGGGCGACGCGCAATACTGTGGGACTAGTAGCTGGCAGGGAGGAACACTAGACTTCAATGTCCCATCACTAGAGGAACACATGATCATCATTTGCAGAAGAAAAAAGGCCCTTGAATCACCAGTTTGACGTCGTCGTTGCCAATTATAGATACATAAAATCAATGGTTTCGCTAAAGAGCACGCCTCGTGAAGTGCTGGGAAGATTATCGAATTACATCCTTAAATTATTTGGAACTACGTAGGTATATTGAGTGTACACAAGTGTTGAATTGTTCCTATATTTACTCGTACTTATTGCGAGTTGATGTGTCGTGCTTATTCCGATATTCCGGCAACCTTTCAAGTGGCATGATGGTCTAGCGGTATGATTCTCGCTTTGGGTGTGAGAGGTCCCGGGTTCAAATCCCGGTCGTGCCCTGTTTTGATACTGGAATTACAATTTAATTAGCTACATTCTGGAGGTTTCCAATTCTTCAGTTTGATTCAAATTCAAATTCAATTTATTTGTTAAAACATAGGTTTTACAGGTAGGTATTCGTAGATTACACTGTCATGTCCAGCTATGTTATATGATGTTATATTGGTATACCTAAAACCGGTATGGTTCCGTATAGTTGTCAAATTATCAACCCTTTACATTATTCGGCTATTACTCGTTAACTAGCAATATCTCCTCCCTTAGATGTAATAGTTTTCCTTTAATTAATTATATATACTACTACCATGTTTTTTTTTCACAGCCAGTAGCAACCGATTAGCTGCCTGGGGGGACACTCGACTCATACGTCCCATCACTAGGGGGTGCACATGACTATCATTTGCAGAAGGAAGAAGGCCAATGAAATACTAGTTTGATGTCGTCGTCGCCAATTATAAATGATCTCGGTGGTATTGAAATAGAGGACGCCTCGTGAAGTGCTAGGAAAATTGTCGGAAAACAGACCTCGAGCTCCGAAAAAATGGCTGCTTTTTTTTTAGTTAATATAAAGAGGAGAGATTATAGTGGTCATTTTCGACCTTTCACTCTTTAATCACAACCTTACATTAGACTAATTTGGTATAAAGCAGTAACGTCGGCTTACGAAATTCTACATCCTTACATTATTTAGAGCCACGAATATTAAGTGTTCACAAGTGTTCAATTGTTCTTGTGTCAATTATACTATTGTAGGTCGATCTGATGTGCTGATTCTATATTTCGGCAACCTTTCAAGCGGCATGATGGTCTAGCGGTATGATTCTCGCTTTGGGTGTGAGAGGTCCCGGGTTCAAATCCCGGTCGTGCCCTGTTTTGATACTTGAAACACAATTTAATTAATTAGCTATATTCTGGAGGTGTCCAATTCTTCAGTTTGGTTTTGTATTAGTAAACGTGTCGGGCGACGCGCAATACTGTGGGACTAGTAGCTGGCAGGGAGGAACACTAGACTTCAATGTCCCATCACTAGAGGAACACATGATCATCATTTGCAGAAGAAAAAAGGCCCTTGAATCACCAGTTTGACGTCGTCGTTGCCAATTATAGATACATAAAATCAATGGTTTCGCTAAAGAGCACGCCTCGTGAAGTGCTGGGAAGATTATCGAATTACATCCTTAAATTATTTGGAACTACGTAGGTATATTGAGTGTACACAAGTGTTGAATTGTTCCTATATTTACTCGTACTTATTGCGAGTTGATGTGTCGTGCTTATTCCGATATTCCTGCAACCTTTCAAGCGGCATGATGGTCTAGCGGTATGATTCTCGCTTTGGGTGTGAGAGGTCCCGGGTTCAAATCCCGGTCGTGCCCTGTTTTGATACTGGAATTACAATTTAATTAGCTACATTCTGGAGGTTTCCAATTCTTCAGTTTGATTCAAATTCAAATTCAATTTATTTGTTAAAACATAGGTTTTACAGGTAGGTATTCGTAGATTACACTGTCATGTCCAGCTATGTTATATGATGTTATATTGGTATACCTAAAACCGGTATGGTTCCGTATAGTTGTCAAATTATCAACCCTTTACATTATTCGGCTATTACTCGTTAACTAGCAATATCTCCTCCCTTAGATGTAATAGTTTTCCTTTAATTAATTATATATACTACTACCATGTTTTTTTTCACAGCCAGTAGCAACCGATTAGCTGCCTGGGGGGACACTCGACTCATACGTCCCATCACTAGGGGGCGCACATGACTATCATTTGCAGAAGGAAGAAGGCCAATGAAATACTAGTTTGATGTCGTCGTCGCCAATTAAAAATGATCTCGGTGATATCGACGACCTGTTTAGCCTAGTTGGTAGTGACTCTGCCTCCGAAGCTAGAGGTCCCGGGTTCGAATCCCGGCCAGGGCATTTATTTGTGCATTTTTCACGGATATTTGTTCTTGGGTCTTGGATGTTTTCTATCTATTTAAGTATGTATTTATCTATATAAGTATGTATATCGTCGTCTAGTACCCATAGTACAAGCATTGCTTAGTTTGGGACTAGGTCGATTTGTGTAAGATTGTCCCCCAATATTATTATTATTATTATATTGCAATAGAGGACGCCTCGTGAAGTGCTAGGAAAATTGTCGGAAAACAGACCTCGGGCTCCAAAAAAGTGGCTGCTTTTTTTTAGTTAATATAAAGAGGAGAGATTATAGTGGTCATTTTCGACCTTTCACTCTTTAATCACAACCTTACATTAGACTAATTTGGTATAAAGCAGTAACGTCGGCTTACGAAATTCTACATCCTTACATTATTTATAGCCACGAATATTAAGTGTTCACAAGTGTTCAATTGTTCTTGTGTCAATTATACTATTGTAGGTCGATCTGATGTGCTGATTCTATATTTCGGCAACCTTTCAAGCGGCATGATGGTCTAGCGGTATGATTCTCGCTTTGGGTGTGAGAGGTCCCGGGTTCAAATCCCGGTCGTGCCCTGTTTTGATACTTGAAACACAATTTAATTAATTAGCTATATTCTGGAGGTGTCCAATTCTTCAGTTTGGTTTTGTATTAGTAAACGTGTCGGGCGACGCGCAATTCTGTGGGATTAGTAGCTGGCAGGGAGGAACACTAGACTTCAATGTCCCATCACTAGGGGAACACATGATCATCATTTGCAGAAGAAATATTTTTTAAGAAAAAAAACCGACTTCAATGGAGAGGCCGGTGAAAGATTATTATACTTAGATGGTGCACTCTTTAGATTCCATACAATAAAATAAAAATGGCTATAAATATGTTTATAATGGTAGAAAACTCAATTCCTCATGGAATCATGGAAAAACCTTGTTTGCTTGACAAACAAAACGAAGAGAACAAATCGCCAAACGTGACCTCTAGCGTCGTTTAAGAGTTCCGTTCTGATCATCATCAGCAGTTCCACTTCATCAAATGTCACTTTTATGAATAAAAATGCTTGATTAGTTCATGAAAATACTAAAATCACTATTTGTGTGCCTTTCACATTTGAGGAGTTCCCTCGATTCCTAATGGATCCCATCATCAGAACTCGAGAATGACAAAAATCAATCGTTAAAATAGAACTTGCTTAACAAACACAGCTAAAAGGACAAATCGCCAAACGTGAACTTATCGTCGTTGAAGAGTTCTGTTCTGATCATCATCATCAGTTCCATTTCATCAAATGTCACATTTTTGTATGATAATGCTCGATTTGTTGATAAAAACACAAAAATCACTATATGTTTGCCTTTAAGATTTAAGGAGTTCCCTCAATTCCTAATGGATCTCATCATCAAAAATCGAGCATGACAAAAATTAATCGTGAAAATAGAACTTGCTTAGCAAACACAGCTAGGAGGACAAATCGCCAAACGTGAAATTTTCGTCGTTGAAGAGTTCTGTTCTGATCATCATCAGCAGTTCCACTTCATCAAATGTCACATTTTTGTATGATAATGCTCGATTTGTTGTTAAAAACACAAAAATCACTATATGTTTGCCTTTAAGATTTGAGGAGTTCCCTCAATTCCTCATGGATCCCATCATCATAAATCAAGCATGACAACAATTAATCGTGAAAATAGAAATTGCTTAACAAACACAGCTAGGAGGACAAATCGCTAAACGTGAACTTTTCGTCGTTGAAGAGTTCTGTTATGGTCATCATCAGCAGTTCCACTTCATTAAATGTCACATTTTTTGATGAAAATGCTTGATTTGTTGATAAAAACACAAAAATCACCATATGTTTGCCTTAAAGATTTGAGGAGTTCCCTCAATTCCTCATGGATCCCATCATCAGAACTGCGTTTTGATAAAAACGGGACCAACTTGGATATATATACTCACAATCAAAAAAAGAATTTTCGAAATCGGTTAAGAAATGACGGAGTTATGGAGTAACAAACATTAAATAAAAACATACAACCGAATTGATACGAGGCTTGCACTGAAAGTGGCGGGAATCGAATACTTATTAATTTATTTTTAACATGTATTTTTATAATCTCTGAAGTTTCCTTATCTCAACACACTGGCCACTTAGAAAAAAAAAAGTATGGTTCGGTTTCAATTGTTTATTGAAGTCGTCGAGTCACTGCTTAAAATGGAATTGTGCCGTGAAAATTTCAGAGCTATGATTTATTATGACTTTAAAAGTGGACTAACACAAAAACAATGTGAAGAGCGGATGGTTGCTGCTTTTAATATTGAAGCTCCTTCAAAGACTACAATATACAGGTGGTATTCAGAATTTCAACGTGGCCGTGTATCCCTCACCGACGAAGTGCGTGAAGGTCGACCAAAATCGGCAGTCACGCAAGAAAACGTCGATGTTGTGCGTCGTCTGATAAATGAAGACCGACATGTGACATATCGGGAAATTCAAGAGCACCTGGGTATTGGAATGAGTCAAATACAAATTATTTTAAAAGAAGAATTAGGCGTGAAAAAGTTATTTTCCCGTTGGATACCTCACCTATTGTCTGACGAGCAGAAAATAGTCCGTGTCAATTGGTGCCGCAAAACTTTGAAAAGATTTAACAAGGGACGCTCAAATGCTGTTTTTAGCATAGTATCAGGTGACGAGTCGTGGATATACGCTTATGAGCCTGAAACTAAAAACCAATCCCGAGTATGGGTCTTCGAAGACGAGCTCAAACCCACAAAAGTTGTTCGTTCTCGCAGTACGGCTAAGAAGATGGTGGCTACGTTTATCTCTAAATCTGGTCACGTAGCTACTGTGGCTCTTGAGGATCGTAGAACAGTCAATGCTGATTGGTACACCACTATTTGTTTGCCGAACGTCTTTGCTGAACTCCGAAAAACAAACCCTAGTCGTCGCATCATCCTTCACCACGACAACGCCAGCCCACACACCGCTCGGACAACAACTGAGTACCTGGACGGTGAAAAAGTCGAAATATTGGACCACCCTCCATATAGCCCTGACTTAAGTCCCAACGACTTTTTTACATTCCCCAGAATCAAGGACAAACTGCGTGGTCAGCGGTTTCAGACGCCAGAAGAAGCAGTGGAGGCCTATAAAATAGCCATTTTGTCGACCCCTACTTCAGAGTTCAAAAAGTGCTTTATGGACTGGTTTGAACGCATGCATAAGTGCATGAAATACAAAGGAGAATATTTTGAAAAACAATAAAAATAAATAAACTCACTTATACTGCATATTTTCTTCTATTCCCGAAACTTTCAGTTTTACCCTCGTAACCTCCTCTTTTGAAATCTTGAAGTCGGTTAAAAAGGGCCTTGAATCACCAGTTTGACGTCGTCGTTGCCAATTATATAAGTAGATACATAAAATCAATGGTTTCGCTAAAGAGCACGCCTCGTGAAGTGCTGGGAAAATTATCGAATTACATTCTTAAATTATTTAGAACTACGTAGGTATATTGAGTGTACACAAGTGTTGAATTGTTCCTATATTTACTCGTACTTATTGCGAGTTGATGTGTCGTGCTTATTCCGATATTCCGGCAACCTTTCAAGCGGCATGATGGTCTAGCGGTATGATTCTCGCTTTGGGTGTGAGAGGTCCCGGGTTCAAATCCCGGTCGTGCCCTGTTTTGATACTTGAAATACAATTTAATTAGCTATATTCTGGAGGTGTTCAATTCTTCCGTTTGGTTTCGTATTGGTAACAACCGGCCAATTACGTGTCGGGCTACGCGCAATACGGTGGGACTAGTAGCTGGCAGGGAGGAACACTTGACTTCAATGTCCCATCACTAGGGGAACACATGATCATCATTTGCAGAAGAAAAAAGGCCCTTGAAACACGTTTGGCGTCGTCGTTGCCAATTATATATACATAATATCAATGGTTTCGTTAAAGAGGACGCCTCGTGAAGTGTTGGGAAAATTATCGGAAAATGGACCTCTTGCTCCGAAGAAGTGGATGTTTTATTTTTTAAGGTAATATACAGAGAAAGAGTGAGCATGATGATATTTTAAACATTTAATTACATCCTTAAATTATTTAGAACTACGTAGGTATGTTGAGTGTACACAAGTGTTGAATTGTTCCTATATTTACTCGTACGTATTACGAGTCGATGTGTCGTGCTGATTCCGATATTCCGGCAACCTATCAAGCGGCATGATGGTCTAGCGGTATGATTCTCGCTTTGGGTGTGAGAGGTCCCGGGTTCAAATCCCGGTCGTGCCCTGTTTTGATACCTGAATTATATTTTAATTAGCTACATTCTGGAGGTTTCCAATTCTTCACTTTGATATCATATTGGTAAAAACCGGCCAATTACGTGTCAGACCACACACAGGGGGGGACACTCGACTTTAACGTCCCATCACTGGGGGAACACAAGACCATCATTTCCAGCAGGAAGAAGGCCCTTGAAATACAAGTTTGGCGGCGTCGTTTCCAATTATATTGGTATGGTATTGGAATAGAGGACACCTCGTAAAATGGTGGAAAAAATATCTGAAAGCCGACCTCGGTCTCCGAAGAAGTGGCTAACTTTGTTTTTCAGTTAATATATAGAGAAGCAGAAAGGATGACGATTTTTTTACTAAAACGTTTAATGACATCCTTTCATTATTTAGAGCCACGAATATTGAGTGTACTTACATAAGTGTTCAATTGTTCCTGTGTTTACTAAAAACACTACTAAAAAGATGGCTTACCGAGCATACTTTTTATAATTTTAATGAATTTATTACGTACGACTCGAGTACTTAAAAGATTTTTTGACATTCCTGATTTTTTTACGTTTTTCTTATCTGACATTTGTAATGGTGATTGCGATTTTATTCTAATATTCTTTATATTTAAATTTCTATTGTTTTGGATTTCTACAAGTTTTGCTTGTAGTAGAGGTAGATACTTACCTAATTATTTTTTCATTGTTTAACTAAGTATTGACATGTAATATGAATTATTATACGAGTAAATAAATCAATATCAATCCTCGTACTGTTTGTTGTAGGTCGATCTGAAGTGCTGATCTGCGCGGTAGTGCCCCCGCCAAGACGAGCCAAGCGAAGCGCAAGGGCACTACCTACCTTTTCTCGAAGTGTTTCGTCGTTTTTTTGAACCCTCATAAAGTTGGTTTCCGATGTACCAGATAGTTCATATTCTCAGGATATGATGTCAATAATAGACTAATTCAACATACAAAGTCTCAATTTAATAGCTTTAATACTTTAGATTTTATTGCTATCTAAAATACACCACTTCCTGCATACGGTATCCCTTCTGGCCACTGTAGCTGGATATCTGATTTCCTGAGTGAGCGGTCGATCCAGGTAGTCATCGATGGCTGCTCGTCGGACCTCATGGGCATTGATGCCGGTGTTCCTCAGGGATCTGTTCTCTCCGCGACCCTTTTCCTGCTTCATATTAACGACTTTCTTCTACCAGGAGTGGTCGCATACGCAGATAACAGTACGTTTATGGAGAGATATTTGTCCAGCGCCAGACAATGGTAGAGCGCATTAACTCAACCTTAAGTCTTGTCTCCTAATGGGGTGATACCAATCTGGTTAGTTTCAACGCCACCAAAACGCAAGCGTGTCTGTTTACCGCAAAAAGGAGCTCATTCAATCTGGCTCCTACTTTCCGAGGTTCAACCGTGTCTGTAGCCAACGATCTCGAGCTGCTTGGCATGACGTTAGGCTCAAACCTTAACTTCGGCACTAACATCGGAACAAAGCCGGAACAGTGGCCAAAAAGCTGAGCATCCTAAATAAGGTCAAGCGATACTTCACCCCTGGGCAGCTTCTATCTTTATATAAAGTCCAAATCCGGTCTTGCATGGAGTATTGTAGTCACCTTTGGGATGGCTCGGCTACGAGTAAATACCAACTTGCCGCACTCGACTCGGTGGACCGCAGAGCCAGGAAGTTCATTGGCGGCAGTATAGTAGTGGGAAATAAGCTGCAGAGCTTAGCACATAGACGCAAAGTGGCATGTCTGTGCGTCTTCTACAAACTGTACTTCGGTGAGTGTGCTCAGGAGCTCCATGAGATTATACCGCCTTCCCCCTTCTTCCATAGGACATCCAGACGTACGGCTGGCTACCATCCTTACCTGGTCGAAATTCTTCTAATTCGAACCAAGCGCTTTGCATCATCTTTTATAATGCGCACTTCTAAGGTTTACAATTCTCTGCCGGCGTCTGTTTTTCCGAGTTCATATAACCTGGACCTTTTTAAGGCACGAGTGAATAGGCATCTTCTGGGTGAGCTCGCTTTGTCGTCGGCCTCATCTTTGCCCCCCGGCTAGATGCTGGCCAAGAGCAATCCCATTTCTAATAAATAAATTAAAAAAAAAAAAAACAAATTTTACATATCAGTAAATTAAATATGTATGGCTTGGCTGTTTCGTTACTTACTTCAGATCAGAAACTAAATATTCGCATCACCTCCAGGACTGATACACTACCGTCAAAAAGTTTAGGACCAAACACAATTTTCAGTTTAATTTTCATAAATTAATACGCAAACCAAACAAGGCAAAAAGATTGCAATGGGCTATTTCTCACAAGGATTGGACTTTTGCAAACTGGTTGAGAGTACTACGGACAGACGAATCAAAATTGAATGGATAATCCATCAATGTTGACTATTTGCATATTTTGTGTTTGGTCATAAACTTTCTAACGGTAGTGCATGTAGAATTGGTTGAAGTTAGGCTCGGTAGAGTTAGGCCGTGTAGATTCAGAAGCTTGGCTCTACATGAGATCTGATATCTTTTTCACAGGACAAACCTTATGTGGTTGTCTTGGCAACATTTTACATGAAATGTTTTTGGTGGGATATAACTTAATGGTTAGTAAAGCATAGTAAAGCATTTTCAATTTTCATAATGAACATATCAAAAAATTATTGAGTAAAGCAGAGGCAGAGCAGAACCATTTGAAACTTAAAACAAATCAACATATATAGATAATACATAAAAGTCATATCAATCAAAATAAATCAATGTAAGAAACTTTAATACTAATATTAATTTTTGTCTCATAAACTTAAATTAAATAATGAAAAAAAAACTCTATTTCGTAAAATTTAAATACAATTAGTGCCACTGTCACCTAAAAATAGATCCGCTCATTTAAGTTTAACGATTTCTGTACATCTGATTTATTATCAATAATGGATAAAGCAGTAAGTTTGAGAGAGACAGGCAAGTGACATCTGACAGAGGTCTTCATCTGTCAGTGTCTACGTCTTCATGACTGAAAATTGTACTGAACTAACGTAGTGGTGTGTTAAGTTTATATGGGTTTTTTTTGACATTCATGACAATTCTTGCAATCATTACTCAAAGAGTACATCTTAGCGTCTGTCAAATTAAACCAGCTTGACAGAACTGGTTTTCCACGAGGCAGCCTGACCCTAGCTAGCCTATTTAACCTCCTGGTGTGCTTTCAAACGGAGACAATTCGTTAACATACGAAAATGATCGTACTATCTGTCACATTCTAACTTATTTTGGTACACCATAAGGATTTAACGAGATAACTATATGAAAAATCATCTGGCTTAATACTGCGAGTCTGCTTTTCTCTGATGTCTGTAGTTTCATAGGTATTAACCTCAAAAAATAAGATATTATAATTTGGCCTCTTACTCTAATAATAGAAACTTCACTCAGACCTGTGGTATCTGTTACCTCTTCGGATTCAGACTATTCAGAGTTGAAAACGCATGACTGTTCAACAGGCTGATCAGTATTTTTTTATAGATGACGTCAATAAATGTCAATGGAATTAATTCCGTGGGCAAGACAGACCTGGTGATAAACGTTCAAGCTTCTCCCAACCTCAGCATAACAGCTGCGCCGTCGGTTACCACTGCAATCACATCACCATCTAACGAAAGTTCAAATTCGTCTAGTTTTTGCCTAAAATGTTCATGCAGGTGTCTGCTGGCAATGAACTAGATGTTCTCGCCAGGCCTATATTTTTGAAGGGTGAACCGCCTGCAAAATCTTTTCCAAATTATTACGGGATCAGCCAGCCTGTTTCGCTCTCGCTCTCAACTAGGTAGTTGGTTTGGTCAAATGGACAAATCCCGGTCGTGCCCGTTTTGATACTTGAATTACATTTTAATTAGCTTTAATCTGGAGGTTTCTAATTATTCAGTTTGATGTTATATTGGTATACATAAAACCGGTATGGTTCCGTAAAGTCGTCAACCTGTTACATTATTTGGCTATTGGCTATAATAATGGCATACATGAGCCTTCCAAATAAAAGAAAACAGTAATACTTCACTCAACCCGTTTTATTCCATTACAACATCGACCCGTCTTTATTGGAAAACCCTTATAATCTTCGTAATCTTATTAAATAGACTTGTAAATATGGGATACATTTCGACAAGGCAAATAAAACATTTTTCCTCCGCCTGTCGCCGTTGTCGGCCTGTGATAAGTAAAATGTATAGGTAATTAGGTAGTAATATATCGAGCTTGGATGTTTTCTCCCTCATTAATGCCTCATTATTCTTACTTTGCCCGGATTGTGGACTTGGTCGTTTTTATTTATCCCATATTTATTACAAGCGTGTAATGTTGTGAGATATTAGGCTCGATTAATGAATTTCTACTTTTGTTAAGGCTGGAAAATTGATGTTTTTTGTTAATGGTTTCTTAAATTCCAATAACTGAATCGAATTCTATGCGGTATTTTATGTCCATAAAATAATTTATCAGCCGTGGTGTACTTTCACAAAAAGAGAGAATAATTGGCCGTTTTCAAATATTATTGTAACCCACCAATCCGAAGCATTATATACCTAATGTGAAAACATAAGGGACAATTTGAATTTTATATTTTATTATTATTTATCGTTAATGTACATGTATGAATGTAGATAAAATGCCTGTAAGTTCCTTCATCGATGTATCTTTTTACAGTAGTGTCATGTTTTTACAGTAGTTGGTCATATTATTGTGTTTGCCATCTAGTCGAATTTAAGAGTTCGTCCGTATACGGTTATGAATTAAAATTTTGAGATATTGGTTGTAGAGCTGGCTTACGAGCACTTAAGTGTTTGAGTCAAGCTATTATTATGAGATAAGTTGGAAGTATAGAGATATATAATATATTTTTCTCAAACATGCAATGAAATATGTATGTTATGTTCCTTATAATAGGCTGCGAAGTATGACGTTTCAGGCGCGGCTAGGACAAGAGGTCGTTAATGGAATTTCATACAAATCTTGCAGGCCTAGGCCGGCAAAGTCCTCTTTTTTAATTCCATTCCACATAAATTTGTGGCACAGGCATCATGACATTCTGCCACTATGCATATTAAAAATAAAATTTTGTTTTTTTTTTTGTTGTTTATTTCATTTCATGTTTGAGAAAAGCACTATACATACCTCGGCGGGAAATTTGGGGTTGCCAGCCTTAGACCTATCCGGCCTCGCTTCGCTCGGCCGTATATATGTCTTCGGCCGGCAACCCCGTTCGTCCCGGCCTCTGTAGTAATGTACTATGGATATTACATGCGATTTAATTTGTGTCAAATAAATAAAAAGATGAAGTGAAGATAAGGGTAACTTTAAGAAGCGATGGTTTTGGTAAATTTTTAAAAATATTAAGTATATATTTTTCTTATTAACTGAAATGAACGAAGACTGAAGTCTTTTTGATTTTAGAAAAACAAAAGAACATACAACCGAATAGAGAACGCCTCCTTTTTTGTGAAGTCGGTTATAAATAACGTTTAAGTTAACGTTAAATCTTAGCAGACTTTCTTGAATTTTTGAAATTAATCCTTGTCATTATGTATTTATTTAAAAAATATTGTAAGTCGAAAGAAGATTCATATTATTTGTTTGCATATGAGGCATAAAGTATGTTTTAGATGCCGTTTTAAACCTTATTAATACAAATTAGCAAAACAGTCCTTGCATTGAGGTAGTTAATTCGAATACGATTTTTTTTAAACTGGCACACTTATTCCCTTAAACTTAAAAACAATGAAGTCTCGCTGTGAGAAATAACTTTACTAAGTTTAACAAAATAGCAAAAAACGTTAACGAACTCTAGCACCGCATGTACTTTATTGCCATTCACGTTTCCACGTATGAAGCCTCTCAATGCTGTTATCACTGCGCCCTGTTCAATGACGTAACATATTATTTGAACAAGTGGAATAATACTTTGTGGTAATTCAATTGTAGCCTTAAAATTTGGATTTAGTACCACGAGGCATGATGGTCTAGCGGTATGATTCTCGCTTTGGGTGTGAGAGGTCCCGGGTTCAAATCCCGGTCGTGCCCTCTTTTTGTAACAACCATTTACCAATCGCACAAAACATAAATTATGGATAAAATGTTCCTCGGTTTATAAGTTTCTTTGAAATATGAGTACGTATACCCAAAAATTATACAATAAGAAACATAATAATGGTACCTTATTGGAAATTCAGAAGCATTCAATAACCAGCTGAACACTGCGAGACACAGGCAGTGTTTGTGTCACCTGCCATAACATAACTTACACTCTCACTACATTCCAAAAAGTTTCGTAAAAAGTAAAATTCAAATGGACTCGTACACAGCAAACAAAGTGAAACAGTAGGGGTCTAGGAACGAACGAGCTAATCACATAACTTCTTACGTTCGATAGGTAAATCAAATTGTTATTTTTACTAAATGACATTTACCCCGCCGCACGGTGGGCTGGAAATCGGCCTTCATAGAAATAGAAACCGAAGTCTTAAATTTGAACTTTTTTTAATTGGAATAGCTTTTTTGGGTTTTATTATGTCCCAAAATGAATCTTAGCTAATTCGGATGGAAAAATAATTATTATTTTTTTTCAAATTCTTTGTATGGCGCTTATCAGAAAAGTCGAGTTTTCTCCGAAAATAAAAAGTTAACCGTAATATCGTGACATGTTATTTTAAAACCAATTATTCTTGATTTTTCCACATAACTAGAATTTTCCACATAATAAAAATTATAAGTAATTATTTTTCCAACCGAATTAGCTAAGATTCATTTTGGGACATAATAAAATCCAACAAAAGCTATTCCAATTAAAAAAAGTTCCAATTTAAGACTTCGGTTTCTATTTCTATGGAGGCCGATTTTCAGCCCACTGTGCGCCGCGCTATGTTACACATGCGTATAAGGTAAAGAAGTTACAATTATAGTACAGTTAGCAGCAGAAGCATCTAAGCACTTTAAACGCGTTCACAATTATCTATACAGAGCCTTATTCTCTTGACGTCAGAGTCTGTGTGTAGCTCATTTCAAGCACTAGGCCCGCGTAGCTACTTCTTCTGCTGACTGTACTATTACGATACAGTGTTGTGTGTTGTGTTTGATACTATGATCGTCCGTAAAGTAATGAAGAATATAAAATACGTAGAATAATAAATTAATTCAATATGCTCACTCACTCTGATATAGATTCACCAGGAAACCGAAGTGCCGTTAGACTGTGAGCTCAATATGTATCCATAAAAATTAAGGGCCAATATAGCGGGAGGCTTAATAGTCCATGTTGTAATCTTCAATTCACATAATATTTCAAAGTAACTGACAACTAAAAAAATTTGAAAAACACCCGACATTTTCATTTCATAATTCAATGTCTCAATAATGGCTGAACTGATTTTCATAACATCAAACATCAAACATTTATTGCATATCACATTTATACATGAGGTGGGATTACAAAATAAGTATATAGACACATGTGACGCCCTGCAAGGGCACAGCAATTTGAAAGGGCTACCAATTGAAGATAATGTTTAGATACAGGAATAATAATGGCTCATGAATACAAAACATAACAAGTATTTATCTTTTCAATATCCTATTATATTATAATCATTGGTATTTTCTTCAAAATAGTCGCTTAAGTTATAGAAACATTTACCGAGGAGGAATATTTTTAGATATTTGGTAAATAACGTTGTTTTCTCCAGGTTTTTAATTTTGCATAAAACATGTCTAAAAACCATCGCTGGAAAAATTGCTTTCAAATAAAAAAAAACTCATCCAAATCGGTTCACCCGTTTAAGAGCTATGATACCAGAGACAGACACACACATATACAGAATACACTTGTAACACCCCTCTTTTGCGTTCCGCTTCGGGGGTTAAAAAGCGCATATGGCTATTGATAGATAGCAATACAAGTTACTCATACTTAGTAGATAAGGTAATAAAAACAAAAGCAAGCAAATCCGGTAGGCAATGATTCTCCGCTATTACTGTTTGCTAACTATTTACTGCGATGCACCAATAACGCGGCACACGCTAACAAAGTCTTTTTTATCCCGCTTTTGTATGATGAAGCGATCAAATTTTAATAAATCGCTTCCTGCGCCACTATCGATGCCCGATAACATCCTTGGGAATGAATATGTAATAATCGGGTGGCTATCGATTGTATCCAAGCGTAGTGAAGTTGATAGTTTGATTCAATTGTATCATAATATAGCTTAGTAAGCCATTACAATTAAGTAGTTACTTTTTACGAGAGGAATAGCGGATCATCTCGCTCATATTTGCAGCAGCCCAACTGGGGAAGTACCTCCACCTTACAGAAGACCGCAGCCATACGCTACTACTTATTCCTTGAGTATATGTGTTCCTGATGGTAAGTAAGGTTGACAGAGCTCCCGAGGATACGCAAGCAATATTAAGAGTGAGACACCTGCATGTCTCTATTGGGTCGGCAACGCGCTTGTGATTCTTCGGGCTTCCCAAGCGTCCACAGGTTATGGTGTCTGCTTACCATCAGGCAGGCTTAAGGCTTGTTTGCCACCGTCGTTGTATAGAAAACGTAGATATTATCACGTGTTGCGTCTATCGTAATTTTCTATAGATATTTTGATATTTTATGTCTTCTTCTTCGACGCATCCTCATGACTAAGGGTCGTGACTACATGAGGCCGTAACTTTGACACAATTGCTCTCCAGGCTGCTCGGTTTTCGGCCATCCAGATAGACGTCTGCAAGTTCCCCTTGCAGATTTCCTTTACGGCATCGGTCCAACGGGTCGGCGATCTTCCTCGACTTCTTTTTCCTTCCATATTTTGTGTGCGCTTGGTGTAAAATATTCCGAAGTACAAGGCAAACTTATCCTCTTGAGACCTACAATGGCTCCCGATATACTTCTCTCTCTAACTCCCTTTTTTCGTCTGTTTTACGGCTTACCACTATGTTATTTACCGAAATAGGTAGTATCCCATATTTAAATAAATAAATAAATATTGGGGGACAATCTTACACAAATCCCCAAACTAAGCAAAGCTTGTACTATGGGTACTAGACGACGATATACATATATGGGAAACATATGTACATGGAAAACATCCAAGACTCAGGAACAATATTAATGATAAATGCACAAATAATGCCCTGATCAGGATTCAAACCCGGGACCTCCGGCTTTGTAGGCATGGTCACTATCAATCAACTAAGCCAAAGTGGTCATCAACTACTTCAAAACTCACTATCTCGAGATGTGTGACATAAAAAAATTGCAATTTTAGGCCAAATAACGGTTTTTTGGACGTAACTTTTGTGAAATATTTTTTTAAATGTCTCTTACGTTGCTAGAGATGTCAACAAAGAACAGAACAGTTATATGTAGATTTAATATATACAAGTGCATAAACAAATATTAAATATATATACGGCCTGTATAGCCTATATACTTATAGTTGGTAGTGACACTGCCTCCGAAGTTAGAGGTCCCGGGTTCGAATCCCGGCCGGGGCATTATTTGTGCATTTAGCACGGATATCTGTTCTTAGGTCTTGGATGTTTTAACAATCGATGATAGCGCTTGGAGCCCCTTAACCACAAGTGCTCAGTAGCTGAACAAAAGTTCAATCCACCGCGTTACTGAGCCTACAATTACGATTAATATATCAATTCTTCTTTAATAATCGATTGAATCGAAGCAGTGATTAACTTTGTGACCCAGTGCCACAAATTGGGGGTCTATCCTATATCCGGGGGCTGTAAATAAATGGGCATAAGTTATTTATACCATGCTGGAACATCCCATTTTATTATTTACTGTAGTACTGCTAGCTGATGAGAACAACCGAGCGAAGACATTGAATAATATAGTTATGAAGGGATAGGACAATGTTAGGTTAGGTAGGTCTCAAGATAGTGAAGTAAAAACGCAATTTTATAAAGGGATAGGACAATGTTAGGTTAGGTAGGTCTCAAGATAGTGAAGTAAAAACGCAATTTTATAAAGGGATAGGACAATGTTAGTTTAGGTAGGTCTCAAGATAGTGAAGTAAAAACGCAATTTTCGTTCTTTCTGACTAAAGGACCGACCACTCAGATACGTTGTGGACAATATCTAGTCCCAGTTACTTTCTACGTTCTCTTCTCCGTAGATTCCGTAACCATTATATGCTACACAGTAGCCTTCGACGATGATGGCAATGTACGATAATACAAATGTAAAAGTACCTTAGTCGTTGCTGTTGGACATACCAACATTAGTAAAGAATTACTTAATTATTTAACTTGGTATTATCCTTTTTTCCATTTTTCAATTTTTCCCTTTGATTTGAAATTTTCGTTAGCAGCGTTACTGCTTTAGTACGAAATTAATTTGGTGTTAACTGATTTAATTTTACAGTCTACCTAGTTGATTGTTATCTGTGGATAGCCAGCTTTGTTCGCTTCTTGTGCTATCCCTCATATAGACTACAGGCCCATGTCCAAAAAATGGATGGGTTATATGAACCACCAGGACATAAAATACTTTAAAAATAAATTAATTTTATGTTGTTTCAAAACACCCCCCGGACCACGGAAAGAGAGGGGGTTGCAACCCTCGATTTTTTCCCCTTGTCGCATGATTTTTGTACGGCGTTGCGGAATAATGGATTAGAAGCTGTATTGAAACAGTATGAAACTGATGCCGTACAGAATGAAATGACCAAATTTACCCTGGAAATTGTCAGACAAAAAAAATTACCGACTGTGTGGCGCACCATTTTTTTACGGCACTGCGCGCTTTCTTATAATTTTTCATGGATCTATAGATGGTAAAAATGCTGTACTAAAATATATGACCAAAATGTACTCACTCTACCTGCACTTTTGATTTCTCACCAGCACTCAGTTGGACAGCTTACAAGTGACGGCATAGTGCTGAATCTTATTATTTTATGCTCTTATATCGTCCTATATACGTCACCTGGTGGTTCATATGACCCATCCATTTTGTGGAAATTGGCCTGTAGTCTAGTCGCAATACACGTTCTTCATAAAAAAAAGCATTGTTTTAATGTGCTGCCCATCCACAATCCACGAGAAGCAACACCACCTCTCTAACCCACCTGCAAGTCCTGCAACAGTTGACGCAATGGTCTCGCAAAAAAACTCAAACCTTTCTTCTATATTGGTGTTGATAATTTTTGTTTGTTAATACGTTCTGACGATTAACAATCATACCTAAAACGATTGCTTAGGTGCATGAAAGACACTGAGCAACTCAATTTGCAAAGTATTCACAATAAACAGTCCACTATTGTCGGCGCGAATAACTAACGTGCCTTTACTACTATGGTAGCGTCACCCGAGGGCCGTATCGGCTCGATTGAATTATCGATCAGATAATAGGATCGAGAGAGTAATCACCCCATACATTGTTCCTGTGTCTACCTTTATTATAGGATTTATAGGAAACTAGCACTGAGCAAGAAATGTTATAATTATTAGATGGGTGAAATTAAAGACAGTTATTGTACAATACAATATTGTAACAAAGAAGCAAAACTACGACCATAATATGGTATTTTAGGTTATTACTGAACCAGTGAGCAATATCTTAGGCCTTGTCATCGCTTTCCATCAGGTAAGACTCGGGCCAATAGCTGGTCAGCCAATCATAATAAAACTATCTAAAAAAATCCTTTCTGTGTCAGTTTTCCTATGTGAATACAAGTCGGTAAAGATATGCTCAAGATAAAACAGTAGCAGGGTGCTCTTCGAATCAATACTAAATCCTAAACAATCCCCTAGTTTTTGCTAAGTATGTCGATTAATCCTATTTAAAACATGGAGAAACCACAGCGTTATCAATTTCACCAGCCCAAAGGTATTCTCGTGTCAACGAGAAGCGTTCTTCACGCTTTGTCCAATTTAACCATCTGGGTGATCTTCTCACATGATCTCCCTGTATTCCCAGAGTTTCCGTCTTCAAATTTACAAAAGTAAGCAAATATTTAGAAACTTATAAGTCTACCAAGTTCTAAACAGGCTCGTTGCCATAAAAGTACATTTAATGAGTGAAATCCTCCTACAGATAACATAATCATACTCTTCGATTTCTACTTAAGCCCGTCATAAAAAGCGAAGCGACACCTACCGATTTCTTTGAATGCGTCGATGCGCTGATAATAATCAAGATGGCGCCCAAATGTCACCAACCTGTCACCTAGTTAAACGAGCGCATTAAAACGAAACGCCCCGAGTAATGGACATAAATTAAATGGTCGTCCACGTCATTCAAGCCGCAGGACCTTAAGATATACGCCCTAACGGAAGCCAGGTAGTTAAGATTCCAAACAAAAATATGAGATAACACCAGTTAAGATGTTAAGTTTTATTAGAAGCTGACAAAGTGCAGCTAATTTACGTCCTTTTTGGGTCGTAAGATAACGTGCGGTATTTGCTTTAACGGACCGACTGGGAAAAACTGGACCAACAATAAACTCATAACAACATACTAATAAGTTTACAGAAATGACCCTCTATCTAAATTGAGTTGCACAAATATCTCATTGCAATGAATGCCTTACGACATTAAAGCTAGAAGCTGTAACAAAGTGGTTTCTACTGAATTGCTAGAGCACAGTGCGCACCTATTATATAAGTATAATCAGCCATATAAACGAAGATAAAAGCCAGTTAAAATATCCAAGATAGACCCTATTGTTTAAGTTATAAGAGCGTGTTTGTAAAGCTTTGATACGATTTTTGTTTTAATCTAAATAAACTCGACTGTACACCCAGGAGGCAAACAATAGAGCAATAAATGCAAGCTACGACTTGAGAAAGTTACCACGTATCGGCGGCGAATAAATCAGAGACAACCTCGAGCGTTAGTAGTGTACCCGAGTACTTCGTTCGTAGTAGGTACTACGGAATATACCGATATTAAAAAGTTGCAAGCCAAACGCACTAATGGACAATGGACCACAGTTATGCCGAAAGTAACCCAAGTGACGTAGGTAAATCTTCAACGACAAGATAATGAACAAAATTGGTTTGTCGCTTTCTGCAAAAGGATGGTTAATGTATACCATATATATTTTATACTCAATCTGTTGTAAAATGATATAAAAAGGAACACAAAGTTTGTACTTATCGTTTCATCTCCTTGATTTATTTTAAGAATTAGTCGACAAAACAACTTTCAGCGCCATTATTGTATCATTTATCTTAATTTTCTGCTAGTCGATCTTCAGAAAATCCTTCACGGAACACTTAACTTTATTTATCTTTTGTTTTTGTGTCGATATTCTCTATGAGTACAACATATGTCAGTAGGCATATATTAAAGGAAGATGCCGATGATTCCTATTTTAAACACATCATGCTTATTTACTTAATTCAAACTGTTTCAACTTACAATAAAACCGGCCAAGTGAGAGTCGGACTCGCGCACGAAGGGTTCCGTACCGCATGATCTATAAAAAGAGTCCGACTCGCACTTGGCAGGTTTTTAATATTTGTTGTTATAGCGGCAACAGAAATACATAATCTGTGCAAATTTCAACTGTCTAGCTGTTACGGTTCTTGAGATCTAGCTCGGCGAGTGGTAGCCATGAAAAAGGGCTAAAATATCACGTTTTTTGTATGGGAGCCCCCCTTAATTATTATTATTAATTTGTTTTTAGTATTTGTTGTTATAGCGGCAACAGAAATACACAATCTGTGAAAATTTCAACTACGCTATTACGGTTCTTGAGATACAGCCTGGTGACAGACGGACGGACGGACAGCGAAGTCTTAGTAATAGGGTCCCGTTTTTACCCTTTGGCTACGGAACCCTAAAAATAACTCTCCGTATCATGCAACATCAAGGTTCAGGAATACAGGCTGTTTTTATTGATTTCCGTTCCTTCTAGCATATAGCCGTGTGTAGCCATAGAAACGACGTAGCATATTTAGTTTTTCAAAACCAAGAAGAAAAAAAGATTTTCATTTTCATACAAAATAATTAATTAATGTCACCAAGGGTGAATGCAAACCGGCCTTAAGAGTTAACGTGGAGTTAATCAAAAGTGAAGTATGACAGTTCGAAACTCGAATGACACGCACGTACAGGTAAATTCTCAGAGTAAGGATTTCTATACAGATCCTACACAAGTTTCACCAAGGGGGACAGAAAAGCTCTTATGCAGCTACATTGAGAACTAGTCTAAAACGTCAGGCGGCTTACAATAAACAACCTATTTAATTTGGCCGAGTAATCGTTTATTTGACTTGACGTTTAGATGACATTGAGGCAAATAAAGAACATCGGAACTATGACAAGGACAACAAATGATATGTCTCTCTCTATCGCTCTTATTCAATTTAGTATTATGATCTTATCGCTCTTAGCGGTATTATTATTTGACGTCTACTCTGGTTACTCTGAGGGTAAATTACTTGAAGTATGACATATGCTCGTATTTCATTGGATATTCTACTTTAAGACCAATGTAATAGAGTTTCTATTACATAGACACTGTCTGAAAATCGTATGTTTGGAATAGAAACTCTATTACATAAGCGTTAAAGTAGACTATCCAATGGAATAAGAGTATGTCAGTGGTAAACTCAAAGTAATCGTATTAATTATAATTCATTGTTTAAATATTAAGGATCGTTTATACTACTTATACTAGGGGTGGTAACTAACGAAAATGAATTCTTAAATATCTTCGAAATGGTACGAATTGGGATACTACCTAGTGTCTTAGAAAAGATTACTTTATTTCATTTCAGGATTGTGCCCTCACAATTAACGGAATTCAATAAAACACCCTGTATACCTACTTAGCTTAGTTACACATTATGACTACTCATTTAACCCAGTTGCACATAACAGTAAGTAGCCCTATAATATGCTCATTAAGGTTAGAGGGATCTTAGAATATGTGTGTTTGTCCCAAAAACCAACGTCAAGCCGCTGAGGGCTAATAGAGCTAGTAAAAAGCTCTCGATTCAACCCCTGTAAGGGTGGGTTGCACCAAACTGTCTGTAATCGTAGGCGGTGTTCGTTAAAATTTTAATATTTGTAAAGTTTGACAAGTTTCTATGGGATGACAGCTGCCGGCGCCATATTTAATGTTGATCGGCCTGTGATCGTAAGTTGGTGCAACCCAGCCTATAAGTACAGTAAGTACATACTTCGATAGCGATCTTGAGTTCAGCGATTGTGAATAGTTTCGGAAATATTTATGTTACAGAAAATCCTGAAGTTGCAGAATAATTTCAAGTTTTTAGTTTTTAGCGGTATGCACTTGTAGAATCGTTACGAACTAGTGAAGTTTTTAAGATCATTTGCCTGTTTTATTTTTATGACAACTCTTTTAGTAATCAAATCACGTAGAGTTAGATTTTCCATACTAAAGTTCTCAGTGTTTGTTTTTCACCGTAGTATGGAGAAACGAACGTAATACGTAAATACAAAAAAAAGTTTGCATAAAAATAAAGCAGGCAAATGAGCACACTCAGTGCCAGGAACCCGACTGGTGGACTTAAATCAGTGACAACCCAGACTGTTATATTACTTATATTTTTAGGCATTGGCTGTCCGTGCATCAGAACGAGGAAAATAGTTTGACGTTAAGTGATGTAGTTATTTATTGTATTTTAAATTTAGTATGCTAGTTTTAAGACTTATATGGGTTTTTTTGTGCTTGCAATAAAACATTATTATTCCCTTTATTTATAAACATTATTATTATTATTAAAAACTTTATTAGTTCGTAACGATTCTAAAAGTGTACTAATAATAAAATATCTTTATTTCAGATCATTAAGAATCCATAAGTACAATTCACTAAAAATTAAAATTAAAAATTAAAAATATAAAAATAAAAATAAAAATATATATATATTTGTGTGTAATGTTATACTAATATAACAGTAAAAACTTTTGAAATAATACTTGTACATGAATAAGAAAAATTACAAATATTACGATTAAAATGATAAACACCTCCGAAACTACTCAAAATCGCTTAACATACGAGTACATAGGTAGCTTTTTATCTGCTCTATCAGCACCCGGCGGCTTGGTGTTAGTTTAGGGACAACCTGTGTAAGTGTATTATTATTTGTATTTCGGGTTCGAATGAAATCAGTTATTTTTGGCATAAGGCATGTGTAAGCGAAATAGAAAGTAAAGTACAGATCCGAATATTTTTCCAAGAGCTCAACAGATGCTTACTGCAACTTAATGAGTGATTCGGCAATAGAAAAAAATACCGCTCTAGAATTAATCTAAGATCCACCTAAGATTTCATGCTAACATGGTCATAAAACTCGCAGCACGTCATTTAATCCTTGAAAATGGTGCTTGCAACAGCGCCGAAATTTCGGGAACTCAATAAATATAACATACATGGTAAATACCCCCTTTTGAACAGTAATTCTAAGATCCACCTGCGTATCTTTGCATGCAGTTGTATTTATTTGCATGTTTGCGCACATGCACATTAACTGTATGCAAAGATACGCAAGTGGATACATTGCATTATCATTTATCACTAATATATCTACACGTTCTATAGCAGCATAGGAAACGAAGTCCTAGAGATTTTTCATAGAATTTGGGCAACGGGGCAAGTGCTATGTATTGGCTATGTGCACGTCTGAAACGTCAAACGTCAAAGGTCCCGAGACAATGTCAAAACTCAGAGATGTCAAATAATGACACATGAATATTTTATTTACTTTAGTAAACGAGAAAGACCCCGTATTGGAAATTTTACTGAAATAAATAAGAGAATAAATAAATACATACAAACGAAACGAATCGTAGGAAACCGTTAAGAAACCAATAGAAAACGTGATAGTAAATTTGACAGTTGTCCCCGGTAAGTGCACATTTCTGCCATGGTGTGCGCTACGATCGCCTAGATTACCCCCACTACCTACTTCGCACATAGCCAATAGGTGGACAAGAATGTTTATAAGCATAATAAATATAAACTAATAAATACATAAATATTAGGAGACAATTTTTTACACAAATCGAACTAGTGCCATTGTAAGCTCAATAAGGCTTGTGTTATGGGTACCTACCAGACGACGATATATTTAATAGATATATATATATATATAAATACATAGAAAACATCCAAGTCTCATGAACAAATGTCTCTGATCACCACAGAAACAAATGCCCTTACCGGGGTTCGAACCCGGGACCTCTAGCTTCGGAGGCAGTGACACTACCAACTAGGCTAAACAGGCCGACGAGCTTCCGACGAGTATAATACGACGTCTAATATTGAAATATCGGATCAAAATTTCATCATAAACATGAAGGATGCTACAATCTAACCTAACCTAACCAATCACGCGAAGAAACTTTGGCTGTATATACCAGAAGCGGAACAAAGAATCCAGTTAGGTACTTAGTTACATTTAAATGTCACCTATCCGTCGCACAAACAGTAGTAGTCCGGATGCTTGCACGAGATGTTTCGAAAACGCAATCATAAGGGCATCTCGGCAGGTGGAGGGCAATCTTTATTGCACGGAACATTAGTTAAGAGCATTTTTATCATACACGCACTGCATCATTAAATGTTTATAACATTGTTACAACAAAATTACTCAGAAATAAACAAAATGACACATGGTTATCGAGAATATTTTAATCATACCATACCTGACGAAAACTTTCTTAGTTTCTAAGAATGCACCTTTACCTGAGAATTGAGAATTCCTTTAAACTCTGAATCACCACTCGATTATCAATAATGTTGCCAAGCAATCAAGTTTAACCTTATATAAAAAAATAGGTAAGTAAGGGATAACTCTATGAGGTCTGAACAGTTTTTTTTTATCTACTTTGATAGAAAACAGTGATTCGGCCTGCCTGCATTTTAGCAGATGAAAATGAAATAAGGGGATCCATACGTTTTTCATCGATTTTTGACGAGTTTTGAGCTGATATTCCTATAGTTTTACGCGTTGTGCCACAAACGGTAATCGGTTCTTCAATCCTTTATCTACGTTTTCAAGAGCCTAATTTTGAAAAGAATCCATACTCATATTTTTACGATTTATTCAAACATGGTCCAAAAAGCTCTATTATCGATATTAGTAAGTAGGCTGTATATTGTTTATGCACTCATGAATATATGAAATCTAAATATATCTGTTCCTGATTGATGTCACTAACAACTCAAGAGATTTTCATTTTAAATTCATTTTCACAAAAATGCGTCTGTACTTATATTTCCGAGTTCATATAACCTGGACCTTTTTAAGGCACGAGTGAATAGGCATCTTCTGGGTGAGCTCGCTTCATCGTCGGCCTCATCTTTGCCCCCTGGCTAGATGCTGGCCAAGAGCAATCCCATTTTTAATAAAAAAAAAAATTACGTCCAAGAAAAATTGGTTTTCTGGCCTAAAATTGCCAAAGTTTGATACCATATATCACGAAGTTTTGAAGTAAATGTGATATTTCAATATAATATTTCGGTAAGCCATAAAAAAACACGAGAAAATGGCGAGTTACAGATCGAACAGGAGCTAGGAGCCCCTTAAGCTATGCAAACAATGTGTTTTTTTTTTATAATTATTGAGTCGACTTCGCACAAGCGTTCCGTCCGTACCACCGTACAAGGACGTGCCGCAAAATATCATGTTTCTTATGGGGGGGTATCCTTTATTTTTTATTATAGTACTTACTACATTTAAAAAAAAATTAACTGACAGATGGACGGACGGACAACGGAGGCTTAGTACCGTTTGGCACCCTTTGCGTACGGAACCCTAAAACAAGGCTCGACAGGCATCAGTGTTACTCATTGCGCTGGCACCAATCTGGCTCCGATACCATCGGGCACGCGCGGAACACTGGTTACGTGTCCACCAATTTCACCGTAATAAGTCTTGTTCTCATGATGCACACCACAAAGTATACAACGACGCTGATAAATAGAGGGCATCTCCAATGCCTTTTATGGAAATACTAGCATTTGCCCGCGGCTTCGCCCGCGTACTAAGCGAAATTTTTGACCGTCTACAAAAAACAGGTTCGTATGTTTGTACACGATTATCTCGCGTTTGGCTGAACTGATTTAGATGCGGTCTCCAAAAAAGTAGTTGTTACATTCTGGGGGTTTCGGTATACGAAGTTTGGCGATTGTGATTCATTAACAGATGAACAGATGAAAAGTCAGTATACATTCTGAGAACCGGCAAACTGTTGAATTTCATTTGATTTTGCCAAAAATAAGGATCGAAAACTATTATCATAAATTTCTGAGAGGCCGAAGGGGAAAGGGCCGATGAAATAAAAGCATGTCTTAAATGGCCCTTAGTAAAAGTATCTGTGTACTACAGTAACACCGATAGGTCTGTAAACGACCAAGCAGCGCGCAGCGGTCATAAACTCTGGTCCTTTGAAGTACAGAAATACGGCTAATTCAATATCACGTGTAACATTTATTTTTCCTAAAATTAAATTTATTACGTAGGTTTTGCCAGTTCCCATTGGAGCATCCAAAAAGAAAATTTGGCCTCACTTCCATTCGCACTCCTTACTTCAGTCCGTCTGTTACAACCAAGTTGCTTTTACTGGACCGATTGAATTGCAAATTGGCACAAACTATCAAGAATTTAGAGCGCTCGTGGCCCAGCGGAACCCGCCTACCGCGTGCGGTGTGCGAGGTTAAGCAATGTGGGCGCAGGTCAGTTCTTGGATGGGTGATCGCTTTGAGTGGTTACTAAATGACTCTCGTGCTTTGGAAGGCACGCTAAGCCGTTGATCCCGGCTGCAATCGTTAAGCCAAGTTAGAGGCCTTCGAGCGGCTTGCGAACTTCTAACAGTCAAGTTGCCCACTCACTTGACAAAGGGGGGTCGAAGTTGCACCACGTCCGTAGGGAGTACCCACCGTTACCCTACACGTGACCCCTGGGTGGTGCTAAAAGTGCAACAAAAACTGGCAACCGTACTTGTTGATTTAAATGGAAAAAAATATCAAAACCTCTATGTCGTTTTTAAAAGCAAGTCCATAGATACCCCACACGCCTATTAACCTATTAACATTAACATTTAACATTAACCTTTTTTGCATACAGGCATGTATGAAGTGCCAAATTTTACCTCAGATTCGTATTCAGAGACCTCTCAGACGCTCAGATATCGATTTTGAACGAAATTGGGACGAAAAAAAAGATAATCAATATGGCCGCCACTTTCACAAATTTTACCTCTGATTCGTATTAAGAGACCTCTCGGACACACATATATCGATTTTGAACGAAATCGGGACGAAAATGAAGAAAATCAATATGGCCGCCACCTTTTCCAAATTTTACCTCGGATTCGTATTAGGGGACCTCTCGGAGGCTCAGATATCGATTTTGAACGAAATCGGGTTGTAAATGAAGAAAATCAATATGGCTGCCACTTTTTCCAAATTTTACCTCGGATTTGTATTCGGGGACCTCTCGGACGCTCAGATATCGATTTTGAACGAAATCGGGACGAAAAAAAAGATAATCAATATGGCCGCCACTTTCACAAATTTTACCTCGGATTCGTATTAAGAGACCTCTCGGACACACAGATATCGATTTTGAAAGAAATCGGGACGAAAATGAAGGAAATCAATATGGCCACCACTTTTTCCAAATTTTACCTCGGAATCGTATTAGGGGACCTCTCGGATTCGTATTAGGGGACCTCTCGGATACACAGATATCGATTATGAACGAAATCGGGACGAAAATGAAGGAAATCAATATGGCCACCACTTTTCCCAAATTTTACCTCGGATTCGTATTAGGGGACCTCTCGGACGCTCAGATATCGATTTTAAACGAAATCGGGTTGGAAATGAATAAAATCAATATGGCTGCCACTGTTTCCAAATTTTACCTCGGATTCGTATTAGGGGACCTCTCGGACGCTCAGATATCGATTTTGAACGAAATCGGGTTGAAATGAAGAAAATCAATATGGCTGCCACTTTTTCCTTATTTTACCTCGGATTCGTATTAAGAGACCTCTCGGACGCTCAGATATCGATTTTTAACGAAATCGGGGACCGAAGGGGAAAAAATCAATATGGCCGCCACTTTTTCTAAATTTTACCTCGCATTCGTATTACGAGACCTGTCGGACGCTCAGATTTCTATTTTGAATGAAATCGGAACGGAAATGAAGAAAATCAATATTACCGCCACTTTTTTCAAATTTTACCTCGGTGTCGTATTTGGGAACCTCTCGGACGCTCAGATATCGATTTTGAACGAAATCGGGACGAAAATGAAGAAAATCAATATTACCGCCACTTATTTCAAATTTTACCTCGGTGTCGTATTTGGGAACCTCTCGGACGCTCAGATATCGATTTTGAACGAAATCGGGACGAAAATGAAGAAAAGCAATATGGCCGCCACTTTTGCCAAATTTTACCTAGGAGTCGTATTAAGAGTCCTCTCGGACGCTCAAATATCGATTGTTGTCGAAATCGTATCGGGCGGCACTAATTAATAAAACCACTTACAATACATTGACTCAAGAAAGGTCGTAACTTCATAGGGAATTCACGGCACATCATGCGCCTTTAGACCTTATAAGGAACCTACATGCCAAATTTGGTATCTCTTGAGTCTCGAACCAGCAGTTTGGGCTGTGCGTTGATATGTCAATCAATCAGTCAGTCAGTTTCTTCTTGCAATTTGGCACCTACTTTTAAGTTTTCATGCCCGCAATATTAAATTTCAAAATCAACGCCATTTTCGAAATTAACGACCCAATAAATCATAAAAATCACACCCATATTAATATTTAGACATTCCAACCCCGTCGGACCCCAACAAAGGGGATGGTATTTCACGTCCTCCACGTGGGATTTTAAAATTATTGTTGTTTTCGTAATCAGCGACCCGATAAACCATAGAAACCACACCCATATCGATTTTCAGAATTTGTCACCACCTTTCCCCCTTTTAGGGGTTGATTTCTCAAAAAACCTGAAACACATGTTTACTGATTTATCGTTAGAAATACTCCTGTGAAGTTTCGAATAAAATAATCTAACTAATCTTGATTTCCTATACAAACTTCGGACCCCCATTTCACCCCCTTAGGGGTTGAATTTTGAAAAATCCTTTCTTAATGCACCTCAAGACCTTATATGGAACCTACATACTAAATTTGGAATCTCTAGAACCAGCAGTTTGCGCTGTGCGTTGATATGTTGGTCACTCAGTCAGTCAGTTATTTCTTGCAATTTGGCACAAACTTTCAAAAGTTTTCATGTCCACAATATTTAATTCGAAACCGATGCCATTTTCGTAATTAACGTCCCAAAAAACCATAAAAATGACACCCATATTAATATTTAGACATTTCATCCCCTCTCGCACCCCAACAGGAGGGGATGGTATTTCACGTCCTCCACGTGGGATTTTAAAATCCTTGTTATTTTCGTTATCAGCGACCTAATAAACCATAAAAACAATACCCATGTCGATTATCAGAATTTGTCACCACATTTCCCCCTTTTAGGGGTTGATTTTTCAAAAAACCTGAAACACGTGTTTACTCATTTATCGTTAGAAATACTCCTGTGAAGTTTCGAATAAAATAGTCCAACTAATCTTGTTTCCCCATACAAACTTCGGACCCCCATTTCACCCCCTTAGGGGTTGAATTTTGAAAAATCCTTTCTTAGTGCACCCCTAGACCTTATAAGGAACCTACGTGCCAAATTTGGAATCTCTAGGACCAGCGGTTTGGGCTGTGCGTTGATATGTCAGTCAGTCAGTCAGTCAGTCAGTCAGTCAGTCAGTTTCTTCTTTTATATATTTAGATATGTCTTAAATTACGACGACGTTCGTACGATTTTAACGTTCATATTTCAAGTTATAGGGTACCAATATGCACTTATATCCATTGAAAGGTCCAAAATGTGTACATATTTATGCCCTCGACTGTACATGCTAGTAATATGCATACACACATACAAACATACAGTGGCTCTCTGAGCTGTAGACAACGCAATTTTTATTTATTTCAAACGTTCCAAATACAAAATTTCACGAGAATCGGTTGAGAAATGCGACCTGTATTGGCTATGTGCACGTCTGAAACGTCAAACGTTAAAGGTCCCGAGACAATGTCAAAACTCAGAGATGTCAAATAATGACACATGAATATTTTATTTACTTTAGTAAACGAGAAAGACCCCGTATTGGAAATTTTACTGAAATAAATAAGAGAATAAATAAATACATACAAACGAAACGAAACGTAGGAAACCGTTAAGAAACCAATAGAAAACGTGAAAGTAAATTTGACAGTGGTCCCCGGTAAGTACACATTTCTGCCATAGTGTGCGCTACGATCGCCTAGCTTACCCCCACCCCCTACTTCGCACATAGCCAATAGGAGAACATCCGGACAGATAGACATACGAGAGATTTTTTGTCGAAAGCTGAAACGGAGACGCTTCGCTCGCTCGGTCAATAACCACGCGTGTTTCCCAGACGGGTAGGCAGAGATCACGGATTTCCATTTGCTACGATCCTGGCATATTATGCAGTTTGTTGTATACCTATACAACTTTCGCTTCATGAACTCTCATAACATTCTTCATGCATGCGCGCCAATTTAGGGTACTCTTGACCTGGCCTTCCTGCAGAATGTATCCGATTTGGCCGAAGTACGTTCGCCGAGGTCTTCCAATTCCAGCTTTTCCATCCACTTTCCTTCATACACCATACACCTTCTTTTCTCCTTATGAAAAGACAAATTGCGTTTTTCAAACTTGCTAATGTCAATATGCATACGCATATATAAATCTTGTACTAAGAGGTCTGTCACGATTTAACCCTAAGAACTCCGTTATACTTCTTTACATACGAGTACTTATTGGATTGAGATACAGAGAGAAATAAAACAGATAAAATAATGTAATTTTATTTTATTTTCGCTAATTATTATGTTTATTAAACTAGATGTTATAATTTGTAACTTGTAACCAGGACACGCACTTTCAAGGGTCACGTATGTTATTAAAAAAAACAATACTAATATTAAAAAACTGACAAAAGTCGATCAACTACAGCGTAGGTAGGTATACATACCTACTCTGATTTAAATATTACAAAGTAAATCAAAATATCATGGGTATTACATGCAGCCAGCCCATGGAATACAATATAACAATGCTTTATTTAACTGTCCTCAGTAGACAAATAAATATACCTGCTACTATAACTAAAAAATGCATACAATTTATCAGATAAAATTTCATAAAAATATTGATAGATTTAAAGCTATGTATTAGATTAGAGCGATATGTAACGCTATTGGATGACAGCTGTTTACCATTATTTAGAAAACTTAACATGTTACCATTGCCATGTTTATACGTCAGGGACGTATGTGTTTTAGTCAAGTCCCACCCAGAATACTCCCTTAAAAGAAGTGAATTCTTGCAGAGTCGGACAAGACGACATATAATGAATCTTTTGTATAAACCTCACGGACACAAAGATATGTACAAAAGAAATATATACAGGGAGGAACAATACCACGGACTTTCCTGAAAGTATGTTGTCATTTAAATGATATACAATCGACTTGTGATCATTAGAAACTTTTGTTGGAAAGAAAAAAATATCATTAAAATAATGCCTTTTAATATTAGTAACAACCCTAATGTTTTAACATTACCATTTAAGTATTTATATTTAGAAGTGACTTATGTCACTAGCTTTGTTGTAAGATAGGGTTGAAACTTTACGTAGTTAGTTAGTTACGTAGTTAGAGTTACGAATATTAACATAGTTTATTTGGCAAAAGTATAGTACCTAGGCTAACCTACTCCCTGTGTACAGGAAAGTCCATCGTTCTGTTCCACCCTGTATATATAATATGAGTGTAACATTTTTCAATAAATGAGTGCTGTCGGGGGAAATATTCAAACGTAAGTTAACAAGATGGTTACTGGGTAAATGTTTCACATAGCGTCAAGGATTTTATAATTTTATGGAACCGATGACATTGCATGTATTATATTAACATGTGTATATTGATTTTAACATTATATTCAATTAATTTATTACTTTTAAGTTATTTAAACCAAACATTTGTACGTTTGCTTGCATGCTGAAAACAAGGATTTTTTTATAATAATATTTAAAACCAAATGTAACTGTATTCTGACAAATAAAAACTTATGAACTATGAATAATAATACATACAAGTAATAATTATTATGTTTTTTCTCTGACTTATAAATATATTGGCAATTTGATATTGGTATTAAATTCATTACACATCTTGCCTATATTTTTTGACGACTGGTTGTCATAATGCTTTCGACTTTGCAGCTTATCTAAGCAAACACACCGAAACCAAGCCGCTACAAAAGTGAAACTTTTACGCTATTCTTTAGTTTTACGAGGTCTATGAGACATGCCTGACATGTCCCATCTACTCTTACCTGACGAATAACCAGCATTATTCCTCTGCGAGTCATTTCGATTACGATTATAAGGATTATAATTAAATCGTGTTTTCGACTGTTTCTCAGGGTGACTTTTTGTGTCGTCACTTTCATCTAGAGGCGATTTGTATTGCATGGACCGATCACGATAACGATTATCGAGTCCTGGTTGATTATCGGACTCCGGACGGTTATCGGACCCTGATTCATCTAGAGGCGATCTGTATTGCATAGACCGATCACGATAACGATTATCCGGTCTCGGTCGATTATCAGACTCCGGACGTTTATCGGAGCCTGGTTCATCTAGAGGCGACCTATATTGCATAGACCGATCACGAAAACGATTATTGGGACCCGGTCGATTATCGGAGCCTGGTTCATCTAGAGGCGATCTGTATTGCATAGACCGATCACGGTAACGATTATCCGGTTCCGGTGGATTATCGGTCTCCGGTCGTTTATCGGATCCTGGTTCATCTAGAGGTGATCTGTATTGCATAGACCGATCACCATAACGATTGTTGGGTCCCGATCGATCAGATCCCAGTCTATTATCAAATCCACCATATCTAGAGCGATTATTGTATCTAGGCCGATTATCATCATATCCAGGCCGATTATTATATCTAGGCCGTTTATTATTATCAGGCCGATTATCAGATCCAGGCTGATTGTTATGCTCCGATCGTTTATTATGTCTCCATCTGTTCTTATACCTGGATTTGAGAATGTGCTCAGATTCCTCAGCCTGGTCGTCGAGAGGTTTAATCATGGTTTCTCTCTTTCCGACGTCTGGTGGAGGCACATCCTTACCTAAAAGGTCGGCGATGTAATTCTCACGTTCAATTTTGTAACCTCGTGCTTCTTCAAATCCTGTAACAATAAACGTACACGTATAATATAGAGGGACTTTGAATCTTTCACATGTACTTGTGCTTGGATTTCCTGAAATTGTGGAGTTTATCTTACTTGATCGCTATCAAGTAAGATAAAGAGAAGAGAAAATTTCGCAATAAAATGATGAATCAAGAATAATTTTCAGAATAAACCAAAAAAGAATTTATCAGCTATTGTGAAAACTTTCGTAGTTTTTTTATTTGGTTGATAAATGCTTTCATGGGACTGCGCCAGATGCAGTAGAATTAAACGTTCAGGGCGGTAACAGTGTCAGCAATAATTAAAATCTTACTGGTGATGGCGTCGGCTGCCTCAATCCCAAGTCGGTCTCTCATGTACCGGCACACCATGTAACCCGTCCGGTTGAGCCCGTGCGTACAGTGGACGCCTATTACGATATCTGTGGACAACAAATGTTACTCGTTAAGCCAATTTTGGAAGCACTATGACTAAGGGTCGGTTGCACCAAACCGTCTGTAATTGTAAGCGGTCTTCGTCAAAATCTGACGATCACATGCGGATTTTAACGACCGTTAAATCCGTTGGGTTGCACCATCTTCAAAATCACGGATTGTAATTGTTAATCGGGTTGCCACTTAAGAAACGCACTCCCACCAAAATAATTCTCGGGTAATTATTTTTTCATATAGCAACCGAGCATGAAAATTCATTTTTGTCTGTGCTCATGTCACTTTCGACAAGAGATAAAAACGCGCTATAAGCAGCTATTTATTAAAATACTGATAAATTCGATAATATTTTAGAGAATATACGTTACTTACACGATCAAATAACAAAAAAGTGTAGTCAAGAAACTTGCCTCTAATATTCATGGGCAAAATACAGTCTACCGAGTGAGATTTCTCAAAACGACGACCCTTCATTAGGACATCTTGTGTTTCACAAGCATTCGGAGCTTTGTATGTTGGATTGATGATATTCTCCTTCTTCATTACCTACGGTGAGTTATAATATTTTACGTCTATTACATATTACCGCTACCTACCTACTCACGAAAACTAACCTCTAAAGCTGTTTACAAACTTGTTTCAGTAGCCGAGCGTTAAAGCACGCGACTTTCAATCTGGAGGTTGTGGGTTTTACTTGTTCAGAGTGTGAAATATCATATGACATCGATTATAACTTATAACATTAGCTTTTGGGTGACGGCGAACATCAACTGGTTTAGTTCCAACAGGCCTAGTTTTCCCTCTGGGTTGGAAGGCCAGATGGTAGTCGCTTTTATAAAACTAGTGCCTATGCCTAATCCTTGAATTTGGATACCAAAGCAGACCCCGGACTCCTTTAGGACATAACTAAAACAACTTGATTTTTGTAGTAAAAATCTCAACAAGTAGATGTTGATATATACAAATACTTGTATGGTGTAAATATCACATATGTCATGTTTTTATTAATATGGGAATTTATTTCAGGTGCAGAATTAAGATGCGTGAGCAATAATTTTAGACCGAAGTGAAAGAAACAAAAATGTGTGCCACATTCAAACCAATTGAAATGGAATTATTAATACCGGGATTAATCGTAACCTAGAAGAACTTAACAATTTTACATAAGCTTCTTTTCAATTGTAATAAAAATGATGATTAAAATTGTTCAGTTTTGTTTATTATTGGCCTTTACAGATATTTACTGCATAGTTTTTTCTTTTTTGATTTCATACCAAATGCACTTACATATTAGGTTGGTAGGTATGATATAAAAAACTTTGATTTCATCAGCTTTAGTTAGACCCTATCTTCCTTATAAAAATAGTGATGTCAGCCATTAAATAGATAAGACCATCATTTTCACCCAATACCTTGGTTCATTTAGATTTCAACCCGCAATAGTCCCTGTTCTCCCTATGTCTGTGTGTCCTATCACTCCCATGATACGGCTGGGAATAGCATCCACTCAGTCTACACTTGTCTTTCATTAAAGTGTCAAAAAGGCTTCTTGTTCTACTCCAAATATAAGCAAGATTACATTCTGCCACACCATACCGACATCTTTAATTCCAGTATTGATAAATGAAATTTAATCCCGAACATGTCCATATGGTTATACAATAAAATAATAACAATAATACCACAAAAAGAGTAAACATTTCTAAATAAATTGTCAAAATTTTGTTGTTATATTACTCATAATAATTTGAATATAATAGGATAAACCTTTATTTACTATTGTTTTATGTATTTATATTATTTATGAAAGCAAATTTCATGAACTAATTATTGCTAAACAAACAAATTTTGGCACTCTTTGGGGTAGGCCTATGTCATAGCAGTGGAGGTCCTTTGACTGATATGATGATGTGATGATGAAACTAAAGTTTGGGAGCCCTCTACAATATATTTGTTTTACAAATTAATTTATCGAATCGGTCATGCAATTAAATGTAATGTTATCTGTAAACAATACTGAGGTAATGTGTAGAATACTTGGGGTGTGGGTTGCTTTGCTCTTCTGCTGGTCCACCTGCAGTGTGAAAATTAACTCATCTTTTACACACATGACTAGCTGCATTTTGATACTGCAATACTGTACAGAATAAGTACTAAGTACCCCAACATTTTAGGTATGTCAATATAGTAGCTAGGTACTGTACCGAATACAGATTCCTGGTAACATGTACATTTATCTGAGCTGAGGTGCATATTAAAATACATAAGGTCTAAGGTTACATGTCCCTAGTATGTATTAGAAATAAATACCTATCCGTGGGGTTATTTCTAATAGATGCTAGAGACATAAAGAGATGCAGTTCTACAACTCTTTATTTTTCAAAATGAGAATGATAGAAACATTTGTGGACTTGTTCAATATAGCAAGTTGACTTTGAGCCCACATGTACATGCATATGAAATGACAGGAAAATAACAAAGTCTGCTGTAAGCATCCTTCACCAACCTTTATTTTAGGATTTGTCTGAATGTGAAAGTCACTACGTCCAATGAAGGGGTAAATAAAATGTGATTGAATGAACCAGTACTTACAAATAAAGCAACATGTGATAATAGTTGAACTGTTTAATATATTTCAACACATTCAAATGTTTAATACAATTTAGGCTTGCTGAAAACTGTTCATAATTGTAAGTTAAACTTGTTTATTGTTGTTGTGACACTATTTTATACTTCTGTAAAGTTTGATACACGAAGATCACTGAGGTAACACAATAATGTTAGTTTTCCAATGTAAATTCGGTCTTCTTCATTTTCATAGCATAGCCCTTGAATATCCGCTTCAAAACAACTTTTATGTGTTGTCCGATATTATCCGTTGTTTCGGTATATACTTCATCCTATATTGTAAGGCCTGTGAGACATAAATCAGTCTGTTCTTTGTCTAGGATAACTGCATTACAACCATATCGTCTTTCAAACTAGAAACTACATTTAATTCACATCACAAAAGTTTGTAAAAGTTTCCTTTGTTGCAGAGCGAAAATTTTGGTTGACAGAAGTGATTTAGCCATAAATCAGGTTACAGAATCGCGTTCCGATACTTTCCGTGAACTGCTACATAATACGCTGCCATTTATTAATTAAATTTCTGTAATTTATTACGTAAATGGTCAAGAAAAACTATTTTTCATAATAAATATGGTACTATGCCGCCATATTTGACGAATGGATTTGACGTTAACAGGGGTCGGACCACTGGTTAATGTAATCGTCATAATTTAACGTACGTCAAGGCTACGAACGGATGGTGCAACGCAAAAATGGAGTTAACGTACGTCAGCGCCATATTTGACGTTGACCGGCCTGTAATCGTAGGTTGGTGCAACCGGCCCTAAGAAACTGTCTGTAATATCAAATACATGAAAGTGCCGTAAAATGTGATGCCACTTTGCGAAATTAAGTATGAACATTTTATTGGAATAGTTAAGTCTGTTGCATTATTCTATTACATAAGTAAGAACTACAAATTCTACTAAATTAGGTTAAAATAGGTATGTCTGTAATAACGATAGAAATATTATGGAGAAATATCAAGAAAACACTCAAGATCATGGTTAAGTTTCCATGCATAAATCTGGCGAAACTGAAGCGCATATCGAAAAACGTGTTAAAAACATCGAGACAAAGCGAATCACGATCGATCCCCGGCTTTCAGCGGAAAAATAAACGAAAACCTCATGTTTGTGTCTTCAAAATCGCACCGCAAACATCGGGGTCGTTGACTTGCGCCCCTGCGCACCCCTCGGGGAGGCGGTGGGGAGGAAGTGTGTCCGCGGTTTGACACTTCCTCAGGAAGACTGCGGCAAGGTAACTTTGGCGAAACTTGCGGGTGGGTAATTGCTGGCTGGTTGGCGGTTTGTAACTGTGTTTTTTGCGTGCGTTAGACTGTGCTTTGTGGTTTCGATACGCGCGCGTTGTTTACGTAGTATAGGATATCGTTTTCTTATCGCCAGTTTTGATCTTATTGTCTATATGCAATCACTTAACTTGCAGCAAAGTTCTGTATTCTGCATTCACCAAGTGATTTTATTACAATTAGCCGCATACGCTGACCGGTTAGGTTTACTATTTAGCTCTAGCCAAAGCACCTAGTGATATCACCAGCGATATGACACATGTTTCAGAAACATGAAACATACACAAATACATACAACAAACGCATATGACAACATCATATATATAACACATGGGACATATGACAAATTCAATGATCACGAAATTAGTGATGTTAGGAGCTATCAAAAAATATACGAATCGTGTGCCCCACTCTAGTTCATTTGGGAATCGAATATGGTTGGATATAGCACTTAAATCCGGTTTGAAGTGAAAAACGCATCCGGATTCCTCAATAAAAAAATCAAACAAATAGTTAAACTGTACTAATTAACGTCTATGCATTGATTTCACGCAGAATTAAGAATTGGTCGCGCTTAGATTAAAAAGATTTTGTATGATCCGTGTATCATAGGATTAATTCCAGCACGATCTTATGTCAGTGCCTTATCGGTGAAAATCGTGTGGCTACCGGATCGTGTGTAAAGTAAAGATTATAGTGTTGGCGCCACATCGCGTGCCATGGGGCGTTTACGCTTCACGTGGCCACTATCAGCTTATGCCACGGGTTTGTTAACTAATTTATTGCACCTTAACAACGCAGTACCGTCTACATCTTAGACATGATTTTCCAAAGTCTATTAACACGATACTATACCGTAGTTTGGTGTGATTTTAATTATGACTTGACAGCGTTGACAGCTAGAGTGCAATTTGACTTTCTTAATTTGATGTGACCTAAGCACGATATAGGGATATCAGGCGATATCACTATGACATGTCGAAGACAGGCGTGAAGGTTGAACTATTCCCAAGATGAAAGTATTATATTTATTTAGCGAAACCGATTATTCTGTCGACATACTTACTTTGTGTAAAACAAGTATCAATTCCAAAAAGAACAACCATTTATGTTACGGTTTCAAACAGAGACCGTTTCGTTGCGGCCTTATAAAAGCTTTTAAAGAACAACGTATAGGACAAATTACATATGTGACAAGAGGGATTAATGGCAATAAGAAAGACGCGCCGTAAATCCCTGCGCTAGCGACGCACTCGCATATCTCACAGCACACACGTCACGCGTCTTAGCACGAGACAAAAAGCGAACAAAACCTTCAATGTGGACGCAGAATTCCCACGCCAGGTACGTTCGATGCATTACACATACACATGCAAATGCAAGCTAAATAAAAGAAAAAAAAGTATTTCCATTTACAACAATCCATCAAGGCTTTCGCCAGCAACTTAATTAACGAGCGGGTCCGTTTTCAATTACAGAAACAAACAACGCGGTGATTACGGCGACCGCCTTAACAGATGTGCAGTGCTTTATGTGTCGCCATATAGATGTAAATGCTGGTGTCTGACACTGAGGAGACATTTAAATTAAAAATACATACTCAGAATAAAAGAGGCGAAGAGCTGTTTCGTTAGAGTGCAATTCTAGTAATGCCACGTTAGTGTACTTTCATCAGCATTATCCCGTGGTGACTACTCTAACAGAGCGAGACGACTAGAAAGAAGATTATACTTTCAACGCGATAGATACTTATACTAATTTATTTATAATGCACAGATACATTAGCATTATACGTCGAGATTTCACTTATCTATCTATATATATATTACGCGAAGCCGATCCTTACAACGCCCATCAGATCTACAGTTATGGACCGATTTTGATAAATTATATACCATAGGATTCGTCCCATGCTGCAGATTTGCAATAAGGTCTTAGTTTTTTGATTTTTATCCTGGAAAATTTATTAAATTGATATTTACGAAAAATCCTGGATGCCCCGACAAATATAAACCTCAAAATCGTGTTCGATGACGCCGCATACAAGCGACGGGTCAGCTTACCTTGGTAGAATTGTACGAGGTGTCAAAATTTAGCTTGGTTAACACGTGACCTCCACGTGACTTGGGAACTGGCTATGGTATGATTCCGGATGACATAAAATTAAATATGAACTAAAATGTTCCTGTAAGAAATATCTGGTACAGCATTACAATATAAAACTTTTGAGTCGAGAAATACTCAATATTATTAAACGAAAGTAAAATTACTAATTTGTTTACAAGACAATACATAATATTCGGTCTAAGTATTTACAGTTTACATAAATGACAGACGTATTGTGTCAACTTTTTTTTTATTGTGCTCTAATTATGTCAATATTAAGTTGTCATGGTTTATACTTCAAAGAAGTTGATATACAAACCAATGACGTTTCAAATATACGTTCCGTATATCTTGACTGATATTGATATCTGCCAAAACAATGACAAACCAAATTAAACTTTACGTTGTGAGTTACAGAACTGTTTCTGAGTTAATCATAGATAAGCTGCAAAACATTTTGAAAGAGAAGAGGCTAGCTTTGTCTAAGTGTGTCTCTCTTCCACCTATTGCCATACCAGTAGGGTGATCATAAGTAAAGAAGTTCAATCAGTAGACGTTACTTATTGGTGGATTCAGATCAAAACAACGAGAAAACAATGTTGCACTAATTAACCTTTACGACGCCAATAACGTATTCGACGTATATGCGCACCATTGATTCGACAAAACGACGAATATATCCGTCATGGTGACGGCGTCCAATGCGATATCAACCTAGATGCATTTCTATTGAGAGTGCGCTAAAAAGGTTAAATACTTTAACAAAATTAAGACGTCAGAAAAATAATTAAACCCTTTAATTGTCGACAACATGGGAGTTATAACGTACGTTGTCAAAATCACCTTCGTTCTTTAGCTGACGTGTAAGTGTCACTGCCGTTCATTAAGTATAGCGTTCAAGGGGTTAATTTGCTATTCATCAATGTTTGTCTGAGGATGTCAAACGCAAAGTTGAACCCTATAGAAATGCATGTAGGTTGATATCTCATTAGAGGCCATGACGGATATATACGTCGTTGGCTTCGGACCGTTGGTGCGCAATATAGGTACGTTGTTAGCGTCAAAAAGGTTAATAATACTCGAAAAGTTAGAGGACATGTACATTTGTCTTTGTTACGTTTCAGTAAAAATGTCCAAAATAAGGGGGATAATGGTCACGTTAAACTGCCACGTTCTAAAAGGGCGTAGGTACATTGAAATGACGAATAAGATTACCACTATTGCACATGTTCAATTAAAAGTTAAAATTATACTGTATCAGTGTCACCTGCAACAGTGACAGTGCCGGTTTTCAGGGGGTCTACCCGAAACACCCGAAGATCGAAGTTCATTATATTTCCTTCTCTATCACACCAATAAGCAAGTGTTATAGAGATAGATAACGAAAGATTGTAACCCAGTTACTTCACTTGACAAAATAGACCTCACAACTGTCATGCCAAAACCACACGATGAGCCATGATGGGCCACGTACAAGACGCAGTTATGCGGTGGAACGAGATGCAAATATGTTTTTTTATGATTGACTGACTGGCGATTGACCTTAGTCTCACCTGATGGAAAGCGATGGCCTTTAATGCATAACTGCGACCTATACGTTGGCCTATAATGGCCCATTGCGTGGTTCCGGCATCAAATGTTAATACCAATATTGCCAATGTCGCATGCATTGTTTTTTTCTAGATTAGATAGAATAGGTTATGAGGATACTTAGAGTATTTCTAAAGAGATCCTATACGAGTACGAGTTCCACCAAGGGGGACGGAAAAGCTCTTACCCACCTAAATTGAGAATTTGTCTTAAACGGCTGGCGCCTTATCATAAACAACCTCTTTAATTTGGGCGGGTATGACGTGGACATGATAATGAGCCAAATAAAAAAGTGGAACTATGACAAAGACTACAAATTATGTATCTCTCTCTGTCGCTCTTATTCCATTTAGTACATGACCTCGGTAGTGGTATGGTATTATTATTTGAAAATTTCTCAGGGGTACTCTAAGGGCGGGTAGGATAGGATTCTCATATCACAGAACATTCTTAATTGCGGAACTATTACAAACACAACAATGATATATCCCTTACAGTCACTCTTATTCAATTTAGTAAGTATATGATATGATCATCTCGCTCGGTAGCGGTATTATTATTAGACGTCTTCTCTGGGGTACTCTGAGTTTGCGTACCTTATTAGAGCCTTATTTAGACAAGACACGCCATCAGCGCACATTACCGAACAAAATATTTTGGTTTTTTTTTTCCTCTCCTCGCTTCTCATGTTGGTCCCCGAGAGGGACCTCGACAAATTACCCTAACTCCTATGTGGACACAACTTAGGTGAACCACCAATAAAGAAATACCTAACGCAAACAAAATATTTTGTAAATTGGGGGAGGTAACACACACATAAAAAACCACACATACAAAATATTTTCCTATTACTACGCATCATTACACTGAAACAATCAACGCACACACATTCAAAACACCAATATTATCTGATTATTATCAGATGGCCAAATTGACTGAAGTTGCTAAGATGCATATTTTTCATAGAAATTCTCATAGTTAGTAGGTAGATCTTATTTCTTGAAATAAGGCTGACAGTTACTGTAAATTTGACGACTAGCCGTGATGATCAAGCACGAATGTTTTTAAATCGACTTTGTAATCGACCTTCGGAATACGCATATTCTATCCCGTGGCTTCGCTTGCGTTCTTCGTAGTACGTCTACGCGGCGAAGCCGCGCGGGTAACTAGTATTGTTATAATTACGGTTCGTCGCATTTGCACATAGTAATTGCGTCAAAAAGAAGTCTCGCCGTAGTTCTATTTCAGAGTATACAACACTGATAACTGTTTATGTGAACATCATCGGTAACGCCATTTGATTTACTAAATTGGTATAAATAATAAAATTGGTGAAGAGTACTAATATTAAAAATGGAAGCACTTTGTAATTAACTTAGACATCACGGACGAAGTCATAAAGCAACACTTGGATTATAGCCCGTGAACAACACAGTAACAGGTTCTCATGACCATAGTTCTTCTCGTGCGACAACTTGCAAGATGGTTAAGAGAGTTGTATTATGAAGCCCCGTGATCGTCAGCTGGGGCTCCATTGGTGGATTGGTAACGTGTTTGAGAGGTACCTACTGGAGAATCCACCAACGGAGCCCCAGCTGACGTCCGCGGAACTTCATAATACAACAGTCTTAAGGCCCTGTAGTCCTGCGAGAGTAGGTATTTAGTGCTGTCCTGGCGGTGCGTGAACAAGCCCGCGCGGACGAAGCGACTGTGAACTCGGATGACCCCGCTAGCTTCATACTGGTCACAGTATAGAAATATAACTGTATTTAGACTTAAGAAATGCATTAATTATGATTAAACTTTAGTATGTATTTGATATCATTTTTTAATAAATCGGTAGTAAATAAATAATTGACAGTCGAACTTCCGGTAGGATCCATTATAATGAAAAAAGAACAGAATGCATAGTACAACCCTGAAATTCATTTTTTAATCTATGAAACCTAAGAAATATGCCTTATACCTCTCTACTCGATTTGTTTAATAGGTCATGCAATTTCTATCTATTTGTGTTATATTTATACAGGCTGTTATATTTATCCCATCAAAAACATAAATGTGAAAATGGGAGCCAAGTTCAATTGTCGTTTTCCGACAAAAGAATTGAGATCTAAATGGGTGCCTAGTTTCGTAGATTCTCTGAAAGGTGCCAAGCCCGGCACTACATTGTTTGCAGTAAAAGTAATTTACTTTGATAAATAGGCTTTATGTTGATGCCTAGGCTTCTCCAGTCCAAAGTCTTGAAAACATCCTCCAGTGCAGCGGAGAACAGTTTGGGAGAAATAGCATCTCACTGCCTGACTCGCGGCTACAACGGAATAGGTATCGAGTTCTTGTCCTGGAGTCGGACTCACATAGTGGCGTTGTCGTACAAACACTTCAGTACTTCGATAATAGCGGTAGTCTACTTGGCACCGCTGGAGAGACTGTAGTACAGCCCAGGTTTCAACCGAATCGAAGGCCTTCTCGTAGTCCACAAACGCCAAACAGAGGGCACAGGTAAAAGGTTTATACTCCTCAGTATAGTGTAATACCTGACGAAGCGTATGGATATAAGTTGATGAAACACAGGCCCAGTAGTAGTGAACCACGACTGTCATAAAATTATTACTAATATAGTTTTTTGACCGAGCGAGCGAAGCATCCTCGTTTCAGCTTTCGACAAAAATTCTTTCATATGTCTGTCTGTTTGAATGTTCTCCCCTAAAGTTCGCATTTTTCAACCGAATCTCGTGACATTTCGTGAGCAGGTTCGATAATTATAATGATTTTTTGTCGAGACGGTTTTTGTAAAATTTGAAAACATTTTTTTTTTGCGTGGTCTACAGCTCACAGAGCCACTAGTTTTAAGCTTTATTGTTGCTTGGAAAAAACGTTAATTTAATAAAATACAGACAGATTATTTTTTGGTGGTATAATTTATTCGTCAAAAGTTATTAGCTCTCAAAGCATAAAAAACATTGCGAAGTTTTTACTTTTTACTATTTATGCGAAAGATTACCGTATTCTTTTAAAATAAATACCAGAAATGATTTTTACATAAAGATGATAAAAGAATCAATATGGTATATGAAATATTACCAAACTTGCCACGGTAGCTACCTGGAAATGGGTAGATCTTTTAAAAGAAGATTAGCTAGAAAGATAGATAGTGTATAAATTTTAAAAGGGTCGGCAACGCGCATTTGACTCCTCTGGAGTTGCAGGCGTCCATAGGCTGCGGTGATCGCTTACCATCAGGCGGGCCGTACGCTTGTTTGCCACTGACGTGGTATTTAAAAAAAGACTGCCGGAATTAATGTGGTGAAGCTCATAGCTTAAAATAACATTCAAGTGCAAAGCAGTAGATCTCTTACTATATCTACAATTTCTGGTAATGAACATTTCATTTATAATTTTACCAACTTTGGTTCCATTTCTGCAGGGGTTCAGTTCAGTTGTTATACTGTCATTTTTATACTGTGGCACTATGACCATAATTTATTTGTTAATAATTACGACTTTTTTCATTTGGGTTTTTATTGCCCATTCTTAAATAATTTGCAACAATTATATAAATTCATCAAAAACTGCTTGTTTGGTGCACGAAACGGTCGCGGATAAAACTGACACAGGTCCGTTGTCCGTAAGCGCCAGCGCGCGACTGATCGGGCCTGCCGAGCCTCCGCGCTCGCGCATTTTGTAGGTATTTAAACATATTAATTAATACAATCATTTTATCTATTTAAATTCTGCAAAAATGACTAGAAATACTGAATGGCTTTAGTTTAGTTCAAAAACTTTATTTAAAACATCAATAGTTTAGTCGTCAGATTGTAAATGCTTTACAAAAAGGAGTAACTTTGGGGTCTCTTTCTATCGAGCGAAATTCATTAGATCGTGTAACTGAGTGCAACTTTGACTAGACTAGATCCTTAAGTAAAACATATAATTTTTTCAAATTTTTAGAACCCTTTTTCTACGTTTCAGATTGTTTTTAGAAAACTCGTAAACGCTAACTCGCTTGACAACCTCCCCTTAAGCATCTTACAAGTTATCGCCCGAGAGGAAATGACTGACGATTAGATAACTGTGTATGACTGGACTATATTGGCTATAGCCTATACTCAAACCTGCGCCCCAACTGACGTCTACGGGGCTTCATGATACAACACTCTTAAGCATCTTACAAGTTATCGCCCGGGAGGAAATGACTGACAAAATTCGTTATACTTAAAACTAAAGTACCGGTGCACACTGTCAAGCAAAAGATAGCATTTCTAATGTCAGAAATATTAAACATTAGTTACTGATTCACATGTAAATCGACTCTAACCAGAGATATACAATAAGCCAATACAATGTAACTACTTGTAAGTTGCTTAGCATAGAAAGCGATGTAGCATTTAAAATGTAATAAATTCGATAGTGAATAAACACAACACCGGTAACAGTACGGACGTACAGACAAACAGACAAAAGGTATCAAAAGAGGGCGTTACGTAATTATAATAACGATATTTGTGATGCATCTCATTGCGTAATAGAAGGACTCGCCATAGAGCTGGCGACGAGCAGACAGGCGCCTATAAACTATGATAATAACGTTTCACAATATGTGTCGAATAAGCGCGAACTAATACTAAAACGTTTTTGTATACAAAAGCAGTTTGATACTCGGATCTGGCTTAAAAGGTTTCTGAGTGACGTCAATAAATAACACTTATGATAAATCACAACACGTTTGTGCGGAATTCACACAAACGTGATGTTCTTCTACTTTAAGTCCAAATAACTAATTTGTAGTGATACCGAAGAGATCTAACTTGATATTGTATTTAACTGAATCAGCTGCATTCAAGATTACGGTCAACAACTGGGTCACAGAATTCCAACTATAAAGTCCTCAAGTCAATTTCGGCGTGACATTTGTGCTCAAAATGCAGAGCAGCGACCGGAATGCGCAAACATCGAAGTTCGTTTATCTTTTATTACTACCATCACACTCTTTCATTTAACTTGCACTGTTCGTATGTAAATGTATAAATATGTAAGGTGTCATCAAAATTTGCAAACCTTTTTTCAGCAACTTGCCGGTATCCAATAGACCTGACATTTGGCATACTTATGAAAGTGCGGTGCAAATGAAAATACAACATTATGGTATCACCGAGCTGATCTGATGGTGGAGACAGAAGGTGGCCATAGCAACTCCTAAACAACACAAGATCAACCCATCGTGTTTGGGCTCAATCGAACCCTCTCAACGAGTAGTTGCAGATTCCAAAAAAAAGTACAGTAGGCAATAAAAGCTTGTACTTACCAAAAATATTTTTTTGACAGAATCTTATGTCTTGATTTTATAAAGCAAATACGACGGATATGGAGATACTGGTAAGATTTTCGCGGCTATAGCCCTGCTCTACGCGGTTGCCTTACTGCGGGTACACGAGGCGCGGCGCATCGCATCGCAGATCGATTGTCGACAATCGATGCATGCATTGTGCCAGATATCGATACGAGTGTTCGCCTACGCGCGACCCTCTTACATCGTAATCGGCTTATTAGGATTTTACCGCACGCATTCGTGCGACCGTGGTGCCTCAACGGCGATGTTCCACTGCGATTGGTTGAGTATGCTTGTAACTTTCAGACGATGAGCGAAACGTGTCAAACTAATTAAATTATAGAGACGCCAAACTACCGACAGTGGGCAGGGAGGATTAAAGCGTAGCACAATAAGAACGCCGGTTTACAACTTGTATTTTTTTGGAAATTTTGTAACCTAAATTGCTAATCTCCTAGTAGTCCTGAACCTGACTACAGTCATGTAGGGAATTTCGCGTATGGAGCTCTTTTTCCGGGAAAGTTTAGTAGGAGACTTAAGGGGACATCCGCCACCTGGCACATTTTCCAGATATGACAATATCAATTTTTGCTTAGAAAAAAAAACTTTTTTTGTTCTTAAACCTATAGAGTGATGGGGTGATTGAAAGGAAAGGGCTCCATGAGCTGATTCTAGAAAAATAACCATTTAGTTAAGTAACCATTTTCCAAAACACCATGGGCGCTTTGTCCATAGTTTTTTTGGGAAACGGGTGAATGGATTTTTCTAAAATATACGCTGAATGACTCGTTATATCCCGATTTCTAACGAAATGAAATGGAAAACATTAATGATAACATTGATAACATAACTATTTATTTATTTATTTTAAGCTCAACTTTTGTTGTGCCGTTTATAAACAAATGATGGCGACAGACGGAGGCCATAGCAACTCCTAAACTACACATGATAAACCTATCGTGTTTGGACTCGATCGAACCCTCTCAACGAGTAGTTGCGATGCAGCGAGGAAATGCCGGCAGCATCCTCGGTACAATTCCTCAAGGGCCTGTTTTAGATTTAAGTTAGTTTTAATTTTATTTATATTAATTTGGTTAAGTATACTTGTATATATTTTCTTTGTACATAACCTACAGTAAACTAAATATAACAAATTAATAAATTGTGAGCATATGTTTTCCGAATTCCTTTCATTACGTCACAAGCTGGAAAGTATACCCGGATTACCAGGTGACGGATGTCCACCCAAGTCTAAATACTAAACTGTCCCGAAAAAATCTCCATACCAGAACTTCCCTACAGAACTGTAGTCAGGCCCTTTTTTTATCGCTGGAAAAGGGTTATAGCGTCAAATCAGCCACTCTTCCCATCTAAAGCTACTTCGCCTGTTGGTATAAAATCAAAATCATATAATATTTATTCTGCAAATAGGCCACAATGCCACTTTTACATGTATACACGTAAATTATACAATAAAAAACTGACAATAATAATAATAATGATTTCTAAACTATACTGATTATTTATTATTATTATTAATCAATGAAAATTAAATTACAAGATACTATTAGAGACGTATATTGTATACGGTCTCTGTCAAAAGTGTGTTTAAAAGAGGTAGGGAGAGGTATAATTTCAGTGCACTTTTATCAAGTGTAGGTTCAAGATGTAGAATGTGACATTGCAGTGAAATGTTGCTAGCCATTGTTCACAACACACTTCAACCCGGTTCCCATGCAGAGATTACTACTTACTACAATTGACGAAAAAATGCATACCATGAGGTCACGATTTGCCATTATCATACCGTCTCTGATAGTCATGATCAATCTTTAAAAAGTACTAAAATTAGTTTATATTAATTGATGGCTTCCAATTCAAGTAAAATACGCTGCGAACATGGGTGTTGTGACGGGTCACAAACAGTCAAACATGGCTCATCACAAACATTGATTTTGCACTTCTTAACAGGTCATGATTCAGAAACTTCTAGAAACGATGAAATGCCCCACAATTTGCTAGTATACTGATCATGTAAATCAAGTACTCGCGGGGCTTGTATTGCGAGCCGCCGGCGCCTGCGTGGGCGCGCCGAGATGATCACATGACTGATTACATATTTAACAAAATATATTGTCGTTAATCGTTCTCTTTGGCCGCTGATGTATTTAAGACCCCGGACATTCTTAAGATTACGAAACTTAACTTTCAATCAAAAATAATTAAAACAATGGACAGTACATTTTTAAAACATTGTGAATCTTGCATCTGAACCTGTGAATGTGATCCCTCACCTCAACCACTTTATTTAAAAGATACGACGTTAATGGTAAAATTGGCCTAGGTTGTCTGAAAAACAGGGATTGATATAATTTTCATGAAACTCCGGGCGGACAATGTTGCATCGGTTAAGAGCCCTTTTGTGTGTTTGGTAAGAAAAAAGCAGTGAGAAACGGATTTTTGACGTTGTATTTCTGATAAGCTTACCATCAGGCGATCCGTCTGCTCGTTTGCCACCTATGTCATAAAAAAAAGCTGAAAAGTTATTCTGATTTCTGGACACTTATTTGCATAAGTCAGTTCCTTATTTTGTGACTAGTGGCCTTAAATTTGAGTAGCACTGTAGGTATATTTAAACCAAATTTACCCGATCACAGACAGTAGGTTTCCGAAGAGCGCGCGGAGTCTTAAGTTCGAGTGCTTAAAACTAGTTTAGTTTGTATATTTTGATTTTCCGCGCTAATAAACTATTTTCTTCTTCTTCTTATATGAAAACCCAGTTGATTAAATATTTTTTCACACCCGTAATACTAACGTACTTTGTGACTTACGACTTCAAATTCTCGTTATTATGGTTATTTTGTTCATACCATATTTTCATAGAAACGTTACTGTCTAGAAAACAGGGATTTTCTCATTATTCTTGGATTATGAATACCAGGCATCGTACATTACATTCGAGTTCACATCTGTAGCAAGACAACGCAGAGGATACCAAAATTTTCGAATAAGAATTTGTTTTGTCTGTCATTCAAAGTGTGGATACTTTCGACTTTGAAATAAAATCCATATGAAATTTCAGCGTTTCATGACTTAAGCAGGTATGTGCCTTAAGCAGGTATGTGTCTTTTTCATCCATTAAGTACATTAAGGTACCACTTTATCGATAGTCAAGAATGTGTTATGGGCAGGGCCCGTAACTTTCATGCCGTTGACGCAAAAATGGGCATAGTGATGCAATAGTGACTTGTTGACAACTAACAAACCTTTTGCCAGGGAGTGAATTCCTCTAAATTAGGCTGAATATATTAAGAGCAAAGGCTCTAATTCTTTGCAAAGTTTATTAAGTTTTTTAGCCTTGCCAATATAGATCCGGTTGCTGCCGTCACATAGAAAACTGTTACACTTTCAATACAACCAGATACTGGCGTAACTTACTATAACCACTAGCATGACACAAACAGTTACTTTAAAATCTTAAACGTAGGTTTAGACGAAGCCAGTGTTGGCTGCCAGCTTCACTAAAAGGCTTGTCTTGAAAAATTTATATACTAGGCCAATAACAAGCCAGCGCCGGCTTCGTCTTAATTTAGCTTTAAAATGGAAGGAATGGAGGAGGATTAAGGATTGTTCAAATTGTTCATGGTAAAACGTACTCACTCGTTTACGAGAAGCTACCTACATAACAGGCCTCTTACAGTGACATTGTCAAACAAAGCAATCATGTTACAACGGATGAATCTAGCAGAACGGCTTGAGGATAAACTAGTCGTTGAAAAACATGCAATGGACAGTCACCCGTAATAATAACCGCGCCGTTAGGGTGCTCAAACTGTGAAGCACGCCTTTTGTCGAGTTGTATCACAAATACTTGTTACCAGTCAAAGCTACATTATCGGTGATGACTGCACTTGCTTGACAACACCGCAACCACAAGCGATTAGGTTTGGGTAATCGATAACAGTTATGATTATTGTTTCGCAGAAATCTTAAAAGCCAGCTGGAGAACTGCGTGATTAATCCGTTTTGTCCTACGAAAATTGACATATAATGCCGTAGAACAAATCAGATTTTTTTGTCGGGTTTGTCTGACGATGTGAACAAAATCGTAAAACGAAATGGACTACTTCAAATTTTAAAAAAATATAAAAATGAAAAATTTAAGGCTTAAAATCTTTATGCTTTTTATTGGAAAACAGTATCATACGTGTACCATGTCGGTGCAGTTCATTAGATGTCACAATACGACTAATTTAATATGTTAAAGGAGTATGGAACCGACGTGAGAACTACGAGCAGAAAGGCACTGCTTGAAAAAAATATATATCAAGAGACATAAAAATCTCTAGCTGAAAGTAAAATATACAATTTACTACTTGCAAACATCCATGCACTTATATCTAAAGAACGAAAACATGTGAGAAAATACCTCGCAGCATTACAGGAGAAATTCTGGAAAACGTTAAAGAAACCTAATAATTTGTGCAATAATAATAACATATATTACAAACAACGCTAAAACTACGCTATCACTTCAGAAATAGACAGGCAAACAAATCTCAGAAACATTTGTCTTCGATACTGCTTCTAGTACAAAGTACAAAAGTGCAACTTTGTCTGCAACTGCTCGCTGCGCAGCAGAATTGTGCGAGCGCCGCGATATATTATCTGGTTTCCATGTCAACAAACTGCCCAACTCTGGTTCGACCGACTCCATTCCGAGTGACGTCACAACAATAATTTTATAGAAAGGAACGTCATTTCAGTTCAACGTATCTGTTTTCATTGCGACTATAAAATTTTGTCGTTGTTCTGAAACTAGTGAAATAAAAGACTTCCACATAACTAATTCTTATTCAAAAATAATGATATCTTTTTGTATTAAGTTTCCGGTCGTTAAAACAGGCGTGAAAGTATTAACTGTGATCAGTTGATCATCACGGATCTAATAGATACTGCTTAAGAAGCTGTATCGGCTATCGGTGAGGCATCAATAAGTGGCAAGTCATCTGTCCGTAACGGAAGAGTGGTCCATCTATCACCGCAAGACGTCAGTGTTGTGACACACGCCAGATGCGCAGCAGAACGCATTAGTCATAACTTACGAATTGCATATCATTTTCGATTAGAGAAATAGAAATCAATGGAAATGTGCCAAATGTGTCTGTGAAAAATTCAGCAACCGATTTTCCGCTTTAGAAAATTATAGTAATAAAATTTCATGATTCAATAAGCGACATCGCGAACACTCGTACATATAGACCACCCCGATGATATAAACGGTAGCGTTTGTAGCAGCATTCCCGGGCACGCGATATCGTGTAAATCAGGAGTCGCGCGATTCCCTTGCAGATAAAGCGTGAAATATGAATATCGTCGCTTTGCCACGAGGTGGTGTGTTACAAATGTTTTTACAAGCAGCTAACTCATAAGAACGCGATAGAGTAATATTTAGTTATGAATGAAATGCGATTTTCCGGGTACTCATGGGTAATTTTCATAAAGAATATGTAATTTATACCGATTAATGTTACCACGTCACGACGTTCGTGAAATAAACTTAGAGTAATAGAGTCAAGGGGAAACAAGTTTATAACCCATTAAACAGTAAACAGCAAATTGTTTAATTACACTTTCAAAGACTTTGATCTGCTGTAGCACTGTGTAAACCACTTGGATCGACCTATCTCCCTAAAGCATCTAGAATCAACCGTAGCAAACCAGTTGCATATTATACGTCTCACTCAATCTACTTAGCGACGCCGATAACCAGCCATTACTAACGAAAATGCCGACAGATTATCGTATGCTCACAATTAATTGAAACTGCCCACGTAATCTAATAAAAGTTACGTTTGGTGATCAAGACAAACAAGGGCGCCCATTCGTAATTAGAACTTAATGAACGTTCCGAATATTGAGCCGGGCACCGTGAGAAGTTCAGCGATAACTACGATTTGTGTCACTGTAATTAAAAGCGTGGCTGCCGATAAACCCGGATGCGAGGGGCCCAGCCCGGCGGGGCCCAGTACCCAGGCTTGTGCCAGGACCAGTCTAAGCAGACCCCCTGTTATTTCCAACCCATCGCTGACGCGGCGAACGAGATGCAACTCTAAAATTTAATAAGTCTTGAATGGCTGGATGCGTTATAAATTCCTCATTAAAAACGAAGCTGAGTTTAATTGAAATCGTGTGTTTTGTCCAGCGCCAGTGATAAGATTCTATTGCTGTACAATGCGTTGAAATGTTTTGATGTGACAGACCGATTTCAGTAAATTGAACGACTGTGGGGAGTGGGATATTACGTGCATCAGATGTAAGTGTCATAGCACTCATAGCTACATCAGGAATTTAATAGTTACTCTGAGAAACTATTGGGATATTTTTTCCCAGAAATATTTAGGCCAATATGATTGCTTTTATTCTTCAATACTGAAGTATGAAAGAAGATAGGATACTGTTCTGGCATGTCTCGAGATAATCTTTGGAGTATAATATAGCTAAATATAACAAAAGAAACAAGGTTCACGGTAAGTAAGACATCTAAACGCATAACAATTGTATTGCACAACACAACACTTTAATGTCCAATCCAACAAAATTATATGGCCGCATTCACGCCGGCGCGACTTACGGCCATAGTAATCCGAGAAGCACAATGGAATAACGATTAGTGTCTATAAAGACTTCGCTGAACGATACTCTTTATGGTGGTCTCGTAAAGCAATACAATTAGGCAATAGGCGTGCATTAACACCTCATCGCAAGTGACTCCCACGCGGAACGGGTCGCAAGTTCCGCCCGTGATTCTAACACGCGCGCGGTAAAGGCGAGGGTGCGCGAACATTTCAATAACAATCAATCACTTTTACATCTCACTCGACGAGGATACTTATGGCTAAGCCGAACTACGTCAGTACTTAAATGTAACTCGAGGAAAATTACGGTTAGACTAAGATAAGAATAAGGCAAGGTAAGAATACGAATATCTACGTTAGTACGTCTATATGTGAAAGTGATATTAATAACACCCAAGGATTTTGATTAAATAACCTACAAGAACAACGAAATTAAGTTTATTTACTTTATGTTGTATCATTAACTTAGCTACATTCAACTTTACAATTCATATCTACACTAAAAACAAGTATTTATTTAAATGATATTCGTAATCAAAAACAGTATCAATGTCAACGCACTATTAATATAAATACATTATGAAATCCGTAAATTATGGAATCCATAAAAAATCATACCTGGCATCGACACACCACGTTTGGTTTTATATACTTGTACGGCTACTAGAAGAGAAAAACCGCAGAAGCAATAAGACCGCATTAAGTGCTATGAGAGTTGAAAAATAATCAAGGGCGTTAACACATTCAACAAACAGAAATTTGACTCACCGCAATCCTTTCCCAAGAACTCGTCAATGGTATCCATAAATCTGGAAACAAACAAAGCAAAATCAATGTCGATGTATTACCACAAGACATGGTCACATATTCCATTTGAGAACCCAATAGTGATCCTCTTAAAAGTCCACAGGAAGCTCAGTTATCCATACAAACGTAGATTCGCTCTCATTTTAAAACGCTATGCTGGAATAACATGAAACTTTGTATATATAACGGGATCCGGCATATCTTGGCCGAAAATTAGTTTCTTTTGCTTGAAATTAGAATTGGGAAAAAATACAGCGATTATTAAGGTTTTCATACAAGACCTAAAAACTAAAAAACTCGCTGTATTTTTTTTCTATTAGGTACAATTTATAGCAACATAAACTCATTTCCGGCCTAGATATGGTCATGGCGGATCCCATTGTGTATACAAAGTTTCATGTTATATCAGCACGGCGTTTTAAAATGAGAACGAAACTACGTTTGTATGGAGAATCGAGTTCAGTGGAGCGTGCGGGGGACCCTTAACGGGTTTATTGTCGGTACACATAAAAACACATATGGCCTATATATGTAAAAGTATTAAGAAAATCGATAACATATGTCACGAAATTTGGTAGCCAAATGTAAAGCGTCCTAACAGTTATTTCGCCATTAAAGTTTTAATTGAATTTTCTAAAAAAACATAAAATCTACGGCAAACGTCACGTTCGAGATGAAATATTATCATTAGATTGATCGCAGCGTGTCGCCATGCGTTTATCGATTTTTTTACACCTCAAACCGCATGATCAAATCAGTGGGCGTCCCGGAATTACAAGGCGTTTCTGCCGATCGGCTGCATTCCTGCCAATTTGGTAAAATATATTTGTTTTCACCGAAACTCATATCTCATATCTGCCGCGAGGATCCTCACAGCGGCTTGAAACCCCTGCTCAGAAATTTTTGAGACGTTTCCTTAAATAACTTACTAGGGTGGTCTAATGACTCGAATTGTTTGAAGTTTTTTGTGACAGGTTTATAATTTTGATATAAAAATAAGTTTTCCCACAAGAGCTACTTGTAAAATTGTAACTAAGCCTTGTCATGTAAAATTGTAACGTCTGGAAGAGGTGCTTCATTAAGCTATCATTTTCTGATCAAAAGTCCCCCTCCAGCGACAGCGCAGACGGCAAGTTGCATCCAAACAGAATTTACAATTCAGTCCATCATCGACATTACCATCTAAAACGGTGCAAATGAGCTCTTTAAGAGCACATCATAAATTATTCATTGTATTCGAGTCTCCATGTTTAACATTTAATTGCTATCAAAACGTTGCAATAACAATATTATAAAATAATCAGAAATAACGTCACAGTCGACGAACAAGACTAACATGCCTAGATTCAAAAACAAATAGTTGTTAGAATAAGGAACTTACTTATAATCCTTATAACCAGTAAGTACGCGATTCAAAATCGACGAAAAGACAATAGACCAAAGAAAAACTGTGTTAGCAAACACTTCTATGGAATTTGGGAACTATGTAATTCAAATTTTTAAACGAAACAAGCCGCGACGTGTGGCGCCAGCGAGCAAATAGTTTAATTATGCATAAAGTCACGATTCACAACTAATTCAAAGAAAATCTCGTCAAGGCTTACTTGTACGCGTGTAGCTGACGTTGACGCTGGCCGGACTTTCCGATTGCTTAATTGTCAAATTTATGTAAATAGAAACTTAGTATTCGAAGTTATAACTTCGGAAAACTGGAGGATTTCGAGGAATCTGTGTTGTTGCTGTTTTTAAGAAACGCTACATTTGATGACTAAATGTTGATATGAAAAACCAATATCATACCAATATCTTTGATTATAATTGACTAATGTATTAAGAGAATCGGGGATTATAGATAATAATAAGGCGCCGAGAAATATTTCGGTTGAAGACGTTAGCTCCATACGGTTTAATGATAATTGAACATTTTATTACGTGGCGCGCCCCTTCCGCGAGCTTGGCGTGACAGCGGCCACTTTCCAAAATAACGCTGCTCGTAAACGAATCGATACTTAATCGATAATCAGCGTTTGAGACAGGTGCCGAGGCGACTCCTTACGCACTGTTTTCAAAGTATAAGATATTCTTAAAACTCGGGGGTTAATTTGACTGCACGAACATTGGACGTACACTTTAAATGTTAATCGTAACTCGCTAATAAGATTTATACGAGTAGATTTAATTGCTTATGACAGATCAATTTTGATATTTTATAGGTTTTTATATATAAGTAATAAGGATAAAACAACTTTCTAAACGTAGTAAGTATTGTAAAAGTGGATAATTGTGTTTTGTCACGTAAAACATAATCGGAAAATGTTTAATACGCACAATTAAATTACAATACTCGGAATGTAATGGATGCCCTTGCCAGGTTATATTTAACCCTGAGTGACTTCGAATCAAAACTTTCTACGCGTTTCCTGGTGCACGGACGTCATTATTTAAAATCTGTCAAAATTGTGTATTTTATTACACAGCGGGCAGATTGGAGCTGCGTGAATTACATGCTTTCTTGTTTAATATCAGCCGCATCCACCGTTTGTGGGATAATTTATATCTAGCAGCGTTATCTGGTCGGGAGATCGCTCCCGAGTTATAATCCGAGTATTTTTCAAGTGGCACTGCGACCGCGCCGACCCCGCAACGAGATGCTGGAAAATTTATGTAACTACCAGGAGGCTTCGCTGCAATTATTAAAGCCCTTACACACCGTGACGTAACATACGAGCCCACCTACAGGAAATAACTAAATCCTCAAATTAATCGATGAACACCGAGTTTAATGAACAATTGAGTACGCTTTAAACCTTGGGGGTCAATAAAATTACAGATTTACACGACTATTACGTGACTTTCACGACACGCGGTCATAAACCGCGCATAAACTGTACATTAATGTTGCAAATTGATGACAAAGTCTAAATTCGACGAATATTTTGACTCGAACACGATGAATGTGTTTATATTTAGAATATCATTTGCATATTTGGATGTTTTTCTTACACGGTGCTGTGTATCACAGAGCAACTTTCTCGGCACCTAACACGCCGGACCTCACATATGCGGTGCATACGCATCCATCATGGTAGGAGCGTGCATGTCGCTACGTCGGTACCCTACAAGCGCCCAAAATGCCCGGAACAGAGATAATAGGCGACATTCTGATACAACGCGAGATAAGGAAACAGGAGGTTCCCATGAGATCCAGGCCGCCCTAACACAGTTCTTACAAGATCAGAGGTCAAACGTGGACAAAATACAAATTAAGGACCAAATACCGTTTCAAACGAAAAAATCAACAGGATAAGTCGATTGTATCGAGAGGCTCCTCGAGATCATTAAACAGCTATTAAAACTTAAAGACAGCTGGTGAAGAACTCTGCAAATATCAAAAGCAATACGGTTTATTATGTATTTACGGCTTATTACAAAGGTGATGAAGTTTTAGTGCTTGGCGTAGTTGAGCCGAGTTTATGTTGGAGCGCGGACGCAGCAGGTTGTGTTTATGACGTGCGAACTGCGCGGCGGCCGGTGGCGGAGTGCCGTCGGTGAGCAATTAGCTTTTGATGCATCACCGTCATTGGCACGATGAAGGTCCGCACGCGACTCACGGCTGATGTGTTAAAATACTGTTTATTAAATAGGAAAACTGTAAATTAGTAGAACTGTATTCGTTTATCAACCACCATGTTTTGTTCCTGGCTGACCCCTACTTAAAATGCAACACGGTTAAGAATGTGGTTAAAAGAATTTCATACTTGTTCCCTAAATTTAACTACTCACTATAATCAAATCGATACTTGCATTCCCCAACATGTCATGAGCTCTGACTGAAGTCTACATACATCTGGAATCCCTGCCCCTACCTCCTCGGAACTGAAGAATTTATTAGGCAAATTCTGCCACATATAGTGTTTTACATCAATTAAATTACTACGCGATTGTCACCCTATTGAAACTGTTTATGACCACATCATAACTTATGCTCAACCCTGTGCCCTTATGTTACTCTTAATCAAGTTATAAAACTGATCGTTGCCACGGGCTACATCGACTATTAAACCGCGAGTCGTGACATTCGATGATGTAAAGTTATTACAACAACCAGTGGCGCCTTCAGGGAGTCGTCTATGTGAGTTACAAGATTGGAGTGGCGTCCGCAGGACTGTTATAGGCTCTTAGGAGTGCTTTATGGGCCACGATGGAGAGTAATTTCACCACTTCGTTCCCAAGAGTTTAGTTTAACAATGTGATACATGATACATTAAATGAGTTAGTTCAAATTTCTAGAAAATAATTTTCGAATAGAAGACAATAAAATCATGAAGCATAAAGTGGGACAACTGGACGCGGTTGAAATTGCAATTCTAGGAAATATATGAAAACTAGAGCTTTTAAAGTTGTTTACTCAGAGGACAATGCTCTTTAAATGGCCGTTTCATATCTTAAATCCAATTACAACCAAACGGATACAAAATTTAAACAATATAGATCTAGTGAACCCAACCTACTTATTCTGTGACCCAACATCAAATACCGTAAACTATTCGGCATAAAATTATTAACTTGCTGTTTAGGTACTTACGTAGTACGAAACGATACTGCGATCGCCAACCCGCATGCCAAGCGTGGCGATTATGGCATTTACCCCCCATGGAATTGGGGGAGGCTTATGTCCAGCAGTGGACGTCTTTCGGCTGATATGGTGGTGGTGGTGGTAGTACGAAATATTAATTAATGAGGTGTGTAAACATTCATTTAAATCGGTATGGCGCTTGTTGACGCCTAACATGGCGTATTTAATTAAACAACGAGTTGGTTTATTTTATGTTCAAGAGCTTTTCAATAGCGATTTAAACGATCATAAAGACTACGCAAACAGCGATGGAATAAAACCAACATTGCGAGTACAAATGCGCTTGCAACCAAGGCTGCAGCGATGCAGAATGTATATTACACGGTAATACAATAGTCCCATAATAATTTTCTACAATTCATATAAATACATTTTCCGAACTACTTAGACTGCCACAATAAAGATAGAAGCTCAATTTTTTGATCTCGATAACATAAATTACTTTCGAAACAAGGGTTTTTGAAAAAATCTAGCGCAAACAAAACTGCTATGTTTCCCTAGTCACACAGGAATCACAGGATGCGAAAGTAAAAAAACCGGAATCTGACGGTCATAAATAACAATGTATTCCTCCTTAACTGGCGTAGTTCGTCAATTTCGTGACGAGAGTTGTATATGAGTCACACGGCTTACCATGATACGAAGGAAAATCGTCAATCCAGTAAGTAAAGTAGCCATTGGGAGTCTTCCGTTCGATCGCAAAGGCTTTGACGAAAAATGTTTACGTCGGGAAACTTTAGGCATTGAAACCGCGTGAATGGCCCGTTAAGTCTACAGCCCAGCTTAGGGCTCGTGTATGAAGAAAAAATCTGAGAGTTCAATTACAATGTGCAATATTTTTCCCCTCATTAGCTCGGAAAGCCGTCTTTTATCCATAATCCTTTAAAACAAGCGGGTAAAACCGCATTTTATCCACTAGTGACGGCCTGTTTAGCCTAGTTGGTAGTGACTCTGCCTCCGAAGCTAGAGGTCCCGGGTTCGAATCCCGGCCAGGGCATTTATTTGTGCATTTATCACGGATATTTGTTCTTGGGTCTTGGATGTTTTTTATGTATTTAAGTATGTATTTATCTATATAAGTATGTATATCGTCGTCTAGTACCCATAATACAAGCTTTGCTTAGTTTGGGACTAGGTCGATTTGTGTAAGATTGTCCCCCAATATTTATTTATTTATTTATTTATTTATATGGTGGGGACCTTGGAGCGTGCGTGTTTAAGTAGCTTTTGACAGATAACAAAACGTAAAACGCTCATAATAATGGTTCGTTCGACATTAATTATTACAAAAATTAAGTTAGTAGCATGTACAAATTGAAGACTGATTTGTTATCTTAATTAGTTAATTACAATTTAAAATAATATTAAACTATATTGATTATGATTATAATGTGTATGATTATAAAGACTTATTTTTTGTGAGCTGTTTTTTTTTTTTGCATGTTGCACTTTCCTCGCTATAGTGAGGTGAAAAGTTTTGTGTTACACACGGACGCAGTTGTACTTATATTTTACTTCTCGTGTCTTGAAACACTCGCTACGCTCAGGATTCTATTTTAGAACCACTCGCTTCGCTCGTATATGATTATTATATGAAAATGGGTCAAATCGGCCAAACTATTTGTTTCAGTGTAGAGATGTAACGGACTCGGAGCGACTACAGGTACGTACATATTTGACGATTTACATACTAACTTAAGTTTAACTGTATAAGTCCGTAGGTATACACATGGTTGTTTGAGTCTAAAGTCCAGGCGGATACAGTATGCGGATTTATTATTAAGGTGCCAATTTATTCGTATCTAATCAATTTTAGTTAGCTATGTTTTTCACACTCAGTTATATACTTAGCGACTCGTTGTGTTACAGACCCGTTAATTGGTAGTTTGTCTTGAAGTAATTAAATTAAATATTACTAACAATATAAAAAACAGTATGAAACAGCTTTGTAATAAAAATAGGGATGTAGCAAAGAAAAATCCGAAAACGTAAAGGCGAATAAAATAGAAAATAATCCTATTATGTCGAGAAAAGTCCGAGAAGTTTCCCAAGATAAGTAAACCTTTTATACTAAAGAGCGAACAAAAAACGACGTAGATAATTCTAGTTAAGCTCTACTTTGTCAGCCAATATACGGAAAAACTTCAAGGCAATATACGGTTAAATTACGAAGTCCACTTATGCGTTCAAAGTTAGTCGGGTTTAAGGGTATTAAAATAAATCTATTCTCTAATGGCGTGAAGGTTAGCTTGGTGTTTTCACGTCTGGGGGATCGGCAACGGCTTGGAAGCGGAGCGCACATAGCCCAACGTATGCCAACCAGCCATGAGGCCATAAGCCATGAGCGGGTGAATCATGCGCAGCACATCAAACGTATTGCGGCGCCGCTATCAAACCGCAACTACAGTGTACTGCGGCGGCACAGTAATAAGGGTTTAGCTAGTATTACAAAACGAATTGTGCGTTTCGTACAGCATAAGTGTATAAATTAAATGAAGATTAACGTCGCACGCCTGATGATTACAATGAAGTACTTATTAAAACGTAAATAACTGAATTGGCGAATACCTGTGTCGCCCCTGGTGCCATTTCACCTAGTTTAATTTTCCTTAAAACGTCTAATCTACTTAACTACTAGATTACGATCATTATACGGCACCATAAACCGTCCTGGACTATTTTTTTATATTCTAGAGATGTCAATGTACTTTAACACTCCATTATTTAATCGATCTAAAGACGTAGATCGCTTTAAGTGCTTTATGCGTAATAGGTACTGTTCATGATCTGTTGACTGCTCAAACTACCGACTAAAAACTGTCTCAATTACAGTCTGAATCACCGGTATTATGGCTCCGAACAGAATTGTTACGTCTCGATTATGCACGAGTTCCCGGAACGCGTCCTTTGTGGTCTATCCTATTATAATGACACTAAAATAGTTCATGAGTAACCTTTATATTGTTTGCGGCGAGACAAATAGCGAAGGAGGCTGTGGTTCTTCCTACTATTGTAATATCTAATAAAGTTTTATTATAATTAGAAGTTGTTGTATGCGTCTTTATGCTAGCCTATGCAAAATGGAACGTAAGCCACATTTTTTTCAAAACGTAAATATACCTACTGAAATTATCTAGGATTATTAAAGCCAACCTCCACGTATACTTGAGATTTTGCTACCTAAAGTAGCGTATAGGTGTCGTTGTAGCATATGGAGTGATCTAGTAAATTAGTAGTATTAACAAATAATGTAATAGAAAGGACCGATTCAATTCAAATTCTTTATTGGTAAAAATCAATTTAAAAGTCATACCATATAAATTGATGATAAAGGCCGTGCCAGGATAAGCTAAGTGATTCTGCCCCCCTTGAGTTTGGGCTTGTAATTTTTATAGATTGTGTGGCTCTACATTACTCATCATTGTGCCAAATTTGTGCACCCTAAACGTTACAGTTTTTGTTTAAAAAAAAAACGAAATTTATTTTTTCTTTGATATTTTTTTTTTCTTTTCAACCTATTTTAACGAGCTTGGCATATATTGTACATTTTATAAAGATGATTAAATGACCAAAATTATATTTTCATTATGTCATAGAAAAAAAAATAAAAAAAACCAATTAAACTTTTCCGAATTTTTTTTCTTCTACTTTCACGTTAGAGACCGCTCCAATTTTTTCACTGGTAATACACCCACCAACGTCCTATAATATGTATTTTTTTCAAAATTTTGGCTGAGGGAGAACATGGAGATATCTTTACATGAAATGCTTTACATACATTTCCTTAAACCGCTATAATTCAAATCGGAATGATTACAACCTCTTTAGAGAAACGTACATGTTGCATATTAAATACTGTCCACTTACATTTCAACTTTTTAAAAAATTAAAAAAAAAAACGTTTTGCGGCAAAAGTAACTCCTTTCGATTGTCGGGGGGTAATAGGTTGACTAGAAAAAAAATTATCAAAGAAAAAATAAATTTCGTTTTTTTTTTTTAAACAAAAACTATAACGTTTAGGGTGCTCAAATTTGGCACAATGATGAGTAATGTAGAGCCACACAATCTATAAAAATTACAAGCCTAAACTCAAGGGGGGCAGAATCACTTAGCTTATCCTGGCACGGCCTTTAAGACAAAGACTTCCGGGATACACAGGCTATATTTTATGCCACGTTTCTATTGCTTTCTTCGTAATACACGAACCGAACCGAGCCAGCCGCAAGATGTTGATATTTGACGAAGACGAATTAACCGAAGCGGCAAGGGCACTTACCTACCTTTTCTCGAAGCACTACGTCGTTTTTTTGAACCTACATAACCTGGGTTTTGATTATACCAGATAAACAAAATTCCCAGGATATGCTGTCAATAGTGGACTCATTAAACATATAAAGTTTAAATCGCATAGCTCTTATACTTTAGGTTTTATTGATATCTAAAAAACCCCTATCTAAAAAATTTCTTCACTGACTTACTCACTGATGATCATCAAAACTCTTAGGGTACGTCCTGAAGTCCTAGAAAGCTGAAATTTGGTATGTAAGCTATTATTAGTACACAAACAACAAAAAAAAATCGAAAACTTAGTACTTTCACCCCCAACCCCTTAAACTATAGGGGATGGAAGTTTGTATGACTCTTCTGCAAATTTTGCAGCTAGAGGTCTGAAAATTGATCTTGTACTACGAAAAAAATACATATTTCAGGAACTTTGGTAAACCACCCCCCACCCTTTTTAGGGGATGGAGGTTTGTATGGGTTTTGAACAAAATAAAACAATAATGTTATAAGCAATTAACAAAACGAAATGAAATCCTACCAAAAACATTTTCATGCAAAATGTTGCCAAGACGGGACCGGCTCGCACTGTGAGAAAGTTATCAGATCTCATGTAGATGTAGAGCCAAGCTTCTAACTCTACGCGTCCTAAATCTACAAGCCCTAACTTCACAAACTCTACACCTTGGTTAAAATATGTGTTTTGGACGTTTCGTTAGTACAAGAACTAGTGAATAACAGAAAAGTAATGAACAGTGAATAAATTATTCACCTTACGCCCATGTGACGGTAGCGAAATGGTCATGCCAAATTCTACACCTTAGTCGAAATGACTAAAGTGTAGAATTGGGCTTGTAGAAATAGGTCGTCTAGAGGTAGAAGCTCCAAGCTTGGCTCTACATGAGATCTGATAACTTTTTGACAGTGCGAGCCATATGATTTCGTCTTGGCAACATTTTACAAGATAATGTTTTTGGTGGGATTTTTATTACTATCGCAAATTGGATGCTTAGTAGCATTTGGATTTTTAAAGGATTATTGCCTAGCTATAAAAATACAACGGTCCATACCTAATCTATGCTAAAAGATAAATATTTTTTAAATATAATATCAGCACATATCAGGCACAAAAGTCTATTAATAATTTCATGTCCAATTTACTAAGTACTTAATCAAAAGCAAACAAACGTAGCTAACAAACCATGGCTAACAATTTATTAAAGCAATATAACAACGCGCTATTATAATGTTAATTAAATAACCGAACGTCATTAACACGTATAACAAGAATATGAAAAATTATATAACCCAATCCAAGCACTCAGTTAAAATGAACATAGTGTCGTCTCAAATCAGAGTCTCCCGACCTTAAATAGTGAAACTATCTATAAATTCAGCTACGTACTTAAGACCAATTGGCTTCTAGGTACTGAAATACATTCGGTAGTCATAATAAACCACAACAATGAGTATTCATCAGCTAATAAACTTGTGGGATGTGCAAATTAATCAAGCGCATGTAGTAGAGACGCCGGTGTAACATCCCAAACCTTAAACGACTTATGAATATCCACAAAGATACCGCATACGATGTTTTGATCTGACACTCTACGTAGCACCATGGTGTTACGTCCCAAATACTTGAAACTTTTATAGACACGAGAATGAGTAATTTTATAATGCAAACGATATTAGTCATCTCGTACTGTCATCCCATAAAATTCTGAAACATTTGAGGATGCAATATTTTTCAATTTGTTTTCTGGATTAATTAAAACCACTACACGGCGCCGATGACAAAGCGGTGTTGTAATGCGAATATCCCGCTTAAAGTATTTAAATTGGTGAGTAATTTTATAAATGTTTTAAGTGTCATAATACGCAGTGATGTTGACATCTGAGAATGATTTACTAAGTAATTAATCCAGTTTACTAGTCTCGTAGACATGGATACTGTCAAACAGAATTGACATATATCAGATGTTCTAGAGACTACGTTTTAGTGACTCTGAGAGTAACGTAACGAACGTACGACAGAATGTTTTCTTTTCTGACACGCACATACGTATTTCCTTGATGAAAAATGTGATCCTAGCAATTAAGTTGTGGTAGGTATCAGCAAACAAGACACGGTAGTTTCCTTCAATATGTACAAGCAGCTTACACATAGTTATTAATATAAATAGGATATTACATTGGAAAATATTGACTATTACTTAGTATCCATCTGAATCGCGGCTAGTCGATAATTGTGTCGACCAACTCGCACGGAGGTATTTTCACACGCTCGATATTTCTGCTGGCCCTGCGACATCCGCTCTCGAATCGTAATTGAGGCATTTTCACACACATGTGACTCAAAACGATTTTTCAATGGCTAGGAATTGAGGATCCTATCCGCTGATCTGACGATCAGTTATTTTAAGAGATTTAAATAACATACTTGTACGTAAGAGCGCCTTAATAAAATGTGTTACAATTCTGTTATTAACGTTTATATGAAACTGTTTTTACCAGCGTTCATTACATAAGTTCATTAAATTAAACGTGTCATACACGAAACATAAAGAATGTAAGTACGTAATAAATAATTATAAGTAGTAAGTATCAACATAATTGAATATTATTAAGTGCACTTTGAACGAAACAAGTTACCGGCCGACGTAAGAAAATAATCAGGTCTAAAACAAGAGCACGCTCTAATCAAATCATGTATTAGAGACGCGTTTCGTAACCGCTTAATTAAGCTATGTACGGAGCAGGTAGAAATTTCGAAAGCACCAGTATCCCTGATAAGTCCACGAGTACTAATATGTACTTGTCGAATGTCTCAATACGCTCAATCATGAACCTGTGTGGTCGAAACAACTGATTACATACATTACATACCTCTAACATAATAAAAGAATAGGTCGGGTCGATGATTACTCCGAATAAAACGGTGTAACCACTGGTAATAGCCACTTTAGCAGTATTATTAGAGACATTATAGTAGAATATCGATAATTATTTCCGTCTCGGTCGTATTACAAGCGCTTACGAAGTAAATACACTATGGATGTAATGAAGTTGTACCGCTTCCGCTTATAAGAAAAACAGTAAATAGCAGTTAGTATTTTCAGTGTTGTGAATTGTGATAAAATAAATTATCACTGTGAAAATAAAACAACCTTCTTAAAGAAAAAGATAAGAAACAATATAGCATTCAGAGAATGGGTTAAACACGAAAAGTCTTTTCACAGAATCTTGGCATATAACATCGTATAAACAGTTTCTATTATTCTAATATTCTCTGTACAGACGCGTAGAAAAATACCCGACAATATTGGTGGAAGGCTTAGTGGTAGTAAATTTGGACAATGGCTGGCGGTCGCCATATTTATGTGTTTGTTATCACGCTCGGAAGTCTCCTATCTTACATTGATTTACACTAGACTTTTACTCGACAAACAATCACAACGAGAGTTTAGTTTCAACACCTTAGCGCGATAAAGTATTTTAAAGGACGTGCTCGTAAATCCTGGCTTAGAAATCCTGTAGATCTATGGATCCCGTATTTGTGCAAAGCGCTCGACAAATATTTTGATCATTTCAGATATTGCGATAGTTGGTTCCAAACGTTTTATTGATATTTTCTACGATATATACGACTTCTACGATATGATAAAATTATATCATTAATGAACGATTGGTCGTTCACACAATTGAACTCTCTTAGTTCGAAATTCTTCGTAGTTTCAGGAGGTTTTCCACAATGGAAAACATTCCTGTACGCGTGGAAGACTCGCTCATACAACGGTTTAGTAGCCCATTAACACACACAATCCTAACACCCCTAAAGTTAGGTAACTCTTAATGATCGCGTATGGGCGATTTACATTGCGCTTATATTTTGGAAATTCCAAGCCAACAGTTTGACGTCACAAGACTGTTTTGGCAAACAATTAGTCCGTCCTCCACATAGCCACAACAAGATTTTTTAGTAGCAAACCTCGTCAGCACATTGAGAGAACCGCCTAAAAATAAGAAATGACTTAACAGAATGTCAAATTGTCTCGTGGTAACTCTCAATCATGCGCTAATCGAAACATCAACAAAAAATTATAGAGAAAAAAGCCCAAATGCGGATTTAGCACGACTGTGTACATGGTACGGAATCCGTACTATAAATATTAGGTCACGCTTCGAAAATGTAGACATTATTATTTGTTAAAGATGTACATTTAGAAATAGGAATAGTGTTTGAATTTTCAACGAAGAGATTACAGTCCGTTACTCACAGAATCACATTCGTTTTTGGGTAAAATCGGACGTAACCGCGTCTACTACGCGATGAAAATGACAATGTCTTAGTGATTTAGGCTGGGTTGCACCAAACCTCATGTAATCGTAAGCGGTGTTCGTTAAAATCTGAATGTATGGAAAGTTTCACAAGTTTCTATGGGATGACAGCCGCGGACGCCATAACGTTGATCGGTTTGTGATCGTAAGTTGGCGCAACTGAGCCTTAGTTGCAATCCAATAACGATTTCAAATTCTAAGTCTATTTTATTTAGATTATGATATAAAGTCAAATCACAATATAGTCATCAGCCGAACATTAAGCATAGTGCCATTGAATGAAGGCTTATTTTACATTGGAATTTTATGTCTCCTTAACATTTAGCGGTGAGTTTAAAAAGTTTTGTGAGTTAATAAAAGAGCAGAACAGCAGTATCACCTTCGCGTGTTGACGCCGATACCCGAAGTTTCTATCTAAAATCCGAATGTGATCCTGAAAGTTAACCGACTATATTTCAGATTATATTTTGTATTTCAAATAACATCAAGAGGATTATAAATACTGATGATTCTCGCGTCGCCATCCGAATACAAGCTTAATCCTAGACCAAAGGACGAACGATGTAACACGTACTTACCAGCAAACGTAAATAAATCCGTGTTAGGAATAAATTATTAGGAGTCGAACCATAAAAACGTATTAATCGGACAAACCGTACCACCGGCGTTGGTAACAATTTATTGACGTGGTGATGGGTACACGAGCCTGGTTGTAATGACGACATGATTGTGGACAGACGACATGGAAACAAGTAAAAATATGGCGGTGATAAATGGACCGACGAAGGCACGCGAGCATCATTACGAGCTGATGATCTCCACCGATCGGAAAGGTCAGGGTGAAGGTCTTGGCTATTGTTGCTTCCATGCGTAATTTTCTTCATGATTTTAGTCCGTGTTTATATAACAATAATTTTATAGTTCATAGGCATACCTACAACGAATTCTACTATCCGTTCTTGGGATTGAGAAAGGAATTAGGCGCATTTTTTTAGTTAGAGAGTTATAAGTCAGCTATATAACATATCATTTCGGAAATCAAAATCTTCGGTTAAATTCCGTAAAGTACAAGTACACAGAATGCGAGTCGCTTCTTTATCATTTCTTACCATCGAATTCTTTAACATCGCTTACAAATACATTTAAGTAATTCCCGTGTCATCAAATTAGTCCTCTAAACATAGTGGTATCATTAGAGCCAGTATCCCGAGAGGCGAGTAGCTTTACCTTACGGGTGGCGCATTTGTCTATCGTTAACAAACAGATCCGAAGTCCTCTCGCCCGATAACCGGCGAACTATCTCAGAAATGCCAATGGTTATTTATGGCGAAGACGCCCGTCCAACGGACCCTCAGACGGACAAAAGACTAGACAAATGACTGTGATATGATAATCTTTTAGTTAACTCACAGTTTTACTGTATTTTATGGAAAATGAACTTTGCTACAGCTGTACTGCTAGCCTTTTGTAGTTTTATCGCTAATCAACTAAGCGCCATCATGGCTATCGCTTATCTCAATGTTAATTATCGATTTATACCATATTTTTAGTAGAGCTATTATCATCAGTGTATATTAATATTCATTTAATTAACATTAAAACCAAATGAGCCAAAGAACATAATCATTCGGCTAGATTATTTAATATTTAATAGAGTATCGGAAAACTAATAACTTAATAAAATATTTGTTTACAGGGCAGCCGCTGTACGTGACGGCACACCGGGCAGCGACAAATGCCTTTCAAATTCCGAGAGCACGCGTGGGCGGCAGACGACTTCGAACAGCGGCGCTAGATGTGACCGGCTCCAATTGAATCCGAGTACCACCGTAGTACCACTTTAGTGGTTCTATAGAGCCCGCGGAGCGGCCTCAGGCGGAGCGCCCACGCCGCCGCTGAGATTTATAACATTAACCATATTCGGCCTACGAATGGCGCCAATTCGACGGTTCAAATTAAAATCCGCCGCGAACGCAAAACGATAACATGAGCAGTTGGTGGTTTGATCGATGGCTCGCCCGTGCTGATTTACGTGGCACCTTATAGGGGCGTAAGCGCATCCTCAGTGTCTATTGCCGCGGGCACGACGTCAGGATCACGACAATCGAACATAAATATACTTAAGAGATATTCCATTAAAACAGTTGAACAGCAGTTTACATACTATTGCTGGAAAGGACCAACTCTGCATCAACAATTCAACACTCCAAATGTTTGATTGCAATGCAATTTGCAATTCATTGCATCACTTATTTGACCACATTTTTTTTATTATAGGCACTTAAATAACGTCCCGGGAAAGTAGATTCAAATTTTCACATTTGAAATATTCCTCGCGTATTAATCAAAGCTCATCCCGAAACATCTAAGAGCCTTCTACTCGATCGGGTTTGAGCCTCAAACGAAGATACTCGCATGAAAGAGCAATTAATCGCATGTGAACCTTACGAGTAAAACACCGGCCTATTTATCTTGTATTTTCATGTGTAGGTATTACAATGGCAATAAGTCTACTTTTGATTAACCGAGGTACAGATCATTTGGTGTTCGATACGTAAAACGCTGGAACTTACTCTGTCACTTTGTTCTCCGGCGGTATGACTCTGCCGGGCATTAAAATTTTCTTGTATAAAACACCGGCATCACGGAGCTCCTATAACAAACGAAAAGGATTATAGACCTATGGGTTTGTTTAACAAGACAAGGTCCCCCCACTAACGAGAGGGTACGAAGTTTTTGTTTTTGGATGACAAAAATATACGCTGCAAAGTCTCTGAACACAATGATGGTTTTGTGGTGTAAGCGAAAATACAAAATCCACATGGGTGCGATAATTAATTAAAATTCAGACGAGCCCTCACTACGATAGAAGCTAGGTTGATGGTACACTTGATACGTATTATAGGATTATTTTATTACCAGGGAGCGAAACTTTGGTGCCGATGACAGACGTATGACGTCAAGCTACATACAGAGTGTTTGTTATCTGGATTATTGAAGGAATCGATTTTGATGATGCAAGGTTAACTTACAACAATAATTTTGTTTAAGTTGCGATTACAGGCATTATGTACAGTACGAGTATAAGTATGTAGGTATGTATTTAAATTAGAAGATGCGATGGTGTTTGAATTCCAAGCGTTCTGCCTATTTTTCGACAACCCACGAAATTTAATTTGTTGTTTTTCATTTATCCGAATATATTTTTTACAATTACTTAGTAAAATATTTTTTTCTTATTGTCTTTGTAATTATTTTAATATTTACATTATATTCAATATGAATAGACATTTCTTATTAATAAAAAATAAAACTTACATTACCATTATTGCATTATTAATAATCATTGGAGTGTCGCAATGTTGTTTATATAAAATCATCCTATATGTGAATTTGCGTCATAATGATGTCACCGGCACCAAAGTTTCGCTCCCTGTTTATTACTCTATCTTAGTACTGGCTAGAGAGCTTCGATCAAAAATACTGGCTTTAAAATTCGCACCGAACTCGGTGAAAATAGTGTAGCCTGCTCTCTTGTCTTATAGTGTAGTGGAAACTGTCAACAAATGACAGTTTCCTGACAAATGAGATTTGACAGTTTCCATATAAAAACGGGTGATGTGAGAGGTGACAGGTGGGAATGAGTCGGTTTGTGAGTAATCCCAACTTTAGAATGTATGTCATGTCATACTTCTTCAAAACAAAAACTGATATAACAATGTATCCTTATATCATGTAGGTTAGCATGTAAAGTTGTTAACAAATTAAGCAAGTACTTGAGAAATACCGCGCAATGCGAGACAGGCGCTAGAAAGCCGAGAGAATTGCGCCAGCTCATCCATCACGGCTGTGCGAATAAAGACAATGCCGTGTATAATATAATCACAATGCACATTTACCACCTAGTTAGTAATTACTCGACCGCAGGGAAACTCATTGCTTATATTATACGTATTCATGTGGTGAAGATACCCGGTTCTTATACCATAGTAAATCTAATACATATACACATAATAAACTAGCATTCTCAGCGATACAAATCAGCTACGAAAATGCGTTATGTGTTTTTGAAATATCCTGTTACTCCTGTATTTATTTATTTAAGCAGAGCGCTCGTGGCCCAGCGGCACCCGCCTACCGCGTGCGGTATGCGAAGTTAAGCAATGTGGGCGCAGGTCAGTTCTTGGATGGGTGACCGCTTTGAGTGGTTACTAACTGAGCGCTCTCGTGCTTTGGAAGGCACGTTAAGCCGTTGATCCCGGCTGCTGTCTACGACAGCAGTCGTTAAGCCAAGTTAGAGGCCTTCGGGCGGCTTGAGAACTTCTAACAGTCAAGTTGCCCACTCACTTGACAAAGGGGGGTCGAAGTTGCACCACGTCCGTAGGGAGTACCCACCGTTACCCTACACGTGACCCCCGGGTGGTGCTAAAAGTGCAACAAAACTGGCAACCGTACTTGTCTTCTCGAAGATCTCACGGTTCGTAAATAAATGCCATACGATTAAATAAATAAGTCCTGTATAATGTCTTAACATAAAATTAAACAAACCTTAGCCAATTTTTAAAGTAATTTTAACTTAATTATGACAACAATAAAAGGGGATTTTGATAATACTACCTATACTGTTAATAAATAAACTGGAATGTAATTACACAAAGAATAACTGAATATGTCTACTCACAAAAACAAGTTTCAAACGATCGAGTTTTAATAATTGTAACTAAGTCAATTAAAATTGTAACTCTAAGAGATTACCCGTAACAAGTGAAGCATAAATGAGCCCGAACTCGAAGTAATAATCGAGTGGTAAACGCGAGTAATCTCTGTCAGTCGATGACAACCCATCCGATTATAGGTGACGCAACGGAATCGAATAAATTCGTATTAATTCTTAGCGCAGGTGCAGATGTGTATATAAAATTTCGCTTGATGAATTAATTAAAGAATAGATGGAGTACATTAAAAACTAATATTTGATAACACATAAGGGTAGTGGTGGTAGGGTTTTTCCTCTAACATAAGGATAAGTTTTACTTGAGTAATGGTTATCTGAAAAGCCGACATATCTATGAGGAGCAGTAAAAGTAACCAAAGGTGACAGGTGACGACAGGCGCTCGACAGCCTTGACACCAAGCTGTCTTCGACGATCATATCGGCTCGGTGAAACTACAGAGAGCGCGCTGGTTTTATGTTTACGCTGGTTTCAGATAATTAACTAAAGCATTCACAAATTCATTACATAACGCATGTTTCTAAAATTTATCTTCTTCTCGTGTTAAAACGGTCCTGGAGATCTCTGATCCTTGAAGTTCATCATAAGGTTTAAAGTCGAGGTAAAAGAGATTAAGCAATCGGTGGAATACAATGCTTTATCGCCTGTTTTTCCGATTTTCAATATCGATTTAAATACGGAAAATTATAATAAATAGGTATATACCTTATTTAAAAAACCTGCCAAGTGCGTGTCGGTCACGCACAGAGAAGGGTCACCTCCTAATCTACATTTAAAACCACTATACAATACAGTAAATAAAAAAAAGGTCGTATCTTCATAGGGAAGTCACGGCACTTAAGCCCTTTTGTTTGGGCAAGACCGTTAAACCTATCTTGTTCAAACCAAAAATCGTTGAAAGTATTTATAGGTAATTGTACATCATCTTGTTTTTTTTTTTTTAAACTTCATAGTTTGGAAATTAGAGGGGGAGGGGACACACTTTTTACGACTTTGACAGCTAATATCTTACCAACGGTTGACTTAAATGCATAAGTTTCTTAGAAACCTCTACAGGGTGTCCCAAGAAGTAGTGATATACTGAAGCTGGGAGGTAGAGGACCTAGAGGGCTATCTGAATCACCCCCATGTATGTCCCGCGATTTTTAGTATTTTCAGAGTTATGTCTTTTTTTTAATTTTTCACCTATCGCCGCGTACGATGAGATTTCTATTTATGGTGACGTGAATTATTGCAGTAGATGCTTGTTTTTTTTTGTGTGCTAAGCTGATAGATAGGCCAATTCAGTATGGTAACATTTACTAACGTTAGATCTTTGAATGGCATAAAAAAAAATTAAATGCCAAGAAAGATAAAATTACCCAGTATGTTCACAACTTCAAGGGCCCTTAAAAAAATAAAATCACGTAAAAAGTAATTACCGATTGGCTTTTAAAAACTTGCTCTATCTATCAGGTAGCTACCCTGAAAATTTCATTTTATTATTAATAAGGCTTCAATCAAAAAATTGAAATGTAACTGTGGTAAGTGCAAATTTTTTATTTACATAATGATTAATGCGAGCAAAGTAAAACCAATTACAAGGTGTTTAATTACAATAAATTTTCAAAATGGCCCCCCTGTTGCTCAATGCAAGTGCGACATCGCCGGAAAAAGCTGTCTTTTAAACGTCTGAATGCACTTCTATTATTTTTAATGGTTTCTTCTGCTACTCTCAATTTCCGGGATTTTTTTCGTAATTTCACATCATATTTCTATAGCGGTTCATAGCATACACCTTCCTACCAAATTTCATAATTGTAGTGCTCATAGTCTCCGAGTAAATCGGCTGTGACATACGGACGGACAGACACGACGAATCTATAAGGGTTCCGTTTTAGCCATTTTGGCTACGGAACCCTAAAAATGTTTGCTGCTTGACGGCCTGTTTAGCCTAGTTGGTAGTGACACTGCCTCCGAAGCTAGTGGTCCCGGGTTCGAATCCCGGCCAGGGCTTTATTTGTGCATTTAGCATGGATATTTGTTCTTGGGTCTTGGATGTTTTCTATGTATTTATTTATATAAGTACATATGTATATCGTCGTCTAGTACCCATAGTACAAGCTTTGCTTAGTTTGGGACTAGGTCGGTTTTTGTAAGATTGTCCCCCAATATTTATTACTATTGTATGTCTTGTCCGCTCACGGGACAATGGTGTCCCGGAAGTACCGAGGTACCGAAGTACCAAACGAGTACCACATAGCCAACACGTAGAGGCCCTTTTGACAATTTAATGAAATGCAAGGGGTACACCAAGCGGATGCTGTCACTTCCCGTGTCATGGGACGCACACAGAGACAGCACCCGCCAAGGTGCACAGGGACTAATTGTTGGTTGATGGAATCTAAATGAACCGGGTTATTTGGTGAGGGTGATGGACTAGTAGTAACGACGTTACGAGTTGATTTTTATCCAACTCTGATAAAGCCGCTAACACGAGTTAGGTTCCGAAAAATACTTATGAATAAATCGTCGTTATCCGAAAACGATAACTGCAAAATCTCTTAGTCACAACATACGGTATATGCAAGTGACAACGAATATTTAGCAGCGATATTACGTCATAACCAAACTAACAATTGAAATGTAATTTTAAATAATGTTTTACTTAGTTTTATTGCTGTTGGTTCTCCTACGAATAAATAAATAAATTAATAAATCAAATTGAGGACTGCTTATAATAACGTAGAAGAACATCGGTGTAAGAACATGTTATGTCACCCTATACTTAGAATAACGCTAAAAAACCAGCAGAAGTAGTTGCGTATATAAAGAAAAGACCAGATAATCTATGTTCCAGGTTTGGTTAGTACACTCGTCTGCCTCACCATGAAAATCACATTTTACGATAGGATTATAGTGAAAGATGAATGCAAAGCAATCAGCCGTGCCTAAGTATGAACAAAGCCTCGTAGTTCGTCGGGAAAATGTGACTTTAAATCGTAAACAGGGCCTCCATTCTGGAAGAGATAATTCCAATCATATACCATCTTAACATTCGTCTTGCTCATGCACATCTTTAAGTGTGTGGAAAACAGAGACCATTGCTACCAATCCAGTTCGAAATGAATTGCAGTTTGAATTTAACACAGTGAGGATAGAACCCTTGAGAATTATTTTACAGCTTCCCGGTATTCTGGCACGCATGGGGCGCCCTACAGGTGCTAACCTTTAACTACGAGTCGTAATTCTGGTGTACGCATGTTGTCTCATTGTGAGTGGTATAAAGGCTGTTACTTTTCATTATTAGTAACGCGCTGAAGGCTATGTTTATGGAGACATGTCTATAATGTTGGTCGAAATATGCGAAGAATTCCATCGGACCATATAGGTGATATATTTTGTAGAAATGCTTCTGCTGTCCATCGCTTTGGTTATAATTTACTGTAAAGAGATAACAAAAACTTATAAAGCAATTATCATCTTACCCCTGGATTATAATAGCGCGCCGTATTCGTCAAATCCACTACGGCTCCAAGCTTGGGCAATGCACCAAGAAGTGTTTTGATATCCCATCTGAAACAAAGTTCAATATACGAGACCATGCAATACCTACCGTATAAAAGGTTTAAAGGATTATTTACATAATTTATGTGTTTAAGCGTAAATCTCGCCCAATTTATATCAGAATTCAATTTACTTCCCACTTAACATGACTCAAGGGTGAAGTGCCATGGCCTGCTTCTCTGACGTGTTGATGGGTCAAAATTAAATAATTAAATGCTTTCATATGCTGTACAGCAGTCTGCTTACAGGACATATGACATATACAATAAAGTTTATTCAACAGATTTCAATATTTTTACAATAAATTTCATCTTTTCACTGTTCAAAATAAAATACTTACATTTCCTTTATAGCCTTATTGTGTTCCTGGACACCCTGAAACAATGAAGAGAAATTAACATGGCAAACACAAATACACGGCGCGGTAAGAGTCCCCAAGTCATTAGCACAAGGCTCCTCCGGACAATACGTCTTTGAGAGAGCCGCATGTAGGCGACGGACTGATAAGGACGCAGATCAATCACTGGCCAGCCCTACCTGACTGGTGTCAACGAACTTCAGACGGTGACGGCTCTATGAGAACAAAGTTCGAGTTTGGGCATCCCTGCTTGTGATAGATAATGAAACTACGACATTTATTCCAGTTGTATCTTGAAATTAAATCGGCCACCACGCTTTCGTTAAAAAAGTATGCGCAGCATTTTTAAAAAATTCAACAAACTAATTCATAAAAAATAAGAAATTGAAATAAGTGATCCCAAAATCGACGATCATAAATTCCGAAACCCCATTCTGTTCCACCGCGGGCCAGGAATTTTGTGTAAAATTTTCAATTTTACCTAAAATTATCTTAAATAAAATGTCAGGGCCCATAATAATAGGTTGTTTAGAGTGGCCATTATTTATCGGCGGGTGTTGACACGATGCAAAAAGATTAAGGGAAAATGGGAACGCCAGGAGGTGTGTCTAAGTGAGGTTAATTTTCAATTTGGATTCGCCGGTGGGCTTTATAAATTAACAGAGCGTAATTTTAATAAATTGTTGATACTGGGAAAGGTGAATAAATATTTGACAGTGCTACTTGATCAAGGCTTTTCATTTATGAGAGCGATTAAAATATAATTAAACGATGACACGAGAAAGTTGCCAAACTCCCGCACCGACGTCTTCTTCTGACTGTTCCGAGAACTACAACTTAATTGCAGAACAATCAACAAACTGATGAGCTTACAATTGTAATGCAGTACTCTAAATTATCTGGGAAATGAGTCTAAAATTTATTATGCCGACCGCGAAAGAGTGAGTAGTAAGCAATGTATCATCTGTAGTTAAATATGGAAATATGACCGGATTTACTCGGACCACTGTTGATGAAGACACAATCTGCAGTATCTTTATCAAAAATATGACTAAAGTATAGAGGAATGTGTGGTAGTAAACAACGTGAAAATCCCAAAGCGTGACGTCAAGCACATGCGACCTCCGGCATCTTAGTGCCGTTTCCAATTAACGAAGAGCCGGAACAAATAAAAGGCAGCTCGGACAAAGGACTTTATTGCAATCGCGGATTTTCACGACTGCAGCTCGTCACACAAATCACATCATCGTGTTTGTGCTTGCTTTTCAACACGAAAATTCCTTTTTGACACCTTTTAAGACTACATCGTTGAATTTACGCACGATTTAAGGCCCTATAGTCCTGCGAGAGTAGGTATTTAGCGCTGGCCTGGCGGTGCGTGAACAAGCCCGCGCGGACGAAGCGACTGTGAACGGATGACCCCGCTAGCTTCATACTGGTCACAGTATAGAAATATAACTGTATTTTGACTTAAGAAATGCATTAAATTGATTAAACTTTAGTATGTAATTGATATCATTTTTTAATAAATCGGTAGTAAATAAATAATTGAAAGTCGAACTTACGATAGGATCCATTATAATGAAAAAAAAAACAAAATTCATAGTACAACCCTGAAATTGGTTATTTAATCTATGAAACCTAAGAACCTAAGAAATATGTCTTATACCTCTCTACTCGATTTGTTTAATAAGTCATGCAATTTTTATCTATTTGTGTTATATTTATTTGTCGTGTACGTGTCATCATCATCATCATCATATCAGCTGATGGACGTCCACTGCTGGACATAGGCCTCCCCTAAAGAGTGCCACAATGACCGATCCTGCGCCACCCGCATCCAGCGGACTCTCGCGACCTTTACCCGGTCATCAGTTCACTTTGTGGGGGCCTATCTACGCTGCGCCTCCCTGTACGTGGTCGCCACTCGAGAACCTTTCCGCCCCAATGGCCATCGGTTTTACGTGCTATGTGCCCCGCCCACTGCCACTTAAGTTAAGCGATTCGGAGGGCTATATCGGTTACTTTGGTTTTTCTGCGGATGGCCTCATTTCTGATACGATCGCGCAGATATACTCCCAGCGTAGCCCACTCCATTGCTCTTGACATTGGGTGATTTTGAGCCTTCTTATGAGACGACGTTTTAGTGCCATATGTCATCACTGGCAACACACACACACACATTAGTCAAAAACTATCGTCTTGAGACACTCGATTATGGTATATATCTATCTCTTAGGGATAACCCACAATAACCATTTTGTATCCTTTACTTATTACGAAAAATAATGGCTTATTTACGAAGCGATTTTAAGCAATACAGCATTAATCCTTCTCCAATCTCAGAACAAAAAAAAAAGGGAGAAGTGCCCTAGTGCTTCCTTTCAACGAAAACCAATGTCTCCAGTTTTCTCCCACCAAGTCCACACACACACACACACATTGAACCGTGAAAACCTCGGGCGGTACCGCCGAGTTTACGACATCATGCAATTAGAGACATTCTGTAGTATAATTAGTATCAGCATTGCACCCGTGCGAAGCCGGGGCGCGTCGCTAGTATACCATAATCAACTTCAACTTCGAGTATAAAGTGTCCGATTGTAACGACAGTTGGTCTCCAATCCACCACCACACCATATCAGCCAAAGGACGTCCACTGCTGGACATAGGCCTCCCCCAAATTCACGGTATTTGCCATAATCGCTACGCTTGGCATGCGGGTTGGCGATCGCAGTATCTCCACCGCACTCCAGGAATGATGCTGCCCATCCCCCGGTGGTCTCGAATAAAATACCTTAAATACATTTTGCATTTAATATAGATCAATATGGCCCTTTACAGCATGTAATTTAAATAAATATTTTCGAAGATATTACTGATTTAAAATGCAGGAATATAGCGGTTGCGGCGGTATCGGCCGGGTTGTACTATATAGAGACATTCTGTAGTATAATTAGTATCATCATTGCACCCGTGCGAAGCCGGGGCGGGTCGCTAGTATACCATAATCAACTTCAACTTCGAGTATAAAGTGTCCGATTGTAACGACAGTTGGTGCTACATGGGCATTTGACATGATCTTCGTCTTGTACATATTCAGCTTAAGACCAACTCTCTCGGAGGTTTTACCGAGGTCATTGAGCATGGTACTTAAATCCTGTATGGTCTCAGCCAAGACTACTATATCGTCAGCAAACCGAAGGTGAGTGATGTACTCGCCGTTTATGTTGATGCCTAGGCTTCTCCAGTCCAAAGTCTTGAAAACATCCTCCAGTGCAGCGGAGAACAGTTTGGGAGAAATAGCATCTCCCTGCCTGACTCGCGGCTACAACCTACAACGGAATAGGTATCGAGTTCTTGTCCTGGAGTCGAACTCACATAGTCGCGTTGTCGTACAAACACTTCAGTACTTGGATAATAGCGGTAGTCTACGTGGCACCGCTGGAGAGATTGTAGTACAGCCCAGGTTTCAACCGAATTCGAAGGCCTTCTCGTAGTCCACAAACGGCAAACAGAGGGCACAGGTAACAGGTTATATTCCTCAGTCTAGTGTAAAGCCTGACGAAGCGTATGGATATAAGTTGATAATACACAGGCCCAGTAGTAGTGAACCACGACTGTCGTAAAATTATTACTAATATAGTTTTTTGACCGAGCGAGCGAAGCGAGCGAAGCATCCTCGTTTCAGCTTTCGACAAAAATTCTTTCATATGTATGTCTGTTCGAATGTTCTCCTCTACAGGTCGCATTTCTCAACCGATTCTCGTGACATTTCGTGAGCAGGTTCGATAATTATAATGATTTTTTTCGAGACGGTTTTTGTAAAATTTGAAATTTGAAAACTTTTTTTTTGCGTGGTCTACAGCTCACAGAGCCACTAGTTTTAAGCTTTATTGTAACAGCTAACATAAAATACAGACAGAATATTTTTGGTGGTTTAATTTATTCGTCAAAAGTTCTTAGCTCTCAAAGCATAAAAAACATTGCGAAATTTTTACTTTTTACTATTTATACGAAAGATTACCGTATTCTTTTAAAATAAATACCAGAAATGAGTTTTACATAAAGATGATAAAAGAATCAATATGGTATATGAAATAATACCAAACTTGCCACGGTAGCTACCTGGAAATGGGTAGATCTTTTAAAAGAAGATTAGCTAGAATGATAGTGTATAAATTTTAAAAGGGTCGGCAACTCGCATGTGACTCCTCTGGAGTTGCAGGCGTCCATAGGCTGCGGTGATAGCTTACCATCAGGCGGGCCGTATGATTGTTTGCCACTGACGTGGTATTTAAAAAAAGACGGTCGGAATTAATGTGGTGAAGCTCATAGCTTAAAAAAAATATTCAAGTGCAAAGATCAAGATCTCTTACTATATCTACAATTTCCGGTAATAAACATTTCATCTATAATTTTACCAACTTTGGTTCCATTTCTGCAGGGGTTCAGTTCAGTTGTTATACTGTCATTTTTATATTGCGGCACTATGACCATAATTTATTTGTTAATAATTACGACTTTTTTCATTTGGGTTTTTATTGCCCTTCTTAAATAATTTGCAACAATTATATAAATTCGTCAAAAACTGCTTGTTTGGTGCACGAAACGGTCGCGGATAAACCTGACACAGGTCCGTTGTCCGTAAGCGCCAGCGCGCGACTGATCGCTCTTTTCGCTCTCTCGCGCATTTTGTAAGTATTTAAACATATTAATTAATACAATCATTTCATCTATTTAAGTTCTGCAAAAATGACTAGAAATACTGAATGGCTTTAGTTTAGTTCAAAAACTTTATTTAAAACATCTATAGTTTAGTCGTCAGATTGTAAATGCTTTACAATGCTTTACAAAAAGGAGTACTTTGGGGTATCTTTCTATCGAGCGAAGTTCATTAGATCGTGTAACTGAGTGCAACTTTGACTAGACTAGATCCTTAAGTACAACATATATTTTTTTCAAATTTTTAAAACCCTTTTTCTACGTTTCAGATTGTTTTTAGAAAACTCGAAAACGCTAACTCGCTTGACAACCTCCCCTTAAAAAGGTTTTAGTACGCTCATTTTATACGAGTAGGAGCTATGTATCCCACTAATATTATAAATGCGAAAGTTTAGATGTTTGGATGTTTGTTGCTCAATCACGCAAAAACGGCTAAACAGATAAAGATGATTTTTTGTATACTAACAGTATGTAATCTGGATTCACTTATAGTATACTTTTTGTCCCGATAATCACCCGCAAAGGGATGAAATCGGGGGTGCAAATATGGTCTATGAAACGGGGTGATTTAAATCCTCATACTCCATTCTAAGCTTTAAGCTTCAGCCAATTGGGAGTATAACGGCGTGTCAATAAATTTAACTTAAAGCCATAGCAGAATTTGACGTATTGTAAACAAGCTGACGTTTCGAAATGTCAGAGCCGAAATATCATAATTCCTTCCGATTGATGACGCTATTTTAGAGCATAACCTTTAAGCAATTAGGTCTATTATTGCGTGTAAATCAAAATAAATTTGCGATACTTTGGAATTGAGTGTCTTCATATGCTTAAATACAAAAACAGCTGCTTCAATGCAGCCTTTGTATCGTCGGTGTACAATTTAATTTTGTCGTGTATTATTTTTTACGTAATTGGTGATCCTTCACACAATAATAACTGTTTAATAAAAAAGATCACTTGGGATAGGCAGCCCAATCGTCAACATCGACGGTTGAAGCACCTTAGATCTATGCACAAAGTAAATACAATATATATACTGAGATAGAGATACCAGTGAAATACTCCACATAGAACATAGCGCCGTTGTGTATTTAGTAAGAACTGACCGCACGACCGCTGCATTCCTGTCACTTCAATATGCAAGTGTGATAGAGATAGCACCCAGTGACATCTGGTACAAACAAGTTAAACTAACATTTCCATAGAAAAATTAGTACTTCGAGCTGAAAGGCCCCTGGATCTATGCTTATCCGTATACATATAATACAACATAGTACATATATACAATACAGCTGGATAAATCAATGGAGCGATTGGAGGGCCCTTGGCATCGAAACAGAACACATTTCAACAATTTTAAGAATTCGTGTCTGTTTGTCTATCGGTTTATATGTCTAGGCATTGTAACTCTCGGTCTTCAGCCTCACGTGCATTGCCGTTCTGCTTCGGGCCTTCGGCCCTCAGCTTTACATGAGGGGCCCGCTCTGTTGGCTACCTTGCCACTCTGTGTGAATGATCAGCATGAGGAGCCCGCTCTGTGTGAATGATCTGCCTTTGGACTTGAATGCCTTGCCCCTCTGCATCAGGCCTTCGGCCCTACATAAGGAGCCCGCTCTGCTGGGACTCTCGGCCTTCGGCCTCGCGTGCATTGCCACTCTAGGCCTTAGGCCCTACATAAGGAGCCCGATCTGTTGGGACGCTCAGCCTTCGCCCTCGCACTCCATTTCGGCCGGTTAGTCATCAACTTTACATGAAGAATCCACTCTGTTGGGAAGCTCGGCCTTAGGCCTCGCGTGTCTCGCCTGCCTGCTTCAGGCCTTCGGCCCTTAACCTTACATAAGAAGCCCGCTCTGTGTGAATACTCGGCCTTCCGCCTTGCATGTTTTACCACTCTGCTTCCGAACTTTCGAACATCATACTTACATGAAGTACCCGCTCTGTTGGGACGTTTTACGGAAGAACTGCGTAGCGAGACTTTTATCATTGTACATGTAATATTTTACGAACTTCATTCGTCTAGAATCGGAACATTTGATATTCGGAAATATGCTTATTCATTCGTTTTGAAAGCACGAGCACGTAGCACCAACTCCCGTTACAATCGGACACTTTTACTTGAAGTTGTAGATGATTATATATACTTAGGACAGACTGTCCAGTTAGGTAGGTCCAACTTCGAGAAAGGGGTTAATCGTCGAATCCAACTCGGCTGGGCAGCGTTCGGGAAGCTACGGCACATCTTTTCGTCCAATATTCCGCGGTGTCTAAAGACGAGGCTCTTTGACCAGTGTGTGTTGCCAGTGATGACATATGGCACTGAAACGTGATCGCTTAGTGTTATGGGCCTCATAAGAAGGCTCAAAGTCACCCAAAGAGCAATGGAGATGGCTATGCTGGGAGTATCTCTGCGTGATCGTATCAGAAATGAGGCCATCCGCAGTAGAACCAAAGTAACCGACATAGCCCTCCGAACCGCTAAACTTAAGTGGCAGTGGGCGGGGCATATAGCACGTAGAACCGTTGGCCGTTGGGCAGGAAAGGTTCTCAAGTGGCGACTACGTACCAGAAGGCGCAGCGTGGGTAGGCCCCCCCACAAGGTGGACTAAAGACCTGGTAAAGGTCGCAGGTATCCGCTGGATGCGGATGGCAAAGGAACGATCATTGTGTCACTCTTTGGCGGAGGCTTATTTCTAGCAGTGTGTCTTTCGGCTGATATGATGATGATGATGATTCGTTTTGAAAAAAGGATTCCTATTAAAATTTGCCGTGCGCGGTAAAGAGCATGTCATATTGTATGTAATCATTTCTTAAGGGGGTGTAAAGAAGGGTGAAATATGTATGGGAAAACAAATAATTCTAAAGCGAGAATGACTTCTACGCAGACGAAGTCGCGGGCAAAAGCTAGTTTTTATCTAAATGAAATATGGCATACACCTTTAACGAAAAAAAAGTAACAGACCATCAACGACTCGCAGATTGTTTATGAGGATAAAAAATCGTAGACAGCAAACAATATCACAAATTGACGCATTGTAATATCAAGCTCTCGTATTGAGAATTAAATATACAGCACTAGCGAAGCAATAAAACCGAAGAGATGATCCTTGATCATAAATAGAATCCATTACGATATAAATGACAATCGTAATTCTCAATCGCAAGAGTTGAATTTACACGCACCGGTATACACCTACAGGATTGTATCGTACAGCGAGCAAAACAGTGTGGGAACACTTTGCTCGCTGTAGTAGGTAGTAGCTATCCAATGCGTCAAAAGTATCAATTATAATCCTACTAATATTATAGAGGCGAAAGTTTGTAAGTATTGATGATGGATGTTTGTTACTCTTTCACGTAAAAACTACTAAATGGATTTTAATGAAACTTTACAATAATATAGCTTATAAATCAGAATAACACATAGGCTATAACTTTTAATTTATAAATATATTGTGTGAATTGTTTAAATACTAATCCTGCGCAGACGAAGTCGCGGGCACGAGCTAGTTCTTAATATTGCCTAAATTAAAAGTGCGATATGAATAATTTCAAAGTCTAAATTCTTAAAAAATAAAAATGTTTTCATTTATTGTCCATTTTAAGGGATTGTTACAGTAATATTTTTTTCATATAAACGAAAGTTCTTTAAGTAAGATCATTTCAGATCCCTCTGGATCACAGCCAACTATTTCTAATCCATCAAGAGATACCCACAACAATGAAACAAGCCGAAACTTGCGCGTAAGTATGGAAAATACTGAAGTAATAGAGAACAGAAATTATTGGCAATGTAATAAATTACTATTGATTAGCGCAACTTAAAACTTGGATTGGAAATTGATCACATAAGTATATTCCGTTCTATTGTACAATGCTACATAATGAAACTTCATTCCAGTGAGTTGGCGTCCTGTTTGAGAAATAATGTTTTTGCTGACGTTGCGCGATTCGTGTCGAACGATACAGTAGGTGAAATAAATAATAGAATACATATATTTGAAAAGCCACACCTTTCGGCTCGCACCTACTCGTATTGAATACTTGTTCTAATCGACACTGATATTCTAATAGTGAGTACTAGTCACATCTGACTCTGTCATTAATTACGATCATGCTTTAAATTTGTTACACTTACCCATACGTTCGGACACATGTTAATTTTTGATAAACGGTATAGCCGAGCCCTGACAGCAATAATTAGGATATATTCGCACATAAACCTTAATGTGACAGGAAAAATTGTATTTAATAAAATAATCAACAAGGCAGTTGAATAAATCGCCGATTGCCCGCTGACAAACCCATACGACGCGACAACACATTACTTACGTGACTGTGTCGTACACAACGATAAATGTAACTTTGTCATATTTACGACATGCCACTTATAATGCATATTTGCAAACATGAAATGAAGAACGGTACCACATGGAGAGATGTCCCTGTATTGAGTCATAAGGAATGAGATGTATAATATTAAAAATATTCATAATGTTTCTAATATAAAATCAAATCATACATGTGCAAGAGCCAAGAAACTTGCAGTAAAAATCCAACTAAAGTGAGAATATAAATCGACGGTCGAAAAAAATAAAACGTAAAAGCCTACAGACCTCCCATCAAATAACAAGTGGCAAGGCCCGGCTTATCGCACCATCGCGTGTCGACAAAACGAACAACACTTCGCGCGCCTCGATCATATTTGACAAATGCGAGGATCAAATAATCGGCAATACTGCCAACCTCACTTCATGCTGCTGAACGAATTTCAACCTAACAGAAAGACACACGAATGCAGAAGAGAAAGATGATGAAAATAGTGTGATTGCAATTGAGCTGTAAATAAATAATGACCAGGATAAAACCTTAAATGAAAATTGTACAACAATTGCTATCATACTAGCCTAGTCATTTCAAATTATTTCAACTAATCCTCTATTTTGTGCGTCATTAAATTATTTGTGATTACTTAATAACAACCAGGAGGAACATTGCAAAATTGAAATGTAACGGTGAGTCAACATTATGTTCTAGTATTAGATTTCAAATTGAGCGGGGTCGAGGAAACAAATCTAGTCGCGATCAAACAGAATTTACGAGGTTACAAGAAAGAGCTTGTAGACGCTTATCGAGATCCAAACACCGAATAACTTTGGTGACTTTCACCACATGCTCTCCAATAGTAAAACTAATAGAAACAACTGCTATACTGACATTTCAAATGCATCACTTAGACCCAGATTTAAATAACTCATGAACATCATATGAATCATCTTTGTAAATATTCAAAGATTTATACATAAACATCCATTAACAGGCCTGCACCATTTTAATTATTATTCAGATTCATTGTACATTGTGACAAAATTTTAAGGCACCGCGATCTATAAATGATTTATAGAGTAACTGTTCCGACGTCTTAAAAATGCAAGATCATCATGTATCTGATGGTTTCAAAGTATGTTTTATTAGTTGTCTGTAAGAGTGAGTTTGTATTGTTCCGTTGACGATATGCAGCCAGGCCGGCATTGCCTCGTGTCGTCATGTTGTTTTTCGACAATCATCTGATCCGTTACGCCATTTATTCGAATGATAATGATGGCATAATTGACAGAGGGCAACTATTGTTCGTATTGTGTTCTATTGATATTAGGGTTTTGTCGCCTTGTAATGACGGAGTCAAATGCATTGTTTTTTAGATCATTACTGGTTCCGTCTCTTTTGATAGGAATGTGGCTGCTACAGTAGACTGTAAAGGGGAGGAGTTGATTTTTTAGAAGCGTGTAACCTTTGAACTTGTCTATTTATATATTGATTTAATAGAATAGTAAATTATGTCGCCAGTATTTTTAGATCAGTGAATGTTTTAAGGCAACTATTTTAGCATTTACCGAACATTTTTGAGTGAGATCGGATTACAATACAAAAAATTAATAGAATTTATCAACCATTAGAGACAACTCTTTTGTATGGACCAAATTGCAACACGCTGCCTCATTAGACTCGCTACGAACCAAGGCTCAACATCACAAAGCTAATGTTAAATAAAAAAGTAAAAGTTCTTGTTTCTTCAATTTAGGCATATTATATTATGCTCTTATGAATGTCAATAAACCACCATCGGTTCGGAAAAATAAACCTCTGCCAGGAGAAGAACCGGCGTAAAAAACGGGGCGGGGTATCATTTTGTCAAAACAATATACATCTTATAATTTAATTTAAAATTACAGTATCACAGTAAAGTAGTAATGAGGGTCCTGTTTGGTGGAAAGCGTAAATATCAAAATCAACCCAAAGTAAGAAATAAAAATTAAGCCTATAATTGCCTAGCCACTAAAAGTCGCCTGTTGTTAGCATAATTGATATGTGGCCAGTTTTTCATGCATGCGGGCATTGTCAACAATCCAAGTCAATGTTTTACTAACTCATAGAGCACTTGTTACTCATCATACGGGCGTCAATACAAAATTATTATAATTGGGCATAAAAATTCGATATAAATATCGTGTTTGATATCAAAGCGCCATGTAAAGCTAGGATCACGTTGACTGTGGTTTCACAACACGAGGTGTTACATAAACAGGGAAAAACGGGCCCGTTAAAATCGGATCTCGTATTCGATTGAGGCGATTAATCGGATGAAAAGCCGCTGTATCGAATGTCAGGAGCATTTATCGGGCCTAATTGCGGTCAGTGCGCCGAAATTGTGGCCCGGCGAGTTGGGTGGCGTGATGAACGATACCAGTAACAGGGACACAATTTTTAATACAGAGTAGTATTCATAATGATTGTAGAATTTTCTCATAGCCGAAAGTTAAGTAGCACACTTAAGCCAAACTGGGCAATACGATTAACTTTGTAATACCTATCCTTACTAATTTCAACGGGAGTAAGCATTATTCGTCTAAAAGGAGATAAATTTTATTGATACCCTAAACCTACTAAGAAACACTAAAAATAACAAATAAGACTGGCGCTTTCCAAAAAAAGGAATGTCTCTTCTTAATATGCGGTTTCTTTTAAATATTTAAGTTTATTTTCCTCTTGCGAAAGTCAAGTGTTAAATTAAATAATAAGTGACGCTTATATGGGCTTATCGTGTAAGCCAGGCGCATAAAGTCACAACGGTGAACCCTGATCATTTATTTGGAATTTGTGAACACAATTACCAAAAAAATTGACCCAAAGTCGTTACAATATCTCAAGATACTAAAACGAACTCAGGTACTACAATGCTGCATCATGTGTTAAATATAGGTAATAATTTATTTGGATTATTATATAATTAAATGTTTTTAGGGTTTCGTAGTAAACAAACCCTTATAGTTTCGCCGGGTTCCTGTCACTTGATCTAATAACTTTTGCCCTAATGTTTCATTAGACCTAATGTTGCACTAGACCTAATGCATTTTTCTTTTTATTTTTTCAGAACAGTGAACTTCCGGGTTTCCTTAGAGTATCATCAAAAATAGAAGTCATTAGGTTAGGTTACGTTTGTTTTGCAATAATTGTATAAAGTTTATGTGTTAAAGCATTTAGGGCTAACGTAGTTAGCCCAATCGCCTAAATCGATTAATTCAAAACACCAAATATAAAACCTTAATATCACGAATTCATTTATCGATTTTTAATAAAATAATCTTACACTAAATACTCTCTGTAGCTAAAGTAGATACGTAATTTACCGGTAAGTCACACGAAACACCATAATTTGCAAGTTCAATCAATGTCCAATAGCTCTTCACAAAATTATAAACGCTCGAAGCTTTTATGGTTAATAACAGCCAAAATTATTGCACTTGACAACTGGACGTGTTGAGCGGAATGTGAAAACACCACCCTTCAACACTGACATCTTTTGTGGCGGGCGCCAGTACACCCAGATAAACTGACCTCTGGAAGAGCTTAAAAAACTTCTCATGGTATTTCTTTATCAATAACTCCTATCGCTCTAGTAAATACACTCCAACAATGCCAATACTATAAAAATAATAGTGTAGAAAAAGAAGACATCAGGATCATACCTTATTCAATCCACCCCGTCTCATCCGTTCACAATATCTCCGTGGCGAGGAGTCAAAACAAGACGATCAAGAAAGCTGATTACACGGTGCTCCCACGATCTCGTGCCCTGCCGTCTCGTGAAGTACGAAACTTGGCGCGTACGTGTCAAAAGATGTAATTATGAAGAAATCCAATCAGCGGGCCAGCTCCGGCGCGACGTTGATTGAGCGATAAATTCTCCAGACATAAATCACCGGATCGCGACAAATCAACAAAACAACCCTTCACAAAAAATGCAACTAGTCAACAATAGACAGCGGTCAGAATTCAGCTCGGCAATCGGAATCGATGATGACCTACCATAAAGTTAAATGATAATACATGCGGGCAGGAATATTGTATAGATTATAAATAAATATAGCCAATATAACCAATCGGAGAGCGAGAATGATGGCGCCGCGGCGCCAAAGTATTTTAGGTCACAATTTCTGAATCAGAATTTCAATCGTTACGAACACGGCTGACCCTTATATGGTGACACCGTTTTTAAACATGTTAATTTGTGCACTGTAAATATAAGCCAGTGGAATTTTTATTCGCTTTCTTTCGCATCAGAAGTATGGTTACTAAAATCGTTATTGATAAGCAAAGGGCCATGGGCAACCAACAAAGCTGAGAGTTAGGTCTTTAGGTCTTGAAATCTACTTCATTTCGTTATATGGGCAGCAAGTTGTGAGGCAGAACTGAGATATTCATATTTTAGTCTGAGTGAATACGAGCTAATAGTAGATTTAAGGAACTATTTAATTATCTAACTCTCAGCTTTCTTGGTTTTATTAGCATTTTAAAGCAATTCATATTTTAGTCAGAGTGAATCCGAGCTAATAGTATATTTAATGACCTTACTCCCAGCTTTGTTGGTTTCAAGGCCATTGTCACGCATGATCCTTTCATAAGAAAAGCCATAAATATTTATTTCAGACGATTTTCCCTAAATAGCACGTAAATTCACTAAACCATAGTACATAAATGAAATAAAATTATGGATTGTTTCAACCAAAATAGACATTAACAATATTGTTATTTTTTAACTCTAAATTGAACCTTTTGTATAAATAACCGCTCTGGAAACATATAACCGCTCTGATAAACACACAATGACATAATAGAGAAAAAAGGGAAACAAAGAAGTTTAAATGTCACTTGAGAATACGCGAATGTTTATATGAATTGCAGACAGATAGATCTGACCACGACTCATGAAATATGACGTCCTTTCTACAAGCCAGGCGCATCGGCTCAAATATATCGTTTTAACTTAAGACGATATCATGCAGCCTGGACTTTAAAGAGACATCTACACTTCTGGTAGAGGAAAATTATGGAAAATAAACGTAAAGGTAATTTGCATTTGAATCATCCGCATATTTACAGCGCACGCGTACCTCCACCACTCACATAATTTCACACTAGGTCGTAGTTAATACTGGCCCGCGGCGGGTCTAGCACTAAACAGTCTGACTAATTAGACGCACTATGCAACAAAGGGATAAACACATTCCAAAAATCCTAGATTTCCTTTAAAATCAACCTTATGACCTGTGACATAAGGAACGCATTGATGATAATGGTGAAGGTGGTAGATATATTCAGTGAGACGTGCGATGGCGGCGTACGATAGGCCGCCCACGCGCAGGCGCCGCGAAATTCGTGAGAAGAGGTGCTCCGGCGCCGGTTTCCACACACTAGGATGCAGACATTGCAGACAGATGTACTCACATGGGAATGTTTGTACCTCCAACCTTTAAACATCTCAGAGAAAGTCAACCCTACAAGCAAATCAATATATCAATTCAAAAAGTATTTCTCTACTAAATTCTTATAGCAACAATCGCATAGACTGAATAAAATTGAATAGATAGAACTGCTTCAAAATCTACCAGCACGTTTTTTCTAACTTTGTTACATAGAATTCACAAGTCAAATCAAAATTACTGCTGCATGACTTGTACTGCTCGATAGCATTTAGATTTTGGCAATAGTAAGGGGAAAAAAGCATGTCGCGTCTGAATCACAAGCCTACGATACCGTATCAAGCGGCCTGGTCAACCTTGGTTTCTTGGAAACGCAGGTTCAACAATATTTTATATTGTCATAGCGCCCGCCCGGCGCCCGAGCATACATTGTCATTTACCATGCATGTCGCACGGCAACCGATCCACGTATTAACCATACTTAAATACCCACAAAACCAGGCCATCTGATTCAACCATAAAAATTATGAACTGTAAATACAATACCAGGAATTCGCAATCGAGAAATCTAAAGCCATAAAGAATTACAATAGCAGCACCATAATTCGACTCAGACGCACCATATACGCGGTGCGGTATAATAAACTAATCGCCATATGGAGAAACGAGACTTTAATCATAATGTATTCAAAATTTTATTGCGAATAGAAAAGGTCAATCTGCAACCGAATAAACACTTGAGCTTCTATGAGCTGAGGATCTGAGGCTTTGGGACAAAAATATGAATAGAGTAATTAACTCTACAACTCTCAATTACAATCGCAAAATACCGTGAAAACCATTCATTCGTTTATGCTACGTAATAAAATAAACAAGTAGCAGTAAGTATCTCTTTGTAAATTTTACTGGCATCTATAAAATTTACGAACACATACATTTCACTAACGGAAACAACTTCGCGTTCTATCAGTGCTGACATTAAATTAATGAACCTAAACCTGCCCATATAGTTATTGCAGCTTTGTCTAATGAGTTGTGAGACGTAAAGCCTACAAGGTGAGTGGATAACGCGCAGGTTGGGACAGAATGGTCGGCGCGAGTTGCGGGGCTGTCGACAGCACATCAGCGGCGGGGCGTGCCGGCACACCTCTCTATTACTGCTCAGCCCCCTTTACAGGTGCCAGACCCGCGCACCGACTCGACACAGACACTTCATTAAACTCGTTTCGCTAGCAAATTGTCTCAGGAAATTCAACCTGAACACCGATCGAGCCAGTGTAATTAATATGCTACATACAAGCACAAAAGGATGCCTAAGTACAAACAATTAGTAGAAGCGATGAGAAAAACTTAACTATGAATAAATTATTGGACATACATTCTGAACACATGTCGAGAGGTATACAACTGATAATAAAGAAATTAAGATCAATAGGAGATAAACGGTGAATTATTGACGATAAATAACTAAACAACATGCTTGGTACGCGTGTAAATTGAATTAAAAGATAAGTGCCGAAGCAGAGGCTTTCGCGGGAACGATTAATAAGGCTGTTTGACCCCTGCAGTATCCAGAGCGGTCGATACCCTAGCGAGTCGTAAAGATTGCGTCCATCGAGGTGTTAACTGTACGAGACGTAATAAAAAACATTGACCTTACTGATCCGAAACTATTTCATACATCACTAAAACTATTTAGAACGAATACAGCATACATATTAAACATGAAATTTCTAACATGTATCAGGGGCCCGAGAACAAGCAATACTTCATTAACCTTATTTAAATTATTAAGCAATAACAACTTCCTCGCAACATAACTTACGCTGGTATCTATGATAAATGTGGTGGCCGTCCAAACGACTATAATCGTTTCCTAATTTACTAAATATGCACGCTTGAATAGAGCAATAAAACGAAAAGGCTGTAAATTACAAACTGGTGGCATAATTAAGTATACTTTAATTAATTAATTGCGTGACGACGATGTTCAATCACCGCGAAGGTTAAAAATTAGCTGACAAAATCATTATGAATATGTATAAAAGTTCCGCATTTAGGAATGTTATTTAGACAGAAAATAATTCGAAATTCGCTAGAGTATGTTTTACGATGTGGTGGCAATAAAAAAGGTGTAGTCTATAAATTATAAATACAATATAATATTGAAAGAACAAACTGATTTGAGCAACCTGCAAAACAATATAACCTTGTTTGGGTCGTAAAATCAGATTAACAGTATTAACACTGAGCATCCGCATCAAAATTACGCGCAGTAAAAAAGATTTGTGTGGACAGAAAACACTTACCAACGTAAATCGGCAGGTACATAATACGAATATATGAAAACTAAACTTTTCTAAGAAATCCTGCCCTGTCGAAAAATATTCATGTATTTTGCTTAACTATATCACGCAATATATTACCGCAGCTTATAGTACCGCTAAATAAGATCGTAAATAAAAAGAAAATTCCGATGAAAGTCGAAACATCTTAATTTGCATCGCCCGGCGGCGGCGACTAACGATGCAACTAACGAAAACCACTAAACGGACCAATCAATTTGCGTGTCACCAACATCATTTAAAAAGCGCTATTCAAAACATTGGAATTTAAATTTCAATCAGGAAAAGATTTGATCTAGATTACAAAGTTCAAGATATTTCTTTGTCAAATCGAGCAGGAAGAAGCGGGAGTTTTTTTATTTGTCGAATATTAAAGACTTTACTGTTTGATGCTATTAATCGACGGGTTGTTTATTAACATCGGAATGTAATAAAATAATTACAGCGTGTTAGCTGTTAATCATCAGTGATGACTTATTTAGAGGGAACTAATGAGGTGCGTAGATCACATTCAGTAATGGTGACACGAGGGGATTTATCAAACACCTTCGAACCATAACTTGTGTCCATTCCTTTTGGTATTCGTGTTGGCATAATGACCGGGCAAATGGAGTGAAATATTAATATTTTCCAGTTATAATTCAACTAGTTAAGTCATAGGGTCAAGGGTTACTATTTATTTCTAGCCAGTTTCCATATGGTTAAGTATGTACACTGGATATTACACAAATACACATGCCCATATAATATATCTTTGAAGGAGACAGTGTGGGACCGAGTTTGTCATTAATAGTCTTTAATAAATGAACAACTGCATATATTCTCCTACACTTTTCACACTTCGTCCGAATTTGATCTCTGATTATGATTTTATTATGATTTAACAAAAAAAGCATTATGCACGTGAAATTTTTCTGACTACATTGCGACTACTCATGAATAACGTATGTCCTCGAACCCGAGCAGTAATTAATACGAAGTTATTCATGCAGGTCGCCGGTGATGAAACGGAGAAAGAAAGCTGCAAACTGTTCAGGGCACGATATCAACGAGTGGAAGTGCCGACTAAATAATACACGTCCCGGTGGGTTTCTGTGTAAGTATATTTGAAGCAAGAGGGTCAGAAAGGCTACCATTTAGTGTTTCAGTGCCTTCTCAAGAATTTCGACTTACGTCTGGTGTATTTCTGAACTCCATCATTCACTCTTTTTCATTTGGTGAAAACTCTATAGGTGATTATCTATCACATATTCATTCCATCAAGTGATTTTAACTATTTCTAAGACAAATGGGAGGCTTAACTAGGACCTTTTTGCACTGAGCATTATACTTTTTAAAAGTATACAATTATATATTGATAAATATTGATAATATATATTGATAAATATTCTGCATACATTTTCATATCATTCATGTTTATTTTCCGAGCTACGAGTTAAACAGGAACATTATCTCTTGGCATTTTATACCAATATTCTACATTACACAAAACATAATATGTGGACGAATACAACACGAAAAAAATAATTAAAAAGATGTCCATGCGACGATATCTGGCGAAACGGTGCACATTGTACGTATGTTAAATGGTGCGCCATTAAAGGCAACGGCGCTTAATAAACACATTACCACAGTATTAGGCGCGCGCGCAGCCACCGTGATTAAGTGGCGAGAACGTGGGAACACGCCGGGGAACAGCCAACAAAGCTAATTCCTAATTAACTAATGAATTGCGACTTAGACGCGCGATTGTTTCTCGCTACATATTTACAATCGCAACTATTAAAAACTGGCCAAGTGCGAGTCGGACTTGCGCACGAATGGTTCCGTACCATTATTATCTATAAAAACGGCAAAGAGCCCGCAGATAGCGGCAACAGAAATACATCTGTGAAAATTACAACTATCTAACTATCGCGGTTCTTGAGATACAGCCTGGTGACAGACAGACGGACGGACAGGCAGCGAAGTCTTAGTCATAGGGTCCCGTTTTTGACCTTTGGGTACGGAACACTAAAAAGGTAATCTCAAAATTACGAGTATTCGATTATGTACTCCGGTACTCGTACATGTGCCTATTGCATTTTCCAGATGGTCGAATCAAATTCAATAATATTATAGACGCATGTGCCCATCTTGAGTCAAAAACCTTCGGAGAACACAACGCGAGGAGTGGGAGAAGGAAGATACGATGATATATTTTCTGGAACTCTTAATTTTACCAAGGTTTTCGAAGGATAAACGAGAAAAACAAGAATACTGTACTTGTAAGCGTAAATAGAACCGTATAAGCAATTTAATATTAAACTATCAATTAAAGCAAACAGTAACTATAAAAACAAACTTCAATGATAGCAGCCAGGCGCCAGTATAAAATATCAAATAGTACGTCGAAATGGCAGTAAAACTAGACACGCTTTGATCGTCGTCGCCGCACAATGGCTACATGCTTTTATGGAAATATCAATAATAGTAGGAAGCATAGTTTAGTGCGCTATTAGGGCACGGCGCGCTTGCAGACAAATTCAATTGACAGGCACAGGAGCTCCGATCCGCCGCAGCCGCAGGGCGTCTATCGTTTACATCCACCCGCCTAGCTATTTACGCTGCTATTTGAAATAGAATTGAGTGGTGAGATTGCATACTCTCAAAGGGTGTGATCGAGACTTTATGATCCGATTTTATTGTAGTCATCGGCGTTGTCACCGTCTTTACAGACACGTTTAAATTCAATGGAACTCTAAATTGTTTCACATGTCGGAAAGGAACGCATTGCTGCCCAACGATCCATTTCATAATCCAAACTATTTTGATCCCCTTAACGTCATTCGTTGATTAGAATTGCATAATGTTTAGGCTGCGTGTAACTATTGTCGCATAGCTGAGACTCCGGCCCAATTGGGCCAATACGTTTACGAGATGCGTCCTAGTGGCGTTATCACAAAATATGATAGATGGTCGGCCGGTGGGCCACGCTCTCCCACGCGCGCCAGTGATTAATTATAATTCGAATTTTATTCAAAGCGAACAGCGGACAAACTACGATACCAATCAATAAACGGTTCCGTACCGACGACGGTACCGACATGATACCACAATTTAATGCTCGCGATAGCGCCTATGAAGACGTCAAAGCTCCAGTGAATTACTTAACCAGATACTGCGGGGAGACAATAGTAGCGACATTTTCACTGTGATAGGAATCCCTTGTAATACAATGTAAATCAGACGCGGGACTATCTATCACAAACGCACCGTTGCACTTATATGGAGGCTTTTAGACTTTTAGATTAGCTCTTGTGCCCAAAAGTTAAGTTCATAACATGTAATTTAAATAATGTAACGGTATGTTAAGCTTGAATTGAAGTCGTATTTAAATCACATAAGTAACCCTAATCCCGGTAATCTAGTATTTACCGATTTTAGTAAAACACCGCATCGTACATAAAACCAAAATTTAAATCTTCTAATGCTATAATGTGCCCATGAGAGTTGTTGTGAGTCTAACTTTTAACATTCAAAATTGTGCAACGGGCTTATTATTCAATAATAACATAAATTTGTATACAGAATTCCCTAAGCCGTGTGTTTTGATCATTAGCCCCCGATATTAGACCCGGCAAGTACCAGCTCATGCTGCGTGAGAAATAGATGACCATTTGACAATATCGTCGGTACAAATTTATTTCATATTACAGGCCAATATTCCACGTCTATAATACCAGGACTTGATTATCTTCCAGCAGCGTTATGGTTTGTGAATGAACAGGTTCTGTTCAGTACTGTAATGATCGGCACGATCGTCGTAACCGCATCTTATGACACAAGTTGTCGGCCAATAAAGGAATACTTAGTCGGAGCTCGTTTACGAATCCCTCCAACGAGGCGTGAAGCAAAGCGTTTATCCGTGATGCACAATGTGGTGATGCATTAGATGAAAAGGCAACAATACTATTAACAGCGGCACACGATTCGTCGGCGTGTGACAGTAATCACGTCCTTATAACCACATAAATCATAGACGGGCTCACAAACGCCACAAAGATAGAGGCGACACATCCCTCGCGGGATCATAAATAACGAGCCAGTTCTCGCTTTCAAAGAGAGGCCGGGGAGCAATAAGTCGCGGACGGGTCAGAGGTGAAGTGAATAAAAAACGGCCGACAATTAAATAGCGTTCTTGAAGGTTAATGAGCACAATAAATATGTTGTCGGCACCGCAGCTGCGGACAAACAAATGCACGCGGCCGTCAGATCACACGTGAGGAGGGTCTCCTGCGCGTCATGGGAAGAGGACTGACTGGCAAGTTCATTGTCGAGTCGAGGCGCTTCCTCGGAACGTGACACATTTACCATAGAAAAGAATCGAGGTTAAATAAATATTGAGCCGGCCATAAAATACTAGATTAACATGTTGAATGGTTTATTTGAATAACTACACAATTTGTGTATCCGACTAAATGTCACAAGGGGCCTTATATGTTTTAAGGGTATTTGTTAAGCTGATAATTTATAGTGAACTTCGTAATATTTGAAGTAACCCAGTTATTAACGACGTGTCTATGAAAGTTAAATTCGTTACAGATCATTACGTAAATGGATTATTTTAGGTTTTATTGCTCTTTAAACTAGTTGTACCAAGGACCCGATGGAAATAAGACTTGATTATAATAATAATTCATAACATCTACCAAATGGGCAATATTCTAGAACACTACAGGCAAGCCTAGTTTGACTGAACCGGGATTCATAAATTAAAATCAATACATGACATTCGTGTTAATTTCCTCAGATATCAGTGGCAGTACAACCGACAAACAAATCACCCCCGCAACGTTTCACGACGCTCAAACACTGCTCCAGACGGAATCATACCTGCGTTTGATTTATAATGAGGAGGGGACAAGGAAACCGCGGGTGTGAATTCAATCGGCGAGCTCTAGCATCCTGGGGCACTGCAGCCAGTCGAGCAGACCTCCGCCAAACAACATGCACCTCCCTTCAATTCTGAACCGATATATGCCAAGGGGAGATCGGAATTTCATGTTAAATTGGCGGGTGTAGAGAATCACAGCGGGTAGCAAAAATACTGGCGCCTCGGTCAGCGCGTCTTCGTGACCGACCACTATTATCAGCAACGGCCTTTAGGTTTTTTTTCTTTGTCGCTATAACCTTTCCATTGGTAGAACGTGACTGTACTGTTTAAAACGCCGCCGACAGCTCAATATGAATCTGTGAATATATAATCGATTTATGAAGCGACTAGTTTCAATATTTCCATTTGCGGACATCGAGAATTCTTAGGTTGAAAAATGGTTAAAGTCTCAGCAGCCAGTTTTAAATTACAATGCGGAAGTCTTGCAATGATAATTTGATTATCATCTGCAGTGCGGCGACTCTCTTTAAGTACACGAAAAAAAGCATTACCACAGTCATCATTACATCTCTGTTGTGTTTCACAAAGTTAAGCTAAATACATAGTGTGAATTAGGTTCGGCTTGTAGACGTTCGTTCGCTTCCTAGAGGCGTTTTCACAAGCCTATCTCAGAGCATAGGGAGGAATATTGCTTGCATCAACAGAAAAGCGTCTTTGGTGAAGGTACAAAATCAACAGGGGCATATTAACACCAACAGGAAGGTGGACAACCGTGGGTGTTCCTAACCAGTCGTAGTCTCGTATACTACCTACAGCAACTAGATTTGGTAATTGACGGGAAAAAGAAAGAAACACGTACCATGTTTTTTTCTAATCGACCTAAACTATTACAATTGGATCGTTTTTTATCTCTGTAAGTGCCTCCAGCTGGTGTTGTGTTTGCATACAACACCAGCTGGAATGTAGCTGTAGCATAAAATGTAGTAGAAAATTACAAAAGAATCTGCATCAACCAGTAATCCTTTTCAAAACAACCAGCTATATAAATTTGAATTTCTTCGACAAGTGGCTCATCAGATTTTAAATGAACGAACGTATCCGAAATAGGTACGTACAACCAGTAAGTATCCCCTCAGATATACGGCTTCCTAAAGCGATAGATACGAGTTTCGGGGACTAACGGTTCTCGATCCTTGGCTTCGTTTTTTAACGTTTCCAAATGTGAATTATGGATTCCTACGGCGTTACTGTATACTGAACACACATAGTGATTATAATTCTAGCTTGAATTAAAATACCGTCCATGTATTCGTTCGTAATAATGTAGTTATTTAGGTAAGGGTTAGATTTTTGGGTATTCAAGTGCCTAAATGTGGCCTTGTTTTTTTCTAGCCTTTGCGACATGCGTAAAGATTATAGTTACCGTATTTAAAAAAAAATAACAGTGTAATTCAATGACCAGAGCCAGAAGCGACAATACCAATCCCGAATGTAACCCTAAACCGTTGCACTTAAAAAGGCTCAAGCAAGCCGGTGGCTGCGCCGCCGCCCTCTGTTCTAGAGACGAAAGCAAACAATCCGAAGATAGTGGACAAACAAATGTAAATGAACGAAATGTGAACGTCATGTTTGGCATTCCCATAAAGCAACGTTAACACGTCATTAGAGGTAATGATGGCGTGATTACGGAGTGGGAGCGGGGTGAGCGATGGTCAATGATTGCCTGCTTACTGTGTGGTCTGTGGGCCTTTATAAACAAATACTGGCTCACCTGTTTAAGGTTACGGTTCGATATGTGATGCGACTTAGTTTCATGATGATGATGGATTATTCATTAATGCTCCCTTTGAACGTTTGTAGTTATTTTGAACAATGCGCACTGATCTAAAATATGAGCAAGAATCTGAACTGAAGTTATTATAATATAACAATTTGGCTTTTGCTGATACCGACTGTAGTATAGTAATAAACAAGAGAAGTTATTTAAACAGCAAATTGTATAATAATTTAGGCTAGGAACTCAATTGTTTGCTGCCTCATTAAAGATGAGACATGCCAAACATTCTATTCGAGCTATTCGAGACAAGGAGAGTATTAAAGAATTTATGCAAGCACTACGTATTTATTTAAATTCTCGGTCTCTATCTATTACTCGGTGCATAAATAATTGCATGATAATTGATGACATTGATTAATGCATATAAATATAACAAGCTTACCAAAGTAAGTAATGTTAGATAAGATAATGATGTAAGTTTTAAGATATATTTTTTACGCCGCAAGGCAGAGCATAGTTGAACTATAACAAAACATTACATTTATGGCAAGCACAATTATGAATTTCAGTAGTAACCCCTTGCAGTTGACCTACCATAGCGGTAACACAGCATGTTTGGGAGATTACTATTATGTTTATTTCTTATTATTATTATTATTATGTTGTAGTTATTGTAAATAGAATAAATTGGCTATCATTTTAGTGATTATGATATTCCAATTTTCAGGTTAATAATCTACACTTCTCTAAACAAACCAATGAGGACAATGAACGAAAAGCAATAAATTCATTATCAGTTTGATCCCATAGCTCCTAAGTTCCTAACCCATTCGAAAGCATTGTTAAATAATTGAATCCTACTTATCCCTCCAAAACTGTAAATCACAGGCGGCGAAGTAAACGGGTGGAGGATTGAAGATGGTATCTCCGTATAGGATTTATTGTGAGCTTATCATTTGATCTGCGTAATTGATACGGGCTCAATCTCGAGGAGGATCGGGCTATCTCGATGTTAAGTTCTTTGATTTAGTTAACACGGATCAAATTAGTCGGTGAACTTTAACATCATGAATGGGACTCCTATAATGGGCGAATAAATGCGTCTGGAATAGGAGTTGTAGTTTATAGGCAACGTAGCGCTGCTTGCGTCATTGTAAAGGCGTCAAAAGACTCAAAAAACTACAAAAAGACTCAAAATATTCAATTACTCAATAGGTTCCTAGTATCCTTATTGGTGATTATTTATTTAGAATTCATGTTATACTAGCTAGTAGGCTTTACCCGCAACTTCGTACATGTGGAATTCAGTCTCTGAGGGAATAGCGTTAAAAATGAGACATTTATCTTTATATTTTAGACAATTTACACAAAACCTTAGTGAACAAGCCAATTTACACACGGGTCTGACACCTCATGTACTACGAGTACTCCATCCACTTGTGAAAATCGTATGAAAATCCGTTCGGGAGTTTTAGATTTTATCGCGTACAGCTCGTAAGCCTTTAGAGTTTAAAACTCGATTTGTAATTATTAAGCGTAGGACTTTATTTTAAAATATGTAGTGATAAACACAGACAAAAAATTGCTACATATTTGTATTTTAACCAAAAATCTAAAGCGTTTACAAATTCAAAACTAGATCGTTTAATGGACCATCCTCTTGTGAATAGCCTTTTTTTATTTTGCGAAAAAAAAGACACGCATATAACTAGATGTATTTCGAAATATTTCCTGAACCATTTAAACGGAATTCATTGGTAAAAACGAATAAATTAATACTAACATCCTTAAACAACTGGTAACGGAATGGTAAGGGACAATTTTCATATAAACATTCAAAAATTATCGAAACGAATAGGCTAATTCTGTCAAGCTGGTCTAAAGTGACAGTCGATCAGATGGGCTCTTTGAGTAATAATGAAACCCCTTATACAATCACTAAGCAGGAAATTGAAGTGAGGGACTAATATTCCAAAATGTACATTTTAAGCAAATGTGTCGAAAACTTATAGAAGAATGGCCCTAATATGGATAATCAAAGATTGACAGTCAAACTCCCCATGAAATTGCGGGAGGCCTATGTCCAGCAGTAAGCGTCCGATATGGTGATGGTGGTGGTAAACGTATATAAATATATTCAAACCTTATACCTATAAGAGAAGGAACCAAAAATTATACCTCTTATCTGCCGTTACTCCTTGCACTTAATTACTAAGTACATCCATCTATACTTAGTGCAAATGGTTTATGACATTGTAGGTCTTTCTCTAGAATGCCTCGATTTAGCTGTACAGACGTCGCAATTGTTTGTTTCCGTTTCTACATTAATTTATACACAAGCCCTTTTCAAAATACTTTTATTAGAATTAAAGTAGAAAACTATGATAACAAAAAATTCAATGCATGCGAACGTAAAAATGCATGACTAATAAAATCATGATTAGAGGACATAAAATATCATGAAATCATAGTTCCCGGTGGTCTACACGCGCAGGCGCGACAGAAGCGACAAATGCTGCCAATAATAATTCGCAGATCGGCGCGTGCGACTAATAACCGTCACTGATTGAGCCTGCGCCACCCACGGCTCTCGCTCGCATTGTCCCCATAGAAAGGCGATATCTTTGCCGTAAGTCTGTATAAGCAATTGAGTGTTATATTCATTTAAAATAAAAACGACCGTCATTTATATGCGGATTTTATCCCTACTTACAGAGGTTTTAAATGTTAGATTTGGCACAATGCTACACCATTGATGATGGAAAACTAGATCTATAATCATTTTTCTGATTATTTATAAGCGATTATAACAGTGTTAAAGATTTTGGAACATTCTGAAACGAACATTTATTGTATCGTCTATGCACGAAAACTAAAAGAAAGCACTTTGTAAGTGGGAATATACCAATTAATTAATCTTTGTCAATAACGAGGGACGTGTCGTGCAATGGTTCTGAATCCACTTGTTACATTCAATAAATTTTAATTACCCATAATTGGTAGACGACAGCGGGATATTGAACAATTACGATATTTTAATTTATGGGATGTTTAAATTTGGTAATGCATAGGTTACAAATGATAAATAGTAGCGCAAATATAAACGATTAACAGATATGATCTCATATCGGCAACGCTTCATAAAAGGAATTGGCGTATATTACGTATAATTAAAGGCAGCTAATAGCAATATATCACCGCGTAAAACAGCAATTAACCGACACTGATTAGCGCGAGCAAGCGAGGCAACAGCGCAGTCGGGGGCCGTCGCAACCGGCCGTAGGTGGCCTGGCCTCCTCCATCCACTTATCCAAATCAATTAATTGTCAAGCCTAATCATCATATATTCATTAACCCAAAACCGCTTAACGTCAACCCCGACCAATAATAATCATCCAAAATTAAAATATGATACACAAATGAGTTCATAACTTATCATAATAATGTACCAGACAGGGCGTAACGATCACGATAATCGTGGCCACATATCGTCACTGACATCACTGTGGTGACTCCATTAGAGAAAAAAAATACGATAACACAGGCAGAAACGAAATGATGACAACACTTCATCAACAATAGGTACCTACTACGGGACTTGACGCAATCGCGCGCGGACGTCACTCCTACGAACGGAACGCTGTTTAGCTTTCCCATTATCGCACCAAAAATGCATAGTTTCAAAACACAGTCCCAAATGTCTATTATAAGATCAAACAGTACGCTAAATGGGAGGCAATTAACACTGCCCGCGCGATCGGCGCCGCAATCGATACGACGCTAATCGACTCCGCCGCGAACCCGATTTTAGCACATCGATACTAATTACCAATTACCATTCGCATCGATAAAGACATTTACCGAGACAAGAGCCGTTTATTAACATAACGCACTAATATAATTAAACGCCTTTAAGTAGTCGAGTGCAATTATATATAGGTACATATTAGGTTTCAATTAAGTTCTTACTAGTGTAAGTTCAAGTAAAAAGCTGTCCCATTAAATCCGAATATAATATTAAATAAGAGCAAATCGAGACTTCTCAATAAACAGATGGCTTATCGAACCAACCCCAGACTCACTATTTGACGCCACGCGGAAGCCAGACAGAGAATAAATTATTGCTCTCCCCCTGCCCAAATACAAAGACGATGTCTGGGTTTTTTTTTCAACTCTCTGCGTATAATTGAGGTGTAATGTCGCGCACAGTGCCAAACAATTGTGCGATCGTAACGTACCCGTGCATTGCGACCTCCTAACGATAATGCACAAAGGTATAAAACTAAATTAGAAAGTCCTTTTGTCCAGCGCGCCTTGAGATAATCGTGATTTACGTCAATCTAGACACCGGGTCCTCATGCACATAAATTAAAACCATAATTGAAGCCGGCGCTATGAGGTACACCAACCTATTTGACGGTTCTAGGTAATTGAACAAAGGCGGTTTGGGGAATGATGCGGAACTTTGTGATGTTTCTAAAGAACCCGTTACCAGCAGGCGCGGGGCCGCGTCTTAACATCTTCGGCGTTACTGACGCTTGATCGGTTTCTTTATTAATTACGGGATCCTTTACACCCTAATGAATATTCAACACGCTGCGAGAACTAATTCGACCCGTCCTTAATGCAGCCCGTGTTGGACTAGTTTTAGGAGGGATTTTTACGAGCATGTAATACTATATCATTACACTTTGATAAGCGATAAGTGCGATGCTGGGTCTTTCGCCGTTGTCGGTACTTATAAAACGGACCATATCGCCCGACGTTGCTCACCCCGTGTTCCCAAGCGCGTCTTCATTTTATGACCTTTTTATTTGGCCTGATAGCCGGAGAAACGCAATACCACTCCCGATTCAGATTTCGTTGTTGATACTGAAGCGTGCTCTACTTCAAAATATGTACGTTACATGTTTTTACCCATCGCGGGGCGCCCGAGTCGGTCAACCAGGCGCCACCATATCACTGCACCAATACATAAAATTAGCCCCGAAAAATAAACAAAATTTTAGGTAACTACGTCACAACGGATTGAAAATATTGAAATGCATCGGACATAGTATCATGCCTAGATATTTTACATCTACGTTATAATGTTGTACATTAAAAACGAAATCACAGATAACAATCGTACCTATATACATGTAACCGATACCTCGTAATAATCGTGTCTTTGTTATGGCGTTCTGTCATAATAGTGTAAACAATAAAGTTGCTTTTCGGGCACAGTTCATGGAATTCATCGGATACCTCGAGACAGTGTGGAGTTAAGAATATTGAATTTATTCTTTCACACGATTAAAGGTATCGAGGACCACACGATGCGCGCAAGCTGAGAACCGGAGACGAGTCGAAGCCGATACCGACTGGATATTTCACATTTCTGGATATCGACCACATTAACAACATACCGACATTACCGACACCACATTACATCGATTAACGGCGTGAGATAACTAACAATCGCATTAAATTATGTTTTCTATTGCTGATTCACACCCGACCCAACGCACCACAAACATCAACATCAAATAATTACATACTTAAGACGATTCCGTTTGTGAAAACTTCATCTTAAGAAATGGCGGAACCATTTGTCACTAGCTTACCAGTGATATAGATGAAAATAAAAATAAGAAAGACACAATAAGAGATGCCTGTCGTTTATAACTTCATAAGACATCTTCGTGTGCGCGCATAATAAACACATAAGCATTTGTCGAAGTCGTTGCACCAATTGTGTGCGGGACAGACGGTGTGCTGCAGGGCCTACAACGTACGATGGTGAATGATGCTGGTCGTATGGTTGTGCGTCGCAGAATTGTTTCACTGATTGATAGAATGGCCCCGTCTGCGCGATCGCTTTCGCGCATCGAAAGTCAAAACATATCATAAAAAAATATTGATCATCACACTTTAGTTGGATAAACACGCGACATAATCGCACTTAACATCTGGTACTCATTATTGTTATTCGAAGATGCACAATCTTGCATGCTTAGGTACTACAATAACGGTGCAATTAGTAGACAGTGAACGGACAAAATATTGAATTGCCATCTGCTACCTGGATGAAAGGCAAACGCCCCCTGTCGCCATTAATCATAATTATAACAAAAGTAAGAAAAAACTGGAACTAAACTTCAATGAAACTAATAAGATCCTAACAGATGCCGAAACTGTAAAAGGAATCCGTATTGCCCGTGCAGTAAAATATTCAGAAAAAATAAATTCTAATTGAAAATTCCAAAATCATAACCGTGGAGCGGTGAGAAATATAAAGTAACAGATATATAGTCACGAGTTATATCAAATTACACCTACCGATTGCCATTAACTTAATATCCCTTTATAATTCGAAGTTGAACAAAACTATTAGAATTTATGACTAGATCCCGTTGAATAAAGCGACATGGAAACCGATTAAAAGACGAAGAAAAAACTTAAAAGATGTTGAAAAAAGAATCAACTATTCATAGGGTAGTCGACACTGCAGGCACCCGCTGTTTTATCAAATATGGGATTAGTCGTTTCCATGCCGGGCTTCTTTTAGTGGGGACAAATATTTTGACACGCGGGAGATCAAATAGAGATGGTTGTGGAACGGATTAAGGTTACCTCAATACGAACAATTGCGCTTTATTGCTGCTTCACTTATCACGGAATTAAATAAAGGATTTAGTTTTATGCTGTGAGGTCTTTACTTAGCTTGATAACGTGAAGCCTAGTGTCGAAATAGTTTTGTCTAAACCTTAACAGTGTGTAGAATTGCTAAAAAAAAAAGCGAAAAATCAGAAAGCATTAGCTTTCTTTTTAGGGTTTCGTAGTCAACTAGGAACTATTTTAGTTTCGCCATGTCCGTCTGTCTGTGTCTGCCAGACGGACATGCCGAAACTATAGAAAGCTGCAATTTGGTATGGATATATAAATGAATAGAACTGACAAAGCTGTTAATTAAAATCTAAAAAAAAATGTTAAGGGTACCTCCCCTACACGTAAAGTGGGGATGATTTTTTTTTGCGTTTATATTTTGGTGTTGGGTGTCTTTGGATAGGTCTTTGAAAATGAATAGAGGTCTTCATGATTTTTTTTTGATAAAGTATATATTATCGGAAATATTCACTCCAAAAGAAACAAAAATGTGTGTCACCTCTAACTTTTGAACTAAGTATGGGTCCAAAAAATACGAAATAAATCGTGAAAGTAAAGCTTAATATAGACTTTCAACGAAAACTATAGCGGACATGATCAGTTAACTACGGAACCCTACACTGAGCATGGCCCGACATGCTCTTGGCCTATTTTTAAAATTTATATTGAATGTAAGTACGTACGGGCTGCTCGCAATAAAGCATGAATATTGTACTCTTACGTAGTTCCGATTTATATTCCTCTTGCCTCTAGATGTTTGTAGCTTAAACTCCGACGCGGAACGTAAAAGAGGGGTGTGATAAACTTATAAGTTTAACATGATGTGTATCTGTGTATGTGTGTGTCTGTCTGTGGCATAGTAGCTCTTAAACGGGTAAACCGATTTGAATGCGGTTTTTTTTTTATTTGATAGCAGGTTTTTTAGCGACGGTTCTTAGACATGTTTCGCCAAAATCGGTTCATTCGTTTTTGAGATATTGAACTTTGAAATTTAATTGTCGGGGGTTTTTCAACTTTTCTAAGTTGACAGTTATCTAAACATTAGTTAGGTACTTTCGAGACATCCCGTTAGGTCAAGAAGATCCAAAAAAAACTAATTATCTAACATTATTTCGTAGCGCTTGAAATAATCTGTTTTTTTTTTGTTATAATTTTCCCAACATAAATCGATGAACATAATCATTGATTTTTTTTAACACTTCTTTTGAAGTTTTCTCATTTCGCACCGCTAAAGCTAAGACTGAATGGAAATTGATTGATGACCAACTTCTGCAAATCCCGCTAATATAATATTCGTTACGTGTATTTTCAAATCCAACTAATAATTAACTTCAAATTAATTTTACCTGTAGGCCGAATCTGCATTATTTCCTTTACTTTTTCATGTTCGATATCCAAAAAACGCCCAGCAAATTGACGGCCTGTTTAGCCTAGTTGATAGTGACACTGCCTCCGAAGCTAGAGGTCCCGGTTTCGAATCCCAGAGCATTATTTGTGCATTTAGCTAGGGTCTTGGATGTTTTCTATGTATTTAAGTATGTATTTATCTATATAAGTATGTATATCGTCGTCTAGTACCCATAGTACCAGCTTTGCTTAGTTTGGGACTAGGTTGATTTGTGTAAGATTGTCCCCCAATATTTATTTATTTAAATAATATACTACAGGACATAACGTAAACGACATCAAAGCTCAAGTCATCTCTCGAACTCGATTATCACATCTTCATGATTCCGAGTAGCAAACCAAACACACTTCTGATATCTTGGCGATGCAAGTGCTATGCAGAACAAATTAACACAGATCCACGGGTCTCTGTTTGCCATATAACTGTGGTGTGTTGTGCCTATTAAAGAAGGTCATATGTATCGTGAAAATAAGTGGGATTAAGTCGTTTTAGATAAGGATAGAGTCAAGTGAATGGGCAGGCGGCGACAGTTATGCAAACAAGTGCTGGACCAATAATGCATTCATTGTCGGCTTAGCCTTTGCGAGAGCACCTGCTATTGCGGATACTTTGGTGTGTGGCTATGGCTTGTGGGTGGTATATAGTCTCGGTCTGAAAGTAGGTCATGTTATCAGAGCTTTCTTTATATTAATGTAGCTATCGGATGCCTCGGTGGGATGGGGAGAATCCAGGAAACATACGCGAATACTGGAAATAGGTAACTTGGACTGACTAGTCCAAGTCACCTATTTCCAGTATTAGCGTACGCAGCTGCGTATCGTTACTATTCAGTCAAAACGCTTAATGAAACTGAAATGTACCCTTAATTACCTACTGAGTGACAATTATTAAAAGGACCTTGTATGTAGTTGTAGCGTGTTCGAATAGATATTATATATTTAAAATGTATAACACAAACAAAACAATTTCAATTCAAACACGTCACAACTACAAACAACAGGTGCTTTTCTTAAGTTTTTTACCTATACTTACTTACATAATCGGCCTGTTTAGCCTAGTTGGTAGCGACACTGCCTCCGAAGCTAGAGGTCCCGGGTTCGAATCCCGGCCAGGGCATTATTTGTGCATTTAGCATGGATGTTCGTTGCTGGGTCTTGGCCTAGACCGTCAAAACTCAAAACTGTCTGCGAAAGACTGTCAAATATCGAGTGACCACAGAAGTGTTCCCTTGGACCAATTTTGGTACGGAACAAAAAAAATGCTACGTCGGACTCGCAGGCTCGGTCTCTGCTCACCTTCTGGTGGAACCACACTTAGGGTTGCGTGTCCGCCTCTTTCTTTTACGATATTAAAGAAAGATATGTAACACGAATATTTGCGCAAATACCTAGAGTGGTACCACCATTGTGCAATATATAAAAAAAAGTTTCCTTAGAACAACGATTTCGAAACCAATGTCGCCATCTATACATTTTGATTTCAACTAGAACAGTACAGCTGTTACACTGTCTACGTTATAGTGCAAATGTATGAACACAGATGGCGTTGATACCAGAACTACCAGGTAGCTAGGCAACAAAGCATTCATGTCACTTGTATGTAAAGGTGCAGAATTATATGTTTGTCACTTTTTGGATCTTAAAAGTATTCCAATAATGTCGAAAATTAGTGAACTTTCTTTTTCTTCTAATACTGTATGTATGTAAATACTTTATTGTACACAAAACACAGGTAGAAATACAGACAAATTCGGTTATATCGGTACAAAGGCGAACTTATCCCTTTAAGGGATCTCTTCCAGTTAACCTTTGAGCAATTGAGTGACACAGGAACCAAAAGATAGACAAACTAACACGTAAAGACAAAAACGTGTATATAGCTATTGCCTGTATACTACCAACTACAAAATAATACTATATAATAATACTACCGACTAATAAAAATAAGAAATATATACATAGTACATAAATATAAATATATAATCAGTATCAAACCAAATCACTAGTCATTGGAGAGCCAGAACTTTTTCAACTTATCCTAGAGTGGTGCCACAAACTGGCACTGTCTAAAAGGCAACGGTAATCCTCCGTCCCACAACTTAACCGCTCGCATCGTGAAAGACCTTGAATATGTACGCGTCTTATTAGACGGCATTTATTACTAAATAGAAAAAGATGGGAATTCTTTAAAGCCAGCCACAGAATTGCACACTTAGGAGTAAGACATACTTCCTGATAACAGAGGTGTCGGTTACGTTTTTTCAAGAGAGCAAAGCTAAGCAATGCTTCTTCATTTTTTGATGATAGGTGGTGACCATAGCCTATGAACTCTTGCAACTCCAGGGATTTATCCATGGAACCTCGGCAGGGAGCTCACTCCATGGCCATTAAAAACACAATATTCTCAAAGCTACAACTTACCTTGTGAAGTGATAAATACATTAATGATATTTCATGTTGATAGCAAGTAAGTTTAGGGACCACCGGACGGTAAGTAATAATCATAGCCTATGGATATCTCCTATTCCAGATAAGGGACTTACATATGCATTTATGTCCTGAATTGTGTCTACAAACATGTGTATGTTTTCAAACTTAATTCAAGGGAATGGCATATAGTAAAGCTGACCATACAGAATGCATGGCACATAACCTCATTAGAGAATCTCATGGATATATTATAAATGTATGCAGCCATCTATTGTTATATAATAATTAATATACCAGATAGGATAGGAGCGTTCGTGGCCCAGCGGCGCCCGCGTGCCGCGTGCGGTATGCGAGGTTAAGCAATGTGGGCGCAGGTCAGTTCTTGGATGGGTGACCGCTTTGAGTGGTTACTAACTAAGCGCTCCCGTGCTTTGGAAGGCACGTTAAGCCGTTGATCCCGGCTGCTGTCTACGACAGCAGTCATTAAGCCAAGTTAGAGGCCTTTGGGCGGCTTGAAAACTTCTAACAGTCAAGTTGCCCACTCACTTGACAAAGGGGGGTCGAAGTTGCACGACGTCCGTAGGGAGTACCCACCGTAACCCTACACGTGACCCCTGGGTGGTGCTAAAAGTGCAACAAAAACTGGCAACCATACTTGTCTTCTCGAAGATCTCACGGTTCGTAAATACTTGCCATACAATTAAAAAAAATATATACCAGAGTCTATTGAAAGGCTGTGATTATAAAATTAGTATAAATTAATGTCTAAGCAAATTTTAACAAGTTTTGGCAACAAGCCCATAAGAAATAAAATTCACTTCTATACTTACATTGGCATCTGCATAGCAAAATAAGTTGGACACATGTCAAATAAATTAAGGAACCTAGATGTGTAGTATGTGATATAACCATGAATGTATTTTGGTACTCACCTTCCTCAAAGGAACTTTGAAGCAAACTAGCCGAGTTCCTTCAATGACTTTGCCATAAGCCTTGTAGGGTATCCAACTGCAAGAAAAAATTAAGCACTTACTTATAGCAGAAAACCGAACAAACATCGTGTGTTTCCTTCACTTACAACACAACAAAATGCATGTTTACTCACCGATCTGGAATACTTTTACTCATCTTCAATGCGGCTGTGCTAATACCACTGCGTACTACTGTAATGTTATGGAAAATTGGTTTTAAGATAGATGTATAACATTGTATTAGATGAATTTTGAATTGAAAATAATTACTTAAAACGTAAATAAATATTAAAACTAACCTAAAAACTCAAAATTGATTTCTAGTCTTTTTTTTATGTTTATGGCCTGGATGCGAATCCTTTAAGCCAGATTTCTAGTCTACCTACAATGTCTAGTTGTCAGAGTTGTCTACAATGTGTCTACAATCTACATTCGGAGACGTTGTCTGTCACGTTGACGTAAGGCTTAAGGTACAGCGCTCCTACTGCCCGGCTAGTATGATAGCTTGTACCGTCACGTTATATAGCCAAAATGTACTGAATCGTCACATAAAACGTGACGGCATAAGCTATCATATTAGTCTAGGTTTAATAATTTTTGAGATATCGATATCTTGTGAATTTCCTATGAAAATGCGACTTTTAAGATTCGAAGTAAAGGATAGTGGTTTCACATGTGGAGTGGTAGTAGTGAAAATGGAGCCCTTCATTGTGCGTGGTCCGACACGCACTTGGCAGGTTTTTTGCTAAAGAAAAATTTCTTTTGACCCCCCAATAACTCCAAATCGATCTAACATAAAAACATGAAATTTGGTACATATATTAAGATCCGTTAGAACAACTAGAACCCCAAATTTCATAAATATAGGTTTAATAGTTATTGAGATAATAAATTCCAAAAAACGGCCTTTTTTCTACTGACTGACTGGCTGACTGACTGACTGACTAGTAATCAAAAACCTAACCCACTTCCAGATGACCTAGAAAGCTGAAATTTGGCATGCAGCTTGGTAATTATGTGTATACACCAGAAAATAGTGATTTTATTATTAGTTTTTTTCATATCTCGGGACCATGGGGTCCCGGACGTTTGGAAGGCGTGCGTGGGGCCGAAGCCAACAGCGCAGAGGCCCTTTAAGACAAAAATAATCTAGAAGTAAGGGATACACATGGCGGATACCATCTCCGAGCGCACAATATGATGCATCCCGAGATAGTCCCCGCCAGGTGCAAAGACTATTGGAGTGCAGCACTTTGGCTGCGATGGGAGCTAAGGTCATAGGGCTATTGAGTAGAATATTGGATGGGCTGGATAATGGGTTATGGGAGGAGACTAGCGGACACCTGCCGTGACAATTAGTCTCAGATTGTAAAAAGGCAGGCGGTGACTCGCCAGCTCGCTGAGTGGGCCCCACATAACAGTCGCACGCACAGTGCGACAGTGGGGCAACATCCCTTTGAGCGGCTGTAAGGTTGTTGAGAGGTGAGTCTGCGGTAGCCTGATCCCGGTAATCCGATCAGCAGGCCGCCGGCGTTATGACATTTTACACTTCCAACCTGGAACATAGGTCTCGCTCTTGCGACTCCACCCTGGCCGGCCAATTAAGGCAAGCACAGAGGCGAGGGCCAGATGGAGATTAGGGGTCCGCGGTGTCGCCACTCACCGTCAGCGCGCCACAAGCTGCCCCCGCGGGGTTATTAGTTTTATTATTATTATTATTTATGCTAGTTACCTCAAAACTCCGTCATTTATTAACCGATTTGGAAAATTCTTTTTTTTTGTTTGAAACGGTATACTTCCGGGGTGGTCCCATTGTCATCGGGTCAGAATCCGATCATAGGGTCCTGGAGAAATCGAGGGAACTCTTCAAATATTTTAGGTGCATCTATAGCGGTTTGGGTATTTTGTATAGTAACTCGTGCATTCGCTCTGGGAAAGCACCATTGGATGAAGTTTGACAAAAAGTAATGATATCCCATCAAAAACATAAATGTGAAAATGGCAGCCAAGTTCATCGACAAAAGAATTGAGATCTAAATGGGCGCCAAGTTCCGTAGCTTATCTGAAAAGTTGCCAAGTTTGGCACTAGATTGTTTACAAAAAAACTAATTTACTGCGGCTTAATGCATTTTGAGCTTTAACTTGGAAGTTTTCTTAAATACCCATCAGTTTTTATGGTATTATAACATACTGCATAGAAAACTGCCAAGTTAAGGCTCAAAATGCATTAAGCCGCAGTAAATTAGTTTTACTGTAAACAATCTAATGCCAAACTTGGCAACTTTACAGATAATCTACGGAACTTTGCGCCCATTTAGATCTCAATTCTTTTGTCGGTGAACTTGGCTGCCATTTTCACATTTATGTTTTTGATGGGATAGTGTATAACACGAGAGTGATAGGGACGGCACGACACAAAGTTCGATTTTCGAAGTTCGGAGTAGGCCCTCTGTGACTGATGACTGTCACTACTGTCAGCCTGTGCAGTGTGCTGTCAGTCAAACTCAAAGTATCAATTAATCTTCCAGTTCCAGCCCTTTTGGTGATACGCTAAGGCTCCTTCTGGCTTCTATATTGTATTATTATCCTCTTTGTACTCAGACTAAATATAACCTTACAATTTACATTATTTACTATTGGATTTAATAAAGACTCAATCAAACACATCTACTTGAACTTTTTTCGTCTAAAGAGTGGCAGCACTAATGGTTGCTATAGGAACTAAACAATGAAAAGAAAACCCTGTTTGTTCGAAATATCCGACGATTCTGGTAGCAACAGTTTTGAAAAGAGACTGAGAGGTATTTTCACTAGCAGAGCCGCAGAAAATAAAAGTAAAATGCATAGGAACACCATATGGTACAAGTCTCTGCTTGGTGCTGAAAAAACTTGCATGAAACAGGATAAGATTAAAAAGATCCACTATAAATTCGAAGATGAAAGAGAAATGGTAGAAGAATATAACGTAGACACTCAAGTTTTGCTCAGAAGAGCGTGGAAGGTGAAAGGCAAGCTTGGCGGAGAAGGCAAGTGGGATGTGGAAATTGGGGACCCAATCCCTGATGCTACTCCTCATATTGAAGCTGCTGAAATTGTTGAAAGTAACGATCAGGTGAGCATTTGAATAGATAATAATTATGATATTCAGGTAGGATAACAGATTCAGAAGAATGACTGGCCACGAGCTGCTCGCATATAGCGTGTACACATTTTAGCAAACAGGCGAGACGTGCGTGCCTCTACCTGAGGCTGATTCTAATCCGTAAGCACCATTATGTATACTGTGTATCTTCAGCCTACACTACTCAGTGTCATACTAATTCCATAGTACTTAGAGTCCCAATCATTTGAGGAGTGTTTTTTCACAAGGGCTTGTTTTTGTCTTAGCGATACTTCTAAAGAGAACTTTGCTCAAGAAAACTTAAGGCCCAATGAAGTTGAGTTACAAAAAATAAGCCATTATTAAAGTATAAAAGATTTATTTATTATTTTATTTGAGACAGGCAGCTGTCGCTGATATGTCTAAATCAGACTTCACTTAGCACACGTTCACACTACTTATTTTTTAGATACTCCTCATTTGTATGTCAAGCCACAACTAGCTGGAGACACAAAATTATACTATTTTACTTTTCTGACATTATTGAATTTGCGTTTTTACAGCCCATCGTAACAAGACGCAACACAAGAGTGAACCTAGAGTGGAGGATCAGAAATCTGCCATATCCCATTGAGACTTACTCAGTCAGTGCCAACAATGAGGAGAAATGTATCATAGTCCAGACAACTAATAAGAAGTACTACAAAAAACTGCAAGTTCCTGAATTAATAAGGTTGAATATACCATTGGACCAAGCTAATATACAGTTTAGTCATCAATTCAACACACTTATTATTGTGGTAAGTTATATTATATTCACCTAATTATAGAAATTTAGGCCATTGTTACAGTATCTCAAGGGAAAATTTTAAAAATGTTCATTTCTCACTAAGTCACAGTAACACCGGAAGTTAGGGAATAAGTTGATTTGTGCATGTTTCTTCAAATATCTATTGATGAAGAGATGAAATCTATTGATGAAATGAAGAGACAGAATTAATTATTAAAACTCGAAATAGTTGAGATATTATATTAAGTAATTTAAAAAAAAAAAAAAAACATCATTTTATAATTTAGTTTATAGCATTATTTTAAGATTTAGGTGCAGTTGACTTATATAGATTAAACATGTAAAATTATTATAGTCTGGCAACCGGCATTATCATATTTTGACACACCACATGTTATTGGTCCCCGCGATACAGGCACGCCTAGTGCGGATACCAAAATTAAACCGCTGCTAGTTTTAAGCCGCACTCTGTACTGCATGCTAGAGATAAGTAGGTAATATAGAAACAATTAACTAAACCACTGTATCAACAATGCTTGTCGTTAATAAAAATATTTTCATTTTCATTTTCATTTCATTTAATTCATAATAATTAGGGACGGACAGTTCCTGGCATTTAAAACATAGGGAGGAGTGGAGTCCCTACTTACTTTTTAGACTGAATTAATAATGATTTATTTAAGCGCATTTGTTTCTGTGCTGAGCAGAGACATTTGTTCCTGAGACTTGGATATTTTCTATGTATTTAAGTATATATCTATTAAATATGTCAAAGTCGAGTACCCATAACAAATGCCTTGTTGAGCTTACTGTGGGACTAGTTCGATGTGTGTAACTGATTGTCCCCTAATATTAATATTTGTCGGTTTTTAGGGTTCCGTACCCAAAGGGTAAAAACGGGACCCTATTACTAAGACTTCGCTGTCCGTCCGTCCGTCCGTCTGTCACCAGGCTGTATCTCAAGAACCGTAATAGCTAGACAGTTGAAAATTTCAGAGATTGTGTATTTCTGTTGCTGCTATAACAACAAATACTAAAAGCAAAATAATAAATAATTAAGGGGGGCTCCCATACAAAAAACGTAATATTTTAGCCCTTTTTCATGGCTATCACTCACCGAGCTAGATCTCAAGAACCGTAATAGCTAGACAGTTGAAATTTACACAGATTATGTAGTTTTATTGTGGCTACAACAACAAATACTAAAATCAAAATAATAATTATTATTAAGGGGGGCTCCCATGCAACAGAGTAGTTGTTGGCGTTTTTTTTCTGGTACGGAACCCTTCGTGCGAGTCCGAATCACACTTGGCCGGCTTTTTCATATTCCTTTTGCTATATACTTATATGTAAGTAAATTAGGTTTAGGTACCTCTAACTAAACCTAATTTACTTAAGCCCTTTGTCCCCTAATTAGTCAAACTTTCTCAATAAAATTTATGTAACTAGGTACATTTTTTTTATCAATAATAATTATCATGTCACATTATTAGTATTACAATTAAAATGTATTTGCTTTGGCTCAAGGTTTACTGATAATTCAATTCAATTTATTTATTTCAGATTATAATCCATATACACATTTGTTAGTAACAATTAGAAACTTACAAAACTATGTTAGTGAAACATTTATGAAAATAAATTTAAAATAAATTTAAAATTTACGTGGTGCGGGTACAACTGGCGCGTGCAGCCGCACACAGCGCGCGAGCAGCGGCGAGTCCCAACGCTGCGCCAGCACGTTTAGAATGCTGTTTGAGCTGTGGCAGAGACAATTCTGTAACGCCGCGCACCGCTTCCTAATTATGGCATCAAAGCTATCGGTGCGCGCCTCCGCAAACATTGTCGCCGCGCTACAGTACCGCGGCAGTCCAAACAGCACCCTAAACGCGTTGTTGTATTGCACTCGCAAATCCCTGTATGCTCTCTGCGTAAAACTGGTCCACAGATTGCACGTGTAGAATGTTTGGCAATATGTTTTGAATAAAGTATGCTTTATGGCATTAAGTCTGCCTTATTATTTGTTATAAATTTAAAATTAATAATTTTCTGTAGAAAAGTAAATAATTTATTCATTCAATCATAAGAGGTGACTTTGTAATAACAACTCCACTCCACTGCTGTGTTTAAATTTCCACCAACTGTCCAGCCCCTAATAATAATATTTGATTATTTACAATAAAATCTCGCTGCTCTTAAAACGTCGGTACGGGTGCTTCGTCACATCCCTAAGGGAGCAAGAAACCTGGCGGCGGAAAAATTGTGCACGTAATCAGTAACTGCATTAAAACCAATGAAACTGCCGATTGGTGTGCATTTCTTACCTTTGCATATTCGGCGCTAAAAGCACCGGACGCACAAGGCCCAGGAAATCTGACTACTAAAGTAAAGTCCAATATAGTTGCTGCCGAGTCTAGATCGAGTTCATTGGAGAATATGGGTGTTATGGAGGCTTGCCCCCGCGTGCCCTCTATACTAAAGACGATCGAGTCTAAAGTATTCGAGGGGGATGTAAGGGGGGCCGTTCGCGTGTTGATGTCGGACGACTCGGTAGCACCTCCAGGTCCTGAAACTCTGGCGTCCTTGCAGATGAAGCACCCAACCCCGTCCCGCCCGTTGCGTTTCCCTCGAATGCCTGATCGGTCCATACAACCTTTAACGGTCAACTTGGACGAAGTGGTCCAGGCGCTCGAGACGTTTCACAACGGGTCCGCCGCGGGTTTAGACGAAATTAGACCAGCTCATTTGAAAGAGCTTACTTCCAGTTCCGCTGGGGACAATCAAATGGCCAACGGTTACTCGAATGTCTCGTTAAACTGTGTAATTTCTTACTCAGTGGGCAACTAAACCCCGAAGTTTGTCCATATATTTATGGAGCGTCTTTGTGCGCATTAGCTAAAAAAGAGGGTGGTATACGACCAATTGCGGTCGGGAGCACCATTCGCCGATTGGTAGCCAAGCTGGGATGCCGGGCGGTTAGGGAGCAGATGGCCGGGTATCTCCAGCCTCATCAGTTAGGTTTCGGTACACAAAGGGGGTGCGAAGCCGCTATTCATGCTGCGCGCACATTTGCAGCGGAACCAGGTAACGCAGAATGTGTCATCATCAAACTGGATGTTAAAAATGCGTTCAATACAGTGGAGAGAGATGTTTTATTGAGCGAAGTTGAAGAAAATATACCGTTGTTGTACCCTTTTCAATACCAAGTATATCACTCTCCGTCAAACCTGTTCTATAACGGCTCCCTTATCCATTCTCAAGTGGGTGCGCAGCAGGGGGATCCACTCGGACCGCTTACCTTCAGCCTTGCTATCCATAAGGTAACGTCATCTCTGAAGTCACCCCTGAACATATGGTACTTGGATGACGGGACCTTGGGGGGAAAGCCTGAGCTGCTAAGCAAGACTTAGCTTTTCTACTTCCCCGTTTTAAGGAGATGGGGCTGGAGGTAAATGCGGCGAAGTGTGAGTTCTTTGGCTGCGGGTCCACTTCTTCATCGTCTTTATATTCATTTAAGTCCTTGCTTCCTGATCTTAAGGAACTATCACGCGGTACGTTTTGCCTCCTGGGTTCTCCCATATTCCCAGATGCCATTCCATCTGCTGTAGATACCAGGAGACAGCTCCTATTGCTCGCCCGAGAACGTCTCAAAAATATTGGTGCTCATGTTGCTCTGGTTCTGCTGAGAATGTGCTTCGCGGTTCCAAAAATAACTTATCTCTTGAGAACACAACCACGTGGGGGTGCCCACGTGGTTGTGCCCTGATGAGGTGTCTTTTGACGAAGCTTTAAAGGAGACAGCAGAAGCCATTTTGAATGTATCCCTCTCGAATACCCAGTGGAGCCAAGCGTCTTTGCCCATCCGTCACGGAGGCCTGGGTTTGAGGCGCGCGGGGGACGTGGGTTTGCCAGCTTTTCTCGCATCCATGCATGGGGTCAGTGGCCTAGTCTCTAAAAATTTAAATTCTCATGGAGACAAGGTCACCATTCCCTTCGTGAGTGATGCGCTGGTACAATGGACGGATCGTTTTCCAAGTACGTCAGTGCCGCAGGTTCCGCATGTGCAGAAAGCATGAGATGATGTTGGGGCCAGGGACGCACTTGCGCGTCTCATGGATGGTGCTACGGGTGCGGATTTGGCTAGGCTCAAAGCACTGTCGCAGACGGAAGCGGGGGCGTGGTTACAGGCTTTGCCAGCTCCTCACTTAGGAACACTCCTGGACAGTGACTCAATGCATGTGGCAGTAGCTCTCCGCCTGGGCTGCGATATTTGTATACGGCATGAATGCATCTGCGGATCCATGGTGGAAGCGAATGGTCATCACGCGCTGAGTTGCTGTCGTTGTTCAGGAAGATTCCCGCGACACCACGCTCTCAATGACATCGTGCGAAGGGCGTTAGTTTCCGCTAACATCCCGTGTGTACTTGAACCACCAGGCCTTTGTCGCACCGACGGCAAGAGGCCGGATGGGCTGACCTTGGTGCCATGGCAGAAGGGGAAGTGCCTCCTCTGGGACGCCACGTGCGTCAGCACTTTCGCTGCCTCGCACCTCGGCCGAACGGTGCAGACAGCGGGTGCTGCAGCGGAATTTGCGGCGGTTAAGAAGCGGGACAAATATTCAGCCCTACTTCTTAACTACCATTTTGTACCACTGGCGTTTGAGACGACAGGGTGCTGGGGGTCTGAGGCTGTCGCCTTTGTAAAAGAAGTGGGGCGAAGAATCAGGGAGAGAGGGTCCGATGCTCGCGCGGGTTCTTACCTGGTGCAAAGGTTGTCTATCGCCATTCAACGTGGTAACGCGGCAAGTGTGATGGGTACCTTTGCGCCAGGTACAACTCGCGGGGGCTTATTTGACTAGGCTTAAATTGTTTCAAGTCTAATTTTTCAATTCGTGTTTGTGTGTATGTTTTAAACTGTAATAATAATTGTATTTAATTAAAAAAAAATTGTGCAGTTGGTTTCTCCAGTGTAGGATTACGTTGATTTATTTAAGTTCTCCTTTCTAGTGTATTAAAAAACTTTTATCTCATTTCAGTATAAAAAGCCTCAGCAACTCCTAGATATGGATAAAGACTGGATTGAAGAACTGAAAAATGTGAAAGCAGTGAAAGACATTCCTAATGAGTGCAAAACCCAATAGTGTTGATATACTTAAACTTATAATATAAAATAAGGAGAAAGTTTTTGTTTTATGTAATAATTTTATTAGAATAATTTAATTTTACAGCTAGTCCTATCTGAAATAAGTCAATATTTCATTTTATTAAATGAATGCTTAATAAAACTAATATTATTAAATGTTACTGGTTTCGTTTAAACTGGTTGTTATGTGTTACTGGTTTCGTTTAAATCACCCGAATGTGTATCGGATGAAGTGTTTTATTCAGTTGTCTATATATATATATATATATAATAATAATAATAAGCCTTTATTCAGACAGTTACAATATTTGTTTTAGTCCATGTTTTATAAATAGTTTTTAATTATGATATTTGATAAATGATGAAAATAGGGATGTTGACTGATAGTCAAATTAGGAACTTTTAATGAAACTTCAAAAACGCTCTGTTGGAAGTTTGTAGGGAAATAGCAACAAGTGACGTCACGCCTTTTCTGTGATCAAATAGCGTCCATTTATAGTACTTCCTGTATTTAAAAATCTTTAAAATAGCAAAAATAAGTAGAAGCGCGATATTTTCCGAGTATTTTCGTGAGATTTATTTATTGGTAATGTAAGAGTATTTTATTTTTATTGTTGTCAACATCCCAATGCACTTTTCTTCTTTTGTTTTTATTTTCTATGCCTCGACTATCCTGTCTGTATGCCTTTTATAGGCAGTTGTCTATAGTAAGGACTAATACCCAGTCATGGACCATGTAGGACACCATAGCATCATGCCTATACATACGATTTTCACTACAAGGCAGAAAAATGCTACTACACACTGGCATAGCAGTGTTCATGGACCTCAAATGGGTTAACATTAGATTAACATTATGAGAAGTTCTCAATACTATCAGCTAATAGTTTTATACACAACCTGTCAACAATTCAAAATGTCTTATCCATAGACGTTGACAATTTTGTAACTGTGCTGCTTTAAGACAGATCAATATAATAACATTGTGAGATATAATAAAAAGGTGTTCTGCTTTCTTTACCATACATAATCATCAGTCCAAAATCTGCTAAAATCAAACTTAGTCTAAGAAGTTACAGAATCTCTAATCATCCATCACTAGAGCTTTTGCCTGTTCCTTCAATTCTTCCTCATCAATGTCTTTATCCAACAAACCTCTAGCTTGCAAGTACTCCCCATATTGTTTTGGGATACCCATAAATGTTTTTATTTTAGCACGAATTTGTTTCCAGGTCTCTTGATAGAAGTTTTTCTTGTCTCTTGCCATAGCTTTGTAATCATGGCCATATTTGTCTAATAAATATGAGAGATATTCCACTTGACCTTTGGGTAGCCTGCAAATAAAATAATAAATTGTGATTATGAAATGTTGCCTCGTACATCAGACACATGTAACATAATCGGGAAGATTCAATTTCAATTTATTCAATTTCAATTTATTCAACATTTTAAGTCAAGTGCATTACAGAAGATGTTAGGTATAGGTAGGTGGTAGGTACATGACACCCTGATAGGGCACATAATGTTTACTATATGCATGCTTACATAGTTCAATAAAATAAAGTAAAAATAACAGAATTAAATGTGATTAATAAGTAGGTACATGCATACGAAAACTATTTAAATTTTAATTACAATGTCAGGTTTAGTTACAATTAAATTCACATCAATCCAAAAACTCCTAAGCAGTATTACAATTAATTTATGCCAATTTTCAGAAAATACAATATTTGAGAGTAGAGTATTCATCAAGTCATCAAAGTTTGTTTAGTAGAGAGTACATATCCAAATATCCTCAAAATGAAACAATTTTTAAGCAACTCCATTCATTATCATCCTAGTGTTATCCCAGTACAGTAGCATCCTGAAGAATGCCAAGACCTAGTGTAGGCACCAGTTTTTACACAAGTGACCGCCATCTGACGTTCTAACCCAAGGGAGAAATCAGACCTTATTGGCATTAGGTTTGTCAAGTGAGTGGACAACTTGACTGTTAGAAGTTATCAAGCTGCCCCAAGACCTGTAACTTGGCTTAACAACTGCTGCCATAGACGGCAGCCGGGATCAATAGCTTAACCCTTTATCAGGCCAAATTTCCAAAATGACAATTGAATGTTGGTTTTACTCAAACATATTTAACCTTTCCACTGCCACAGTAGATTCCAGGGTTCGAAAATATCCGATATTTGATACATATTCTTATATCGAGTTAACACACTTTTTTACAAGCTTTTATTTAACTTGCACTGTTCGTCTGTAAATATGTAAACTTATATGTAAGTTGTCATCAAAATATGCAATCCTATTTTCAGCTACTTGCTGCTATCTGATTAAGCTGAAATTTAGAATAGAATAGAATAGAATAGAAAAAACTTTATTTCGACAACCATGCTAAAAAAATATAATATACAATTTAAAATAACTTAATACTACAGTTGCGAAAATGGGGCCCACTCAGCATGTGTCGGGTCACAAAAGGTGGGTTTTTGTGACAATACAATATTATGGTACCACCAAGCTGATCTGATGATGAAGACAGAAGGTGGCCATAGCAACTCCTAAACTACCAACTAGCAACTCATAAACCCATCGTGTTTAAATTCATACGAACTGTCTCAATGTGAAGTTTTGATGATCTCGTGGAAAAGTAGCGGGCAATAAAAACTTGTACCAAAAATGAAATTTTTATTATTACTCTCATTAACTTTCATACCCATAACAATAATAAACAATCAATTGCAAAATTGTTCCAAATGAAGTTCACCTGGATAAACTCCCAGAAATAGACTTTTAATTTTTAGGGGATAACAACTATTTATTATGAATCTTATTCCATGGTGATAAAGTTTGAAATTCAATAAAAATCTAGTCGAGTACGAACGAAACAAGGTGATTCCTACAAATGTGAGTTGGAAACAGCAATTAAAGTGAAACATTTTACTCTAGTAATGCATGTATACACCTATCTGATAGAAAAAAAAACTACTTTTAAAAATAAATATCCATTGATATGTATCAACGTAAATATCAGTTGATATATATCGGCGAACCCTGGTAGTTGATATATATCGGCGAACCCTGGTAGTTGATATATATCGGCGAACCCTGGTAGATTCCGTAAGTTGAGGTCTCACACACCAGTCTTTAAATAAATAAATAAATAAATATTAGGGGACATTTTTTACACAAATCGAACTAGTCCCACAGTAAGCTCAATAAGGCTTGTGTTATGGGTACTAGACGACGATATATTTAATAGATATATACTTAAATACATAGAAAACATCCAAGTCTCAGGAACAAATATCTCTGCTTACCACAGAAACAAATGCGCTTACCGGGAATCGAACCCGGGACCTCTAGCTTCGGAGGCAATGACACTACCAACTAGGCTAAACAGGCCGACAAAACAAGTCTTTGTAACAAAAGACAGAAAATAAACCTTACTTGATAGCATGTAGGTTGCCTTCACATCTATTTGATATAAAGTGATAGTGTGTGGCCTGTGTGGGTCATTAAATGTACTGACTTTATTTCAAGTCAATGGCAGTGAAAACCTTAAGCACAAAATTCAAATTAAATACCCACACTGATGCTACCACTGACTACAAATGAATAAGTACAGACATAATTGAAGTGTTAAAAGTCTTTAGCAAACAAATAATTAATATATTCGTCCACACTCACATGAACCTTCTTTCTCTTGGTGCTCGAGCTTCTCTTTCTAACTTTTCCACTATTTCCTTTTTAGGAATAATTTTTTCTTCAATCTCTTCTTCCGATTCTGATGACTCATCTTGGTTGACCATTTTCTTTGCCCGTTTTAACTGCTCTTGTTTGAAATTTGGTATTTTAATAGCTTTATTCGGATCACTCGCAAGTCCCATCTCTTTGAGATTACGAAGTGTCGATTTCTTCATATCCCATGCTTCCTTGAGAGTTTTACTGTAAAAATCAAAGTTTGTATACACATTATCTCTACTCTCTACTTAACTTACTAAATAATAATGCATTACATTAATAAACACGACGATCTTACCAATTTACTTCACCTGTGTTGCGATTTTGTTTTAAATGCATTCTTTTGCGATTCAATTTGTGAAGGTACTTTTTTTTACGATGCTGTTTCTTGATCTTCATGTTTGTTGCAATTTAACTGCCCCTATTAGATGAAAACTCTTCAAAATTAAGCTAAATCACTTTATAACACAACGCTGAACCAAAACCACGTGTAATTGACGTTATCAATCACATTAATGACGTTTGATTGACTTGACATTTGAAACTTTTTTATTTTCATTGGTGCAAAGGTGCACAGTGAATTTGGCCCTACGTATTTTGAAAGGGCTATCTTCACGGTCGGATCGACAGACGATGGTTTTAGGCCACGTTCACATTATACGTGTAATATCGGCGTCGGATCCACGGAGGGTCTACCAAGGGGCTTGCAATGGGTGGAGCGCGTCGCGTTTTATACCCCCGCTTGCAAACCCCGGGGTGATCACGTGATCAGCCAGGTGAGGGCCGTCGCCGCGTGAGCACGTGTGTCGTGTCGCGATCCGCCTCCGCCGCCGACTGAATTACGACGAACCGCGCGTAAATAACTCCTATTCATAATGTGGATGTCTTTACAGAGAATCAAATAGAAACAAGGCACTAATTTTCTATAAACTTTGTTATTGTAAAAGGCAATAATTTTTACATTTATTAAAAAAAATATATTTTTTTACTCGTATTTATTCTGTGGTTTATATTGGCTATGTGCGAAGTAGGTGGCGGGGGTAAGCTAGGCGATCGTAGCGCACACTATGGCAGAAATGTGTACTTACCGGGGACCACTGTCAAATTTACTTTCACGTTTTCTATTGGTTTCTTAACGGTTTCCTACGATTCGTTTCGTTTGTATGTATTTATTTATTCTCGTATTTATTTCAGTAAAATTTACAATGCGGGGTCTTTCTCGTTTACTAATGTAAATAAAATATTCATGTGTCATTATTTGACATCTCTGAGTTTTAACATTGTCTCGGGACCTTTGACGTTTGACGTTTCAGACGTGCACATAGCCAATACCCACGACTAAATTGTTAGTGAATTATTTGTAGCCTCTCTTGTACCTTCTTATGTAAGTAAAAGCAGGACATTACCAAAACATTGTACCTTTCTAATATAAAAGAACGTATTGGCTATGTGCGAAGTAGGTGGTGGGGGTAAGCTAGGCGATCGTAGCGCACACCATGGCAGAAATGTGTACTTACCGGGGACCACTGTCAAATTTACTTTCACGTTTTCTATTGGTTTCTTATCGGTTTCCTACGATTCGTTTCGTTTGTATGTATTTATTTATTCTCTTACTACGGCACTTACGTCGTTTTGTGTAAGGAGGAGTCTTCCGGTGATAACAAAACCTTTTTCGGCTATACTCAATGGCTATACTGTCCAAAATAGTCTTCTATAAAAGGGGGTACGAAACCCTAAAAAGAGTATCTTAATAGAACCGTACACAGACTAGTAAGGGTACTAGGTATACTTTATTAACTTACTTTTTGTGTTACTTACACATTTAAGTTACAAGAGTTAAATGGAATTTCCGTTCACGAGATCAGTTTTATTATTGGTGTTATTCATAATGACACTGACGTCACTGACATACCTACATGTGAAGTTATACATGTTTAACGATGATGTGGAGGCCTCCTAGTAGGTGTTTATTCACCTGTGTCAGGAGGTCTCACTCTTCCCGATTTGGTACATATCTTGTTTACCCTATATACATATTTCTCATGATAAGGTATTACATTTATTTCTTATATACTAACATACGTTTGTGTGGTTGTGTGTGTGTGTGTGTGTGTGTGTGTGTGTGTGTGTGTGTGTGTGTGTTTGTGTGTGTGTATTTCTGAGTGTTTTACAAACCATTTATATACATGATTTTATAGTTCTCATTTCAGTTAAATACTATGTTTACATGTTAGTAGTCAGTAGTTATTAGTTTAGTAGTAATATGTACTTATTAATGTATTCATGGAGTGACAACCCCAACGCTACACGTGCCGCGCGAGAATGAATACAAGTTATGCGATAGACAGAGATTCAGAGAGTAGGTACGTTTCTTATGCCTAAACGCCGTTTTTGTTAGGAATTGAAATTTGTGTATGTACTATTTATTACTTATTCTGTGATTCGAAATCTAAACTTCGTATGGTGCCATCCCTTTCACTCACATAGTGTTTGACAGGAGAGTGAAAGGGACGGCACCGTACGAAGTTCAGATTTAGAATTTCGTTGTATGCCCCTTAATAATGATTTCAGAGTTAGCCTAGTGAGTACGCCGCTTTTGATCTGACCGTCTAAACGACCCTAGTCTGTGCTTTTACTGTCGTCAATGAGGACACTGACACTGAGCAAATTATATTATAATCACTTGTCCCTGTCAGGCTCATCAGGCTGTCACTCAATATTGTACTTTGTGGTCACTCAACAGCTCACACTGTCAGACTGTTTTATTTGAGGTTAGAATTTGGAGTTGAGACGAATATTTTTTTAATACATTACAAAACATCTCGCAAAAATGCCACAAACAGGTGCAACAAGGTACCAGAAGTTTCTTAAGTCTGAGAAATCTAAAACCAAATTAAAAAATAAGCAAGCTAAAAAGAAAGACTTACCGAGAGGTACGAACGTAACTAAGACAAATTTTAAAGTTAAACAGATTGTAATAAAAGAGCAATTGAAGAAGCATGGTGAAAACGAAGCCTTGTCTGCTCGTAAGCTCAACACGAAGGAGCTGTTGTCTAGACTTAATCATTTTAATACGCAATCCTGTAAAGACGCGTTAGAAGGTATAAGGGAACTGATCAGCGGTCATGTAAATGTTTTGGAAGAAAATCTGGGGCAGCTAATAAATGGCGTGGCACCGTTGGTGCTAAATATTGAAGTTATTGTAAGTATGCATAATTAATATTTATTGTAATTATTGAATGTTTATTTGCTGACAAGAAAGGTACCTTTCTTTTAAATTTTATTTGATGATGCGATATATCTTTTTGTTGTTTCTAGGTTCGCAGGGAAGCCTTAAAAGTTCTGCATTTGATGCTTTCCAATGTAGCTGCAGAAAAGTCAGAACCTTTCTTTGATATTCTATCTACTTACCTTAGGAGTGCCATGACACACATAGACAACAGGATTCAAGAGGACTCCCTCCTGTTCCTTGACATTCTCCTTGTGTGCTGTTCAGCAAATGTAGCGAAAGATTTCCACAGGATCATACCAAACTTCTTAGACATGATATCCAAATTAAGGGTAGATGCAAAGCCAGGGAGAACACTGTCGGTCAATTTAAACAGTCAAATAACCAGTGTCAAATGGAGAGTTAAAGTATTACACAGGCTGCAAGACTTCCTAAGGAAATATGTAGAACACAACAAAATTAATGTAGTTGACAAGGAACTAACAGCTAACACAAAATTCTTTGACAGTTCTAAACTAAATCACTACCCCTTGTTCAATCCTAATTACACAGCTGTGTGCCATGTGTCATCATTTTCATCAAAAAATGCACAGGATGCTTGCATAGACGAGGCTGAGAAATTTATAAAATACATTGATACTTTAATGCCCTTGATGTTTGAGGCTTGGGTAGAAGTGTGTACCAATGCAAACACAGAGAAAAACTTTGATACAATATTGAGTGAAGACTCAGCAGGCCTCCTAAAGAGAATTCTTGAAGTAGTTACACTACTGTGGGATCTGGTTAAATTCCTAAACAAAAAGAGTCCTCATTCTAACATAGAAAACCTATTTAGACAAAATTATCGCAAGTCTTTCAGCCAACACTTTGTCCAGCCATTCCCTTTTGCAACAAACATAAGATCAAGGCAACAAAGAGGCAATACTAACTTAAACTTGGAAGATGTAATTTTAGACCCAAAGTTAGTAATTGAAAACTTGCTCATTTGTCAAATGTTTATTGCACTCAATCCAAATGTTCATATTAAAAATCAAAGCAAAGAAATAAGTTCAGTACTGAATTATATGGAGAAATTTTTTAATGATACTACTGAAATAGAAATCAGTGATCTTCTTATAAAGATTTTAAATTATGTGTTCTCAAATGATGTGAATAACTGGACTAGGTCACTCTCTGTTATGGATGCACTGATGAGGAAAGTAATATGGGCATACTTCAATAAGAATCTGCCAAGTCAATTTAGACAAAAGATCTTTTCACTGCTTTGTAAAATAGCACTGACTGACAAATTGGCTCATTTTCATGCAAGTGATGCATATGAAATGTGGCTGAAGAATTTGCCCGATATTCTACTGGAAGATTCAGTGACAGTGCAAGTCATTGATATTCTGAACAAATTTGCTGTTTGCAATAACAAAATCTTCAATTCTATGGTCAAGCCAAAACTTTACAAAATTATTGAAAATTTACCTAAAATAACAGTATGTGACAGTGTGAACAACACCAGTTACAATAAAATATTCTCCTTACTTTATTGGATCAAGTGCTGGGATGATGCATCACTGAATCTATTGGAAAATCAGCTTTTAAAAAATGCATACGATATTGATCGTGCAAAATATATATTTGATACTTTGAGGCATAGAAGTACTTCAAATGTATAAATGTTGTATGGCCATACATCTGTGTGTAAGCTCAGGAGCACTAAGTGTTGTTTATCAACATCTCAGGCAAGCACTCAGCAGTTTACACATACAAATTTATGTGACACTAGACATCTAAGGTAATGAATGTATAAGGTGAAGAAATAAAATGATATGGTTCATAGTAGTAGTAATTTATTTCAATAAACTCAAACAGGACTCATGTATAATTGTGACTCAGTCAACTAATAAAACATATGTAATAGTAACAGGTAACAAAAATTACAAGGTAACTTCAAAATGAGTACAAATGCAGTTCAGCAAATGATAGCACAGCAAAGTTAATAAACGTAAAGAGTACATTATGTACAAGTATGTTGTATGTACAGTCAAGGAATTTAATTTGTGACCAAATTAAGGTTGGCAATCCTGTCTAACTGAATAGAAATTCAAAGAAAATGTTTGTTCCTTGACTGTACAATGTATCTGGGAAACAGAAAGTAACTATTAGTATATTTAACACATACACTTAAATTTCCTAGGAACTTGACCATTTAAAGAAATACTGAATTTTGATAGTATCTACATACATACACAAACATTATTCGGGATAGTATTATGCACAACAATAGAAATTCCATTCAACAGCTACCCTATAAAATTACGCCTATGTCAGTGTATGTATTATGCATAGTTGTTTGCTAAATATTTACAGTGTTCAATTGTATTAATTATATAGAATCTAGAAGTTACTAGACAAATAGAGTCCCAGTATTCTAGATCGTAAAACCATTATTGCATGCTATACACACCTCATGTTACATAATCATCAAAACATCAATGGCTATTATATCACATAACAAGTACAACCACAGTCTGTGCATCGTACTGATTAACCCTTTTCCAGGCGTAGTACCTATCATCGACCACATACGTGCCAATAGAATTTCAATCCTAGTCCTCTGATTTAAGGCTCAAATTACATTTCATTTTCGTAAAAAATGACTTCTTGAAATGAATCACCATAACGTAACTATTTTGAGTATATATTTTGTTTTTTATTTATTTATTTAATCTTTATTGCACTAAAGAAACCTTGTCGTACAAAAGGCGGACTTAATGCCATATGGCATTCTCTACCAGTCAACCAGTCAGTCAGTTTTTTGTAAAGCCTTCTAGATTGGCGCGGCCTGGAAAAGGCTTAAACAGTAGATACTGATATCAAAGCATCCTCCTTTCACACAGCCACTCAATCGAGTAAGATGCTAAGCCTCATGTGGGCCTTGAGATAATTACTTAACATCGGCAGACTAGTTATTTCTTTGCATTACCTACACATTAAATACTAATACAGGTTACTACAATTAAGCATTATTCTTTTAGTAATTTGTCTAGTCGTTTAATGTTTCACATTTGGCAAATTTTGGCTAAAATTATAATCGCCTGAATTCGTAGTCATCCTTGATTGTGGCGAGAGTTAAATTTAGAAACAATTCATCAGATGAAGTAATTAGAAATACTAGTAACGAATTATTGAGAATTAAGTTCTCATAAATAAAATTTGTAAATAGTGCATTTCATGCTAGATATATTCATGAATACTTGCAGTGTTGAGCGTACTTCACTAGAATTTTTTTGGTGCCGTTTCAAACTAAGGTCGTAGTGCGCGTCTGCAAACGATTTGAATGCCACACACCAAACAATACGTATAACTAAAATATCAAATTAATCTAATCTTTCGAGTTGAAAATGACGCATGTTTAAACTTATTATATATCGTGTTTATAAAAAAGGTAAGCATGATGAGAAACTATATAATTCACTAACATTGGAAGAACCCAAATCACAGAGCCAACATACTCCAGCCTTGTTTTCTACGCAAGAAAATTTCTAAGCAATGAAATTTGCTAAGACGTACATTCTAATACAGACTGTTTCCTGTATCTCAAGAGAGCTTGATTGATTATGTGACATATTAATGTTAGTGTCGTTCTATTGCGTTTTCCTTTTATTTGACTTTTTTGTGCGAGGTATGGTAGAAGAGGCCGTCAGCATTGCCTGGAAATAAAAGGAAATAAATTGAAAAATAACAAAGCACAAGCCACATTTAAAAGGACACAGGGGCGGTAATACTTTCTATGCAAATAATGGCCGCATCTAGTGCAATGTGCCTAATGATTAATGATACAGGAATTGTTATAACTGAGTTTACTGAGTGTGATTTAATTATGCAAGAAAACTGATATTATTTCCAGATTAATCAGTTATGTTATGGCAATTGAAGTTTTCAACTAATGTAGCATGGGAAACATGGACCAATACAAAATACGTTGCAAAGCCTCAAATTCGATAAATAACACATTTTTAAAGAATTCTAATTCAGAAAACGTATATATACAAAACGATCACAATATCAATAGTACCTGGGCATTTTAATATATGCTTACTGAATTAGAGTTCTTTGTAAGTAAATACAGTTAATGATAATCCACTTAGTGTTAGTGTCAAATAGATACACATCAAATACGACACTGCACGCTAAATAAATACATAAACATAAAACACTGTAAAATGTAAGTTTGTTATTATTTTAATAACAGTTTAAGTACCAGCCAGTCATAATGGTATTAGGTAGCTCTCTCGCCATGCAAATAATGAAAACCACACGATAATGAAACATACGTTCTGCGCTCGCTGCTGCAACGAGAAAATAGGACAGGGAAGGCTTCAAACATCTGTACTTTTCGATGTAGTAGGAATTTCATCGTGCAACGAGACGAACTTATATTCTGGGTGACTCTCAATTTTTCGTTCGATCAATTTTTGCAGAGCGTCGCTCTTTTCCATTATATCATGTGATATGACTTCGCTTTCGAAATCAGTAGCATCAACAAAACTAATTTGATCATCAGCAAGTGATTGCGCGTCTTCGGTTGGAGTTTTAAACGGTGAATTTAGGTCACCGTAACTTTGGAAAACATCAGATGGTTGATCATTTCCAGATGACCTTCTGCTATGAGAGCGGGACCTCGAAGACGTCGATGCAGTATCGTTCTTTGACTTATCGTCAGTCTTATGCCAGAACGCTAATTTGCTCGGCAGCTGTAATAATTTGCCAATTCCCGACGCATTCCCTTTAGGGATTCTGCCAGGTGATTTAGATTTATGACGCCTCTTCTTTTCAGCTATTGGATTCACAACTTGCAAAGTTTGATATGAACCAGTTGCCTTAAGAGTTGTATTTGGTAAAGTATTTAGGACGTCATTCAAACTTTCTTGTGAAGTCGTATTGATTGTACTATCAACCATAACATCGCCAATGTTCTTTAAATTTTCAGAAGTTACTTCTGTTTTGTCTTCTTTAGGCGGCGGGGGCGGAGGTGCTTTGCTTTTGCCATATTTCCCTTTAGGGGATTTTGATTTACGTTTACTCCTAGGAGAGTTATCTGGCGTTCCGAAGGACGCTTCGTCGTCGCTCTCTGCTGAATCATTTTCATAAGCAGATGTGTCTAGGCTAGTAGTATCTGCTTTTTCATCTTTAGAAGTGTAAATTTCGTCTTTCGTATCACTTGGTTCCTTTTCAGTTTTTACTTCAGGACCTGTCTTTTCAATAACTATCTCCTTTTCTATATTAGTAGATTCTTTTACAATTTGGACTTCGGGAGTTATAGTGACGCTGATTACTTCCTTTTCTACGTAAGTTTTCGGTGGCGACACCGTAACGTTGTCTGTCTTTGCGGCTTTGGCAGTTTCATTATTATTGTCTTTACTTGTAATTGCAGTCATCTCATTACTTTCATCTTTCACAATGTCATCTTCTGCGTTTTCAAATACTTCTTGCAGTTCTCGGTCTGGCGAAAGCTTGTTTTCAGAAGTTTTATCAATAATATTTTCATTTTGGTCCCTCTGATCTAAACTTGATTGGTTAAAAATGGTACCTAGAGGATAATTTCCTAAGACTTTCACTATTTTTACTTGATCTCCTACATATTCATATATAAAGGGAGGATCAGTTTGGGATAGGAAAAGGTGTGATGGGAAATTGACTAGGGGAGGCATATTCGCATATTCAAAGCTATCGTCGTCTGGAAGCTCCTCGATGATTACTTCATTGTCCTTTAATTTAAATGAAAACTTAAGTCTACATCTAGTCTAGTAAAATAAGAAACGAAGAGATTATCTAGTAAATGCATAAACAGACTTGTATAGAAACAGAATTCTTAAAATTAAGAATAAGAACCGAACACATGCACACAAAAAACTAGAAATGTACGTAAATATATATCGTTAAACATTATTAAATAACATTAAATAAATTTTATGTTATACGTCTTTAAATTCGTATTATGTGATCTAATTCGTATAAATAAATAAATGTTACGTGACTCTAAACGAAGAAAACAATACAACATTAAGTAAGTCAGTACTTCTCGATAATGTTAGCGTACCAACATGGTATGTTACACCATGGTAGTATACTCTGTTTTTTTTCCAAATGATTCTCCCATTACTTACTAGAGAGAAGTCGTATTGTACAGAAACAATAAAATCTTCGGGTATTGTTATTTTATTATTTTCTTGCCAAGATTATTTTCTTTCTATTTGAGTCATAAACGCACAGACGCCACCACCAGAATAAAAAAAAAATACCACAATGCCATTGTTAAAAGCACATTAAAAGACCGTTATAGGCAAATCACTTGAAAAAAAGTTACTTTAATTTCTTAAAGCCAGTATTTACGCCCAGCACCCTTTCTACCCTGCTTCGTTACGTCGAGTCGTCCTTGCATTTTTTTAATAAGAATACTTTTATAACGGGTGTCATTTTGTTGCCAAGACATGACAACTCAAACCGCACAACGAACCGTTTTTCTACCATAATATCGAGTAACAAACGTTAGCAATAATCTCGCGAAGGCGCGCTCAGTTTATATCTAAGCTCTAGTAAGCTTAAGGCTTATCCTAAAAAAACCTATATAATATTTTCTATTAAGTTTTTTTTTTATTAAAAGTGGGATTGCTCTTGGCCAGCATCTAGCCAGGGGGCAAAGATGAGGCCGACGATGAAGCGAGCTCACCCAGAAGATGCCTATTCACTCATGCCTTAAAAAGGTCTAGGTTATATGAACTTGGAAATACAGACGCCGGCAGAGAATTCCAAACCTTAGAAGTGCGCATAATGTTCATAATTGTTGTCCAATAATTATTATAAATTTGCTAGAATATACTACTTTTAGTGCCAGGTACCCGCTCCGGACGGGCAGTCGTCAGGAAGGCGCTTATCCTCTACGTAAGGGTTTTTACATGTGGCTGCGAGCGTAGCTTAATGAAATTGTTGGCAGTGAAAGTGTTAACACAGGTATGTGCATTTTGCCCGTGTTTTCTACAGCAGTGTTTTTCATCCTATGGCCCGACCCACTTGGAATTGAAACGTAATCAAAACCTCTAATTGTGTCGATATATTACAAATACAGAATCCAACAACATTATACTTTACGATTTCAAGCTAACATGGTCATTAACATAGAATAACAGTTAAAAACGGAGTTACACGGATTAACACGGAATATTATCTTTGAAAAATGGTGCTTGCAACATCAACAGTGCCGAAATATCGGGAACTCATTATCTCATTAAAACTAATATACATGGTAAATAACAGTAATTCTAATCATTATTCTATCCCAAATCATTTAAGTATAAAATTGAACGTAACAGCAAACGGAAAAAAACCTTCACATTGAAAAACACTGAGCTAGTTATAAATGCGACGGGTCTTATTTGCCAATTAACCATTTTCTTTTTAAATATATTAGTCTAGTCTGGCCAACAACGTGTTTCACTAAAGGGAAACTTAAGGCCTGGGCATGACTGAGTGGCAAATACAATATCAGCAGTTACATGATAGCTAGAGTTACACCGTGTCCAATATGTTCGAATACACTTTTTATAGCACTGATTTTAAAAAACCTAGACCACTTTCAGACATTTTTGTCATTATAGTTTAAACTTTATATTGTCTTGAACAAATAACGATATTTTAAAAATGTTTTGCTAAAGTCGTTCGCTTTTAATCCATGATGAAGCAGTTTCGGGAACCTTTTATCTCAAAATATCTTAAGGGCCATCGCCCTAGTGCACTTTTTGCGGCATTGAAACTTTTTGGAATTAAGCGTAACCTAGTTTTTACTATAATTAGAAGATACAAGGAGACCTCCTCGTTAGAAGACCGCTAGAGATCTGATCGCCCGCGTTCAGCAAGAATGGATAGAGTCGTGAAAATCGTAATAGAGCGTGTCCGCCGGAAAAAGCACCGTTCGATCCGAAAATTAGCTGCAGACTTAAAGATTTCAAGAGGATCAATACACAACATCATGAGAGCAGACCTCGGGTGTCACGCTTATAAGAAAATAAAAGTACACGGCATTTCCCAAGCTACAAAGAAAAAAAAATTGATCGATCAAACACTATACTTTCCTGGCACGCAGAGGATGAATTCATTTTTGCGGACGAAAAACTCTTTGTATTGAGCAATCTTTTTTTTTCACTCCTACCCCAATTTGAAGTAAACATGTCTAAACGTTCAGTGGTGTTAAAAATATAATTAAAAATAGTATTTATAGACTTTTCATACTTATGTTTATTGCGTTGTGAACTCTGTGAATGTGTTAAAATGTGACAATGACAATTTGAATCAGTGACTCAAGTTTATACATCAAATAAAAACAATTAAATCAGTGACCTACGTACCCAGTGTCAATCCGTTAACTTCATCACGTATTGGACATCCTAACACGATATCACACTCACTGAAATTAATTAATTTGTACATAACGGAACTAATTTAATATACTGAATCAGTGCCAAAAAGTGTTAAGTTACTTAATCATAGCCAATAATCATACTGTACATGTCAAAACAGCTGTATCATTGTCGTGGATATTGATTACAACGCCATCTGTGATCCTACTTGCGAACTATTGCGATACCGCTCCTTTTTATGAACAACCCAGACAACGGAACGTCATTGATAGTAGTCAATTATTGGCTTAGTATTTTTGTCAATTTATAACGAGAGGGCAGCACCAGCAGTGACTCGCGCAGATTTTAAACATATTGTATCAACAATGGAATGCGGCGCTCAATGTCAAGCAGAAATCAAACCTACTGATAATGTGTTCAATTGTACTTGTTGTCTAGGGAAATACCATAGGCAGTGCTTAGGCATCAATAAAGAACAGTATGAGTCAATTCGCCCAGAATTTATAAAAGCGTGGGTATGTCCGAGCTGTACTAATGTAAACACTCGCCGCCCAAGAGTTAAAGCGGATACGCCAGTGCGCAAACACCAGTTGCCATGTAGCAACCTGAGCCTGGACATGTCTCTGGACAGCAGCCTGCACGCCCCTGGCGACAACCATACTCTCAGCAATGTCCTTACTCCTGTTAGCCGTTTCAGCGACGACAGCGATCCCGTTACATTAGGCAAAATAAGCACATTACTGGACCAAAAAATCCAAACCTCGGTGTCAAGCCTCATAGAGGAGAAGTTAAACAGTTCGCTGTCTGCATTCATGAATACATTCCGTGCAGCAATTCAAGAGGACGTCAAGAAACTGGTCCAGTCTGAAATTCAGTCTGCTGTTCAAGACCTTGAAACTAACTTCACCTCCACTACGGACTATATATGCGCGGAACAAGACACACTCAAAAGTCTTATCACAGACCAAAATAATAAGATCAAACACCTTGAAAATGAGAACAATAAGCTGCTGTCAAGCCTCCGCAACGTTACAACACGTCTGTCAACCATGGAGAATATATCGCGAACATATAATTTAGAAATTCAGGCAGTCCCCGAAAATAAGAATGAGAATGTCCTTTTACTTTTCAAAAATCTTTGCTCCATTATTAAAATGGCACTACCGGACGGCAGCGTCACAGCCTGCCGTAGAGTAGCTAAAATGGACACCAAATCTACCAGGCCCCGAAATATTTTAGTTTCGTTATCATCCCCAATTCTTCGTGACACAGTCCTCTCGATGACCACCCGCTACAACAAATCGATAAGAAACTCAACAGATCATGCTGCTGAACTACTGAACAGCTCTCACCTCGGAGTGCCTGGTGAAAGCACACGAATTTACGTCGTAGAGCATCTTTCTCCTGAGTGCAAAATGCTCTACGCGGAGACTAGAAAAGTAGCCAAAGCAAAAGGGTACAAAATTGTATGGACACGTTATGGTAAAATTTATGTACGCAAGGACGAGAATTCCGATGCAATCCATATTAAAGACATTAACTGCCTTAAAAAATTGCTTAAGTTTGTTGCATATTCTAAACGCCTGCTCATACTGTGTTTTATATAATTATTTATGTTATAAGCATTACAACCATGTTAATTTACTATCAAAACGTTAATAGGATTAGGAGTAAGTTAAAAGATTTATATCTTAACATCTTAAACTGCAACTATGACATTATCTGCCTAACGGAAACAAACTTAAATAGCGGCGTTCACGATTCGGAGTTCTTGGATTCTCGTTACGATATTTATCGCAGAGATCGCGGGGATACGACACTCAGCAAAACGGAGGGCGGGGGTGTCGCGATTGCTATTAAAAAACAACTGGCAGCTGAACGCCTGTGCACATGGGAGAGTGAGGTCGAGGATGTTTGGCTCCGGGTTGAGATTTCTAGCTGTTGCACGTTGATCTTGTGTATCTGTTATTTACCACCAGACCTTGCTAAAACCAAACTTAAGTCGTTCTACTCTAATTGCCAGAGAAGAATATCGCACACAGATAAAGCCGAGTTTATTTTGGTAGGGGATTTTAACGCGCCTCACATTCATTGGACAAAAGCGCCTGGTTCCTCGCACATGTTACCATCAATGTCTACTACTATACTTGACTTGAAATCCGATTTGTTACTTGAAACTATTTCTATTTGTAACCTCACACAACATAATAACATCCCAAACAAGAATAACAGGTTTTTGGATCTTTTTCTGTCCAGCCTCTGCGATATTAGTGTCTATGCAGCTGCACCGTTAAGTCGAATTGACGAGCATCATCCTGCTTTACTGGCAGATATTCACATTGCTGTTTCACCACCCAAAGTCATAGATTCAAGACTTGCCAAGAGACCTAATTTTTATAAGTGTAACTACAATGAAATACGAAGGGATTTAGCCACCATTGACTGGGAGCGCCTTTTGTCAGGCGCCAGCGTGGATGTTTCTGTGCAAATATTTCATGAAAATGTAAACAAAATCATACAAAAACATACGCCCATGAAAGTAATTAAGAAACAAACCTACCCAAAGTGGTTCAGTCCTTTTTTAGTTCGCTCTTTAAAAGAAAAGTTAAAATACCACAGACGCTATAAAAAATTTGGAAACCCTCGCGATTACGACACCTTTAACCTTTTACGTGCACGATGTAAAAAACTTATTGATAGTTGTCATAAATTGTACGTAGACTCTGTACAAATGTCCGTTAAACATAATATTAAACACTTTTGGAGATATGTCAACGATAAAAGAAGTGCTAATTCCGTCCCTGTCACTATGCAGTACAATAATTTAGTATCGTCTAACCCCACAGAAGTTTGTGAAATGTTTTCAAACTACTTTGGTTCCGTGTTTGAAAAAACAGTCGGTGCTGACACATACACATCTTCGGATATTCCATCACATAACATTAGCTTAAACGATAACTATGTGAACACTGATCACATAAGTGCTAAAATTAAAGAACTCGATTGTAACAAGGGTCCTGGTCCTGATGGCATACCTCCATCATTTGTAAAAAAATGCTGTGATGAACTCTGCCTGCCGCTTGGCATAATTTTTAATAAATCTATTAAGTCTGGCATTTTCCCTACTCTTTGGAAAACTGCTCATGTAATACCAATACATAAGTCAGGTGATAAAAAGAACTGTCAAAATTACAGGCCTATTAGCATTTTATCGGTATTTTCTAAATTATTTGAATCTGTTATGTACAATTGCTTTTATTCCCATTTTAAAATGATTTTGTCACCATGTCAACATGGTTTTGTCTCTAATAGGTCCACTGTCAGCAATCTGCTAGTTTACAAAAATTATTTATGTGGTGCATTTGCTCAAAGATGTCAAGTAGACTCAATATACACCGATTTTTCTAAGGCATTCGACAAAGTCGACCATGCAATCCTTGTAAAAAAATTGATAGGCTACGGTATTCACGGTAACTTGCTGAGATGGATTAGTTCTTATCTAGATAAAAGGAGTCAGCTTATAAACATCAAAGGACATCTCTCTGCGCCCATCACTATAACATCTGGTGTACCACAGGGGTCCCATTTAGGCCCTCTCCTGTTTATTGTCTTCATTAACGATCTAGTCGAGCAACTGTCATGTCCTTGTTTACTATATGCAGACGATCTTAAGATTTACTCAAGAATAACAAGTATCGAGGAGTGTGTAAGATTGCAGGATGACCTTAATGTAATAGTTGACTGGTGTGCGGTAAATCGTATGTTCCTTAACTCCAATAAATGCAATGTTATTTCCTTTACGACATCAAAACATAAAATTATCTTCAATTATTCTCTTAACAATTTTACTTTAAATCGCACTTCTGTTATTCGTGACCTCGGTATCTACTTTGATGAAAAATTAACCTTCCATTCACACTATGATCAACTGATATCAAAATGCATTAAACTGGTCGGTTTTATATCTCGTTCTACCAGGGATTTCAAAAATATTAGTATTTTAAAATATCTATATTATTCTCTGGTTAGAAGCACCGTGGAGTATGGTTGTGTTATTTGGTCACCTTATTACAAGATTCATATAGATAGGATTGAAAAGGTTCAAAAGCAGTTCCTCAACATCATATCCTACAGGCTCCAGCTTGGTCGCGAGCTCAGATCATATGTCAGCAGGTTAAATCATTTCAACATATCGTCCCTCTCATCCCGCAGGAAGTGCAACGAACTATTTATATTATATAAAATAGTACACTCTCACATTGACTGCCCTTCCCTGCTTTCACTGTTGAACTTTGTTTCTCGATACAAGTCACGTAATCCTTCACGCAAACTATTCCAGCTCCAAATTTACAAAAATAATACATCCTTTTATAACCCAGTTATTCGAATGTGCCGACTGTATAACGATATCGTGACGGAACATCCTTCTTTGGACATATTTGTACAGAGATTACCCACATTTAAAAATACTGTGAGAAATATATTGTGTAAATCATATTAGGATCTTGAGTCGTGAATGTTAGATTGTTATTGTGATTATTGGTCAAGTAACGCAATGTATATTAAGTAAAGTCAATGTCATGCATGATTATATATATCAACTATAAATTACTATCATATCAAAATATTAATTAAAAACATCACATGTATACGCTACTATTGTATGTTCATTAGTAATCAACAGACAACTTAATGTAGTGATTAATTTGTACTATCTGTTGTTTATCAGTCTGTGCACACATGTATAAGAATTATAGTCCAGATCTAGATTTTAAGCCATATATATAATTGCCTAAATGACTGTAATTTGTTATGTGAGCCAAATAAATAAATAAATAAATAAATAAATCTTACAATGCACAAAATGATCGTTTGTGGGCAGCAAACATTTGTATGTTCAAGATGATCAGTGGAATTTGCCAAGATTCCAAAGTGCACCATCAGTGATGGTTTGGGGAGCATTTCGCAAGCGGGATAAACTTCCTTTGGTATTTATCGACAAAGGGGTAAAAATCAGTGCCAATAGTATAAAACAGAAGTCTTGGAAAAAAATATTGCTCCAAATTTAAGGATGATGTTTGGGAACGGCTACTATTGTTTCCAATAAGACGGAGCTCCATCCCACACGGCAAACTCAGTTCACGCGTGGTGTCAGGCAAATTTAACGGATTTCTTACCAAAAAATGAATGGCCCCTAAGTTCTCCGGATTTAAATACACTGGACTTTTTTGTATGGTCGTACATGCTCTCAAAACTGAATAACTATAAAATTAAGAGTTTGGAGCATTTAAAAAAAGTTGGCGTACAAATTTGAGACGAAATGCCGATGAAGGCAGTGCGTGCCGCGCGTGACGGATTCGAAAAACGTTTGAAGCTGGTGATGAAGGTTAAAGGTGGAGTCATCCCATAATATTTATTATGAATATTGTATATAAGGATATCTTTCATAAAATATAGTTTTTATTGCATTTGTTATTAGAACTTTGTTTTAATGAGAGTTTGAAACTGTATTCGAACATATTGGACACGGTGTAAATAATACTGACAGTGTTAGACATATTACACTCGCGGACAAAGAATACGGGTCGGAAAAAAACCGTCATATATTCCTAAAATAGTATAAGGTTGTACATTTTTTTCAATCCTGTCATAATCTTTTAAACTTTAAAACAGTTGAAAAAAAAACGTCACCAGGTTTAATTCGGGCCCGTTGAATAAAAAACCCATGAAAAAAAACAACGTTTGTATGATAGGATCCCGGAAATTAATTAATTAGTGCGGTTGGGTGGTGGTTGGTATTAATAGTATATTATGTAACTATAAAAAAAACCTTATTGCGGTTATTAAATTAAGGATGACCCGAAATTTTTGACTGCGAGTGTATATCCAGCCACAAACACTGCTGGGCCTAAATTCCCTCTCCTGTTGGCCAGACTAGAAAGCTATGCAGCGGTAAAAGTTACCAGACCTCAGCCGCCTGCGGTCTCTTGATGGCGGTGACCGCGGTGCGAGTGGTGCGCGCCCGCGCCCGCGCCCCGACGGAACCAGCGCGAGTGAGAGACGCCGAGTTATCTGCGCTGGAGTAGCCTGAGCTTATGTCGTCCGATGATTTGATGTGGCTACGAAAAAAATAAAAAATAAAATAATTGTATCATAAGAGGTCTGTATGTATTTCTTGACCATCAGGAATGCCTAATTACGTAATTGCATTGTCAACAGCGACGAGGCTAGATATATTTAATAACACAAGCCAAGTTTAGCTTCGGCTTTTCCATGGAAAGCCACGCCACCGACGAATAGAGTTTCCCCGAACATAACATGTTTATGTTTTCTTACTTGACCCAAGATGTAAACAAACACTACTCGATCAAACACGATATTAGGAGAGAATCACTCAATTTAAGTTACCAAAATAAGCAATATACCTACGTTATTTTAACCACAAACTAAGGCTTGGTTGCACCGACTTACGATCACAGACTGATCAACGTTAAATATGGCACCAGCAGCTGTCATACCATAGATACTTGTCTATCTTTCCATACATTGTAATTTTAACGAACACAGCTTACGATTACAGGCGGTTTGCTGCAACCCAGCCTACTTCATTATCACTTAACACTGCTTCAGATTTATCCTCAAAAATACAGTCATTCGCAGCAAAAATAAAGTATTTTAGCCAAAAGGCGTTTTTACATTCTGAATTATACTCCCAAGGTTAACACATGTTAACACTGCTTTGGAATATATCTATATAAATAAAAATAAATTGCCGAAAATGTATCTTCGGCCATGACTTCACAAACTGCACCTATTTGATTATTATTGTGCGTTTTTAATTGAGAGGAAAATTTGGCTTAAAAATTCTTATACATAAAAAGGTGTGCGGGTGAGTGAAACAATGGTGGTAGTAGAGTTTGGTCTCCTTTTCTGCACATGGTGCTACCCAGAGTGGGCTTCTTGTCTAGAATAATTACCTAAAGTCAGGCTCGTCGACCCTGGCAGTCCGCGGGCCCCTGACGTCCACGTCCACTTCAGGGAAGTACATTGGTGTGCGGCTGTTGGACTCGGACGCACTGCGGCGTGTGTTGTAGCCGCTGCTGCAATCGTAATTAATGGTTTAATACTCGTATTAAACTAATATTATAATGAGATAACCTATTTGTAGGCGGCGGCGTGACGTGGGCAGGCCCCCCACAAGGTGGACTGATGACCTGGTAAGGGTCGCGGGTGTCCGCTGGATGCGGCTGGCGCAGGACCGGTCATTGTGGAACTGTTTGGGGGAGGCCTATGGAGGCTGCCATGATGATGTGATGATGAACCTATTAGTAAGTTTGTATGGCGGAGGAAACTCTGAAACTACTCATACTATTCCAAAATTTCTGTCCATGAGTGACATAGGTTTCATTTTACCCCACGGCTCCTTTCAATACTCCGGACAGCTAGTAATCAATAAATATTAACCAAGGTGTGGCGTAGTATTGTACGTAATATGACTGAAATCATGATTATTACAACTTTTAACGAGACCGCCAGTCATCCTCGTTTCGGCCTCGAAACCCCCATCACGCCTTCTGTTGCACTAAAAATTTCGACTCCTTAATTCATAGTCGTGAACTGCCTTGTGAAAATAATGATCTTTCTTACTTCTAAGCAACGTGGCGGATCATCCTCGGCTCAGTTAACACATCGTCTGCCTCGTCGGCCCCTCGCTCATCCCGCACATCGCACTCGCTCAAGTCCGACAGAATGTAGCTCTTGCGAATTATAGCGAGTATAAACCTGTAAATCAATACAGTAAATGATCTTACCTTTTAGTGACGCAGCGGATCATCCTAGGCTCGAGTTAACACATCGTCTGCCTCGTCGCGTCGGCCCCTCGCTCGTCCCGCACATCGGACTCGCTCAAGTCCGAAAACTGTAGCTCTTGCGGATTATAACGAGTACAAAATGCCTTGTGAATCAATAGACAGGAAAAACCGAGAGGAAACAATCCTACCTCTTAGTGACGCGACGGATTATCCTCGGCTCAGTTAACACATCGTCTGCCTCGTCGGCCCCTCGCTCGTCCCGCACATCGCACTCGCTCAAGTCCGACAAACTGTAGCTCTTGCGGATTTGCTGCACTAAACCACCTCCGCCCTGTGGGGATTTTTATATTGGTGATATTGAACATGAGAATCGATATTCGAAAAACAAAACGAACTTCATGTAAAGGTTCGTATTATGTCAGAAATAAACTCTTGTACTGTCATCTCTTTCTATACAATTTCTTAATTTATTGTTTTATTTATTAAGAGCAAGTACTTGTATAGTTTTGCTGGTAAGTTAAGCTGCTTGCTTTAAGCGTCAAATTATTTCGCAAAAGTTTACAACCACCTGGTAAAAATAGTTACATTTTTTGTTAGGAAGTTTCAGGATCTAACTGTAGCCAATATGTAGGTTTACGTAAGTAATTGAAATCATTTGTCCATAGTTGCAAACGAAAAGTGATACAACTTCCTAAACCACGACAACATTTTTTTATTAATACATAAACTGTCTCTCATATCGGCTTCAGTTTAAAAAAAGAACAAATTAAAATCATACTTACATTTTTATGGTCAGTATTGTACAAGGTTTTGGCAAAGCGCATGCAGCCACCGTGATAATACTACTAACAAATGAATGAAGCAAAAAAGTAGTTCATTAATTAAGTTTAATTCAACTAATTCAGTCACACAACTCAAATCTAGGCGATGTAACATACAAGTGCGTTTACAATACATGCGCACTTTTAACTAAATTACTAAACATTAAAATAACGTCATGTGGTATAAAAGTAAAAATTGTCTAAACATCATTGATAAAATGCGAGGTTTTTGGATTCGGACGACCACAGAACATTTGTTAAATTGAGCATGTGTGAGTATTGTAATCAAATGTAACAAAACCTCGAATGTAGATTGATCCAGTCTCACTTTGTGTTCGTAATTATAACGTAGTCTAATCCAAAATACACACAGTTAAATAATGATGGCAATGAAGCATTTAAAACAAAGTGAGACAGTACTTTAGTGCAAAGCGCACGTCCGCGTTTTTATAATTATACTTGAAGCACGAGATCTCTCAGCCAAATATGAATGTAATTATACGGCATTGGATACTTTGGCATTGATATAGTTACAAGTGTACATTAGAAAACACGAGCAAACTTGAAATATTACGTCAAAATTTACAATCCACAGGAAAGTTAACATAACCCTAAACGTAGCCTAACAACATTCTACATCACAGTTGAGTTTGGAGTCTCGAATTATTCGACCAGGATTTCTTTCTCCTTTTCGACAGCGGTCTGACTTCTAGTCCTTCGGCCCCTAGACCTACTTCTGGGTTTAGCTTCCTTTGCGACTTTGCGTTTTCTGACAACGTTGCCTCGGCTCCGGGCTGAGGATTGAGGCTCGAAGTCGGGGTCATTTATGTCTCCGTCATCGCCAGGGTAGTCTTCGTTGTCGAGTTCGACTATTTCGACGATACCGGGCAGGTTTCGGTCTCCGGCCGGTTGGTAGCCAAGCTCGTCATACACGCCTTCATACCCGTCAGTAGCGTCTCGGCCCTGCAGGGCCTCAATTCTTCGCTCTTGCTCAGGACTCGGCAAATTCAAGTTCTGCGTGAAGCAGCAACGGAAAGGATATCGGAATAGAACGGTGGGATGGGGGAAATTAAAAAAAAGCGTGTTAATAAAATTAAAACAAAAAGTGAAATTAAATTAAGCGATAAGTGTAAAACAACATCGACGTGAGGGTGAAACTGTAGGCATGCCTGATGACAAGATTGTTTTATTATCGATCGCTTGCATTGCTGGTGACTGGTGCTACAGGTAGAATAGTCTTGTGAATTTTGTGATTACGTTAAATAATAGATTAACACTACTTTAGTGAGTTTAATAGTCATCTTTCGTTTGCGTCGCGCCTTTCCAGGCCTGGGCTGGAAGCCCATTTGTAAGAGATTGCATTAATAACAAAGGAGGTTTGAACATCTTTGGATTAAGGTACTTCATAATAAAAGTGAGGTATTCATTCATTCAGTGAATCAGAATACGGTGGTAGATAGAATATTTACTCAACCTTTATCTCAAATCTAACTGTAAATTGTCTGATCAATATTGTACCGTTTCCATAAAAAACACACAAGACATTATCAACCTGTTCATGAAAGCAGTATTTGTGTTTAGCAATATACTTAGCCAAAGCGAGATTTAGAGTGCTTGTAGGTATTACAAACCAATTTACATGTTGCGATCAAACATGCCTCTTTGTCTAAGTTTATTGACGTCTACATGACAACAACCTACTAAAAATTACTAGTTAAAATTTAAAATGGCAAACGCAGTTAAAGGGTTAAAGTCCACCGTAACCCTCGTTTAGAACTCTCCTAAATGAGAACCGTTTTGTGATAAGAGTGTCTTACTACTAAAAATACTTTATGAGTCATTCCGGATCCTCTGATAAGTAAAATGAGGTAAGCCTAAAAGGTAACCTTCCTACACACTACAATAAATTACAGTCCATTCTGAATCTTGACATTATTACTGGTTGGGTGCAAAACGATGTGAATGTCAATACTGGTTTTCATTATTCGTCTGAAGTATCTAGTTTACGAGGCTTGCACTGAAAGTGGCGGGAATCGAATACTTATTAATTTATTTTTAACATGTATTATACCTTTTTATAATCTCTGAAGTTTCCTTATCTCAACACACTGGCCACTTAGAAAAAAAAAAGTATGGTTCGGTTTCAATTGTTTATTGAAGTCGTCGAGTCACTGCTTAAAATGGAATTGTGCCGTGAAAATTTCAGAGCTATGATTTATTATGACTTTAAAAGTGGACTAACACAAAAACAATGTGAAGAGCGGATGGTTGCTGCTTTTAATATTGAAGCTCCTTCAAAGACTACAATATACAGGTGGTATTCAGAATTTCAACGTGGCCGTGTATCCCTCACCGACGAAGTGCGTGAAGGTCGACCAAAATCGGCAGTCACGCAAGAAAACGTCGATGTTGTGCGTCGTCTGATAAATGAAGACCGACATGTGACATATCGGGAAATTCAAGAGCACCTGGGTATTGGAATGAGTCAAATACAAATTATTTTAAAAGAAGAATTAGGCGTGAAAAAGTTATTTTCCCGTTGGATACCTCACCTATTGTCTGACGAGCAGAAAATAGTCCGTGTCAATTGGTGCCGCAAAACTTTGAAAAGATTTAACAAGGGACGCTCAAATGCTGTTTTTAGCATAGTATCAGGTGACGAGTCGTGGATATACGCTTATGAGCCTGAAACTAAAAACCAATCCCGAGTATGGGTCTTCGAAGACGAGCTCAAACCCACAAAAGTTGTTCGTTCTCGCAGTACGGCTAAGAAGATGGTGGCTACGTTTATCTCTAAATCTGGTCACGTAGCTACTGTGGCTCTTGAGGATCGTAGAACAGTCAATGCTGATTGGTACACCACTATTTGTTTGCCGAACGTCTTTGCTGAACTCCGAAAAACAAACCCTAGTCGTCGCATCATCCTTCACCACGACAACGCCAGCCCACACACCGCTCGGACAACAACTGAGTACCTGGACGGTGAAAAAGTCGAAATATTGGACCACCCTCCATATAGCCCTGACTTAAGTCCCAACGACTTTTTTACATTCCCCAGAATCAAGGACAAACTGCGTGGTCAGCGGTTTCAGACGCCAGAAGAAGCAGTGGAGGCCTATAAAATAGCCATTTTGTCGACCCCTACTTCAGAGTTCAAAAAGTGCTTTATGGACTGGTTTGAACGCATTCATAAGTGCATGAAATACAAAGGAGAATATTTTGAAAAACAATAAAAATAAATAAACTCACTTATACTGCATATTTTCTTCTATTCCCGAAACTTTCAGTTTTACCCTCGTACTTAAGTTATACTAAATTAATATTATGTTTATAAGCTTGACACGTTCAATCTTGTCATGGTAACAAAGGTAAACAACTATTGGCTTATTCTTACTATTTGTCGGCCTGTTTAGCCTAGTTTGTAGTGACACTGCTTGAAGCTAGAGGTCATTGGTTCGAAACCCGTTAAGGGCACTTGCTTCTGTGGTGAGCAGAAAATATTTGTTCCTGAGACTTGGATGTTTTCTATGTATTTACGTATATATCTTTTATGTGTCGTAATCTAGTACCCATGACACAAGCCTTTTTTGATCATACTATGGGACTAGTGCGATTTGTGTAAAAATTGTCCCCTTATATATATTTTTTTCTAGCCTATGTGGGTGTCCCGCTGCTGGGCAAATACCTCTCCCCTTGATTTCCATGACTCCCGTGTCTGTGCCTCTTGCGGCCAATTGTCAAGGAGGGCGTCCATATCATCCCGCCATCTCCGCCTAGGCCTGCCCCACCCGCGCCTGCCTTCCGGCATCCATTTGGTGGCTATATTAGCCCACCTGTCAGGATGCATGCGAGGGACGTGACCGGCCCAGTCCAACTTGACACCACCAGCACCACTATCCCTAATATTTACTTTTTATTATTATTAGGCATTAAGGTGTCGAGTTTCTTACGCCGGTTCATCTCGTGGCAGAGGTTTATTTTTCCGAACCGGTTGTAATATGCCTAATTTGAAGAATAAACTACTTTTACTATTTGTACTTTTTTTTTCGAAACCTGGGCTGTACTACAATCTCTCCAGCGGTGCCAAGTGGACTACCGCTATATCGAAGTGCTGAAGTGTTTGTACGAGAACGCCACTATGTCAGTCCGACTCCAGGACCAGAGCTCGAAGCCTATCCCATTGAAGCGGGGAGTCAGGCAAGGAGATGTTATTTCTCCTAAACTGTTTTCCGCTGCACTGGAGGATGTTTTCAAGACTCTGGACTGGAGAAGGCTAGGCATCAACATAAATGGCGAGTACCTCACTCACCTTCGGTTTGCTGACGATATAGTAGTCTTGGCTGAGACCATGGAAGATTTAAGTACAATGCTCAATGACCTCAGTAAAGCCTCCGAGCGAGTTGGTCTAAGGATGAACATGGACAAGACGAAGATCATGTCAAATGTCCATGTCGCACCAACTCCCTTAACAATCGGACACTTTACGCTCGAAGTTGTAGACGATTACATATACCTAGGACAGACTGTCCAGTTAGGTAGGTCCAACTTCGAGAAAGAGGTTAATCGTCGAATCCGACTCGGCTGGGCAGCGTTCGGGAAGCTACGGCACATCTTTTCGTCCAATATTCCGCAGTGTCTCAAGACGAAAGTCTTTGACCAGTGTGTGTTGCCAGTGATGACATATGGTACTGAAACGTGGTCGCTTACTATGGGCCTCATAAGAAGGCTCAAAGTCACCCAAAGAGCAATGGAGAGAGCTATGTTAGGAGTTTCTCTGCGTGATCGCATCAGGAATGAGGCCATCCGCAGCAGAACCAAAGTGACCGATATAGCCCTCCGAATTGCTAAACTTAAGTGGCAGTGGGCGGGGCACATAGCACGTAGAACCGACGGCCGTTGGGGTGGAAAGGTTCTCGAGTGGCGACCACGTACCGGGAGGCGTAGCGTGGGCAGGCCCCCCACACGGTGGACCGATGACCTGGTGAAGTTCGCGGGTGTCCGCTGGATGCGGGTGGCGCAGGACCGGTCATTGTGGAAGTCTTTGGGGGAGGCCTATGTCCAGCAGTGGACGTCTTTCGGCTGACATGATGATGACTTTTTTTTTAGCATTACGATGTTTACCTTATTATGATGAGTGAGTTTTCATTATAACATTTTGAAAAATTCAACAGTGAAATAACCTTGTCATATTTTCGCTGTCACATCGACTGATCATTAATCAGTTAAGAGTCTTGCCTCAAACTCAAAATTGCCTAAATATATGAGCGTTTTTAACTGGTAAGGACCCTGAAATGCAGGGTAAACTTTGTTCAAAACAGTTCTCATTAAGAAGTACGTCATAAGTTGAAGCATGCCATTAAAATATTACAAGCTAAAAATATTCGTGTGATAATTCCAACTCACTTTAATGGCCGTCTGCATTATAACTGTTGTGGCGTAGTTTACGCCTTTGGTGCCCAAGTTGAGCACAGTGTGATAGCCCTGGTCTTTGGCCTTGGCTATGTACTCATCTATCTCCTGTAAAAAAATACGTATACGTAAGTATAATACGTAGAAAATTTTATAATATTTACATTAAATTAATGTAAACGAAGATAATTTAGGAAATTAAGGGTGGGTTACACACAGGCGTCTGTAATTGTAAGCGGTGTTCGTTAAAATTTCATTTCATTTCATTTCATTTATTGCACAGTCATGAACATAATAATTACATAGTAAGATGTTACAGTAGGGTTAGTCGATTCATGACACCCTGTTAGGGCACACAATAATTGTTACATCTAACTTAACATCTAATATTTATTAAGACATTTGTCGTAATTAATTATTGTGTAGGATAAAAAAATAAAATAAAAAACTGAACAGTAATAATAACATTGTAGAATAAATAAGATTAACAATAAAATAATATAACGTTCCATTATTACATTAAAATTTATTATTTATGAATAGGAGATTTTTCATGATATAATTTAAAATTAAATTTAAATGTCACAGCCAATTAAGAGTATTGCAAATTTTTACTTTTTATTATTTGTGTTACTGTACTCCGCCAGCCTTTCATCATTTAAAAACTCCTCAATTGAGTAATAGCATTTATTAATTAATATGTTTTTAAGTCTATTTTTAAATAATTTGTCACTTGGTTCTAGTTTGATACTGTCCGGAATTTGATTGAAAATTGAAATACATCTATATTGTGGCCCATTTTTCAAGATTGCTAATTTGGATTTTGGTAGAAGTAATTTTGTATGGAAAGTTTGTCAAGTTTCTATGGGATGACAGCTGGCGGCGCCATATTTGACGTTGATCGGTCTGTAATTGTAAGTTGGTGCAGCACGCCTTAAGTGGGCCCTTTTATCCACGTATAATTATAGCGCCTAGTTCTTGTTATTACACATATTTTGTACCTGAAAACTTTGTGGTTTTTTTTCAACCGAAATCGAAGCGAATCGTTGGCGAAATATTTGACATGTACGAGTATGATCTGTATCTAATAATTATGCGAACAAATGATACGGTGAAATAATATATTCGGGCAATCGATACGTATATGGAAAGAAAAAGAAGGGGGAACAAAACGAAACTGGTTATTAAACTACGCATTAGAAACTAAACTAAATGAAGACGATTTCGTTTAAATGAGAACAATATTTTTTCCTCATAATTCCTTTTTACTAGGTAAATACAGGCCGAAAAGGAAGTTGGTTACATTCACATGTAGCCAAGCACAATACCGATTAAATGACACCACCATTCTTTGACATCTATAATATCTCATTTATTACAGTTTCCGGCTAGACTTACGCTGCGTATAAATAGAGCATGCAATTAATACTATATGAACGTGAATTGATCATACGTCCATATTTCAAGGTCTAATATAAATTAAGGCGGCCAAGGATATTGCAGGTTAATAATACTTGGCACTATTGTTAGGTTATTAGTTTTATTACCTTTAATGTTAGAACTATTTTCTGACTCATTTTCCAACACGACATGGAGCATTTAGGTACTAAAAACATTTGATCGTTTGAATTCGTTCCTGTCACTGAAACTGGTCGCTGAACTGTTTTTGGACGCGACTTTTTGACTTCATTGTACTCTCCTAACACATATGCCGATTAATCGCATAATAAAAGACCCATCTACGCATGCCGCAATGCCACATTCGTGAAATGACACATGCGATGCCACTGTTTATACAAAGCCAGTTTCAACCATTTTTTAGTAATTTAAGAGTTCCGACGGAGCCCGCACGGCGGGGCTACCTCTTCTCGCTGCTTTGCCCTTCGGGCAGCTAAAGTAACCTAACAAACCTAACCTACCTTTGTCATTTCGCGATGGTGTAATTTCCGTGTGTATCGTTTCACGTGGTCGAAATGTGTTATTATGCGTATAACTCTTAGAAATTCAGCAGTAATGATTTAATAACATACCTGTTCTCGCCTGCATAGCGCCGGGTGTACAAACTTCCTGTAGAGAATGGAGGACCCTTTGGTAGCAGGAGAGAGGAGCCACAGCACGAGCACTATCTTCACCTCGTAGTAGAACGGGAACCACGACAGGAACACGTCCGTGAACGTTTCCGTGCACGTGAACAGCGCGAAAACTATCCAGTACATCATCCATTTTACCTGTAACATTTTTAGGGTTATTAAAATGGGACAAAGACAGATAATACCCATATTCGGCAAGGACGCCTATTCGGCTCGCTCTTAAAGTTCTTATTTATTCTTTAATTTAAGCGTATGATATGCAATGCGCCTATTATGATTATCAATAAACTACCACCGTTTTGGGAAAAATAAACCTCTGCCACGAGAAGAACCAGAGTAAAGAACTCGGCGAGGTATCATTTTCTAAAAAAACTATACAGATGTACTGAATAATGCTTTCCCATCGGCTAAACTCGGAATACGACTGGACCCGAAGTTTGAATCAATTACCGTATTAATAACATCTGTCAACAATTAAACTAAATAAATTATTAAATTATTTAACATCTGTCATGTCAAATGGCCAAATGTTTTCAGTGATAATTGATAGCTACTTCGGGTCTAGTCGCATTCAGAGTTTAGCTGATGGGAAAGCATTATTCACTATATCTGTTGTATACAAAACTACAATGTGACAATACTACAAAATTAGTAGTATTTAACGATATATTATCTGTGCTGCACGGCTAGCACAAGACGGCGCGCGAGCTTATCGCGCGCGAGATCTATCCGTCTCTTTCCATCTGTACCCATTAGATAGAGACGTCAGATTATAGAAAGAAATAGATGTGAAACGGGGGCGTGGCGCATATCGCCGCGACATGGTCAAAAAACAGTGTAAATGATAACATATGAAAAAGCGTTATATTTTCTGCGAGTTGTACATTGAACGTTTTGTACAATAATCACACCGTACCGTGCTTAGCCACGGCGCAATGTATCATACCGCTGTAGCTTTGGTCGCTGCGTGAATTATTTAGTGGTGCGCAGGCGCTGGCCCGCTGTTTGGCTCCGCCTACTAGAGTGGTGCCGGTTAAAATTGCAGTTTATGCGTCACTGATAAAATAGGAATAGAATGTTGAACTAGTCATTTCATATCAACGGTAAATTCACAAATCAATATTTAAAAAAACATAACTTTGTTTTAAAAGACTGCGGACCAACTTCTAACTTGATCTTATTAACCAACTTTGATAAAAGAAAGAAGGTTCTCACTGTTCTCAGTTCGTATTCATGTTTTTTTTTATGTATGTACCGCTATAATGCTTTACTATGTTATACAACTTTGGTGATTATATGAACACCATCTAAACTGGCCATTTCAATAGTCATTAATATCTTAACATAATAATTTAAAGATCGATGTCGATAAAACATCATTTAACGTTTGTCTCCCTCTAGTGTTCATTGCCTGTTTTGAGGGGTACGTTAAGCCAATCGCAGCGCTTGTTTGCATGATGTCGTAAACTCGGCGGCACCGCCCGAGGTTTTGTTTTTACACGGTTCAATGTGTGGGTGTGGACTTGGTGGGAGAAAACTGGAGACATTGGTTTTCGTTGAAAGGAAGCAGTAGGGCACTTCTCCCTTTTTTATGTTCTGAGATAGAGACGGATAGTCTATCTTGCGCGCGATATAGCTCGCGCGCCGTCTTGTGCTACTCGTAGCCGTGCAGGGCGCCATCACTGCCAAACATCCCTATCCATCTTGTAATCTTTTGAAAGAAGTGTTTGTTTACTACAGATTTGGATTCGGTAAATAAGTTCAGTAATGTATTCAGGAATTTTATTGTAGAATTTAATGCAATTTCCCAAGAACTACTTTTTCGCCTTCACCTGGCTGGTGTTGGGCTCTATTCAAGGACGCATTTGTCTACGAGCGACGGGTCGCTCCGCTGCCCCTCATCTATTTGCAAAATTGTCGCTAGCGACAAACTCAGCGCTAGAGCGTGTATGTGAAGTCAGGCTTCAAAGTGTCTTGGGTGTAAAGAATTGTTTGGCATAAAGTCCCTTCGAGTCAGTGCGGCGCGTTGAGGGAACTAGAACGTGACATGTTCTTTGATTACAGCAGTGGAGTTGACGCTTGCACAAACTAATGGCAGTTTTTATCTTTACTCTACCCTAGCTTATTACTTTCTAATGCTTTCGATAATTAACCTCCGACGCACAATTGAGTTGATGACTAATTTCGCCTTTCGTGTTGTTTAAGGCCATTTACGGAGCGGACGCCGCCCACGCCATAACAACCCGTAAAGGACGTTGGTAAAAACTGACACGGTCTATATTTATGACCATTATAATTTATGAACATCATCATTTAAGGCAGTAATTTGAAAGTGCCTGTCTAAACCGCAAAACAGCATTCAAAGCTAGCCTTGAAGTTAAGAGCATATTGTTTGAAAGTTCTTTAATATTTAGCACTAATCAACATTATTACCTGGCTTAGGCCGTGCCAAGACCAACGATTTATTTTGCATTCAAATCGTCTCAGTCACTGCTGTTCAGAATGTTGTTAACATACATAATTGATGCTACGCCGGTTAGCATTAACATAACGGATAACAATACTCTTTCGTCTTCACATTAGCAAACAAACTAACATACAAGCATTAATGAATGATTCTTGTACAGCAATTTGATAGGTTCCTTTGTTTTGTAAATAAAAAGGGTACAACACCGACCGACACGGTGCGCCAATTTCCACACGAGGAGGAAAAGGACAGGGCAGGAACTGAAGCGTTTCTAACAGCTCGAGCGTGCACCCGTGACAAGGCTATTAGTTTCAATGTATGCGACTGTTTTTTTACTGCGCATTTATTGTTATTGCAGGTACAATTTCAATCCTTCCAGCTATAAAAGATAAACAAAGTTTCTTAAATACATTCTACTTACGTATTCTTTCAAATTCTTCGTCCGTACAGCTTTATATGAAGCATAAGCCGGGTAGAGAGTCCCAAATACCAATCTGCAAAACGGATACAGCACGAGATAAGATATCATCCTTGGTGCGATGAATCCGACGAGGACGGCAAGGATAGTGAGGTTGCCGAACGTCACACTAGGTACGCATTTGCTCAGAGCAAAGCCCAAGTTTACGAAGAATCGACGCAGGACTCGATCTCTCGAGCCGAGAGAGGAGTCATCGTCGCTTTCGGCGACGCTCGGGTCGTATTTGACAAGTTCACGGCCGTTCTCGGATGCGTCGGCCACACGAGCGGCGTCCGCCTCGATCTTGTTGACAATGAGCCTAACGCTGGTCAGACCGAGGCTGAGCGTCGGCAAGCGGTGGTCGTCACGGTAACGCGCGCGACCTGCCTCCATGGAGACGGTTGAACGACATTGGAACTAAAACACTGCACTAATTGATTCTGTCTGTCCGAGTGCACTCCCTCGATGAATGGTTTTAAAACATGCGCACTCGCTTGTTGGTTTATTGATACTGAGAGATCTCTTCTATCCTGATTGGCGTGACACGGAACAACTGAATCAATAACATTTGCACTTGGAATGTTAGTTGTTCTACATGGCCGATAGCACGCAATCACTGCTATAAAAGCTTCTACAGTGGATTTAGAAGTTAAATACCTTCATCACATTAGAATGCACAATTATAATCATTTATTTTCCAACTAAAACTTACCTATTCGAGAAAACTAGTATCCAACTGGCTTTCACAAAATATTTCCGATTAAGTTTCTAGTAAAGTAAAAAAAAAACTTATGATTGTAAATATGTGTAGACTTCTACAACATGATGTTATTTAATTCAATTTATCGAGTACAGAATAAAGTATTTGAGAGACTAACACTATAAACATATTAAGATTTTATTTTCAGCGCAGAGTCATAAATCTAAATCATTACTGATGTCCAGTCCGCCAATTCCACACGTTCACGACTTGGAAAAAAGTGCAAGAGCCCGTGACAATTTAACGAGAAGCTATTATTGCGGAACATTACTGAGCTCCGGTCTCACAAGAGTCTAGACTTTATACACGTATTGTATTTTGGCAATATTTCAATACACGTGTATACTAAAACAGATGATAAATATATTTAGAGCTAATTTGTTGTACTTGTATAATTAAGTAAAGGGAAGCAATCGGTCGTAACACTAGTTTAAATATTTATAAGAAACGGAAACAATCAATGCAGTAGTAACTATTCTGCAAATGATTGGTCGTCGGCAGGAGCATTTACAGTTAAGCTAATTGAAGATGGTCTCCCCCGCTAGACCTGTCTCCTCACACAGTCCTCACTAACGATATGCAAGAAGTTAAGACTATAGGAGTCTTATAAGACTGGTCTAGTTAAAAATAAACAAGACAATTGCATGACAGACGCGCGTACTTTGGGTGTATATGTGGAACAATCATGTATTGTCCTATTGCAAACACTGTTCAGATTTGTTTGTATAAGTTTGCAGACGGCTTGATGCAAAGGAGAGAATGCAGTCTAGTTTGCTTTGTAATGAAATGCTATTCAAATATTACCAGACTACAAATGGGTGTAAGACTAGAATATAAGATGCTGACGATAATACAAGAATTAAATGGACAAGAGGTTATTTTGAACAGACTTCAAAAAAGAAGGAGGTTCTCAATTCGACTGTATTTTTTTAATGTTCGTTACCTCAGATGGATGAACCGATTTTGATGATTCTTTTTTTATTTGAAAGTTGGTGCTTCCCGTGTGGTCCCATTTCAATTTGGTCCAGTTCTGACAATGGCATCCAAGTCTTAAATTTGCATTATGTGCACTACAAATGGACGAATAACTCGGTTGAAGTCGGTTTTTTATATGTAAAACTAAAAATGTTCGATTATCTATATTTTGAGAAAGTGAGGTCGTAACTATGGGAGTCCCACGCCAATGATATCATTATTTATTATAATTCCAACGGCATGTGAATCCACTACACGCAAGAAGCACAGACAGACACGGGAGTTATGGCAATCAAAAAGGGAAAGGCCTTTGCTGAGCAGTGAGACAACCATATCGGCTAGAAAAAAAAAAACAATTGCAATTCCTCCTGCTTAACTTAGTAGTAAAAATAAAGGAAAAGTTAACCTTCTAAATATATATAATTATTTATAAGATATTGTATATAAGACGAAACACGAAAAAATGCCCATATATTTCAAATGTAATTAAAAGCATCATCCGCCGAATGCCACAAAGTAGAATGATTGAAAAAATTAGATCAGATCAGATCAGAGACGTTTCTCTGCTTTCACAATATGTTCAATACGAAAATAAACGCGGAACATGCTCCCTTTGCTCTCAATCCGCCTCGTTATTATTTTTAAGGCAGAATTTAGACAGGTTGTTGCAAAATTAATGTATTAGGGCGATAAATGCGGTGATGATGCAAACCGCCCGTTAAATGAGGCGTAGAACTCGCCCAAGTATGAACTGTTTACAGTATTGATTTTCTAGCCTTTACAATCAGTAAACCAATAGCAGGCATCGAATAAATTTAGAATCCATCTTAAATGGGTTTAATCACACCACACATTGCGAGATGTTTTATTACTCGTGCTAATAATTTCAGCCGCTGAAATTAATATTAAAATACCGCTTGATGAAATGTATTGGGTAAAGGCTAAATTTAATACCTATGCATCTCGTCAAAGCGTTGACTCATTCTCAGGAATTGCTTATTAATCTAGTTACAAAAATATAACTCCCCCGCGATGCGATGTAGGCCGCATAGGTCAAGAACCTTCGGCGGGCAGTGCATCTTAAACGCATCTCACGCGATCCGGTTTAGCCTTTGTGCATCGACTTGTTTACATTTTAGGGTTATCGTCTTATCGTAATACCATTGGAAAACCAGATTCAATGTCATAGAAATATCGTTTCTAAAATGACGACCGAATACGGTTGATATGGAGAATAAAAACCACACACGATGACTACCCTATTAGCTGGAAAGTGGTTCTATACGGAAAACAAGTCCCATACTTGTCTCCAGTACGCTCGGCTGAACTCGATTCTCCATACAAACATAGTTTCGCTCTCATTTTAAAACGCCATGCTAGAATAAGATGAAACTTTGTATACACAATGGGAGCCGCCTTATCTAGGTCGGAAATTAGTATCTGTTGCTTGAAATTATAATGGAGAAAAAATAGACTTAAAAAACTCAAAAACTAGCTGTATTTTTTTCTATTACAATTTCAAGCAACAGAAACTAATTTCCGACCTAGATAAGGCGGCTCCCATTGTGTATACAAAGTTTCATCTTATTCTAGCATGGCGTTTTAAAATGAGAGCTTAACTATGTTTGTATGGAGAACCGAGAGCTTCCCGAGACTTAGACATAAGCGGGTGATAAAGTAGGCTGGAGTTAAATATTCATAATAATAGGGTAGGCGCTGTTAGCCCTTACATCGCTTGTAGGTGCTTGTTAACTCTATGTGCATCGTGGAATAAATTGTCTTGACAAGGGCTTTGTTTGAATGTGACTCATAAAACTGCTTCGAAGCTGGAACTTAGACAATATAGACTAATGTAGATCATTGTTTGACGAAGTATACTAACTAATTCCTCTTATTTCTGAAGTTGGTATGCGTTTTGTGTTGTTGGTAACGACATGATTATTTTTTGTTAAGAGTGTTAAAAGCGGTTGCTCCTCTTAAAAAGTTTGATCATGATGAGATGGTAAAATAAAATTATACAAGGTGTTTTTATTGAATTCCCTTCCTTCAAGCATATAGCCGTGCATAGCTGCAGTGCTCTGCTATAGAAACAACGTAGCATATTTAGTTTTTCAAAATTCAAGAAAAAATATTTTTTTCATTTTCATATAAAATAATTAGTTATATCACCAAGGGTGAATACAAAACGGCCTCAAGAGTTAACGTGGAGTTAAGCAAAAGTTAATGTCAAGTAAGTATGACAATATTCTAAATTCGAATGACACCGCACGTGACGCACGTCAACATTGTTTATTTGTTAAGGATGTTTTATACTATAATTCATATCTTTGAAATGGTACGGATTGGGATACAAGTGTTTTAGAGAAGATTACTTTATTTCATCTCAGGAATGTGCCCTCGCAATTAACGGAATTCAATAAAAACATTCTGTATAAGATTAATGGTTGTACTGCCTCTTGCCTTTATTTATACTACCACCTGCCATATAGTGAAAGAGCGTAGCCGTGTTTTCATGGAGAAGTGGCCCTTCCACGAAATGATTACAGTATTTTTTTTTACTAAGAGCCCTCATGACAAGTATTATTTCCTGTAAGTTTCAGCTTCCTATCTTTGTTATTTTTTGAGATATGATTTTATTTTAACTTTTTTTTAATTAATAAAAAGAATCCCACACTGGCTTATGCGATTTACGTAAACTTTTGGTATGGTAATCTCTGTATAGATAGATACTCACTTATAAATTCTTAAAATAATATTTAATTTTTCTTTAAAAAATATTGGCTAAATGTTGTAAATAAAACTTCGGTTTTTTTTTCTTGCTTTCTAGACGAGCGACACCAACAGTTCTTCGTTACGTTATCGCTTATACAAAGGTCTACAAATTTTTTTTTAAAATAATCCAGATGGTACTTCACGGTGGAAAATAGAAAAATAAAGGATAAGGTACCTATACGCATACCAGATAATTTAGTCGCGAAAGAGATTACGCACATTGCAACCTCCTTTATTAGCGGCTTACTTACTTACTTATACGGCTTAGTAACCGTGGACTGGTCATCCACGGTGAAGCTAAGAGGCTCCCAGGGCCGGCCTGTTCGGCCTGCCGGCTGGCCCGAGGAGGGCGCTCCCAGCGGGCTTAGGTAGCCCGCTGAGGATGCGTTGAGGGGCCGCAGAAGAATAGGAGTGCCGATATTGCGGTGAGCCGTTCTCCCTATCTTCTGTGGCCGAGACGGGATCGCAGGGGGAGAGGCGTGTTGGTATTTCGGTGCGCCACTCTCCCTACCCCCTGCGAACTTGGCGGGGCCGTTCCGCAAAAACGGCGTTGGTGGGGCCGCAGAGGAAGAGAAATGTTTTCCCTATCCTCTGCGGCCGAGGTGTGGTTCGTGGCGGAACCACCGACCTGCACCGCCACCGGGTGCCGGAAGTTTTTCGGCACCCATGACCTCCTAGTAGCGGACTCAGGGGGGTCCGCTACCGCACAAAGTGGAAGTCGAGGAGGAAGGCACGCCAAAACATCTAGCGTGCCTATCGTGGAGGGCCTCCGGGCGTCCGCGAAGGAGCCGCTTGGTAGCGGCTGCCGCCGGCGGGGTCGCGGATGTGTGCGCAAGCGTTCCCGTGACCTCGCCACAAGGCGGCGAGGCGTGGTAGCAGATGGGGGGGTTTTTAGTGGGTACACCGTGGGTCTCATAAGCCTATACGGGAGTCCCACATAACCACTCGGGTCACCCCCTGCACCCGGGTGGTATGCGTAATGCATTTTCCCCCATAACAAAACCAAAAGGTCCTTGTATGTTTACCAGTGCCAGAACGTCTACTAAATTTCCAAACCCATATTATTGGGCATCAACTTCCTACTGCAATAGAGCACAGCTATCGAGTCTATCGACGCACCAAATACGGCGTGTGCGCATCGCATCAGGGTCGATGTAACGTTCAGTAGAGCGTGAATTAACTAATAATTGCGGTCTTTGTGTAATTACGTACAATTACTGGTAATAAAGTGGCAAATGGTCGAAGAAATTCATCTGTTTCGTTTTCAGGGAAAAATGTGAATTTTGTAGAGCTATTTGCTCTACAAAATACACTACTACTACACGTTTTGAATAGTTTGTATTATAACATGCTCAAATGTCCTGCTCCGCAAGACTCAAGTGTATCACATATGTACAGTATATAAGATCGTGACTTCAGATACATAACGATTTATAAAAGGCCCCTTGGTCAAATTTTAAAAATGGCACTGCAAAGTCTATGTGTATCACATAGTCACAAACAATTCAATTTCTAAAACACGTCAACAATCTCAGAGAAATTGTTTGCTTTCGCCTTTCCGGGCAGTGTAATTCCTGCCAATGCCAATTCACGTTGCACGTTGGAACACCAGATTGTATCTGCAAAGCAAAACCTAACATAAAGTAGCGAAACAGTCGAGGTCGTTTTAAATGTGATTTCACTTATCCGAAAATGGTCGAGACCTTGGGTACTTCTCGGTGATTATTGTGTTGCGAAGCTCAAGGCAAAAGACCGAGAACATTTCAAAAATGTTACCTTATGAATCACGGTTCAAATGAAGGCTGCTAGTAAAAAAAGAAAAAAACAATCGAAGTACGATACTTTTCTGCAAATACATTTTACACACACATTCTAGCTTGAATAATGCATTTCCTAGTCTATTATCTACAAAAATCAATAATGCTAGGAACTACAGGCACATAGTCATTACAACACGGTCATGACCGGACGTCGTACGACGGTACGATAATTGACTGTGCCATGCATAGTTATTTTCGGGAGGGTAACCTACATTAAGGTAGGTACATAGATTATGACTCGTTAACCATTAAAATTATATAGTGAGCTACCGAATCGTTATGAAACTCTACAACAAGGACTGCTTTGATAAGAGTATTATTTCGTTCAGCATGCATCGATTAAATAGTGTCTACAAAGCTATTATACACTGCGAGGTTTTCTAAGAAAATTGTATTCGCGCATGATTTTTTGATTGTATGTACCTGAATTAATAACTTGTTAAAATAGTTTCGTATAAGAGTTTGATGAAAATAAAGATCTTCCAACTGCTTACATTTTATTAAAGTAAACTAAAATTTTACAAACAATCAAATGTAAATCACAACAACATGATCCTCGTAATAAATAGTGATTCTTATTTCCAGTTTCGTTCGAGACGACATTTTTAATTAGGTCAAACTACGTCACCGCAAAACTGGACTCCGGCGAGGTTAACCCTAAAAAGGCAAGACAAGCGGCCTCAATAAGGTCATAATTATGTCGGAGTCAAGGTATACAACCTGGCGGTGGAAACGATCGAGCGCACTCGGAACAGACCCAACACCCGACACCTACTGTTCAATAATGAATCACGGTACGGTTAGGTGTCAACGCACTTCACTTAGTTGCATAGATATAATATCGCGATCGCGGCGTGAGCGCAAGCAGGGAGCGCTTTAGACTAAAGCTTCTTCATACACCGGAGGCGAACGGCCGGGCTTACCCGAAAATAGCACCCGGCAGTGCACCGGGCTACCCCGGTGACGAATTCCGAGACTGCAAAGCTGCTTGACACGGAGTCACTGGAACTACTTGACGCTCTAATTCTATTTCCAACTCTAGCGTCAAACTATTTCTTTGAATTTAAGAAATCTTCACCCTTCTTCAGTCTATTGATTGTTTGTTTTCCTTTTCTCAATTTCAGATTTTAAATAAATAAATGAATGGACAACTGGTCCCGAGGAGAGCTTGTAAACGTCTGAAGGTTAAAAATGGGACTAAGCAATGAAATGTTGCCAAATTTTAGTGTTGGTGGCAGGTCTTGAAATTGAGAATGATTGGAGATTTGCCAACACAGCTGAACTGCTTTTGTATTAGCATACGTGTAATAAAGTAGCAATTGTGTGTGACGAATAACGAAACTATATTTTATTAAGGCTGATATGATTTAATCAAAATTGTGCAAAGATGCACCAGCAGTGACAATTATACAGGGTGCTCGGCAGATGGATGGACATACGTATATTGGGGATAGATGAGGTCATCTACTACGTGGTCTAGCACAAAAAAAAAAGAATCGGACCCAAAGATTTTTTTTTAAGAATTTTTTATTTTTGTTTTTATATACTTGGTTTTTAAATAACTGAATTCGTAAGATTCTGGAATTAGTCTAAATTTAAATGAAATAAAAATGTTGTCGTTTTATAATTTTTTAATAATCTATTTTCAAGATTATAACCTCAATTACTTAAAAGAAATGATAAAACAGACAAAAAATATTTTATTCTAATCTAGACTAATTCAAGAATCTTACTAATTCAGTTATTTGAAAACAGAGAATTTCAAAAATAAAAATGAAAAATTCAAAGTCATATTTTTGGGTGAAAATGACTGACTGTCGAGTTTGTTTTGGCGTTTCTTCTCGGCAGTGGTTTTCTATTTCAGAAACGCTAGTAGATCTTGACTTGTAAAAGTGCCATTGCGGCCTACTTGCAGAAAAAAGATCATTTATTGATTACAAAACATTACCATTAATTCAAAAAATTTAACTGGAACTTGACCATGTAAAACAGTTAAATTTTACCATATATGGTAAGACCTAATTAATAAAAAAAAAAAGTATTTTAGTAAGTTATTTTGACATTCAACATTTGGTTTATTAACTAGTTAAAATAATGTATTTTTTTCAATTTTACAGACAATTGGTATAAGTCAATTTTGAATGATGAATGAAAAAAAAAACCTGCCAAGCGCGTGTCGAGTCATGCGCATTTTGGTTTCGTATTTACCGCCCAGGGCAATGGTCAAGAAATTCATACCCATAATATTGAGAATTTTCCCATGTTACTTTAAAAGTTAAAAAACCATAAACTTGATTATAGGTTTGCCTGTAATATATAGGTAAAGAATTATTTTCTGTTTTTTTTTTAATGTGTATCCGGTGGGGGTAGGATGGTCCATAATATGCCCTTCAATTGATATGAATGATTTTTTGAATGAATGATTATATAAATGATTTTTTCCAATTTACAACCCAAAAGTGGCTCTGGGGCCACATTTAAAATTTATTTATTAATGTGACATGTCCATCGTTGGGTCACCATCACCAACTTACATATGTGTACCAAATTTGAACTTAACGAGTCTAATAGTTTTAAAGCAAAGTGACGGACGGACTGATAAAGAACAAACAAGTTATCCTATAAGGGTTCCTTTTTTTCCTTTTCAGGTATCAAAGCCTAAAAAGAGAATAGTCAAGTCACAAGCACAGTTACAAGCATTTTGATAGATAAAATTAAATAAACACTGTCTGTAAATCAAGACAGTAAACATAATTTAAAAACAATTTTTACTCAATTAAATAACACTATCAATTGATCATAAATTATTTTTCTTGTTTAAAGAAATTCCTAGAAATATTGGCCCGAAATTGTAGCAAAATGTATGAAAACTGAACTAATATTGGGCTATTTTTCGCCGCTGAGCATGTCACAATTTCTGAAAATATTACTTTACTAAATAGGCACAAACATCTGTGTTTCAGTAGGACAAGAAGTATTATTTACTTCAGCTTTTATTCTCAAAAAACTAGCGTATTTTTGGTTTTTAACTATGGCACAAAAGCACATTAATTTTAATGTAGTATTGGGCATTTCTCAGTTCAACATGTTCCCTATTGCAACATTTTAGGCAACAAAGTAACAAAAAGTAGTAGATTTTGACTTGTAAAAGTGCCATTGTGGCCTACTTGCAGAATGAAGTTACAACACAAACACAAATATTGTTATATTGTACACAAATATTGTTGTATTGTATAGTTAAAACACAAATATTGTTGTCCATGGTGTAGACCCAGCCAACTTAATTTATGTCAAAATGAAATTGAAATTCAGTCTAAAGCCTGATGTAAGTTTGTACTCTCTTAGGGACCAATAAAGGTCCAATAAACTAAAGAACAAAAGTAATTCATTGTTACATAATAAGGTTAACAACTGACCTTAGTTTAACCAAAGCTTTGAGTACAGGGCGTTTTGAAATTAAAAACGAAATTTTTAGTTTATATTTTTGTTTCACTTTTTTATTTAACACATTCGGTGCCGGTGACACGAAACTGTATGTGTCATTTTTGTAAAAGTAAAAAAAGTAAAAGTAGTTTATTCTTCAAATTAGGCATATTACGAGGGGCGTTCAATAAATTCTCGGTGTCAGAATGAAAACAAAAGAATATTATAGGTGTTTTATTTTTATTTTTCAATATACTCCTCTCCTATGTTTATGCACTTATAAGACCGGTCAAATGGTTTTTTTAACCCCTCATAAAAATATTTTTTGTCTTTGGTGTCAAAATGCTCCTACACTACTGTCTTCAATGCTTCATCGTTAGAAAATTAATTTCCACGTAGATTCTTTTTGAGATTGGGAAACAAATATAAGTCACTCGGGGTCAAGTCTTGACTATACGGTGGGTATGTATTAGTTTCGAGTCCAGATTCAAGAGCAGCAGCCTTGGCAATATGAGCACTATGCACAGGGGCGTCGTCGTGAAGAAGCAGAACACCTTTGGCTAATTTTTCCCTACTGTTATGTTTGATTGCTTTCCTTATTTGGCATAATATTAGCGTAGTGCTCTCCTTTAATACTTACACCCTTTTCTTTATAATTGATCAGCAATATTCCATCACAATACCAGAATATTGTGACCATGACCTTGCTAGCTGAAGGTACGACCTTGAACTTCTTGGGATGAGGAGTTCCTTTAATATGCCACTGCATGGACTCTTGTTTGCTCTCAGGGTTATATTGATGAACCCACGTTTCTAATTACTAACAAAATTTTGCAGTATCTTATCAGGAATTTCACCGCACACCTCAAGAAATTCGGAACAACGAGCAACACGCGTATTCTTCTGAAGCAGTGTCAGGATTCGCGGTACCCATCTCGCACTGACTTTTGACATATTAAGATGGTCATGAATTATATCGTGTCTAGTACCAATAGAAAGGTCGGTTCTTTGAGGTATTGCTTTCACCTTTACTCAACTATCTTCAGATATAATTTTCTCCATCTTTTATAAATTATCTGATGAAGAAGCTTCGACGGGCCGACCAGCTCTATGGTCGTCTTCGATACTCTCTCCCCCATGCTTAAATTGACTTGACCACTCCTGAATTGTTGATAAAGAAACAGCAGAATCACGGTAAACATAATCCATTTCTCTTTTATATTTTATGTTTTTTTACCTGTTTGGTCAAGAATTTTATTACGGCTCGGTGCTATAATTTAAAGAACATTGAAAAAAAGCTCATAGTGATCACGTTTGTTCGATACTTGCAAAAAAACAAAAGAACATCGCCGTTTGAATTTTCCGTTTTTTAAATATTAATGAATGACTTATACCGGCCAGTATTAAAAAGTTTACCAAAGAGGTTTAAAAGCCCTTAGGTCGCATGGTCCGATTGACTAGTCCGATCAATCGGAATACGAATATTTTTTTTTCCTGTTGGCTCGATTGATCGGACTATAAGGACTTCTCAAATCCTGACAGTCCTACTATCGGAGTAATGGGATTTTAAAAGTTCGTCTAGTTCGATCGATCGAACCACGAGAGCTTGAAAAATCCTCTTAATCCGATCACACAATTTTTATTTTTCCTGTTAGTCCGACCGGTAGTTTTATGATTAATTTTGTAATCGACCAACATCTCAAAAGTGTTTTCTCACTTTCGGCGCGGAATTTTACTACCACGAAATAGTTATTTCGAGGGAAAGATCTAACAAATAGTCTTAAGAGCCCTTATTCTCTAAAAACCGCTTATGGATTTATCCCTGTTTTTGGTGTGAATTAGAATTAGTAAATTTTATATATTGAAATAATACGCATATTCTTTGATAATAGTTTATATTTACTCTAAGGCAGACGCTACAGTGATCTGTGCTTTATGGTATTGATGCGCTTTATTCAGTAGTACGCAACCACCTTTGCGGGCGTAAGAATATAATTTTGTTGTGATCTATTATTTCCTCCATCTTCCGTCCGTCCGGTTCAATAAATTGACATAGATCAGATGTTGACATTATGAACTGACATCGCATAAAATATAATTTTTAAGAAAAAAAAACCGACCTCTATGGGGGAGTCCGGTGAAAGATTATTAATCTTAGATGGTGCACTCTTAGATTCCATACAATAAAATACAAAAATGGCTATAAGTATGTTTATAATGGTAGAAGACTAAGTACCCTCAATTCCTCATGAAATCATGGAAAAACCTTGCTTGCTTGACAAACAAAACGAAGAGAATAAATCGCCAAACGTGAACTACGCGTCGTTGAAGAGTTCCGTTCTGATCGTCATCAGCAGTTCCACTTCATCAAATGTCACTTTTATGAATGAAAATGCTTGATTAGTTCATGAAAATACTAAAATCACTATTTGTGTGCCTGTCACATTTGAGGAGTTTCCTCGATTCCTAATGGATCCCATCATCAGAACTCGAGCATGACAAAAATCAATCGTGAAAATAGAACTTGCTTAACAAACACAGCTAGAAGGACAAATCGCCAAACGTGAACTTTTCGTCGTTGAAGAGTTCTGTTCTGATCATCATCAGCAGTTCCACTTCATCAAATGTCACATTTTTGTATGATAATGCTCGATTTGTTGATAAAAACACAAAAATCACTATATGTTTGCCTTTAAGATTTGAGGAGTTCCCTCAATTCCTCATGGATCCCATCATCAGAACTCGAGCATGACAAAAATTAATCGTGAAAATAGAACTTGCTTAACAAACACAGCTAGGAGGACAAATCGCCAAACGTGAACTTTTCGTCGTTGAAGAGTTCTGTTCTGATCATCATCACCAGTTCCACTTCATCCAATGTCACAATTTTGGATGCAAATGCTTGATTTGTTGATAAAAACACAAAAATCACTATATGTTTGCCTTTAAGATTTGAGGAGTTCCTTCAATTCCTCATGGATCCCATCATCAGAACTGCCTTTTGACAAAAACGGGACCAACTTGGATATATATACATACAATCAAAAAAAGAATTTTTCAAATCGGTTAAGAAATGACCGAGTTATGGAGTAACAAACATTAAAAAAAACATACAACCGAATTGATAACCTCCTCTTTTGAAATCTTGAAGTCGGTTAAAAATATAGAAAAGTTTATCAAAAGCCAGTGTCCAGTAATGAGTTAAGATTAGATAACCTTTATGTGTCATCCGGACTTAGCACAATATCAATTCTACGGTTATGTCCGATCAGTCGATCCAACAGGAAGAAAAAACGACCTTCTGGTTCGATCGATCGAACTAGACGAACTTTTAAAATCCCATTACTCCGATAGTAGGGCTGACAGGATTTGAGAAGTCTTTATAGTCCGATCAATCGAGCCAACAGGAAGAAAAAATATTCGTATTCCGATTGATCGGACTAGTCAATCGGACCATGCGACCTAAGGGTTTAAAAGATGTCAATACCGAGAATTTATTGAACACCCCTCGTACATGCACCTATGAACGTCAATTAACTACCACCGGTTCGGAAAAATATACCTCTGCCACGAGAAGAAAGTAAAGTAAGAAACTCGGCGAGGTGTCATTTTTTCAAAACAATATACATTGTATAGTTAAATATTAAATTACAGTGTCAGCTACTACAAAATTACTTAAATAACAATGCTACAGTAATGCTACAGAGTAGAAAATATATTTTCGCGATAGATTACCCGTGCAGGACGCTATCACTGCCAAACATCCCTATCCATGATGTAATCGTTTATCTTATAATATGCTCTTGAAATAAGTGTTTGTTTTACTACAGATTTGAATTTAGAATTGCTAAGTTCAGTAATGTGTTTAGGAATTTATTGTAGAATTTGATACAATTTCCCAAGAACGACTTTTTCGCCTTTATAGGTACTAGTCCAGGGGTTCCCAAACTTTATTTTCTCATAGACCACTTTCAAAAGTTAACTGGTTGTGGTAGACCCCTACATCACATTTCTACCATATTCCCAAAATCCGGCAAAAAATGTGAAGATTACCTAAGTCAGGAGCATTTTCGTTGCGGCTGAGTTACAATCACGAATTAACAGATTTGCAAAAAAAGTGAGAATTGATTGGTTAATTTTATTATCTAATCTAATTGAATGTGAGTAGATGTCAAAAATCAAAATAGTAATAAAGCTGTCATGTATTTATCAGTCAACCAGGCTATAAAAATAACACAAAAAATAATATCTGTTTTCGTTCTTTACTATCGAAACCAGATACATTTTCGTGAACCCCCACTTACGAATTGTGCACCCCCATTTTTTTGTCACGTCAACGTAGACCCCAGTCGAGTCTCCTGTGGACCCCTGGGGGTCCACCTGGACCACTTTGGGAACCCCTGTACTAGTCTATAGAAGGTTATTTTGAGTTTCCCAGTATTTCTCGTGGCTATTGGTTTATCAGGGGTCGTTGGAAAATTACCCAAATTCTTCCTAACATACATTATTATTTCCAATATGTATAGGGACGGCAGGGTTAGAATATCTATTTCTTTGAAAAATTCTCTTAATGAATCACACGACCCCAAGTTATAAATTGCTCGGATAGCCCTTTTTTGCAAAATAAAAACAGTTTCAATATCTGCAGCTGATCCCCACAAGATAAGACCATAAGTAATTATACTATTAAAATAAGCAAAAGTAAACTAACCGTGCCGTTGCCACATTGGTAAGCTGCCTTATTCTCCTGACTGCAAATGCAGCAGAGCTCAACCTACTTCCTATCGCTGTTATATGGGTACCCCACTGCAATTTTGAGTCCAATGTAATATCTAAGAATACAGTAGAAGTAACAAATTCTAATATTTGACCATTAAGTTTAATATTTGTATCTAAGTTTCTGTTTGATGAGTTCGCTTGAGAGAATTTCATACATTTCGTTTTTTTCGGGCTCAATACTAAGTTATTGGCAGCAAACCAGTCAGATATCATGGAGAGGGTATTATTTGGTTCAATGAGTTCAGTATCTCTCCTATTTACCTTGAACAGTAATGAGGTGTCGTCTGCGAACATTACAATGCCTGATCTTCGGCTTACCATATATGGCAGATCATTTACATAAACAAGGAACAGGAACGGACCTAGAATAGACCCCTGAGGTACTCCCATCTCTACCACTGTCTCTGACGAAATGGCTTTATTTATCGCTACATTTTGATTTCTCTGTGTTAAATATGACTTCATGAGATCTAATGCATGCCCTCTGATGCCATAAAACTTAAGTTTACAAATTAAAGTACCATGATCTACACAATCAAAAGCCTTGGAAAGGTCACAGAACACTCCGATGGCGTCGTGCGACTCTTCCCAAGACTGCAAAATAAATTTTAATAAACTTGCACCTGCATCAGTAGTTGACCTACCCTTCGTGAAGCCGAACTGCTGTGCGTACAAAATATTGTGAGAATTAAAGTGAGAAACCAATTGCGTAAGCATTATTTTTTCGAATATTTTGCTAAACGCAGGTAGGATAGAAACTGGACGATAATCAGAAGGATTATCTCTATGACCTGATTTGAAAATTGGAACTACTTTACTACATTTCATTAAGTCTGGAAAAATGCCATAGTCTATACAGTTATTAAAAATGAGAGCTAGAGTTGATGCAACGACCTCCAGAATAGATTCCAGTACCTAGACTGACACGCCCCATAAGTCCTCAGTGCTCTTTATTTTTAACATTTCAAAGGACTTCAGTACATCTAGAGGAGAAACATGATGAAATTTGAAATAAGTTAGTGATTCTAATTTCACGTTGTCATTCAGAAGGGATTCAGCTTTTGTGGTAGACTTTGAGTAGTGACTATAGGAATTATAGAAAAGAAATTATTAAATTCATCAGCTACTTTTACTGCATCAGTTATTAAATTATCCTTTACTTTCAAAGAAATTGTGGACTCTTTATTATTTCTCTTCCCAGTCTCTGTGTTAATTATTTTCCAGACTGTCTTGGCTTTATTATCTGAGGACTTAATTTTATTATTCAAGTGCATTGCTTTGCTTTTGCTTTTGTGCACACTGTTTTAAACAATTTGGAATAATCCCTAACATACTGATGGAAACATTTGTCAGTGGTGCAAGATCTGCTTTCATAAAGTTGATATAAGTTATCTCTACTTTTCCGTATTCCGGTAGTTGCCCACTCATTAAATCTCATTTTATTGTTTTTCTTAATACGCTTTTTACTACAAGTCTTATTAAATTTGTTACACATTGTATTCAGAAGCATTTTGAATTGATCATTCGGATCATTTGATTGTACCTGGGTGTTCAGCATAGCGACTAGTAGATTACACTTTAGTAATTCTATTCTACTTCTACTCAGCGGTCTTATTTCTATAACGCGATCTGGATGTTTTACTTCGCAAGGTAGCCTGACCATCTGAGCTTTATGATCCAAACGAACTCCATTCACTATGCTACTATCTATATGAGAACTGTTTAACCAAATATTATCTATACAAGTGGCCGAGGTCGGAGTAACTCTGGTAGGTACTTCAAACAAGTAGTCAAAATTGAAAGATTTCAAAAGAGTGATGTACTTATCTTTTTCAACTGATTGTGATAAAATATCGATATTAAAGTCGTCACAGACCACTACTGACTTTTTACCACTTGTTGCTTTACTGAGTACATCCTCCATAATTTCTATAAAATTATGTATGTATAATTGCCTTGTCGGCGCCGAATGTGTTAATTCGTATAACTTCTCGCAATCATTACTCGAAGAGTAAATCTGATTGATACATCATGATGATGATACATCTGTTAATGAAGCAATATTTGGCCACAATAGTTGTGAGTGGTATATTGCTAAATAAAGATTATTTTCTACATATCATGACTATCATGAGATACATATATGCAATTCCAACCTAATAAATAAATATATGAATATTTCCATTACACTGTTATTGACCAAGTGAAGCGGAGGTCTCTATTTAAGCATCAGCAAAAATAAAAAAGCTTTTGTATGTCTGGATTTCCGGCTGTTCTCATCTACAGGTTGCCTTTCTCAACTGAATTACGTGAAATTTTGTGAGCAGGTTTTATAATTATATAGATTTTTTTTGTCAAAACAAAGTTATTTTTTTTTTTGCTTTGAAAAACATATTCACAAAGTGGTGAAGTTGGTATGGTGCTTACAACGACGTCTATGTAATCAGCTATTAGAGATTTCTTGGACTCCATCCAGATATTTATCACTGCAGCCACGGTAGTATCAAATTAGTGTAAAGAACATCATATCAGTTGGTTCCCTTTTATAATATCGATTGTAAACTATGAAACTTCACACCAACGATAAGCTAAGCCTCTCGACTAGAAAAAAAAATGTAGTCCAGCTTAAGGAGAGCTTAGTCGTAGTCGACCAGCTATTGTAATATTTATGTAGTAACCACCTCCATGCGTCAATATCGGAGCGGTTTATATCATACTTTACAAAATACTACGCATTTGTATATCGCGTACTGCTGACGAAGGAACGAAAACAATGTTAAAATTCAATATGTCATTGAATCCCATTTTAAAGTTGTTCGAAATTTCATTCAAATTGTTCAGAGCGTGTATATTAAAATTGAAATAAAGAAATCATTAGAAAATCTCAACTTTGAATTATCATTTCATACAGATCGATGCCGACATTGCCGACTGAAAAATCAAACAAAGGGTAGACAGATGTGTAATAAAAATAAACTGGTAATACGTCACATAGAATAAACACTTGAGAGACACGGACAAATTTGAAGATAAAAATATAATACTTACATCACTAATCGGGATATTATAGACGATATCATATTAACGGCCACATATGAAAAACACTTAAAAAATCATAAAATTTAACATGACAAACACAACCGCTCAGCAGTACGTCCGAGTCGCCATATTGAATTTTGTTGAAGTTTGAAATCTGTTTTGGTCACGTGATCAATCAATATTTTAAGTAGCATGTTCAAGTAAACCACAACAAATATAATGAATACCTTTGAATTTAATAAAACAGTTTTATTCAAAAATAAGCAAATAAATATGTTTAGTATCTTGGACAACTATGAATTGGTTTCCATGTGGGCGATTTAATTTTCAGTGACACATATCATATGTGATGTTAGCGCCACCTTACAAACTGGATTGTAACTATTATGATATATTCTAGCGTCATCTATCAGTTTAGTACAGAACTACGATGTAAAGAGAAACTCGGAGAAACTACGTGTTCGCCTTGGTGTAACTAAACCTTAAGCAGGATATGTTTAAAAGTTCATTCTGTGATGCTAAACGTATGCCTTCGCAGTACCATTTCATTTGATAGCATTATACATCAGTTTAGTATGATACGACCAAAGAAAATTGTTATGTAAGGTAAAGGGAAAAAGTAAGATAAAGCCGTATTTCGAATGAGTCGGTTAGTAATGTACGTCCGGGCAGGCGCTTTTTTTGTTTTCCACGTAGTTTCCCTTCGCTCAACGAAGAGTGTGCCGTGTATAGCGTTCGAACGCTGTGTTTCTTGACGTTTGTGTAGTTTTAAAGTGAATAATGTGATTGTGTGGTTCGTTATGGCCTATAAATACCGTGAAGATTTAGTTGGCAAACGATTTCTGTCTGTGAGTGGTGTGACAAAAATTAATGTGAATAAAGTTTCCGAGTGGGGATGGAAAGCTGGTGTTATCAGGGCAGCATCGCTCAAAGATAACAAGAATAAGGAGCTTCAGGTACAGCCCTAAGACTTTAAATTAATATAATTAAATATATAATCATTTTTTATTGTTATGTTAAGTCATGGCTTGCTCCTATTTTAGGTCGTTCATATATAATTACCAGTCGCATACCATACCAACTAAACGCAACGTCGTGTCGTCTTATTCCATAACTCGGAGATGCCAAGTTCCTCATTCTTACGTGGAAGGTACTTACTTCCCCCTCCTCTCAAGTCACATTAACTGCATTATTTAGGTATTGGATTGGATATATGTTGTCGTTTGTCGCGTTGCTTTATATGTATTTTTGATAAGTAAGCTAATATTGAAAGTAACTACCTTTCTTACACTTACTGATTAAACTAGCAGGTAGGTTTATTCAAGTATTTCGTAGAATCGAATGTTTGTCAAGAACGTTATTCTCGTTCAAACCGGTTCATATAAACTAGTATTGTAATTAAGGAATGCAATAAAAAATACACGACTTTGTAATCTCAGCTGCCACATAAGGCGAAAATGTATTTTCCAAGTACCATATCCGTCCAGAGGTACCATTCTAGGTATGTTGGTACATTTTGCCGTACGAGGGGGAAGGGACGGAAAAGGGGGAGTGAGAAATAAGCTCGGTCGGGACAGTCGGAAAGGGCTCGGTCGGAGCTGGCGGCCTGGGACCTATTTACAAACCCCGGGGATAATAAAGAATAAAGATACATAGACGTAGGTGAACTACATGAGATGACTAAATTTTCTTAGGATTCGCACTATCTGTCTAGGTGTAAGATAGATAAGATAGAGATTATTTTAAGTACAATAGCAATCAACATCTTTATTGCGAATTGTAGTTCTAATTCTAATTTGCTCTACCATGGTACGTACTAAGTGTGGAAGAGAGTTGAAATTTATATATAAAAATAAATTTAGATAAACTCAAGACCTGTAATAGTTATTACTGTAGTGCCTACATCAACCGAAGAACATATTATCAGTAAATTAAATATCTCATGCAACTAATAAATTACCTAAATACCATAAAAATTTCACTGAAATAAAAAATAAACCTCTTTATTAACAAACATAACTATGCCCAATTCGGATTCCCTGGTTTATAAAAAAGTAACCCGTTTATCTATGACAATTTAGTTCACCGAATGCACATGGCTGAGGGTCGTCGACCCCGCTCTCACCGCGTTCGATGCACCGGCTCGACACCGACGACGCACGGTTTCTGAACCGAATCAACGTTCTTAAATCGAATTCTCAATTTGAACTTGATGAAAGGAAAGTTTCGCGATAGTAATTTAGGCGTAATTTGGGCTAATGTAGCGTACAGAATCGATTGAAAAATATTGGTCGTCACACGAGATACACGAACCACACACGAACTAAAAGATCAAGTGATCTAAGTAAAGGAACGTGTACTTACTAGCTGTGTAATGATTATGATATTGATGATTAGTAATCTGGAGAAAAAGGCGTGCTGGTTCGTGGTTTTCGTTGTATTTGTTGCACATATTTATTATTTTTATATTTCACAATAGCGTAAGCAAAATAGGTAGGCATGATTATTAATTGGGGTAAATACTTACCCCGCCTTATTGCCGACTAAAAAGTGCCCAATTAACATAAATCAGACAATGAACGTTGTTTGTGGCTCTTTCGTCGGGATAATAAGTATACGCTCTTATCTCAACCGTGATAAGGTCAATATGGATGGAACACGTTTTATTTCTTACAAAATATTATCCCTTTTATTGACTGCAGCGATACAAACAGTTTTGAGTACGTATACGTATTAATGGCAATCCGAACAAAGAGGACATTACACAATCACCTTGCTAAGTTGCAACATCAGTTTAATGATTATTGAGACTGCTAAAGCATTGAGCACGTGAGTCGAAACTAATGAAACGTCTATGTTGTAAGATACAAAAATAATATATATTATAAGAAAAAATATCTTTCTCGGTTTTTTTAAGAAGCAGGCGCTAATCAAAGATTTAAGACGAGTTATGAGTTGATATTCCTCCGTCAAATAGATTCTTCAATGAAGTAGATTGATATTTGCAATAGCGGAATTTTGATAGTAATGAATACTTATTTTATTATTATTTATTCTAATATGGTCCATAAAAAGCTCTATTTTTGACTTATGTAGGTATGTATATATTCAATCTTTATATAACTGTGTCCTATTGACTTCTATAGCAACGTAAGATAGTTTTCATTGTTGATTCATTTTCACAAGTTAGTTAAGTTAGAATATTTTAAATCGGTATTATTTATTATAAATTACACATATTGAAATTGGCATAGTATTCCCTATTATAATTATTGCGGTAATTACACTTAATACTGTTGATATATCGTGTATAAATAGCTGTGACAGAGATAAGACATTAGAGACACTCATTTATCTCGCTCGATAACAATGGGAAAAATTTGACGCCTGGTTTCAACTGACAATGATGTCAGTTTCGATTTGATTGAATTAGCCCAACGAGACAATGGTAACCAACCGGATATCCAAGTTGTATCAATCTGCATGACGTATTCCAAATATCGGAACACTTGATCGATACCCATGTCGACAACTATTGCCGACAATCTGCGACAGTTAAAGTAAAACAAAGACTTTCACAATTCTAATCGGATCTAGTCTAGTGAAATCTTAAGGCCACTAGATTAGTCAAGGCTAATGGACAACTTAGCTAATTTTGTTAGGTTATTCGATTTTGATGAGTTCTTGAGGGTTTTAAAAGATTTTTATCACAATTCTTCAGTAATAACTTTGTCATTTGTGATATTCAAAATCAGACAGATCTTTCCCTAGGTGTAGAACAAACGAAATAGACATATGTATCTCAATAAGGCCTTTTGATTAGATGGTCTGGCTTAGTACGCACACGCAGATGGCAGCAGCAGTATTAGGTATATAGCTTCCGCACTAGCACTTTTGTCCAATTCTTTTCTTTCAAGCAGACCTCTGGTTCCTACAGGATACAACATTAGCCGTAAAACTCCTGCAAAGTATATAAAGTCATTATTAACTAAAGGTAAAACCGTATTGAACACGAATACGACAAACACCCGATGCGTCCGCGACTCCGCGCGCTTGCACCGCTCTTCACTCATTCCTCAGTTATAAATAGAAGCCATATCTTTGTACCCTCGCTCTCCCGCCGTGAGTGAGAAACGCCAGACGAACTGCTACCTATAAGCTCTACTAATAATGCTATCGCTATGCCTGGCAATTACGTAGTGGAGATGTGAAGAGCTACAGATATATACGAGGGAACATCCAAAGAGTTTTGATCGTATCGTATGCTATGTGATGCATGGCCAGTGTCATAAAGGATGATATGATCATAATGACAGAGGCGTCATATTAGCGGCACCTTCTGGGACACCACTAATCATGCATGGATATGTTTAAAGTTGGTTCACGTTCGTAAAACATGAAATTCATGATATACAGAATACATCGAATATACCTGATATTCTTTGGCCAATTCAACCAACGTTTCAAGACGACTAAAGTTTGCTTCTCATCTAATACACTTGAGGTGACCATAATGCAATCGATTTCTTGAGATGGTGGTATTTCATGAAAAGATCGGGCATGAGCGCATGAGTGTCATGCATGGAAGGTGATCTGGATAATAAAGTATTTGTATAGTAGACAGTATTATAAACACACCAATAGAATTGATCTGCGACGAGTTGTTCGAAATAAATGAAATAACGTTTATTTGGTGCATTAAATGGTACAAAAAAAGAGAATACAGAAGTGGAAACATATACACCAAAAAGGTTGTCACACCACATGCCACAACTGGTGTGTCGTGACGCTGATTTTCAGGACAACCGGAAATATAATACTAAACTTAACCTAATTATTCTAATTGGTGACGACACGACCGCTTTTTTAGAATCTAAATAACATTTAACATTTGCCGTTTTATTTAGAAAGTAATTGTTCACATCTTGAGCCGACTGGCATGGTCAGGGACGATGGTAAGAGACCTGATGGGGTGTCTTTAGTTCCTTGGAGCGTGGGACGGATGTTGGTGTGGGATGCTACCTGTGTAGACACACTGGCACCGTCTCACCTCCAACGGACTACAGTAAAAGCGGGTGCAGCGGCGGAAAACGCCGAAATTCTAAAGCGTAATAAATACAAGGGCCTCGGCAGAGAGTACATGTTTGTACCTTTTGGCGTCGAAACTCTAGGTCCATGGGGTCCCAGCGCGCATAAGTTATTTGCAGAAATTGCGAAGCGTCTGGTGGACGTAACTGGTGACCGAAGAGCTGGCGGTTTCCTCGCTCAACGTATCAGCATTACGATACAGCGAGGAAATGCCGCCAGCATCCTCGGTACAATGCCTCAAGGGCCCGTTTTAGATTTAAGTTAGTTTTAATTTTCTTTATATTATTTTGGTTAAATATTCTTGTATATATTTTCGTTGTACATAAATAAATGATTATCTATTGTTCACTTTTGAGTTAGTTGGTTTGAAATTCCTAACTTTAAGTTCATGATGCGAAATGTGTTGAAAGTGCGACGTTGGAATTAAAACCCCTACCAAAAATGCTACAATACTTTGTCACTTTATGAAGACAATTTTTTTACATTATCAGTTTTATCATATTGATACTGAAGTAGGTCGATACCGAGTAGAATACAGGAAATTTGCATTTGGAATTTTGAATACACGAAGAAAAGAAAAGCATTTGAAGACATTTGGATTTTCTTTCTAATATATCCGAATGAAAACTGTATTGACGTCAAAACACTTCTAGCCTAAAGTAACCCGACCACATCGCAACCGGCAGCGACAAGACATAAAATAAAAAGTATTTATTAATATTTTATTTATTCAGGTTCATCCACCGGCAAATTGCCTGCAAGAAAGTCGAGATCGTCGGTTCGGTCTAGGCTTTAGACATTAAGACGACAATGCCCCGAGCATTGCCCCACGTATTAAAATCAATGGGGCTTGTATACAAGGCTGTAAAGCCAGCATAAGCATAGTGAAAAAATCCCTTTCCACGGGACAGGAAACACATGGAAATATTTTCTTCACCATGATCTATACTATCTATTGATACACTTTCGATAGTAACGTAATTGAAATGGCAGATCAACGAAGCTTAATAATAATAAGCCAATGGCACTTAATCTATAAACCATTCATGCTTAATTGAGCTAAAGGACTTGAGGGGATCAAGTAATAACAGATACCTGCTTGATTGATTGGTGTATATGCTTGGCCAGCATATAAATTGACAACATTTAATTTTTTAAGTGGGCTATTTTCCGATTAAATCAAACAGAGCATAAAATAATAAACATAACTACATTTTTAATATCTCGAAAATATCCCCATTTTATATTAAAATATCAATTTCAAAAGTTTCACATTCTAAAAGAGAGTAAGTGACAAGTAAGGCGTCACAGCGTGCAGCGTAAAAAATCGTACAGTAGCACTATTAATAAGGCGGATTTACTAAAGAAAGTGTCCTGCTGTTCTCTTTGTGCGTTGTGATTGTGACATGTCACAATTTAGCCTTATGACGTCATATAGTCGATGGAAGGTTTACTTCACATTTTCGTGAATATCTTGAAAACGAATAGTTATAAAAATATAAAAAATATATTTTTGGGTTTCTTGTTTACGAGTTACCGAAATGAGTTAATATTTCATACTACTTGAAAGTTTAAATGTTGTCAATTGTATTGCAATATGCATTCTTGTGTGATTTCTAGTCGTTCACAAATGACATGATATGGCAATTAACCTCTAAGTAAAGGAATGAGCTGCTAATTAATATTCATCACAGGTGCCAATGTAATTATAGGCATAGCCCCATTAGTATCTATATCTATACCTACCTGTTTTCATGGCAAAATAAGGGTTTAGAAGCTCGAAAAATAAAATACTTTGAACAGTTTTTCAACGTAATACATACTGGTCGCTATGTATTATTAAAAACTAGAATTATTAAAAAAAAGGGTTAATGATATAATTGTGGCATTGTTATAGCTGAGTTATGGGATAGCGTTCTTACTTGTGCCATCACTGATGTGTTTGAACCAACAATGAACACAGTCGTCAACCTAATTCCACCTTATGGATGGCCCAGGCCTCTTCCCTACCACTCTGCTCTCGTTGGTCCTTTGCCAAATTCAGTTGTAGTTTCGTCATCATCAGTCTTTTTAGAGATAATATTATTCTGCCTCTGCTAGTGGCGACCTTGAAGAGATACCTCTTGGCACCATCGCATTGAAGGTTATTGGGACTTGCGATAATTTGGGTCATATGTGGTACGGTATATTAGTCATATTTGGTCATGGTCACTGATAACTGTTCACAGAAGTTCGATTAATAGGTCTAGCTAGGCTACTATCACGTGACAAATATGCAATAGCCGCGACATTGATATTCATGAAAATCATATGTTTGAACAAGCCCTGTTACTTAATATCGTATGGTTCTAATGTGCGAACTAAATTAGGTTTAATGCGAGACAAATGTTATAATGTGAATTGATCACAATATAACCTCTGATCTACGAGTATGTACACCGGAATAGACTTGCCCTTGGCAAGGCCGTTTAGTATGTACCTATAAATGTAACGTCATCACAATGTTGACGGTCACAAAAAGTTTTTATTTGTGACTTGTGTTGTAGTGTGTGTATAAAGCAGGACACAGACACGAAACTTGTCAATAAGTTATTACCTATATATTCATTATACGTATATATTCACGAACAAATTAACGTTTTTGGTCGAATATACATTATTATAATATCCCTTTTGGCAATGTACATTAGTTCACCAATTTGATTTATGGACCACTTTGTGACAGTAATATGAGATCTGTAGCAGCTTTCATATTGATTTTCACTGTGACAAGGTACGAAGTGGCCCAGAAATCAAATCGGTTGACCCTACCTATGTAAAAAGCGTTATTCCAAGCAAGTTCGTTAAACAAGTTACTAGGGTCTCTGCATAACCAAACATGTTATTGTCAACGCTTCAGGGCCTACAGGAATAATTTCATCGATATTCACATACGCCCTGACCCGCCAGATAGCACTTCGATTGTTTTAATAGCACTCGATTAAAACAATCGAATATAGTATCAATTGTTTAAAACAAAAGCATAATCACAAACTTTCTGCAAACGCGATTGAATCGAGTCGGGCATGCCGCTATCGAGTTATCATCGAATCCAGCTGATATCACGCAAGAGTTGTGCAAGCCGAGCGTGCACAAAGATCGAGAGGGGGGAAATTAGGTCGGCGGGGAGCGGAGGGAGCCCTTAGGCCGCTGGGCTGCTCCTCTTGTAACCTAGTTTTCCCATAGAAAATAGAAAGTTCTTCGTGATCTTGATGCACACGCTTCTGTGATTGTAAACATTGTGGCTCAAAGTTTTGCGGATGTTTGTTTTGATTTTGTCGTCTGTGATGTTGATATCTATAAATAATTATGAGTAATTATGACTGCTTAGAATATCGAACATGGTTTCAAATTATTTGAATATGTAGGGTACGGTATGATATGTCTGTGTATATTAGTCATATGTAATTTAATTATAATTACTTTATTTTAGGAATTTTTTTTAAATGTACTCTTGCGTTTTTTTAAATCGTCCGAAAAGCTGCTAAAGCTCAATCTTTTTTTCTTTACCAACTTGGTCTAAATTCAGATATGTCTAAATAGAATACTTACTTAGATAATATTTGTTTATGTTTTGTTTTATTGGTAGATTTTCGCTCAGGATTATTCAGAATGCAGTTAGCTCAGCATTTTGCATTTCAAACCACTATCAATGTCATATAGAATAATACTGAATGTATGTAGTCTTGTGTTTTATTAAAGGGCTAAGAACTGGGCTCAAGCGGAATAAATAGAGCCACTTATCAACCGCGCGGGGTCGCGCTATGCTACCATCCACAACGCGGGGAAAGCGCTTTCGAAATAAAAAAAACATTTTGACGTAATCACTGGCCAGTTTCGTTATCTGTGGGAAAGCGTACTTAAAAAATGGTTAGATTTCTCCCAATGAGAACATTTTCTTCTTACTGGTATATTGTTTTTACCGGTTCTACGGCAAAATGGGCAAAATCAACATTTTGTCCTGAAATGAAGTACATAGTACAGATGAAACGAATTTAATAATTAGCTAATGTCATGAGTTTCCATTACGTGTAGTAATTTCGTCAATTTAAGTTATTTTATAGTTTTATACTCTAATTAGACTCTAGAATAGTTGGTTTAAATCTTTCGGGTTATTAGGGCCCACGGTGTATATGTATTTCGATGGTACACTTTTTAGTGTTCTGTACCAAAATAGATCCACCGGAACACTTTGGTATGCGATCACTCGATTTCTGTCCGTCTTTCACATGCAGTTATTTTACCGAATTGAGGCTAGCTATAGACATCATTGTTGTTTTATAATTGGCAACCATTTCCTTTCCCGGCTATCGAAAAAAACTTCTATTCATAAATAACATAACGGTCGAGTGGTTAAGTGAAGTGAAAACGTTTGCGTAGGCTTTCCACCTCCCATCTGCCCTGCGACCTGTTCTAGAGCCAGCCGGCAAACGGGTTGAACCACTGATTTGTACCAAACACGCCTACGCTAGTTGGCCATATTATGATCACGCTCGCCAATCGAAGAATTGCAGAAAAAATATGGAATTTGAACTCTACGTAAGACGTGGTTTTCCACTTCACAGAGCACATATTATACGATTTCAAGCTAACATGGTCACTAACACTAGAATTACTGTTCAAAACGGGATATTTACCATCCACCACCACCACCATATCAGCCCTAGGACGTCCACAGCTGGACATATAGGCCTCCCCCAATTTCATGGGGGGTAAATGCCATAATCGCCACGCTTGGTTTGCGGGTTGGCGATCGCAGTATCTCCACCGCACTCTAGGAATGCTGCTGCCTATTCCCCGGTGGTCTTGGTCGTAGTTTTAGGACATACCCGGGTCCAAGCCCAAACACGATGGGTTTATCTTGTGTAGTTTAGAAATTGCTATGACCACCTTCTGTCTCCATCATCAGATCGGCTCTATGTCATAATAATATTGCATTGTCATACCATGTACTCGTATGTCAATATTGTTGAGTTTCCGATATTTCGGCGCTGTGCTGTGCATTTTCAAGGATTAACTGAAGTGCTGCGAGTTTTATTTGGTTTTTACATACATGGTAAATATCCCGTTTTGTACAGTAATTCTAGAGCTCATATTAATATAATAGTTCTTGAAAAGTGGTTAAATTTTATACCTTGTCTACTATGTTCTTTTATTGGGCACCAATACACGTCATTTGGATACTTCTCTCTACGAGATGACGCTTTAAAAGCAAGAGAAGTGTTATTGGATTGGACATTACAAAAGCAGTGTTGTGTTTGTTATACTCTGCAAAGGTTTGTTATGGTATTTGTAAACCAATTTCGATTATTTTTTCGTCCACTTTCCAAAAATCCAGTTTAATTCCCGCCGCTACTTGTTTTACATCTTTCAATTGCATTCTTTAATCGTATAAAATAATCGATGGATGGCGTAGAAATTGTATTTTGAAATTATTTTTCACTCTTGAGTTGATGTAGTTGTTAACCTTTATTGCTATTCCGACTTGCGACGATAACCGTTGCACCTTGTTTTGCATAACTGTTTATGTAATGTTCGACCTTTCTCGAAGTGTTAATTAAAATAGCAATTTTCTCCTCAGGCTCTGTGCTTCAATCTGCATAAAAACGTGTTAATTTTCAAAAAACTTAATAAAGTAGAAGATCACGTAGTAGTTGAGTACATAGAATTATTAACATTTTAGTTGCGTAAACACTAAACACATGTAGGTACCTATCCGATGTTTACATTTTCACCAGTAACTACTATATTGGGAAAAAATTGGTATATATTTATCTAAGCCTTATGCGTCTTTGCTACTTATTTACAACATATATGTTATGTCTAGCGCACATGAGATTAGATTTTAGGAGGTTTTATTTAGTTTTTATTACCGGTATTTATATCATCAAAGGTTCGGCCTCGGCCGCCCTGCAACCTTCGCGGCCCCCGTACCATCAGACTCGTTCTACTGTTATATCATTGCCTTAGTTAAATGCAATGCCGTTTTGTACTCGTAATCAGGCCATATTGTACGTCTGTGTCGTCGACGTTTACCTGTACATTATTCTAAATTTTTATCATCACTCATTTCTTTACACTAGCTCCTGGTTAAATATAATGCGTCGTTTTGCCATTGCATTATTAATTGCTGACCGTTGCAATGATACTCAGAACACAAGGGTCGCTCGCTCGATAAAGTGGGTCATCATTACACTCATGGCCCAATCGACTTTCTTGGTCTGGGGAATAGCGTCGAGAATTATTATTTTTATGTGACACCAAGAATGTTCCTGTTTTAACTTCTTGTGTTACCTATCCTATTCCATTGGCAGTGGATACCTTACGACAGATAATTCTTCTAAAACGTAACAATCAGTTTCAAGATGGCCACAATAGTGAAATATTTTTTTTAAATACATTTGGACGAAAGTCAAAAGATAAAGCAAAACACACACATTATAATATAAATTATAACGACGGCAACTCTTACTAAGTGGAATGCTGCCTTACTCGCCACGGTCGGACAAAGACGTCGAACGACAGTCGTGTCGTGTCATTTGATGTTTCTTTGTTATTGTTACATAGCAATAAAACGGAATGGTTATTGTCCGAGCAGCATAGATGGTTACACATTTAAATATGTTATACAATTGTCGACTTCCTAATGGTCTACCTAGACTACTGCTGGCTCAGGTTTATATGACGTTCATAGATTGACGTTTTTCTTCTTTATTTATCTACCATGGACCCGGGAGACGATAAACCTCTCGGCAAATATGTGCCCAGGTTTTTCTACTGTATCAATGTTGCTAAAATTCACCATAAGTTTCATAGAAACAACATGTGAAATAAAATAGAAATTAGTTAAATTATTAATTAGTTAAATCTTAAAAATAACCTATAAAAATCTAAATTTAGCCCCTTAGGCAGGGTGCCCATCATCAATGTTGCTTGTATTCTCATGTCATTATTTAATAATACAACTATAAATGTACTTGTAAAATTCTGACATGTAAAAGGGCCCTTGAGAACTACTTACAGAAGAAATATTTGATTTAATTTTAGTATGTTTTATTCCGTCATTTATTGTACATTTTGAACATTGATGCGTCGTTCACAATGATGTTTCCCGGTTACGCCACCCGCCGTCTACATTCACCTGAGGCCCTGGTCTCCTATGTTATGCTATATGCGAAGTTTAACTTCAGCGTCAACATTTCTATGGAAGCAAGACGTCGACGTTTGAAAGAGCGTTGGAAGGGAGCATATACTACAGTACATTTCTATAGGAAGTATTGTGACGCTGAAATCAGACGTCGCGTATAGCATAAAACAGGAAACCCGCCTAGTTACCACGGTAGCTTATGCCGTCACGTTTTATGTGACGTTTTAGTACAATTCGGCCATATAACGTGACGATATAAGTTATCGTGCTAGCTAGGCAGGGCCCGGTCTCGGGGCGTGGCGTGAAACCCGTATTAATTTTTTTACATATTTTGCCAGTGTTTTCTACCGTACTAGTGCAACAAAAGAAAAACAATTGAGGAAAAATATGCCTAGACCCTCCTGCATGAGTATATGACCTGATGATGTCAACACATCTGGCCAACTCTACTGTCACTCATGCAGTAGAGTGTTCAAAACCAAGTTTGGCCTTACCAGATCAGAGCTCATAATAGTAGAAATCCATCATCGCCGTCATCGAAACCAATGAGGAGGTCTACGTACTAATAATGCAGAATTTACAGGAATAGGTTTCAACGTGAAAGACTGCAGTTTTTTGAAGTTTTATTACATACTCGCTGTGAGTGCGGTTTTCTAATTCAATGCTCGGCGTATCCTCCAGGGACGTAGAGTTAATATCACTCGTACTCGTAAGTTTTTATGGTTCGACATGGAGTAGCTAAGATACATATAAAGGTTGGAAATGGCTACCCGCCTGCACGCGACCTACATTCCCACGATTCAATGCGCGTACGCTTAATCAATTTCCTAAAATATCACTGAACAGTTAGGTACCTACCTCGACGATCAATTTGATTAATGGACATTGAACATACGATATTCTACGCAGCAATTACGTAATTCAATGGACTGGTCTTATATGATTACAGTGTAAACGAATCTGGTAGGTAAGTACCGACTTTGTATTAGTTTGAGGTACTAAATAATTGATCTTATCGATTAAATTCAAGACACATGGTATAACTTTTATTTTATGACCAACCTAAAAAAGAATTTATTTTTGTATCTCTGTTTACCAACTTAATGTCTGAATGATCGGAATGGAATGCTGAGATCTTGAACTGAATTTGAGTGTTCGTGACTCAACGGCAGGGCATGACATGGTATTCATATTTTTTTTACCGTGTTTACTAACTAGGCTATAATTACTCCTAATACGTAAAAAACAATAACTAAATACCTAAGATAAAATCCCGTCTGTTCTTTTAGTCCCAGTAGCAACTATATTACATTCGTATTTCGTCGGCCTGTTTAGCCTAGTTGATAGTGTCACTGCCTCCGAAGCTAGAGGTCCCGGGTTCGAATCCCGGTAAGGGCATTTGTTTATGTAGTGAGCAAAGACATTTGTTCCTGAGACTTGGATGTTATCTGTGTATTTAAGTATATATCTATTAAATATATCGTCGTCTAGTACCCAATGTACCTATAACACAAGCCTTATCAAGCTTACTATGGGACTAGTTCGATTTATGTAAAAAATGTCCCCTTATATTAATTTATTTATTCTAATTATATCTCTTTAGAGTCCGTATTTATTTGATTCGATAGTCTTTGTGTCTTCGACTGACTGTCTCTTCGGCACTTACTACTAATTCTTTATCATTCCCACATTTCTAGTTTTGAATGAAGTACCTACAAGAACACTTCAATGTAGATCCTACAAAACGAGTTGGCAGGACTGTATTTTTTTAATGTACTTATTACTTTTATACACGTATGTATCGGTTGTTACCACGTGTAAAATTTTATGCGTAAGTAGATGTAATTCTTGTATCAAAACTTATAAGCCGTGTTAGTTGACCGAGCGAGCGAAGCGAGCGAAACGTCTCAGTTTTTCAACTTTCGACAAAAATTCTTTCGTATGTCTGTGTCTGTCTGTCCGGATGTTTTCCTCTTCCTATACAGGTCGCATTTCTCAACCGATTCTCGTGAAATTTTGTGAGCAGGTTCGATAATTATATTGAATTTTATTGTCTAGTCAGTTTTTGCAAATTTTGAATTTTGAAAAAAAAAACTTTTTTGCGAGGTCTACAGCTCACAGAGCCACTATTAGGTAACTAGGTAGGGCTAGGTACCCGAGAACACGTCGGCTTGGTCACGCATCAGCGTTCCTTCCGACCCAGTTTTGAGCCAGCGGTGCGTGCGCGGTAAAAACATTCACTAAAAATGCGAGGCGGTAAACTATCTGACGGAAAGCGATCATTTTTATAATAATGAAGCTGGAACTTTTAAGTATTACTATTACTATTTTATGACTTAAAGAAGTTAATCTATCTGTAGTCTCTTTGCTCCGAGCCAATTGCGTAACTTTCTGTGTGAATTTTCTTAATTGATAATACTGTAACAGTGAAAATCAATGCACACGCCTGCTTCACGTTTACGTTCGTGTTTGTTTACATGTCGTATTCACACGAACTCTTTTATCATTCAGACGAAACAGAATTCCTGCACCTTTGTTTACAATCGACTTGAAAGTGTACGATGCATGTCACAACGTAGAAGAAATCCAGCGCTAAAGCAGGAAGCGCGGTGCGCACGCGACGGGCGCTAACGGACCGTGGGACGAGAAATTAACCGTTATTTATACACAGCAGAATGAACCTGTTGCAACATTCATTGGACATGGACGAAAGTATTGACCGGATATCGATTTTCAATTGTGCTGATGGTCTGAAGCAACATATACATATAAAATTGCTAGTTAATAGCTATAAATACTGTCAAATAATCGCTTTTTTAAGTTTTTAACACGCATTCCACGTATTTATTGTCATAAAAATTCATCTACCTCCCATACAAAATTTCACTCCTATTTGGGCCCACACCCCAACAGAGGTTTCCGGTATACAAAAAAAAATCTTATGTCCTACACCGGGACTCAAACTGCCCCATGCACACTAAATTTCATCACAATTGGTTCTAACCTAACACACTTTCGTTCTTATAATTTTAGTATGGACATTAGTAAATTATCATAAATCAGTCTGGTCAGTAAATCTGATCTGGGTAGTTGTTATTTTCCATTTGATTACAATTTACTGTCACATTGCTATCATAAATATTCCACTATCAATTTGCCGTGACCACTCGGAAAACACGTTAATTATATTTCGCTTTCACTTTTATTAAAGACACTCATTATAGTACGGTTGACTCTTGAAATATCTGCACCTGTTATAATATCGAAGGCGTAGCAAATATGGTTCATTGTCATTATGTAATTACATACTAATATTCAAATGAACGGTCGCAATTTTAACCTATTGTATATATACAATAGGGATGCAAATCATCTTGCCCATTAGGGCTTCCTTGACGACTTTTTGTACAAATGTAACGATTACGTTTCTCACAATTCCATAGTATTAGTCACTGGTATTGAGTAAGTAGATGAGGTTGTTTATTGTACCATAGCCAGCCATGACCGGCGGCCTTGCGTGGTGAGCGGTTCAGGCGCTCATTTCAAAGGCTTCGTTGCGGATTTCGCAACGTTGTCTGCACTTGTGTAGGTATTCTGATTTCGATTTACATCTAAAAAGATGCAAATCCTACCTCTGCTTGTGCCTTACGAATCTTTTATGTTTTGTTTATTAATATCTCCTTTGACGGTGTATCATTGTCAATGCCAACGGCGCGTAACGACAACAGTTTTCATATTTGTATAGGTATCTATTATCTATTGCTTCCTTCCTGACGCTCACAAACTTTATTTCATACTCGTAACATTATCGCATAACTTGAGTTTAGGCCTTTCTTTCAACTCATACTCGGTTTCAGGCGTTGGTATCGTCATCTTCATAAGGACAATCCTGTCAAGACTAAAGAACCTAATATACCATTAAAAACAGGTTATGGACCAAGTACTTAATACAAACTTGGAACATTTAAACTTCATTCTCTCTGTCACTATTCCTATGCTTTATACATATGTTCACTCCGCTGAAGTGGAAAGTTATATGTTTCACACGAGAGCGAAGATATTTGCATCTCGTGTCTTTGAGACCCTCGCTACACTCAAGATTCTAATTATACAATATTTCGCTAGCTCGGGACTCAACATCAACACTCGCAGCAAAAATCTACTTTGCTCTCTTGTTGAAAAAATAACTATTCTAGTCGCAAAATTAACACCTTGCACCGCACCTAAACATACGCGCTTATTTCCCCAAGTAGTTTAATTAGAAAAACAACATTACGGAGGACTCGCAATAGTCCCGGTGTCCTGGTCGCACGTGTAGTTGACGACCACAATTAAGCAATGGCTGACTGCAACCCGCGATAATTAAACCCAGGACTAATTAAATTTGCTCAATTACGCTGATTCGCCTAGTAACTAACACTAAATGTGTGGGAATAATCGAAGTTCCGTAAAACAAAGTAATTTAATCAATAACTTTCAATCACGTGTAGATGTCTGTTATGATAATAAAAATACTTTCTAGCTCTAAATTGTTTTTATTTATATCGATAGTTAAAAAAGTGCAAAACAGTGTGAACACCTGAAAAAAGTAGCGGATATTACGAAAATGCTATCAAGATGAAATGACTGTGCATGCATAACATAACAGATTATAGTGATAAACCATTTTCAGTAATATTCCTGTTGATATACAGTGTTGTAAACAAGAAATTAAAAACATTTACTGTTTATAAACGGATGATTTTGACTACTTATATATTTGGCGTGTCGTCATGCTAATCATTGTCTGTTTACCTGAACTCTGTTGTTGTGTAAGTGCAGTAATTTAATGTGAACTTTGGTTGACATGACCATGATAACACCGGTTTCTATACCTTAGAATAGGTATCAAATCATGACCGTCGAAAAACTTAATAACTTTCCAAAAAGTAATGCTATGGCGCAACGACCCGAAGTGTATCGTGGCCATCACCGACACTAATAAAGACAGCCTGGGGGTCTACTCCGAAATTCGAAATACGAACTTCGTATGGTGCCGTCCCTTTCACTCCTGTCATACACTATATGAGTGAAAGGGACGGCACCATACGAAGTTCGGATTTCGAATTTCGGAGTAGACCACCTGGCCTCTGTCCAACGCCTGACTAGTCGACTGTCAATAGGTCGTTCAAAATAAATATACTTACTACATATTTACAAATAGATATCTGAAGAACCGCACACAATAAAAACCTTGTGATTTGCTGGCCCTGTAAAGAGAGTGATATCCTTTAATGCTATTAAATTAGCTCGGTTCGGTCTAATTGCCTGCAGCATTCCTTTGTTTCCTTCTTCGCGTCGGTCACTTGTCAGATTCTTCTATTTCAAAGAAGCTTATTGCATAGCGTCTGCACTGTACAGCCCTCCCAGACATTAATATTGTTTTTGAGGGTTTAAATGAATTAGACTTTATCTAGGTAGACAAACTTATTCAAATAAATACAGTTTTTGAAATTCCACGACTCCGCGTTTTTCGCGGACAAGATCACTGCAAGTGTCTATTGTTGATTATTTCATTCAATGATGTCAATAACTTCTCCATAATAGTGAACAGTTGAGACGCTTTGTCCACGTGAGATCTCGATCCAATTCATTGTTATTACGATGTTATGGACGACAATGTTTTGTGAGAGCAAAGTACTCACATCAGTATTGTTTGTCTGTGATAACAGCTGCATATTATCACGCCATGCACTATAAATAACACGATCTTGCGACTGCGCCACAACAACAGATCTAATGTGACGTTGTTCCTAATTTACGTTTAACTACCATCGCCCCATAAACACTGGTAATGCAATTTGAATGTCGGTTGCGCTGAATAGTGCATTTTGTTAAGGCCCTCTAGTTCTGCGAGAGTAGGTATTTAGCGCTGTCCTGGCGGTGCGTGAACAAGCCCGCGCGGACGAAGCGACTGTGAACTCGGATGACCCCGCTAGCTTCATACTGGTCACAGTATAGAAATATAACTGTATTTTGACTTAAGAAATGCATTGATTATGATTAAACTTTAGTATGTAATTGATATATTTTTTTAATAAGGTAGTAAATAAATAATTGAAAGTCGAACTTACGGTAAGATCCATTATAATAAAAAAAAAATTAACAGAATTCGTAGTACATACCTACAACCCTGAAATTCGTTATTTTAATCTATGAAACCTAAGAACCTAAGAAATATGTCTTATACCCTTCTACTCGATTTGTTTAATAGGTTATGCAATTTTTTTATCTAATTGTGTTATATTATACAGGATGTTATATTTATTTGTCGTGTGCGTGTTATCATCATCATGTATATGTATGTATGTATAACACTTTATTGCACAAAAAATAATAACAATCGAAACAAAATGTAAAAGTACAAAGGCGAACTTATCCCTATAAGGGATCTCTTCCAGATAACCTTCGAGAAAATGAGAAAAATAAATATAGTACACAAGGCAACAAACTAATTTTGCACAAACACGGATATTTAAGAAAGCAATGACAGATTATGAATACACGTAAAACTAATAAGCTTGTATACACTATAACAACTATTCATGTAAATATATCATCATCATCATCATATCAGCTGATGGACGTCCACTGCTGGACATAAGCCTCCCCTAAAGAGTGCCACAATGACCGGTCCTGCGCCACCCGCATCCAGCGGACTCTCGCGACCTTTACCCGGTCATTAGTTTACTTTGTGGGGGCCTATCTACGCTGCACCTTCCTGTACGTGGTCACCACTCGAGAACCTTCGTCTTCGCCCCAATGGCCATCGGTTTTACGTGCAATGTGCCCCGCCCACTGCCATTTAAGCGATTCGGAGGGCTATATCGGTTACTTTGGTTTTTCTGCGGATGGCCTCATTTCTGATACGATCGCGCAGATATACTTCCAGCGTAGCCTTCTCCATTGCTCTTTCCTCTTGGTTACAGGTGTATAGTAGAGAAACACAGATAATTTAATAGGTTTCTATTGTGATGTCGTAAATAAACATATTTTATTGCGCTTACATTGCAAACGCTGGCTGAACCCTACGAGATAAATCAAAATAATGTACTACAGTATTGTACAACTTAAAAAGGTCTACAAAAAAGTCGATTATGTCTATCTCTTAGGGATAACCCACAATAACCATTTTTTATCCTTTACTTTTTACGAAAAATAATGGCTTATTTACGAAGCGATTTTAAGCAATACAGCATTAATCCTTCTCCAATAAAATACCTTAAATACATTTTGCATTTTATATAGATCAATATGGCACTTGACAGCATGTAATTTAATTAAATATTTTTGAAGATATTACTGATTTAAAATGAAGGAACATAGCGGTTGCGGCGGTATCGGCCGGGTTGTATATAAATACATTCTGTAGTATATAATTATAATTAGTATCAGCATTGCACCCGTACGAAGCCGGGGCGGGTCGCTAGTATACCATAATCAACTTCAAGTTCGAGTATAAAGTGTCCGATAGTAACGACAGTTGGTGCTACATGGGCATTTGACATGACCTTCATCTTTTACATATTCAGCTTAAGACCAACTCTCACGGAGGTTTTACCAAGGTCATTGAGCATGGTACTTAAATCCTGTATGTTCTCAGCCAAGACTACTGTATCGTCAGCAAACCAAAGGTGAGTGATGTACTCGCCGTTTATGTTGATGCCTATTGCCTAGGCTTCTCCAGTCCAAAGTCTTGAACACATCCTCCAGTGCAGCGGAGAACAGTTTGGGAGAAATAGCATCTCCCTGCCTGACTCGCGGCTACAACGGAAGAGGTATCGAGTTCTGGTCCTGGAGTCGGACTCACATAGTGGCGTTTTCGTACAAACACTTCAGTACTTCGATAATAGCGGTAGTCTACTTGGCACCGCTGGAGAGATTGTAGTACAGCCCAGGTTTCAACCGAATCGAAGGCCTTCTCGTAGTCCACAAACGGCAAACAGAGAGCACAGGCAACAGGGTATACTCCTCAGTCTACTGTAAAACCGGACGAAGCGTATGGATATAAGTTGATAATGTTCGACTCTTCATATACACAGGCCCAGTAGTAGTGAACCACGACTGTCATAAAATTATACTAACATAGTTGTTTGACTGAGAGAGCGAAGCGTCTCCGTTTCAGCTCTCCACAAAAATTCTTTCGTATGTCTGTCTGTTCGAATGTTCTCCTCTACAGGTCGCATTTCTCAACCGATTCTCGTGACATTTTGTGAGCAGGTTCGATAATTATATAGGTTTAATTATATTTTTGTCGAGCCGGTTTTTGTAAATTTTGAAATTTGAAAAAATATTTTTTTTGCGTGGTCTACAGCTCACAGAGCCACTAGTTTTAAGCTTTATTGTAACAGCTAACACTTTAGGAGCTTGGAAAAAACGTTAATTTAATTTAATAAAATACAGATATTTTTTGGTGGTTTAATTTATTCGTCAAAAGTTATTAGCTCTCAAAGCATAAAAAACATTGCGAAGTTTTTACTGTTTTACTATTTACGCGAAAGATTACTGTATTCTTTTAAAATAAATACCAGAAATGATTTTTACATAAAGATGATAAAAGAATGAATATGATATATGAAATGATACAAAACTTGGCACGGTAGCTACCTGGAAATGGGTAGATTTATTAAAAGAAGATTAGCTAGAAAGATAGATAGTGTATAAATTTTAAAAGGATCGGCAACGCGAATTTGACACCTCTGGAGTTGCAGGCGTCCATAGGCTGCGGTGACCGCTATCCATCAGGCGGGCCGTTAGTTTGCCACTGACATGGTATTAAAAAAAAGACGGTCGGAATTAATGTGGTGAAGCTCATAGCTTAATTAAAATATTCATGTGCAAAGCAGTAGATCTCTTACTATATCTATAATTTCTGGTAATAAAAATTTCATTTATAATTTTACCATCTTTGGTTCCATTTCTGCAGGGGTTCAGTTTAGTTGTTATACTGTCATTTCTATACTGTGGCACTATGACCATAATTTATTTGTTAATAAATACGACGTTTTTCGTTTGGGTTTTTATTGCCCTTCTTAAATAACTTGCAACAATTATATAAATTCGTCAAAAACTGCTTGTTTGGTGCACGAAACTGTCGCGGATAAAACTGACACAGGTCCGTTGTCCGTAAGCGCCAGCGCGCGACTGATCAGACCTGCCGAGCCTCCGCGCTCGGCATTTTGTAGGTATTTAAGCATATTAATTAATACAATCATTTTATCTTTTTAAATTCTGCAAAAATGTGTAGAAATACTGAATGGCTTTAGTTTAGATCAAAAACTTTATTTAAAACATCAATAGTTTAGTCGTCAGATTGTAAATGCTTTACAAAAAGGAGTAACTTTGGGGTCTCTTTCTATCGAGCGAAGTTCATTAGATCGTGTAACTGAGTGCAACTTTGACTAGACTAGATCCTTAAGTAAAACATATAATTTTTTAAAATTTTTAAAACCCTTATTCTACGTTTCAGATTGTTTTTAGAAAACTCGAAAACGCTAACTCGTTTGACGACCTAGCCTTAACCAATATCAAACAGGTGCAATCGCTAAAATTCAGCGTTTGTTTCGATTTTATTTAGGTACATACAACGTCACTTTGACTTAGGTCCATGGTGGTTGAACGTACATTCTGAGGTTTTCTTTTGGGAGATGAATCTGAAACAACATTATGCATTGATCATCCGCTGCGTCACGTGACACGTTATCTCAGAAATCGTCACTTCGGCAAAAACGCATGTTTATATAAACGTAAGTACATAAGTTTTATGACAAGGACTTACTGAGAATAATTTTCCCACAAAGGCGAATAAAATTTATTTCTAGTGTTGTTCATAGCGTGGAAAATTAAATAGATCGCTAGGTATATATTGCATAACAGACTACAATAAGAACGGCTTGCCTCGCTTTGTTTGGAACTGGTTAAGGAGGTTTAGTGCAATGCAAGCAAGATGCTTAGAACACACGAGAGCAGAGAAAAGCTGTTGCTCTCTATGACAAACATCTTTTTGCTATTTCAGCGTTCATATATTCTGATACTTAATTTGAGTATAAAATTAGTTGTTATTCTTTTTGTTGGTCAGATCGTCAGCATAAATATAAGTAATTTCCACACAGCGTGACCACTATAGTGATTAATAGGTTTAATAATTATGGTTTATGTTAACAGCTATCTGAACCATTCATGTGATAAATCCGTAGTATCTCTGGAAAGAATAATTAGAATATAACAAAAATATTAAAAGCTGCCTCCTTTTATACCGTATTTGCTTTGCTCACAGCTTCGCATTTGAGAGTGAATGAGAGTGTTCATCAATCATCACTATAGCCAATGAATGCTTAACCCTCGGGTTACTTTATAACTTAAGAAGTATATTTTTCTTTTATACCTGATATTTTCCATTAGCATGGCCAGTGTTTTCCTTGTTTGTTTCTCCCTTGACCTTCTCCGCTTGATTCAAGGCGACGGAACTGTAATGTTTTCTTTAGCGTTTTATCTGGATTGTGATGGTTGTTGAAATGAAAGGTGTCAAGTCAAATACAATAAATAAATTCTGATAACTATTCACACTGGTGAAAACCGGTATCTAGTAGAATAATGGTGCGAAATGTAACAAAGTTGTGTTGGTAACTAGATTAAGTATGGCATGGCATATAAATCCTTGAAGCAGTTCTTGAATTCCGGCAAATATTTATTCGTCTGCTTGGCTTAAGACTGATACAATGTAGCTTCAATGTAGTCATAGTATTTTGGAACCCAATTTATTATTAAATCAAGACACATGCTGTACAACGTAGAGAGTATTACCTGGTATTACGATCGTCGAGAGTACGACGATTAAAGTAAGCACCACTTGAAAACGAAAAAAATGTAAACAAATAATGTATTGAATTTAACACATTAAATGTCAAATTCAATACATTTTTTTCGTTTTCAACTGGTGCTTACTTTAGTTACATCATCTATACCCATACCTGCGTGTCAAATCTGGCTTGGTATATAGGTATCAATTCAGTCTTTCAATGCAAATAAAAGAAAATCTGTTCGCCTCTAAGCTTGCTATTCCTTAACTCTTCGATCTCTTCGTATGCTTTACCAAAATGTTGTTATTAAAGTTATGGAATTTAAATGTAAGTTAAGGTTCTTAATACCTAAGCGTTGGACGGATTCAAGACGTACGAAACGGTTCATTTGACCTTGTTGTACAGTGTTCACGTTTGATAATGTGTGAAAATATATCAAATTCCTTTTTCCATGACGAGCACAAACTATTGTTCACTATGATCTTGTTGTTTATCTTATCAGCAATAAGATATACCGGAGCTACGTCCATGACTAAGTACTATACCATTCTAATTAAACTATTCTCTGGCCTGATAAAGCGTTATCTCTGTCATTTCATTATCTTAGTGTTATCAGAACTTACGTAATAGGTTTTGATTTATATAACAAGATTATAAAAATAGACCGTTTGAGACATAAGAACAGTAAATGAGATTGATGTTAAATATTTTAATTATACGTTAGCTTCTCATGTTATTCTTTTGAGAACATAGTATAACACAATATATTGTCATTTTAATAAAAATGTTTCTTATAAAATCATAAAAGATAGATAGATAGAAAAACATTTATTATTCACAAACCAACATACAGCACCATAAAAAAACAAAAATTAATAAATTAAACATAAAGCAATAAGGAAAAAAAGCATTTAAAAATACAAATAAAAGAAAAATAAAGACTTTATTAACACTTGGATTAATAGCTATTATTTTAGGTTTTCATGTAATGTAGCATGATGACGTGAAATATATGCATTTTTATTCCCTAGGTATTGGGTTTCGATTCATAATTGTCAAGAAAATTGAATTGCCAATTGTACCTACTTGGATCCGTTTTTCCCGGTGGCTAGAAATATTACCGGTAAATTTTAATGAACGTGTAATAGGATAAATTAGAATGATCGGCGTTCATATATCTTCCTGATCTTCCATGTAGTAAGTACTACACTACACAGTTAAGTTGATCAAATATAAAGTATGTATAATGTAGTAAAACCCAAGAGAATAGGCATTCGAGAAAAGATTAAATTTTACTTTGAAACGAATCGGCAGATTGTTGTGGCAGTTCTGGCGTACTTTTGGCTTGCATAACGTTGTTTTGCAAGGAAACTGTGTCAAAGTTAAAACGAGCTGAGTCTTGGAACATCTAATAATACTTCATTACATTCACAAAATATGGAAATCAACGTTTATATTCATCTATAATTGCTCTGGTTAAAAGCAGCACGTTATTAATTCAGGGCATGTAATTTATAGCGATATACAATTTAACTGCTACAAATGTTTTTTTAAATACATTTAGTATGCATTTCATTAGCACAAACCTGTTAAGCCGCACGTCCTTGCTAACCATTGCGTTGCAAGTATAAATACATTGTGTATACCTATACTTAACGCGTAAACGAGGGCAACGACCCCTCGCGTGAGAGGACCTTGTCTGCGTCTGTCACTTTCCTATCATTTGAATAAGTGGAAAATACCTATTACCGCACGGCAATTGCGTGTTTACGCAACGTGCATTGATCGAACACGCGCCAAAGAAAATTATATTTTAATTATAATGTTAATTTAACTGGCTTAATAGGTTTTCTCGTTTTACGAATGGTATCAGTTATAAAATAATCTATTTATTGCATTAATAATGCTTACATTTATGTTAACAACATAGTTATTATCTTAGTAAAGTAAATATACAAGAATCTGCGAAAAAAAAGAGCTTCATCCCATCCTCACTAGAGACACATAACCTAATTAATTATTTCAATGTAGGAGACAGGCGAAATCGTTTCCATGACTACGAGCATTCCTATTCAAACAAAACACATCAAACGATGGCTCTAACTACGTCATAACTGCCAATAGCAGCGCTCTATACCCACGTTGAAATAAACATAAAATTCTAACAAATCTGCCAACCAGTCTACCAACAGGTTATCAAGTGCATTTGACTGGTAAACTTCGAACATTTGCAACAGACGAGCAGACAGTTTCGTTTCTGCTTGTAATATATTCCGAGATATATACACTTATCTGCTCTGAAGGTTGGTGTAACGTAACAGCTATTTTTACTTTCAACTCTGCGACTGCAGCCAAACAGCCAAACCTGTCCCGTTTTCTTTAGAATGATGCTGTATATTTAGTATTGTCCGATAATTGTCTTAGTTATTCTTCATTCTATATTTTAAATTATGTATATTGTATATATATAGCCTTGTAGTTGTAGGATTTAAGGCAGAATTAAGCAAGCTTATAGATTTGTATGTATTAGCTACTTGCCGCAGCATTAAATATGTATAAACCTCGTTATGTCCGACTCATTGGTATATTACAGTGGTATCCAATTTAAAGATTATATAATTTCACATCCGTTCAGATTTATATGAAAAATCTCTTCAATTAGAAGATATAGGTCATCCCATTTACCGTGGCACGAAAGAGATAAAAGACTCTCATAGAGAAGAGAATCCCTCGGTTCAGTAAGAAACCATTACCATGCAACCCCATTTTAAACCTACGATTGCAAACGAGGGCTTTCAGAACTAGGTCAAAACGTGCAGAGGGCGAGACGTGCCTGGGGAGGCACGTAGGGCCGAATTTGGGTCTCGAATTTAATGCTCAAAGGTCTGCCAAATGGGTATCGATCTGTAGGGACCGTTTGTTACTATAGAAAACAAAGGGCAGATTAAACCAAAACATAATGTGCGTGTGTAGGTAATAAATACGTTCTTTGGAATTATTTAATTTGGGGCATCAACAGTACATATAAATAAATATTAGGGGACGATTATTTTCAGATTAATTTCGTATTAAGCAGTAATGCTGTTAACGAAAATTCCAAATTTCATATTATAGGGAAAATACGAAAAAATTAATGCTCCGAGCAGGATTCGAACCTGCGACATCTGCCATACGCGGGCAATCGCTCTAGACTCTGAGCATCGGAACAATCAAGCTCGGGCACGAATTCCTTCATTAGTTCCCTCTTACAACGCCCTAGGGGATTAAATGTTCGGAGCATTAATTTTTTAAATTTTTCCCTTTAATTTGAGGACAATTATTTTTACACAAATCGAACTAGTTCCATAGTAAGCTCAATAAGGCTTGTGTTATGGGTACTAGACGAAGTTATATTTTATAGATATATACTTAAGTACATAGAAAACATCCAAGTCTCAGAAACAAATGTTTCTGCTCACCACAGAAAAATATGCCCTTACCGGGATTCGAACCCGGGACCTCAAGCTTCGGAGGCAGCAGCACTATACCGACTAGGGTAAACAGACCGACAAATAATCAAAAAATACAGCCAATAACCGATATCCACGTCTGAGCCAATTTTAGTGGCAAAACAAGCAACAATTTATATGCACAAGTGTGCAAAAAGCGCTTTATCTTGATTCTGTAGCGGGGATTACATTCATGATTCTTATGATAATGACGTGTTTATATTTTAAAAGCAATATACCGTATTCATGATAATGGAGAAACAAGTTGTTTCCACGATACCATGTCGCATTGAGAAATATACCTACTTATGTAACATCGATTTGATCCAGATGTTCTCACGTGTTTAATCATCGAATGCATTACAATTTAATGAGTTCATCTCCGTAATCAAGTATTTTGACTATCGGTGCCTGAGTGTGACCTGTTTGCGTGGCGATGGGTAACCGTGTGCCAGGAATGTTTGAGATTTTGTGAGGTGATGGATGACAGGCAATCCACCGTGTACGCATAATATATATATCGTGTTTAGTGTGTGCGATTTTATGTTAGATACCATTTGTTAGTTGTAAGGTTTTATACTGTACATAATAAAGTAATCTGGTTTCCCGCCGTATTGGTTCGCTGCAAGGTCGTGTAAACAAATAAAATAAATGAAATGAATGAATAAATGAATTAACTGGCTTTTACTACAAGGTTTTCTGAGAATCCATCTTTGACAATTCCAATGCTGATCGAGTGCCAAGCCTCTAAATTCGTATATTAACATTACCCAACTAGCATACTAATTCTGACATACCAGGATTTAACATTATTACCATACGCTCAAACTGTACGCCATATTTCCTTTTTAAATTTATATTGAAAAAAGACGAGACGTGGCGAACACGTAACGAAATAAAAACAATACGCCGCATTTATCGGTTCTCGGCTTGATTGAATAATTGTAAATGACATGAACAAGCTTGAAGAGAATCCTATGCTGCGGCCGAATAGTCTCCCGTTCTCATTTATTTATTTATTTATAAAATTATGGTTAATAAATAAATACAAATATTACTCGTTTCATACGTATAGTATTGGTACTATTCGTAGTACCTGAGCGACCGTTTTTCCCGGATAATACGAGTATTCCCGAAGATACGACCTAGCCAGATATTATTTTCGTTCCCGGAAACCCCTATAAGTATTGCAAATTTTATCATAATCGTTAGAACGGTTTTAGAGATTTCAATTACAAACAAATAAATATACAAATGGTGCTCGTTTGATACTACAGGATAGGGTAGTAGAGTTCCAAGTTAGTAAAAAGATCACCTGCGACTAACATACGATATGAAAAAAAGATTTTTTTCACGCTCGCAGCAAAATTGCATTTTGCTCACTGGTTTCAAGCAGCAAAATCGCCATGTTCGTGCCGCTGAGGTGAAAACAAATTAATCATAAATATCATAATACGTTCTGTCTTATTTTTTTCTGAAAAATTTGATAAGTCTTATATAACATAACTCCGTAGACAAACTGTTTCTAAGCTGGCAATAGTTCCATTACAACTGTCCTGAATAATGTATGGCCCTATTTATCCTACTTCGACTTGAATGGCTTCACTGGTTGCTACTACAAGGAGGGCTAGGGTTAGTTTTAATTTCTGTAGTAATAGAGGGTTTTCCTTGGTATATTACCCCTTCTTGTCATTCGATAATTGAATACTGATTATTCTAGTACCTGCAGAGTAATACTAATAATGTAAACAAACAGTAAAATATCAAATAAACCTACACAGAAAATAATAGTACCTACTACCTATAGCAAAGTTTATTTGAACAAATGTAAAATTATTTTTGGAGTTTCAACAGCTTTTAGAAACATGTTAGCTTATTAAATAGAAATAAATATAAAGCCAATTACAGAAATTCACAGAAATTACCAATCGAAACAAGATATAAAATGTTATTCACAAAGATAACACACTATGTTACTGTATCTTAAAATTAAAGACCATAAAGATAACAAGAAACACAACGAGAGATGCCCACATAGACATTCAGCAAATATACAAGTACGACTGGTATACCGAGCAAATATACAAAGTTAATCACACTCAGCATATAGCCACCCGCAAACCACAAGAAAAACGTTAACGATGTTCTTCGGAACATCTCAATATTCTCAATTATATTATGTTGCTTCACCTTTCTGTAACTCTGCACTTTGCATAGAGATAAACTATGATTACATGGCCTGCCCCTCCAAATTACTATTTCAATCTGTTAATCACATCCTTACGAAAGAGTGTGTGTGTTTGACGGCTGTGTCAGCACGCACACACGCGTTCGGAGTCTTGATGGTGCTTAATAAATACCTACTTACACAGATACATTGAAGCGTTTTGAATTTTAGAGGGGCGTGCCATGTTATCGTATAGTTTATGATATCGCCGCTTTCCGAATAATTAAATTGGTCTTATGGTCGCTATGTCACGAACTTTCAACAACATGTCAATGAGACTTAGCCTCACTTTTCAAACTTCTGTTATTAGTTTGCGGGATGCAGAACATTTTAGAAATTCATTGAATCTTGAACAAAATGTAAAGCACCGATGTTTTTGTTCATTTATCATACTCGTACTTGTTAGCTATATTATACAATGATCGTAGATAAACTCGTACATAAACACCAAGCTGGTCGAGCCGTTTTCGAAAGTGAATTAAAAATATTGCTCGTTGTATAGGATAATCTATCAGCGAAGGACGTCCACTGCTGGATATAGACCTCCCCCAAAGAGTGCCACAATTACCGGTCCTAATCTTGGATATAACCAGAAGGTCCTTTATGCGTTATTTCTTTGTAGGTATTGGTATAGAAATAAATCTAACAGGTTAACAAAAACATATTGAAGAACATGTTATGATGAGTGACAGGCGGGGGCAAATGTGCACTGACGTTTAATAGTGCGAGGACACATTAAACTAATTGTATTAGTTGATATCGATAAAAATGACGTACAACCCCTTATGTAATTTCAAGAATTTGAATGAAGAAGAAAACTACATACACAAAAAACATTTTGAGGAATTAACTTTTTTAATAATTGATATAATTTTCATAATAAACAATCAACATTTTTTCCACATTTTCAGACTTTAATCTTCGTCGCCTGGGTGACAATATCCATTTTAGCCAACTAAATTACCTTTCTAGGTCAACTGTAGTAATTGGAGCAAATTCAAACAATTTATAGTATTGATGTATTTCTTCTGTACGACTCAGTTCTATTTCTTTTCCGGATACTAAAATCATTTAACGTTTTTAAAATTGAAATGCCGACGTTTTTCTCTAACACTGTTTGAAGTTTTTTGTGAATAATTTTGCCCTGAGGATTCAAACGTAATCTTGAGATATGTAATTTTAACATATGAACAATATTCAAACTGGCTTCTAGACTAAAATTTTGTGCTTGTAATTTTTCAATGGTACTTGGTATGATGGACAGATTGTTGGCTATCCATTTCAAATCGTTGAGAATGTTTATATCCTTCATTGCCCGTTTTGCTTTTAATATACACGTTGATTCTTTGTTATTAAATATTCGTACGACTTGCTTGATGACTGGTAAATATTTATGACAGTAAATAGTCGCTTTTAGCCATGTTCCCCATCATATTATCGTCGGCTGTGGTGGCAGAGGAACGTTCGGAAACATTTGATGAAATATTTTTATTCTTTTGGGTGATTTCAGAAATACCTTTATTGTATAAGCAATTGAATTACTTACAACAGGAAACAATAAACGCACTTGTTCAGCCACTCCATTTACTCCATGCGCCAAACATGTGACGAGTACTAAATTCGGAAAAACTTTTTTATTTTTTTTACCAGCTTTCAGCATGTAGGCTACGCCATCCGTAGGAAGCAACAAAACTTTATCATGTTTGTTGTGGTTACTTCCCCACAACGTCTTCAGGGCATTTTGAATAAGATTTGTTATACTAACATTATTTACTTACCTATTTCATTTTCTAATAGTGCTCCAACCATTACATTCCCAATCTTACGCCCATTGGCATCTGTACTTTCGTCTACACTCACATAAATTCTAGAATTTCCCAGTTTAGTCTTAATCTGTTTCATTGTCTCCTTATAAGCGATGTCTAAGGTCTTTTTTCTCAAAAGTGATTCGTTGGGTATATATGTGTCTGAAACATATTTCCCGAATATGCAATCAGATATGAAATTGATGAAAATGCGATTTCCCACCTGGGTCCATGGTATGTTGCAAGCTAAAATAAATTTTAGCAAGTCGAGGTTAAATACGTTTTGGTTTTTAGCGACGCTGTTATGCCTTTGGCTTCTTATATGCCTTTGTACGGAAAACTTAATTTCGAGACATGAATTTTACATTTCTTGCAAAAGTAAGCCGTACCTTTATCTTCTATATCTGAAGGGTCAGCTTTCCATGAAGTTGAATGATTTTTTTTCTTGCGAGGCATTTTTAGTTGCCATTTTTTGAGCGCTTGTGGCCCAGCGGCACCCGCCTACCGCGTGCGGTATGCGAGGTTAAGCAATGTGGGCGCAGGTCAGTTCTTGGATGGGTGACCGCTTTGAGTGGTTACTAATTGAGTGCTCTCGTGCTTTGGAACGCACGTTAAGCCGTTGATCCCGGCTGCTGTCTACGACAGCAGTCGTTAAGCCAAGTTAGAGGCCTTCGGGCGGCTTGAGAACTTCTAACAGGCAAGTTGCCCACTCACTTGACAAAGGGGGGTCGAAGTTGCACCACGTCCGTAGGGAGTACCCACCGTTACCCTACACGTGACCCCTGGGTGGTGCTAAAAGTGCAACAAAAACTGGCAACCGTACTTGTCTTCTCGAAGATCTCACGGTTCGTAAATAAATGCCGTACGATTTTTTTTTGTCGCCTTAAGAAACCAAAAGGTAGGCTTAATTGATCGGAAAGCAAAATAATATTGTTGTACTGGATGAATTAATTCAAAGTAATTTCAATGGTTGTCAAAAGTGACTCGACACTATCAATGTCAGATATCGATTGTTTATAGTTGCGATAAGTATAAATGAAAGAGAGTTGCACACAGTTAAACGTATTCAAACTTAGCCATTACTTAAGTTATGATAATGATGGTCAATCATTGCTCTTTATCGATGTCGATAAACTTAGTCGATTTTTAATTAATCACTAGCACTGGTACATTTTTGCCTCCGCCTGTCCGGTGTATGGAAATCATCCATCACTTTAGAGTAGAAAATAAAACTAGGTATTAGATATGTCTGTTCTACTTCTCTTACCGGTATTGTAATAAACTATATACATATTTCAGTAACTATAGTTGTTTCTATTAATTTAAAATATTGATATCCGTGTGGAATGCATTGCAAATGGCATTTTCTGACCTGGCTTTGTTGCATTATTCACCACGGTAATGAATGTGCGTGACAATCTGTAAATTCTCATGTGTAAATATTCTGTTGTTTTTGTTATTATGATTGTCAATTATTTTAATGTAAACGAGTAGTGCAGTATAATCAGCAAAACAGTATTAATGATCCTTCATTAGGTATCGAAGGCAAACAAAATTCATTGCAGAACTTTTAATACTGCTACTGCACAACAACTGCATTCATATGATAATGTTCATACCATAACTATTATGATTGCACATTTTAGCCACAAGGTTTTTTTACCCTCGCCTCGACGCGGAACACATAAGAGAGTCTGTGGCATCGTAGCTCTATTGCGATATTTTTATTTGTAATCAAGGTTCCGGGCGATGATTCTTAGACATGTTTTATCTAAATCGGTTCAGCCGTTTTTGAAATATTAAACTATGAAATTAAAATGTCGGGGGTTTTTCAACTTCTAAGTTGTCAATTATTACTTATTTACACGTACATATATCTATCCTAGTTATGAAAACTGATGGACATGGAGATACTCAAACGGATCTTTCAAATAGAGTTATGTCAGTTTTGCCTAGTCCTGTAAGTTGCGCAAGCTCAGCTCTTGAATAGATTGAATGGCGCCATAGATTTTACTCTATAGTTAGAATAAGATATAAGTAAATTTTACCGTGTACGCCGTTTGACCTACCCGGGTATTTCAGACTTTACAATGCAGATAAATAAATAAATACTAGATGAAAGCCCGGCTTCGCTCGGGTGAAATAAATAAGAAAGAAATAAACAAAACATTTATTCGTGACAGTTATGCAAACGACGAAAGAAATAGTGTACAAAAATGTATAAAATAAAAACATTACAACAACGGATTATGATGAAACTTCGAATCGTATAGAAATATAGTCTGTAGTCTGGATTGGGAATAAAAGTATGGAATGGAATTGGGAGTAAAAGATTACGCAAACGACGTCACGGGAAAAGGCTAGTATCTTTGCAAGTTAATCCTAAGCATTTTTATAAGGGTAGTATTTAAAGTCACAGAAAAAATTTGACACCGTAATCAGTACTGATTTGTATAGCTAAATACTAATCGTTCATTAAAATTCAATTCAGATGTGCATTGTTAAATATTGATGTGCCAGTCAGTATTTTTGGTGCGAGAGCTGCTAACGCGAAAAACAAATGAAGTTCGTGTATCTCCCTCTCTGTCGCACTTGCAAATTCGAGCTACACAGAGGGAAATACACGATGTTCGTTCGTTTTCGTTTCGCGATAGCAGCTCTCTATTCTCCGCCAAATTCTATTTAGTGGGGCCCTTTACACTCAATTTTATCGCGATTTTTAAAATTGTATGGGGTCTGTTAAACTCTCAATACTATCACAATACTGGTGTGTCAATATTATCGTGGTTTTCAAAATCGTATGGATTTTTCTTTAATATTCATTGCACGTGATACGGATCGTGATATGAGTATATCGCGTGATAATAATAACCATGTAACAGGCCCCTATGGATGTTGCTTCAATATTCAGTGTTTCACGTGATAATAATAACAGTTGGTAATATTTTCTTCAATTAATGGAAGCTATTTAACAACTTGTTCCGTTTTGCCAAAGGTATTTCACATTCCGATACGCGCACCATCCAGGAAAAGGAGCCGTCAAACCAGAGGGCCTACCACGATCTGAAAACGAAGTATCCCTCTCCGCGCTCGAATATGCAAGTGCGACAGAGAGGCATATATATTTAGTTTTCGGTTGGTAGCACCTTAGTCCGAGCGTGGCGGACGGTCGAAGAAAGTCAAAGAATATTCCGTGTGTTGTCTGTCACACATATCATTTTTTAGCTTCCCATCGACCAATGAACTTGAAATTAAGTGATAATGTTTATTATGAAGTATATTTTACCAAAAATATCAATATATTGATAAATCACATTTGTTTTTTAGTTGTACGGAACCCTCAGTGTGCGACTCCGACGCACTTGGCTGGTTTTTATTACATTTTGAATTTTATTTCTCTGATAGTAAAATACCCTATTCGTTTTAAAGTTGACGCCTGAGGGCCTACCGCGAACCAAAAACGAACTATCTTCCTCTCTGTCGTTCGAATATACATGTGCGAGAGAGGCAGATACTTCGTTTTCGGTTCGCAGTAGCGCCTCTAACGTCCGAGCGCGGCGAACGGCATGACCTGAGGGTCTACTCCGAAATTCAAAATCCTAACTTCGTATGGTGCCGTCCCTTTCACTCTCCTGTCATAGACTATATGAGTGAAAGGGACGGCACCATACGAAGTTTGGATTTCGAATTTCGGAGTAGTCCCCCAGTACCACTAAGTTATAAGATAGAGCGAGATAGGGATAGAATTTTGCTAGACGTTTAAAAGCCATAAATCACCTAGTAGTTTGTCACAAACAAAATAGAGACGCAGCTTTAAGATGGCGGACAGACTCAGCAAACATTCAAGTGGTGTCCTTTACACGATTTATATTATCACAATACTGGGGTGTCAATATTATCGCAGTTTTCAAATTTGTATGGATTCTGCTTTAATATTCACGTGATACTTATCGTGATATGAATCCATGTAACAGGCCCCATACATTCGCTTTGAAGGCGGTTGTTGTGACAATCAGTCTAGCTAGCACGATAGATTATACCGTTACGTTTTATGTGACGTTTTAATACATTTCGCCCATATAACGTGACGGTATAAGTTATCGTGCTAGCTAGGCTGATAGGTGTATAGAACGCTTGAAAACTACAAAAACAAAACGCTGCAGACGCGGCTAGCCGAATCCACACAATGGGCGATGATGGCCCATCACCCAGAACGCAGCCCAGCAACCTGGCCAATATACCGGACGCAAAAATAGTTCACGTTTTTGAACGTAGCCGACACTGTCAACCAACAAATTTAATATAGCAATATAGTCTGTGGGCAATATGGCCGACGTTTTGTCATCAAATTAACACTTTTAAATGCAAAATACGCGACAATCCGAATTTTGCGGATACATACGAGTATGTTCAACTCATAAATCGTTATTTTTATACGTTCTTCAATTTGAGACAGGTCTCGTTCGGGTCTACCGTACCCCTGCACGAAATTATTAATATAGATTATAGGGTCAATTTTTACACAGATCGAACTAGTCCCACAGTAAGCTCAGTGAGGCTTGTGTTATAGGTACAAGAAGACGATATATATTTAATAGATATATGAAATGAAATGAAATATTTTTATTAACATATACAGACATTCAGAAATAGAGGAGTAATGGTTCCACACTAGGCTATGCCTGTCCCGTGGGAACCAAAACAAATACAGAGTAATAACAGTCCATGCGGCTTAGAATGAAACTAATAACAATAAACTATTAATGATTACCTGAAGTTTTTTTTTACATTTAGTTAAAATCTCTCAAACTAATGTGATACGGACCAAGAATAGTGATGTACTAACGATTATTACAATAAAAACACATGTCTACTTAGAGAAGATAGTATCAGTATGTAGACTCAAGACAATTATAGCATGATAACGCAATATCGCATAAAACAATCCTTGTATTTTTTACATTTCCATTATTTTATTTTAGTAGTTTTAACATAGCAGGACTTTCCCTTATATACAGAACCCAAACAGTTCTGCCCTTCACCGACTCCTTCTATTTTCTTTTGCTAAAGATCAAAGCAGCCTTGGATCTCTGACAGCCAGACACGATCTATCAAACTTTACAAAACTGAGCTCTAAAAATCCAAACATCCCAAAAAACTGAACAGTGTTTTTAGTTCGATCATTATTTGAGTTTCATTTGTTTCTTTTCTTAAAAGCTGAATGCTTTTTGTTATCTAGGTATTTAGCAGCGCTGTCAGCTGTCCATGGATTATCCTTGGATTATGGGACAACCTGTATTAATAGGATGTTATAAGTTATTACGTACTCTATCATATCTTCCTCACACTCGACAGAAAAGTATTTGGTGTAAGTACTAAGTACTAAAGCTCTCAATCATCAGTATTAAGGTCCGTTCTACTCCCCCATCACCAAATTGCCCTGTAGTTGCTTTGAACTTTAATTATTTATTTGAAAGGTATGGCTCATGGGCTCTACACTCCACAGACCTTTTAAATGGGTTTCTTATTCTTGAAACTTATACAATAACTCTTTTATAGTCTATAGTATAATCATGACTAAAATAATATAATATTCTCAACATCGATTGTGAGGGAAATTAAAACAAAAGCTTAGTATGTTACGCACGTAAAGGCTCGCGCTCGGAAACAGCCGAAACTAAAGTCTTGCCTGCTTTTTATTGAAACAAGTTAATTCCGTAAATTTTAATAACGCCCAACTCCAGAGTACGTGCCCCGCCCACTCCGTCCCCTTATCCCTCAGGACTAAGGCTTTATCAGGGCCGCTTTATGAGCAATAGAGCTCGGGAGGCTGCGCGCTTCCAGAGCTGGTATTCATAACGGGTACCTAAAACTACGCCTGAGGCAAACCAGTCTATGTCTGACCTTCTATTACACCCAGTAGTTACGAATTCCAACGTCAAGATATACTAGGTGTAAGCAGCGAGGGGAGTCGAGACAGGTTATGAATAACAAAGAAGCATCGCCTTGCGCAGAAACCCCGAGTTAGTAATGGAATTTAAATGGGAAGAAAAGTTAGGTAAACGTTGTTACTAAAACTTCCTAGTGTACAGGACAGCTGTTTTGCATAGTCTAGAGTGAAGTCTATTTTGTTAACGGGATACTGTGAAGTCAGAATGGAATATGCAGTTTCTAAAGCACACCTCTACTTGTGAATAGTTATAAATATGTGCCATTCGTGAACAGTTCAAGATGATAAATACGTTCATGCCATTCTATTTTAGAGGATCTAGACTATTTTAGACTTTGCCAGATAATATTCTATAGAAAGAAGGGAATGAGCAAGAATTTTATGTCATTGCAAAATAAAGTGAAAACTGCTTCACTCCTTGAAAATCGTAAAGTAGACTTTATGACACAAGATTGAAAAATCTTCCTGAATCCGTATATTCAAACGCTTCAAATTTACTCGCCACTCGAAATCTTTATGCTTGGTCGTATTACCGGTCCATAAAAAGTACCCCATATTTCAGTGTATATACGTCCTGGCTTAAATGTCGGAAAACCATGAGATGGGTGGAAAGGCACCATCTTATCCTATGCATATGTTTTCGACTACTTAATACCTGTTAAAATGGAATGTAATGTGTTACATTTGAAGACACTTAACTATAGATAAATTAACGAGAGCATGGAATTGCATGCATATATAGTAGTACTAGCATTTGCCCGCGGCTTCGCCCGCGTACTAAGCGTAATTTGAACCGTCTACAAAAAAGAGGTTCACTGTTTGACCCGTATATATGTATGTAGGTATATATGTATGTTTGTCCACGATTATCTCGCGTTTGGCTGAACCGATTTAGATGCGGTTCCCAGAATAGTAGTTGTTACATTCTGGGGGTTTCGGTATTTGAAGTTTGGTGATTGTGATTTATTAAAAGGAGCATCCAAAAAGAAAATTTGGCTTCACTTTCATTCGCACTCCTTACTGTTAGTCCGTCTGTTACAATCGAGTTACTTTTACTGGACCCATTGAATTGAAATTTGGCACAAACTATCAAGAATTCAGAGCGCTCGTGGCCCAGCGGCACCCGCCTACCGCGTTACGCAATGTTAGGCGAGGTTAAGCAATGTGGGTGCAAGTCAGGTCTGGGATGGGTGACCGCTTTGAGTAATTACTAACTGAGCGCTCTCGTACTTTGAAAGGCACGTTAAGCCGTTGATCCCGGCTGCTGTATACAACAGCAGTCGTTAAGCCCAGTTCGAGGCCTTCGGGCGGATTGAGAACTTCTAACAGTCAAGTTGCCCACTCACATGACAAAGGGGGGTCGAAGTTGCACGACGTCCGTAGGGAGTACCCACCGTTACCCTACACGTGACCCCTGGGTGGTGCTAAAAGTGCAACAAAAACTGGAAATCGGACTTGTCTTCCCGAAGATTTCACGGTTCGTAAATAAATGCCATACGTATAAAAAAAAATTAAAGGTTGATTTAAATGGATAAAATATCGAAACCTCTATGTCGTTAATTTTACCTCAGATTCGTATTAAGAGACCTCTCGGACACTCAGATCTCGATTTTGAACGAAATTGGGTCGAAAAAAAAAAAACAATATGGCCACCACTTACACAAATTTTACCTGGGATTCGTATTAAGGGTCTCTTAATCTCGGACAATCAGATATCGATTTTGAACGAAATCAGGACGGAAATGAAGAAAATCAATACGGCCGCCACTTTTTCCAAATTTTACCTCAAATTCGTATTACGAGACCTGTCGGACGCCCAGATATCAATTTTGAACGAAATCGGGTTCGAAATGAAGAAAATCAATATGGCTGCCACTTTTTATAAATTTTACCTCGGATTCGTATTAGGGGACCGCTCGGACGCTCGGATATTGATTTTCAATGAAATCGGGTTGGAAATAAAGAAAATCAATATGGCTGCCACTTTTTCCAAATTTTACCTCGGATTCGTATTAAGAATTCTCTCGGATGCTCCGATATTGATTTTGAACGAAATCGTGACGGAAATTATAAAATGAATATGGCTGCCACTTTTTCTAAATTTTACCTCAGATTCGTATTACGAGACCTCTCGGACGCTCAGATATCGATTATGAACGAAATTGGGAAGGAAATGAAGAAAATCAATATGGCTGCGACTTTTTCAAAATTTTACCTCGGAGTCGTAATAAGAAACCTCTCGGATGCTCAGATATCGATTTTTAACGAAATCGTTAAAAAAAAGAATAAAATCAATATGGCCGCCACTTTTTCCAAATTTTACCTCGGAGTCATATCCTGGACCTCTCGGACGCTCAGATATCGATTTTGAACGAAATCGGGACGGAAATGAAGAAAAGCAATATGGCCGCCACTTTTTCCAAATTTTACTTCGGAGTCGTATTAGGGGACCTCTCGGACGCTCAGATATCGATTGTGAACGAAATCGGGACGGAAATGAAGAAAATCAATATGGCCGCCACTTTTTCCAAATTTCACCTCGGATTCGTATTAAGAGACCTTGTGGACGCTAAGATATCGATTTTTAACGAAATCGGGACGGAAATGAAGAAAATTAATATGGCCGCCACTATTTCCAAACTTTACATCGCATTCGTATTTCGAGACCTGTCGGACGCTCAGATATCGATTTTGTACGAAATCGGGAAGGAAATGAAGAAAATCAATATGGCTGCGACTTTTTCCAAATTTTACCTCGGATTCGTAATAAGAGACATCTCGGACGCTCAGATATCTATTTTGAACGAAATTGGGACGGAAATTAAGAAAATCAATATGGCTGCCACTTATCCCAATTTTACCTCGGAGTCGTATTAGGGGACCTCTCGGACGCTCAGATATCAATTTTGGACGAAATCGCAACGGAAATGAAGAAAATTAATATGGCCGTTACTTTATTCAAAGTTTACCTCGGATTCCTATTAAGAGTCCTCTCGGATGCTCAAATATCGATTTTTATCGAAATCGTATCGGACGGCACTAATTAATAAAATCACTTACTTACAATACATTGAATCAAAAAAGGTCGTCTCTTCATAGGGAATTCACGGAATTTCAATCATATATGGAACCGACATGCCAAATTTAGTATCTCTCGAACCAGTAGTGTGGGCTGTGCGTTGATATGTCACTTACTCAGTCAGTCAGTTTCTTCTTGCAATTTGGCAAAAACTTTTAAAAGTTTTCATGTCCGCAATATAAAATTTCGAAATCAATGCCATTTTCAAAATTAAAGTCCCAAAAAAACCTTAAAAACGACGCCCATATTAATATTTAGACATTCCAACCCCCTTGGAACCCAACAGAGGGAATGGTATTTCACGTCCTCCACGTGGGAATTTAAAATCATTGTTGTTTTCGTAATCAGCGACCCGATAAACCATAGAAACAATACCTACCCATATCGATTTTCAGAATTTGTCACCACATTTCCCCCTTTTAGGGGTTGATTTCTCATAAAACCTGAAACACATGTTTACTCATTTAACGTTAGAAATACTCCTGTGAAGTTTCGAATAAAATAGTCCAACTAATCTTGATTTCACACACACACTTCGAACCCCCATTTTACCCCCTTCATCATCATCATCATCATGTCAGCCGAAAGACGTCCACTGCTGGACATAGGCCTCCCCCAAAGACTTCCACAATGACCGGTCCTGCGCCACCCGCATCCAGCGGACACCCGCGACCTTCACCAGGTCATCAGTCCACCGTGTGGGGGGCCTGCCCACGCTACGCCTTCCGGTACGTGGTCGCCACTCGAGAACCTTTCCGCCCCAACGGCCATCGGTTCTACGTGCTATGTGCCCATTTTACCCCCTTAGGGGTTGAATTTTGAAAATTCCTTTCTTATTGCACCTCTAGATCTTATATGGAACCTATATACTAAATTTAGAATCTCTAGAACCAGCAGTTTGGGCTGTGCGATGATATTTCACTCACTCAGTCAGTCAGTTATTTCTTGCAATTTGGCACAATCTTTCAAAAGTTTTCATGTCCAGAACATTAAATTTCAAAATCGATGCCATTTTCGTAATGAACGTCCCAAAAAACCATAAAAACGACACCCATATTAATATTTAGACATTTCATCCCCCTCGAACTCCAACAGGGGGGGATGGTATTTCACGTCCTCCACGTGGGATTTTAAAATCATTGTTGTTGTCGTTATAAGCAACCCGGTATATCATAAAAACAATACCCATGTCGATTTTCAGAATTTGTCACCACCTTTCCCCCTTTTAGGGGTTGATTTCTCAAAAAACCTGCAACATGTGTTTACTCATTTATCGTTAGAAATACTCCTGTGAAGTGTTTTGAATAAAATAGTCCAACTAATCTTGATTCCCCACACACGTTTCGAACCCCCATTTAACCCCCTTAGGGGTTGAATTTTGAAAAGTACTTTCTTAATGCACCTCTAGACCTTATATGGAACCTACATACTAAATTTAGAATCTCTAGAACCAGCAGTTTGGGCTGTGCGATGATATGTCACTCGCTCAGTCAGTCAGTTATTTTTTGCAATTTGGCACAAACTTTCAAAAGTTTTTATGTCCACTACATTAAATTTCAAAATCGATGCCATTTTCGTAATGAACGTTCCAAAAAACCATAAAAACGACACCCATATTAATATTTCGACATTTCATCCCCCTCGCACCCCAACAGGGGGGATGGTATTTCACGTCCTCCACGTGGGATTTCAAAATCATTGTTGTTTTCGTTATCAGCGACCCGATAAACCATAAAAACAATACCCATGTCGATTTTCAGAATTTGTCACCACATTTCCCCCTTTTAGGGGTTGATTTTTCAGAAAACCTGAAACACGTGTTTACTCATTTATCGTTAGAAATACTTCTGTGAAGTTTCGAATAAAATAGACCAGCCAATCTTGTTTCCCCATACAAACTTCGGACCCCTATTTCACCCCCTTAGGGGTCGAATTTTGAAAAATCCTTTCTTAGTGCACCCCTAGACCTTATAAGGAACCTACGTGCCAAATTTGGAATGTCTAGGAACAGCGGTTTGGGCTGTGCGTTGATATGTCAGTCAGTCAGTCAGTCAGTCAGTCAGTCAGTCAGTCAGTCAGTCAGTTTCTTCTTTTATATATTTAGATTGTATGTTTACAGGCATTCTATATTTGAATTTTCTATTTTCTCGTACTATTAGCATAAAAAGAGGTTTGTTATACAGGGTGATTTTGGGGTCGTGATCCGGAATGATTGTACATGGTCAAGAATTCAAAGTAGACAACATCACAGTTGGTATGACGGTTAATAACACAAATAATTATCTTTTTCTTCAAATTCTAATGGGAAATAATACTTTTTCATACAACTTGGTCACCCTACCCCACTGTCAACTCTCTATACTATCCGTCAAAGAGAGAAGGGTAACCATGTTTTTTTGAGTTTGTATTTTTGTCATCAAAATAAATTAAAAAAGAAATACGTTTGTTTCGTGTCACTACAACTTTTTTGAAAATGCTAACCGATACCAAGTTGTAAAACTTATTCTTGATCCACGACCCCGAAATCACCCTGTATATTGAAAAAGTTAATACCAAAATAATGTCAGTGTTAATTTTGAATACTATTTACGTTGTGCATATATTTTTACGTCTGATTTTATTGTATTCTCACAATTATCAAAATAATTTTGTGTCAGCCCGTACGACTAAGTGTAAGTTACATAATTTTCGAAAAATATGGCAGTGAGTAATTTTGGTCCGATTGAGAGTCAAAGTAAGCAAATTATTTAAACTGATATAAATATTTTGAACTTGAACTGAAGAAAAATTTAAATTCCCCTTACACCGCTGCCCAGTTAGCAAACGGTACAACCACTACAAATGCAATTCCATGTTCTCGATAATTCAACTATATTATTCTCACTTCAGCCCTCTTATTCACTAACCGGCTCGTCACCTCACACCTCATCCGTTTTTATATAGAAACTGTAAAATGTCATTTATCAAATTGTGGCAGCATACCTATACCTATCCTGTATTCGCGCGAGTGATATTTTTGTGTAGGGTAAGACTAAATTAGCCTACTGTCAAATACCCTGTTTTGTATTTATTATGTCGCTCATATGTATATATAAGTAGCTAAGATTTTCGAATAAATATTCATTACAACGCCTAATCTGGTTTCAATAAGAACTCCCAGCCACAGAAGAACCTGCCTCAACAGTGGTGACCCCGACTACGAATGCCTGGAAACGGTTTATCGACGGAGCTCGTCATGGGAGACGAAAAACGGCAATCTACTGAGCCAGCAGCGGCTCCAGGGCCCAGCCAAAATGTTCCACCAATGGTTATTCCCGTGGTACATCACGTGCAACAAGAACTATCGGGCGTATCAGTTGGTCTGCGCATACCTCCTATTTGGCGCGACAAGCTACGAGCCTGGTTTACACACTTCGAGGCCATAATGACGTCGCAGAAGAAGGCCGATCAAGCCATGTACGAGCTAGTTCTTGGGCAACTGGAGCGCGAAGACATCGACGAAATCTACGACATTTTACTTCGACCGCCGGCTAGTAATAAGTATCAAGCCATCAAACGCAGGTTACTAGACGTCTATGAAGAACGAGTTTCCATGTAAAAACGAGTGAGAGCTAGGTGAGGGTGAGGACTAGTCCGTTTGTGAATAACACCCTAGCTTGTCCACACAGGGTAAATGTTGATGGTCAGACCTAAGTTAACGGCGTACACTTGCAATTAGGGCTCGTGTACAAAAATGCCTTGAAGGCGTCTTCAGTTTAATTGAGTCATAATATTACTGGTTACCGGTTGGTTCGCGTGCGCTAAAATCAGATCTTGATGAATTTGATGATTATCATTTGGAACCAATCGCTGTATCTTGTAGTACGTAGTTCTAACTTAAAAGATTTTTAATCTGCCTTGTGTGTAAATTTTAGCGTTTTGCGTGTATTGTTTTTTGTACCTATTGGTTACACGAGTCTAGCGTCCAGCCCACCTATCTTAGTTAGATCACTTATCTGGCTATTAATTTACTTATTACGACATTAAATTATGATCTCACAAGAATAGTCTTGCGAGATTAGAATTTCATCATCTGTATAGATAGATGACGTATTCGTATACCGAATAAGAAGAACGTGCGTAACTATTGCTTGGTTCTTAGTCCAGTCGCGACCTCTTCAATTAATCCGTCTGGATTTACGTAGACTGTTGTTGGTGGTACACCTGTCTGTTTACACACGAGTAGCTGTAGCTGCGTCTTCGTCTATGTGGAACTTGTTCAACATACTACCTACTATACGAACGTCCAATCCACCCCCATATCACGCCCTTATAGGTATAGAAGATGTTCTCCTAGTCAAATTCGTCTAATTAGATATACGGCTTAAGTGAGAAATGTAACAAACAGACGCTCATTCGCATGCATTTCCCATTTATATTTTTTGTATGGTTGCTAGAATCTCAGAATGACAGGCAAGAATTACGAGGTAATAAATCTGTCTAAGTATGTCGCAAAACAATGCTGATAAACGGTTACATAAATCAGTTTATTGCTACGATAGACTTGAAGAGTGTTGCTAAATAGTTCAATTGAAAAGAAAACAGAAGGAATATGAACACGTAACAGAGCGTGTTTGTTTTGATAAATCATCGCATATTGCTTTACAAAGTCTTGGTGGCTCGGTCTCATTGAATATGGATCGCCGAAGGTCGGTCAGTGCCAGCAAGGTCATTCTATTTGCTTTCGTGCTAACAAATACATTTTATCAGTGCTACTGGACTGCTCTGCTGGATTGTATTTCTGTAGGTATTTCGGTTAACTAGTTAGTTTAGTGCCTAACTAAGTACTTGTATTTGTGCGACAACACGAATGCTCGTAAGTACCGAACAAGTAAAATTTTCTACATAACCATCGCTTACAGTAATATTTATTGCAATCTATATCTGTTCGTCTGTTTCATGGACAATTCTCGTCATCACATCTATAAAAACCTTATTTATTATTCTTGTACCTAATACTAAAATATAAATAAAACATTTCCATCCTCACCACTTAGATGGTTAGCAGTCCTCAACTGTGCGGTTCTCCAGAAACTTCCTGCCTCGCACAGCTAAACTGTGGAATGAACTATCGCCTGCGGTATTTACGGACCTACTACATCCAACCTTCAAGAAAAGAGCGTACTCCCATCTTACCATCAGGCGATTGTCTGCTCGTTTGCCTCCAATTTCATAAAAAAAAACATAATTTTAGAGTAATCATGGAAACATCGCAAGTATATTATTAAGAAGACCGAGCCACCTCCGACCGAGCCGACCGTTATTGATAAGAAGACCGAGCCACCGAAGAACCCGACCGAACCCTAAGAATGTTGGTCTACGCCATCAAAGTACTAAGTATACGTAAGAAGTGGGGTAAGTTCATGGGTACCTAATCAATTTTAAAGGAATCTTTAATTTGCAAGTCAAGTAATTACTCAAGGTCGGTTATTGTTCTTGAGCTTTGTAACTATTGTTATGAAAATGTTCACAGGTTTGTTTTGGATCCATCCATCCATGATATTTTCGTGCGCGTGCACATACCTGCTGGCTGCTAGGTTTTTCATTTGGAAATCTTCCGTAGTTGTAGTTACTAGTGTTACTAGTGACTGTTCAATGATCGTTTATTTATATCATAAGAGGAATCATAAAGCAGCAGGGTAATTGCGTAACAGTTGATCTCGCGTTGGGACATATAAACTGCTGCATTTTTTTTAATTGAATAGTTGGTGTCCTAATGCTAACGCACATTCGAAAAAGTACTATTTAGCAGTCGGCCTACTTATAAAAGAAACAAACAAACGATTTACGCAATAGCCTTACACACATGTAAAAACTCAAATACTTAGGTATACTTGTACCAGTCGTCCTCAAACTCCTCAAAGTTCGTGCTGATAACATTTTAGAATCCAGTACATATAAATAATTAAACATTTCTGTCAGAAATATCGTTTTTGGCACAAGCTTCTATTGCCGACTGTACTTTTTGCACAGTCTTTAACTCCTCTTTAAGAGTCCTCAGTACGCTCGGCTGAACTCGATTCTCCATACAAACGTAGTTTCGTTCTCATTTTAAAACGCCTTGCTGAAATAACATGATACTTTGTATACACAATGAGAGCCGCCATATCTAGGTCGAAAATTAGTTTCTGGTGCTACAAGTTGTAATAGAAAAAAAATACAGCGATTTTTTTACGTCTTGTATGATAACCTTAATAATCGCTGTATTTTTTTCTCCATTATAATTTTAAGCAACAAAAACTAATTTCCGACCTACATATGCCGGATCCCATTGTGCATGCAAAGTTTCATGTTATTCTAGCAAGGCGTTTTAAAATGAGAGGGTAACTACTTTTGTATGGAGAACCGAGCTTACTGCGGACTCTTAAGAGGGCTCCAATGAGCCAGAACACGACGGGTTTATCTTGTGTAGTTTAGGAGTTGATATGGCTATGGTCATACTTCAAGTTGTCACCAAACTGATGATGAAGCTAAGGGTCCTATGACCGGCTGAGGACCCTTTGTGCAAGTAGAAAATATTAAACATAAATATGTTAGCTTATATACGAAATAAGTAAAGATTTAACTGGCGCGATTATCTGTGTTCGCGACCATAACACGTGTTCCATTCCATATACAACTGTGCCGCGTGCCACTGCCACCCTGCAAAGCTACGGTTACTGATGGTATGTAACGGGCATGTTAATCATTAACGAAGCCATTTCCCGCACCCCACAGCCGCGGGCGAAAGGGGAAATTCTATAGGAACAGTCAACACTGTTTGACAAATCTTACGTTGTTTTAGCAACCATTTTGACATATATGCATGCAAGTTTAACTTCAATATAATAAATATAAATTACCTATACTTGACGCGTAGTTCGAGATCCAGTTGAATTATTGATTCACAATCTGGTTTTTAATTACTATCGGTTGGTTGGTAGGTTTTAAAAGCCATTATGTTTTAACGATGATCTTAAAATTCCGGTTATTGTTGGTTTTGCAGAGAAGCTATCTTTATGTCATTATTTTTATGTTGTTCGAATATTTGAGTGAAAGCATGACGGTGGTAATTCCAAGCAATTTTTTACCGTTATGTTACGTCATTGATACTTCATCGGATCGGAACTTTTTTTGAGATATTCAATAAACTAATGCGTATATTAGCAGTGATTTAATGTTCATATACACTCGTATACTCGTATAGTTCCGTGCAATCATGCTTATCCCCTGCTCCTTCAACTGGTACAAAAAGATATGTCTACAAATATGAGTTAGCAAAACAAGCCCATAATTAAGTCAAAAATCTTTCAATAAAACGGCGCAACCTATGAAAGATCCTAGAATGATCGTGCGCACATCCACAGCTTCTTCAGGCGATAGCAAATTCGTGGGAAGCAAAAAAATGTTGTGCACCATTGTCCAGTAAGTACCGCGAGTTGGGCGACTGGGTTCCCGAATCCGGTTCAGGCATGGGCTCCGCGGGACGTTCAATGGGTCAACGTACGGGCGCAGACCTGTCGCGCGATCGGTTGCAAAACACCGCGCGATGCACAGTGAAGAAACAGTACGTCAGATTTTAGAAATGAAATTGATAGGTTTTTTATATATATTTAAAAGTTCATCGACATCGAGTTTCCGTAATACAATACCGTGATTGACATGGTGCGTGACTTTGATATTATTAGTACTGGTTCAAAATTATAGTAATTGTCTATATAATAAATGTTAATATTTAGTCAGAGTTAGATACTAATTTGGTTCTTAAACCAACAGAAAAAGTGATAATTTGAAGTATAGGGAGTCCTGACTTTTCTTGGCTTTCAGAAGCCGATACTGCATTTCTCCATATTAATGCTTTATTATAACTTATAACATAAGACAAAAAATTACGAAACGTACTTCTTTCTGCATTACTGTTTTAGTCCCAAAATTTTCCTTAAAATGTACACTACCTATAATACCTACACTTTGTAGCCCTTGCACTGGTAGTTTATCCAGTCATTCTGCAAATACTCAATATCGCAACTACGTAGCACTGGCCGATAGCAGTGCCCGATAGCAAAATACTCTTCAACTAAGTATACGAATATCGTAGTATATATTCTAGTTCTAGAGGTATAATGCATACATTATCTGCGCAGTGGTCGCGTGTATCGTAATATTGCGTGAGACCGCAGGTCAGGATCGCTTCGCTTCAGAATGTGTCATTTTTAGGGTTCCGTACCCAAAGGGTAAAAACGGCGGGACCCTATTACTAAGACTTCGCTGTCCGTCCGTCCGTCCGTCTGTCACCAGGCTGTATCTCAAGAACCGTAATAGCTAGACAGTTGAAATTTTCACAGATTGTGTATTTCTGTTGCCGCTATAACAACAAATACTAAAAACAAAATAATAATAATAATTAAGGGGGGCTCCCATACAAAAAACGTTATATTTTAGCCCTTTTTCATGGCTACCACTCGCCGAGCTAGATCTCAAGAACCGTAATAGCTAGAGAGTTGAAATTTGCACAGATTATGTATTTTTATTGTGACTCCCATACAACAGAGTAGTTGTTGGCGTTTTTTGCTGTATCTCATGAACCGTAATAGCAAGGAGGTTAAAATTTTCAGAGATATTGTATTTTTATTGCCACAATAATAATAAATACTAAAAATAAAATAAAAATAATATTTAAGGGGGGCTTCCATACAACAAAAGTATTTTTTTACCGTTTTTTTTTCTGGTACGGTCTGGTTCGTGCGCGAGTCTGACTCGCGCTTGGCCGGTTTTTTTTTCATATTGGCTATTCATTCTTTTACATAAATTGTAGATTCATAAATGCAGATATGCGTTGCTTTAATGCTATTGTTATTTGTTGGTGTAATCCACTCTAACTCGGACTCATAAAAGTCGATATTCCATAAAAGGTCAACTTTTTTTTCGTGTACCCTTTGCCATAAAAATTGGATTCGTTTTCTGGGTCAATATTTTAAGCGATTTGTATACGGTTAAGTAATTTCACTAATAATGATTTGGTGTAACGTGAAGGAAATTAAAAACCATGTTACAGTTCATAAATTTTCCTAATAAATTAAGTCACTGTTGTTAGCGGTCGTAAAGAACAAAAGTCTCCAAGTGCGTCTCGGGCCATCCACAAATAATTTAGGGTTCCCTAGTTTTCCTCCCGTTACATTATGTGGACTTAAAAGCTCGCAAATATTTACAACAACTAGCAACTTATCTAAGTAATCAAAGGAAATTGTATTAAAGTTTGGTCTTACAAGTATAATTTAAATTATTTAAAATGTACGAAATTTTAAAAGGCTGCCGATATATTTTGAAGTGTTTTGCTTTTACAGTAAAGTAGCTTTTTGTAACGAATATGATACAACTCTACCAATTCAAATTATTTTAAGTAAATATTTACTAAGTTCGTATATTACTCGTTAACTAGTAAGGGTAATGTCCAATTTGCTATGATAGTTTTCCTTTTAAATTCAGCAACCGTTAAATTAGCTGGCATGTGTGTGTAACAAAAATTTCATATTCATACTTCATTTATTCACCATAAAGTAACATGATTAATTACATGGTATGTCAAAATTATTTGAAAACTTGCACTTTTTGGTGAATTTTTCACTTTAAGGCGACGCATTGATAAACAATTAAACTCGAATAGAGCCCTCTTACCCTTTCCCCGCATCTACCCCTGTATTTTTACGCGGCTTGCGATCGCGGAGCGCCGGCCGGACAGAGCCCGGTCGTTCGACTCGTGCGCTGCGCGGCCGCGCGCTGGAACATAGACGTCCAAGGAGATTCTATGCTTTCACGTTTATTTAAATATTTTTTAACTATACATTACTTTTTGGAATTTACAATGCTGGTACGGATTAGGTTGTATAAGTCTAATTGATAATTTTTTGATTGTCGAATCCAAAAGTTGATTTAATTTGCGGTAGGGTAAAGTGCAACAAAACACCGGGTGCCTTGTTGTTCCTCAGCTGTTTAAGAGCCATTCTAATCTCGTACAGGTTGATGTCCGGGATATCTTCGGTATAGTGCCCGGTTAATCTAGCTCTAGGGTCTTCCACCAGACCAACTGCGGGTCTGCTAGTTGACGTGTATAGCTGTCCATAAAAGCACTCTATCTCACTCAGAAGCCCAGGTTTGGACGAAACGATTCTACCATCCTCGGTTTTTAATCTAGCGAGCTGGCTCTGCCCAAAACACAGATCTCTTGAGAAAACTTTAGAGCCCTTATTTTGCTCGATGGCCCTTTTCTATACGGTTTGTATTGAATTGGAAGTTTAAAATTCAGAAATAATCAAGGTGATGTACATTAATAAATCCATTGAATGATTTTTAGTTTGAACAAGAGTCGTGTAACTGTGTTTGAGTTATTGCCGAAAATCTGTCTTGCCCAAACAAAAGGGCGCAAGTGCCGCGAGTTTCCTATGAAGATACGATCTTTTTTGGTTGAATGTATTGTATAGTGGTTTTAAACGTAGATTAGGAGGTGTCGGTACAAAACCCTTCTTTGTCCGTGGTCTGACAAGCACTTGGCTAGTTTTTCCATAATCATCAACTACTTGTTGAGACGGTTTGACGAATGAGCCCAAATACGGGTTTATCTTCTATAGTTTAGGAGTTGCTATGGCGACCTTCTGTTTCCATCATCAGATCAGCTCGATGGTACCATAATATTGTATGTATTGTCACCTTACATAAGTATGCCCACCGTGGGATGAGCTGTAGCATCCCTGGAGTGCGGTGAAAATACTGCGATCGCCAACCCGCATGCCAATCGTGGTGATTATGACATTTACTCCCCATGTAACTGGGGGAGGCCTGTCCAGCAGTGGACGTCCTTGGGCTGATATACCTAGTGGTGGTGCTTACATAAGTACGCCAAATTTCAGCACAATCGGTTTAAGATATCTATTTCAAAATCGAGTTACAAGATTCCACCCGAACAAACATACATACCACCGTATCAGCCGAAGGTTGTCCACTGTTGCTCATAGGCCTCCCCCAAATTCACGGGAGATATATGCAATAGTGTTCGTTCTTAGCGTTCGTGCTTAGGGATCTACCTGTTGTAATTAAGTCGACTAATGAGGATCTACTACGCATTCTAAAGTGGAGCGAGAGTTTTGGGCTGAAAGTTAATCCCAACAAAGACCCAAGTTATTATTATCGGCAGTAGTAATATGATTTCCAGAATTGACTTCGCCAATCTCCCTTCTGTATATTTCGATGGTATTCAGATTCCTTTCTCAACCCAGGTGAAAAATCTAGGGATTATTTTTATTATGGATCGCACTCTATCCTGGGTGCCGCAAGTCAGCGAGGTCAGCAGGAAGATGTTTGCTGCAGTAGCTTCTCTAAGCCGCCTTCGTAACTTCCTTCCCATCGCCACTTAAATTGCACTTGCCCAAACCCTTCTTCTCCCTATTCTCGATTACGCGGACATCTCATATCTTGATATCACTGAGGAGCAACTCAATAAACTTGAGCGTATTCAAATGTATGCATACATGAACCGTATGCATACATTTGAATACGCTCAAGTTTTTGGGTTACGCAAGTATGACCATGTCTCTAGTTTCCGTTTAAAACTCAAGTGGCTCCCAATCCGTCTTCGTCGTAACTCTCACATTCTTTCTCTTCTCTTTAATATACTTTTTAATCCGGCAACCCCTTGCTACCTCAAGGAACGATTTAACTATCTGCGTTCAATTAGATCCTCTAATAAATTTCTTCTTGCTGTGCCTTCGTCCTCCTCTAAATTTTATAACAGTTCATTTACTTTTCAAGCAGTCCAACTATGGAACTCTCTGCCCCTTGATGTAAGACGGGCTAAATCTAGTGCGTCTTTTAAATCTAGTCTGAAAGAGCACTATTTGTCTCTTCCATAATAATTTTCGATACTGGTCTGTAGTTTACTTTTGGGTCTCACTTAAGTTTGTGGTATATATTTATGTTTATTTATTTACTTATTTATGTATGTTTATTGTATATATATTTATATATAGTGCTTTATGTGGTTTTTATTATTATTATTATATTTATTTTTATTTCTACTAGTTATTCCTTTTGTTTGCACCACCCACTTATCATGTTTGTTTACTTTTTTTTCCTCCGCTACCCTAAGGTTGCCTGGAAGAAATCGCTCATTTAGCGATAAGACCGCCTGTTGTTTACCTCTGCTTGTATCTTTATGCTGTTTCTATCTGTAATTCTTTTTTGAGGTGAGCAATAAAGCATATTGTATTGTATTGGATTGTAATTTCCACGCTTGGCATGCGGGTTGGCGATCGCAGTATTTCCACCGCACTCCAGGGATGCTGCTGCGGTGCTGCCCATCTTCCGGTGGTCTTGGTTGTAGGTTTAGGACATACCCGGGTCCAACAACACCGACCGACCAACATACATACCACCACCACCACCATATCAGCCAAAACACGTCCACTGCTGGACATGGGCCTCCCCCAAATTCACGAGGGGTATATGCCATAATCGCCACGCTTGGCATGCGGGTTGGCGATCGCAGTATCTCCACCGCACTCCAGGGATGCTGCTGCCCATCCCCTGATGGTCTTGGTCGTAGTTTTAGGACATACCCGGGTCCAACATACATACATACATTGCAAGTTAAATAAAAGCTTGTAATATAAGTAGGTACTATAATACCTTTAAATTAGTTTATAAGTACCTACTTATCTCCCAAATACTAACCTTTCTAAGGACTTATCTGACATAGTTTCGATTTCGCCTAAATCCGGAGACGACTCCATGGCTTTGCCTTGTTCTAATTATTGTTTTCTAAAATAGGCAAATAAAATTTATTTTTGCTTTACTTATAAATTTAAAAGAATATTTTGTCAGTAGAAACATCTTGGTTTAGTATACACGAATTTAAAAAAACGATTTATTTTATAATTGGAACATTATTTAGTTTGGCAAATAAAGTTATTTTGGGAAAATTACTTTAAAAAAATTACATTGCTCAATTGAACAAGCCTTCCTTTTTTTTAGAGATCTTCACCAATTATTTCATTATTTTTAAATGAATAAAATACCACTTTAAATCAAACAGTATCCATAACGCGTGGGAGCTCGCCTAGCACAGGCCCAACGCTGACAGTAGTCGGTAGCGGACTGAGGGGGCACTGATTGCATAGAAAACACGCGGGCGGCTAGCTTATACCGTAAGGGCGTATGCGGCAAAACAGTCTTTTTCAGTTTAAATAAAAACCATTGGTAATTTCATAAAATCCTTTTACAATATTGAAGTGTTTGTTTAGACAAATTTAAATGGAAAACTAAGAGACTTTAACAAGTGCCGTTGATCTGTAAAATGCAAATCTCTGTTTTTAAAGAGGTTTAAAAGAGAATTATTTTTGTGTTATGAAAGTTATCCAATCATGTAAAGCTTTTACAAAAGTAAAGCTAAAGATACTATGGATCATATAAAAAATAATCGGGTTCGTATGTTTCTTGGTTGCAGAGAAAAATTATAATCCCTGTCGCCAATATTTTCAATTCGTCGTCTTAATATTGTTTTTTAAGATTGATGATTCGCGAATACTATCTAATGACGGCACGTTTAAGTAACTCTAGCACTAGACAGAGCATTACGAACAAAGTTGTGAAGTAGATTTTTAAAACCATGCCCAATAAGGAAGCACACGCTCATATACAAACTAAACCATGCACAAACCCAAAACGAATGACCCTGACGCCATTGTCACATGTACTGAAGAGTTCTGTTCATGGTTTAGTTTGTATATGTGTGAGCTAGTGTAAGTAGTGAGCGGTTTTTAAAACCATGCCCAATAATTACTTCATTATTTTATTCGTTATGCTCCGTCTATATTTTTTCTTGGTTTGAGCTCTAGCAAAGACGCGAAGAGGTGAAAATTCATTTGAAAATCGATTCATATTTAAAATATTAGTTTAACGTGATATATTTATTTATTTAAGCTTTATTGCACAAAAAACAAATGTACAAATGGCGGACTTAATGCGAAAGGGCATTCTCTACCATATATATATACGGGTCTAAAGCGATATTTATTTAAATTATTTATTTACCTTTAAGACGCACGTATCGTCACGTGTTGCACTGGTCATGTTAGCAGCAGAACTGACGTCTGAGCAAGTGAATTGTTATGGGATTATTGTTATTACATTACACTTTCCTGAATTCAGAACCTTTAGAGCGGGCCGCACTTATATATTAGAGCGAGAGGCTTCAACCAACACCCTTACCCTATTTAGGATGCTAAATTTTGGACAATGTAATGCCGGCTTCAACGGAGAGATTTAACTACTCCACCAAAATGTGAAGGTTAGACCCCAAAAAAGTCCTCATACACTTAGATATTTGTATTTGTCAAATATTGAGGGACCATGCCACCATTTTAGAATTTTCGATGTGATAATTTTTTTTGATAGGTGTCGTGAATGTGGTAGGCCATTAAAACTGAGTATTTAACATGTCGATACGTGACACATAACGTCATGACAAGATTAAGGGTGGGTTGCATTGCACCAAACCGTCTGTAATTGTAAGCGGTGTAAGTACGTTCAAATCTGATTGTGTGGAATGTTTAGCAAGTTTCTATGGGATGACAGCTGCCGTCGCCGTATTTAAGGCGCAGGGTAGGGCAAGCCATTCTCCATACAAAGGTTGTGCAAGTTTTTTGCGTTAGTTTTGGCACTACAGTATTTCATTTTATTTTTTGTTGCTACATATTGGATATACGCAGAACTTGATGTTGAAATTTTGCATTATTTAAAAAAAATAAAAATAAAAAAATACGAAAAATAAATAAAATTAAAAAGAAAAACATCAAGACATAGATAATAAAAAAATAAGCATATGGACCAAAAATAGTAATTGGAGTGCAAACACAAATGAAGAAAAACTTGCACAAAGTTTGTATGGAAAGAGCTTGCCCACCCCTTCGCCTTAACGTTGAACGTCTCGTCTGTAATCGTAAGTTGGTGCAGCCCACCCTATATCACTGTTGAATTTCGACAAAAAGATAGACTGAGTATTCTGGACAACCTACTACTATCACTACGTCACTTCATCATCACATCACACATAGTATAAAACAAAGTCGCTTCCCTCTGTCCGTCCCTATGTATGCTTAAATCTTTAAAACTACGCAACTGATTTTGGTACGGTTTTCTTTAAATAAATAGAGTGATTCGATTGGAAGGTTTATATGTAATACATGCATAACATAGTAGAGACACGCTGATCATTTTAGAGGTTTCTTTTTAATGTGATGTCGTAAATAAACACATTTTTTTGCGCTTACATTGCAAACACTGGCGGAACCCTACGAAATAGATCAGAATAATGTACTACAGTATCGTACAATTAAAAAAGGTCTACAAAAAGGTCCCGCGATGGTATATTGTCTATTTTTTATCCTTAAAGGCCGAGCCACTTGCAAGCGGTGTGTCATCTACTACTATGACATTTCATACGATACAACGCGCACGCCACGCACACGCGCACGCGCACGTGCTGCGCACGCATTCGGTGTGTCTCGGCTTTAAACCATGTCCAAAAGTCATCAGTACCTGACGCAATCATGTCAAGATTACACTTTTCGAGTTCACAATGTTCCGTCTAAGTACGAGTAGGTACCGTTTTCTTGGTCCCATCACAAATAAACGGATATTATCGCCATTAGAATTCTTATTTGCATACTTAACGTTATGTACATATACCGCTATAGGGCGAATATAGTGCCTACAATATGAATGGCAACTTGGCAAGGCTATTGTCGGGACATGTAGCTAAGCAGTTAGGTGTTGATATGTTATGTAAGGCCGCTGAATCGGAATCTAACATAGTATAGCAATTACCTCGCACAGCTCTATATATAGGCTAGTTGACTGGTATGGCTGGTACCTAGTACCCATATATATCGATTACTACCGGATTCACACCAGCCTGTCTATTCGCAAGCATTTTATATTTGATATCGCTCGTGCCCAGCAATATTTTTTCTACTTAGGTTTGTAATATGTATATTGGAAGTTAAAGTATGTTGGCGATGAGTTCGATGAACGTTGCCAATAATGACAATAACAGGCCAGCAGGTTTGTTATTCTGTATGACATGGCATAACACTTGCATTAGGTACCAACGTAGAACAGTCGAATACGGAAGTAGTAAGACATTTTAGTGATTTTGTCGCAGCTGATATATGACCTAATAGCCTTTGCTCACAACTTCGTATGACGGTAGGTAGTACTCGTATTATGATTTATGCTACCCGCGTACTGGAAAGATTCGATCGAAATCCGATCGGTAGTTTTTGAATTTGAATCTGAATAAAAGACCAAGAAACATCTTCGTATTATTCGCGTAGGTATTCCATTCTACATCAGAGCACTAAAACTTTCATCTCGCCGAGACCACTATCACAAATTGTTATACGAGTATTATAACTGTAACAATTCGATTTATAGGTTTGAATTTCACAAACCTACATTGTCTTTTGTCGCATAGCCAGAAGATCATAAAGGGACCCGTTAACGCATGCTGGCAACACATCAACTATTCAGAATTCCACGATGGATGCTGAATTATTCCCTTGCAGGTGCATCGCCTAGTTGCATACGGATCACAGCTGACTGTTCTCCGAACGAAAACAGCCTATAAATCCATTAAAGCGGAGTTTATACGACCTTTGGTTTGCCGTGGCAATACACGTTTACCAACTTATTTGTGATACGGGAAAGCTCGTATCCCGTCGATACAGAGTTTATTTACTCTTGATCAGTGTTACCGATAGTTTTGTGAAGCTGTAACGAGCGTGGGACTCGCACGCGTCCTGCATTTGTTTACCAACCGACGACGGCCGGCTGTCATTCTATTTTGGAAACTGACGAATCATGGCGTCCATGGTTACGGATTATGCGTATAGTAAAACAAAAATTAGGCATTTAGGCGTTTTAGACTGTTGGCATTAAAGTAACTACTGTCATAAGGGAGCACACCCAAACTACGTGACCAACTTTTTACAGTTTTTACCCCCTTCCCCCCCTCCGGTAAACAAGCGTAGTATGTTTATGCCAAGATCCCCACCCTCTCGCTCTAGTTTTCACGTAGTATAATTTATTAATATTTTTTTGCGGAAAGTTAAAAAAATGGCTCTTGTTTGTATTTTCTCATAATTATGGCCCCTAATGAATGACGTCGAAAGTGCTTGCGTAGTTAAATTGTAATTGTATTTAAGTCGAACTGTATTTGAACTCCCGAAGTGCTGTGGAACCTGAACTGAGCCAACTTGATCTTCATTTTTTTGCATACCCCCCGTTACCCCGTATTGCTTTAACTACTTATACTTTAACTATAACAGATATTATGCGAGAATGTGAGGGTCACTAAATGGGATAATATACATACCTATGTCTACACTACAGTACTAAAGGCGGAAGTTTCTGATTGTAGCAGAAGTCAATCAACCTAAAAAATTACGTAATTGCCGATGATTAGACTCTGTCTAACATAGGCATTACAGACGGCACGAGACAGTGGTTTAAATAGTCATTTACATGGCGTGTATATCAAATTTTGTCATTACTGTGATGGAAGTTCGTCGATACCTGTCTAAAACTAAATTATTATTATTACTCGTACTAATACGAAGCAAGCTCCTTAATGTATGTTAGTCACTACTGTCACTAGCTTTGTTTGGGAGGAGCAGTGCTGTACTGAAGCTAGATACCCTACTAAATAATTATAATGAATATAATCTACTGAATTAATATGTGTACTTTTGTACATATAAATGAAGCATACAAACTGAATATAACACATAACGGAGTATCTCTGGTTTTCCAATTATCCAAAATCGTGGTCCAATTTGCATTTGATCAAAGAAATTAGATAAATTAAAGAAATTAGATAAATTGGTATTTGTCTTCCGTCATAAAAAATTCATAGAAGTTAACTTTGATCAAACATTTGACGTAAATTGGATAAGTGGAATACCACCTTAAGGTTAGAAGTTAGAAAAGAATCAATACGTATATATTGTAAGCATTACCCGGAATTCTTCGCGTTGTTCATTTATCTATGCCATGCATATCAACAGCTTGACATTGAAACTTGTCTAGAACTTGCTAGGGTATTTATGTATTATTTAATTGTAGATTGCGTGAGAAATCTTCAATGATCGAGCGAAGCGGGGATTTTGCTCCCCGATTCGCGTGTTTCGTTGGAATTATATATAATTATATATTTTTTGTTTTTTATTTTAAAACCTTTTTTTTTAATACCTTTGCGTCTATCACGGTGGTAAATTTGGTTATTCTATCTTGTATGGTTCAGGACGTGTAGAACTCCAACGAAATACGCGTATCGGGGAGCAAAATCCATATATATATAAGTATATATATATTTATGCCGTACACTGACCACTTAACCCTAGGGATAAGTGGTCTATGGTTGCATAGGTACCGTGGCGGTCTAGGCTGAAGGTATAGACAATATTTAGCTTCGCTCCATTACGTCGGGCGCAAACTGCTTAAGGCTAGGTAGTCGTAAAACCTACCTAAAGTTATCTTCCTATTCATAAAACTCGGAAAATAATACGCATTGTACAGGGCACCTATATGTATACATTTGTCCACCTTATTCCATTAAAATAAGGTCCAACGATGTTTACATATTATGCCCTCGACTGTACGCTAGTTAGGCGAGAATGGCGAGATATATGATTTATTCAAATATTTCCATATATCCAATACTTAATAAGAAGCTGTTATTTCAATACTTAATATATCCAATACTTAATAAGAAGCTGTCATTACTTTAGGTAATAGGTATTGCAATACCTAATCATGTTGTTTGTTGTTATTGTTGTCTCCGTTTAAATTATGCTATTTCGCTCTCACGGCTGGTACCACTGCAAGCGCAGGGTATTGGGCGGGGTTTTGCGACAACATGGATACGAAAACTGGTGCTGCCATCTAATGGCTTCGTAGGAACAAGCGTAGTCAAGCGAAGTCTTACTTGTCTCGAGCTCAGTATAAATGCATGTAGTACTGCTACTCGACACTAGGTGGCGCCACAAGTGTTTTGTTGGGCTTTTATAATTGAGTACTAAATTATATGGTGTTTTATCATGATTAAATAATTAAGCACATTTTTCATTGTTTCAGGTGTTAGTGGAATATGATGGAGTAGATTGGCAACGACGTGAATGGGTTGCTGTTTATTCGCGAAGGACGTTTCGTGTTTTTTTAGTGGAAAGAACATTAGTGTGGGCTCCTAGAAATAGTAAAGATGAAACAATCAAATGGCCTGGTTTGGTAAGTCTAATCGATTTTTTAAGTTACCATCCTATGTACTCGTACTCATTGAATATTTTCTTTCATTATATTACGAATTTTAACCGTTTTACTACCTGCACTAGATGGCGCTAGTAGTATCCAAAACAAGTTATAAAACGTTTTCAGTGTCACTATCCTTCACTAGATGGCGCTAGTAGTACCAAAATAAAAGTTTCATCAACGTTGATAGCACGATAGGTTATAGGACTAGGTATTATAAAATCTGTGGTTATACCGTTATTATACGTTTTTTTCTACTCTAGCATTAGAATCTATCAATTAAATGACTGTCAGCAGTATTAAAACAATAAACTTTATATACAAATGCAAGTCTTACCACAGACAAGTCACTATATGACTGGTGGGAGAATCAAAATGGATTTAAATACATTATTTTATACAACTGTTGTTTTTTAATTTTTAAAAGAGGCACACGTCAATGCCGTATTCTGCAAACGAGCATAGCGTAGAGTTGTTATGTTAAGGACTCGAGGACCCTTATTTTATTATTATTATGTAACTGCTCACTGCTGCATAAAATACTATCAATAGTACATTTCGGACATAAAATTTGACCGTAAAAGCTGTGCTAGCTGGGCTGGTGCTTTTAATTGCGATTTATATGTTTGGTTACCCTTAGGCCTGATACGGCAATAAGCCTATTATTTTCAGACTGAGGAATGACATTCGTACACACGTGAGGGTGGGTTGCACCATCCGTCTGTAACTGTGTGGAAAGTTTGACAAGTTCCTATGGAATGACAGCTATTGGCGCTATATTTGACCCGCCCTTAGTCATATCCATTTGATTAGATAGGTACCTAATTTTACCATTTGGGTTAAAGATAACATCTACTTGAACTCATTTCGAGCAAGTCTACGTGTGTTATTTGTACAAAGCTCACGTTCGTCGCTTCACAAGCGTCTGCTTCAGCTCCGAAATCTCTTTGAATGCGCTTAATTTCTGTTTCAAGAGAAGACGAAATGATTTACTTGGGAAATAGGACTTGTACTCTTAAAATATTTTTTTTTTGTGGTAATTAGGTCTTGTATTACAAATGTACTTGTTTTCTGACATACCCCTAGGTATCCTTTTATAAAGCTGTTTGTGGTTGGTATATTTTTTATGTTTACTTTTTTGTGGAATGAAATTATAAGTTAGTTGAAAGAGATATTTTGCTAAATGGACTCAACGTAATGTACACATTAATTAATAATTAACAAATCCACTCACAAAACTATGAGATAAGTTTAGTTACCTTAATTCCTTTTAAATATGACCCTCTTAAATTCTTGCCATTACTTACTTAAAAAAGCTACATAATACAGGGTGGGTAAATAAGAGGTTTTGAGACTTTAAAGTACATAATACATGTTGGGAAAATAAGAAGAGGATTTGTATTCTCAAGACTTGGAAAATATGGATAGAAATTAATACCCGCCAAATATCCAGCTTCCTGTGTGGGAATATAAGAGCCCATTCATAGCGTTTTCCATGAAGTTTTTGCAATTCCAAGAGTCTCTTACTGACAACGAGTCGAATTTTCCAATTTTACTGTGTCAGGTTAATTAATATGTATGATTGTATACACTTTGCTTTCAATAGACCTATATTGAAAAAGTATAGTAGTCAAATTTGGTGACCCTAAGGGTCAACCAATATTTTAGGAGATTAGTTGACCTAAAACGTTTCCTTCGATTTAGATACAATGTCCTGTTCCGTGTAACATATTTCTAAAGTCTATACCAGTCTATAATAATTTTGCGGTCTCTTTGCATGAAAAGAACCGAGAGTTTAGCCGGCAAAAAAGTCTGAATTAAAGTGTTTACCTATCACTTGCCCATCCTGTATAATAAATAATGATGATATAGACCACGTATACCACGTATGTACAAAATAGTCACATTAAGGGTTAAAATCTCATTTAGGTAACTAATGATATTAAACAAGTTACACGGCGGCTATAAATCTAATTAAAGCTACTAGACATTCATTACAAATGTCATCAGCAGACCCTGAAATCACTATGGAAATAAAATCCCTTTGAGGCCAGATACATATTCTATTCGCCAGTTCTCAATACATACGTTAGTGCCATGTGACTCAAGCTCACGTTTTTTGCAAGATAAATGGTGACAGGCTACATACCCAGGCAGGTGTATGCATAGCCCTGACCTGATGTGATATAAGCGTGTGTAGTTAGCCTGTTTTGTCGTGTGGCATGCGTGCCCTTGCCTTGTCTTAGATCGTTTATCATACCGTTAATCAAGTTGTAGATCGACTTTTGTGAAGGTAAAGACACATCCACGATTGACTTTAATTACCTCACACTTTTCAAAATTTACCAATGTGACGTGTGTGTTACTTATACATGTCTTTATTTTTCAGTAAGCAAATAAATATTTAACAACAAGTATAAAGAAGAACAGACAGTTGTATGTAGAGAAGGGCCAGGGTCAGAGGGGGCGATGTTGGGTAGAGCTGCCCCCGTATGGTTTTCTTAGAATACAATACTACTTTAATAGCTCATAAATAATATTGTTTCTAATCTTTGCTAAAGTGTCTTTTTCTTGCTAGTCTTTGAAAAAAAATCTAATTACTGAGCTATGGATTCATTAATTAATTAAATCGTATGGCATTTATTTTCGAACCGTGAGATCTTCGAGAAGACAAGTACGGTTGCCAGTTTGTTGATGAATTATGAATAAAAATGTTCTCTAAATGAATTACGTTGCCAATTAACAAATTAAATTGTAAATATCGTCGTCTACACGTTCCAAATTTCAATACGTCACTTGTTTTGTTTCTGTTTAACTTTATGGGCAATAGTAATATTAAAATATTGGTATTGTCTAGCAGTGGCTATGTCCAGCAGTGGACGTCCTAGGGCTGATGTGGTGGTGGTGTTGGTGGTGGTATTGTCTATCGGAAACTAATATACACATCGTCACTACTTATAAAAATCTCGTATCTGATTTTTTCCTTTTTTTCGTTTATTTACGCATTAAACTAATAAAAATACACCTCGTATGATGCACAAACTCCAACGACGATAAATCGTCATTATAGTAAGTATTCGTTAGTTAAAAAAAATCGTATCTAAACAAATTATAGTCACTACTTTAAAAAAAACTCGTATCTGATTTATTTTTCCTTTTTTTTCCGCAAAAAACTATGCCGCACTTAAGCACTACACATCTATAAGACCTGGAAAGAGTGCAGGTGACCCAAGTGTGGTAAATTTTAGGGCTTTAAAATATACACCTCACAGTCCTATTGAGTTTCAACTTCGCTTTGATGACATCTGGACTGTTCTACCTCAAAGATTCCATGATATTTCCGAAGATCAAGCGATTCTTTAGCTATATGCTGGACCCGTCCCCATTAAAAAACGAAAGTATGAAGTATGATGATTCATCTCTAAAGCCGATTTTGCCAAAAGACTTTCATGCATTTTACGATAGTTTATTGCATGTATAGTAGAGAAAAAATAATTCGACCTAATCTTTATTACGTAGGCACGTTGTTATTTAAGTTCGTCTATTGTTACTCGAAGAGAGTTTACTTAGTTCATTTAATAAACATAAATACATACATTTCGTTTCATTTTGTAGCATAAAATTCAAAGCAAAATTATCGTAACTTAACAACTTTCAGTCAATACTAAAACAAAAATCTTGTATCTTACGAATAACTGTAAATTTTATAGAAAATTTTTTGAGTGAGTTATTCGAATATTTGTGAAATTAATGACTGGCTATCAAAGTATCTCATGAAACTAACAAGAACTTTTTTGATCAATCGCAATAATTTACAGAATGTTTATTGTTCCTCCTAGAAACGTGATGATTTTCAGATACGAGTTTTTTTAAAAGTAGTGACGACATGTATATCAACTACGTAGTAAAGTATATACTTTTCCCACTTGTGGTAAACTATAAAAGTCATCAGTCGATTTCTTTTGTTCTGGGATCAGGCAAGTCAGTCAGGAAAGAATTACATATGTAACAGAGTAACAGATAGATACACAAGTCACATGTAGGCTGAGCAGCAAAATAATGTTTCTCCTGTTCCTACGAGTCATGGATACTCGAAAGTAGCTTGGCTAGTAGGTACTTATAGGTGTAGAAATATTTCCTTATCTTGTTGTTTACCAAAATTACTTAATGCTTCCATTTCCGTAACTATCAGGAACAGGAAGGACAAGGTGACGACCTAAATCTCGTATGACCCAGAAACTGACAAACGGAATGCCTATAATTAAATTAAATAATAAAATGGAGTGAATTGTTTGGGGAGGGACACACTTTTCTATTTGAACCGATTAACTCTGTTGCGATCTTTTTTATTTACAAAACAAAAGTTTCACGCAAAACACTTTTCTCGTAAAGAAACCATTCGGTGACAAATTTTTTACATCAGTTGATTTGCAGATATAGATTACGGGCTCCTAAATCCAATTAAAAGTATCTAAAGACATTTCTTTTACAAAAGCCATGAATATCGCCATGTCCCATCATGGTTAGTATACCTACTCTTTATTTAGTGTAGCTATAATAGGTGGCCCATTCATTCTATAGACGTTGCTGCTGGGTTTAGGTATTACAATTTATGGATGTGTTACTACTGCAGATTGGACGTTGGTGTATTGAATACCCAAGCGGGAGTGCTATGGACGGTATGATAGACCTTTCATTCCACGTTCAATTCATAACCAGAATTAGACACCAGTGCTTACTTTCGCCAACTGCCATATATTATGTAGAATAGAATTGAATAGAATAAGTATTTATTCGTGACAATAAACAACAATAAAATATTCAGAGATCAGCCAATAAAAAGAGAACAAAATTTATGTCCCACGAAACGGTTCCATCTCAGCATGATGTTGGCGTGATGGCCAACGCCATGTAATAATGTGTTTTTTTTCTTCACATCAAAGCCAAGTAATTCAAAGGTGCAAACTGTGGTCCGTTACCTCTTATCAGGGAGAGTAGACCTGTGCTTAGCTATGGGACGTACATAGGGCAATGATGATGATGATGTGTGTATATGAAGTTCGGCTAACGTGATGTTGTGTTGCAGACATTCACGCCGCTGGCGGCGGACCTGACGCTGCAGCCGCAGGCGCAGCCAGTCGAGTTCCTCCACGACCGCCAGCTCAGGTTTCTCGACTACGCTAACTTGCAGCCCTTTCAGGTGAGCGAGCCTCTTTCTTTACTATAGGGACCTTTGTGAAAATACCCTGCCATTTCTTCCTTCCTCCTTCATCCTCCCTTCTTCGAGCGTCGCTTTCTCCCCCGCTCGAGCTTTAGAATCCTAAAATTATATCTGACTAGCAATCCGCCCCGAGCTTCGCATGGATTACAATATAATGCATGTAAGAAATATAAATAAATTATACATACAAACATCCGGAAGAGTCAGGCTACACAATGGTGAAAGCCGCATTTAAAACCATCAAGCCGTTTTCGAGTTAATCGCGAATATACAGACATACATATACACAGATGCGGCGACACGCTTCAATTTATAATACGTATTGATAAAAGTAATGATCAAATAATAAAACATGTGCCAGTCACGAAACAAGCCTTTCAAATCAAATTCAAATACGAGTAGATGAAATTATATCTATTTTGAGAAAGAAAATTTATTTTAGGGGAATTCAAATTGAGTTACGAAATTTCTTTTCAAAGTTCGAGAAGGTAATCCTGCAATACAATACAGTACAAGTACTTTAAATCGAGCAATCTCAAATAAGTGAATTCAGTTATGTATTCTGACGTAACTTACGTACTACATGCATAACAGCTGCAAACGCGCTTAAGTTTAACCAAGTTTAGCATACTTGTAGGTATGTCTTTAGAGTTTCCCTAGCGGCATAGTTGATCGTAACACTCGAGGCATGATTAAACCAAGTTGTTAGCATAGCGGCCAATATCATCAGTTAATGGCTAAGTATCGTGATATTAAATTAAGAGCCAAGATGAAAATAGTTACTGCTTCGTTATGTGTAGAAGTATTGGGTTAGTAGATATTTCAATCTAGACCTTATTCTCATATTATACGCTACTTGCAGGAATCAAAACATGTTGATGTTTTTACTGCTCTCATCGGCTGACGAATCCGAAGCCGAAGTTTTATATTACGTAATAAACGTAACCTGATCTTGTGTGTCTATCAATTAACCAGTTGCCAAGTACTTTTGAATAAATATTCGTCTTCATGTTTCACTGCCATGTTGACAAGTAGCGGCACAGTTCTCGGAATTTCGTATGTAGGTGTAATTGGAATTCCTATTTCTTAGAAATACATTTATTATTCGGTTGGATCCCAAAAACATTACATGATTAATTGATTATATTATAAAGCTCAGAGGTTGTTCCACGTTAGACTCGTTAGAAGAAATAACTGTATTGTATCATGGCGGTTAAGGATTGCCTGTTTGCGCCAGTTAGTTAAACCAGATTAGCTGATTACGCGGAAATATGTTAACGTAAGGATGCGGAACATTAGATTGAGTACAAAGTGGGGACAAAAAGCAAAACGCATAAGCGACCTAATTTCGAGTAGACGTTACGAGTGTTTATCCAAACTTGCGCGCCCGGGCGGAGGGGGAGATCAAGGACGGTGTCTGCCAAACAAGGGGGGGATTTTCCCGGGAGACGGGAGACCGGGCGGGGGAGGCAGCCGTTGGAGAGGGAGCGGTATGTTTTGATGCTCGCCGCCCGCTCTATTGATTTTCCGCCCTCGCCACCCAGCTGCCCCTTTATAATATCTGAGCCAGGTGGTGGCTGGTGTGTTCACGTCGTGTCATGCTATTTTCGGCGATCCCGGCCGCCTCCTGGCCGCGGCCGATGATTGATTGCAACTAATCTTAATCAACTGCTCGTTTGCGATGTCCACTGAGTTTTATTTCCAACGTGGCGACTGTAACTATTATATGTAGACTGTAGTCAATGTGTTCCAAAGATTGCACATTTTAATAAGTATTCATTTTTTAATCTTTTACTGTTTCCTAATCTATTTATTGTTAGTTAAGTGAAGGCAGTACAGATCTAAAACTGATTCTTTATTCATTCAATAGGTACCCATAATAATATACTTTTCTCAAACATGCAATGAAATATTGATGTTATGTTCCTTATAATAGGCTGCGAAGTATGACGTTTCAGGTGCGGCTAGAACAAGAGGTCGTTAATGCAATTTCATACAAATGTTGCAGGCCTAGGCCGGCAAAGTCCTCTTTTTTAATTTCCATTCCACATAAATTTGTGGCACCGGCATCATGACATTCTGCCACTACGCGTATTAAAAATAAAACTTTGATTTTTTTGTTGTTTATTTCATTGCATGTTTGAGAAAAGCACTATACATACCTCGGCGGGAAATATGGGGTTGCCCGCCTGAGACCTATCCGACCTCGCTTCGCTCGGCCGTCTATATGTCTTCGGCCGGCAACCCCTTTCGTCCCGGCCTCTGTAGTAATGTACTATAATTGTCATGCGAAATTAAAAAACTAAAAGCACAAGTGTAACTAAGCAGTATGACAATAATAAATTAAATTGAATTGATATATAACGTCATAATTGTTACAACTGTGATTGTAATAAGTAATAATTATGTACAATTATGTAGTCCTTTGATAGGTTCGTCTTGTTGCGATACAATGTAATATACTCGTAGTTATTGCTTCCACTTTGGCATTTCTATTTGTATTTACATTTTCCTTTCATGAAAATACAGTTGCCTTTGAAAAAAAAAATCCTGAAATATTATTTATTTACAAATTATATACTGTACAGATACATTATATTATTCTGAGAAAACTGGAATATACATGTGTTAATTTGTCTTTTTTAACATAAATACGGCGTATTTTCGTTTGCTCACTGTTATTCAGTTTTATCGACAAAGCTAATTTATAATTACCCACGAAACATGCCGATATTTTTTATTTTTTTATTTTCTGGAACTGGTAATAGGCTACAATCAATAGATACAGACAGAGTTTCATTTTGAGGATAATTAGGTGTAGAATGAATGTAGAATGTTAATGAATCTGAATGAGGGGTTTAAATATATTTCAATGGAAGTTAAGTAGTGAACATTCTCATCAAACATTATCCAAAAGGTGGTTTAAAAATATAAGTTTTTAATTGTGTATAAAAGCGATATTTCAACTAGCAGAAGTCCGAAAAATCCAAGTTGAAAAATGGTATAAAATGGCAGTATGTTTTTTTTTACGCAAAATTCCTTTTATTCAAGACATACATAATATACGTAAGTACCTACCTAGACTTTGAATAAATTAGTCCAGTGGCTTAGACAGGGTTCATCATGATTCGGGCTTACATTTCCTTTGTTATTCTAATAAATTAGACTACGAATAGTTAAATTATTCAATGTTCTAACTACAAATTAAACATTTAATGTGAAATATACTGATCTTCTATAAGTAGATATCTGGAGTATACAACGCTACTAAGTGCGTCATATTACTACTCGAAAGTCGTAACTTATGTAAAGTAATTATGGGAATAATTTATGGAAATTACAGGTAAGCTGTCTGCTAACTGCTTACCGATAACCTTTGTCGTTTTCATGGCAATATTATTATTAGTTCACTAATTACATACAGCTACTGTAAAAGCACTTTCCATTAAAACGAGTTCGGAAGTTCACGACTTTCTTCTATATATGCACGCAACAGAGCCCGCAAATTTTAAACGAGTAAAGTTTGTTTCAGTTAGCTTTACCCCACTGTCCGGCCCCGAGGGTGGGGGGTGGACAATGTGCGTGTGTGTGCTCGTATAACTGATCTTGCCTGTTTTAGTATCTACGCCAATCCGTTGACATTATGGAGATTAAGACATAAAAGCGGGCGAAGAATTTATGAATTCGTCCTTCTGTATTTATACAATTATCTGATTTAGAAACTACGTTGAGTAGGCTCTGAATACTTACCTTCACAGTTTCATTTTTGCCCTCGTTTTTCATTTAATCTTTTCGGCCGACAGACTTTTATACTTCATAAGAGATTTCAGCGATTCAAGATTAAGCGTCGTCGTCGATCCACGGTCACAATAGATAGTGGACCACAAAGACCCTATTTATAATCCTGCCCGGACCTTGTCGCGTTTTCTACGGGACTTTCCTTCCGCCTGATGGATTGAGAAATGCATTGTTTTCCCTTCCGCTTTTGTTATCTGCAATATAACAAAGTACGAGGAAATTGTAAAAGGGTACCTGTTTTATAGTTGAACACGGTTCCGCCTACGGCAGTTGGCAGAATTTGAATATTAAAATAAGGTACGCGCTTCTCTCACTCTCTCTCTCTCTTATTAGTTCCTTAGAACTAGGCCATTAAATAAATTACACATCACCTAAATTAGTGAAAATTTTCATTAAATGTCGGTTTTTTTACAGGTTTCGTTGAATAAATGCATGCATTTGAATACAATACCTGAACGAAACGCATGCTAAATATTTCGCATTATGGTTACAAGGCATATAATATAACATCGCGTAAACACTTACATATATGTACTCGTAAAATACGTGAATATCATGTTAATCTAGGATTATGTAAAGTGAAGGGAACTGAATGTTTCTCACTTTTAGATTCTATTTGTTTCGCAATAATCAAAGCCAATGCAAAATGCGATTATAAAGGTCATTTGTAGTATATGAAATATTCTAATAATCGGGCACTCATGTGTAAGTATGATAAGCCTAGACATCTTCAGTGGTGCTTCATAATTTTACAATAAATTGTCAATAATAGTAGGTACTTTAATCTCGAGGTGATTATCACGTTACCGTAAAATGGGGTGAGTAGGGTCAAAACTGAAATTCAAACCTCGATAACATTTTATTTTTACATATGAAAACTGAATGGTGTATATAATAAGTGTTCCGGACGTTTGTATTTTAATTTTTATTTTATTTTGGGTAGTTCCATTTCATAATTTTGACGATAAAGAGGAAAACCCACCTCACCCCGTAGTGCTTCGTATTTGGGGTGAGAGGGGTTTTCATATACAAAGGTGATTTTGGAAGATTGTTGGATCGATTTTTTTTTATTATGCGTATTACTATAGCTCCATTTTAAATTGGAATACATTATTTTTGTAGCAGTAGCCTTAAAATTCCTTCTCACCCCCCTCTCAAACCTTCTCTCCCCATTCATAACCCACCTCTCCCCGCGAAACCTACTCACCCCGTTTTACGGTATATGTCAACTTGTGTGCGTCATATTATTAATTGACATAGAATTGTGTTATCAAATCAATCTACAGTTTGTAAGTTACGAACTTCGTTCCATGCATATCATATTTGCCCTCGTTTTTCATTATTTACCTAGTTTCTAATTAAAAAAACCGAGTATAAATTAAATTATCTAAGGAAGTACAAAAATAAAATTAAACTAGGGTACTCCCACACTGGCTGTTATAAAAATTCTATATAATATAGTGTAACAAGGATAGGAATATGCAACACTGATGTTGGAGAAAGATAGTTGCTGTTATATAACATTTATAATGGCCAGTGTGGGAGCACCATTAAGAAGCTTTCAGTTCAAGAGCCAGTATAGGTGTAATGTAATGAATACTTTTATAATTAAACCCTAACTGAATAAAAAGCGGTTCCCGGTGATTAAGTAGGGATTACGAGACCAAATGGCCGAGGATTATTCTCAGGGGTCACAGTGATCTATTAGATCCTTTGGGTTTTGTAACGAACTCGGTAATGCTGATATTTAATTTTTTCCAAGTATAAGTTTATCGATTTTAAGTTTAATGGTAAAGTAAGCGTAACAACTGTAATTAATTAATGATTCTTGATAATATCCCCTTTCTTAAAAGCTGCAGACTTAATCGTGTATTGTTTATTTCTTTCAATTACCATTAAGGTCAATTCCGGTATTTTGATTTATTCGTTTAGAGTATAAAAATAGGATTTTAAGTCGGTAATAAGCTGGTATTACCTGTACAAAAACGTGTCTACGCCGTGAGTAAAGAACCTTGTTGGCATTATAATCGTCAAGTTACAAGAAAGGCTACATAATATGTTAATGATGTTCTTAAGGAAAACGTATCTTATTCTTAGCTGGAATTGACGTTTTTGTAGAGTAAAATATCGTTTTGTATTCCCCCGACACGCCATATTTGCTCTAGTCTGTTTTGTTGACATAATCGGGCACCAGACCGTGACTAATGTAGTTTAATCCATCCGCCATAACTACAAAGGCCATACATACTATTAGATGTTCTACTTTAAAAACATTTGTTCAAACACGTTCTTACTCATGTGACCCTGGTAACATAGAGGGTCTAATATTTACATAACCATTAATTATTGCACGTTTTTAACCGTTTTCTTTTATAGAACCGGTTTACTGGCCGTAATATTACATTACGATACAAGTGCAGAGTACATGAAATTCGCAACGAGTGGTGATAAATTGAAACACGACCGAAGGGAGTGTTTTTAATCTACACGAGTTGCGAATTACCTGTTTGCACGTGTATGGTACAACGTTTTACAGTACATATGGCTCTTTAAAGTTTCGACATAAGCACTTAATCTGCTGATTACCGCACTCGTGCGGTAAAGTAGCACCATATGTACTGTAAATGTATTTTATATCCCTTTTTCATTAGTCCAATTGGATGAAATGTTTCAAAATCGCGTTCATTCCGGGCTAGTATTGGGATTTTCAACATGCAGTGGTAAATTACAGGCTGCACGTTTTGAGTTCCTCTTAATTTCATTTACAGTACATATGGTGTGACTTTACCGCACGAGTGCGGTAATCAGCAGATTACGTGCATATGTCGAAACTTTAAAGAGCCATATGTACTGTAAAACGTTGTATGATACACGTGCGAATAGCTAATTCGCAACTCGTGTCGATTTAAAACACTCCCTTCAGTCGTGTTTCAATTTATCACCACTCGTTGCGAATTTCAGATTCAGATTCAAATATTTAAAATAAATTTCCTGTTCTCCGCACTTGTATCGTAATGTACTATTATAGACTACCGGGAAATTCCTAGATAGTATGTATTTATGTAGATAAGATAACCGCTATACCTAGGTACTACATAGGGGGACTGTCGTGTTTCAGAACTTATTACAAAATTAAAAGTTTTCACAAAATTAATTGAAAGGATCTGAACCAGAAATCTGCTACATGAGAAAATATTACTAGATAATAAATACACTTTTAAAACTACATAGACCCCTGTGCGCAACACCGTGCGTGTTCTTGTCACTACGCTCCTTTTCTAAGTACCAGTATGAACACTTTAGAACTATGTACATAGTTCACTATGATCTAGAGCTAAAATGTTCATATCGGGTGACGAGCCCCATACCGGCCGAAATACGCATGTATACGCTGCTAAAATTCAATTATTTTTTGTGTTATTTATGCTTAAACGCACGGTAAAAGTAACACTGCAAAACCAACTTATCTTCAACGTACATTGCAGCGTCTACTGCTTTCACTAAAGGTCTATTATTGCATGGTCCAGTTCTAGTATATATTGGTTAGCCGGCAGTAGCACTACATATATCGAACAAGGGGAGGGTGGGGCGAGTTCATCGCACCGGATACGTCTGTCGCCACATGCAGAATTCACAAGTGTGCGTGACTTGTTCTCAGTGTGAGTGTAACATTGACATAAATAAAATGCAATGGTAATGCGTTTCATTCAAATTTTACATTCTCGCGGCCCATAGGTTCAAAACAACCATTGCTTATAGTTCTTCTAGCCATTTCTTAAACATTAAACAACAAGACATTACTTAACTAAAAGCAAATTTTATCGAAAAGGTGACCAAATGTCATTGATTGAATTAACGTACCTTTCCAGACAACGTGCTTTGGTTCTGCATCTCAGTCATTTTATCACTTGCTACTTGAATTTGACTGAAATACAACTCAGAACCGAACACACGCTTAGGTTGGCTTGACTTTGAACACTATACGCTTAAAATCCAGCTGAAACAGCATACTATACCTACTACGATCAACGCGAGAACGTGGCGAGAACTAACAAACATACCTAATAGGACATGTCAACTAGTACCATTACATCATACCATGCCCATAGTTTAGAGCTGAGATGAATAATGTATCCGCCTGAAGAGACTTGTGAAACAAATTTAAACTCTACACGCAACGGTTCATGGTATAAAATATACTGACGCCTAGTTTTGTGAATTACTGCACTTAATGCGATAAACGTGAAGAGTACTGGTTACACTTGTATACCAGTATGTGTATGTGGGGCATGTTTACATGATTTGAGGTCGTAAAGTCGCGTACCTACCGTTTCCATTTGTGTCTGCTCATGTTGTATTTAAGATCGTCTCCTGCTAACGAAATTACAAATATTCATTAAAAGGAATGAAAATCTTCATTGCTTCGAGCTACATTTTCTTATCATCATCATGTCAGCCGAATAAAAATATCAACTGTCAAGTATACGCGTGACGTACAATTATGTTTATAGTTAGGAAGTCAGACGTGATGTTCTTTAATTTTAACTGAATGCGCCTTGTGTATTAATTACATTTTAGTTCTTATTAATGCAAATACGTAAGGTTTATTTATAGATACTTACGAGTATATAATTCCGGTTTTCCGGTTCCGGTGCTAAACAGTAAAGACGTGTTGTTGATCGCTCCCGTGTTTTAACTCAAAAACAAGTGCAATTACAAGTGATTCCATGCTAAAAACATCGATACGTATCCGCAACCTGCCATAAAATCGAAAGTACTAGAAGAACATACGCATCAAGTCCTGTGAAGTGAAAATCAATCCATTTTTACGTCCCAACGTATTTTAGAGGTTATAATCAGCTGTCAAATCAAACAAGGCCATAGACAGCAATCAAGGCGGCAACATTGACGCCAAAGCAACTTCGAAGTACATTGACGGCTGGACTACAACGTACATTGAGCGACAAAGGAGGGTGCGCTCCATTTCAAGATTAGTCATCCGAACCCGATACGTTCCATTCTACGAACACTATGGCTACCCAACTGTCAGGGGAAATGTCATTACTTTTCGATAAAATGAAAGAAAAAATGCAAAAACAAACAACCCAAATAACCGAAAGCATTACGGTAGCGGTATTAACAACAGTAGACGAGAAAATTAAACCAATAATAGAAGAAAACAATAAGCTCAAAGGAGAAGTGGAGAAATAAAACAGAAAAATCCGTACCTTGGACTTAAACGCAAGGAAAAACAACATTATTATACACGGAATTACAGAAAATCACGACGAAAAAATGGAAGACTTGATAGAAAAGAAACTGATAGTTAAAAACCATAAGAGAAATAGAAGTGCCCCTTGAAAACAGTGAAATAAGCAAGACACAGCGTCTCGGGAAAGAAACGGATAGTGGGAAGACTAGACCAATACTATTAACAACAACAACTATGCAAAAGAAAATCTTAATACTCAGAAATAAGAAGAAGATGAACCAAAATACCTACATCACCCAAGACTACCCGAAGGATATTGTGGTGAACCACAAATCTAATAAAAAGCCCTTTCGTGAGAACGAGAAAAGGAAAAGAAACTCCGAGACACCAAGCCCAAAGGACAGCAACAGCACCACTATCAAGAAACTCCCGAAAATGGATGCATTCCAACTTATGCGGGAGCGAGCATACTCCACATCTGACAAAAACACCTACCTCAACAATTAATCTGGAACAAACTATAGCGCAACAAAATCAAACAGATAATAAACACTTAAATAAAACAACTCAAAAACCAACACACAATATACAACAACAAAATAAACAACAACAACAAAAAGGTCCCAAGCCGGCTGGTCCCCGTGGGACATCTGACCAATACCCTCCAACACAAAGCAAAACTGAAATTCTGAACATCGCTACACTGAATGTACTCACTCTACGATCAGACGAGAACTTGATAGAATTAGAAAGAGCGCTCAAAGATATAAAGTGGGGCATCCTAGGCCTCAGCGAGGTGAGACAAAAAGGCGATAAATTGGAAGAATGGGATGACTTCCTATTCTACTTTAGAGGCGAAACTCAGGGAAGACATGGAGTTGGATATATAATAAAAAAGCATCTTAAAGACCAAATAGAAGAAATAATTGGAATATCAGAACGCATAGCTGTATTGAACTTGAAAGTACCCAATTACAAAGATAACTGGACAATTATACAGGCATATGCTCCTACTGAAAATGCGAATATTGATGATGCTGAAAAATTTTATGCCGACTTAAATAATACTATTGAACAACATGGTCACAAAAACTTAGTGGTAATGGGTGACTTCAATGCCCAAGTCGAAAACAGCCAACATGGAGAAGATAGTATTTTGGGTAAATACTGTACTGGAAGACGTAGTAAAAACGGAGAAAGACTTATCAACCTTGCATTCACACACAATCTTACAGTACTAAACAGTATCTACAAGAAAAAAACGAAAAAGAAATGGACATGGATATCGCCTGATGGGAGATACACTAATGAAATCGATTTCATCCTCACAAACAGACCAAAAGCCTTCCAGGATATTAATGTGCTAAACAAATTTAAATTTCAATACAAACCATCGAATGGTCAGAGCAGATCTAAAAACGAAACCTATGAAGAATCGTAGACCGCAAATGCAGCTTCCACTGAATATAGAAGATGAAGAATCCTTAAGGAAAACGAGAACAGCTTTAGAACAAAACTTAGAAGCTTTCAAAGATGACATTAAAACCTTAGGCGTTCAGGAACAATACGATTATTTTGAGAGTAGGCTAAAATTGGCAGTTAGCAAGAGCTCCTAGACCAGAAATTCAAGACACAAACATATATCGGAAGAAACAGACACTTTGCTAAGAGAGCGGTTACAACTTATAAGAACAAAACCAACAAAAACCCATAGAAAGAAAATAACGGAACTTAGCAAACAAATCAAAGAAAATGATAAAAAACAACACAGACTTAGGACGATTGAAGAACACGTGCTACGATCAGGGGCAATTAGAAAAGCTTGGAAGATACTAACACATAATAAAGAGTGGATGACAAACCTCAAAAACAAAGAAAACAAAGACCAAACAAAAAGACATGATATAATGCATGTTGCAACAGAGTTCTACACGGAATTATACACACGAAGAGACGAAGAAAAAATTAACTGCCCGGAGCTGTCGGACAATTCTCCAGTACCACCTATCACAATTAGAGAGGTAGAAAGAGCCATTGAAACCCAAAAGAAGGACAGAGCACCCGGGCCAGATGGGTTCTCAAATGAAATACTTCTAGGCACAAGAGACTTAATTTCACCTATCCTAGCTAACACTTTCAACAAAATTCTTAGTACAGAAATAATACCAGAACAATGGACGATTTCAAATATCATGTTTCATCATTGTTATTTCAGTTATTTTGTAGTAGCTGACACTGTAATTTATATTTAACTATACAATGTATATTGTTTTGAAAAAATGACACCTCGCCGAGTTTCTTACGCCGGTTCTTCTCGTGGCAGAGGTTTATTTTTCCGAACCGGTGGTAGTTTATTGACGTTTATAGGTGCATGTAATATGCCTAATTTGAAGAATAAACTACTTTTACTTTTACTTACTACAGAAGTAATATAAGTAATTATAGGCCAATAAGCCTGATGTCCAACATTTACAAAACATATGCAAAAATTATACTCCACAGGATAACAACAGTTCTAGACGAAAACCAACCAAAGGAACAGGCGGGCTTCAGAAGTGACTATTCAGTCTTAGACCATATACAGACACTCAGACAAATATTTGAGAAATATAAGGAGTATGATATGCCTTTGTACTGCTCATTTGTGGACTATAGCAAAGCCTTTGATTCGCTAAATCATAACTCCATATGGACAGCATTGAAGGAGCAAGGGGTGGAACACAAATTAATAATAATAATAAAAAACATTTACAGTAACAGCAACGCCCACATACAATTGGAATCCAAAGGAAATGAAATAAAAATTATGAGAGGAGTCCGTCAAGGAGACCCATTATCTCCTAAACTTTTTTCGGCGGTACTAGAAAAAATCTTTAGGAATTTAAACTGGGAACACTGTGGTATTGTGCTGGATGGAGATCGCCTTTCACCTACGATTTGCTGACGACCTAGTGATAATGAGCAATGAACCAGAAGAACTGCAAGGAATGTTTAAGGTGTATGCGAGTCAAACAACAGGTACGTTCGGCAGCTGATTTATTACTGATCAGAGTGGGGGCGCGACGCGTATGCGCAGATACACACCATCTTTCCCCCTTTAGTTTGCTAACCTAAAACAATACAATAACTATGCATTAGGTACTTACAGTTTATAACTTATTTTCTTAGTCCTAGGTCTAAGTGCCCACTGCCTTGGAACGGCAGCGCAAGCAGGTTCGGGTGCAATGTTATCTCCGCTCGTCTGGGCTTCAAACCACTGTTCATCAGCCTCCCCCTCCGTCTCCGGGGGCGCCGGAGTCGAGGGTGCCTGAGGTGGGGTTGGTGAACTTGCGCCGTCTTTTTTTCCTCCCGAGCTAACAGACGTGGACATAACATCACCCGAATATTTCCTTAACTGATCCAAATGTCTAACGCATGTGTTTTTATAATCATTTACAAAGACTTCAAACATTCGATTTCCAATTGGTTGTTTAATCGTCCCTAATACCCATTTTTCTTTCCTTCCAACAAACCATTTTAACCATACATAGTCACCTCTATTAAATTGTCTACTTTTGGGTAATGTACTTATTCCTTTTACATCAGGAGAATTTTTATTTCTGTTTGGTAGTACCATATCCAATCTACAGTGTAATTTGCGACCGAACATCAATTCAGCCGGTGAAGATCCTGTCGAGCAATGGACTGTGTTTCGATAGGTTAAAAGGAAGTCCAGTAACTTGTCTGTTATCTCCGATACATTATAATTTTCCTTAATTAAACATTTAATATTTTTTTTGCAGTTTTTTACGGAATTCTCTGCTTGGCCATTGCTCGACGGGTGATAAATGGGACTATTTATGACGTTGATTCCATTCCTTTGACAGAAGGTTTTAAATTCAGAAGAGCTTATCTTGGGATCGTTATCTGATACAATCGTAATTGGTAATCCGAACACTGCAAACAAAGGTTTGAGTTTTTCTATCAACGCTCGAGTGGAGGTACCGCGGTCCATTAAGATACATTCTAGCCATTTACTATAAGCATCTACCACTATTAGGTAATCGCGCTGTCCTATCGTCATGTAGTCAATATGCAGTCGCTGCCAGGCGCCTGCGGGGCGCGGCCAGGGCGCGGGAGGCACGCGCGGTGGCGCCGCACGAGTGGCGGAGCAAACGCCGCAGCTACCCACCCATCGCTCGATATCGCCGTCTATTCCCGGCCACCACATTCTACTCCTAGCGTTACTTTTAGTTTTAACAATGCCCAAATGAGTTGAATGCAGTTCTTCTAACATTTTCCTTCTATATATCTCTGGAATAATTATCCTAAGACCCCTAAATATGCAACCCTCTCCGATTTCCAGGTCCGTTTTGCATTTAAAATATGGCAATATTGATGCGCATGTTATCTTGCGTGGCCAACCATTTTCCATATATTTAATTACGGTTTGAAGAACCGCGTCTTTTGCGGTGGCTACCCTTATATCCTTATTCGTGATAACTGCTGAACTGACGTCCAGAAATTTAAGAAATGAATGATCATTGTCTTCGCATTCGCTACTGAGCGGTGACCGTGAGAAAAAATCCGCAACTACGTTATTCTCCCCTTTAATGTACTGCACCGTATAATTATATGCGGATAGTAAAATCGCGTATCGCTGCAGCCGCGATGCCGCCGTAACGGAAATCCCTACTTTATTTCCGAGTATCGATAAAAGGGGTCGGTGGTCAGTTTTTAGCAAAAATGGTTCCTGCCGACCGTATAGGTACATATGGAAACGCTTGACTCCAAATACTATAGCCGTCGCCTCCTTCTGTATCTGGCTATAGTTTTTTTCGCTTGCTGATAGCGATCGCGACGCAAAAGCCAAAGGTCGCTCGGCACCGTCGGCGCCTCGCTGCGCCAGCACCGCGCCGAGGCCGCCCGGCCCGCCGTCCACCGATAGCACCAGCTGTGCGTCCGGGTCAAAGTGCGCCAGGACACGCTCTGACGCTAACTCTGATTTCATTTTATCGAAGGCACGCTGTTGACTCACTCCCCATACAAAATCAACCCCTTTCTTTAATAAATCGTTTATAGGTTTTAAAATTGAAGATGTGTTGGGAACGAAATTTCTATAGTAGTTAACAACCCCTATAAATCGTTTGACGTCATTGACGTTCGTAGGCGCTGGGGCCTTAATTATGGCTTCTATTTTACTCGGACAAGTTTTCAAACCGCTTTTATCAATTACGTAACCCAAATAAGTTACACTATTTTGGAAAAACACGCATTTTTCTTTCTGCAATCTCAAACCCGCATTACTAAGCCTAGACAGCACTTCACGCAACCTGCTCAGATGTACGTCTTTTGTCGGTCCCGTGACGCATATGTCATCGAGCCAACAGCTGACTCCCTCTATACCTATCAATAAGGATTCCATCGTGCGCTGAAATATGGCTGCTGCATTCGCTAAGCCATATAATAGGCGCGTATATTTGAATAGGCCCCTATGAGTGGAGATAGTTGTCAATCCCTGAGAAGACTCTGAGAGTTCAAACTGGTTGTAGGCATTACTAAGGTCTAATTTAGAGTAATGTTCTCCCCCTCCTATTTTAGCAAAGACTTCCTCTATTCGAGGAAGTGGATACTTGTCTACCTTAAGGTCCCTATTCAACGTTACGGAAAAATCGCCTGCAATTTTTACCTTCCCATTTTCCTTTAACACGGGTACGATTGGTGTACCGTACTTCGAATGAGCCACAGGAACTAAAATGCCTAAACTAACCAACCTGTCTATTTCGTCCTCAACTTTCTTTTTAATCGCGAACGGTATCGTACGTGGTTTAAAATACTTAGGCTGAGCCCCCTCTTTTAACTGTAAATCGACTTTAAATTTATTAAATTTCCCTAACTCGTTTTGGAATAGATCCGCATACTCGCTCATTAGCCGCTGTACCTCACTCGAACTTTGATTGTGACAAATAATATTGTTATTATCAGTGGTGAAATATAATCCAAATCCGGTCATAAAATCCCGCCCTAACAACGGTGGCCCTCCATTTTCAATGACGTAAATGTTAATCGGTCTAATTTTGCCCGCATAAGTGATATGACAAATGAAATAGCCTAACGGCGTAATTTTATGGCCGGTATACAGACACATCTTTAAATTACCCTCTTTTAGCTTTATGTTCGAGAAATGCTTCGCATACAGTTTCTTAGAGATTACTGTAGTGCCTGAGCCTGAATCGATTTCCATTTCTAACTGTACATTGTTTAGTTTAACATTGATAACAATAGGAGCATAATTAACTGACCTTAAATTGTATAGTTCGCACTCCTCACATTCGTGCGATCCAACAGTGGTACGGTCTGCCGGCACCTCCGATACCGATTCGATGTTATGTAACCGAGTCGAATCCTTACTTGTGCACACTTTCGATAGGTGACCTACTACACCACACACATGGCACTTATATTTTTTATATCTGCACTTAACCGCACTATGGCTTTTTAGGCCGCACACAGCACAACGTTGAGGACGCCCTGCGCCGGCACCGTCGTTGCCCGCGCGCCGCACCGCGCCGACGCGGTACATCGGCTCCTCCTTCATCTGCACGTGCTGTTCCCGCACCTGCCGTGCACAAGCAGCCTGTTGCGCAATCTCAACCGCCTTCGCAAAAGACAGGGTCGCCGCATCTTGCTCAAAAAGACGATCTTTCTCGGGGCCAGCGCTCAGCCCGAGCACGAATTTGTCCATAATCAGCTTGTCGAGTGATGATTCGAAGGCACAGTAGACTGCGAGTCCCCTGACCCGAGCCGCCCACTCCTCGATGCTCTCTCCTACTGCCCTCTTTGCTTCGTAAAATTTTGCCCTATCGGCAAAAATGCAACGTTTCGGTTTAAAATGGCTGTCAAATACTGCGATCAGCTGCTCGTACGTTATTGCTTCCAATTTGCGTGGGTGAACTAAATTATTTGCAAGCCGGTAAGTGTCGTCCGCTAGATGAGTCAGCAACAAGGCGCACTTTTGGTCTTCTCCAATTCCGCTATTTAACTTAAGAAACTGAACCAATCGGCTGTGATAAATATCCCAGCCCTGTGATCTATGATCAAATACGCCGAGAACGCCTAAAACACTAGTAGCCGACATTATAAAAACGAACTACGATTATCACACACAACGGTTACTGCAACTTAAACACGATCCTCGTCCGCCATTAAGGTGTATGCGAGTCAAACAACAGGTACGTTCGGCAGCTGATTTATTACTGATCAGAGTGGGGGCGCGACGCGTATGCGCAGATACACACCATCGTTGCAACAACTAACAGAAAAAAACAAAAAAATAGGACTACTAATGAACACGGAAAAAACAAAAGTTATTACCAATAAACTAAGAGTTCCAATAAAGGTGGATCAAGGCATAATTTAGTATGTGGATGAATATCTCTATTTGGGGCAAATTATATCTCCAAAGGATATAATGGACAAGGAGGTAGATAGAAGAATTGCGAACGCCTGGCAGCGATATTGGAGCTTAAAAGAAGTGATGAAGAACAAGAGCTTGTCCATGGCACCTAAGCGCAAACTTTTCGATACCTGCATCCTACCAGTACTTTCCTACGGTTGCCAAACATGGGCACTTACTAAAAAGCAGCTAAGCAAACTAAAGGTCTGCCAACACTCGATGGAGCGAAGCATGGTAGGGGTAAAAAGGAAGGACAAAAAACGACTGGATGATATTAGGATAGAAACAAAAATAGAAGACATAACTGTAAAGATTAAGAAACTCAAATGGAAGTGGACGGGTCATATGATGAGAGGAAAGGACAGATGGAGTCGGGCTGCTACAAGGCCCAGGGACAAAAAGAGGAAGAGAGGACGACAATGTAAAAGATGGGTGGACGAAATTGTCCAAGTAGCTGGGAGAACCTGGACAAGACTCGCAACCGACCGGCAAAAATGGAGAATGTTCGAGGAGGCCTTTGCCAAAAGGCAAACAGACTAAACAGCAACTGATCTACTATTACTCTTGTTTAACGAAATGTCTGAATAAAAAGGCTATTATTATTATTATTACGAGTATCGAGGTGGAGGCTATGTATGAGGATATATCAAAGGTCATGCATAGTTCCAAAACCTACTTCACCGTTGTTATGGGGGATTTCAACGCGAAACTGGGCAAGAGAGACGGCGAAGAGCCGAGAGTGGGGCAATTTGGAGTTGGAAGTCGGAACCACCGGGGCCAACTACTGGCTGGTTTCTTGGAGAAGGAGGGACTCTACATGATGAACTCCTTCTTCAAGAAACGCGAGCACAGGAAGTGGACCTGGATGAGTCCCGACGGTGCAACAAAAAACGAGATTGACTTCATCATGTCGACGAAGAGGCATATATTCAATGATGTCTCTGTGATCAATACGGTTAAAACCGGAAGTGATCATCGTTTGGTAAGGGGCACATATGCGTCAAGCTAGAGCGCTCTCGACTGATGAAGTCCACGCTCCGTCCAGCAGCAGTCCAAATCCAAAACCCCGAGAGCTTGGGTCTAAGTTCTTTAAGGCCCAACGAACTCAAAGAGCCAAAAGGCTCTCTATCTCCACTCAGAGGCTCATCGAGGAAAGGAATGAGATGATTCTGCAGTCTTCAGTCGATGCGAAATTATACAGGCAGCTCAATAAACAGATCTCTAAGTCCCTTACCCGCGATCTGCGCCAATTCAATACAAATCGTATTGAAGAGGCCATCGAGCAGAATAAGGGCTCTAAAGTTTTCTCAAGAGATCTGTCTATTGGGCAGAGCCAGCTCGCCAGATTAAAAACTGAGGATGATAGAATCGTTTCGTCCAAACTTGAGCTTCTGAGTGAGATAGAGTGCTTTTATGGACAGCTATACACGTCAACTAGCAGACCCGAAGTTGGTCTGGCGGAAGACCCTAGAGCTAGATTAACCCGGCACTATACCGAAGATATCCCGGACATCAGCCTGTACGAGATTAGAATGGCTCTTAAGCAGCTGAAGAACAACAGGGCACCCGGTGAAGACGGAATTACAGCTGAACTCCTGAAGGCGGGTGGAAAACCGGTCCTTAGGGCCCTTCAGAAGTTGTTCGACTCCGTCTTACTGGAAGGGAAAACTCCAAAGGCATGGAACAGAGGTGTGGTGGTGCTGTTCTTCAAAAAGGGTGACAACTCCTTACTGAAGAACTACCGACCCATCTCACTTCTGAGCCATGTCTATAAGCTGTTTTCAAGAGTCATTACGAACCGTCTCGCACGCAGACTAGATGACTTCCAGCCTCCCGAACAAGCCGGTTTCCGAAGAGGCTTTAGCACCGTAGACCACATCCATACGCTCCGTCAGGTTATACAGAAGACTGAGGAGTATAACCTGCCCCTCTGTTTAGCGTTCGTGGACTACGAGAAAGCCTTCGATTCGATTGAAACGTGGGCTGTACTACAATCTCTCCAACGGTGCCAAGTGGACTACCGGTATATCGAAGTGCTGAAAAGTTTGTACAAGAACGCCACTATGTCAGTCCGACTCCAGGACCGGAACTCAAAGCCTATTCCGTTGCAGCGGGGAGTCAGGCAAGGAGATGTTATTTCTCCTAAACTGTTCTCCGTTGCACTGGAGGATGTTTTCAAGACTCTGGACTGGAGAAGGCTAGGCATCAACATAAACGGCGACTACCTCACTCACCTTCGGTTTGCTGACGATATAGTAGTCTTGGCTGAGACCATGGAGGATTTAAGTACAATGCTCAATGACGTCAGTAAAGCCTCCGAGCGAGTTGGTCTAAGGATGAACATGGACAAGACGAAGATCATGTCAAATGTCCATGTCGCACCAACTCCCTTAACAATCGGACACTTTACGCTCGAAGTTGTAGACGATTACTTATACCTAGGACAGACTGTCCAGTTAGGTAGGTCCAACTTCGAGAAAGAGGTTAATCGTCGAATCCGACTCGGCTGGGCAGCGTTCGGGAAGCTACGGCCCATCTTTTCGTCCAATATTCCGCAGTGTCTCAAGACAAAAGTCTTTGACCAGTGTGTGTTGCCAGTGATGACATATGGCACTGAAACGTGGTCGCTTACTATGGGCCTCATAAGAAGGCTCAAAGTCACCCAAAGGGCAATGGAGAGAGCTATGTTGGGAGTCTCTCTGCGTGATCGCATCAGGAATGACGCCATCCGCAGCAGAACCAAAGTGACCGATATAGCCCTCCGAATCGCTAAACTTAAGTGGCAGTGGGCGGGGCACATAGCACGTAGAACCGATGGCCGTTGGGGCGGAAAGGTTCTCGAGTGGCGACCACGTACCGGAAGGCGTAGCGTGGGCAGGCCCCCCACACGGTGGACTGATGACCTGGTGAAGGTCGCGGGTGTCCGCTGGATGCGGGTGGCGCAGGACCGGTCATTGTGGAAGTCTTTGGGGGAGGCCTATGTCCAGCAGTGGACGTCTTTCGGCTGACATGATGATGATGATGATGAATAACTCCACGATGCGATAAGTCATCTTAGTCATCCATTAGCCAATTAGAAAATCTAGGCCTCAAATGCTTATTCTAGAATACTAATGGACAAATGAATGTAACCTTCAACTTGGAAATACCCCGACAACTCCAGCAAAGTGGGCTACCATTTAAAATATTAAAATCCCAATAAAACTCCGTGTTATTCTTGCAAAGTTAGTTGACATTGACACATTTGACATTCTTCTGAAAGCAGTTTAAATGAAACCTCAATTGTCCTCAGGAATGGGACGGCCAGTTAGCGGGCGCGGACGCTGGGACAGAGCCGGAAGTGCTGACCGCGCTCGCTGCGCAGGCGGCGGAATGGCGGAGCGCACAGGACGGCCAGCGTATCCTCACAACCACGCCCTCCGTGCTCGGCGGCTGCCGGGCGCAGGTGTACCGCGCAGCCGGCGCCACGCAGTGGTACACCGCCGTCATCGTCGGTGTCAACGAGCATACTGGAGTAAGTATGCTGTGTCTTCCATGAGATACAGGAATAGACAGGTAGTTGAGCTGAGGACCAACGCCTGCGGGATATAGATGGCCAGATTCTTCGACATTGGTAGTTCTTGTATTGTGATGTAAGTTTCTGACTTAACTTTGTCATGCTTAGCCAGAGCCATTTTATACACATCATCATCAGATGATGTGCATAAAATTGTTCTGGAAGATGATCACACCTGTTTGCCTTCACCCAGGAGAGTGGCTCGTGTCACTGGTTGCTTACAGTAGAATTATATTACAATTATATACTTCTATACAACTTAGATTGGTAATTGTCGGCATTGTCGCACTCTTTGGGAGAGGCCTATGCTCAGAAGAAGAAGAAGAGGAATACATTAATTCATAGCACACCACCCAAATGTATACAAAACGGAGTAATTTATACGATACACATGTTCAGCTGCAGTGCTGAAAAGTTTGTACAAGAACGCCACTATGTCAGTCCGACTCCAGGACCAGAACTCAAAGCCTATTCCGTTGCAGCGGGGAGTCAGGCAAGGAGATGTTATTTCTCCTAAACTGTTCTCCGCTGCACTGGAGGATGTTTTCAAGACTCTGGACTGGAGAAGGCTAGGCTCAACATAAACGGCGACTACCTCACTCACCTTCGGTTTGCTGACGATATAGTAGTCTTGGCTGAGACCATGGAGGATTTAAGTACAATGCTCAATGACCTCAGTAAAGCCTCCGAGCGAGTTGGTCTACTCATACTCATACTCATACTCATACTTATTTATTCATAATATTACAAATATTACATGTCAAAGCTATTAATTACGTATTAGTTCAGTGATGAACATGGACAAGACGAAGATCATGTCAAATGTCCATGTCACACCAACTCCCTTAACAATCGGACACTTTACGCTCGAAGTTGTAGACGATTACATATACCTAGGACAGACTGTCCAGTTAGGTAGGTCCAACTTCGAGAAAGAGGTTAATCGTCGAATCCGACTCGGCTGGGCAGCGTTCGGGAAGCTACGGCACATCTTTTCGTCCAATATTCCGCAGTGTTTCAAGACAAAAGTCTTTGACCAGTGTGTGTTGCCAGTGATGACATATGGCACTGAAACGTGGTCGCTTACTATGGGCCTCATAAGAAGGCTCAAAGTCACCCAAAGGGTAATGGAGAGAGCTATGTTGGGAGTTTCTGTGCGTGATCGCATCAGGAATGAGGCCATCCGCAGCAGAACCAAAGTGACCGATATAGCCCTCCGAATCGCTAAACTTAAGTGGCAGTGGGCGGGGCACATAGCACGTAGAACCGATGGCCGTTGGGGCGGAAAGGTTCTCGAGTGGCGACCACGTACCGGAAGGCGTAGCGTGGGCAGGCCCCCCACACGGTGGACTGATGACCTGGTGAAGGTCGCGGGTGTCCGCTGGATGCGGGTGGCGCAGGACCGGTCATTGTGGAAGTCTTTGGGGGAGGCCTATGTCCAGCAGTGGACGTCTTTCGGCTGACATGATGATGATAATGATGACAGGTTCAGCAGTGGACGAATAGACTTAAGGTCTGGGGAGTTCGCTCTGGATGTAGGTGGCGCAGGACCGGTAATTCTGGCACTCTTTAGGGAGGCCTAAGTCCAGCAGTGGACGTCCTTCGGCTGATATGATAATGATGATGATGAATAGACTTTAGGTCTCGGGAGTCCGCTCTGGATGTGGGTGACGCAGGATCGGTAATTGTGGCACTCGTTGGGGGAGGCTTATGTCCAGCAGTGGACCTCGTTCGGCTCATATGATGATGATTAAAAGATGAATGGTCGCGGGAATCCGCTCTGGATGTGGGTGGCGCAGGACCAGTAATTGTGGCACACTTTGGGGGAGGCCTATGTCCAGTAGTAGTCGTCCTTCGGCTGATACGTTGATGATGAGTAAATAAACTTCGTTGTCTATTGAAGACCTAATAATTCTACGGAACACCCAATTTAACTTTGGTCCAAAGCATAATTTAGAGAAAGGGCGAAGTCCATAGGTCGGTCTATTTCTCGAACCAAAACCTTAATGAACTGTAACAAGGTAGACTGAAAGTGTACTATATTTTATCATTACCTACTTTTAATTGCGTTGCTCTTACAAAGTAGCTGCGCCCTGAATAATGTGGAGAGCGCGCTTTAAAAACTCCAAGGCGTTTACAAGTAACTGTAAAAAACATTCTACAAGATAATTCCGTAGCGGGAAGTTCTAGGTGAAACCAGTTCGGTTTATTGAACGCGAAGGCATCCCGCCGATACGGTAACGATGTTGGATTTATATGGACTTGTGTAACTATCTGCCTCCACGGGAGCGCAAAAGGAAACCCGCCTGAATGCAGCATAAATCCATAAACTCCCAAAAAGGCCTGAACTTTCCACCTGCGTTCGATTTTATTAATTGCATCCTAAAAGGGGTAATGGCTTAGCGCATTAACAACGCGATATGGTTACGATCAAGAACGAGTTTTTGTGTTGAATACATTTTGATCGAAATTTAATTGAATGGTTATTTTGTTGACATTTTTGTAGAAACGTGAATTTCTTTAGTATTTATCAGCGGGTGAATATTTTAATGTCGTCTTTTTACACCTATTATTTTATGATCTCCTGAAGTTACAATCTTGATTAGTATTTTGTTTTATAGTTAGAATATTAGAATAGCCTAGATACAGCAAAATTACTTAAGATACCTTTCTAATTTATTCATAATATAATTCCAATCTTCAGCCCCCACATTAAATTAATATTAAGTACAACAATGTATCAATAATCGCAGCCTCCCCCGTGGGGGCTACCCCCATCCTTCACCCTTTCGCCAACTTAGCACAACAAAGTTTCTTGTTTCATGTTATTCAAACAATTTGTTTACTTTCATCACGCCTTTCGACTTCGAGACGGGAAGATTTTTGCTTGTATGTGATGAATTCGAAAGTTTAAGGCCATCAGATTTATGTATTAATACAGGAGCATAACTTTTTATATATTTCAAATATGTTTATGTGTACAAGTTAAGTTGGTTTAGAGATGCGTGTGAAAGTACTGTCTACTAGACATGTTTGAGGTTTAACGTTCACAGTAAACCGATTATGTTGATACGTTATCTGAAACAAGAGTGAAGTTTGAAAACTATGTTGTTTCAATTACCCGTCAAACTCCTCAGCCTCGCTGTCAGAGTTGCGAAGTACTTCAATCTATCTTGAACTTTCCTAAGTAATTACAGTTAAAAAGTTGAGACGTTAAACAAATTTATACTGCGAATTAGAGAGTGGAAAACTTGCCGGGGTTGGTATTACTGACGCCCGCGACGCAAAGTTTTGAGTAACCCCCTATTTGGCCCCCTTCCCTGGTTTCTTAAGTAACTTTCTCGAAGTTTCCTCTTTGTTTTTCACAACTTTCTGCTTCTACTTCAACTTTTGGCTCGGCGATATTTTTAACGACATCATTATACCATCTTGTACTTAAGAGAACTATTAAGTTCTGTGCCTCTGTAATGTAATTCATACCGCTTTTACATTACATTAGATTGTTATTAAAAGTATACGTTTTGTTTACTAAAGTTTAACGGATTACCGCACCTGTTTCGTTGAAGTCAGTACATACTTCAGAAACTCTAGTTACAGCTGACGTAAATTAACATTGTTGTTTCCAACGATAGCAATATAAAACAGATGCGCTTGTGCGTTATTTATAGCTGATAGTAAACGGCGTCCGGCGTGGGAAAGTGAATTTGGGGAATTTTGTATGTATACAGACCAATTTAGAGCACCTGCTCCTGAACTGTGTATCCCTCCCCTAGAAACCAAGTCTTACGATTGTAAAAACATAACTGGAGTAACCGTTTCTTTGTTTTTTTTTCAGGAATTGACAGTTACTGATGATACGGTGCTGGAAGAGCATAGCGAAGATCCAGCCCTCGTCCAGATGAGACTTCTCGGAGATGGTGGTAAGATACAGACTGAAATTAAATTTGTGAGATAACCATAAGAAAATTAATAGATCTAACTTGTTTCGATGTGTATTTACTAATTATTTATTTACCAAAACATCAACACAATACACCTTGTCACTACAATATCACATTTTCTCCATGTATAAATCTACAATTGCTAAAAGTGGCACTGAAATTAATGTTCGTGTGCTCTGCCTACCCCTTTTGGCGTGAGTTTATGTATATGTGTATCAACACAATAGATACCCACAATATCAGTGGCTTTCACACTAGGTCACGCCTGTGTCGTGAGGACCGACAGAAAACAGTTAGGGATTACATATATAATAAGATGTGTGAACAGATAACACAAAGTAAATTTGCCCAGTTATGCTAAGCAAAAGCATGTAAAAGTGCAAATGTAAAGATATTTGCGATATAAACATAAACCTCGATATGATACTTAATTATACAAGTCTATGTTTTATTCACATCCCGAGTCAACTCGAATTTAGTGGGGCTGCGGCGTTATCGATAGCTGTAAACCAAACCAGAGCCTGTAGTAAGTACTAGGGTTAATATTCCTCTGCCGCATAGGTGCTAATAAAATGACGTTTACCAGCGTTGGATCAGGCAGTAGTATTTATATAGTGTAGAGTACTTTTTCGGGAACAGTATCGTTGATGCCATCATTATGTAACCCCTTGCCAGAAATTAGAGGAGACATATTGACTAACGTAAATTCAAAGGCAGAAAAAGTTATTTATTGTAAGTTCTACATAAAAGTTTCTACGATTGACTATAAATAGTAAGCATCTAGGTAAAGTACGAGTATGACTCAAAATACATTTTTGCATTGTAATTCCATTGAATATGATTAATTATATTCGTAAATTTGTTATATACGCTAGCTGGTATTAACCTAGATTTATCAGGATTAAAATTATATTGACAACCTGAACATAGTATAAGTACTTCATCCAATATCACACTTGGTGACTTTCACAAAGCCAGGGACAAAATTAAACAGAAATCAATACTTAGTTCAATAAATAGGTCAACTTGGCTGCACTGTAAATGCCATAGTTTAATAATTAATAAGAACCATATAGAGACGACGAAGCCAGTCTGAATTTAGTGAGGTCAGTCTTGTTGTTTGATAGCGAGAATTCTACTGCGTAACGTTGATTCACGCTGCACTGCGCATCTGGGACTAGAACACGATAATGGACGCTTGCGCTGCCTGAATTATATCTCTATCATTATCGGTATTTTATTAATGTGCTTATAAAACTACACAACAAGCTATATGAACAGTCACAAGCGCGCATAAATATCTGACACGACTCTATTTGTAGGGCCGTTAGGAGGCGTCAGATATTTTTGCCGCCTTTGGTTAGGCAGATATGAATGCTGGTGACTGTACAGTTGCGGAATAAAAAGTTTCGTCACTTTTCAACTCTATTTTAATGCCGTTAAGGTCGAAAAGTGACGAATCTCTTCATTCTATACTTACTAGACAAAGCGCTACCTACACGATACGTTATTATCAATAAAAAGTTATAGATTTCAGAGAAATTAAGAGGCTGAGAAGGTAAGGTAACTAGGTACAATACCAATCTTAAACTGACCTTTTATGTGTTTACATTTTAAACAATATTTTTTTATTAATATTTTACTTAAGGATACTTTAGTATTCGAAGTTACATAAAATGTTATTTAACATTGCGTAAACACATTGGAGGCACGTCTATTTTAAGATTAGTTTTATTCCTTAGTATTATTCTACCTTCATACAAAAATATCTACAAAGGTTATTATTATTATTAACAGTCATTTGTGTCCCACTGCTGGGCAAAGAACTCCCTCCTTTTCTTCCACGTATTCCTGGCCTAGACTGTCTCCCACCAGTCTTACTCAGAGACGTCGATTTCATCTCGCCATCTCCGGCGAGCGAGGTCGGCCGCGACGCCGTGTTCGATTTTGTGGGACCCACTTGGTGGTGATTTTAGCCCACAAGTCTTCCCACATGCGGCAGACGTGCCCGGCCCAGTCCCATTTAAGTGAGAGCTACATCAGCAATCTGGGTTTTGGAACACAGTATTGTATTTTTAATGCGATCCGTCAATTTCATGCCCAAAATACTGCGTTCCATGGCTCTCTGGCAAACCCCGAGAGCAGATTTCTGAACTTTTGTCAAAGACCAAATTTAGGCTCCGTAGGTAAGGATTGGAAGAATGCACATGTCCATGAGTTTTCATTTGAAAGATATTGGAAGGTTTCCCTTCATGTACTCCTTCATAGACCAAAAGCTCTTCCAGGCGTTTTCGGTGCGTCTGGCAACCACTTTGTATTGTCGGGCCTTGTAGATAGATTAACGAATCTACAAAGGTAGTACTCGTATAATCCTCTGTGATTTACAGTAGACATTTGAAATGGATTATCTACTACAAAATATCTTTAGTAGATAGAATCTAGCAACCGAATTAAATTATAGTTGCAACACAATAACCAGTTGTATATTATTAATCAGTAATAACAATTCAGATATTCAATTTGCCCGTATCAGTCAGAGCTATCGTAATTTGACCTCCACTGTCACGGACATCCATAATGATAATGACAATGACCGCCTCCGGCTATTCAAGAACAAGAGCTACGCGTAACGGACAGAACTCTCAAACTCTACACTCTACTCATCTATTTTAAAGATACATATACCATTATAAATACATTACCTATAGTATTTATACATTTACACGCCCAGTTTTATTGTTAATGTTATTAGATACAGCAGAATGACACGCGTAAGCTATTCTGAACGTAATTGGATGCAAGAAGCCATATTTATGACGTAACAGGGAATCTTTGCGACGCGTGCAATGTTTACTATGATTGATAATAATCCAAAACAAATGTTTATTAATAGAAACATGTATTTTTAAAGTAAAACGAGATGAAGAGAGCCTGCTAGTGAGATTACAGGCTTTAATCATCTTAGCTTTTCCTGAAACGAGATTTTTTATTAAATATTTATTGCTTTTCGCGCACACACTTCAAAGGTCGTATTTATAAAGTAAAGGACGCAACTAGGAAGTTAGAGTTCTAGTTTTAAGGCAAATTTGTAAAAGATGTTTTTGGAAATAAATAAATATCATATTTGTGTGGAGTTTAATAAGGTAGTATTAATAACAATGAATGCAGTATTAAGTTAGCAAAAGATTGAAGAACCATATTATTACTGACGATGAATATATTTATCATTTGCTGTGTTTTTTAGGTGGTACCTCTTTTACTCGGTCTGGATGTAAGAGTAAAAAGTAAAAGTAATTTATTCTTCAATTTAGGCATATTACGTGTACCTATAAACGTCAATAAACTACCACCGGTTCGGAAAAATATACCTCTGCCACGAGAAGAACCGGCGTAAGAAACTCGACGAGGTGTCATTTTTTTTTTTCAAAATATTATACATTGTATAGTTTAATATAAAATTACAGTGTCAGCTACTAGAAAATTACAATGCTACAGTAGATAACCTATTTTCGCGATAGATTACCTGTGCACGACGCTATCATCCTATCACTGCCGAACATCCCTATCCATGATGTAATCGTTTACCTTATAATATGCTTTTGAAATAACTGTAGTAAAACACAGTTTTGAATTAAGACTAAATACAGTAACGTGTTTAGGAATTTTATTGTAGGATTTGATACAATTTCCCAAGAACGACTTTTTCGCCTTTACTAAACTATAGAACGTTATTTTGAGTTTCCCAGTTTTTCTGATAGCTATTGCAGGAGCCACTAAAACAAAGAATGTACCACTTAGATACTTTCATTGAATTTCTTGACCTCCACAAACTTAATTATGTTTTTCTTATATTTTACACGCCACTGCTTGTTCTGACATTAATCTTCTGTTACAGTTATCGAATCCATAATGAGGGGCGAGGTGGTGGGCGTTATGCCTCGACGCTCGCGCTCCAATCTCCAAGTAAGTCTGAATTAAGCACAAACTAGATTTTGATGACTTGCCGACGTTGCACTAGAGTTTGGCAATTACGTTTAAACTGATCTTTAGCGTCGATAAGTTGGCGAAAGCTGGGTGCTTCTCGACAACTTTGTCCTTAATGATATACTTTACTTTGTCTTAATTATGTAGTTAAATTTAAACTTTCTGCCAACAAACATCTTGGCGATCCCTACTTGGAAATTCTTCGGACATAACAGTTTTTTTTGCGTACCCGTATCATCTTTGTCTGGAAACTTAAAAGCTAGTTCTTCATCTTCGGATTAATCCTGTTACCATCCGAGTAAATTTGATTAGCTGGCAGTCAAGTAATGAGCACTCTGCTCACGTCTGTCAGTCGGTTATTTCTGTATAACAAGTCGCGACAGGTCGGCGGCGCCTGACGCATGCGCCAGCTTTATCCTGAGGGTTTCAACCCGACTGAAACTAAAACATCCAAGTCTCCTTAAAATTTACCTTTACTTAGATTCTTCTGGACTCAGACTACGCAGTTCAGCCTAATTTAGAATGCGTGACTAATTTATTGCTAGCTTTAATTCAAGCTTTGTCCAAGACGATCTGCAGGAGGCTATTTCAATTCTAAACGTCTTAAAACCGTACATAGTAGCCAGTCCTCTTTGCACGATTTCAGTAAGCTACGAGGGGATATTTCTCCTATCGGATTAGATTGAGCGCACTGATTGTCAATGCATCGGGCAATAACCGTCTCTGTGTAGTGTATTCAACTGAGTTTTGCAACATTGTTCAACAACGGACCGCAAACGTCTTGGTGCGCTAAAGTTATTCAAGAAAAATCATAACTATGAAGATGTTAATCGATTCAAGCCTAAACATGACTTGCCTAAACATAATGATAAATTGATAATTTACTAGGTAAAAGTTGGTGGAAAGTTCCCTGCAGTGTGGCCGAGTTGGTCCTAGACGGCGACCGTCGAGTTTCTGCGCGACTGAGCTCATTTGAATATTGGACTAGCACTATGAACTTAGTTTAATCCTGGAAGCATTGTTTCAAACTAATGTTAATCGTGGGGTGTTTTGAGTTTGGAGCAGACGTAACTATGTCCCGAACACAACCACACACGGCCCATGTGCCAGCTTTCAAACTTTCAGCTGAAACTTTGCATCGATTAAACTTAAAGTTTTAAACTTGTGCTTGGAATTACAAACAGGATTATATAGTAGAGTTCTACAACTGCCACGGTGCATATCGCAGTCCCAATAATAAGTAAATCTAGGTAAACGACATCAATGAACCTAACAGTTAGCCCGTGTAACTCGGTTATAGCTCAACAATTTCACAATCCATTAAACAGCCTTTTGTAATAGAAGGTAAAAATAAAATTGCGCGTAAAAACAAAACTTGAACAAAACCAGCCGAACGTGATCGCGGCGAGCACGTGTGTATTTGCTAACCGGATAATGGACCTTCAGTAAATTCTTAATGAAACAACTCGTGAATGAAAAACGTGGCAGGCAAGCCTTGTTTACTTGCTTCAGTCTTTTTTTAAGAATCAGAAAAAATATATTCGTACTTTTACTTGTTCAATATGCTGATTTATCTCGCAGATATATACTAAATCCGACATAATCATTATAGAATAGGTACGTATAACTCAGATTAACGTCTGAAACTAATCAGACAGTAATTTTAATTTAAAACTAAATTAGCTTTAAATTAAATTCAGCAAACAACTTTTGATCAGACTAATAATGTCACCAAGACAGCAAAAACATAAATTGTCTATTAGATCCGTACTTTTATTATCTACATCGTTTTTGCCGTCTTTAGCAAACTAGCGATCTTGGGAAAACTAACATCAAGGAACATAAAATATAGTACCTAACTATAATAATAAAATGCTAATAGAAACGATTGATGTAACGGTTTTTTATATCCTAGACTCAAGGTCCTGGGTCTGAAGTCGCGCCAAGGTCTCGCCGACCTCCGAGAAGGACACGATATCGTCGTTACCGACGTATGAAGATATCCTTGAAAATATGCTTCACTTCTTTTCAGCATTTTCAGCTATATTATACAGTCTCTTTGTACCTTAACCTCTTGATATCCGCTGGCTCCCCGGGGAGCTACTATTACATACATACATACATACATACATATAATCACGCCTGTTTCCCATAGGGGTAGGCAGAGATCACGGATTTCCACTTGCTACGATCCTGACATACAACTTTCGCTTCATGAACTTTCATAACATTCTTCATGCATGCGCGCCGATTTAGGGTACTCCTGACCTGGCCTTTCTGCAGAATGTCTCCGATTTGGTCGGAGTACGTTCGCCGAGGTCTTCCCCTTCCAACTTTTCCATCCACTCTTCCTTCATACACTCGTTTTGTCAATCTTCTTTCATCCATCCTCTCTACATGTCCAAACCATCTTAGCATACCTTTCTCAATTTTCGTCACTATATCTTCATTCACTCCACACCTCCGTCTTATAACGGTGTTTCTCACTCTATCTCTCAAAGTAACGCTACACATACTTCTCAGCGCTCTCATTTCCACTGCATTCACTCGACTCTGATGTTTCTTCTGCCACACCCAACTTTCACTACCATACATTAGTGTCGGCACCAACACTCCTCTATGCACGGCCAGCCGCGCCTTTTCTGACACTTTCTGGCTACTCATAAAGGCGTGAAGTGCCCCATTCACTCGATTCCCAGCTATCACTCTCCTTTCAATATCTCCTTCATGCTTACCGTCTCTCGTGAACAAAGTCCCCAAATACACAAACCCATCCACTTGCTCCAACCTCTCTCCATCTACAGCAATTTCACAAACTGTCATACACTCATCTCTTTCAAATACCATCACTTTCGTCTTGCTTACATTCATTTTCATTCCTTTTCTCGCAAATAATCCGTGCATGCTAGTTACCATCTTCTGTAGCTTCTCAGCCGATGACGCTAATAAAACCTGGTCATCGGCGTAGAGTAGACATTTGATAAGCAACCCATTCATTTCCAACCCACATTCATCGTCTTTCAAATCTTGCAAACAACTGTCCAGAAATAGATTAAACAGCCACGGTGACGCTACACATCCCTGTCTAACACCCTTTTCGATGCTAAACCATTCAGTGTAGGACCCGTTTACTCTCACGCAAGCAGAGGAATCCTCGTAGAGAGATTTCAGAGCTTGAATGAGATGGTCGCTCACTCCATATCCGGACAGTACCGACCAAAGTTCATTCCTCACCACTCTGTCATAGGCCTTCTCCAAATCCACGAACGCGCAATAGACCTTTTGACCTTGGGCCAAATATTTTTCGGCTATGCATCGTAAAGAGAAGACCTGATCCGTACATCCCATACCTTTCCTAAATCCCGCTTGTACATCCCATATTTTCTCATCGGTTTCTTGCATTACCCTTTCAATCAACACTTTCGCATATAATTTGCCAACGATGCTGAGTAAGCTAATGCCCCTGTAGTTCTTGCAGTCAAGTTGTGAGCCCTTTCCCTTGTACAGTGGCACGATGACCGCCTTGCACCAATCTTTTGGAACTATGCCGGTATTAAAACATAAGTTGAAAAGGCGATACAACTGACTTGCTACGACGCCTTGCCCAGCCTTCAGCATCTCGACTGAAATTCTATCATACCCCGCTGCTTTTCCTGGTTTCATTCCTTTCAAAGCTTTTACAATTTCATCCATACTAATACTACACTCCTCATGTGGCAGTGCATTATCATTCACTCCTGACGTATTTTCCTCTTCTCTCTCAAACAAACCTTCAAAATATTCCTTCCATCTCCCTAATATGCATTCCTCATCATTCAATAAACTTCCATGCTGGTCTCTAATCGAGGTTAGCTCTGAGGTCTGAGTTTTACCTCTGGCTAGTCGAATGGCTTTCCAGAAAAACTTTATGTTTGCCCGGAAATCCTGAGACAACCTCTGATCCATCTCATCATTCTGTTCATCTTTCTTTCTTTTAACTACCTCCTTTACCAGAACATTCAACCTTTTATAGTTACTTTTCCTTTCACTCACGTCTTCAAGCGTGGCTTTTTGACTTCTTTGGTCAGCTCTTATCGCCAACCAATCTAGCCACGCTTTCTTCTTCTCACTTACTGCCTTTTGTACCTCTTTATCCCACCATACATTCTTCTTCTTCTTCCCTTTGCTCCTTTCTTTCACACCACATACATCCCTGGCTGTACTTACAAGCTTATCTTTAAAACCATTCCATAGTTGATCAATCTCGCATATATCATCTATCTCTCTAAGATTTTCCTTTAGTTTATGAATATACTCATCAGCCACACTTTCCTCTTGCAAATTTTCTACTTTTATTCTCTCCAGAACACTAGTGAATATACGAGGTCGATGCCGCCATCCTTGAAACAGCCCTTTCATTCGGCTCATCACCAGGAAGTGGTCTGTATTTATTCCGGCCCCGCGATACACCCTAGTGTCCAGAACATACTTCCTCAATCTTTCGTCCACTATCACAAAATCAATCATACTCTTTCTTACGTTCTCCGCCTCACGCGTGTACAAATGAATCCATTTGTGGGCAAACATTGTATTTGTCACAAAAAGATTTCTCTCGAGGCAAATATCTAACAAACTCTCACCATTCTCATTCACTCTCTCGTCACCGTGAGTACCCAGAACCTTTTCAAATCCATCTCGCTTTACCCCTACCCATGCATTAAAATCACCTAACATAATCAACCTTTCATTATCCTTACATCTACTTGTGACATCCCTTAATTCCTCCCAGAACTGTTTTCCCTCTTCCTGGGTCGACTGTGATGTTCTCGTACCCAGGTTTACAGGGGCATATACCCCAACAACAAAGATACGAGTCAGTCCTAATTTCATTCTGACCCATATTAATCTGGGACTCACGCATTCAAATTCAGTCACACACTTGGCAATCCTAGCTGAAAGTATGACACCAACCCCCTGACATGCTCTGTCTGAAACGGTCACTCCAGACCAGTACGCTGTATAGGGTCCATGTTTCGTGGTGTCACACCCTTTCCGTTTTGTCTCATTTACACAAAGAACATCAATCCTCTTTTTATCCATCATCTGCCTTACTACATTCATTTTTCCTTCCATTCCTCCTCCAACATTCAACGTAGCAAAACGGCACTCCGTGAGCCGCTTTTCGCCCCCACTGGAAACGTGACGTGACGGGTGGCGGACCGCGTCGCCGCCATGCGGATGATTTTTATTTTTTCCAATCTCTATCTATCTATTACATGTATTACATGTTGAAATACATACCGAATAAGTAGAGTAACCGGCAGTTACAAATACATTTGTTCCTATATGTACTCATAAACAGCACAGTCCGTGTTTCGGAGCGTGTATCGTTCCACGCCGGGCGTTGTTTAACGTCGAGTAGAAATAACCACGCGAACGTTTTATTTCACCAGAAACATTACTGCAGCGGGATAAAATGTGTAGAATTTCAACTTATTTATAGAACACGCATACTAAGCCTGTCCGACCCGTGCAATAAATTCGGAAAAAGAACAGGCAACGAGTTTTATACACAAAGCGAAAGAGCTGTTGCCTATTAACGGCCTGCTATTTATAAAACGTCGGAAACTTACCCACTCATCACGAAAATACGACTATTACAAATTATACGAAGAAAATTGCCTCAATTAGAGTTTACATTTAAATTATACCTAATACGGTGTGTTATAAGTATCTATACTGTATCTAGGTTTCCACACGAGGTCGGCCTCGAAACCCACGCGCGCTTTCCCATTCCTTTACGCCTCTTTTACAGGATTTGAAACGATATTTACATTAGATGTGAAGCTAGCTCTAGCTCCCACGTGGATTTTCGTGTAGACGTGGTAATCGTTCGACGTGATGTAATGAAATACAAACAATAGATGTTGAAGACGAATCTAGAGGAAATTGATCGAGACACTTGGCATATTTTTCGATGCGATTACGATGTTGTTCGTTTTTCTGAGATTGCAATAATGTTTTGAATTACAGATACAGATAGTGGCGGTGCCATTGCAGTATGTGTAACTAGTTGATAACTTTTGTTAAAAATAAATAATTTGGATATCTTATGAAAAGTGATCGTAACTTTTGTAGCATTTTAGGTGCAGCGTAGTGGTGTTAACGGAGTTGGCATGGACAAATACAGTTTAAACGGATAATTAAGGTTAATATTAACGCTAATGAATTATAAGAAATTAAATCATTTATCCAAATTCCGTTAACATCGCTACGCTGCACGAAAATGCTACAAAAGTTACAATCACTGCTTACGAATTTATTGAATTATACGATAGTTATGTAGGGCGATGGCTGTTTATCGCACATTTAACATCACTTGGAAATAGAAGGATTTCATTCAAATATGCCCTGCTTATTTATGCCATGAAAGCTTCAGAAGTTCAGGTTTAGCTTCTTATTCTTTTAATTCTTTTTTAGGCTAACTAAGGGAATAGCTCTTCCTACATCAACCATCTAAATAGTACTTAAAAATGTTTATTATGTAAATCTGGCCTGATAAAGGATTAAGTAATTGTTTGACCTCGTAACTAATATACGAGTAAGTAATATGAGATTACAAAATTAAATGAGGTTTTTGCTATTTCAGAATACGGGGCAACGGGGCGCACAGGAGTCCGTCTCTTTTGAGCTTGACCCTTACGTAATCAAAATGTTATGTTATTTATTACATAGCGCTCCCAGGGGTGACCTTTAATAAACTGATACCACGGCACGTGTTGAAGCGTAGGCACAACACAATAGTGGAGTCACATGACAGATAGCATTTAGGTAGTAACTGTTAAGTGTGGGCGATAAGTCTGTTAGTCAATTGTTTCTTTATTACACAAATGAGAATGCCCAAAACGTCCATTGATGGGCTTGATGCTCACGCTATTTTTTGTTGGAGTCAAGTGACCCCGCCCCTCTAACAGCTAAACGGCTGCTACTGGGTTGTGGGTACCGATGTAAAAAAATCATGGTAGTAGTGCATACAATGAATTTAAAAGGAAAACTATCACAGCTAAGTTACACATTCCTATAGCTAACGAGTATAGCCGATGTTAAGAAATGTATTTGGAAAAGCGAACCTTTGTACAATTTCCATTGATTACTTAGATATGTTATTTATTAGTTATGTCAAATATAGAGTAAATATAATTTTTCGTCATTTTTAAATCCGCATAATGCCAGGGGTGGACAGCTACGGAACCCTACATGGCCTACATTAAGCGAAGCCGCTTTTAGTAAAACGATTCAATATTAATAAATAATGTGCCATAACGAAATAATACGAAAATAGCGATATTAAAAAGCTTGATTGTATCAGTATAATAAGTGCGTGTTAATAAAACCCTGGTTCATGGAATCATGGAATGTTTACCTACCATTTTTCTATGACTTACAAGACTCTGCAACGTTTTTAAAGTTTCTTCCCTAACCCGTGTTGTTGTGGCATTGCAACCCATACACAATTAGGATCAGGAGAACGAATACTCTCTTTGATTGTTTAGGATTAGTAGACGTAGATATAGGTATAATCAGCTTCCGACTGTGCCCAGCTAAGCAAGTTCCTAGGAAACACTCTCGCTATTAGATTTACAAGTTAGTTTTAACGAAGTTTCATTTTAGCATGGCTGTTACCGTTTTTGAGATGATTTTTTCTTACAACTCAGACGACGTGGAACTAATTGTACGTTACATTATTTAATAGAAACGTTTCCTATGCTATGTACTTATGTATACTTAGTATTAAAATTGTACATCGTAATAAATGGGAAAAATGATACCTACTTGTGCATACGCAGCACGCAATTATATGCAAATAAATAGGTATGCGCTAAAGCAACGGTGAGCAAACACGCGACGTTGCCATTCCGAAAAAATGTTCGTGACGCACGTGGCGTGGTGAATTCGTGCGGCACATAGGGGGTGTAGTATACAATGAATAAAGGCCGAGACACACCGAATGCGCGTGTGCGTGGCGTGCGCGTTGTATCGTATGAAATGTCATAGTAGTAGATGACACACCGCTTGCAAGTCACGCGCACGTGCACGCCACGCAAGCGGTGTGTGATCTACTATGATACGATACAACGCGCACGCCACGAACACGCGCACGCGCACGTGATGCATATGCATTCGGTGTGTCTCGGCCTTAAGCCCACGTAAATGTGTGCGTGTCGACCGTGCGGTGCGCGCTGGCAGGGCAGCCATTCGGCGTTCGTCTCGTCACCAGCGCGGAGCGTGCGTCGCGTTCCACTCGCCCCGCACGCCATATTGATTCTTTGCTGAACCATGGAACTAAGCAAAGACGAAGTTTTCACATTAATAAACGCATACCGCAGCCAGAGAGTGCTATGGGACACCAATCATAAAGGATACTTCAACAAGCAAATCAAAACTAAATCGTGGCAGATCGTAGCCGATGCGGTTGGCGTTGACTTAGAAAATGCAAAAAGGAAGATGTCCAGTTTGCTCGGGTCTTTTAGACGAGAGAAATCTAGAGGAAAGAGAAAAAGTGCATATGGTGAGTTTTGTTTTATATTCTTGCATTATTTAACTACTGAATTGAATGATGATGGTAATTTTATTAATTTCAGATTCGGCAAGTGTGAAGTATAAATCCGATTGGTTTGCGTTTAAAGCCTTTAGTTTCCTTCTGGACCCAGCAATTAATACCGTCAAATTAAACTCTGGACCACCTCATGCAGATGTATCAAACAATTTTGAAAACGAACCTGTAAGTACATATTTCCATACCAAATAGGTAAGTAAGTACACAGTCTTCTAAAAATTTAACTAGCATTAAAACTTGCATTTTTTATCGCGCCAGGACTATGATCAAAAAGCAGCCATCGCATCAGAATATGAAGAATATAACGAGGAGTACGTTATACCAGAGCCAACTGTCTGTGATATCACACACGAAACTGTCACGGCCTCATTTCACAAACCCACCACGCCTAAAAGAAAACGATCCATATCTGTCCACGACAGCATAACTACGGAATTTCAGCCCAAACGAGCTTCCTCCAAAGAACCGCACACTCCAAATGAAACCATACGAAGAGATGCAACAGCAAAATTTGCAAAGTATCTAGAAGCTAAGTTAAACGTCTTCAATCCCACGGCCAGTGCGATCCTGATTCACAAGATCAATCAGTTGATCTTTGAAGCTGAGATGAGTTCTATATCTCAGCCGCATGCCTACTCAATGGCCGCCGCGTCCCCGTCGAGTTGGACTCCCAGTCCTCCCCCGTTGGTTCAGATACAAGTCTCTACTAAGCATCATGAACACGACGAGGAAGACAGGAAAGAAGGAATAGTTAATACACTTTAAGTTATTCGAAACCTATCAACGAGCAATGTCACGCGAGCTTAGTTTACTTTAGAACTTTGTGCAATTGTGTATACGAGTACCACGGAATCAGAATAGTATAATACCTTGTATTTTGTACACTGCTATTAGTATCAATAACACGTACCTATTATTAGACTGTGATTTTATAAATAAATGATGTAAGTAAATAATATATAAGTACTGTGGTACCACTATTTATGTTGTTTCCTTTTGGTTATCTATATATTATATTCCATTGCATAGCCATTTTCCGCAAATGACTGTGCTATAAAATCGTTAATAGTATTGAACTCAAATTTATATCGTTAATTGTGTTAAATATGTATAAAAAAACCGGCCAAGTGCGAATATATTATCTATACAACACTTTATTATAATCTTTTTAAATTAAATTTAATTACTATTTTTTTATTTTTCTTATCAAAAATAAAATTTTCCCATACATTTTGAGACCCAGCGCCTGATGAACATAACGAGCAACTTTTAAAAAGTTTTGTTGTATGAGAGCGGCCTTAAATTTTTATTTTGTTTTTAGTATTTGTTGTTATAGCAGCAACCAGAAATATATCATCTGGTTAAATTTCAACTGTCTAACTATCACGGTTCATGAGATACAGCCTGGTGACAGACGGACTGACAGCGGAGTCTTAGTAATAGGGTCCCGTTTTACCCTTTGGGTACGGAACCTTAAAAAGTAAGGAACCTAGTTAGACTTGGACTAAAAATGGAAAAAAAACCAATAAATGAGATAAATACGAATTTCGTTGCTAGAACGCAGCTTCAAATGCATCGGACATCGGCACAGAAGTTACTTTCTGGATACTAAGTACATATGTATACTAAAATCTATATTAATAATTTCGTGCAGGGGTACGGTAGACCCGAACGAGACCTGTCTCAAATTGAAGAACGTATAAAAATAACGATTTTTGAGTTGAACATATGTATCCGCAAAATTCGGATTGTCGCGTATTTTGCATTTAAAAGTGTTAATTTTATGACGAAAGGTCGGCCATATTAAATTTGTTGGTTGACAGCGTCGGGTTGGGTACGTTCGGAAATTGTAAACTATGTTTGCGTCCGGTGTGTTGGCCAGGTTGCTGGGCTGCGTTCTGGGTGAGGGGCCATCATCGCCCATTGTGTGGATTCGGCTAGCCGCGTCTGCAGCGTTTTGTTTTTGTAGTTTTCAAACGTTCTATACACCTATCAGCCTAGCTAGCACGATAACTTATACCGTCACGTTATATGGGCGAAATGTATTAAAACGTCACATAAAACGTAACGGTATAATCTATCGTGTTAGCTAGGCTGATTGTCACAACAACCGCCTTCAAAGCGAATATATGGGGCCTGTTACATGGTTATTATTATCACGTGATACATTCATATCACGATAAGTATCACGTGAATATTGAAGCAGAATCCATACAAATTTGAAAACTGCGATAATATTGACACCCCAGTATTGTGATAATATTAATCGTGTAAAGGACACCACTTGAATGTTTGCTGAGTCTGTCCGCCATCTTAAAGCTGCGTCGTGTGCGTAGTGCGTATTTTGTTGTGACAAACTACTAGGTGACTTATGGCTTTTAAACGTCTAGCAAAATTCTATCCCTATCTCGCTCTATCTTATAACTTAGTGGTACTGGGGGTCTACTCCGAAATTCGAAATCCGAACTTCGTATGGTGCCGTCCCTTTCACTCATATAGTCTATGACAGGAGAGTGAAAGGGACGGCACCATACGAAGTTCAGATTTCGAATTTCGGAGTAGACCCCCAGTACCACTAAGTTATACCCTCAGCTCATGCCGTTCGCCGCGCTCGGACGTTAGAGGCGCTACCGCGAACCGAAAACGAAGTATCTGCCTCTCTCTCGCACATGTATATTCGAACGACAGAGAGGAAGATAGTTCGTTTTTTGTTCGCGGTAGGCCCTCAGGCGTCAACTTTAAAACGAATAGGGTATTTTACTATAAGAGAAATAAAATTCAAAATGTAATAAAAACCAGCCAAGTGCGTCGGAGTCACACACTGAGGGTTCCGTACAACTAAAAAACAAATGTGATTTATCAATATATTGATATTTTTGGTAAAATATACTTCATAATAAACATTATCACCTAATTTCAAGTTCATAGGTCGATGGGAAGTTAAAAATTATATGTGTGACAGACAACACACGGAATGTTCTTTGACTTTCTTCGACCGTCCGCCGCGCTCGGACTAAAGTGCTACCAACCGAAAACTAAATATTTATGCCTCTCTGTCGCACTAGCATATTCGAGCGCGGAGAGGGAAATACTTCGTTTTCAGATCGCGGTAGGCCCTCTGGTCTGACGGCTCCTATTCCTGGATGGTGCGCGTATCGGAATGTGAAATACCTTTGGCAAAACGGAACAAGTTGTTATATAGCTTCCATTAATTGGAGAAAGTATTACCAACTGTTATTATTATCACGCGAAACACTGAATATTGAAGCAACATCCATAGGGTCCTGTTACATCATCCGTATCACGTGCAATGAATATTGAAGAAAAGTCCATACGATTTTGAAAACCACGATAATATTGACACGCCAGTATTGTGACAATATTAAGCGTTTAACAGACCCCATACAATTTTAAAAATCGCGATAATATTGACACATAATATTCAGTGTAAAGGGTCCCACTTAAGAGAATTTGGCGGAGAATAGAGAGCTGCTACCGCGAAACGAAAACGAACGAACATCGTGTATTTCCCTCTGTGTCGCTCGATTTTGCAAGTTCGATAGAGAGGGAGATACACGAACTTCATTTGTTTTCGTTCGCGTTAGCAGCTCTGACTTCGCACCAAAAATACTGACTGGCACATCAATATTTAACAATTGCACATCTGAACTGAATTTTAATGAACGATTAGTATTTTAGCTATACAAATCAGTACTGATTACAGTGTCAATTTTTTTTATGCTTAGGATTAACTTGCAAAGATACTAGCCTTTGCCCGTGACGTCGTCAGCGTAATCTTTTACTCCCTATTCCATATGTTAATCCAGACTACAGACTATATTTCTATACGAAGTTGCATCGTAATCCGTTGTTGTAATGTTTTTATTTTATAAATTTTTGTACACTATTTCTTTCGTCGTTTGCATAACTGTCACGAATAAATGTTTACTTTATTTCTTTCGTATTTATTTCACCCGAGCGAAGCCGGGCTTTCATCTAGTAACTACATAATGTACTTTACAGGGTCAGGAGGTTCTACTTGTATGGATAAATTCGATTTAAAATTGAGCCGCTATTTCATTGAAACATTCAAAACCTCAGCTGCAATGTGACTGTACTGTAACTTATACGAATGTACGGTCTAGGAATTTGAATGTTTCTCACTTTTCGACTCTATTCCAATGGAATAGCTCTTCTCCCCATGTTCTGATCCATAAACGTCATCTCGAGAAGCATTATAAATGCTCCCCAGTTATCGATTGGCAAAATATACTCAACAAATCATCTCCACTTTCCCCCCTCTTCGCCACCGACTCTTGTCTCTCGTGAACGGAATGCTAAACTGTAATCCTATCTTATCTCGAATCGCCCTCTCACCTAGCAAGGTATACTAGACCTTATCCCGTCTACTTAAATCGCCAATTAGCGTAATGTCTGATTGTTTGGCACCCAGGTGTTACGTAATCTCCAAGCTGCTGTTACTGAACTTCTTTTACTGACTTTTTATAATAGAACACTCAAGTTGGAAGTAGGTTTTTATCAAAAAGAGCAACCAGTTAAAGTAGATTCTTCAGATTTGCATCGCTTGAAACGTTTTTTGCACGAGACGAGATTTTGAAATAACTAATAAGAATAACATTTTAAATGAGCTCAAATGCACTTACTCGTACCACATATATTTTTCAATATAGTTGTATTTATAGTATAAACGCCCACTACCAATTACCATACTATGTACTATATTACATTTTACTTGGACTTGCTTGGATTTTGCTTGGTGCTCTGCCTACCCCTTTCGGGAAAACAAGCGTGAGTTTATGTATGTATATGTAAGTATGCATAATCAATTTCCTTGAAAACAATTAGAATAAATATCATTTTAATAACGTTGTTAACTAATGTATCTTTTATTAATATTACAACATAGATTCAGCTCAAAAAATATTATGAAAGTAAATACCTATAATCTATTCAGCTCAAATCGTATAATATTAGTCGTAGGTATATTTATCAAGCTCTGGCCGTAAAATTTATATTTTCGTCGGTTCTACTTAATTCATACGTAGTTTTCAACAATAGGGTACGAGTACATTAAATAACCGAAGTAAATATCCGTCTTCGATATTGTGTAAAGCCAGGTACCTATTCATTATGAGGAGCAAAGTTGTTCCTGGATCTGAGACGAGAGAAAGAGAAATCTTTGAAATAATGTCGCGTGATAGTGGATTAATTATCATATATGCTTTAATGTAGTAAGTATACTTACATATCTATTTTCCTTTTATATAGCCTATGTTGCTAATTTGCTATAATCTGCCATGTTGCTTATTTATTAGGTAATGACTGATTATAGCTAAACAGATAGACAGGCGTGATTAGGTATAATATCTGTATGCATGATTGTGGCTTGATTGATAGTACTCGAGTATATATTTTTTAGATTTTGTGTTAAAATGTTATGTACAGTCGAGTTCGTAAATATATGAGCAAACCCAAACCTTCAGAAATAAATATACATAGTAACGTACAAATATATGTAAACAGATTTATCATTCATATATATATATATATATATATATACACGTGTGATCCGGCATATTCATCTGAGCAAGCCTCTCAATAATATTTAAGCAACTGAAAAATAATAAATATCTGTACGATCATTTTTACAAAATATATTTATGTGTCTGTACCTGTTTACAAATATTTGAAAATAACCCTTGTGTCAATAGTTATGTGCTTCCACTTGTATAAATAATTTCTGAAAAATCGTAGTACATATATTTATTATGTTTCAGTTGGTTAAATATTATTGAGAGGCTTGCTCAGATGAATATGACGAATGACATGTGTATATATTTTCGAACAATAAATCAGTTTAAATGTATTTGTACGTTACTATGTACATTTATTTTTGTAGGCTTGAATTTGCTCATATATTTATGAACTCGACTGTACATATACTTATTTTGGAGCATCAAAAGTAGCTATGCATTTGAAAATTTCAAAAGTCTTTATTACAAGGGAATAAGAGCTTTTGACACCTTCGCGTATGCGTAGCTACTTTTGATGCTGACTGTACGAGCCAACTTCTGGTGTAACTTTTATGTGAGATGACAGGTGTCTATTTACAGTGAAACAAATGGATGTTTGAAATCTCATAAAATACGAGCTGCATAGTCTCCAACTTTTACGTGAGTTGGCGTTGACTATTTTACCATGAAATAAATGGATGTTCATCATCGTGCGAGAGTGCATGTGTCCATGTGGCAACCGATAAATTATTCATCCTGTACGTACTGGGATTGCAGACGTAAGGAAGCGATCTCGTACACTCGCAATAATATTTCACGGAAACAGTCACCCTGGCCGCGCGCCAGACGCTCACCCACCGCCGGCGACTGTCGTTCATACTCACTGTTTATAAACAACTGCTACAAAATTAAGCTGGTAATCCTATATTTGATGTCAACCCACCATGAGAGTCCATGTTGATGGCCTTATTCGCAATACATGTCGAGATTCCTTTAATCCTTTAAGTTAAGGTGACTCAGGCTAATAGACCCCCTGTCGGCTATTTGTTATGTTCAAATTCTGTTCATTATGATGTCAGATAGGTAGTAACTACTAGAAATATTTAGTTTGAGACCTTTCGGACATCTAATAGAGAATTTTAGAGAAGACTAGAATTAACGCAGGGATTTTGAGCACGAGTAGCAGAGTAGGTATTGCTGCTTATTGGTACTGCTGAACGCTAACTAAATAACAGGTTAGAATTATGCAGAAATACAACTACGTGACGTTGGTTCTGCAAACTGATGGACATTAATTTGCTATTTATTGTACCCGTAATATCCAACATTGCACAGTTTGTCATTTTAATGTCACTGGTGATACTGTAATTCATTTGTATAACATATTTGCTAAAAATCTGTGCTTGGATATTATGTAGCATTTGATTAGGAACATATTTTTCAAATAGATTATCTGTATACAGGGTTTTTGGCAGATGGATGGACATACGTAGGGGATAGATGAGGTCATCTGCTACGTGGTCAAGCACAAAAAATTAACTTGGGCCATAAGATTTTTTTAAAGATTTTTTTTCACCTACTCTTTTTTTAAATATGTATAAATTCTAAAAAAAAACTTTGTGGCCAAGTCTTTTTTTTGTGCTTGACACGTAATAGATGACCTCATCTGTCTGCTATATACTAGCATGTCCATCCATATGCCGGACACACTGTATAGCTTGTAATTCTTGTAATTCGGACGGTAAATAGGAAATAAAATTACATCAGAATTCTATAACCCACGGACTTTCAGGCGCTTTTAGGATTTGGATTGCTATTTCCGTTAGGAATTAGGTGTCTGTAATAATGTAGATTATGAATGAATTAAGATCACTAACACATAAGTTCAATCGATCCAGCAATCAGTTCTAATTTCGCAATGCAAACTTGCTAGTGCGCCACTCGAGTCGATCTGAATTTTTCCTTCTTCCCGGGAAATTGGTTGAACCTCTCGTTTTATATTTCTCATTCGCAACGCTTAAATCAATTGAGCGACTAAATAAAGCGTCCATGAGGAACTAGAACGCGCTATTGCGGTTAAATTCTCAGCGAAATATGAGCTCGAAATTTTTCAAGTTGTAGCAAACAGTTTACTTGGAAGTTCATTTTATTTTGTGATATTGCAACGTTATGAATGTTATAAATTTGTTAAAAATGCTATTATAAGACAAACAACTACATCAAATAACTTATGTGAGCAAATTCATTTCTCAACATAATGTTGTCCGCGATGCAAATTGCGTGGGAAAGCTAGGAAACAGGCTTTTTGCTTGGCATCTGAATTTAGATCGGAATCAATCGGCGACAGCGTAATGATAAATGATTTATACCGACTACGCGTTACGTCATTATCGTCATTAGGTATCATCGCTCGCAAGTGTTTGCCTCGAGCATTGCGCATCATGGTATTACGGCTGCTTTCAGGTTGAAATTATATGCTCCAACATTCTGTAGTCTCTACTTAATTGACAATCCCGACAAGTGTGTCGAGCACCTTCCATTGTTAGATAATACATTGTTATTGTGATTAAGTAGGTGAAACCACTAGCCCTTTGAGCAATGAGAAGTGGTTATATATCAGGTACATTCCTGATAATGTACAATAAGCCTCTAAGTTGACTGAAAACTATGAACGATAGTATAATAATTATTATTGTACTGATATTATTTTTTCATTTTCATTATATTGTGTTAATTTGATAGTATAATGACAACCGAGTATAGCGAAACCTCCACCAGCCCTCTATAATGAGGCCGTGAAGTTGGGTAAGACCTCAGGTACTCGCCGCCCGATAAGCGGCCCCTCTCCGGGTAGCGGTACGGAGCAGGTTAATAGCGGAAACGGTACCGCAACTTCTGATCCGGCTCCGATCGTTCCGACCTCAATTATGTCTCCTGAATCCGGCAACTATGAAGATCTCCGACCTCACGACTCTCTGGCTATTAGCACTCCGTTGGCAGAGAACCAGAGTTCCAAAAAGGAACCTACGAAAGTTGACCAGACTGGAAAGCAACGACGTCTCACATCCATACGCTGTACTGGAGGCCCCAACGTCACCTCTCTCAAGGCTGTCGAATACCGTAAGCACGTCCACTTATGGAACATGCTTTCAGGCGCCGATGAAGTACGAGAGTACCTGCGGAATATCTGCCCTAGTGGGAATTGCACTGTGGAGGAACTGAAATCTAAGGGTGAATACAAATCCTATAAGCTGGGGGTGCCGGCACCGTTCTTCGAGAAATGTATTTCGCCAGTTATTTGGCCTGAAAATGCTATGGTCAAGAAGTGGTCATTTCGAGGATCAAAAAGCAAGCAATAAAGGCACAACTAATATGAGTAATATGCCATGTGATTATTCCACTGGCCCGTCACTATCCGTAATATATCAAAATGTCAGAGGCCTCAATACAAAACTAAAAAGCTTCCGACACACGGTTCTTGCTCTCGAGAGTGATGTCATATGCGTTACTGAAACCTGGCTGTCGGAATCAGTGGAGGATCCCGAGCTAGTGGGAAATGAGTGGAGTGTACTGCGCCGAGATCGAGCCACTGGTCGACATGGAGGAGGTGTTATGGTGGCGGCACGGCCGGGCATCGAACTGCGGCGCAGGCCAGAGTTTGAAACTATAGACGGCGAAGATCTGTGGGTAACTTTTGTGGTACAGCAAACTGTATGTCATATGTGTGTGATATATATCCCACCGAATTCTGCAGATGACATTTATACACGCTTTTTTCATAAGGTTGAATCTTTCATAGATTCTCTTAAGGGTGTTGTGTTGATTGTTGGTGACTTAAATATGAACCCTAAGTACACTTCAAACAATATTTTAACCTACTTTTGTTATTTTACCACAGTATGTAATTTGAAAGAGAATAATGAGGTTTTGAATGCATATGGAGGAGTGTTAGACGTGGTGCTGGTGCGAGAGCGAGCCTACAGTGCAGGGGTCAGTGACGCAGGGGATAGTGGGTTGGTACCTCACGCAGATCCTTATCATCCACCGCTTGGGATTTGCATTCCTCTTAAGGGCACAAAACACTGCCCTGCATTTCTGGATCCTAGTAACGTGGATTCAAACCGTGACTGGAACTTTACTAAGGGCAACTATAAGCTCCTCTACCAACGATTTTCCGAAGTGTCATGGAGTGAGGTACTAGAGTGCCGTGACATAAATCACGCTGTTGGGCTCTTTTACCAGATAGTCTATGCCATCTTTGATGAATGTGTACCCAGTAAAAAAAGAAATAGCTCTCCCTGTAGACGTTATCCGGTTTGGTTTTCTGCTGACATAATCAAAGATTTGTCAAGGAAAGCCAAAGCTCATCGAGACTGGAAACGGTCTGGAGACCATGCGCTTTACGTTACCTTTGCCAAACTTAGAGCAGATCTGAAAACGCGAATATCGCTTGCCTATGACCACTACATAAATCGTATTCAGGATAATCTCTTACACAATCCTCACTCTTTCTGGAAACATATTAGCTCCTTAAAATCTAAAGGTGGTTTCGAGTCTCACGTTACCTATGAGGGGAGGGAATACGAGGGTAGTGAGGTAGCTCAGGCGTTTGCTGATTTCTTTTCATCCGTATTCTTGCCAAACAAACCACTTTTAGATTACAACAGGGTCATCAGCGAAGATCCTACTAGTAATGCCAGCTATGTTAATATCACGCAAGTATCGTCTCTAGATATTGTAATTGGAATAAACCGGCTGAAACCTCGAAGCTCCCCAGGACCTGACAATTTCCCGGCCTTTATTCTAAAGGGATGTAAAGAATGGCTTATAGCGCCGTTACTTTATATTTACAATTTAGCTTTGTCCACTGGGGAGTATCCTGATCAGTGGAAGATCACCCGAGTGAGGCCTATTCCTAAATCGAATAACGCAGGCAAAGTTGAGGATTATCGGCCAATAGCTATTTTATCTTCGATAGCTAAACTATTCGAGTCCATCATAAATAAAATTGTGGTCCCTCAATTAAAACCGCTACTCTGTGATGCTCAACACGGCTTTAGGCCTCGTCGATCTGTTGAAACTAATCTTTTGACCCTGGTTGATTCCATTTCTGATCATTTGGATAGCGGAATTCAGGTAGACGTGTTGTACTTCGACTTTAAGAAAGCGTTTGATCGCGTAGATAACGATGTTCTCTTGAGCAAGTTGTGCAGTGTTGGTTTTTCACCAAAAATGCTCCGATTCTTTTCTAGCTATCTACGCGACAGGCAGCAGTACGTGCAGCACGGTTGCTTTGTTTCAAAGGCATACCTTACTCGTTCTGGAGTCAGCCAGGGTTCGATATTGGGCCCGTTGCTCTTTGGAATTATGGTCAACGATTTGGCTTCGGTTCCAAAGTGCGCCAGGTGTCTACTTTACGCCGATGACTTAAAGCTAATCTATGGTGTGCAGAATATTTTAGACTGTAAGTCTCTCCAAAATGACGTCGATAGACTGTATCAGTGGAGTATCAACAATAGACTTCTTTTCAACGTTGCAAAGTGCGCGCACGTAACGTTTAGTAGAGCCCGAAATCCGCTCTATTACAATTACCTTTTAGATTCTGAACCAATCGCCCGGGCTGATACCATTCGAGACTTAGGCATTATTTTGGACACGAATCTTAACTTTCATGAGCATATTAACTACTTAGCTCGTAATTGTTACAGAAGACTAGGTTTCGTCATTCGGAATGCAAGGGACTTTGTCGATGCCAGGACCATAAAACTTCTGTACACCGCTCTTGTTAGAAGCAAGCTAGAATCGGCCGCTGTTGTATGGAATCCCCATGAATCATCTTATATCTTGCTTCTGGAAAAAGTACAAAAAACGTTTCTGCGCTTTCTTTATAAAAAAATATATCTATACTACCCATTCTTATATCCCACAAAATTTTTGCTGGGCGTTTTGGGCTATAACTCTCTAGAGGTGAGGCGTAATCTGGGACTTCTTACAGTGGCTAGCAATGTTTTACGTGGTAATTCTGACTGTCCTGAATTAGTAGCACAGTTGGTGCGCTTGTATGTTCCTTCGCCCACTAGATTTAATTTTCGACCGCGTTGTCGCCATTTGCTAGCGACGCCGGCTGCGAGGACAGTGTTTCGCAGAAAATCCCCGCTTGTTCGAGCTTTGCACCTCTTAAACTCGCTGCTTGAATCAGCACCAGACTGCGATATATTTGCTAGTAGATGGATAGATGTGTATGACGTATGCTTGAAGTTCTGTGAGAGGATGGATGCACGACCTTCTTCAGTGTAAATAATTTATTGTTTGGTTACTCCGGTGTTCTTGTTTGTTTAGTTTTTAATTTCACAGTGCATTAGTATTACTGTAATGCTGTGAAATCCAACTGTTATATAAATAAATAAAATAAATAAAATAAAATAAATAAATAAAATATGTAATAAAACTTAAAAAGTTAAACATGAGGAAACTATACCCTATTGAAACTCTCTTGTTATTAGGAGTTACATAAGCTATCGAGAGAAATAATTGGAATAAGATCAATTTCCTTTTTCCCTTAATCGTTTGTTACTTTTATCTCCGTTCCGAAGAAATAAGAGCTGTATTTTTTTTGATAAAGCAACCTTTGAATGTTAATGAATATAGGTAAGAGAATTAACGGTACATTACAAAAGTCATTCTACAAGGAAAGGAAGTTTGTTGAACATAATAGAATTACAAGGTTCGTTAGCTATGCGGCATAGGGCGTAGATGTTACCGCTACAGTTGTTGATTCATTTACGGAGGGCGAGCGGGAACGGGAAGTTTGATCGGTAAAGTTTGCAACAACATCGGTCGACTTTCCACCTCTATCGGGTAGTTAATGCGAGTTCCCTTACAGCGTATACGGTATCGATCGCGACAAGCGCGGGATCCGTCTGGCACGCCGCGCCCGGGTATCCGACCACCCCATCCCCCGTTATTACCACCCACCTACTACTTTGTTCTTGTTTCGTTTGAAGGTTAATATTCGTTTTGACCCGGATGACAGTTAGACTTTTGCGATGATTCGAACAAGTTTTTATTCGTACTTCCGGGTCTTGATCACTTGACTGCTTATGACGGGGGTCACCTTTTTTTACTGACTATTATGCAGTGATTTGATAGTATGTAAACTGTGTAAGTGTGATGATTTGATGAATAGGACTTAAGTAATCCAAATTTTGGAAACATATTTTCTTAGCTTCAACGATTTACGAGTAACATGCTGTCCCCTCATTACAATTTTATTTTTGACGTAATATGAAAAGGGAGAATAATCCTCTCATCCCCTTTTATGTTAGGTACATTTCATAATTATTATTCTAGGAGCGTCTCAAATTATTTATAGAGAAATTGGCGGAACTTTTGGATAAATATAAATTTACAGGCTCGATCTTTTCTGTTGTCTACGTTTGTTACTATATTTGCTAAAGATAACGCAAATTGACATTGAGTCCGCACGGTGGACAGATCAAACGCATTCTCACGCGTTCGTGCACCATTGAGTTGTTCCGAGCGCATAAAGAATGCATTGGCACCACTTCAAAAAGTGACCTTGCTTGCGCGGAAGGTGTGTGAAATTCCTGTAATTATGCGAGCTGGTGTCTGGCGGGGGAAGGGGAGGAGCGCCGCACCGCGGGTGGGCGCGGGGCGCTCCTCCCGCTCCCGGGCCGACAGTTTGCGCTACTCGCCTCGGCGTTCGCTCGCTTCGACTCCTTCCTTACCTTTCACCGAAGCGTTCCCGAATACTTGTGACGCGAAGTGATTCAGATTTCTGGTGTTGTGAGCATTGTACGAAGAACTCCAAACGCCGGTAGCACCGGTACTTGTTTACTTTGTACTAGTAGTTTACTCTTTTGCTATTAATAGCGCATGTTCCTTCCTTATTTATGATAAGATTGATGTGTCGTAACTCTGTTTTTTATCAGTTTTTATCTAGCTTTTATGGGCCTTAAATGTAGAGAATTTTCGTGAAATATGTACTTTGAGTTGGTATTCTTTATTTATTCCCTCTCCTTTATAATACATTTCCTGTAATTATTAAATGTATTAGGTTGCTGCTGCACTTTGTGTCTCTTTCAAATACTTAATCGTAATCCGTACAGCTGAACAACGGAAAGCTAATTAGCATAGAATAGCACGGGCACGACTTCCTAATGCAAGCATAAACATATATCTATATGTTTATATGTTACGCTTGCGTGCAACTATGTACTCGCATAGTATATAAAGTAGCTTGAGATAGCCACACCCCGTTAGCAACTCTCTCTGTCGCACCCACCGGAACGATGTATAGCTGTTTCTGTTTATCCCAGATGCAGTTTAGCGCACCGTTAATTCTAAAACGTTGTTTATTTGATTCTTACTGACTTGAATTCAAGAGATTAAGTACTTAAAACTAAGTTTCCTATATCAAGATGGGATTTCCGTTGTCTGTCACTTCTATTCAAGTTAATGTGAGGGCAACCATGTGTCGTTTTTAGCTGATAAATAATAATGGAAAGAGGTCCGTAATATTATTTTATCTAAAGCTAGACCCTCTCCTTCCCTTTTCGAGGGTCTTCGTTATGAAGGGGCTTGCGAATAATTCACTAAACAAATAATATATTATGTTCAAATGTCTGTTTAAGTATATGAGTATTTAATTGGTTCGAAGTTGAACATTTGGAATGACGGGAGTAATCGAATTAATTATTTCTTTATGGTTTCTTCTGCATAAAGACTTACATGCTTTTATTAGGCAAGGTGTAAACCGTTCCATGAATTTCGCTTTATGCTTTAGATATTTTTACTTCTGTAATATCTCATCTCAACTATATTTTCTGTTATTACCGTATGCCTACTGACGTTATACAAAACAAGGTGTCATTGTTATGCCTCTTTTGATACAACGTCTTCAACTACGCGCTTCGTTTCTTACATTAATTAGCTTCGTTCATGTAGTTCCTTTGTTCCGGATTTATAAACCATATCTTAGCCCTATCTTGACCTCAGTCTCGCGAAGAGCACTTATTACACTTATTTTATAAATACTCGTAACTTGTGACATTTTACTAAATTGCGCGTTTCCAAAACATAAAATGGAATACCTTTTAGCCCAGCCATTGTAATACTTTCCAAGCTCCCGTTTGCTTATGGAAAACGAGAACAGCAGCCACTACAACAATGAGTGTACCTCTTTGTTGCAGTAACGAAGGCCAGTGCGCATTCTAAATGCAGGCAATTATGTTTGAACAGTTGCAGGTGCTCGCATTAATCATGTAACTTTCGCAAACTCATATTTCACTCAATTATAAAGTTACTGTAACAACCTCGGTCAGTCCTCGTAAAGTTTAAATTTTAATCAGACGCTAAAGGATATAATTATATTACCTACAGTTATCCTTCAAACTCTTAATTTGACCGGGTTTTAATCATAACTTTTGTAATTCGGGTATACGGTTGAATTTAGTTCAAAAGGTATTCTTCCGGTTGTATGATGTTTTAAACTGCAGACAGTGCAGACAAACGTAATAGGCGATTGTACTTACACGCCATCTACGGCCCACTCACTCCCACGCAACGAGACGTGAATAAATCCCACCTGACAACATCGGACTAGTCCCTATACGGCGCTTTGAATTTACTTGCCAGGGTTTTATTTGTTGCTCGACCGTTTGGTAGAGAGAGGACGGCAGTTTTATATTTATGAGTAGTTTGCCTATAAATAAAATGTTTTATTCTATCTCAAACGACTACAAGCATAACATAACACGTATATTAAAGATACTACCTAGATAGATAGATTTTTTTTGCAAAGAATAAGTAGTTACATCAGTGTCCTTAGGTGGTATGTGACAATAGGTAGCTCATTCTGCTATTTTGTACTATAATACTAGCGTGCAAATATTTTTCAAACATTATTGATCTAGATTTTTACACAGGAAATCTTTCACACTGTAGTAATTTTTTTCAGTTAAAAACTTGACTAACTTATGCTTGAATCTATTTAAAGGTAGCTCTTGTATACATTGTGGTAACTTATTAAAAAATTTCATGCACATGACAAAGCAGTGGTTTGAGTATAAAGCTGTCCTTGGAACATAATTATAAACCAACCGTCCAGGGTTTCGTTGGTTTCTGGTAGATTTTTTTCCGGCTGTTTTAAACAAATACATATGTCTTTTGACAAACATACACATTTCCAGTATATACAAGCAAGGCAAAGGCAGTATATTAAGTTTCGTAAAAAGTGGCTTGCATGATTTATATGAGGCTACGCCGCAAATCGCACGAATACATTTTTTTGAGCTACGAATGCAATGCTGGAATCTGTACAGTTTCCCCACAAAATAAGCCCGTATCTCAAAGTTGAGCTAACATACCCATGATATGCGGCTAAAGTGGCTTGTAACCCTGAAATACGTCTTAGCCTACGTAATACATATACGAATCTATTTAGTTTACACCGGATTTTTTCTATTTGTGCTTGCCAGTCCAAATTAAAAAACAATGCCCAAAAAAGTTACGCTTTGCTTTTCCTGTATTTTAGTACCTGCATAGTTCAAATCAAGCCGAACATTTTCACCTCGTTTTGAGTTAAATTGTACATAGTTGGTTTTATTAATATTAATTTGTAAATTCTGTCTCGCTGACCACTTTATAACAATTTCAAGTGCATCGTTAACTCTGCGTTCATGTTCCTCAATATTTTTATTACTTTTGGATGTTACTATTAAATATATATCATCAGCAAACATAATCGATTTATATGGTATTATGTCAGGCAGTTCATTTTATATAAATGATAAATAGTAAAGGTCCAAGTACACTGCCTTGCGGAACACCAAAGTAATTACATTTAAATTCTGATCTGTAACCAGAAACTGGTTACAGATATTGAGATCATTAAGATTAGCGATTTCCACATATTGTTTTCTATTTTTTAAGTAGCTTTTTAACCAGTTGAGCGCAAGACCTCTTATGCCATATTGTTCTAGCTTCTCTAAAAGTAGCGAGTGATCAACAAAATCAAATGCTTTTGACATGTCTAGAAATAACGCAGTAGTGAGATGTTTTTCGTCTACACATTTTACAATGTGACGAATAAGGTTAAAGCTAGCTAGTGTCGTGGATTTATTTTTTTGAAAGCCATTTTGCTCTAGTTTTATTATTTTAAACTGATTTAGGAAATTCATGAGTCGTTTGTACATACATTTTTCAAAAAATTTGGCGAAAATGGGAATTAATGTTATAGGGCGGTAGTTTCCCATATCTTTCTTGTCATTCTTTTTAAATATGGCTTCACAATGGAGATTTTTAGCAGTTCTGGAAAGACGCCACATTCGAAGGAAGAGTTAACTAAATGTGCAATGATTCCACTGAGTACAGATTTACATTTTTTTATGACATTTGTAGAAATTTCATCAAATCCTACCGCATTAGTATTATTAAGAGACATAATAATAAGTACGTACTTCCTTACATCTTCAATTTGTCTTTGATAGGACAAGCGAAGTGAGATATGTTGTTTCTAGTCATTTTTTCCAGTACTAGAACAACAGAATCAAACTATGGTCATAGTAGGTATTGTATCAATACAAACGTAATTTGTGTATTAGAAAAACGGAACTGTGAGCGACGAATATGATTACTCTTAAGTACTTCGTCTTCAAATAACAACAACTCCGCGTTCTCTCTCTATCTTGATTGCGTTCTGATTTACGGTAATGCGGTGCTGCATTCGCGACCGAGATGCGCTATTATGCAAATACGTTGTTTTGATTTAATACGTTCTGTTCGACGTAATTTTGCTGCAATTCCAGTCGGTTAAAATCAAACATTTATCGTTAATAGAATTATCAGTAAATAGATTTATCGTAGGTAAATAGTATTTCCGTTTATCAATATACTTATAGTATAGTATTGTCAAGTTAATCAATACTTAAAATAATTTGTTTGAATTAGATAACATTAATGTAAGAGTTGTCATCCGAGTACTATTTTATATTGTAATATGCTATGTGTAGGTAGGGTCAGATGTCCTACAATAAAACTTTGGTGTAAAATAAAGCACCTCATTATTTTTAAAACCAAGGAACGCATATATGAGATGCGTAATAGGTTGTTAATTGTTTTTATTCAGTAGCTGTAAAAGTATAGCCATAAATTTTAAGACGACATGATAACTAATTGGATGGCCTATCTTGGTGCAAAATATCGGACTATTACAGGTGAAAAACTCAAGTATGTAAGTCACCTGTTGTATGTAGTTATAGCGTGTTCGAATAGACATTGCATATTTAAAATGTGCAACACAAACAAAACAAACGCCTATTGTACTTAAGTTTTTCACCTAAAACGTTAAAACCTACGGGGATAATAGGATGATTTGAAATTTTGGTGATCCAGGTGAGGGACCACTACATATGACTAGTGTTAGTGTCCGACCGAAACATGTTTTTTTGTCGAAACCGAAACCGAAACTTTTATAGACATTTTAAAATCGTTGAGTAATAAAATGTCAGTAGGCCGTTCTTTTTAGACATATGAATCATATGATCAATGAAACACCTATAATCCGTGTAGGTGGTATAAAATAAACATTTTTTTTAATACCACGTCGGTCACCGCAGCCTATGGACGTCTGCAACTCTAGGGGTGACACAAGCACGTTGCCGACCCTTTAAAGTTTTATACACTCCTTTCTTGAAGAACCCCATACTGTAGTCCCTCGCGAAAACCTCGGCAGGGAGCTCATTCCACAACCGGAGCGTCCGAGGGAGGAAATTCCTCTGAAACCGTACCGTACGTGACCATTTAGGTTCTAAGGTGTGAGGGTGAATGCCCTGCGGACTTCGAGCGGTGCGATGGTAGAAAGGGGCCGTGGGCATCATATTGAACAGTTCTTATACAAGCCATAGTGGACACGCACAAGGAGGCAAAGTTTCTGCTTAAACTTAACGGTTCAATATCGCTTCTGAGTTTGGGATCGTCCACGATTCGTACAGCGCGTCTCCGAAGCAATTCAAAAAGTCCAAGCTGGTAACCAGGTGCTCCCGCCCAGAGGTGACAGCAAACTCAGTGGGGACGGACTTGTGACTTATATCGTAAAAGTCTATGTCCAGCCAGGGGCTTTTTGAATGCCAGCCTGGCTTTGTCTTAAGTGGCTCCGAAACTAGACGTCGCTGGAAATGTCGACACCAAGGATCCCAATAACACTCTGAGATGGAGAGGGCTGTGTCTTGGAATGGGCAACAGTGAATGAAGTTTTTTTTTCGTAGTGCACGGGTATACTTGTGTCTTGGTGGGGTTGAAGTGGACCAGATTATCCCTGCTCTTATTCACGCCTTTTTTGAAGAGTCCCATGCTGTAGCCCTTTGGTAATACCTCGGCAGGGAACTCATTCCACAACCTAAGAGTTCTGGGTATAAAGTACCTATTGAAACGTACTGTACGAGAACGCAATGGTTCCTAGATGTGCGGATGAGCTCGAGGGCGAGAGGTGCGATGATGATAGGTAGCCGCGGGCATCATGTCATACATAGGCCTCCCCCAGATAATGCCAAAACAATCAATTAGGAGCTACCCGCATCCAGTGGACCCATGCGACCTTAATCAGGTCATAAGCCAACCTCAAGCCTCAGCAACCTTGTGGGGGACCCTACTTTTTCGGAGCCATAGGTCATTAATGGCAACACGCACTGGTCAAAGACTTTAAGTAGTGACGAGAGGATAATCGATACATAAAGAAAAGATATTGCGTCTCCCGAACGCCACCCAGCCAAGTCATTTTAGACAGTTGATCTCCTTCTCGAAATTGCACCTGCCCATCTGAACCGTTTGTCCTAGCCTCAGGGACAGTACACAAATTTGTCGACAACTTTGAGCGTAGAACGCTGATCTTAACTGGAGTATGTACTAGGTGGTGTAGTAGGTTGTCTGGTAGAGATCGCTCTTTAGCGATAAGACCGCCTTTTGTTTGCCTCTACTTATTGTTATTACGTACTGTACTGTGTCCTTTAATTGAGGTGTGCAATAAAGAGTATTGTGTTGTATTGTACTAGTTACATGGACGTTAGTTATGGTCTTCGTTTTGGTCCATGTTCATCTTAAGACCAACTTCTTGAGAGGCCCACTTTAGATCATCGAGCATAGTACTTAAGTTCTCCATAGTCTCAGTTTTGAACAATCAAACTCCTGTCTCATGCCTTTGAGAATGACTAAATCAGACAGCTTCTAAACTGGATGTAAAATTAACTAAAATAATACTTTGATCTTTAATTTTAACTGATTACAATCAGCTAGCCTCGAAAGACTAATTAGAATTCACGATCCGAAAGTAGGTACAATGTTGTAAGTTTCGGCACGGCCGAAAGGTTCGGCACTTTTTTGGCCGAAACCGAACCTTCGGCCGAAACATGATTTTTAGGCCGAAACGGGCCGAAACCGAAACCGAAACTTCGGTCGGACACTACATATGACCACCGTTCATCAACAGTGGTCATATGTAGTGGTCCCTCACTCTCACTCAACACAGCGCATATTCCGGAGCTCTGGCGACTTTACTCACCACCTGGAGCACAACACCACGCATCTATATAACGTAAACTTATTGTAGTTGCGTTATTATGGCTACGGTCTTCTGTGAGGTGGAGGTACTTCCCCAGTTGAGCTGCTCCAAATATGAGCGAGATGACGTTTCGCAGCAGCCCTACTTCTACTAACATGCAATAAATATCAACAAAAAAAAAAACAAAAACACTAAAGTATTTGCTGGAGCAAAATTGACTTTAGTCTAAAGGCCACGGCACACTGCTACGTGTGCCTTTAATCATAAATGACGTAACCAATCACCCTGATTGAATAATATTATCTGTTTTAATATCGACGCCTATACTATGATAGTTTTCTCAGAATCGGTATTTCATAATATCTCGGAAGTGGTTATTTGCAGCGAAGCGATTACCTAATGTATAAATTTTGTTTCTTGTCCTATCTGGAATCCTGTATACGTACAGGTTTTATTTTTCGATCAATCAAAGGCTTAATCCAGTTCTACGGTTATTAGAGGTCTACACTTATTACGGCGTATCTAAGTGGAGGTCGCCAAATAATATGGCCCTTGTCAATTTAATTCTTGTCGGAACTCTAAATCCTCCAGAAGGTCTTACACAAAATATCGTTAGCCCTATCTTAGCTAACCTAACCTCATTAACCGCCGACGATATTTTAGCAAACATTACTTATTCTGAAATTGCTGTTATGAAATACTAGCGTCTATAAGGCTCAAAGCAAACTTTACTTGGCTTGATCATCCTTATACCTTCAACGCAAGGCTTTAGAAGTTAAACAATAATGAACCGAGTTTCCACTTTCCTGGCGGGAGCCAGTCTAATGGATTTATACAGTTGGAAACTAATAACTTTAAGAAAAATACCTCTTCAGCGAGTGGAAAGCTGGGAAACAAAATTAAAACTACAAGTTTATCCATCTTTGAAACAATCGGTGCACTGACAAAGTAAACGTATTCTTCTTGAAAGCATACGCAATTAATTTCTTCTTTATCGTATAGCACGACCCAGTTTTGTCGTTCTGTTCGCGCAGATTAATTACCAATTCCTTTTAGTTATAGCTACTGCATAGGACGTTAATAAAAGAAAGCTTGGCCCGCCGCCAGCGTGGCATTTTACTACATACATTTTATAGCAGGGACTGCGCGAAGCAAATTGTTTATAGTCTATCGGTAGGTTGCATTTCCTCATCATTTATCATGTATAGCTTGTTTCATTTAAGATAAAGAAAACTATAATTATCACCATCTATTGTTTAACTATCTACAAACGTCTACTAACGTTATCTTCAAGGGGGTTGTACAAAAACTACGCAGGTGTGTATTGTTTAAATATATTTACAATAACAGTACACGTGCCGCACTTCTGTCAGTTTTATGACGTCTCTTTACTATTTTTTCAAAATGTTTTGTAAAATCCCGCTTCAAGTGCTTTTGGTCATTTTAAATAAAATAAACTATACCTATTTTCTCTCTTTGTTTAATGTAAAAGCTTATTGGACATGCAGATCATCACCATCAGTTCCCAATTAGGTATAGCAAGGCAATTGTACTGAATTGAATTACCAATCAGAATGCTTCATGTTGTTGGAAACTGATTGGAACTTATAAATATAGGTACCTAATGATAAAAATGTGAGTAACAATAGGGCAGGTCAAGGCTCGTATAAATCGACGAGTCCGCCTATTGAAATGGTATGGTAATCGCGGTAACAGCTGATATAAGAATCATTTGAATTGTAAATGCCAGGTCGAAATGATTATGTTTATAACATTGCTTTCCGCATTTATACGACATACTTTTGTCACTTTGAATACGTTAATTTCAGTTATTAATGCAAAAATAAAAACATTTAGCATTTAAAAACCTATACTCGTAACTCCTATTTAATTTCATTACAATAAAATATACATATACAGCGAGACAGACAGTCGTATTCCGAGATTTGCCGTTGGGAAAGTATTATTCACTACATCTGTACGTAGAATCTGTACATAAATAACATGATATATCAACATAATCTTTCTTTAATTTGACTGCCATCATTTACTTTTTGCTGTTGAGTAAAAGATGTCCGGTCGTTGGTGAAGGTATTTTATTCGTAGAGTAGCTATATCGTTTCACTAAATCTACTTAAGGCAGTAAAGTCTAGGAGTCTAGTAACACCGGTCCCAAGTACCTATCGAGCTGCGCTCTTCTGAGTAGTAATAACGTCTTAAGTAATCGTAAAATCCGTATAGATGTTGGGTCTTTCAGTTTAGCGCGTTGGGATGGAGGCACGAGGGCTTTATACCGACCGGTTCTCGTTGCACTGTTGGCCTCAGGCACTCCTCCGGTTTTACGAGATTGAGAGATAAATGTACCGGGAACATATACGAGCATAACGTAAACTCTGCAATAACTGCCTCATTTTAATTGGACTTGTGAAAGGTTTGCAAAATTATCGCTGCATGCGGGGATGGATAGGCTCTACTCAATATTGGATTACGAGTATATTGGGTATGTAGGTCGATGCTGTGACAATCCAATTATGTGAGATAACGAGGTGTCATATCGAAATAGCTGTGTGACATTCAAGCAAAATGGGGTAACAAACGTGTTACGGTACTAATTAACTTACATTATACCAAATATTTTCTAGTATTCTACGGTATTCTGATTTTATACAATCAAGCATGCGCCAGTGCCTTTAACACGACGTCAACTAATCACTATTAGGAACAAAGGTCATATTAAATTATGCAGTTTAAGTATAACCAAAATACCACGATTTAAAATTATCATATCTAATGCATACCTCGAAAGCAGTTTTACCAGCTTTTCCTTCTTTATACCTCTGAACAACAGCTGTGTATCTCATTAAATTTCCTTGAAAAAGTGCCTACGTAACGCGAAATGATAATATTAACAATTGTATCACTCGGTGTCCGATGCTTGGCGCATGGGCACGAACAAAGGGTGATTATTATTTAATCTACAACAAAGGTCAGAGCAGTTGCGTAACGGTTACATTACAGATAATGCATGATTCAACTTTTTGTAGGGCTCATAATAACGGTAAATGTAAACGAAGCAACGTGAGCAATGAATAAAACATGTATAACTCAACACAACGACGAGAATATGGGTTTTGCTCAAGCATGTTTTTGATTTGAATAATACTACCCGTTTTTCACTTGCATGATGTCTAAGCCTTGTTCTTATATATTCTATACAGCTATTTTCTTATTATTATTTTCTTTTGAGTATAAGAAAAGGTCTTCACAAATTCACAATACAGATTTGCCTCTGGTAAATTTGTCTTTTTGATGATCTGAAGTGCCTACTGCCAATAGACCGTTAACCTCTTGTGTCACAAACTACCCAATTAATCAAGATCCCGGCCTTATCGTAGAAAAACCCTTATTGTCTTAAGGGAATGGAGTTAGGAGGGGTCGTTTTATTATGGGTCGTTGATATTGGTAAGGTAAAACCTGCAGGGCGCGGCGGCGGCCAGCAACCCTGAGTCAAGTCAAGCGCAAATATATCACTATGTAGGCACTAGGCAGTCCCTGTTTGTTCGCTTGCATACGTACTATAACAGTTGCTTGTTCACGGCTGTCAACGAGCGGTAAAGAGTTAAATGTCCGTAATCCGCAAGTGACACTGAGCTGCTTGCGTCATAAGTTTCAGTTATCGCCAGCGCTTTGTTTAAATGTTGCCAGGAACGAATATTTTCTCTGTCCTTTAGCTGTCAGACAGCTATGATATTCGTAGCTGACTATCATAATAATTTTTAGTTTATTTGCTTGGATAGGTATCTCCGTCAATCTTGGTGTTTTAAAATTTGACGTAAACCGGTTGGTTTAACTGAGACACGTGTAAAATTATTCCTGGCTTTTTTAGAGGAATACGGCGTCTGTTTTTCTTATGATTTTATAAGGAATACGAGTATATCCCGGTAAAAGGAAAGCACCGTTGCCAGGCGCGCAGCTCAAAGGTTTCCCGGGTTAGGTATACACGCCTACACTTTAATATACCTCACTCTCTTCCACTTCCAGGAAAATTACTCTGGCATAGCCGTTTGAAAAGACCTCGCCACCTAACACCACGATATTATTTTTGACGAGGAAATATTTTTAATAATATTTTGTGTTCGCTGCTTGCGAGTTATAAAATGGGTCTTTTGATAACGTTTTTATTAACAACTATTTTTGTCCACGAGGTCTTTTAACATCTTTTGATTAAAATTTATATTAATATTATGTACTGACACATTACAGTTAAAAATGAAAAAAATATGCATATCAGGAATTTTTATTAAAATGATTGTGTTATTTGATGCACATATCTTCTTTATTTTCGCGAGAAATTCATAATTTAATGGGCAGACTTTTTCGCCGTCGCTAATGAATGTATCGCTTTATTTGAATAGTTTTTAAGTATGTGTATTGCGATTCGCACGAAACACGAGGTGGCAATAATGCTGAATGTAATGGAATATATAATTCCAATACATTCAGTACGAACAACAAAATAATTCTCTATAAGTACTGTAACGTCAGTATAGATGTCTATAACGTCCGTAATTCTGACTACAATACAGGTTGTTTATTGTGTATATCAAAGCTCTGTTACAAAGGACACGTTAACTTAAAGTGCACCGGCATGTAAACGTAGTTGTATACCCTGTGCAACGTGTGGTCTCCATTGTTTACTGGCGTTATGTTGCTGTAGGGCTTGAGTGACGGCCTGTACCTACCAAACCTCTGTGGCTACTTAATACTAGTCAAGGTAGACGTTGTACAGGAAAACATTTAGAAACTGCTTCATTTGCAAGAAGTGTGTTTAGTATAAGTATGCCATAAATAGGGACAGAAGGATGCGAGTTGTCCATAGAACAAAATTACCGTGAACTTGCCTAATTGAAAATTATTGAGGGCTTTATTCTACAGCCAAGAGATATCTAGCTAAAAGGAGTACTTAAAGAATAATGGCCACCGTCGAAAATTCCTGTGGAATATGGAAATATTCGCATGGATAATTAGGTCTACCTTTATTCCTAACAATCTATTAATTTCATTCCATCCCAACCCTATTCGGATCTAGTGATCAGAACAGCAATTCCATAGCAAATTGGCTTGTACGGAACCCATTAATTGGTTACGGGGTTACAGACTTACCATCGTGTCGTGTCGGGTCAATTTGTACTTCAGTAACATCGTATATATAAAGCTTTTAGCATTGCAAATGGAACCTCATTTGAATGAAATATCAGTTGAATTTTGTATAAAATTCAAGGTTTACTCTCAGACCAAGTAAAAAAAATATTTTTTACTTGGTCTGAGGGTTTACTGTGAACCTTCTTCCTTCGAAATTCTCAGAACCTTTCCCAGGAATTCAATTCTAATCCATAATCGGTATTCTAACTAATTTGCCGAATGGGCGGCCATTTGTCGTATGAATAGACGTTGATAAATACATCACTAGCTATTTTTAACCCTTTGAACGCTTTCATATTTGAATGAAGTGATCAAGCACTGTTGCGTTATCAAAAATTGATGTAACTTTTATTAAAGTGTTTAAACCAATAAAAACAATCCATAATAGATTTTATTCATGATCAAAGTACACCTTCACTCTGACCTTTTTAACCGACTTCAAAATTTCAAAAGAGGAGGTTATATATCAATTCGGTTGTATGTTTTTTTTTTTTAATGTTTGTTACTCCATAACTCCGTCATTTCTTAACCGATTTGAAAATTTTTTTTTTGATTGTATGTATATATATCCAAGTTGGTCCCGTTTTTGTCAAAAGGCAGTTCTGATGATGGGATCCATGAGGAATTGAGGGAACTCCTCAAATCTTTAAGGCAAACATATAGTGATTTTTGTGTTTTTATCAACAAATCAAGCATTTGCATCCAAAAATGTGACATTTAATGAAGTGGAACTGCTGATGATGATCAGAACAGAACTCTTCAACGACGAAAAGTTCACGTTTGGCGATTTGTCCTTCTAGCGGTGTTTGTTAAGCAAGTTCTATTTTTACGATAGATTTTTGTCATGCTCGAGTTCTGATGATGGGATCCATTAGGAATCGAGGAAACTCCTCAAATTTGAAAGGCACACAAATAGTGATTTTAGTATTTTCATGAACTAATCAAGCATTTTCATTCATAAAAGTGACATTTGATGAAGTGGAACTGCTGATGATGATCAGAACGGAACTCTTCAACGACGCGTAGTTCACGTTTGGCGATTTGTTCTCTTCGTTTTGTTTGTCAAGCAAGCAAGGTTTTTCCATGATTTCATGAGGAATTGAGGGTACTTAGTCTTCTACCATTATAAACATACTTATAGCCATTTTTGTATTTTATTGTATGGAATCTAAGAGTGCACCATCTAAGATTAATAATCTTTCACCGGACTCCCCCATTGAAGTCGGTTTTTTTTTCTTAAAAATTATTATTAGTATATAGCTTTTGGCGTGGTGGAGACGACAACACACGAACACTTTATAGGTTCACGATCAAAGGGTTAATAAGTAAGCGGTGAGCTCCAAGTTTACAACTTTTGAAATCATATTTTGTAATTCATACGAACGCATGTTAATCCAAATTCAATTTCGAGTAAGTTGCAGTATTTGTAGTAATCGAGCGAATACAAATATATGTCGCAAAGAAATTGTGTGTTTCAGTTTCAATATGTAGGTGTCAAATAAAACGCTTTGTCCCCAGTCAGAAATAGCATGATTGTTATAAAATACTATTTATAATTGTAATCGATACGGCACATGTTTCAGTCGAAGTATAAAGTGGACGGGTTAAACGACCTCTCCCCTGCAAATGACAGAAGGGGAACGCGGTAAAATGGATCAGTCGCCTTGATGCCAAACAGTGTGATCAATTGTATTTCACACACTTATAACTGCTGTACGTACATGTAGTCACAGTCAGAAGAGGAATTGAAGAGCTCGGAGAGAGAATTAAATAGGATAGGATTGTCTTACTTCTTCTGGAGCCTTCTGCTTTCTGGGGCCCTGAGGGCAAAACACAAACAACAAGTTTCTGTAAAAAAACATTTTTGGTACAAGCTTTTATTGCCGACTGTGCTTTTTTCCACAATCATCAACTACTCACTGAGGCGGTTCGAATGAGCCCAAATACGATGGGTGCAGTCTTGTGTAGTTTAGCAGTTGATATGGCCACCTCCTGTCTCCATCAGCAGATAAGCTCGGTGGTGCCATAATATTGTATTGTCACGGAACTTACATAAGTATGCAAAGTTTCAGCTCGATCGGATACTGGAAAGTGTATGAAAAAAGAATTGAAGGAAATAATTTTGATGTCAACTTACATACATATTTATGTAATTACATACGAACACGAACAGTCAGTGCAAGTTAAATAAAAGCTTGTAAAAATAGAAACTTAAGTACCTACGAGAATAAACATCTGACCCTAAGTATTATATGACAAATCCGCCTCAACTGACACATGTAAATTATTTTAATTATTATTACCCACTTTTTGGCAAAGTAGTGACGTGAAATTGTGTATAAAACACGGGTCATAAAACAGAAAGCCCCCTCGCATATTTATGATCCTCGCCTGCGGCTCGGGCCTCAAACATCTGTGATATCGGCCTTTCTTTGTTTTAAAACCCTTGTATCGTAAATAGGTATTGTGGAACTGTCTTGTCTATATATTATACTTGAATTGTCGATTCCGTTTTCTATTGCATTAGGATTTCTGAGAAATTTCAAGTAATTACGTAGGCGCCAATGGCGGCATCGTGTATGGTCTGAAAATGCTTGAATTGACGAAGTATGCTTACAACGTTCATATATTTTTTGATTCACGTTATCGGCATTTTGGGCTTAGTCTAATCATTACGAACTTCTAGTGTAAGTATGTAGCTGCAGTCCCATGGATGCAATCCAGAAACGTGCAGTTCTTTAACGCGGCTAGGTGAAGCGTGAGAGAGGTGTCGCGACTGCGGCAGCCCACATAGCGTTGCGTAAGGTCACGCGTTTTCCTCGCGCATTTTACTACTAGATTACGAGTACAGTAAACTAGAGAGTAGAGAGTAGAGTTATCACTAAGTGGTGCAATAAAGAATATTTATTATTATTATTATTACAGTAGCTCTACTAGATTAACTGAAAGAAATTACATAGCTATATATTTGGTATTGGCTCATACATTTTTAACATAGGTATATGTATGACTATTATGACCAAAACTAAACAGACAGCGACGACCTTGATAACAAACACTAATAACTATTGTCGATTTGATATCACCGTTCGAAATGTTGCTATTTTTTTACAATGTAGTTTTACAAGATAGCCAAGATTCATCATCATTCTGTCATTAGTATGCAGAATCGATGCATTCCTTCCTCCTCCAAGTTCCTATCTGACTTTTGCAGTGCCAATAAAACATGTAAATCCTAGTGCGTGACAAATGTTCATATAATCCCGTCTATTGTTCTGTTTGGAATGATTGATGTAGCTTAATTGACGGCTTATTAATCTAACAAAAAAAAACAATACGTTATCAATAAATGTAAGGAGTCATAGCTTTCGCCATCTCGTGCGATACGAACAAAGTTTTAATTAACGTTTTAAACTTTCTATTCATACCTACAGAAGTTCCAGCGGCGCGTGTTGTTTGTTTCAGTTTCGCAACTTCATTCACGTAATTTACAGTTTTTGTATTGCTCTTATGCCCATAGTTAAATAACGAACGGCATAAAAGTCAATAGCATATTTTTGGCATAATTGCCCCAATGGCTTTCCCCTGAAATGGTGTTAATTGGCCTTTTATGTTGTTTTAGGCTTCGATATTAATGTTGCTTACATAAATAATTACAAATCGTGCAAATTTTAGAGCTAACCCGTAACCCCGGCAAACACATTCGATATAAGCGTTGTTTGTCAATTTCCCGATGACGCAGCGGGCTGTCAAAGCACGGTGTTCGTTGTGCACATAAACAATTCAGTCGCGACCGGCGCCCGCCGGCGACTATCTCCCCACTTTCCCCATTCAAGGGGGACTCCCCCTGCCCCCGGCTGCCCCATTTTTCACGAGTTCCCGCGTGTCGCGTGTCAGCTGCCTCCTACCGATACCCGCAACGCAATCCACAACTGAATTAATCACGCCTTTTCCGAGTAAAATGTTGTTATGACAACACACGATCAGCTGATCTTTAACGACTAATATTCATTAACTTAATTAATTATACCGACCTCATTAGAAGTTACAATTAAAAGTAACAAAGAGATCAACAAAGCGTAAACATCAAATTTTATATTTCTCTCCAAGCGTGATATTCTTTTGTTTAATAATTGTATGTTTTTGAAAATTTTGTCAAGTGGTGTCTGCATCGAATATGACGGCCTTTGTTTGAGAATCTATTATATGTATTTCAACACTTTGGCTTATTAAAACGTTCTTTTGTAACGTATTTCTAATCTCCCGACCATTCGTTTTTATTAGTCGCGCCGTCGCCCTCTGATTCTACGATTTATTGAGTTCCTAAATTAGGTACTCTTGCCCAATTTACATTTCTTAATGCATTTCGGGAGACAGTGCTTGATATATTGTTTTAGAGAGCCGTTAGGTGGGTAATGATAATAAATCTATGGGAGTATATTAACAATTTCGGCGTGTCGTTATCGAATATCAATCAGCATTAGTCCATGGCGAGCGGCCTGTTCCGCCGACTCACATCTCGACGAGGTGCGCTGAGTCGGCGGGCGGTTCCCGCCGACTCGGCCGTGACTCGGCATGAGTCAGCACGAAAAGGCATGGCTCCATGACTCGACATAACTCCAACTCGGGATCGCCGTCAGCCGAAATAAGTGGATTGCTTCTTCACGGCTCAATGAATCCATTTTAAAAGCGCTGTGATGTCATTACTACAAACGAAGTTGTAAAGGCTTACGTTCGATTTAATTTCTTCGACATTACTTCAAGATCACTGGTTTTGTAGGAATGTTTTAGATCTTATTTCTTTGATGTCCTAGTGTTTTGGATAATTTTCAATTATCTTCAGTTTTAAACATTACAGTTTTATAATTAACGACGAACAAGTAGTCTCATCTCATTGATATATTAAAAGTCACTTACGATTATGTATATTATGTATCGAGTATGGATGCGTTTATTTTCTTTGAGTTGAGTTGAAGTAGCGTGAGAAGTGAAATACAAGAATATATGTATGTGGTAGAGTATATGTATCAATCACATAGAAAAATCCACGATATTAGTTAGGCTCGGTTAAATCATACATATACATTTACTGTTAATTTGTATTTTCACGTATTTTTCTGGTTTTCCAGAGGGTAGAGCGCGAGAGTGCTAAGAGCCCGGCAACGACGGGCGGCAGGAAGAAAGCAGGCGTTCGCAGCAACGGGCAGATTACGTCGGCGGAGCCACCTCCGCAGGCTTCAGGTAACATCCTCATTAATCTATTAACCAGTCTATTGCACAGACAAGTCCTCGTGCTTGGCACCTTTTCTGTAGCGCACTGTAATAAGCAGACACGAAACTCCTCGTTTTATTACCGATGCGCTTCATCTTAGTTTTCCCGGTTACCTACATCCTAAGGGTAGACGAGATCCGTTGCTAACGAAACTATAATTTTATATACTTAGAGAAAATTCTTTCGCCTCGCTGGAGGTCTGCTATTAGCTACTGGCCATTATCAAATGAAGACAACTTCAAACACGCACATACCTATCTTTACAGTAATAATATTCTGCTTATTACAAGAAATACGATTAAATACTTGTAATGTTCTCTTAACCTCTTGTTCATACCAGCTGAGAAGAATTTTGTCAGTTCATAATTTTATACTTCTGTAGAGTGATCTGAAGCTGAGTCTATTAGCATACCGTCAGAAGCAAAGGAAACACAAATAAAGCCGCACTTGAAATCAACTGAAAGATAGCAGTACCTAATCAATATCAGTTGTGAACAGAAAAAAATAGTATAACCATTACCTCTATTGATTGGCAAATCGGCATTATCTTTTCACACGTTTCCGCAACGAATTCATACCTCAAAGATAAGGGATAGTTATAACTATAACCAGTCTGTATCACCAGATTCACCAATATCGGCCACATTCACTGTATTGATATATATATAAGCATACAGAACAAGGCCTTGCTCGGATAGCACAGTGGTTAAATTCTAATTTATTAACATTAAATACTAAGAAGACGAATTATATTTGCTTCACATAAAATAAATCCACTCAGCCTGCGGCTCACTTTGAAATTAAGATCCACACTTGCAATAACTTCTTACCACCCAACTGTTCCTGCACAACTATAGGTAAAGTTGAAAATATAAAATATCTTGGGATTATGGTTGACCAACGACTAACGTGGCACGCACATATAGAGCTGATAATGACAAGAGTACGCAAATTAATCTGGATTTTCAAGAACTTAAGAAACATAGCCTCTGAAAACCTTGTTGACCGGGTATACATGTCGCTTGCGCAATCAGTATTAACATATTGTATACCAACCTGGGGTGGGGCCACAAAAACTAAATTCCTAGAGGTAGAAAGGGCTCAGAGGGCATTACTCAAAGTGATGTATTTTAAACCACGAAGATTTCCCACAGCCGAGCTATACAAGTTATGTGGTTTACTATCGGTCAGGAAATTGTACATAGTTGGCGCAATTCTGAGGCGACTTAAAAGTACAACGTATGTGTATCAGAATATCCCAATAAGAAGAAGAAAGGTTAATGTCATCCCAACACCTACTGTTAGCACTGCCTTAGCAAGGAGACAATACAGCACACAATCTGCGAAATTGTATAATAAAATACACAAAGAAATAGACATATATCGAAGTACTGTACGCGAGTGTAAAATAAAAGTAACTAACTGGCTAAAAACTAAAACATACATCGACATTGAAAACTTATTACAAAGTATTTAAATACACAAACAAACACACACATACACACCCTCGCAAACACACACACACACACACACACACACACACACACACACACACACACACACACACACACACACACACACACACACAATATTTGTAAAATTAGTTATATAAGAATAAAGCTTTGTTAAATATAAAAGTCGTATACACGTATTGTCACATTTAAATTTATAGATAAGATAAGAATTGTTAATATTTTATATTTTGTCAAACTTAACCAATTCATGGAAGAGCGGGGTCTCCTGACACAAGCAAACACTATGCTTAAAAGGAGGTTCCAACCTTAAATGTATTTTAAAACTTGTTAAAACACAAAAATAAATATTTTTCATTTTCATTTTTTTTTTCATTTTCATTTTTTTTTTCATTTTCATTCGACACAGTTTACAGACAATTTGAGCGAACATTTCGGCTAATTTTCTCATTCGAAACTGCACAGCTAGTTCTAATAAATGGTTCCGCTAGTTTCCTTTGTAGATACACGAAGCTCGTACGTTTTACGGTAACGGGTAGTTAGGCTCCCTCGGGGCCGATCCGACTCTGCTCTTAATAGGATGGGATTCAGGGCATTCAGCTGTGCTGGCTTCATCCTACCTGTCTGCGTTGCTAGATTGAATAGGTAGGACATTCACAAGGTTTTCGGTTGAATGACTTGTTATACATCTATTGTTCTGCTTTTGCTTAACAAATTAAAAATAACTTACAGACAACTTTAAAATCGGAATATCAGACTTGTACCAAAAAGTTCACTAACTAAAGAAAAGTGCTGGCATGGATAACGTTGTAAATAAAGGATCGGCATCGCACTTGTGATTCTTCTGGAGTCGCAAGTGTTCATAGGCTGCGGTGTCTACTTACCATCAGGGAGGCCGTAAGCTTGTTTGCCACCTTCCTTGTATAGAAAACGTTCCTACGGTTACAACTCTTGGAAGATACTGCCATATTTATGAAAGAAGTTGCTAATACAACATGACCTCAATGAATACCAAGCTGCCCGGTCGCTTTACAATCTAATTCCCTGCAGCGTGCACAAAACGCCGTCTACAGCAAGACAATTAACGTTGTTCGCGAAGTCTTGACAGAATTAAAGACATCCTTACAAGTTCCTCGCGCTAGATACAAGGGAATTAAAGCCAGCAAAAAACTCTCAAAGCATCTAGGTTCTCTAGCGAAATATTTTATAATGGCGTCGTATTTTTCCAGTATGAAATATTGTAGCTCTATTTGTTATATGCGGCTATGTGCCGTGGCACGCCAGGAATTGGCGCGGTGCCATCTCGGCGCTAGTGAACGGGTTACTTAAACATATGACCCTTATTTTACAAGAACTGGTTTATCTTTACCGCCGGAGTTTGATGTGGTTTTATCACATTAATACGGACGGATGCGTGCAGAGCATAATCTAAATTGCGCTTAACTCCGATGCCTCATGCTGATATGCAATGCAAATTAGTTTGCGTAAAATAGTGTAGCTTTAGTTTATGCAGCAAGTCTGCAAGTCAATTACCGTAATAGGTCAAGTCAAGACACTCGTTCATCTTCTTAGTTTAGTAGAGCTAACAGTACTTTCTGTGGACGTTTATCACGATTCTGCTATATGAATCTAAAGTCATCAGGTTTTTACTGGCGGTTTTGGTTTAAATCGTTTAACTCACTGTCAAATAAAATAATAATAATACGTTTTACTCGTTAGTGACTAAAATTCAGTCTTAATAGCTGCTATATAGACTTGACAACCGGGAAATCGGCACGAATTCATCAGACTTACGATGTATAATGATGTTCCAATAGTGAATTGTCGATTCAAAAACCAGAAACGTGCGCAATAACATACGAAATGGCGTTCTCTTTGTGTCAAACCACGTAGATAACTAGAAAGTTGTCCTTTGACTGGAATAATGTTGGCGATACAAGCTGCCAGAAGGTTTTCGTTTCACGAAGCTGTGTGTGACAGCCGGGAACGCTACGGGCTGACGGCCAAAATAGTACATTACGATACAAGTGCAGAGAACAATAAATTCGCAACGAATGGTGATAAATTGAAACACGACCGAAGGCAGTGTTTTAAATCGACACGAGTTACGAATTACCTGTTCGCACGTGTATCAAAGTTTTACAGTAAATATGGCTCTTTAAAGTTTCGACATATGCACGTAATCTGCTGAGTGCGGTAATGTAGCACCATATGTACTGCAATAGTACATTACGATACAAGTGCAGAGAACAGGAAATTCGCAACGAGTGGTGATAAATTAAAACACGACCGAAGGGAGGGACATATGCACGTAATCTGCTGCACTAGTGCGGTAAAGTAGCACCATATGTACTGTAAAGATGTTTACATTTATGCCCCTTACACGATTGAACAGAGTTAATAAGAAATTTGTTCTTATACCTGTCCACTTCAGCGTTGCATTTCAATTTATAAGCCACGAAAAGTGGAGGATTATGCGGTTAACAAAAATGTGAAAATATTTTTCATTAGATAATAACCTTACCTTAACCTTTCATGCTGGTTATCATTATCAGTTGAAAATCCCATACGTGTTTATGATTTTAATACATTTGTCAATTTTGTTGCCGTTGATTTGGTCTTGAATAATACAAATATTAATATAGTCTGTCGCCGTGGGGGCACTGTATTTACATAATAAAGAGCCGGCATTTCCCATCTCGTGAAGCGAAATGTTTGCATAATTTTCTGAACTGACTCAGTGCGGTTTCATGCTCTGGAATACAACGTCCCCATTTCCAGTTATAATTAATGTTTTTATTTTATTAAGTGGGTCTATTTCTGAATATTACAAATATTATCAAGTGATCTGTGAAGCTCGAACGATTGTTAATATATTCAGAGGCTAACGAAGTTGCGAACAAAGCGTGGAATCGCAACAAATATAGCTTGGATCGTTCCAACTTTGTTCACATTGTTGTGCATCGTCGAAAGTTTGCTCACTTTTGTGAACATTTCGCGACCTACCCTACCGTGGGACGGCACCAACTTTTGAATGTGAAACTAGCTAAGTTCCCAAGGTTGACGCTCATTGGCAGCAATACTACGCGATCGCGAGTCGCGACCGACCACTTGCGCGTGAATAATACGGTTTCATATTATTGAAAATGTTTCTAGATGTCTTCTTGGTCTTTATGTAGTTATTATACTTATTAGATCATTTTTTGTATCGTTAATATTGTATTATAATTATTTTAAGAATGTATGTCAGTGTTCATTGTAAATCCAAACGACGTCACCTTAATAATATAAGTATTTTTAGTGTTCCCTATACCAAAATTGGTCCAACGGAATATTTAGGTATGCGATCACTCATTGGGTGTCCGTCTGTCACATACAGTTTTCTCGAAGACCGCTGAAATTTGATACAGATATGGCAATTTATGGTCTAATTAGTAATTACATCCCTGAAGACAAAATGGCGTTTGCCACGTTTAAGGGGGCAGTTTTTTTGTTCAAGCTAATACTTTTTATAGCTTTTAAATATTAACGCTATAATAGTATAACGAACAGTTAATAAACAACTTAGGAGAATAAAAGTAAATAATTATTAGTTAAACAAATAAAAAACATTAAATTGACCAAGTATACAATTAATTCATCACCATCAGTCACACATTAACCGAAATCTGTTCAAGCTTGTTAACGCTGTACCAAGAAGTGCAATGGTGAGCTGTGTTTAAAAAAATAACGTCTATTTGATACATACTTAAGACAAGTTGCTGATTTTGCGTACCTAATAGTTGTTTTGACCTCCAACAATAAAGTTCGCCACGTGACCCAACTTGTTTGGCGGGCTTCCTATTAGGAATTTTGCATGAATTTAGTTGTTATTTCAAACTAGTGACCTTGTTAGTAAAATTAAATCTACTCGTAAGTACATAACTAACGGAATTAAGCGGAAATGTACTGAGTTCTAAAGATTGTTTTATTGTATTTTAGTAACGTAAATTAATTGTTAAGAAGAGTACCACGCTTATTGAATACCTGTATCTTGATTTTTTTACTTCGACATGATCATTTTGTCTCGTCATTCCGTTTTTACGAAGAACTGTCACAAATAAAGTATTCTACATAGTAATGTTCAGTTCATAATAGGAATATGAAGGAGTATTTAATTTAATATGGCAGTATTATAATAGACGAACTTCATGAGTTTTTAGCCTATTTAATGTTTAATGTAGGTCACATTTAGCACATGTGTCCAAGTTAGTCGCCGCAAGCCGGTAAACAAATGACGTCGATCGAACGAAGCACGGGCGTGAGCGGACACGTGTCACGGGTCCTTTGTGTCGGTCGCCATTCGGGTTTCAATACTTGCTGAGTTACTGTGCAATTTCATTTCTATATTAATTGCTTTCGGCTTGTCGCGTAGCGACAGGGGATTGGGCTATTTGTGACTAGACTAATAGCTAGCTAGACTGATCGGATTGTCGATTGTTGCATTCTGTTAATTGAAATACCTATAGAACCTAAACCGTTAATATGATATTGGATATATTTTACTGTTATAAAAATTAATGCCCGTGTGGTGCCGGGTTAGAATAGCACCACCCCTTTCTTCCTTTGGGTGTCGTAAGAATTGACTATGGGAATCAGGTTGATGTGTGTTGTGGGCGATGGGCTAGCAACCTGTTACTGCAATACCACATTTTCTCTATAAGTATATAAACCTGCAATAGCTAAAATTGGCACTGAAAATTACTTTTCATGTGCTCTGCCAACCCCTTTTTCAATAAATCAATGCTACACAAATACTTTTCTTATTACACATGGTCTGTCTATTTCATGAGAACCATTATGGGCCTTTGTGCGTTATAACTATTTCTTTCACTCATTTTCTCGTAGATTAGCGTGATTGCGGGTTATAGGGATAAGTTCGACTTTGCACTGTACAAAGTGCAAAAGTGCAAAGTCGAACTTATCCCTATAACCCGCAATCCCGCTAATCTACGAGAAAACGAGTGAAAGAAATATATATATATATATATATATATATATATATATGTGCATTATTTTATTTGTATTTTCATAGAAATAGAAATGATTTTTGTGTTTATTTATTTATTTATTTAATCGTATGGCATTTATTTACCAACCGTGAGATCTTCGAGAAGACAAGTACGGTTGCCAGTCTTTGTTGCACTTTTAGCACCACCCAGGGGTCACGTGTAGGGTAACGGTCGATACTCCCTACGGACGTGGTGCAACTTCGACCCCCCTTTGTCAAGTGAGTGGGCAACTTGACTGTTAGAAGTTCTCAAGCCGCCCGAAGGCCTCTAACTTGGCTTAACGACGTAGACAGCAGCCGGGATCAACGGTTTATCGTGCCTTCCAAAGCACGAGAGCGCTCAATTAGTAACCACTCAAAGCGGTCACCCATCCAAGAACTGACCTGCGCCCACATTGCTTAACCTCGCATACCGCACGCGGTAGGCGGGTGCCGCTGGGCCACGAGCGCTCTATGTAACTTAAAGTCATGGTTAGGTATGTGAGTTAAAGAAAGAGACATTGATAACTAGCTAATTAAATTAGATATTCTTCTAATTACGAATACATGACATCAGTTTTATATTATTAACGTATTCTAATCACTGCAATTAGAAATTTATATTGACCACACTATAAATATGTATGTTAAACTTCAGGAATATAATGATTAATGATTCTGCATTCTTTACTTAATAATCTTGCTTGACAAGTAATAACTCCTCACACAACACCACGAGCTCATACGATTCAAACGCTGCGCTGATTTTAAGTATTCCACCAATTTTACGAGTGTAGGTGCTTGTAGCTCTTAAATGTATACTTTATTTCTGTGCTCGTAAATATGCTCCCAAATATCTCCGTTACGCAGGATTTATGTATGTATTCGCTATCTTGACATACTGTAACGAAGTAATCTGCATGCTGGCGGTGCGCGCGTCACAAATTTTGCGTGCATGCCGCCGCGGTGCAGTTTGCATAACTTTGCATGTTCGTTAAACGCACCGATGCAATACGCGCATGCGGTATGCGTCTATCACCAGAGCTATAGCTGCTATACCAATCAGGTGCGGTAGCGTAGCGTGCTTCCTGGCGTAATCAATAAGAGATTTCACGCTTCGTTTGATACGCGGGTACGTATATACGTACCTACTACCTGCGTATTATTAGGAATGACTAATTAACTTCAACCTAATTAAGGATACAACGTGAAGAATATTAATATCGGAACTCGTGCCGGAAACTTCTCTAAGTCATAAAGTCATAACTTAAATAATTAAGTCTACTTTATTAGCTTCCTCGCGATTCATTCTAGTTAAAAATACTTTACCAACCTAGTTAGTTTGTAATTATTCTAGCATTTATGTTCAAATTTGACGTTTCATAAAACATTAAGAAGCCATTATTATGAACGCGCTACGTGTTAAGGAAATGGGTTGCCCATTAAGACACATTATGCCCCTTTGTCATACTTTACCTCCCCCACTGCCCTTGTAAAGTTGGAATAAAAATAACAGTATTAAATTTGCATGTTGGTGGGGGCACGCGAGAGGGTGTCGCGCCGGGCACGTTTTGGGGTGGTCCTTTATACGTGAAATGCATAGCCATGTCTCCGGAAAGCGCTTTGATCGATCCCCAAACGCAGCAAGTGACAAATTTAATAACCTGTCAGCGGTGTGATTGTTTAGGCACGAAATAAATCAAAGTTTAATTAATTTTGGCACAAGTTCGATTGTTCTTGAATTTTGTTCAATCTAAATGCGTACCTACCCCAGATACGTGGGTGTAAAATTTATTATCACTGTTAATCGTGTGGCATAAATCCCAGTAGCGTTGTGACAAAAATATCGGAGTAAATATGGTATACCTATATGTATAAATCCGTGATCAACTAACATTATTCCAAATAATTCAAACACATTAATGTCGGTTGTTACCTCCAACCTCCAATCGTCGTTAACCATTTTCCATCACGATAAACGTAGCAAGTCGCATGAGTCAGCCATCTTTGTTTATGTAGTACAAAGGCTGTGGAACGGAACCGCGGAGCATCCGCCATCACGTGAAGGTCACTGACACGACGTGAATCATACAACTAACTTAATTAGAAAACTTGTTATTACTTATTATTACCATTGTTTTGTGTCGTATGATTGATAGCATGGTGGCGGTACGGCAGTGTTTTAAACTCGCATTGTACTTTAGTAATGCATCGTAAAACTTGTTATGGGTTTTACTGCTATGTTAGGTATTTTCCATTGCAATGGTACAAGGTATTTTTCATGTATATTTGTACACCATTGAATATACAACTAATTTTGTTAATTTATTGGTAGGTATTGAAAAGTCGGTTGCCAAATATTAAGCGCTGGTTACAAACCAGGTCATATTTTAAAGTCTAATTTCGACATCTCTGGAAACAAAAATCGTGTAGAATTTTTATATTATGCTGAAATAAATCCTCCTATAGAATACAACTTCTTTATTTGCCTACAGGCTTAATATTTGTTTTTCGTGCCCTATCCATTTTTTCAATCAATGGAACCAATTCAACCAATTCTATTTCAATGCTCAGAGCGTGATAGTGTGTTTGCTAAAGTGTAAAAATGCGGGATCCGTCAATAGGGCCAATGCCCTTTCACGTCGAATCGACCATTATCGAAAATTTATAGGGGTTGTAATGTAATGGAGAAAATTTATGACACGTTTAATTTATAACTCTTCGTTCTCCTCAATGCACAAAATCAAAAAGACCAACATTTTTGAATGCCATTAGCGGTATGATTGTCACGCACCTCGCCTGCAAATGTAGTGATGTCATTACAACCCGTACCCGCGGGTTGGCGGCCTATACATATATCCCCCTCTGCCCTACCCACCGTTAATGCTTATTACTTTCTCCTTATTCTCAGAAATTACGTACTAAATCCCTTTTCATTCGTATTTTAATAAATGTAGCCTAGCCTAGGGCAAGTTATACATAACTACCTACAGTTCATCAGAATCTAGGATTAATCAAGCCGCTATCCATTCAAGCTTTTAACTAGAATATTAAACCTCATTCAAATAGTAATTACATTCAGATTATTTCAGATTGCACGCAAGCTGTTTGTTTACGGGCAGTGCACGGCGGTTAGTGCACATTAGCCGCGTAAGATTACGAACAATAGTCCGGGGAAATCGACGCCGCGAAACGTGAGTGCGGCACCTTCATAATGTAATAAATCGAGTCCGCGCCGCGTCACGTCGTTACGTAAAGAACAATGGCCGGCTGGGAACGCGGCCGTGGACGCCTGCGGAATACGCGCCGCGAATCTATTCTATTTACTTATTCATAGCGCTCCTCGCCGTCTCCATTTTATACAATATCGTTGTGGAATTGCAAATGGCCGGCAGTACCGTTTCCGTCCTCGGTTCGCTGCATAAACAACAATTTGCATATTTTCGACTGGTCGTGTTCAGCGTGTGAAAGAGCGATGCGATTACTTCTTTAAATTGATGCGATCGTTTTCGCTAATGAGATCCGAGTTAACTATAATAACTGGTTGGTAATAAAATGTTAACTATGTAATTCATTAGCATACTCATATTATATTATTAAGGCTATATTTATACTATTTGGTTTACGACGCACTTTTGGCATCTTATATCTCTTAGTAGTTGGAGCGTTCAGTTGAGCGTCGACGTGTTGAAGCACACTGACTCGACATTACGTTGTACTTACAAGTACTTTCACCCCGATGTACCGTTATACTGTGTCTTACATCCCTGTCTTACCGATAGCTCGATTTCTCGATAACCTGCCGCGCCCGAGGCTAGCTAGGCTTTATAGGCTTTTCAGCTTTTATGTTGGAGTATAATTAACCGACACTAACGGCTTGATTTACAGGTTTATTGTATAGGTATTAGGTATATAACAGGCTGATGCATATCCACCAAAATGTTACTCTTAAGCAATTTCATTAGTATACAACGAATGGTAGAAACCTGGGGTGTTTACCATCTATATTAGTTTTTTCGGGGACTCGTAACATACACATACATGTTAAATACCCTGCTTTTAACAGTAATTCTAATGTTAATGACAATCTTAGTTTGTAACTACATATATAAGTTTCTAGCTAGTAAGAATATGATTTTTAAAATTAAATAAATCCTAAGATAACGCAGTATCTTATAAATATCTCTGTCACAGTAGTGATTTAGTATTTATACTATTAGATGTTTTAAAGCACGCATAAGTAACACAAGAAGTCCAATCCATGCTTCTTACACCAATTACGTCGTGAGCGCTTGACATTTCGTGTTAGCAAGTCACAATACTCACAATCCTCGGATCACGACATCGTCGTGACCAGCCAACATTTTCACCCGCGAATGCATTCTTCACACAATTATCGCCCCAATGTCAATGGTTAGTGACGTTACTTTCCGTTATGACTTTTATTTGCCCTTTTTACATTCCCATTTCTGAAACCGATCCATAAATACGGCCTCGGATCCCTATCGAGCGATCGCACGAGTCTGTAATCGTCGTGTGTGGACAGATTCATGGTCCCCATAAAGGGAATTCCTCTGTCGAATCCTAATAGTTATCTGGAAGAATTTATTACAACCCTTTCAAGGGACCTGTTCTATACTTATATATGCGGAGATGTGTTCGCCTACGTAGATAGCCTAAGGGTGAACATTCACTGCGAAGCTGTGTATTCATGTATTTGACACCTCGAAAGGTTGACAGCTAGTTGTCAAATATAAGAACATTAAGAACGTATCCTCGCTCGCACATTACTTACTTTATATTTACTACGGTGACTCAGCGACCCAAACCCACCCGACACTAAGATACGCGCCACTATGTTCTGTCCTGGGCAGCTTGTCGTCAATCAGAGTCGGCTGTTTGAAACTGGCAGAGTTCTTTTTGGACTTCGTCTACCTAGCGATTCCTTGGTAAAATACTGCCAGTTTGCATTGTAGCATTTGACATTGACTAATAAAGTTTCACATTAACAGACATGTACTTGTCAATCATTATTCATTTAATACGATAATTGATAGCCACTTCGGGTCTTATCGTAGGTATTCCGAGTTTAGCCGATGGGAAAGCATTATTCACTAAATCTGTACCGACCTCAGGACGTTCCTAATAATCATGTCACATTGGCGCATGGCACCAATAATACCGAAAAATATAGTAACTTAACGTAGCAACTGAATCGTATCCTGGGTTGGGGATTTGTAAATTGAACTCGTGCATTGCTTTCCTCTCCTCTGTCCGTCTCATAACTCTCAGATAATCCCTATAGCGAGCCAGTGTCTTTTTCTTTCTCGTGTGAAGGGATCAAAAAATACTAAATTGGTTTTTGCCAATATTTTCCCACCTCTATCCCTCCGGGTGTAGCTTCTATAAGGTCTTCCGTAGTACACGAAACCGGACACAGGTAGCACTGCGTCATGTTCTGAGTCTGAGTCGTCTGAACGGTACCACATTCGCAGAGTAAGCCGCTATTTTCTGCTCTGATTCCCCATTTCTGGAGGTTATCCTTAGACCGACCAACTCCCGTCCTCAATCTGTTTAAAGCCGAGCGAGTTGAGTGAGGTTATTCCGAGATAGCGGCGGTTACGTCATGATGCGCGAGCGCTGCTGATTGACACTCATGATGGCCTTTTGTGCACCACCGTAAGCCCGTAACGGACGACCGACCAAATTGAGCAGCCGTCTGTCCTTAATTTGTGAGACTGTTTGTAAATGTAGAGTAGAGCTTTACTCTCATATTTTACGGGATTAGCGTTTTAGTTTAATGCTGGAGCTAGTAGCGTTCGTGGCCCAGCGGCGCCCGCGTACCGCGTGCGGTATGCGAGGTTCAGCAATGTCGGGCGAGGTCAGTCTTTGGATGGGTGACTGCTTTGAGTGGTTACTAACTGAGCGCTCCCGTGCTTTGGAAGGCACGTTAAGCCGTTGATCCCGGTTGCTGTCTATGATAGCAGTCGTTAAGCCAATTGAGGCCTCCGGGCGGCTTGAGAGCTTCTAACAGTCAAGTTGCCCACTCACTTGACAAGCCTAATCCCAATAAGGTCTAGTTTCCCCCTCGGGTAGGAAGGTCAGATCACATAAATCGCTTCCGTAAAAACTAGTGCCTACGCCTATTCTTGGGATTAGGTAGCGGACCCCAGGCATCCTTCGGGATGCAACTGTACTGGAATAACGCTAGGAGGATGATGATGAGCATTTTAGTTTAATGCGTAGGCAAATTTCTCGAATCTAGTATGAGAACTAGCTAACTCCAATCTTATTAGCAATATTTTTAATAGGTATTGGTATTTCTGAAAATTGCTACCGAGAGCCTCTCAGGGAGCACAAAGCAACAAAATTCCGATTTAGGTAAGTATACAAATTATATACGATCCCAGTCTTTCTATAGCGACAAAGAAAATATTAATATGTTGCGATTTATTGCACAATCAGCACTTCGCATTATGGCTATCCTATTTACAACGGTGCGTTGAAATTCACGTCTGTCTTGCAAACAAGCGTATCGAATCAAGCTTATAATGCCTAGGCAACTCAATAATAATAAATTGTGTTTAGGTCTTGCACGGTTTAACCATATGTAGTCACTATTGACGAAGCAATTGTTATAGCAAATGTAACAATAAATACCAACTGGCAGTCATCGCTCGACAGTAAACGATGTAATATTAACATATTACATAACACGCAGTAACACAATCTGTTTATTAACATTTACCTGCGTCGTTTTTGATGATGTAAAATATGATCATGAAAACGTCGAGAATTCAGCTACAGTTTTAGTAACACAGGAATGTTTTTTACTTCGTCTGTCGTCGTTACTGTCGTCTCTTGATGGTGTAAACGTGTATGTAGGTAGAACTCACCTATTTGAGAAGTGAAATGAAGTAAGTATTCTAACGCTGAATATAATTAATAAGATTAAGCCGATAATCCGTTACAAAGCAGGATAAGAAGCACCGCTAAGTAATGAAGGTGCAAGTATAGAATTATAGATGCGATTATGAATGGCAATCTTGGAAAACGATAAATAATAACCGATTACGGCCGACTATCACGCGATGCTTTATCGTTAGACGGGATTATGGACTCGGAACATAAAGAGACGATAACCTTATTGTTGTTAGGTTGGTACCTATATTTATCAACTAGATCTTACACAAATGATTTCTGATATTTATTTAAATATGATTCTGTTGGTTGTAAATATTTCAGTGTCAGAGTTGCTTTATAAATATTATATTGAGGCATAAAAAAGTTAACGTATGTACTTATTCCCCTATTTTATTTAGCTAGCGAGAAATTGCGCAGGGCCGTACAAAGTAGCGGACCTACTCTTTTTTCGGAGGCCAGGACTCATTTTCGGCCGTCGTGAAAGTCCAATTAGTTAGTTGATTTCCTTATTTTAATTCAGGTATACTCAATGCAGCATCATAAACATGAATATTCTCCGGTCGTTTTTGGCCACCTAACTTCCGTGGCCGCAAATTGACGATTTGGCAAGGTTTTGTAGACAATTTTGACATGAACGGTAATAATCCGTACTACCCACTACGAAATATTCCAAAAGGGCCCCCAAATTTTAAGGACTACGTCATTAATTCAGCAACGGAAGTCAGGTGGACCAAAACGGATAATCTTTATTGCTTATATGTATTATAGATAAGGTCGAAAAGAGTATACATGTTTATGATGCCGGCTGTACGCTAGTACACAGTAACATGGCTGTTCCTTTACTTTACAATTACAATTTGGAGTTACTTTACAAGTCTAAACAATTATTAATATTACTTATTATACATATATACATATATATATGATATTTCCCTTTCGGACCACAGATACATATGCTTTAGGTACCAAACTAAAATACGAATAGCTACGGTACGTAAACGGAATCCCAGGAACACCGACTGGTCGGCTTTTAGAAGTGACCTGAAGTTGGACCTAGGTGACCCAAAAGGTAAGCTAAACTCTATTATTGACATAGAATTTGAAGCGGACAAGATAGTAGAAGCTGTATATACGGCCTATACTAACAACTGCCCGGAGAAAAGAACTCTGGCCAAAAAGGTACCCTGGTGGAACCCAGAGATAGCAAAGCTCAGGAGGGAAACTAGGGCAGTATTTAATGACGCAAAGTCAGCTAATGACTTTGGGTTTTATGCACAAAAGCTCACAGAATATAGTAAAGCTGTGAGAAAGGCTAAGAGGAAAGCATGGATAAACCACTGCGATCAAATTGAGTCCATACCAGAAGGAATGAGACTGACAAAGGCACTAGCTACTACGAAGTCGGCCCCGCTAACAACCATTAGAGGTTGTGACGGAAACATGACAAAAACGGGGTTAGAAACCCTTAAGGTGATGTGTAACACACACTTTCCGGGCTCGGAAATACACCAGAGCATAACGGACGGGGAGACAATTAGTGCGTTGGAACAAACCACAAAAACAACAAGGCACAATTGGGACACGTCCAAAAAAGTAGTGGATCATAAAAAGATAAAGTGGGCACTCTCCACATTCCAACCGTATAAAGCCCCGGGACCGGATGGAGTCTACCCCATTCTACTACAAGAAGGCGCTAATGTACTAATCCCGCATCTAAGTAGATTGTACAGGGCGTGTTTAGCCTTCGCACATGTACCGCGTGTGTGGAGGATGGTACAAGTAACCTACCTACCCAAACCAGGCAAGGCGGATTACAGCGAAGCCAAATCATATAGGCCAATTAGTCTATCATCATTCTTCCTAAAAACTTTAGAGAAACTGGTAGATAGACACATAAGGGATGGCCCTTTAAAAAGGCATCCACTGCACGAATTGCAATGTGCATATCAGCCAGGGAAGTCAACAGAAACGGCACTGCACCTGGTAACAACCAGAGCTGAACAGGCTATAGAGAATAAAGAACTATGCCTGGCGGCTTTCCTAGACGTGGAGGGAGCGTTCGATCGCACCACGTATAAAGCTATTAGCGAAGCGGCTGCTGGACACGGCATAGAGCCAACCATATGTAAATGGATAGGGAATATGCTAAACGGCAGACTAATAAAGTCATCTCTTCTAGGAGATGAGATAATAGCCACGGCCACAAAGGGGTGTCCCCAGGGTGGGGTACTGTCGCCGACTCTATGGAGTCTGGTGGTGAACTCACTCCTGGAAGAACTCAATAGTGGTCCTATTCGCACGGTAGGATATGCGGATGATTTAGTGATACTAGTTAATGGAAAATTTCCAAGCACAGTATCAGGAATCATGAATGAAGCACTGAAGAAGGTGGAGAAATGGTGCAACTGTCACCAATTGTCCATCAATCCAGGCAAAACTGTAGTAATACCATTTACTAGGAAAAGGACCCTTCGAGGCATACAGTCGTTAAAACTGTACGGGAGGGTGCTAGAACTGTCCAATGACGTGAAATATCTAGTCATCACACTGGATAAAGAACTGAATTGGAAAAAGCATACTGATCTCACCATAATGAAGGCACTGAGAGTGTTTGGGATGTGTAGATCGGCGTATGGCAAAACATGGGGTTTGAACCCAAAGGTACTGAAATGGATTTACACCATCATGGTGAGGCCCATTCTACTGTACGGAAGCCTGGTATGGTGGCCAAGGACTTTAAAGAGCACATGCAGAAATGACCTAATAAAGGTGCAACGAACAGTATGCATGGCTATAACAGGGGCGTTTCGAACCACGCCAACGGCGGCGCTAGAAGTACTACTGGACCTACCGCCGCTTCATATAGTGATTAAGTCGGAAGCGCGCAAATCCCTCTACAGACTGAGGCTTCTTGGGCTGTGGAGCGATAGCAAGCCGAAGACGAAACACACAAACATGGAAACGGACAGTTTCTTAGACAGAATAACAAACATGGGGTGCGACAAAATGCAACCCAAGTTTGTGTTCCACAGGAACTTCAATATAAAGGTTCCCTCGAGGGCAGAGTGGGCTGAAGGTCTGGAATCACTAGATACTGGTGGTGAAGACAATATCTGGTACACGGATGGATCAAAAATGGGATCCGGTACGGGAGCAGGCATCTATGCAAAAGACTATAAAAGTAGTGTAAGCATGGGGCAATTCGCGACTGTCTTCCAGGCGGAGACATATGCCATAGTTGCCTGTGCACAGGAGAATATAGACAGACGAACCAAAGGAGAGACTATCTATATACTCAGTGACAGTCAAGCAGCCCTCAAGGCGCTTACAGCGCCGAGAGTGGACTCTAGACTAGTTTACAATGGCGTACAAGCTTTGAATAAGCTTGGAAGGCATAACAAAGTGCAACTAGTATGGATACCAGGGCACGAGGGGTTCATCGGCAACGAAAAAGCAGATGAACTGGCAAGAATGGGATCTACAGGCCATTTTGTAGGTCCAGAACCGTTTGTGGGACTCTCGCAGAGAACCATAACATCGGCCTTAAAGGATTACGCCAAAGCCAAACACCAACAGGAGTGGAGGATTGAGGCGGGTTTAAGGCACTCAAAGCTCTTCATCGAAGGAGTGGACCCAAGCTGGACCAAGAAGCTTTGGAAATTCAGCAGAAAGCAACTTAGAATTATAACTGGGGTGTTTACAGGTCACTTCGGGGTCAAGGATCTCTTGACCAAGATGGGACTATCAGACAACATAGACTGTAGAATGTGTGGCGAGGATGACGAGACAATGGAACACTTATTGTGTGAATGTCACGCCCTTGCCAGACAAAGAATGAATGACTTTGGTAATGGCTATCCAGAACCAAAGGAATTCAGAGTACTCCCGCTGAGCTCCATCATCCGGTTTGTGGAAATGTTGGAGAGCAGCTTGGAGTAACTATAAAGGAGGGGGCAATTGCACAAAAGATCCCATTGGGTCGAAGTGCATCCGCAAGGGCCCTCATATAATTAAGATAAGATACATATATACAACATGAGCTACCGAGGCAGAGGCAGACCGAAAAGGAGATGGCGAGACGATTTTGATGCATTTAACACGGATTGGCAGAAATTAACACGGGATGGAGACTAGTAGCAGTAAGTGCCTGGGCGTTTGAGCTTTGCTCGGCATCATTCGTGCCATCCCGGAGAATACGAGTTTTCCCGAAGATTAGACCGAGTCAGTTCGATTTTTTGCCCCCTTAAATCCCTGAATCGTAAATTATATCGAAATCGTTAGAGCCGTTTCCGAGATCACCGAAATAAATAAAGAAATATATGAGGATGGCTTTTTAAAGATATCTTTAATTTAATTAAAACCTATTTACATTAAACAACTTCAATCTTACCATCCCTGACCGCAGCAATATCCGCGTCGTTATTCTATATTTCAATATTAATATCATCGTTTCGCGCTACGATAGCGATAACATTAAGGAAAATTAAGATACGAGAGTTTTTAATAGGCATTAAACAATAATTATGGTCATATCGTTCACGGAGTCGAGAATTCACATAAAATTAACATAATATACCTAAGTACACTTCGTCACCGTATTTGGCTAATGTTTGCTGGGATTCATAAATAATTCATGTCATGAATACTTAACTCTTACTGGCCGCGATTAAAAATAAATATGTTAACGATACTAATCTCGTCGTCATCTAGTTACAATTACAATTAGTTTATTACAATTATTAGAAATCATTTAATAATATCTTCTTCTACCTATACCGTTGAACTTTAATTTCATAGACCACAAATGTACACTGTACATTTTTCTTCAATCGAAGCGTTTACAAAATCATACTAGTTTTGTATCGAGTGGTTAACAAAAGCGATATGAAATAGGAAGGGGAGGACAAAGTGGGTCACAGAATGGATGAAACATTTTGTGATGTACATCTACAAAATGGCTGTCGTGCATGCGAGGCAGCAATGGCAGCCGGCCTTGAGCCGAGCTCGCAATCAATTTATTATTCAATCTCATGTCGCGAATTAGTCCGAGGTCCACCGGCCATTGACCCTTCCGTTCCACTCCAGTCGTTAACGCTCTGCCTGGCCTGTTCGCTGGCTGGCAGATTACATTACACAATGTCAACATGTTTTAATTTTCTTGATAGGTACTTTTTGCTGGTAACGCAACACTACATTTGTTTTCAATGCAAATGTTTATTTTCTAAACGACCCGCAAATGGGTTCTTTTGTGTGTACAAATTGAAGAAAACTTCCGGAAAATAACGAGTTGCGCGGGTAGCGGCAGCAGTTCGAATCCGCCGGTCGCGGGCGCGGCCCGTCTACATAAATCCAACACAGTCCGTTATGTCCTCTCAGAAGAACAATGGCTGGTTCGCGCTACTCGCCTAATGAGAAATTGTTTGTTTTTCAACAACACACAATGGTAACTGCTGCTTTCATTATTACCTTCAAGCATACCCGATTTAAAACGCGATAATAATTTTCGACTTCATCTTCAACTCTTCATTGTTTCACTAACGGGCCTTTTATATTATACAGACTTCCTGTTTTATCATTCGAATTTTCTGGACCTAAGTGGTTTAGTAGCAAATTGCAGTGGAGAGTTGCTACGCGCATTGCAATGAACTTACGCAAGCAGAGGTCTCAGGGGAATTTCAATTCAAGCGCTCTATCGGTTTTGTTTATTCGTTGACGGAATGAATTATTAATAAGGCGGTTATGCAAATAGCTCACGTGATTATCATACTTGAGAAAAACACGATTTAAAAATAACTCATTTAAAAACCAGCGACCCATCATAAGCATTACAATTTAATGTTACAACATCAAAAAGTTTAATAAAGAGTCGTATAAAAACAGGTTTAAATAATTGAGCTGGCAACGGACGGGCGGACGGACCGACCTTGATTGAAGGCTCATTAGGCGCCCGCGAGACACGGCGATAGTGAACCGGTCGTGGTCCCAGTTGTGAGACTGCATGATATATGATTTTACGTTTTTTCCCGCGACCGGTTCCCGGCCGCTCCGCTTGGCTGGTTTTTGTTGCGCTACCTGGATGCCGTGTAAAAAGTATAGTATCAGCTTTTTTCGTTGTAAGAATAATATTGAGCATTCCTTTTGTGGCACATGCGGACGTGGGTTGTGCCTAGGAACGTGACGAGCTAGCTCTGTGGCTTCATTATATTAATGGACTCAACCGGATGAATACAAAGACGGGGCCTTTAAACTCTGGCGTGTAGAACGTGTTCACCGCCATACGTGGCGTGAAATTGGATTGGTGGATATGAACCATCCCGGTATCGCGCATATGTTTTTGTGAAATGCTCTAATAAGTTTGGTATTTTATGGCGATTACGCGTTCAATGCCTGCATCGTTTATGTTTAAGCACAAGATAGTGTGTATGTTTCTTAGGAATGTTAGGAAGAACTGCATAGCTGCATTGAACTAACAACTGTTTCACAGGGACAAACTACATTTACGGGACCAGCATGTCCAGCGTACTCCATCGAAATTTCAGTAGGTAATGATTTGTTTAAACCTTTATTCTAACTGCAGCTATTATTTACTTACCATCTCCTAATTTTATAAATATCAAACATTATCATCACCTTACACGCAAATTTGTATTCATTTACAAATACATAGTAGGTTTAATCGAAAAGAAGAATGGCTGCGAAATACCTTATCAGAAACAATAAACATCCAACAACGTTAATGACATGTTAATGATTTATTAATGACACGTTTCATCCTCATTGTTTAGTCGGATCGGTGCGTATGCGCCGAGGATATTCGTGCGACCTTTATTTGACATTGAGCGGCAGAGGCCGGGCTCACTTCGCCCCGACCAGTTTTTGTTGCACTTTTTTTACTACAATTTATTTACCAGACTTAATGCATCACCATTTTGTATACACCACCTGCCGCGGTCGTTCCCCGCTTAGAAAAACTCCCCTCGCTACAAGAAATCGACCAAGTTATTCTTATTATTATAATTACGGGCCACAAAGCATTTCGGGCAAAAGCAGCTTTTTGTTGTCATAGAAAAAATTGCCTGCTCTTTGGGAATGGGCATTCTTCGGCTTCAACACGGCCCCTATGTGTACCTGCATTTTTTCTTGAGTTCAGAAAAAAATGTAAACAATTCATTCTCCCGACAGGATCAGAGGGTCGCACATGAGATTGATGTTTTGTGTTGTCAGGGTCTCACTGCCATAGTATGAGGAAATAATGTTCCCGGCAAAGTTATAATATAACTGTTATGCTTTCTTTCCCTTTTGTTTTCTTCTTGAAAAGGATTGACCTTTTAGCTATGTTACTCTAATTAATTCGTTATTGCGATTAGTTGTCTAGGGTGGTTATGGGTTCTTTGTTAATGCGTTCTTATGAATTTAGTTTTTGTGTTCCTCATTGTGTGTCTGATAATTACAAATTATTCTTATTTTTAACTATTATCCAGCTCTAACGAAACAACTTATTTGGTTTTGCCTTTCAACAATGATCTGAAGGCCGCATCTACTTTACATAATGCCGTAGGTGCTAGGTATCTAGTAATGCACCTAATGCAAGTATTTATAGTACTCCCTCACGCTTATCTTACTTGTTAAAATAGACAAGGTCAATTCGGAACGTCTTCAAGCATGACTTCACTTTTTGAACTTTTTGTCGAAAAAATTGTGAAAAATGAAAATCTCAAGTGTCAAGTTTTTTTTCTATCCAAAGGACATGCAATAATTCTTAAAGAGATGTGGGAAATTTTGGCGAATCACGCACAAATGTCAAAATATGGATTACCGCTCTAAATGCTTTGTTTAAATGTTCGTGTTCAGTGATCAGTGAGGTGCCACACAACACATGGCAATGAGATCAAAACTCAGTATCTGAGCAATTCTTGAAAACTACAATTATTTATTTTTACGGGGATCTCGCTCGCAAACGGTTCTAAAGATTCCGATGAAATTTACAATAAGTATAGGTATTTACGGGGCCGAAAAATCGATGTAGCTGGGAAAGCTCGTTATTCTCCAGAAAAAAAAACACGATAGATGCCGAGTAAAGCTCGGTCACCCAGGTACTGTATACAGATTGGTTTGCTTATTTATTTTTTATTATTTCGTCTGCTCGTTTGCCTCCTATTTCTTAAAAAAATATCTATTTTTAAACAATTGACAAGGACGTAAAAATTTATACAACGTCCCGCAAAACTGTTTGCATAGTTTGCCTGTCTGACTGTCTGTGAGTGTGAGTGAGCGAGAGAGTCTATACATATAATTACTGGTTAAGTATTAATGTACTCATAAAAAATATCTTTAAATGTTGTGGCAAAAAGTGGATAAGTAGTTAAATACACCGTACACCACCACGTGCATGGCTAAATATAAGGTATTTAAATAGATACTATATTATTATCTTTTATGCACAATCAGTTGACTACACACCTAACCAGGATCTTCATTCTCAATTCAGCAAATGTTTGTATTTATCCACATTTCGCATATTTCGTGAAAGTGTTACGACAAAGGTCGCGTTCTGACGCGCGTCGCAGTACAATTGGCACAAACGACAGAATGTTTACGTTTCAGGGAACGCCGGAGTCATTAGAGGAGCGTGCAAAAGCAAATTCATTCACTGCGGCTGCAAATAAACAAAACAAATGTTTCGTATTTCTCAATCTCTCTCCCTTTGCTAGTTTCTATAAATATAATGTAAAGGTATGTTAAGATAGTTTGGACATGTAGAGAGGATGGATGAAAGAAGATTGACAAAACAAGTGTATGAAGGAAGAGTGGATGGAAAAGTTGGAAGGGGAAGACCCCGGCGAACGTACTCCGACGAAATCGGAGACATTCTGCAGAAAGGCCAGTTCAAGAGTATCGGCGCGCATGCATGAAGAATGTTATGAGAGTTCATGAAGCGAAAGTTGTATGTCAGGATCGTAGCAAATGGAAATCCGTGATCTCTGACTACTCCTCTGGGAAACAGGCGTGATTATATGTATGTATGTATAATGTAAACTTACCTTAGATAGTGAGATATTATTAAATTAAATATGATATCATCGATCGTCTCTACGCTCTTCCGAGTACATTGACAGCTATTGTCCTTCGCTATTATATTTTTGCCATCGCTTCAACTTGAAACGACACCACATTAACCGTTGAACCCGACGTTCAACAAAAAAACCTTAAACAAAATGTAAATTATGATTTCAACGACGTTGAAAATGCTACAAGATGATGTATAATATGCTGCCATGTTGTTTGAACCAGAATAGATGGAAAATGAAAAAATAAAGCAATGTAATTGTAAATGAATGTTTGTTCACATGGGGTACATTATTGAAGCAGATGTGTGAAGTTCTCCGAACGTCCTGAGAGCCTACTCCGAACTACGAAAATCGAATTTCGTATCGTGCCGTCCCTTTCCGTCATAACACGAGAGTAGAGTGAAAGGGACGGCATGACACGAAGTTCGGAGTAGACCCTCTGTGTAGGACATGTCAAGTGTCGTGGTCAGCGTTGTGATGGCTAATGGACCGGAAATCTTGTAGTCTGTCTATAGTGTCAAGTTGATTTTACAGCTTTTAATAAGTATATGTAATTTGATATTTTGGTCAAAAGCGTGTAAATAAACAATATTTCTGGATATAATATTTTATATTTTCCATAGGCAACTGAATTTTCATGAAAGGAAAACGTAATTATAAAAATGCTAAGGTGGAAGCAATAACAAATTTAAATTACATTGTAACGCAACAAGAGGAATATATAAATGTATATTTACAGTTCTGAAATCATAAAACAATTTAATTACATATATTGAATGATTGCATGTTGCTTAATTAATTACAACTGTGCTGTGCTTAGCTACATGTGATTTAATTTCAACCTCTCATGACAATTAGGTATTTTATTTTTAGATATTTATTGCCTATCTTTATAGGCAATAACGTTGGTTAAATACGGTTTGATAGCCTTTATAGCGGTTGCGATGTTTTTATTATTAACTTCTAGTGATGCCCTAACTTGTCAGAAAGCTGGGTTGGTAAAACCCACACATTATTTTACACACACACTTATTTTATGACACATTATTTTAGTTTTATAACTTGTACAAGTATGTAAAGTCCTTGCATTGGCTATATAGATACCTATTATAACCCCTATTCTGAAATTGAAAGAAGGATTGGAAATACTTAACCCAAATTGACATTCTATTATAAAGTTGTTGAACAAATCAGACGAAAAATTTTTCTCACAATCAGAGCCGTTCAAAGGAAAGTTTCTCAATCACGTGATATATAACTGGCGGTTGTCAAAGAAGTTGTAAGCGGAGATAAATCTCAGTTTAGTTAGATATTGCTCCCAGCCCCCGAAGTGCGCAAACTTCGTGAAGGAATGCCCAAGTTTTAATGCCCTTTTCTCCGCCGACTCTTATATCGGCCGAGACGGAACTTCCCCTGCTAACTGTGTTGGGGAAAAAACTTTCACATACTTTGGTGCAGTCAGATTATTCTTTCAAAACTGAAATAACTTTATTAGTCCTTTGTTGAGGTTTATCACATGACATTTTGCTCTTGGAGAGTAATCTATGTATGTATGCCGTTGCCTAGAGCTAGACAATAGATATTCTGATTCATTATAGCAGGTTGCAGCTTCTATTTGTATCACTACATTTAAATGCCGGTTGTTATTCCATTCTATTTTTATGAATCCATTATTTAAATCAAGAGCGACGTTCCATTTGAAACACCAAGTTGTTTTAACTCGGCGATGACCTTTGCTTTATCGCAGTTGATACCTAAACGCTCGGCCAGCTGGTAAAACGACTTATTTACCTATAAGCAGACAAACAACGATTTAACTATAAACATGTAAATTGGCATTGTCGTTTTCCTATAAGGCAAGGACGGGAAGGTTATTACGGTGATTTCGGTCATTCGAAGTACCAAAAGTGGCGTTGTTTTTAGAATTAATTCGGATCTATTACGTCAACGTTTGTTTATTTTGATATACCTACGCAAATTGTTTGGCATAAGAGTTATTTTGCTAACGTCTAAAGATAGACGCTATTTGCTACGAGGGTTTATTACCCAGCAAGTTTTATTGAGCTATGTCATCGTTTGCACAAACGAAGCCGTATATTGCCAGTCATTAGACTCTAATGCATAGGCTACAGCCCACATGGCAATAAGATGGCGACATTAATTAAGACGATTATGCCAATACTTCGCTTGTCATCAGTAAGCTGCTATATTTAACGTGTTACGTGGCCGTGTGTTATAATGACAATAAATTACTCAATTTTAACTTGCATTCATCATGCAGTCTATACTTATATGATATGATAGTGGAATCCTTATCAAGTGAGAATTCAATCTAACCCTAATAACCTCAATAAAACGGCGGTGTTGCAACACTAAAAATAACTTGGTCATCAATTGGACAGCACATCGCTTATGTCAACACACTGTAAGTACTGTACTACATACACAACAAATTCAAATATACTTGTTTTGACAGTGATAAGGAAACATACACAGTTAGTAGTCGGCCTGTTTAGCCTAGTTGGTAGTGCCATTGCCTCCGAAGCTAGAGGTCCCGGGTTCGATTCCCGGTAAGGGCATTTGCTTCTGTGGTGAGCAGAGACATTTGTTCCTGAGACTTGGATGTTTTCTATGTATTTTCTAAACTGGCAACCGTACTTGTCTTCTCAAAGATCTCACGGTTTGTAAATAAATGCCATACGATTAAATAAATCTATGTATTTAAGTATATATCTATTAAATATATCGTCGTCTAGTTGAGCTTACTGTGGGACTAGTTCGATTTGTGTAAAAATGACCCTTAATATTTATTTATTTATTATTTATTTTATTAGTATACTTTTTACCAGCGTAGCAGAAATCTTAGGTCTCGAAATAATCGAATAACAATCAATAATGAAATTCAACAAACGAACATTGCAATAACTAACTACAACATACGAATAAAATGGATGCATGGTCAAGTGATATGTACCTACAACAATCTACATATTATAACATTGTTAAACTTTCGCTAATTTGAATATAAACGGCGTCGTAAATCGTCTGTCAACGTTTAATGAGACCACACCCAGGTCACTCCATCCAGCCGGGCAGTGCGCTAATTAGTTGCCTGTTAAACTTCAGTTCCTTATTATTCAATGAACTATACTAATCGTTCAAGTTGGCCAAGCGGCTTTGAGCCGGATTTGTAATGAAAGGCAAGTAAACAGGCTCAACAAAATGCAAGTCATGCTACGATTTGTTTAACTTTCGCACTATAATAGAAGTAGTGAATGTTTATGTAGAGAATATACGAGTTTTTTTATTAATTCGCACATTTCATCTGTTTTGGGCCATATCCGCTTCTACTTGCCAAGTTGCCATGAAATAAAGTACCCCCAAAGTAGCTTATACCGTCACGTTATATGACCGGAATAAACTAAAATGTCACATAAATCAAAACGTGACGGTGGTATAAGCTATCGTGCTAGCTAGGCAGAGGGCCACACGTTATAAAAGAAGTACCTACCTACTTAATACTACTCTGTTCTTCGTAATGTAAGTTCCTATTGTTATTATGAACTCGTTAAAAACGTGTTACAATGAATCAATTAATTACCAGTTAGAGTAAACAATGTTGTAAGAATATAAAAGGTAGTTTTGCCGTGAACTTGATAGAAGTTTAGTTGCCGTATGGTATGGTGCCGTAGAAAGCGAACGGCTCGCATGCTTTCTATGTTATTATGGCATCAATCTCTAGGCGGAATCGTAGCAACAATAGGCCATCTATCATATTCAATTGTGGCCGTTGGGGTCCGCTGACAGCGCGGTACGCGTCTCCTTGCTGCTAATAAGGATGGATTTATTTAGGTACCGTCATTACGATGACCCCTTAGCGGACACGGTCTAGCTAGTATGATTGCAGTTGCATAACTGATACAAGAACGAGACACTGACTAATCAACCATTGGAGATTTAGGGCCTGGTTTCACTTTGATTATTGATTAGTACGAGTTCATACATTTCTTACTCGCACTTGCAGCAAACGTATGAACTCGCACTAAACACTAATCAAAGTGTAACCAGGCCCTTAAATTTGTAGTATTAAATGACATTGTTATTTTTATACAAGATGGACAGTAAGGAAAAATAGAAATAAAATGAAAATAGTACAAAATTGCGTCTCTCTTAGGGAATAGGGGCTTTAGTGCGGTAGACCCTTACGCTATGAATACCATTATTGACAGGACGGCGCTCAAAATATACAAAGGCGTGGTTTGCGTGTATGCTTAACTAATTGCATTTAAAGCAGCTGCAGCTAGAAACACAGTAAGTAACATTTATCACAACGACATATTAAGGATAATAAATTGATAATCTATTTAATTTATCAAACTGTTAGGCGAATCTAGAACACTCTTCGTATGAAAAGAATAAAAGTTTATTTATGTCGATGACGCGTATCAGGCAAAGACTCGAAATTAGTCTTATCGGGTCAGATAATGATAGGACTAATCAGACACTCTGAAACCAGATAGCACACGCCATTAAATACATTGCGAAACATTCCGCATAAATTACGTTTCCGTCACACATGTGTGAATTGTTTGATATTAACATGGAGACAGCACTGGACACGTAAGATACATATTTGCACAAATGTTCAGTTTATGTAAACGGTAAATAGACGTAGATAAATCTCATGTTTGTGTAACACATGTCGATGACGTAAATTGTACAAGACTCGACGATTATACATTTTTCAGAATAAAAGTAAAAGCAGAATTATTACGATGAAAAAGACACGACACACTGCAAGAATTAAATAAGTACCACTGTTTGTACCACCAAATGTCTTACCTACAATGACGAGGGATCGTAAATAAGGTCACACAAATAGCGAGAGTCACATTACTTATCGAATCGGCCATTATCGTTTCTGTACTATACATAAATTAAGTCAATAAATTTGATATTGTTACGCCATTCAGCGCATACGATGTTTATTGTATTGTAACCCAACACTAGCCGATATCCTTCGACCTGCGATAGCCTATTGGTACACCTCTTCTTACTCGTTATTAATGTGCAGATTGCTGCTTCGAAACTACGCTCGCACTTGCTGACGATCTAATTTACTTGTGGCAGCATTAAAGTTTCTAACCACAATAAAGTTTGTAGAAACTTTTTTTGTGTGTCTGTTGTGTTTTGTTTTATCTTGTTAGATTTGTTTACAAGTAAAACGGATTTCTCTGATTTCTTTGAACAGATAATTTGATTACGAGCCTGACTTGTCAGATTTTGAACAAGTCGACCACTCATGCTATTATTGCTTGATAAATGGGCGGCGCACATTCATCCAACCTTGACACTAAATCTTTGTTTGTCTTGTCGAAAAATATGTTTATACCTATGTAATAAATAATTTTCGTGTATTTTGTCCACAGGTAAGGAGATTATTAAAAGAGACACTTTGAATTAAGGTAACCTTTAGTACCATTTTCGAGCGTTTCACTAGTTATTATGGCAGTTTCTATTTTGTACTTACTTTTATTATACAGGTTGCTGGTCGTAAAGCAGTATTAAAAATTTGGTATTTATTAGTATTATTAAGTAGGTATGGTATTCAAATTTTAGGAATGTGATACCGAGATATATTTTCAATTTACTCGAAGAAACATTCACTGTACTTTCCCCAGCTGTGGTTTGAATTGATACTAAAAGTCATTACACACGCAAAAGTGAATGGTAAAGGGGTTAGTAAAGTCGCAAAAAAATTATAACTAGTATTTAATTTCATCGCCTAAACTTAGCAGGCAGGTTAATTATTTATTATATTTATTTCTAGATAAGATAGTTACTACTTGGCCGCCATAACAAGGAAAATTATAAAAACTTTCCCTGAAGTGCTCTTTGGTGTTTACATGTGTATGTCAAGTAATGTAACTACTCTCAGTTGTAATTGAAACGCGTCAGTCCGTAAGAAAATTCAATACAAGTCGACATATGAGTATTAACTATGTTAGGTACTTACATATAGATAATACCTGCCTTAGATGCTTAGGATGGATTATCAATTAGTACTTCAGCTTGATGGATATTCATAATTGTAATCCTGTCACGATGAGCTGCACTGCAAGGTAGTGTTTGACATAGATGTTAATGTTACGGATAAATAACTTTGTTGACGCATTATGAACGTAGAAATGATTCATGTGGATTAACGTCTGGATCGTGTTATTTTATTATGGCTCTGGTAATACGTTAAACTGCTATGAATTATGTAGATGCAGAACGCAAGACTGATTGACGGATTCTACTTTGAGCCTCTTGAATTATCAACTGATTCAATGAAGCGAATCAGTATGTACTTCACTTGCTCTATCTTGTGCCGGTGGCGAAGTATGTCAATCGTCAAATGTCTATTCATTATTGTTACCCGTTACCCAATGAGTAGACAGAGTCATATCATATGAGAGCATTGTCGTTTTTATTATATGTAACGATCAGTACAATATTGATACAAAGAAAAGCAATAGTAGAACACGGGTATAGAATTTCTTATTACTGTTTATTCTTTAGCTTTCAATTCAATCAAATTACTTTTCTCAAACATGCAATGAAATATTGATGTTATGTTCCTTATGCGAAGTATGACGTTTCAGGTGCGGCTAGGACAAGAGGTCGTTAATGCAATTTCATACAAATGTTGCAGGCCTAAGCCAGCAAAGTCCTCTTTTTTAATTTCCATTCCACATAAATTTGTGGCATGTTCATGTTCATGATATATGTCATGACATTCTGCCACTATGCGTATTAAAAATAAACCTTTGATTTTTTGCGGCAACCCCGCATGTATCAATTAGCTTTAATCGTCATTTTTATTTGGCCGCCTGAGACCTATCCGACCTCGCTGCGCTCGGCCGTCTATATGTCTTCGGCCGGCAACCCCGTATTTCCCGCCGAGGTATGTATAGTGCTTTTCTCAAACATGCACCCCTTTCGTCCCGGCCTCTGTGGTAATGTACTATACTTATTCTGTACTATAAATAAATAAGCGATAATACGATTACAATTCAATTTTTTTCCCGGATCAGCGATAGGAGCTGAAAGTTTAGGGACATTTAAATTTCATGCAGCTGTTGAGTATTATCAAAGATCCTATCCGTAACAGACTGAGAATCAATATTTAAAAAAAGTTTTACAAATCTTGGGTTTTTAAATGACAACAGTACGTACGCCAAATAAAAATGACGATTAAAGCTAATTGATACACAATAATCAAATCAGAGACAACGCAACAAATACTAACTTTACCGTGCATCTTATTGTATGTGAATATGATGTAGGTACTTACTTGATGTATGCCATTATACAATTGGCAGATTTATTTGCTAAGTTATCTGGATTACGCTATAATTACTTAGTTAAATATAATAATACACTTTGGCTAAACAAACTATTGTCTTACATTTACCTTATGACTAGACATGACTAACATCGTACGTCCTAACATTTTGATAGAAACAGCTAGTTGAATTATATTTTGTAAAATATACGAATCCGTTTAGATAAGAACTATTTTTTTAGCTTTTTGATATTGTATGGTTTGCAACGATACGATCCTTACTGAAATGGCTCGCGGGCGAAATGCCAAAATGTCTGCCGGTTCATCTGAGTCGTACTACTCCGCCAAGTTTATTTTAAATCCCTTTCACAAATTTAATAAAATATTAATAAAGCAACTTCTCATCTATCAATCGTATTATTATATTTTATCTTCATTTTCATTACTCGTGGAATCTTTACAGCCTTGAATTGCTCAGCTTATGATATTTAATACCTAGCACCGATAAGAGCAAAATCCTCGTTCATAAATGTATCAGTTGTAGCGATAACAAGCAAACTGATACGTTGTGAATTAGGTCATTGAAAGATAAATTGTACTTCTTCCTGCCATTTGTACTCGTACTGTTATCACGCAGTAATGAAACTAAACTACGCAGATAAGGGGTATTCGGTTGTTGTTTACTGAATTTAATTAATAAGATTCGTGCAAACGTTTTAGATGTGAAAAACATTGTAACAGACACTGATCTACGTACTTATGCTACCTAATACTATTATTTTCATGCGTGCGTGGGGACTAAAATACTCGTTAACTCTGTATGAGGGGAGGCCTGTGCCCAGCGGTGGGACGTAGGTATATTGGCTGATGATAATAACGATGATTGATGACTTACTTTTAGTTATATAGAACGATGGTGTGCACCTATGCAATATGAATGATTTAGTCTAGATTGCAGTATTCGAAGGTTGCAACGACATTAAAGCAAATGTTCGTAAATAACTATGTAACTTGATAATTAATATGCACATTATGCACATACAAGCAGATGGACATCTCCGATCACGGCTCGATCTTGGTCAAGGCAAGGCCGACGACCGTGGCGGCACGCCAAACGTACCAGCGTAATGGTGCCATTTGTCATTGTTTTTTTCTTTATTGAAAACAATGATCATGTAATGACCGTTATCAAAGCGTACCTCTGCTATCATTGTATTTGGATTATAACCATTCGGATATGATCTCCGAAATTCTTGAGCTGAGCTTGAGATTAGATTAGGTTCATAAACGATAAAAATTCTTGTGAATTAAGGAAAGTAATGCGGCGTTACGAATCCGTTGGCTTCACTCCAAAATAGAGATATGTCGAATTACAGACTCAAGGGCACTCGCTCTTTACGGCCGTCGAGTTTATATTGGTTTATTGGGGTATTCCGTTCAATCTGCGTAGCCTAAAGTGAACGTGACGTCAGCTGCCATGCGCTTGCCACGAATAAGGTTAAAATTATCATTCATTTGTTTAAATAAATGTCGGCGCAAAGGTCGAACCACTCAAAATAGGAAGTAATAAATTTGGCCGTGGACCGCCTTCTACAGTCTTAACTGATGAAACCAGGCGAAGGTGAAAGATCCAATATTTTAAATGCTGATGTCGCAAAAGTGGACATTTCTTTTATTTTAATCTAAATGGCGGGCTAAACCGGTGTGTCGGTTAATAAACGCGTTTTTAGGTGGTTGGGAACATTTATATGAATTCTGCAAATGGGCACTTCATATCGGCGGTGAGGTTGGACAAGTGCCAGGCTGCCAGCGCTGAGCTTGATAATTGTATTCCAAGTGCTTGTATGAGGTAAATATTGATTGATGGCTTCCCTTCCGCGAATTTGACCCTTGTAACTGCTAGAATAAGCATCAAGATATTTAGATGCATTCAAATGCCGATTCACAATCTTGTTGAAGAGTGTGGCAAATGAAGTTAAAGACTTTTTGCACATGCAAATACCATTGCATATTTATCATATTTTTTTATACAGGGTGTCCCACGCCTATGCCACATGGAGGGGAAGTACCTTAAATATAGATGATAGGAAAATTCACTGAAAAAATACTTTTTTTTTAATAATTGGAATTGTATTCAAATATTATTGAAAAATAATGCATACGATACCATACAATCATTAAAATTTAATGGTTATATTTCATGGTCCTTTTTTGTTTAAGATCTTGTCTTAGAATGCAGTTCCAATTATATTTAAAATTAAAATAAAGTCCCATTTCAGGTACTTCCCGTCCATGTGGAATAGCCGTGGGACAGCCTGTATAACCAATACTTTGACATAACAGGGCAAACGTTCTCTGAGTCTGATCCATTCCCTTTTTTATCACGACTAGATATATATTTTGTAACTGATGCCAGGTGGGTTTATTTCAACAAAGAAAGTTTCACACAGTAGTTGTAATTAGAACGCTATTTATCGTACAGTTGCCTCTTTCTGCCATCTATTTAGAATAATATCGTCCTTAATGGTGATAACTTAACCCATTATCACAATCATAATACGCTTCACATTCTTCATCAGAACACAATCGATCTTCAGTATCATCCATTAGCTTTCACTTGTATTTATATATTCATCACATGTCTACCCACAGATTAACAGATGGCGACCATACGAGTAGTGTGACATATTTCAAACAACTTATATTCAACGGATTCTTGGCTCGAAGCCATACTTTTTGACCGCTTTGTCGAACTCAACGAATGAAGATAGCCGGCCATATCGATAAATATTGGATGTTTATACTTACTGTGGCCTAATAATGAATTTGCGTTTCCGCATGCCTTGAGAACCTGAATAATGTAATGCAAATTGTTAACAATCTATACATAGAGGGCGAGGGCGAGTAATTCAAATGCAAATGAACAAGTTTAAAGCATCTCATACAAACTTCGAAGTCTTGATCTATTTAGCTTGATTGGGTATCTGCGAGTTTGGTAATCTCATTCCATGCTTAACTTGTATTTACGAAATTGATAGTTTAATTCACTTATGTCACTGAGAGCAAGATCTTGCACATACGCTTCGAATTTGTGATATATTAATAGCGTCGGAACTTCCGTCGGGCCAATTAAACTTCGATCGTGTTAAACACTCTCTACCCCAGTGAACGAGTGGTCCTCCCACAACCCTATTCCAGGTTTTAATGAGTTTCCAGTTTAATTTACAGTTATTGTTTTACCCTCGTGGCTGCGCAGTCAGCCTGCAAACGATGTTGCCTGTTAGCTAAGCCTGTCCTAATTTCTGACTAATATTTGACAGATAAATGAACTTAGGGGAAGTGTGTAGGTATACCATGCTCAGTTTAGAGTAGTAGAGGAAGTAATTATGCCAGTGTAACGTGGTGTGTAACGTTTCTAAAGGGGTAAGTTTGTACTAGCTCATTGAAAAAGTTTAGTAAATTCCTGTCGTTATATACATACACACCTAAGGTCCGCCCACATCGGTGCTCAAAATACGGTGTCGGTACGGAATCGCAGAGAACGAGAGGGGGAAACATATGAGTTAAAAACGTCACGAATGAGGCACGTCACTGAGTCAATGGTGCGTCAGTTCTGACGCTGGCTGCCTTGTAAATTCTCGGCCGGACCCTTATCCATATATCCAAATAATCATCAAAAACCCTACCCTACCTATCTACCTTACCTTACTTAGCTTATAGCATTTGTATGTACTCTTTACGAAGCTTTGGATATCCAGCTTTTCATGATACTTCGTCCTCGCTTATGAATATTATGATTTTGATATTTAATTCTAATATTGTGTAAAACCGGGCACAAATCCCAAAGCACACGGTGTTATAACTTACACCATAAAACTGTTTCTGATCCTCAAATTAAATTGTAAGTTAGTGAGAACCGTATTGATTTTGGTATTGGCCTTCTGTCTTCCTCAAGTTTAGGACTTTGCCAAACTCAATTCCCATTAGTCGCATCGTACTAAGATCTTGCGATTATCATATTCAGCTATTGTACTGTTCAAGTTTATTGTAATGAAACAGTGTTCAATATTTGTCTAAGCGTCATAATCATAAATAGCCAGATGAAAAGTATTTTTATATTTAGCATTTCACGTTTGCCTGTTTGGTCAAGGTTTCCCGTGAGTTCAAATTGTTATGAAAGCGTATCCATGAATATTTCTGTAGACTTCTATTTTTAGAACTTTTCTTTTGTGAAACTTGGAAAGAGTATTTTGTTGCTAAACCGTGGTCACATGCAGAAGCACAACGTGGACAGTACTAACTGCGTCAACAGAGTGTTTTCCGTTTCTGGCCTCTATTTCTGTACACAACGATAACCTCCTTTGTTCTTTTAAAAATTGTTCGCGTCGTAAAAGAACAATTATGAATAGCGTTATTAAAGTTGGCTAACAGTGACAAACTTGTAGATTATCTCCTTCTATCCATTATTATACCTAGTTGTGAACGGGCGAAGTTCCATCCGGTTAAAGTTAGGGGAAACGGCCAACTTGGCGCAAGTAGCCGACCCCTGCAAACTCCGTCGTTGTGCTCGGCTTCCTGAACCTTTCTGCTTTCAAACTACGTCTTTATTTGCTTTAGATAGTTTTTCTGCTTTGTTTCGTACAATTGCTGAGTAGACTATTCCACTTCACCGTTTTTATTACGACACAAAAAAATAAAAAATAAAATAAAAATAAAATCATCTGGAAATAATGTGAAATACGTAGCATAATATATTTAAGTTTTAATTCGACAAGTAAAAAGCATTATGCGGTATTTCAATTTACTTCGACTGATCGAGAATACAATAATTCGGCCAGCTGCAAACGTTTTTTCTCAGAGAGTAAATATTGAAGAAAGTTAACCCCTGAAGAGTTCCAAAATAATCGGATAGCAGCGTGGTGGATGGAACTTTGTCAATTTCACCCCCTGCTGCGAGTTTGAACCGGTTTCGACGGGCGGAAAGGGAGGGCCTCCTCTTTGGTGTTGGTGAATACCGCTTAAAGTTTCCAGCATAATTGCTGTCTGGCTGCGAATAAACTTTGTATTACATTACCCGAGTTAATTTATAGTATCTTCTTATTCATAGCTCTTAGTTTTGTTTCAAACGACCATTGCTACTGCAACCGGTTCAAAATATGTGTGTACAAGTTGCTCTTTAAAGTTTTCTAGTTAGCGTTAAACTTTTTGATTACTTATTTCCTGTAAATGTCTAAAACCTACTGAGATTGAGAATTATAATGACCGTAGGACGCATATATGACTTTTATTTCTACTATTTCGTAATATTTATGTTCATACGTTTAAATAACTAAGTACTGGGTTAATTATTTATTTCTAGATAGTCATCTTCTTATTTGCATTACTTGGTGCATATCTGAATAGACCGCTTATTAAGGAAAAAAATGATAGGTAGTTAGAGAATTTGAAGCAATCATGTTTAATCTAATCAGCAAGTAATACTCGCAGTCACGTCACGACTGTTTAATAGTGTTCTTAGCGAGATTGTGCTCCAGTCGACCTTGTCATCCCTGAAACTGTGAATTCCGTAAAACTAATACAATTCTTATCCTAAGCTCCTCACCATCTCATAAAACCGTTCTTTTCTATCCGTAACCTACAGTTACTTTTTTAACTAAGAAAATTATGGCACAGACCACCGTAATGAGCATATAAAATTGCAGCTCAGAAAGCTTCCAACTTTGTCACGTTGGGGCACAGCTGTTATAACTATTGGCGTGCTAATTGACTCTGAACCTAAGCATTAAATAGGTTAAGTGAGTCGTAGTTTATCAAGTGCGTAGAATAGTCACAACAACGTCGTCTATTATGCTCATTATTTCTTTATGTAGAGTAGATGGCAGGATGGAGCATGTCGACGTGACGTCAGGCCGTCAGGGCTCAGTGTGCTCGTATGTATGCTAATAAATTTGATGGACTGCGGGCGAAGGTTATCTTTGTTGTTACACCCGCTTGTCGAGCCGGCGGCGCGCGCATTCCTCGCCGAGTGAAATCCATTATTAGAGCCGTTTGATAACGATAAACCCACGAGGTCAGACGAGCGCGCAAAAAATAGAAACCCTGCTTAACTGCGCGTGACTAAAGACTATGCAGGCAAGATGGCGTGCACAACCGTCTCTCTCTCTCACCACTGTTTGTCGCTATCTCCGTACTTTTCTAGATTTGGTTGCCGTTAAGTTTTTTGCTAACTTTTTTCATCGAATTTTTTACCAAGTTTCACGAATTACAAGAGCAATCCTTGAGAGATAATTATCTATTTTTCCTTTTGAGCTTATGTAATTGCTTTTATTTTAGTTACATTTACATATCTAATGGGTTTGTCGCCTTAATTTAAATCTTGTGAATACAAGGGGCCGTTTGAATTTGGAACGGTCGAGATTTACGTTGAACTGTCGCCTTTTTGCGCTGTCCTGAACTCATTAACCACATTTGCATGCAAGGCTAAACAGCGGAATGCCAGGCCGGCATCGGGAGCGGTCGAGATAAAAACGCTTTGCATAATGTATGCGGACCGAGGAGCTGTTTGTGTTAGCTAAAGGGCCTGTAACGGAACTCTCCTTTTAACGTGCCCCGAGATTGCCGACATTGCATGCTAGCCACTTATAACTTTCTTACCTTATCCGGAAAGCATTATTCAGTTAATCGTCATTATTATCAACCCGATATGGTAGCTCAGGATAGTCAGGATACAAATAAGTGGAAGAAGATAGAGAAGGCCTGTGTGTTGCAATTCATGATGATGATATTGATGATCTTACACTAAATTGTTATCAATGCTGTTATTTCTAACGTACACTACAATTGTTATTATTATATTACTTTCACATCCACCACAAAGTTGTTTACCTACCTACTCAGATATTTAAAAAAACTGTTGAGTCGACTATCAAAAACAAAACATCCGAGCAATGGAAAACAACTTTTCTCCGAACAATCAGAACGTTATAGAAGGTATAAAATATCAAGGTCAAAGATACCAAAGTTTACACATACAATGAGCGAATTGTAAGCCAGAAGAATAAAAGTAGTTGAACATTAAGGAAGAATCTATATCGGTAACAATGTGAACGATTGTTACCAATTATCATGAATAAATGAGAGCAGGTAGACGTGTAACAAAACGACGCAAAAAGTGAGATGGAGTACAAAAAGTGTGCCGAGCTGACAACGTCGCGCGACGTAATAAATAACAACGAAACAGCTGTGTTGTAACACTAATGTGAGTCACGGAGCGATGGGTCGCCGAGGAAACGGCTGCAGTTGTAAATACATACAACCAGTTCAACCATACACAAGTCAACTAACCATAACCAGTCGGCCATTGCTGAATCATCGACGCGAGACTGCTGCTGTAATCATTACTGTTGCGTTAAAACATAATCTTTTAATTGTATGTACTTCATGAAGACTATCGCTAATATTAATTATATTAAAATCAGCTTGTTGTTGTAGCCCAATTACGAGTTATACCTACAAGAATTAAGTACCCGTACTTATTTAGATATGGAGCTGTACAGCTGTATGGGCATTACCATATTAAAGTATGCACTGACCCCCACGCCTGTCTTTGAGGAAAATTTTATCTTGGTATCGCTACGTTATGCTTATGAGAGCGCTTAATCATTTTTATTTGCATTGCTGTTTTACTCACTCTTACCCCACATATTTCGGGATTTGAGAGCCCTAACTGACGGAATGCAATTTACTGCACTGAAATGTAATATAGGATGTGATGGTGTATTCTCGACGTTTTCATTGCCTTTATTACTCATTTTGTTAATGTAGCAAGAACGACCGTCATCCCATAATTTATAGAGCAGGTCTACAATAGAGAAACCAGGAATTCTGGATTTTATGTTGGAAGTTGCTTTAGATGATAAGTGTGATAACTTACGCTGCAGACGTTACACGAAATGCTCTTACGTGGGCGATAGAAATATAAATGGTGTTTTTATTGCTCTGAATGTTCATGTCCTTTTGCAGAGCTCATAAACTTGTCTAGATGTTCATTATTTTCATATTCGGATGCGTTAATCTTCTGCTAGCCCAAGTCTATCAACAAAGTATTAGCAATCATAAGCTTTTTAGTTGTTATTCATTATCTACCTTTATCCTTCTAATGTCTCTTTGGGGTCTTGTCCAACTATATGACATGTTGCAAATCGAAACATTATTCCGTCCAAGGCCAAAGGGTTCGCGGGCCAATCAATGACGGTTGGGGGAGAGGAATGCTGCAACAAAAAAGCACGTGGTGTACACGAATTGTTCCGCTCCGGTTAGCGCCGCGTGTTGCCAGGCGGACGCGTGGCGTGCAGTGAGCCACTCCAAGATGGCCGCCAATCCCGCCATTCGCTTTCCCACGTCTACCGTACCGTACGCACACAATTCTGCGTGCCTTCGTACTCGTTTACAGCACTTTACACTAAAGTCATCAATCTAACGTGTTTTAAAAGAGAACATTTTTATGGTCTATAAAACGATTGGACGCTTCTATTGCTCTTGGTGATTCGCCATGCGATTATATTAAGTATCGTTTTTTGTGTCGATTGCGACAATTTGATGACGAAAACGTGCTCGTCTGTTTCGGATTCGATACCACTCGTCTTGGATACCATTACGAAATTCTTAGTATAATGTCGGGTGTGTGTACACATATTTATTTTTGTAAGTGCGTAGCCGTTAACACACGCGGAGCAGGCAGCCATTAGCCGACACGTGTGACTGCGCCCCGGCAGATGTGGATAGGCTCATGACCAATCCCAATCAATGACCGGATAACACATGTTTTAATGATAAACCATCTCGGCTATGAAGAAGACGAAATCAATAACAGTTATGAAAGTTTTCACGTACCTACTACCTATTCGAATCAAGCAAAGGAGCGAATTCGCACAAAGTCAACGGTTTATTATGAATAATTGATCGTTGGTAGTTATATCGTTATCTATGCCACATTTAATTTACATTTTTATTGTCTGATCTATTGTTCCGCCAGCCGTTAACGCGGCTCCTAGCATTGTTCCTCGGTTCGCTGCATGATGTCATGCGCATCATTCTGGGAACATGATAATTTACTTTTTAAATTATTCCTATTTAGCTAGGTGTAAAATAAAATCAGCCACGCCACAGTACGTGGCGGATTCCACACCTAATCAAATATTTATTATGTCCATTTCAATAACAGATTGAGGTTTATGAGACATTAAACTGCTTCGTGAAATGAGGCCATTGCCTCCGCCGCAGCAATCAATGTTAGAGGACAATAGTGAGCGGAAATTACAAAAAAGGTCTACAATTGACATAACGACGCGATATAATGGTTAGGAACAAACACGTCTTTATATACCGCAGCATGGCCTATTGTGTTTCACGACGTGGAGGTTACACCAGCTGATCAAAAACTAATGGTGTTTGCGACAATTCATCGCTAGGAAGATGATTACATTGTTTTCTATCCATTCTTTGAGAGTTGCATCAACATAATCACGTAACCAATGTTTTATAGCGAACTATTTAAAAACCAGTTATCGTCGATGCTAAAGCAGAACTAATGGTAATGGAGCATCGTGAAAGATGTCGTGCGAGAATGGCGCGCGTATCACGCGAGAATTTAATTGAGAAGAATTGGTTAAATCTGTTGTGAGGATGTGTGTCACGGCTAAAGTGTTGCGTGTCTGGTGTTCAAGTGCTCGCTTATACATATTCAGAAGGCACTGGTCTGCGCCGATCACTCACCAATGGCCGCAAACCTAGCTGAATACTAAACGGCCGCCTTCGCAAGATCTGCATTGAAATTATATACAGATTTGGTCGAATCGCAAATCGTTCAGCAGGAAACCACAGAGACAATGTATTCTGTCATGTTATTTCCATTGCGATGGGAAGACATGATTATATTATGTCAAAACAACGTTTCCTTTTTTAAGTTCCACTGGTCTTGCTGTTAATATCAGTTTATTTAGTTTGACCTAGTTGCCGTAGATAAGCGCCCCTTATCAATTTGTTACGAGTATGATGGTTAGTTGTGCAATTTTGTTATCAACTTGTGGTCTCCATACTCGAATCGTACCTCGTAGTGTTGACTTTTCAAGTTCATCAACGTCTTTTGTTCTCCCGGCGCGCTGTACAAACATTCATTGTTAACGATTTTTGTTTAGCATCAGACGTTTGCATTCATAGTGACGCAAATTATCATTTGTGAAGCATGCTTTAGACTAGGATTACTTTTGTTTACCTTATACAATATTTATTTATACATTTGGTGGTACATAAACAGCTTGTATTGTGCAACCACATATTATATAACATGGGCAGTTTCTTTTTAAATTAGCATTGAATATTGCGACGACATGTGCAAATACATATGCGGTTACGTAAAGTCGCAATAATTATACATATATATTTAATATTTGCATAAAAATCATTATCGACTCGTTACCGTAAAAACCAGGTCTTTCCACGTTTGCATTATTCAAATACAAATTACTTTATTTTGCAAGAACAAGAGTTGTAATGATCTTAGTACAAAATATTTTGCACCTCCTTGTATTCAGCTATTACCTACGTATGGCATGCAAAATATTTACAGTTTATGCTACTACACAATTAGTTACATACATTCCATCTTAAGTTTAGTTGTCGTGCAATCTTTTAAAGTATTATTTCATTACATTATTCCATTGTAGGATAACATTATTACGAAAATTAGTCATGTTCATTTTAAGTTCAAAGTTATTACATTTCATTAATTATTATCTATAAAAAAATCATTTAATTTATAAAATCTATACCTAATCAAGGAGCAGGAGCCATTTATATAGTATCACTATAGGATCTTATTAAATTTACAATTTGGAGTTTCTTTGATTGGTTGAGGCAATATATTATACGCAAATTACACTACAGTTTTTTTTCTAAACCTTGCAGTTTTTTGCTGTTTCTGAGTTAGATTGCTGCACAATTAGAATTAATTATGTACCAAGCCTTGTTACGGGAATCATGCCTCTTCTGGTCAAGGTGCCCTTTCCTACTGCTACTGCCCTGTCACGTCATGACATAGTCAGCAGCACTCTATTCAATGTAAATGTCTTGTCGGACCTTGCTTAACTCCATCTGAATACAGCTTACAGTTTACATGTGCATTTGTATTACTACTTCTACAATTAAATAATTATTCTGTTCCGAGGCACGGTCATATACAAGTGTAGTGCAGGACGAAAGGGAACTCTTAGAACAATACAGCCATTAAAATAACATTCCTTTAGAGAATGTAGGAATGCAGTGCTCTAACTTTGGTTCATGAAATAACAAAAGAAAGAGGAACACGTGGAGCGCGCTGTCGGCCATTTTGCAAATATAAACAGCAAGATGGCGTCGGGCCGTTGGTTGGCGAAAGTACTCGGTAATTATAAGCGGCGGGAAGGCGGCGCGGCGCGCATGAACGTGAGGTGAGGATCTATGGCCGGCCACTGCACGCAATGCTTAGCTTGATTTATATCGTTGCCTTGTTTCCACTCGAACGATTGTTCTCGGCTTTAAGTGCTGCTCTGTTATTGTTTCCGACGGCCATGGGAACTTAGAGAACATTGAATTCAGTTCCATTGACCTTTGTTTCGATTGCGACCGCCCCTAAATTACATTTTTGTTCACGAACTTGGTTGGCACAGTAGAGTACAGTAGAGAGGCACAGTAGCACAGTAAACAGATACCTACTCATTGCAGTTAATCTATAGTAATCCCATGGAAAGGATAAATAATGAATACTTAAGACTTCCGTCAAAACTACATGTATATATTTATAGAGCAATAAACGATATGTGCAGTAATTACCTAAATGTTTTCGAGACAAAATAGTAACTCGTGAAAACTTATCATGTTCAGCCCTATAGTAAAATAAAAGCGTTAGTAAAATCTCGACCCGATGCCAAGAATGTAAATTATTTAAGGCGAAGAAGCGAAATTTAAGCGATTATTTATATCAAATAAAATAAAAATAAAAAAAATACAAAAAATAATTAAAAAGGAAAAACATCAAGTCATAGCTAACAGAAAAATAAGCATATTGACCGAAAATAATAACTGTAGCGCAAACACAAACGAAGGAAAACGTGCACAACATTTGTATGGAAAGAGCTTGCCTACCCCTTCGCCTTATAGTAGAGGATTTTACATAAGTATATTCCGCCTGAAAATAATCAGATTTTGAATACGTATGTTGTTCGTTGGAAACGTGAATTAAACGTTAGTCTTATCGTTACTTCTTATCATTGATTCATCTTTAACCGTCATCGAGTTGCACCAATATACGATTACAGATCGATCATTGTTAAATATGGCGCCGGTAGATATCATTCCACTGGTATTTTTTTTATATAATCGGTGTTTACACACATTCGGTTTGGCGCATCGCATCATATCCTAATTCTGTTAGTGAATTTATAATGCGATCGTATTTCAATTGGTAGGTGCATAATAATTACCTACCTACATCTTATCAAACGAAACATACCCATGGCTATAAGTAGGTCTGTAACAGATTTTCCTCTATCGATGTCTTGCATGGACGCCAGCTAATATTGTATGCTCCTCATTGACGTCAATAGCGAAGATTTATCCTGTCGCCAAAGGCGTAATTGAATAAATTCCAATGAGATGTCCTCTACCTTGATCCGATTCCATTATAGTTTTCACATTTACAATATCACATGTAATTTTAAAATATATTTATTCTCTGACAACAGCGCTTTTTATTCAAGTACAGTCAGCTTGCTGAGAAACCTGACCCCCCATAGATACTTGTATACAGAGGGTTTGTTTCTCTGCAGCTGTAGGTACTTACATACCTATAAAATACTTAGGACTTTATAAGATATTGTAATAATTAATGTATTATGATGACCGAACTAGCGAAGCGAACGAAGCTTTTCCGTTTTAGCTTGGGCAAAAAAGCTTTCGTACGTCTACAAATGTCTGTCCAGCGGATGTCCGGCTGATTGCATTCCTCAACCGATACTCGTGGAATTTTGTGAGCAAATTCTATAATTATATGGTTTTTATTTCGAGATTCAGTATCTTTTAATTATTCAAAATGTCGGAGGCATGGGGGATTGAAAACAGCTCACAGAGCCATTACGTAGTAGCAAGTAGCTAAAAAGGTATATATATATACCACTAAATGAAATGTCTCGACCCAAGATGAATGCCTGACAAAAATATCTTAGACATAAACAGAAATACATTATGTATGTGCCTGTCTGGCAGTGTTGAGCATGTGTTCGACACACGTGATATGTTTTTTTGATCTTAAGGATACTTGGGAATACAATAACCGGTAGTTTTGATTTTAAAATAACAGAAAGCTGGTTTAACCGGTTGCGTTTATTTAATGTTAAAACAAAGAGAGTACAGTTTAAAAACACCTAAAAAGAACTAATAGACCATACCGAAAACATATACGTATAGACCAATAAATATTATATATACCAATCAGGAGTTTAGTTTTAGTTAATCAGCATAGGAAAAGGAGCAGCAAAAATTAGTTTATTATAATTCAAATTAGGAAAACTACCTAACGTAACCGAAACCGGTTTTTAAAATTCCCAGAACCTGGTTATGAAATTTACTCAAAATATCCGGTTTATTCGTTTACGGTTTAAACCGGTTTGCATTCTTTAATACTGCTATGTATTCTTTAAAAAATACGCTGGTGTATTTGTTCTTACGTATTGTTTTGTGAATCGTACTGTCTGTGTCATTGTAGCTCGAATGTTATCATCATCATAATATGTTTATGTAAACGCCTATTCGAAAAATCGAAACAGACAATTCGCATTCCTACTTTGTCTTTATCATTTACCTTAAACAGATAAAGGCACAATCTACAAGGCTCTGGTAAGTAATTGAACTAAACATATTATTTTGAATAACAACAAATAATAAATTAAGGTCCTAATTCATCATTTATGAGTAGATGATAAACGAGTGATGGAGTTCTTAATTATATGATATTAATAATGCAGGTCAAAATCATTATACGTGATTATAAAATCAAAACCAAAATAAGGTTCCAGACAATTGACTCCTTAAGTTTCAGGAACGAGAGGGACATTATTATTTGGTTTCATTTCAGTACGCAGGTATGACCCTGAATGCGTGCACATTGCACATGGTTGCTACGACTTGAGATGTCCTTACGGTACTACTACACCCTCAGAATGTTAAATGTTTTATGGAATGGAAAGTTGCGCAGCGTTGAATAGTTGACGCTTTAACTGGGGTTAATAAATAGCAAGTGAAGCGTTGGTAAGTGGAACGCGCCCGTTTCGTCTAGCAGTGAGTCAGTGGCGGCCACAAATAAACGAATGATCATTTACTTCCAAGAAATGCGACCCGCAACCGTCCGCGTCGGTTAATCAATATTTAATGCCCCATTTCCGCTCTTAGACTCTTTCCGTGTAATTACTCCTTTTATTAGGCAATCACTTTTTAATTTATTCATAATCCACGAAGATATAACTCTTAGACTTACATAGTAATTATAATTAACTCCAAAATTTATGTTAATCGTGCATTAAATTCGTCGGTTTTGCAACAATGATCAAAGGTTTTGTATTGACTATTGATTGTATACTACGGATATTTTTGTTATTATCTTACAATAACCTGACTGACCTGACTGTTTGAACAAAGTGGGTGCCTTAGTGATCTAAATGAATTCATCACTATTCACAGAGCAGAATGACCTCGTTAATGTTATTTTTTATTCCGACCACGTTATCGTTGTGCGTGTTTTTACACACAATCGATTAAAGTATCAAGTGGTTTTTACTACAGTCGCAAAAAATCCTTATAAACCTAATTAGGTTAGATTTCCTGAAGATCGTCAACCATGAAGCCGCGGTCAAGTTCGTAAGACGCGGAAGATGGATGAAAGATATTTATTACCTAATCATTCCGCTTTTATGCCACGAGCTTAGTTTTTTAAGACTTTAATTGTGGAAAATAGGACTTCTAAGAAATACATACAGAAAGATATTTAGACTCTTTTGAAAAATGTTTATTCAGTTGATTATCAGGTTGAAACAGAGCAGTAAAAATATCGATTGAGAATATACCTATTCAAGTATCACTGCAGATGTTGGCACATCGCCGCATGTTTTCGGTTGTTGCTAGCCGTGGTTCCGCGATTTATAAACACTTGAATTACGCGTGATAACTCGGACGTTGTTGATAAATTTGTGAATTAATTTAATGGCCTTGTGTAGTTCACCATAAAAGAGGGAGGAAGTTTTATCGGTTGTTTCATTGCCGCTATTTCTGACACAATTTGTTTGAATAATTAGTCACGTCATCTCCCAGTTATTCATAGGTCTTGTTACTAATTTAGAATGTTATTATAACCTTAATGGTCTGATGACATGAGAATGTTTAATTTACCCACTGTTAAATAAAATAGACATCAAGAACTAAATACACGGAATAGCGGAAGTCTCCAACACTGGAATACATTTTTGAAAAAGTGCCAAGTGTACTGACTCTTCTTTCCACCCAAGTACAGGTCTTGTAAAAATAATATAATAAAATGTCCTACTAAGTAATAATATGACCGCACAATAAGGAAATCATTTGTTTACAACGTACTAAGTATTATTTAAGTATTATTGGTATTATTATAAGGAAATTGCTGCAATCAAATATTAGTAGAATCCGAGGGGTTAATATGTGTTATAGTGAGATTAAAACATCTACATATAATTTATAAACGGTTTAGAGAGATTTTTATGTGTCCCAAATGTCTGGGTAAATCTCTTAATCGGTTCCGCGAAATACCCGAAGTCACTCGCCGCTAAAAATGCAGTTGGCACCGAGCGTCGGGCTCGAAATAGAGTTCCAATAATAGCAGACCCATAAAATGTTAACGCAAGTTGAAAAATCTCTAATCCAGTCGTAAAACATGCATGCGACGTCTAATTTTAATGTTGCTTTGAAGTGTTTGTATAATTAAGACGGTGCTGCATTGTTGATTGGCGTCGGTCGCTAGCCGCACATTTCAACACCGCTCGCATCGCAACCAACTGGTCTGACCTCATTCCCGGGACTAGTGTAAACTCTCATATCGGGTTTATGAAAACAAAACTATTTTTAGTCGCAGTATCAAGCGCATACCGCTTCTGCTTATTATTTATTTGTTTTACAACACGTTTGCCAAGTGTGCGGCCGCTCACATTACCGGGCTTAATTTATCATAACAGCGGAGTGCTGAGAGAGTTTGCGCGGTTGTTGATGATGCGATCTAATAAGCACCAATGATTCTTTCTTTATAAAATCGCTTCGTTGTCTTGAATCTATGACTCAATACTCCATGCTTTAAGAATATTTACGTCGCCTATCTGTTCTACAGAAGTTGCATGTTTATACATTACATGTCGAAAATAGACGTTTATATACACTAATTGGATCGTGTAACAAAAGTAGTTCTATTTAAAGCGCTGTTTCGAGAACAATACACCAGACACGCTACAAGCAACCTAAGTACACCAGATTAAATTAATGCTCGTAATCCGAGTAACGACTGCAGACCAATGGGAAGCGCGTATCGTATTTAATTGTACACGTAATTTCAATAGGCTCGTCCGGTCAAGAATCGAGATAAAGTGGACCAGTCGCCAGCAATGGACTTGGCTTGTGGAACTAAACGTGTTCCTACGCGGCTTATCTCACAATTAGAAAGCCGAGAAAGACTTTGATAAGGTTGACGGCGTGATCGATGAAGATAGATTACTCTATGCGTGCTATGTTTCACTTTTGACACCCTTTTCCTAACGGTCATCATGATTGATATAGATAAGTACCTATAAACTTTATAGCTACAGAATACGTGATGGATTATGGTTATCAGTTTTAGGAATGGATGATATCAGGGATATTATATATTAAATTACGAGATAGTATCTCGTTAGATGATAAACGTGGCAACCACTCCTTTTTTACGTTTCATTTTATCTGTTGTGATTTGATTACTTGCTTACCGTTCGCAAAAGTCATAAATGGAATGGCGACATTTATTGACGTGGTGAAATTATTCGCTTTCTTATCGTGTCGATCCGAATTAAGTTCGTTGGAGCCTGAAGTTGTTACACGGCGTGTACCTATCACACGTTGCTCTGTCTACTACCAATCGAAAAACCGTCTGCCCCTGTCCCTCTCACGCTCCAGTCATCGAAGGATCGAGAGAAAGGAAGGAATGGTGGTTTCCAATATCGATGTTTGAAGTGCCCTGGCCACACCTCCCATTTCTCACGTTGGTTGGACCCGTCCGGACTGGTCAGGCCGCATGCCGATCAAGAAAGGCTCACGCGGTCCCTTAAAAGGAGAAACGGCTGTTTTTTGCTCTCTCAACGGACGCGGGCAATCTGGTTATCGGCCATTAGACCGCTTTAGCTAAATGATTTAAAAACGAGAAAAAAGAAACACTTTTGGTCTGTAAAATGTGCTCCAGATCTACACGCTCGGTTTTAATTTTAAATATTAACTTTAAGATTTTGCGATATTACAGCGGCTTATGGTTGTCATACTACATGGCGTTATGTATGATAGCTTTACAAGTATAATACTGTAGAGCCAATAGAGTTGGATCATCATAATGCTGCAGTTTGTGGATGGGTTCCCGGTGTCCTTTAATATGCCTCACGTTGGAAATAGTTACACGCTGTAAAACAATTAGTTCCATAACAGTGCCCTCGGCACTCCACACTCTAAAAGCCAATTCAAGACCAAAAAAACTACGACAGATATATGTATGTCACTGTCAAAGTCACTTATGTCATTGTCATCCGAACATTTCAGATTTAACCTACCTTTTTAACCGACTTCAAGATTTCAAAAGAGGAGGTTATCAATTCGGTTGTATGTTTTTTTTTTTTTTTAATGTTTGTTACTCCATAACTCCGTCATTTCTTAACCGATTTGAAAAATTCTTTTTTTGATTGTATGTATATATATCCAAATTGGTCCCGTTTTTGTCAAAAGGCAGTTCTGATGATGGGATCCATGAGGAATTGAAGGAACTTCTCAAATCTTTAAGGCAAACATATAGTGATTTTTGTGTTTTTATCAACAAGTCAAGCATTTGCATCCAAAAATGTGACATTGGATGAAGTGGAACTGCTGATGATGATCAGAATGGAACTCTTCAACGACGCGTAGTTCACGTTTGGCGATTTGTTCTCTTCGTTTTGTTTGTCAAGCAAGCAAGGTTTTTCCATGATTCCATGAGGAATTGAGGGTACTTAGTCTTCTACCATTATAAACATACTTTATAGCCATTTTTGTATTTTATTTTATGGAACCTAAGAGTGCACCATCTAAGATTAATAATCTTTCACCGGACTCCCCCATTGAAGTCGGATTTTTTTTCTTAAAAATTATTGCATTGATAATCATATCACTGTAAATATTTGTAGAGATTGCCATCATTTTCAATATCAAAAAATCGGCCAAGTGCGTGTCGGGTCACGCACAGAGAAGGGTGCCGTACCGACACTTCCTAATCTACATTTAAAACCACTATACAATACAGTAAATAAAAAAAGGTCGTATCTTCACAGGGAAGTCACAGCACTTAAGCCCTTTATACCTATCTTGTTCAAACCAAAAATCTTTGAAATTATTTATAATTGTACATCATCTTGATTTTTGAGGTGCCCACCCCCCCAGTTTAATATGTATTTCGTAATTTCACATCATATTTCTATATCGGTTCATACCATACACCTTCCTTCCAAATTTCATAATTGTAGTGCTCATAGTCTCAGAGTTTATCGGCTGTGACATACGGACGGACCGACAGGCAGACACGACGAATCTATAAGGGACGGAACTACGGAACCCTAAAAAGTTACATAAATTTATCTATTAGATGTATGCATTTTTAAATAGTGAATGCTTTTTGCTATCGTTCAAGATCATTGAAATATCCCAAACAATTTTATTCGTTAAAAATGTTATTGATCTTCTGATTATAATGTGTTAAAAGTCATTAAATGACGTGTGTTTTTTATCACCCGAACCAAAATTATAAGCCGTATTCGGATTCCTTACACTTAATTAAAAAGAAAAATGTACGACAACAATATAAGTACCTAAACTCGGTTATTCTCGAGGAAAATTACAAAAAAAACGGCATACATTTTATTACCTACTAGCCACATAGCTGGCGGTGGCGACTGCATCATGACAAAATGGCGGATGATTGAGATTATAAATTGAGCTACACACTTTTGGCCTGTATTATGTCGAATTTCTAAACATAATTATATGTAATTACCATAATATAAATTGCATCTAACATGTTCACAACTATTGTTTATAATATAAATCGTGCCAAATGTTATTACAATTATACCTGATAGTTATTACAATTATACCTGATAGTTATTACAAATGCAATATCAGATTTTCTACCAAAAATCTTCAATGGTTAAATATTTAACAGGGCATCTTGTATTTGTATAAGTAAGTTGAATTAACTTGTTTATTTAAATCGTACGTTTAAAACTACCACTATAATTATTAAATAAATGTCCGGTGCGGTCTTTTAAAATGGGGAAATATACCACCGTAAACATATTTTATTTCAACGGCAATACATGCTGGTCTTTTGACTAGATTTTAGAAAATAGTTACTGTTCGAGCTATATTTATAACTTAGAATCATAATTTTGACATAGCAGTCCGCTAGGTCATAACCTGATAAAATGGCATTCATCGCTCGTCCATATTAGCACTATAATCCGCCTGTTTGGTATTTGCGTGGTAGAGATGGGAGTACCTCAGGGGTCTATTCTAGGTCCGTTCCTGTTCCTTGTTTATGTAAATGATCTGCCATATATGGTAAGCCGAAGATCAGGCATTGTAATGTTCGCAGACGACACCTCATTACTGTTCAAGGTAAATAGGAGAGATACTGAACTCATTGAACCAAATAATACCCTCTCCATGATATCTGACTGGTTTGCTGCCAATAACTTAGTATTGAACCCGAAAAAAACGAAATGTATTAAATTCTCTCTAGCGAACTCATCAAACAGAAACTTATATACAAATATTAGACTTAATGGTCAAACATTAGAATTTGTTACTTCTACTGTATTCTTAGGTATTACATTGGACTCAAAATTGCAGTGGGGTTCCCATATAACAGCGATAGGAAGTAGGTTGAGCTCTGCTGCATTTGCAGTCAGGAGAATAAGGCAGCTTACCAATGTGGCAACGGCACGGTTAGTTTACTTTGCTTATTTTAATAGTATAATTACTTATGGTCTTATCTTATGGGGATCAGCTGCAGATATTGAAACTGTTTTTATTTTGCAAAAAAGGGCTATCCGAGCAATTTATAACTTGGGGTCACGTGAGTCATTAAGAGAATTTTTCAAAGAAATAGATATTCTAACCCTGCCGTCCCTATATATATTTGAAATAATAATGTATGTTAGGAAGAATTTGGGCAATTTTCCAACGAACGCTGATAAACCAATAGCCACGAGAAATACTGGGAAACTGAAAGTAACCTTCTATAGACTAGTAAAGGCGAAAAAGTCGTTCTTGGGAAATTGTATCAAATTCTACAATAAAATTCCTAAACACATTACTGAACTTAGCAATTCTAAATTCAAATCTGTAGTAAAACAAACACTTATTTCAAGAGCATATTATAAGATAAACGATTACATCATGGATAGGGATGTTTGGCAGTGATAGCGTCCTGCACGGGTAATCTACGTATCGCGAAAATATGTTTTCTACTGTAGCATTGTTATTTCAGTTATTTTGTAGTAGCTGACACTGTAATTTATATTTAACTATACAATGTATATTGTTTTGAAAAAATGACACCTCGCCGAGTTTCTTACGCCGGTTCTTCTCGTGGCAGAGGTATATTTTTCCGAACCGGTGGTAGTTTATTGACGTTCATAGGTGCATGTAATATGCCTAATTTGAAGAATAAACTACTTTTACTTTTTACTTTTTATTACGAAATACCTACGTCATTTTGTGCTTATATTTCAGATAGGCAGAAATAAATTATTCGGTATAAAAAGTTTTTACTAAAAAGGATATGTAGGTGAATTGGGATCTTTGTTTATCTCTGGTCTGTGATATCCTTTAAATATGTGGACTTGTAGAAGTCGTAGAGTTAAAATGCCGTTTTACTCAACTTCATGTTTCAATCGAATAACATATTTTACTTTGTTGTAAATATTTTGTACTCATCGTAAGTATATACTTTGTACAAATGAATATACCTACATATATTAATCAGAAACATTATATACAAAGGAAACGAAACATTTCAAGTAATGGCTTACAAATATTTAACTGTACCGTCGCTCAACATTGAATAAAAATGCTTACATTTCTCTTTGAAAGCAATATTTTTTATATGAATCAGGCTACCACCACCATTATTAATTATAGGATGGGGTTACCAACCTAAACGAATTCAAGCTGGTTTATTCTTATTATTTGATACATTATTTGCTTCTTTACCTATATTACTTATACATATGTATACTATCAATATAAAAAACAATACTTATCATTTTAGGCGACGTAAAGGTGTGGCTTCGCTGCGTCGTTGTTCGGTAGGTTGCCTCGGAACCGCCGAAACACGACACCCTTCAGCCCAAGATATATTATGTAATGTATATCTACCAAGATAATAGGTACCAACCTATTTTACTAACAAACCTTACATAAACTTCTAGGATGTTAAAGTCAATCAAAACGATTAACTTTTTGTTTCCTGAACAAAATAAAATATCAAAATTCAGACCAAACATCCTGTGCTGTGTTTAACTAACTTTCTATCAAGACAACATTTATTTTAGTATTTTATTTATCTAAGTGGCCATTTATATGACAGGCAAGAGGATCCATAAGAGAGTCAAAGAAGTCTTAATACTGGCTAGCCTATTAATTATGTCATCAACGGGATCTCCAAAAACTATACAATTGTATACACTTTACATACCTACCACATAGACGAGCACTATCAGCCCCAAAAGTATTGGTACCTAATTGTTAACATTTTGTTTTGTATTTTAGAAGCTCCAAGTTATTTACAAGTCAGTTTAATTTATTCTTATTGACCGTTGTTGGTATTGATTCGAACCGCCCACTCCATGCTGTACTAATCACGTACACACAATTTGTATTCACAATTTGTCTCGGCATTGATAACGCAGATAGATACCTGGTGGTTATGATGAATTAATGTAACCCATCTCCTGCCACCTGCTGCCTAGGCTGAATTAACCGGATGACTGTAAGACCAGGTGCAAGTATCTGACTTACTGGTTCAGACAGCTTCGGTTTCTTACTTTATAGCTTGAACTAGTTCTTTATCTTTTTTCATAGTCATTGGAAAACGTATTTTTAGTGCATTTATGTTGTTTTTTAATGAAGCACTCGTGTTTGGCTTTAGCTTAACAAATCCAAATGATGTTGTGATTTCAATTTATATTCGTACTAATTATGTTGTGCCCGTTGTGTGAAGAAAATTGAAATATATATATATATATATATATAGAATTTAAATTGTTTTTGCAGGTTTGTAGGGCTTTGTACTAGTATAATAATTATGTAGAGGTAGGTACTTCACCTAAATGAATAATGCACATATTGCAATAGTTAACATAAAACAATTTCTAACGTCATAAAATAATAGCAAATATACAGTATACCAACTCCCTGGGCGGTATAGGCATAAACATCATGCGCGTAGGCAGATCTGTTAACAAACTAGCCTATAAATACTTATTTCACTACAATTGACAGTCAATTACGCTTAATGGCCGCTCGGCGGCCGCATACCACTTACTACATATATGTTTCTACTTGAATTGCATAACTTATAAACAGGTTGCCATAAATGCCACAGTCATGCGCACAATATAACTACACAGCTGTTCACATATAGCAACGACTGTGAGCAGGTTTTTCAATGAATTAATTACATGTACTCGAGTCAATTTCATGTGGCTTAAATTTTTAAATAATTGTCACTCTACCCCGAAATTTGATAATGACTTCTAATTATACTTCTTTAAAGTTACGCGAAAGATCTGGAAGATTTATGGCAAAGGTTAATTTAAACGATGAACGGGATTTACCAAAGTAAAAGGCAGCCAGACAGGTAAAAAACGACTGCTCTGATCTGAGTCATCCGCAATAATATTGGGAAGTGCCTATTATTTAAAATATTTTATCATTAGTCTTCTTGTATTAGTTATGTGATCCATGATTATTATTCCTAAACGACCTCTATTGGGTATTTTCCGAAATAAAAGTAAAAGTAGTAGTGTCTAGAATAAACCAATCACCTGTGTATGTATATGTAGGGAATAGGTGCATGTGACACGCCTGGAGTTGCAGGCGTCCATAGGCTGTGGTGACCGCTTACCATCAGGCAGGCCGCACGCTTGGTTGCCACCGACGTGGTATAAAAAAGGTACATATACATATGTATAAGCCACCGTTTACGTTTGTCAAATTGATTTAGGTACCTTCCTACACTAAGCTTGGGCCAATGAATACACTTAGTCAGCGCAATAAATTCACAACGTTTATAACAAACAATATCATTAAAGTTTATCGAGATCTGCAGTAATTTACTGCAAAAATAAGCTTTCCAATTAAGTTTAAAAGCTTAAAACTTTATAAGTGCCCTTTGTAATCGCTGCACACCAGAGTTGCCAGTTGTGTCTAAACAGGTGAAAAAAAAATACAATTTCTGCGTAATGAAAGACGGTAAAAAGCCACATAGCTTGCCCCGCCAGCTGCCCTCTGTGATCCATGCGGGCGCACTACCCACATTACTGTCCTCGCCACCTGCTCGCGCCCGCTTGAGCGCAGCCACATCCGATCACCCGCTGTCCCTGCACAAGTGCACAATGCACAAACACAAATCTAATGTAAATCTATCCGACGCTAAATTAAATTGTTTATGCAGAGTGTCCCGGTGGAAGTTTATATATATTCGAGAATTAATTCAATAAAAACCAAGCATTACCTTCTTAACAACATTATTTATTACGATTATAAAACTTTCAGAAGCAGTAACTGCGGATTACCATTTTCAATCTCATTTTATAAATGTTTCAACACAGTTTACTACGCAACCCTAAAACCTATGTTTAAGTTTTTCGTAAAACCACAGAGTAGTATAATACTTACATATTAAAACGCCTAAATATTATTTTTAACATGTTATATATTATTTTAGACATTTCTCGATAAAAAAGGTAACATGGATAAGGATCTTGTGGGCCAGGCGAAGAGATGAAGGTTTAATGATATTCCATAGTGGGAAAATTGGCAAACTCCTTTTAAAACATTGTGTTTCAATAAAATTGAAGAATCGCCTTCAACATGTGTAACTCATTTATCAATTTCTTTCGTAATTTACGATCTTCCGCTGCAGTTAAAGAATAAGTTAGGGCTTATTAGTGTAGTACCTCTCTAAAATATCATCCTAAAAGTTTTTTGACTGTGCAATAGCATCTCATGTATCAATATCGAATTATTAAGATCCCGTATCTTAGTTATGTTTACCTATTTTAACAACCATGAAAGACCCATAGACTACGTGCATAATTGAACCTTTGTAACAATAAATAACAGCCTGAGTTTATCTATGCTACTATTTCTAATATCCGAATCGATAATAATCCTAGTCGTCAATCAAACTGTCATGCGTGTTTATATTTGAAATTGCAAACAGAAAATACCTACCATCTATCGTGGCTAGTCGTGATCGTGACTAAATAAATATCAACATAATTTTATAAATCATGTCAGCTAAGTAAGTAGGACCTGTTTGTCTTGCACCTTTAGCTCTCTGAGACCGGTTCCACCGGTCATACCCTATTATTGGCGGCTAAAATATTCAGTAAATTATATTTAACATTTAAATAATGAGGCTTCCTTTTAGAGTTTCACTACGGGTTTTTTAAACTTGCCGAGACGCCTGCGCTAAAAGGTTTTTTCTTGTTACAGGTTCATCGCCGGAACGCGACACCATCGAAATTAGTAAGAAAGGTATTTTTTTAATCCATTCTTCTATTAAGTAAATTAAGGTACTAAATTCATAAATTAAGATACACGTGGTATACGTGTATATTATCGAAGTGGTGACATTAAGTAAATTAAATTCGTCGTCCTAAAAATTAACGCAGTAAAGAAAAACAAATAGTATGTGCAGATGTTGTTTGATGGACATACTGGTACGTTCCAGCGTTGATTTTAAAACCAAATAACAAGCGCAATGTTGACGTCACTGTAATGTTTTACCTAGTGATTTATAATGGACTCTTATAAAGCTGCTGGCAGACTTGAGACTTGGGGTGAATAATAATTCAGGAACTACTCCGGGAAAGTATTCAATGTCTCACAACATAACATTAATTAAATCTCTGGGGAAATGAAAATGAATGTGAGGCATAAGGAGAAGTTTTAATAATGTTGTTTGTTTCTGTCCTTGTGAAGTAAAGGCGGAAAACCAGGAAACTACTTTTAGAATATGGTCGCTTGGTCCGTTTGTCTCATAATCGTTTTCCTTAACCGTCGGGTATGTGTGGGGCTTTATGGCTTAGCGTTAAAAAGTGTTTGTGTTGAAACTCGAGATCGCCATCCATAATTTTACATATGAAACCATATCTTTGTTTGTTCAACCCTAATCTGCATATGCATGGGCCACTTATACTTCACACGGGCAAGTTAAAAAATGCAGAGGTCAGAGCGGACGACAAATACATTTGTTATTATCATTCAACGAATCTAAAATTCAATTCGGCATCCGAGTAACGGGGTCACGTCGATTTCGATAGATAGTTCTACATAATTCTTTATGCGTGCGTCTGTGCGAGTTATGCTAAAATATTAATGTAAACTTACTGTGCAACGGTGCGAGGCTAATTGTTATTTATTTTATTCGTATCTGCCTGAAATTGTGTTTGTGCGCATATTGAGCATCAACTGGATGTTTGGGTTGTGGAATCGTGTTTGGAAGTACTTGGAAGGCGGTTGAAACAACACGCACTTTCCCCGTTAACCCGCCACACACGAGGTGCCACCCTCACTGCCTGCTTTGTTTTCTTTACCCCATGTAACACACCTTTCCTTTTCAAGCCGCTTTACCCAATTAAAGCATCACAAGGTTAAACTCAACTAAAATCTAAATACGTACGCGATCTAAACCAAAAACTTCATGTAGTGAAGTAAACACTCTAAACAAGTTTGATTACTAGCCGGGCTCGTTTTGCTTTTTTAACATCAATTGTACATAATAACACTATGAAAACTGATAACATGTTTTGCGGCAGCTGTTTAATAGCCAATGTCTATGTATTAACATTGACGTAAGTACGTAGTACCTGATACTTTAACAGCTTGGCAAATATTTTGTTATTGTATTAGGTACAGGTCAACGTTATAAATAAAACAGAAGAAGGAAAAGATTAGGTATAAAATGATTATGCTCCGGCTGTGTGTCATGCTCGAACCTCATATAATTGTAAGTATAATTAAATGAATATTCATGAATCGGAACGCCTCGAACCCATTTGTTGGCGGCAGAGAAGAAACCGGTCTCGCGTTTTTTGTTCGTGAGTTGTTTAACTCGATCGTGCCTTGAACCGATTACTGACGGTTAGACGCCATGTTCGAACCTCCTACACATATAAACAAGCCTATCGCAGGACTCACATGTGAGTGTACTCAAGTATAACCTGTACTATAAAACCTAGCCGATGTTTTGCGTGCGATAGATATGGTTAATAGATAATCGTAATTATAGCCTTGCAAACTAGACCAGGCAATTTGTAGTAATTAGATGATATTGAGATTGTTAATGACGCTATACAACAGTTAGAAGCTGAAGGCATTGAACGAGAGTTAAATAGGGTTATTATTGGCTTCCTTTCCGTGTACCAACAAAGAACTGCAATCAATACCCTGAGCAAAGAATCAAAATAAAATGTTGCAACTACGTTACAAGTATGTCGACATTATTCTTTTTATTTTCAGTGCATTGGCATTAGACTTGAGTTCAGAAAAGCGTAAACGGATTGACAGGTAACACAAAGGCGTTTGTGAACAATACCATCTCGTCATGACGAGAGGTCAAAAGAACAAGTCGGACCAGTATTTCGTGTCTCGCCTCATGTGCAAGCAAGAAAGTCGCCGGTGAAAGTACAGCATCTAATTCTCCATCCGATCAATTTTGGACCAGTTTCATAACATAACATGTAACGAAACCGGTTGGCTGCAGTGCAGACTTAAAAAAAGCTTTTTTATTATCCGATTCTATAATAGAGTGGTTTTTGACAAAGATGTTCTAACTAATGTATGTGAGATTTGTAAGGGGAACCTGTACGTCATTGTGTTTCTTATTTAACGTCTTGGGCTCCAGAGACGTGTATTGTTGTGCTAAATGGAATTTGCTTAACTGCCCTGTGAAATCTTTTCTCGTTGCTATTATTGCTACCTGCTGCAGTTAAGTTTTTAATGACATGCAGCTGTAATAAAATCTGATTCAGAAAATTTGTATTTATGTATGAGACGTGAATAAGAATTTAAACTTAAGAAGTGAACATTGTAGCGCGAAGTGATCAAGGTAGGAGTACCTACAGTAGACCGTTATAATTGGCGTGCCCCCGCGCAGCCGATAGCTGCACTGGGCACTGCCTTTGCAGCGGGTGCATTAATGAGCCCGCATGTCGAGGTTCATCGCCCTATTGGCGGATCTAATGGCCATTTGCCAGTACTGCTAGTGGACTGGACTGCTCGTTAATTTCTGCAAAGGGTGTTAGAGTAGAGATCTGATTACTGTTCAATCAACGTTATCGTTTCATACGAGAGTTGGTGTCATTGTTGTATTGTTCAGAATATTATGTTGTGAATGATTTTTACTCCATGACTCCGATTAGGAATAAGGAAGTACCTATTATTGAATCTGTATGTGAAGTACGCACTAATACACTCTTAAATTAGATTAAGATTTTATGGAAAATTTTGACAAGTTTCTATGGGATGACAGCTGATGGCACCATATTTAATGCTAATCGGTATGTACTCGTAATCGTAACTCGGTGCAACGTACGTACCCTTAGGCTGAGTTGCACCGACTTACGATCACATACTGATCAACGTTGAATATGGCGCCGGCAGCTGTCATCCCATAGAAACTTGTCAAACTCTCCATACATTCAAATTTTAACGAACACAGCTTACGATTACAGACGGTTTGGTGCAACCCAGCCTTAGTCGCATAAATTAAACTGAATATAAGAAGAAATATAACCAATTCTAGCAACTGCAAAGGAAAACCGCAGAACGTCGGGTAGCGGTCCAAGCTTTTTAATAAAATCTGAAACAGTATGAATAGATGGTGTTTCATGTCCTGCTAAGTTAACTTTTTTCTCTCGTTTCTTCAGAACATTCAATCTTTGTTTCAATAACAATACCCGGTTCATTGGCATAATGTGAAAGTTTTTTAAAGTGCACCATTGATCGCGTATTGTTGCACATGTTGCTCATATTGGAGCCGGTGTTTATAGCGGCTAATGCCTGGTTTGCGACCGGTTCCGATCGCACCGTGTAATCTGCACGACTTTCTATCAGGAGCTTATGCTCGACCACCTCCGCATTCGTTAATTACACACGCGCGTTATTGTATGAAATTGCAATGATTTCAATGCACCTTGAAATTTCAAGATAATTAATGGTTACAAAATGCGGTTGAGCGTTGTAGCTTAGCTGTATTTAAGTGAAGTTATATTTTGTTAATGAAAAGGTTAGAGTTATTGTAAATATCTATTATCAACCAGAAAAATACTATGGGGCATCTCTTTATATCAATCACCATCAAGATTTTTGGGGTAACCGTTTTTTTTACCTATTATTTGAATTGGGCGACAAATGCCCACATTAACATACCTTACAGCCTAGCATACATATTTTACATATTTATTTAATAATCCTTGCAGTATATTGCAAATATAATGTATTCCCACCTCTACTCGACTCGACATTTCTTCGCTTCACTATGGCATTCAGCATGTTCTTTACATTACAAGGGACTAGTGCAGATTTGTAAGGCGACACAATTTTTTAATTAGCTATCTCCAAAATCACGCTCAATTGTCCGTCAATCGATATATTTCTAGGTTATCAAATGAAATCGGTTAACAAGCGCTTCACACGAAGTGCATTCAGGGTCGCATGGAGCACACCTGCCGAGACCGGTTGGGCAAGTCTGTCTAGTGTCGCGGCTTGTGGAGTTATGAAACTTTATTTATCACCATGATTTTATTTTACCACTTGCGCAATCATTGCCAAGATGGACGCTTCGACGGGACTCCACCCATCTTAATAAGACGCCATCTGGTGTTTTATATCAGTGAAATTATATGGCAGTTTTTGGTTTAGGGATGGGAAAAAATCGTAGGTATTCATGCACAAGTCATTTTGCTAATTAAGAATATCACATGGCGCTCATCTAAACACATGTTCATATTGCGTAGGCCGATTTACATTTGCTCTGATGGCTGCATCTAATTTTTATTGGTTTGCGGGGCGGGGCGGCGGGTAACCGAGGTAAGACGAGCACGATCAAATATTATATTTTGTAGCAGTACCACTCAACTACATGATAACTACAAATATATTATGTATATTTATTTTGCAAAGTAGTATCATTTCATTACTGACATATATAATATTTTTTCAAAGTCACGATTGAGTGACTTCAAGATTTAGCAAATTCCTTTTAGCAAAAAAGAGAGAGTTGTTCGACTGTAGCCAACCGAAATCGCGCTGTCATTGCGAACGTTTTTGCGACTAACAAACAATGTCACGTCCCGCCCTGTTGCGCACTGCACTATCCATGGATCTGCAAAAAGTTATAGGTAGAACTTAAAAATTTGCTCGTGCGTGATGCTAAAACCGGGGCGTCTGATTATTGTGTCAGTTGTAAAGTGGCCGCATTAAGCGTTGATATAATCGAGTAGGTAGTGCTTCCAAGATGGCCGTGATCGGCGCTGAGCTCGCACACAGCCGCCGTCACGATCCTTTGCCCCAGAGTGTAGGCGGCTACTTTCTCCTAACGGGACTTTCCGCGCCGCCCGCACCGCGCACCATTCGTCTCGTCTGCACTCGTCTATTACGACATCTATTTTGTATTTAACTATCAGCGAGATCACGATGATGCCGATGATGGTAATAAGATTATAACACGTTTCGAAATAGTTTCTAGGTTGATAGGTACTTTGCTTTTGTCTGTTAATTTTTTGTTGCTCATCATTATTTTGACGGTAAAGGTGTGCCGAACTCGAGCGTTGTTTTCATTGCTGTCGTTGAACTGATTAAGAGAACCAGTTTAAGCAATTACGGGAAGTCGTCGAGCACGTTATTATCGATGCTTATAAAAATAAATCTTTTGCAAAATTCCCACACGGCGCAAAAAAACGTGAGAGAACGTATTCTTCGTAAGCGCTATCCCGTATTATTCTGACTACATTGAACGTATGGGAATGTTAAAGAAGAGTCATGACTCGTAAGTCGTAACATTCGGAACGAGCTCGTCTCGCCCTGGGGGACTCACGAGTCAAAGGCCACGAGTCACGATCTCTGCTCGACTCTACCGGTATCTACTGCACCTTTATCTCAATTACTTTGATGATAATATTGATAATCTTCGCGGACTCGGCCCTAAGCTTACTTGCACTATTAATTTATAGTTTACCTTTCCTTCCTGTAAAAGTACACGTTGTAGTAAATTAATTTTACCCCTGATATTATCTGCTATATTTTATCTGCTATAGTTTGGCAGATATTTCAAATTTGAAGATGATAGCGTTTGTAAATTAAATTAAATCTTGGAAAGTCATATAAACGGAGGTATCCACTGCGCCATACTTTAAAAAACAAAATCCAAATGTTAATATTAACAGTTAAGATGTTTGAAGTGTAAAGTAATGGCCCTGAAAATCAATTTTCTATTCGCGACGTCACCACGTTGTTAGCATAAACGTTTTGACTCAAAGCATGGAACCTGTAAGTGCCATTTTTCAGTGTCTTGGCGACACTCGAGCCAACGAAAGTGTCTGGCGCGCTTCCAAGGCGCGGTGATCTTCCGCGGACTGCATCGATTTGCAATCCACTTCCAACTCTCTGAGGTAACTTCTTAATTACACGTCTCCCCAGCCATAGTTCTCGTCCGCTTGACGTCCTCCCGGTCGTGAATGATGAACACTGCTTTTTCTCATCGAGTGTATATGCATGTCTAATCCGATTATGATTCTGGAAGCTCATAAATCAGTCTCCTTTCCCGTACTCGTAAATTGTTCTCTGCAAATGTCACAACTGTATTGATATCCTTTCTAATAAAGAGGCATTGTCCGTTTGAAAGCTCGCTCACAAAGCGTGAAGACAACAAAAAACTAGTGCACAAAAAGCTCAGCCGTATCGGTGCGGTTGCGCGGCCGACTTGCATTATTCCAGTGCGGTACGCACCGCACATGTGCGGCAGATGTTTGGGGCAGTTTTTCAAATGTATTATTATACACCCTCCGCCCTCGCAAGCCACCCTGTCACCCCGCTCCAGTCACTGACCCCTTTCCGCCGATTCACAGCGCGAATTGTTTGTTACCTGTTACGTTAGTCTTTCTAGTGCCATATTTGCTTCCAATTCAGTATTTCGCAGTTAATGCCTATTTTATTACTTACCTACTCGAGTACTTTCTAAAGCATTGCTCCGTAATTGGTTTTGTACCTACATACGAGAATTTGACACGGGTTAGCTGTGATTTATTGTGTAATCAAATACTGAAGCTATAAATATGGCTCTGCGTGAATGAACACGTGTTCCGTCCTGTGGATGGCATCTTTGGGGAGGTAGGGTGTGAGTTCGGGGCGCAAGACAGGTTCCAAGGTTTAAAATATCAAACAGCTGTTCATTATTATTACCTACTTTAAACGCGTGAGATCGTGCTCTTCTATTCACAGTACCTATTATAATTGGATTAGGCTATCAAATACGCGCGCTGCGCACTTACGTAAACGTGTAATAATATTCTCGACGCTTAAATTGCCAAGTTCAATGCTCCAAAACCGCGGAGCTGAGAAGAACAATCACGAGCCGGCTCAATAAACGCAAAATAACAACTCGCCCGCGGCAAAAATGTCGAAATATTTACGAGATCCCGGACTTTTTGTTTGTTGGCTATATTTAGCCGAGCAATGAGCAAAGTTTTGCAAACCAATTGGAACTTTATGAGTCGTGTTTATACTCCATTCTAAGTTTGTCTTGGCCTCGGTGGTTGTACTCTTGCTCCTTTTAGCGGCGGCGTGCCTACACCGTGGAACGTGTTTGCCGAAGCCACGCAGGCACTAGTTAAACTTGTATTATTATGGTGTCGATTTCCTTTATTTTTTGGTCGTGTAACGATCACAGTACCTCGGTTTCTTTACTTTCATTGGCAATGTATTTTTGTATTTTCAGCTCGGTAACTATTAGTGCTATTGAAATTCATACGTCAGCTCATACAAACATAGTTTAGGTCTGATTCAAACCTTCTGTAGGAGTCCTTCATTCGTCGAGGATATTCTTCTTGATAGAAAATTTGCCGGAGTGAATTTCATCTAACTGGTCTTAATAAGTCCCAAGAAGTCGTTCGCCGGATTCTTCCTCGAGGTATTTTTATTAACAATCAGAAGGACATTCCGAGAACCTGCTCAGAACGAGCGATCGGAGTCGTTCGACTCAAAGGGCCGGCGCAGGTAGTCGGAAGATCATGTTTTTGCCCTTTCATCCCATTCGATACTGTATAATTTATTCCTTTCTTCATTCCACGTAAATGCCTCCCAGTTATCTATAGGCGGGCGAGCCGTTTTATTTGGTCCTCGCTCCCACGAATATAGCGATGAACCTTAAACCAGTTCGCGGGCAGACCCCGGCTCCCGTCTCGGTCGGTTTCTTCTTCCGCGCCGGCCATCCGGCCGCTTGGATTCATCAATTATTTATACTAGCTTGACTTTTAAAACATATCCTCGATTACTGCCAACGTAGGCGTAACATCATCACTTGAAATTTAAACAAGGAAGCTGGGGCGTTTCCGGATTAACCTTCGTATATAAACGGATTATAATGTTTTATCAAAGGCTTTTTTGTATTATTCACGTATTCAAATGTAATTTATTGAAAATATACTATTGTTTATGCATGTACAATTTGGGTACCTATCGATTCCATTTTGATAATATTGAAAATCCAGTAGCCAAAAGAAGTCTTGTAAACAAAAGAAGTCTTGCAATTTTATGAACAGTTGTGTAAACCGAAACATAATCCATTATTGAGCGGATTCGGATAGCAACGGCGTGGAGAAATATGGCGGCTGCTACTCTAGACTATACAGATACAGCACGAAACGACGCGGCGCGGAGGGCCAATCTCTTTTGGCACTGTGTTTATAAAATGTGGAATTGAATCGAGTTCTAGTATTTGTAAACATGACGGCGCAGCGGGAGCGTGCGTGGTTCCTAAAATACTTCAAACAGGAATTGAACATACGCCAACTGTGTGCGTAGACTGCGGCTCGCGGGCCCTCGTAAACTTTTCACTATACGACATGTCATTTTATTCTCGCTTATTCGTCTTTTATGTTCGTTTAATTTATAACTCACCGTCCTTCGGAATTGTGCCACTAGTAAATATATATTATGCGCTGTTTCTGTTTGCCAGGTTGCTTGTGATGTTTAATTTCACGTCGTGTCGTATTAACGAACATTGGTTAAATGAAATGAAATGAAATCAATTTATTCCAGAACATGTCCATATGTTATACAATAAGATAAAATAATAAAAATAATAATAATACTACACTAACACTTTAATACACACAATAATAATACACACAAATTAAGTCACATCATGGGTTACCCCGACCCCGTTTAACCGAAATCCCGGTTAAGGAAATGTTTGGTTTGTTAGTGATGATTTCTATTTATATAGATGATCGACACTAAAACTCTCGCCGCAAATTGGCACGCATTCCGTTATTCATAGCATATGCAACACATATATAAGATTCAGAACAACATATTTAATTCATAACAAGCTGTTAAAGGAATATTTAATTAATTTAATTATGTGCATACTGATCGTATGAGTGGCTTAACGACCTACTATCGAACAAGCAAATCGAGGTCCGGCATACTTTACCTTACGGGCATAGGTAATAATAAACAGCAAACCAGTTCTCAAGGTGCACAGTCCAGCATCCCACCCGCTATTTATGAACATTGTTGGTTTTTATCGACGTTTCATTGTGCGAGTAATGTACATGAATGCATTGTCAGTATTTAACCTTGTTGATATGACCCGGTAATAGTCATGCAATTATAACAGCGATTTATTGCATAACATTCACAACCGCTTACACGATTAAGTACGCCGTGCGTCGCGTATTCATCGTCAACATATTTTGTTCATTTAACATTGTTCAGTTCAGATGGCAAATATTTAAATAGCGCTGTTTTTCTCTGTCGTTATCGTTCCGTCCGCTTATGGGGAGGATGCATGAAGCCTCGCATTCGTAACACTTGCGTCAACTATTCATGTCTGTTCTTATATCAATTTAATATTTGTATTTTCCTCGTGTCTGGTGAATAGGTATTTATTAAACAAAACATACCGTCGCTACGCGGGCGCAAGAATAGCATTGTAATATTTAATTGTATCGATAAAAAATGTAGTTACTTTGTGACTGTGACCCATGTATTCTCCGTTAGTTGTTCACCTTCACATGCCCTTCAAAATTTATTGCTCATAATATCAAGTTTGTAGTTATACTGTTTCAAACGTCTTCGTTAACAGTACAGTATCATAACACTTATTTGAAATTGTGTATCATATTCCCAGCTAGCTTTATATATTTGTTTACATAATCTTCGTACGGATAAGTGCTATCAAATTATTAATACACTAGTTATTTATACATATTGTAGTAGGTAAGTAACAAGATTGCAGTATCTATCTGCTCGTTAATTGTCAAGATACGGGTGTTTGCTTTTCTGCTTTATGTGGTATGTTTTCCAAAGCTTAACAGGTTTGGGCTCGAGGTTGTATTTAATCCACGTTTGTTATGTATCTTTGTGCCCTCATAGACCTCATAGTAACGTTAATTACTTCCCGCGTTACCTACGTATTTATGTACTATCATGAAAATGCTATCGTTCACCGACATAGTGCATTATGAGTTACAACACTAGCTAGTTTAACGAATTTCTGTTATTGAAATCCGCATTGTACTCCAATAACATTTGTGTAAACACATCGGCTTTGTTTGTCTTCGCTCGGCATACCGGCGCGGTTCTTAGACTTGCAAGGTTCCATAAACATAAATACGTTTAAAATTAACGAAAGGCAAAATGCATTGTTTCTGCTCGGTGTCGTGTAACCGGTTCGCGTCACGCTCCGGCTTCGAGGAAACCAACAGTTGTTTCCATCGGCATTCTTGTCGCGCGGGCGAGTGTCACCTCACCGTGACACGAAAACCGAACGATTCATCTCCACTGTACTAATACTTTGATAATACGTCAAAGTCAAAATATTCTTTATTCAAATAGGCCTAGCAACAAGCACTTTCGAATCGTCAGTTATAACATGTATTAACATATATATTAATTAATTATTTAGAGCAATTTATTGATGCTATTATTATACTTTAAAATAAATATGGGAGCGTTCAAGTATTACGTAACGCAATTTTTGGAGATTTTTGACCCCCCACCCCTCCCTTGTAACGTGCCGTAACGTTTTTCGGTACCCCCCCTCCCCCCTAGTAAAACGTTACGTAACCACCAAGTGACCATTTTTACCTAGAGTAGTCATTCCATTTGAAATTTTGAAAAAATAATGTTTAATAAAATGCGTGAGAGAATCTCTCTAGGCAACCTTTCTGAAAGGTTAAAAAAAACAATGTTACGTAACGCCTAGTTCAAAATACCCCCTCCCGCCTCTGTAACGCATCGTAACGTTTTACAAGACTCCCCCCTCCCCCCAAATTCGTTACGTAATACTTGAACGCTCCCTATTGTATTGTTGTAGACATGTCAAAGTAAGAAATTATTTTGTAGTAAAATTCACAATAGGATCGTCAAAACATAAATAATAATAATAATAAAAAATATATAAAAAAATCTAGACAGTTTCTAGAATAAAATCAAAATATCAAAAAAAAAGATCATATTAATATCTAATGCCATAATGATTAATTCATTAATATTTCAGTCACAATTAATCCCACGGTGTTTTATCATTCATGTAGTCATGTGTACTATAATATGCTTTCGATATGAGTTGACGCTTTACATAATTTTTAAATTTGTGTAAAGCGTCAACTCATATCGAAAGCATATATATTGTCCGTCGGGTATTGTGCGATTAGCGCCCCGCCCGCCCGCCGTCCGTGTACTCCAGTGAAAACGCCTGCTAATTGGTACCCGTGCCGATCGTTACCGACAACTGACAACCTCGACCATCACTTTCCTTTATTGCTCAAGCATCAAAAACATGGCCACGCCGGATGCCACATTCAAGGTTTTTAACGGCGCATCTGTGCCGTATCACGCCGTTAATTTATTTATTAGTACAGTAGAGTTTTTAGCCCGAAAACATAAGGAGGTTACTCGCGTACGTAATCGAGAAACGTATTCATAGCCATTATACGAAGAAAGAGTAAATGAAATGCCGGAGACGTTAATCAACGTTGCCGGTAACCGTAACCGTCTCCGGAGGATTAGCCGGCGAGATATTCTATTCTCCGGCCGTAATTAATAGCTTTTGGCAAGTGAGCGATAGCGGGCGGATACAAATGGCTTTCGTGACGTGACGCAGCGCTTGCGTAATTGGATAATTAATACACTCAAAACAATGTCGGAAACGTTGTATACGTAATTGTATGGGCAATGTGCAAGCGCATAGACGACCCACGCTCCGTGAAGCGGGCCAACGGCCTTTAGACGCGTCTGGCGATAGGCGGGCATTCGGTGATCCGAGATAGGATCCGGTACATTGCCGATCAACAATAGTTACGTATAGCATAATAGCCGCTTGGGTTGCGGGCGTGGGCTTGTCGACGTGAATTCAAAGCCACAGCAAACCATCGATACCATTACAAATGGCGTTTTGTACTCGGCTCTCGACATAACGAGTCAGTGTACGTGCCTATCGGATGTAGCATAGGTATAGCCGAGTCAAGAAACTCGCCGTTTAAATTACACATGAGTTATGAACGCCTACGGACACCGAGGCAATGACTTCTGGCCTTTGATTCATTAGCATCTACTCAAACAGGCGTGATGTTTTGTTCTTCGTAATGGACCCGGGACGCTGTGAGAAACACGGACACCGACTGCTATTTATATCAGGTATATAAATAGTAAAGGCGCTATATTGTGATAAAAACCCAGACCTACTTTACTCAACACAAAATATAATAATTTCCAGAAGTCACGAAAATACACTAAGGCAAGATCTATCATTGCCAGAAAAATAGCCAAGATACACATTAACTTTTAACTTGTGTCAATTATCAAACGTGGGCGACTTGTTCCAAATTATTTCTCGTTGAAGAAGTACCGATTAGGCTAGTAACTTTTATCGTAAATTAAACTACGTCGTAGTTTAATCATCGGTTCGGACATCGGCTCCCGAATGATCGTCGGCAAGATAAGATTTCTCACGCCACCAAATATAGACGAGCGGCGAGCTGCTTGCTTTGCCTCGATCTGGTTTCCTGTTAGTCTCACTTATTGGTTGAGTTCATCTACCTCATTAATTTATCATACAGTGAGTTTATTAGCGAGTTTCCGTAAATATTCATGCTTCTCGTATTTTCCTATAAGAATATTTATGTTTTATTTAACAGCAGTGTGTTTGTATACTTAGTCATTTATTATTTTGTTGCTCACTGTGGTTTTGCTGTATTGACGACAATATGTAAGCCGCAAAATGTATCGATTCTGAGTATTTTTATGATTACGAGTACATGCTAAAGAACCTGTGGGAAAGAACATGATTAATTCGAGCTGTTATTCAATACTGCGTATTTGTTTATTATTCTCATTCATAAACCATTTCAATACTACTCGATTTACATCACAAATAAACTTGGTTTGGGTTTAGTCATTATTTTATTTCCGCAAGTAATTATGGCATAATTTAAGATACACGGAAAAAATCTCTCGCTGGTTATATGTATTCTAGAATATTTCACTATAACTACATATAAGCTATAACGCATAGGGTCCTGTAAAAGCTAGTGGTTTCCTTGTATGTTTGTTTCGTTGTATGCATCAATAATTGCCTGAAGAAAATATTCCGGAAAACATTATAAATCGAACCACGTTGCAAGAAAAAAAGTAATGCGTCTGTTTTCCAAACGTCTAGCGATTCCTTGGTATGCGACTGCTATAACGTTTAATAATCTATGTCTGAGAGCACTCTGTACATACTCGTAACATAGATAATTGCGCCTAAGAACAATGCTTGGAGCTGACAAACGGTATTGCTATCAGTAGAGTATGTGGTAGTAGCTGTCAGCGCGTGAAAGTGATGATATATCAGCATACGGTCCAGCCAGTCACTGCTTTATATAATCCTGCTGATAGCTCCTACATATATTAAACTGTCTGAAGCATTGTAATGGAACGAGTGTGCTCAAATAAATCACATTGTTAAATCTAAATAGGTGTCTGATGCATTGAGAACGCTATTGGGCAATAGGAAGACTCGTACGTATTTCAAAATAATATGGGCTATGTTAGTTTTTCACTGTTAGCGGGGGTTAAGCCACGGGAGGTATGTGAAATGAGGTTTAGTTTTCCTAGAATACGAGTACTAAGTACTAACTACTTACTCTTACTCTGTCTCTATAGGTATACTTATACCTACAGAGAAATACATTTAAAAAGTATTTACAGTGCAAGACAATATATTGCCGCAAATGGGATTAGTATTAGAAGGTAGAGTTCTGCAATTAAGTTGGAAACAGAAAAGTTTTTACATCTTACACATATTTGTAGCCACACATCTTCTCAGTCTTGAGATAAGAGGCCATAAAAGTAGTCTGGAAAGGGTACACTTTGTGTATCTACTTAGCAACAATGTATATTGTAGCTATGTTATTGTCGCTTTACTGCCTTATGTTATTATTTATTATATAACATCGTAACTCAGTCTGATCTACGACAACTGCAAGATGCGCTGTTACAATGTTGGCTGCACCGAGTGCTCGATTTACGGTACGCCGGTAAACCACTCAATGCATTATACGAGTATATAAACCGTTACAACAATAATGTCTATTGCGAAATATAACATGTATAATGCTACATGCGCACATTTTAGCAGAAAAACATTGCTTACGTAAACATGTTATTGTAACATGTGACGTTTTTGGGCTGGTCCTTAAAAACTACGGGAGTCACTTTTTCTTAGAACACATCCCCAAATGTTTCTTGTAATATCTGTGAAATATGGATCTATAAAACTTTCAAACAGGAAAATATTGACGCTGCGGGAGCATAATAATGTATCGACCTTTATCGGGTTGGGATCTGTGTCAAGGCAATTTCCTTATAAATTTAAACATATAATTGTGCCGATTTAAACTGTGCTATTTAAGTCGATTACGTGAAGGATGTGAGTAATGTGAAATAATAATACAAGATACTTACTGCAGTAATTACGCCGCAACCGATTATAAAATTCGCACTTACCTTGTAATGATATAAAACCGTAGATAGAGACATGGATACGATAGGAAATGTAAATTTAAACTTGAATACTTAATAGAACGAGACATAAGTGGATTGTGACACTAATGGCAGTTGAGAAAGTATAAGAACGTCGAGGTGTCTATTGAATAACAAGGTGTTTAGAGTCACCGTTGCGCAACTGAGTGTCGCGTCGATTTGACTATGGACGGCTCTACTAACTATAATATAGTGGTCAAAAGCAGTACGTACAGCACAGCTCGAGCTCTTACAATCTTAATACTTTTTTACTGTGATAAGCAGTAGCGCCGTCACAGTCACGCGCTGATACTTGACGCGAATAAAAACTCCTCACCATCGAACCGGGGCCTGCTTCGCCCCCCTCTGACCTCCACCAAAACAAACCACCTACGAAACCCACTTACTATGAGGGATCTGTCACAAATGGTCACGACCAAACAGACAATGACAATGGACAGATAAATTCAACGGGCCCATTCGAACGTGAAAACGAAACTATCGCGGCAATAAATCGCGCTACCGTAAAAGCGAAGGAATGCTATCTTACCGGTGGCCCACATCGCGTTGAATAAACGTGTCGATTTCCACTCGATAACGCTGGCCTTGCAGTTTAACCGGACAGACATTTAAATTGCATTGCATGCATCGCGATCGAATTTAACTCATGCAATTTACAACGTAACCAGTTCTGATTATAATGAATTTAATATTCAACGCTCGTTAAGCGCTAGATCTATGTACTTATGCTAGCGGCTAATGATTAATAAGCCGTGTGCCGCATTCAACTTAATATATAATATGACTTATGACCCATTTTTACACGCTACTTATGCAAAATGGTAGTTGTCAACATTCACATACCAATTCCAATCTACATACTTATCACGAAACTCACATCATCGCTGACAACCTTTATGAAGATGGCGTGGGTCGGACTAGCTGTTGAGAAAATAGAAATCTAATATGGAAGTAGGTGGATACGCGTCGTGAGTAGATAATGAGCAGATAAAGATAATGGAACGTCCAAACACGATGTCGACATGAAAACGTGAGCCCGATTCGCGTTCGCGCTCGATCGCGACACGTCCGTTATTGTATATGTATTACTTTAATCAGAAGATTAACGAACTCTTTCATTAGCGATGGCGAGCATGGCAGTTATATTTATGCGATTGTATTTATTGACCGAGCCGTTGCCTAATTGCGGAACAGGTTGCCCAAACAAAAGGGGCCGGCGATTCGCTCTTTTATAAGAATAATAATTTAGCTCGCCCTCAGAAACGTCTGCCTTATATCTAACATCAATGTTTTCTTTTATACTTGAATAAAAGCCAGGAGGGTGGGGAGCCGTCGAGGGTTCTTTGTGGTCCCTCGGGCAGAGGGAAAAGGGTTGACGTGCCTCCACATAGGCTAGATATACTTGATACACGTGGATACTCATATTTACTTAAATATTATACATACCATGACTCACTGTAACTGAATCAACCAACGCGCTTGGTAAGAGTATTTTATTTCATTTTCACTCCGTGTCAATTTGCACCTAACGTGTCAGCGTAAATTCAATCTTGTTTGTCAAAGGTTTTAATACTCGTAATGCCGCCATTAAAAGAAAACTTCTGGCAAGTCTTCAGATTTTTAAATTAAATTTCATTGCGTAAATACTCACAAATTTATTATAGTAGTCTGTGGATTTTATAGCTTCGCTATGAAAGGCAAACAAATTATTATCTCTATGAATGAAATCAGCTGCTCGAGGGGTGCTTCTGTGTGGGAATAATAAAGTAAGGGATGTTTGGCTCAGTGGGCTATAGTCGTCGCCATGGCAACAATCCGGCACCGGAAGCTCCCTTTGAGCTAAATAATTGGCCGCTAAAACACGTAAACAAAGAAGCAAATGTAGTTAAGTACCTTACATACAGTGATGTAGAGAATATGATAAATGATAAACTTATTCCTGCAGGCAGATATAGCGCGTCTTATCAATTTAAATTTTATAGAAATTTGATAGCCAGCTTGATCGAGTGTTTATGATAAAAGTCATAAATAAAAAATAAGGAAACGTTAAAGAAAGAAGCGAATGACGCTCAGGAGACTCACTTTTCGCATAAATGGCCTCTTGACGCCGTAAATAAGGATAACTAATCAAAGTTCTGCCCCTGTTCACCTCGATTCATGGGTGACAACGTAAACAGGCTGCGAGCGGTTAGTGGGCGACATTCCTCCCCGGCCACCCTACGTGTCGCCGCCTAAATTGTGACATTTTCCCCTCGACGCCCTACGCAGTTCAATAATCTTTCAACGATGCTTGACAATGCGAAATTCGCAAATTAAACGCTCTTTGTTTGAAACTTCTTTGATTCCATTTTCTTGTTTTTATGCGAAACTTCAATTACTCTGCACTTCTTTGACTAATGATTGCGGCTGCTCGGCTAAAGATTTCATTATTTCACTTCATATAAGTCGGTCGGTTTCGGCTGATCTCTTATTAGGATCTAGAATTGTTAGGTCGTCTGGAGGTTAAGTCACATCGCCGTTTTATCTCATGAACGCGATTCACAAAGGAGCTATCTAATTGAGTAACAAGATAGAAGATGCCCGTTGGTCTTTGCCAAGTGTAATTACCATCTGGATAGTTATCAATGTTCATTATTTCTGCACTCTGCTGGCACGGGACTCGGGCAAACTAGAGCGTATTTTAAAACGTACGGCTTGCGGCTACATATTCGTTTCCTAGAGAGTCGATAACAGTAGCCAGTATAACGTGTCGAAACATTATTTGGCTCGTATCCAAGCCATCGAATAGTTCACTCGGCTGCAGTTTCTCAAAGGAAAACCCTTGATAACCTGTAGCAGTTAGCCTTTAATAGTGGAGGGCTTAATGCCTGTTTTGAATAAGCCGGGGAGGCAGCAGGCGCCCCCTCTTCTCTATATATTACGGTGGAGGATTTGGGCAGTCCGCCACAGTGATATACGGCCTTGTCTCGTCGACACCCAGCCATTACGTTTTGTTTGATATTGATATATTATTGGGTCGTATGAAAAGATATAAAAGGACGGTTAGATGGAACACGTGATAGCAAGTCTTGATGTAATTGTGTTTTGGCTATCCCTTTTTAGGACCATAATGGAGAAAACGGAACCTTTATAGATTCGTCATGTCTGTCCGTCCGTCCGTCCGTATGTCACAGCCGATTTACTCGGAGACTATGAGTACTACAATTATGAAATTTGGTAGGAAGGTGTACTGTATAAACCGCTATGGAAATATGATGTAAAATTACGAAAACAATATTAACCTGGGGCACCCCATACATGTACCAGGGGGGTCAAAAATGATTTTATTCCTTGTATTGTATAGTGGTTTTAAATGTAGATTAGGAGGTGTCCTTCTTTGTGCGTGATCCGACACGCACTTGGCCGGTCTTTTAAAGACCATATTTGTAAAGATTGCGGAATTCTGTTGCTAACTCATTTGACCTACGTTCTTCAGGAAGTCTTTGTGGGACTAAAAAGAATACGGCAACAATGGAAGCATTGTGCTATTTGATTAGTGAATTAAGCCGCATGAGGGCGTCGTAGCGACCGATCACGACTCACGACTCTTGTCTCACGCCAGCCGGCGTTCCCAGCGCTCCGAACAAATCGTTTGGACATCATAATAACCAAACTCAGAAATAACTCCTTTCTGTTCTTTATAGAAGACACGTTTAGTCTCTCAATATCTATCCAATTACCATGAATCTACAGTCGACAACTCGCAAATTGTTGGTAGTAAAAGCAAACCAGAAATACAAGTTTGACTGGAAAGACTGGACGAAACGGAAATTGTGTGGTCGGGCTGTGTATAGCATTTGTAAGTCTAATAAGACATCACTGTTTTTATGATTTTGTTTTAATATATTGCATGAATTAGAAGGAATCGATCTATTTCGTTTTGAAACAGCAACAATACAACAATAAAGTATTAGCGGGCTGATTAGCGGTATAATGTTGATTCATTCAAATCGAGAGATAACAGTCAATACACATACAAAAGCTGCCAATTCCCACGCGGTCATGTATGTCTGTCAAACCGCTCGACGCAAACATAAAGACTGTCTGCCTGAACGCAAGTGCCAACGTTCATGCCATTCTTATTAATGCGGCATAAAAAGTATGTATTACTATAACAATGGGTCGTTCGATGGCAGGAAGCACGGCTGCATCATTCGCAGCTGTTAAACATGTTGAATACACATACGACTTTCTACAAAACGAGGTTTTACAAACAGCACCACAACACAAGCGCGTTTGCTGTCTCTCTTCGAAGGTGTTTAAGTTCATTCCATCATTATCAGCAACGATTTGTTTATGGCTGTGTACATTAAAGCCATGCCTCGTTTGTCTGTAGCATGGTAGACAGTGCAACGCAGCGCGCAGACTGAGTTGTCGGCGTAATACGTACTTACGTAGTTCATGGCTACGCATTCACTTGATGTTATGTGCACGTCGGGCGTGTTGGCGCAGCGCAGCCTGCGGTTGAAGAGTAGACGAGCTCGGTATTTCATTTCGCGTTATTACAAGTCGGCGCTTGGGCGGTACTTTCATCCGTCATCCGAGTGCCTCGCCGTAGGGTAGGCCTCCACCGCAAAGTATCAGCGCGAAATGAACGCACAACGAGCCCAGCAAACAACCTCTGTAATTGAAGCTCCGCAAATTGAATAGACATGACACGAATCCAATTTAAGTTTTCACCGAGAATTTTGGATCATATGCCTTTGTCAAGATCGAAAGATTATCAAAGCAACGGATAATGCAGGAGATAAAACAAAAGATTGTTTGCTCGTCGTTGTGAAATGTCTTTATTGACGTTGAGATGCTCGATGCGAGAGAAAAGGCTTTTGATTACAATTACACGGCACAATAGGCGTGCGTGAGACTGCTCCGCGTGTATTGTGCCATTAAATTTATTGTTACACTGCTTCGTGCTCTATTTACTCGGACGGCAACAATAGAAACTAATAGTAATAACGATCGTTTTGTATTAATTGTATCTTGCGTGCCGCGGCTGATATTGTTTGTAATACATACTTTACAACTACTTACCGGGAATCATGTCTAAATCATTACGCGAGGATCAAGTTCAGCGGAAGTGAAATAAACGGAAAAAATGGTTCTCGTCTTTAATTACGGTTATTATCTGAGCTTGAAATGGTCGGGTATATTACGTATCATAAGGCGAAATTAATATTCACGATGCGGCGCGCACGGCACAGGCAGCCGGGGGCGACTGCTCGAACGGCTCTACAAAATGGCTGCCAAAGGCGTACGTTTCGGCGGAGCGGAGCTGGGAGTCGTGACCGCGAGGAATCCATGCGCTCGTTCCGAACCCTCATCAATTATGCATGAATGCGGCCGAACGCCGATGTTTAAACTCTCCAGTCTCCACGAGACAATTTATTGCGTCTTGCGGTTTTTGACAGTCGATCGCGAGCTCGGTACCACGGTGACGAAATCGTGATTTACGTCTTGAATAACCATTCGTAATAATAATAATCCAACGTCTTCACCTTGGTTATAAATTGGTTATAATGAATCGCGATCGGCGAGCCAAATGCGTTTCCGTTCGTAAATATGCGTAGTGATTCATAGCCTCATAGGCAATTATTGCATCAGTACCTACATCGAATTAATTTAATAGCAGCACTATCGATAGCTCAGCTGTGTAAGCTATCGATAACGATGATAAGTAAGTTATTGTTCCGAGAGCCCGTTGTAGATACGCGTTTAACGTACCTAGTTTTGAAGCGAAGGTATGGTTGTTACGTCGGGCCATAAGTTGTGAATTCTCCCACGCGGCTGACTCATGCCCGGAAACCGCGAGAGCGTTCTTTGCAGAGTAAACATCACCGGTTGAGCCGTAATCTAAGTCGGTAATCATCGGAGACAATGCGTCGTTCACGGCACGGCAGATAACGCACGTTCACCTTATCTCCACGTATAACACTGTTAATTGTAAATATCGTAATCGCTGGAAGGTTTCCTGCCCAATTAACGTGTTTTATGATCGTATTTACTTAATAACTATTTAATGGTTTAATAATAGGTAGTAGGCAGTTTACCACTCAGATTAATATCGATGTGGAGCTATAGAGATAGAGATCTTAGATATTAAGCTTGGCTTGAAATTAATTATGGTTTTCTCTATTATCATATGTGATGGCATTAGGTTGAAACAGCATCTCTATAAATCTTAAGATCAGCCGGCTACTTGATGGCTCCGTCGCTACGGGTGATCAAGTCTTCTCTGTCTAATGAGATTAATAGATAAAGCGTGTTTGACGATTTGTGTTAAATATTGTGTACTGTAAACCATCTCTACAGGTTACCACGGTCCAGTACTCACCATCGGGAACGTACGAGGTATTTAATAATGCCGTACGTTATCAAATATTTGCGCAGCTCCAAGCAAATACTTCTAACTACGGCTGTTATCACTGCAGGCTTGGTTATCGACCGCTATGTTTGTGTTGCTTATCTATTAAATTCCCCTCTCTATCTCCCTTATCTAAACAATCTGGCGAAGCACATTGTGTGATAATGATAAACGAGTATTTTTGGTATTACATGTACACAGTCATATCATGAAGGTATCGGTTGAAGTTTAATCATGTCATCACTGTTTGGTGAAGATGTTGCATAAGTATTTAGTTTAGATTTAAATATTCACACGTACGAATCTACTAACCGGGTCACAGGTTATGGTCATCCTTATGATCAATTCGAACCTCTCAAAATTTCCTCAAAGTACATGAATATAAAGTGTTCCTACAGAAATTCCTAACTACCACCACCATATCAGCCGAAGGACGTCCACTGCTGGACATAGGCCTCCCCCAATTTCATGGGGAGTAAATGCCATAATCGCCACGCTTGGCATGCGGGTTGGCGATCGCAGTATCTCCACCGCACTGCAGGGATGCTGATGCTGCCCATCCCCCGGTGGTCTCGGTCGTAGTTTTAGGACATACCCTGGTCCGGGAAATTCCTAACAGGCACCTCTATCTACGCTTCTAAAATGATGATGCTACATGTACAGCTGAATCCCAACTTCGCAAGTGCCCGGGTTTTTTCACCTTGTTTGCGCAAATTACGTACGTGTAGTATTCAGCAATTCGCGTACGTGCGCTAAGTTTATTAGCATGAAGGCCGCTGATAAACGTTGCGACCTCATTGCGTTTCTGAAAAAAGGTGTTAACAGGTTTGCCGTAAATTTCATGTCCAACCCGCATCGCAACTGACTGATGGAGATAAAAATAAAATATATACTTGTTTGTACACTTTAGTAATTAATACTGGTTAATAGCAAGCATGGCATGAGCCTAATTAAGTTTTTATAGATCGCTTCCGCGTATTCGGCAGAGCAAATTCGTGTAAAAACCAGATCAATTCCCGACGGCCATTGCGTAACTTGCTTGCTCTTGCACTGTTGTGACCAATATGTTCGTAAAAATAGTTCAACCGTAATGTTAATCAAACGTTGTTACACATATGTATGTTCATGTATATTCTCAATCAAATGGGCCTATGTATAGTATGTATTCCCTATAAATATAAAGGAAACGCCATCAATATCATCGAGTTATTTATATTCCGAAATTCAGAACGAATAGTTGTCACCCCGCACAATAGACTTCACTGGCAGTTCGCCAAATCGTTAGTTCGATGTAAAATGCCAGTAGGTATGTTGGTCAACGATCGCAATTTGTTTACTTTTCTTGTTATTTTTGCTGCTAACATAACCTAAAAGGCTTGCTGTCGCTGTTCTTGATAGATTTATAGTTAACGCTATTGTTTCAAAGTTGTGCGGCGTTAGCAAAGTGTATTATAACAAGAGGCAACTTTCCCATAGGTACACTAAGCTTCAAGTGCTGACTTGGAGCATTCGGAAACGCTGACAGATATTAATTATTCACGCTTGGAATCTGTAGTCTGCATTAATTAAACAATTTCCTGGGTTCTTATTTTATTACCTACTGTACTTAATTCTTAGAAATCGGAACCTTTAGAATAGAATAGAAAATCTTTATTGTACAAAACTGTGTAGGTACAAAGATGGTGCAAATGTAAGTGTATCAACAGTTACCCTTTGCCTCTGCTGACAAACTAAAACGGCTTATGATAACCTAATACGAGTGCTAATTTGTTTTCTCAAAAAAAAAAAACTGGCAAAGTTTGCCAATTCAAGTCGTAATTTTCTCTTGGAAACGTTTTTGTACTACGTGTCTGATGTAATTTGCTGTTTTCGGTGGCAAAATACACTCCCAAGGTCGTCCGTTTAAAACTAATAGTCAGTCTGCAATTTCCTTCTTCCATGCCTCGACATTAATGTACTATTGTGTTTGTAGTATAATGTTGGAAAACGCTTAACTAGAAGAAACTTTTATAACATTACCGACTGTGTAAAGCAGGTTCCCAGGTAATCAATTAATCACAACCAAATCGAGTTGGCGAGCGCAGCCGAATTTTTCGAAAATGTAGGTAGGTACCTACTATTATTCTACTTTTGATTAGTCCTACATGAAAAACCATTAATTATGAAAGTATATATGTAGTATTGAAGCCGCAACGGTCAGGTGTTTAAAGAGTTGCATTTTTTAGGTAATTTCCTAAGTACTTTATACTTCTTTATCACTACACGCACGGCACACATCAAGCGAGTCATTATGTTAAACGCACTTAGCGATTATCATCGACATGTGCGTGCCCTTCCTGCTATCGCGGCTCGGCTCGGTCGGTTGTGCTGACTGCATTGCTTGCATCCTCCGTCAGGTGCGCTCTTCACGCGGGGGGCTCGTCTCGCTCTCTTCCTGCCTCCTTCACACCCGCGGCGCCCTTCACTTGTTGCTACGTTGCTATCGGCGCGAGACTGGCGCACTCTATTCCCCGCCAGTGTTGCCAGATAGCCGAGTCAAATAACCCCCAAACCGTACTCAGATTCCCCCAAAAATTTAGGAGTTTTGATCAAAATCCCCCCCAGTAATTTAATAAGTTACTTATTACGCTTTTTTAATTAAAAAACATGAATCTTAAGCCTTATCAGCAATATAATACGGTATTTAACTGTTAGTCAAATCAACAACTTTTTACGAAACGTCAAAAACGCACGGTTAGTGTTCAAGCGGCATCTTTTTTTTTTTATGGTTATGTAAATATTTAACATTGCATAAATAAGCTGAAGTTTGATTTTTTCGAGTATTTTCGTATGATTAGTTTATTAATATCGTAAATTATTTTTTTCGTTTTGTACAAACTGTATGGGAATGACAGCTGTCAGGATTGACTTCTTAACCGCTGACCACTATTGGCTATGTGCACGTCAGAAACGTCAAACGTCAAGCGTCCCGGGACAATGACAAACTCAGAGGTGTCAACGTCAAATAATGACACATGAATATTTTATTTATTTTAGTAAACGAGAAAGACCCCTTACTGGAAATTTTACTGAAATAAATAAGAAAATAAATACAAACGAAACGAATCGTAGGAAACCGTTAAGAAACGTGAAAGTAAATTTGACAGATGTCCCCGGTAAGTACACATTTCTGCCGTGATGTGCGCTGCGATCGCCTAGCTTACCCCCACCACCTACTTCGCACATAGCCAATATGAGGTTTTTTTTTACTGGTAACAATTTCACAACAATGCAATATAATATTCAGAACTCACATTTACAAAGCCATTGGGGCCCTTTACATGATTATCACAATACTGGGATGTCAATATTATCGCAGTTTGCGAAATTGTTTTGATTTTTCTTCAATATTCACGTGATACGGATCGTAATATGTGTGTATCGTATGATATTGACCGTGTAAAAGGCCCCAATTACACACCGTGCAATTCTGGAGTGTCAGTCTTATCGTGGTATGAGGTTGTTTCAAAAATACCCCAAATTACCCCCAACTCGTATTTTTCCCCCCAAGGAACCCCCCAAATTTTTTATCCCCCCAATTTTTCCCCCAAGACACAAAAATACCCCCAAATTCGGGGGGATTCCCCCCAATCTGGCATCACTGTTCCCCGCGCACCCCTTCCCCCCAACCGCCACTTCCCCGCCCGCGTTTCAGTTCTTTGTGCTACGTCGAGGCTTTCGTACGTCTCAGCTAACACGACGCTAACGTCCTTCCTCATTATCGTGATTCATAGTAGTATATAACATAGCCGACTGGAGTGCTGTGAGTGTGTGCAGGTGAACGCAACGACTCCTGACCGCTTTCAAGGACGCCACTGAAGGATTACCGCTACAGGATCTTCGTGATTTGCCTGGAGATTGTGATTGTGACTTGAAATTTTTACAAGTGTCGATATCGGAAGTGAATATTTGATAAAAAACTGTTCGACCGAAGATTTATCCCATAACCCATTAACGGAAGTTTTACTACACAACTTGACAAACGTGAGTATTGGTGTATATTTAATCAATGGTGAATAATATACTTCGTTAAATGTTAGTTGAGTTTGAATACTTGCGTACACACTAAATAACGGTCGTATTCGAAATCTCCTTAATTTTTATCAATTATGATGATAAATAGCAATTTTTAAACTTGGATATTGTCGATGTCGGGAATATATTATACATACCTAAAAGTACCGTTCTTATGAGTATACTATACATACCTAAAAGTACCATTCTTATGAAATTGACTTTCGATCGGCTACGTTTACTATAATGGTAAACGTAGCCGATTGCGTTATCAGACAAAATGATTTCCAACTTTTCTTTGAGTAGACAAGGTTCGTTATCGATCCTACCAACATTTATCGGTTTATTATTCTTTGACCTCCGACGTGTTCCGATTGCGTAGTAAGTTAATTTGCCTAGATTGTTCTCATTCGTAGGTATTCCATCGGGTTCATTAATTCAACCCCGTGGGTCTGAGTATAAATGGATGTGGATGAGTTTCGTTACCGTGACGGGTAGTGATATCCTTCTCATTTGACCTACTATGTCGCAATCTTCGGTGTAATAAGGTCACATTAATTAGCAATAAGCATTATGATCAAGGAAACCAAAAGACCTTTGTAGACGTAATAAAAAGGCAACTAGGTATCCTAAAAGACCTTTGTAGATGTAATAAAAGGCAATTAGGTATCCTTTAACAATGCGATCGTTGATAAAGATAGGATAATAATAAAAAATATGTTATTAAAAAAGAAACCGTTTTCCTTAAATTTTTCCGTGTTACTTTGATTGTTAAACAAAACCATGCAAACCTTGAGTAAGTTTTATTGATTAAGCCACATTGGCATTCGGTGTTAAAACATGAAAACCGGATGCCAGTATAGTTGGCATTATGAGTTCTTGCATTACTAAACAAGGCGTAATACTTAATGGGTTTTCACGTTAGGTAGCGACAAACACAAAGGCGACAAATGCATGTTTATAACTGTAATTCGACACAGTTCCGATGTCAAATGCATGAAGGTGGTGGGTGCGATCGGAGGGTGAGTGAGGGAATCGTAGGGTTGGGTTGCTTTTCGGGGATCGGATTCCAGTCACGAGCGACTGGGACACGTCGTGAGATGCGAGGGAGATTGCCTCCGCCTCCGGCCTCTGCTCCATGCGCTTTCAATAGCACATTGCGCAATTTACTGCACACGACCGTTTCCCGCGGCTTGCTACAACACCGCCACTAAACCATATCTTGAAGGTGGCATTTGCAGTCACGACAGCCGATGCGCCGTATAAGGCCATGACTGGTTCACGTAATTGCTGGTCACTACACCGACTAACGAGCGAAAAACTGGGTTGACATTTCAAAAGCGAACGTCTCGATTTGTGCGGTTCATTAGTTAGAAAGTGGCCATAAAAACTGTGGTTTTTTGGCATACTTAGTCGAATATCAACCAAGATCTATGGTCTACGTTATGTAAACTCACGTACCTAGTTAATTGCTTCATGCCTGCAGAGAAAGCTTTGTCGCGTAAATGTCCTTTTAACGGTTATTGGCCGGGTGGAAGTGTTCATTACACGGCAAGCGAGTAGAGTCGGCGCGACACGCTCTAGTGGCTGGAATAAAACCGTTCCAGCAGACAAATTATCTGGTATCGTGTCAGCCCGCATTTGTAGCTAGATGAGATAGGTCTCGTCTTTGTCTCATAACCGCAGGCAAGAATAAACGTCTTCATAAATAAGGTACCTACGTGAGCACCGCACGCAAAATGCAAGATACTTGAATTCCTCTTTATTAGTTTAGCTCGTAAAATATTCAAATGATCTGAATCATACTGAATTGATCGTTTCAAGTCACGCGCTCGAGCCCACTTCCTCTGTAGATCGTTGTGCGACTACAAAATAGCTTTGATGATTTCGACCTCTTGACCCCGTCATCTCGGTAATGGAGGAACTGAGCGCGTTCTTGTTCGAGCCGCGCCGAGGCGGTTACGTGGTCGCAGTTAACTATTCTCGGAAGACCCAGTTAGCTAATGGCGGCGAACGGTATTGCACTCAAATGACTAAGTAATTGACAACTTGTTTGTGGTTATAAAATGGACGTTATTAATGACTGATTTCAGTATTGTTTCATTAACTGGTCTTGTTTATGTTGCGTGTATCAGTGTAATGCAGCTATGGTTATGGCAGCCCTCCATGAATAATTCAGCTGGCGACGCAGCAGGATATATTTTATATCGGCGGTCGCGGCCGGGAACGCTCGCCGGCTTTTTGCCGTGTAATGAAATGCTCTCTCTCACCGGAGTCACCGGTTCCGCCTCGGCGTTTGTCTTGTCAATCAGCCGACGCCGCACTTCCACGTAGAGATATTTGTTGCCCCATTGTCCCCTCTGATCAATGTCGCATTGTCTCACCACTTTTGTTTACGGCTCATCAATAGACACTTGCTTACATTTACAATGATATTGTTTTCTCCTCGTGTATTTGAGCACTTTTTTACGTTTTGTGGTAATAAGTTTTATCAATTAATTGGTCTTTCCCGTTTCAATTTCTTTTACTTATATCGTCGGCTCGACTGAGCTGAGAGCAAGAAGGCGTTATTCATTGTTTTTTCAAATACATACGTATAACTAATAGTGCCCATAACTTCTACTTATCGTTACGTCAGCAAATATATTTACCGATAAGGTTATCGTTGGTTATTATTACTTTTCCAATAAGGCATTTAAACAGTTATGTAGGTAGCAGCTGTGCTTTTATTTTATGTTCCGATCGCTTTGTTTAAGGAGGTGGTGCTGGGAGTAAGCACTTGGCTTAGGTTTTTAAAAACTGTTGTAGCATACGGGAAAACACTCGTCGTAATGTTAACTATTAAAACCAGCCTCCATATCAGGACGAGACAGGCACACATAGTGGGGCAGATTGATTTCGCGCGACCGGTTTCTCTCGTGAGTAATTGCAGCGGATGCATAAAAAGTTGGCTTCGCAACCGTATCGCATCGCATTATCGTGCGATTATGCACCCGCCATGCCAAGATGAACATGGCCGCGACAAACGCCCGCACAATCGCCGGTTTCTCGTGTTCGTGTTTATTATGAATAATTATTTACGCGATTATGTAAATGTGGATCCTCGTTAACAGCTAGCTCCCTCATTAAAATTCCATTGTTGCGCGCTCGACGCGCGGGCTCACTCTTTTGTGTCGTGTCGAATTCTGTATTATATTCGGTTGGTGCTTCGTAATTTATTCAATTATGATCTCTTATTAATTCACTTTTATTAAATAACACTTGTATGAACAGGTGTTTATGGATTTATAGTTATCATTTGGATATGTGACGGAGGACGAATCATGCGGCATGAGAATGTATGTACTTACATTAAAAATGGTTAAACTGACAATGTGTTAGTAATTCAACCTCTAATCGCATGGTAAGATGTCTCCTTGGCATGAACCTGTCATCTCGTCGTTCGCGCTTTTACGGCATAGCTCGCATTCCGCGGTGCACGCCAAATACATGCACGACTGTTGACCATCGGTGATCCCTGGCCCGCTGCCAGCCCTCGTGAGCATGGCATGCCATGTCCCGTGCCACCCACTCGTCCTGTCTTCATTTTATCCTCTTGTTCCGGTCCGCGAGCTAGTAATAAACTTGGCGTAACGAAACGTGACTCCGGCCAAGTAATAACTAATTCCCGGCACGTTATAACCAAGGCCGGTGCACGCTTTTCACCGCCGTGAAAGTGTGTGATGCAATTGATAATAAGCAACTGCGTCTATCAAGGCCTCGACTATTCAGTTCAGCCCTTGTCTATTAAAAACGAGGTTACACTTTGATCGACACAGATAGCAATGAGTGGGAAGTGAATAGTTACGATTAATACTCGTACTTTGTATTTACAATAGGTACCCACAACGAGAACAACAGCAAACCATGGAGCATTTTATCGTCGCCTCATGAATTGTTTTGAATGATTTATTGGCCCGTATTATCCGAACCACACCGCACGAGATACGGTACATATTTTCCGCGAGTGGTGGGCGTAATGTGAATGGGCCATGTTGGCGGCAGCCCAAACGTGTCGCTCGGGTGACGTCAGCGATAGCGGGCGACATAAACAGATGATACGACATATCGTAACGCTGACAACTCCAACCCTGCCCTGTCTGACACATGCGACCTACAAAATTGACGGTTTTCGAATAGCATATGCGGGCATACTTTTTCAATGTGTAACGATAAGTTTTTATTTAATGTTGTTTGTTTATTGAAACGTGATTTAACCGGACGTTTATTTTGTTCCAGGTGCCACCGAGAGTGTAAGTGCGAGTGGTGATGTGGTTCACGTGAGTGAAGAGAAGGAGAAGTGCGCGAAACCCGAAGAGCTCGTAGCTCAAGAGGCTACCGTGTGCGTGAGTGAAGTGAGTGCAGTGAGTGGAGGTGCGGCGGATGGTGTGGCTAGCGCCGTGGCCTCCGAGGAGGACGATTGTGTGATAGTCAGTGCGCGCGATGCGGACGACAGGTCCGACTCGGGCGTGAGCGGGGTCCGCTCAGGCGGCTCCGCCAGTTCTGTGGAGGATCGGGAGTGGCGCGCTATGGCGCACGGATACGGTGGAGGGCATCCGCCGCCGCCGTTACTGCACCTGCCGCCGCCGCCGCCGCCCTCGATGTACGCGAGCGAGATACTGTGGAAGCAGCGGTATCAGCCGCCGCTCCACCCTCCGCTGCACCATGCCATCGCGGAGGACTATCTCGCCGCGGCCACCTATGATAGAGAGAGACACGAAAGACTGCTACGGTGAGTTGATCTTTTATCGTTAGTCATAGGGTAGTGAAGCTTTATTTTACGCTGAGTCTTGGGTAGATCTATAAATGCTCGGCACAAAAAGGGTCCAACCCGCAGTGAATCGAACTCAAATATTTTTAACGAGAATGTATTGCTGTCAGTCCTGGTCGCTATAGATCAGTATCTTTACAAGTTTTTTTGTAATAGGGTTTTGCTTGGTTTTGGATTAGATACATTAAAAAAAAACAGTTGCTAATTTTTAGTTTGATTGTCTAGTTCTTAGAACTCTACTTACATTTTAAATGAGCTTTCCACGACATTTCGCAAGTGTTTACTAAACACGGTGCTTGACAGAGATACGTGGTGCCTACTCGGACAACAAATAAGGAAGTTTTCTTGATAATAAATCAGTCAATAACCGCTCTGACCTTGTTCTGCATTAAACCAGACATGATAATTAGCCAGTTAACTAATGCGAATAATTGGATGATCTGCCGTTGCACAGGAATGCGTTACTCGGCAATGATTAACGATACATGCCTATTGCAGTCAGACTTGTTAAATTGCAGCAATTTATCATTAACCGGTTTGTAACAGTTAATTTCATCTTTATGATGTGGTCTATTAAGTAATCTACTTGAAAAGCTTGTGAAATAACGAAAAAGTGCGTATTTAATGCTGTTTATAAGCTTGATTACAATGAATTGATTATAATATGAGCTTGAGTCAGAGTAATTTAAAGTAAAGAAAATTGCTTAAACCATATATAAAAAAAAAGACATTTAGTTGCATAAATGATCTTCGATATGATCAGCAATGACGCACATTTGAGAGTTGGGGTAGGACCAGGGTTGATGACTGATAAAGTCCTTTAATTTTATTTCTCGATGCAGGTTGCTGACATCGAATGGCTTTAAAAAAATAGATGGTTCTTTTAGAGATTCCTAATGTATTTGATCATATATAGTAGATAGATATTCCTAATGTAGTGTCATAGGCCAAAGCTTCGCTATTTAAGGCTTGTTTGCAGTGATTGTGTCGATTTGATTTCGGTAGAGAATATCCATACAGTGACGACCCTGATGAAAAATCCATTGCGATTTTTAATGAGTTTAGTTTAGGTGGTAGCTGATGAAATCGTATCTTATTGATAATTTCACCTATTCACTGCACGACACTTTTTGATCGATTAGTTAGGTATCTCCATGATAACATTAGGTAATCTAAAGCGTCCGTTGTCTCACTCAAAAGCCCAGCCAGTCATCATATTCACCCAATAAACCGGTTCATTTAGATTCCATCAACCAGCAACAGCCCCTGCATTCTGGCGGGTGCTGTCTCTGTGTGCGTCCATGACACGGGCAGCTGCCCACACATCATCGCTCGGTGTACCCTTTGCATTTTTCAATGGCTATGTGGTACTCGATTGGTACTTCGGTATCTCGATACTTCTGGTCTGAAACGTTGTCCATTGAACGAGAAAGACAATAATCAAATTGATGATTGAAAACCGACAATATACCCACTTATTTACTGATGTGTTCACCCGAACATAAATAAAATAATTGGTGGACATGGACAAACTTACACGAATGTACCTAGTCCCAAACGAAGTAAATCTTGTACTATGGGTAAAAGACGACGATATACATATTTATATATAGATAAAGACATACAGAAAACATCCAAGCCTCAGGAACAAATACTCGTGATAATGACAAATAATGCCCTGACCGGGATTAGAACCCGGGACCTCCGGCTTCGTAGGCAGGCATTTTCTATCAAATAGATAACATCGCAATGCTTTTTTTCCCGCAGACCGTTGCATTAAGCCACTTAGGTACGGCTTACTTCACTGTTACAGTTGCCTTTCTTCCGTGCCCCGGTTTCCACCGCCCATATCGTGACTCGCATCACTTTCCCCATTGTGTTCTCGACACTGCTGTTGCTATGCACAATCATACTTAACCTTGTGATAAATGATTACTCTGTCAGTGATTGAAGGAAAGAAATGGTAATGGGATCGAAGAAACTTCACTAATAATTTAGTTTGTATTGCACACTTGATCATACTTTTAAACTTGTGATATGTGTATTATTCGGCTCAGTTAGTTGCAGAAATTATAATACAATTCAAATACTCTTTGTTACATAAATGCACACCTGAATTAACAGTACAGTACATAATCACAATAAATATACCCCGTTTTTTTAAGATTAGAATTTTTATAGCCAATTTCGTCCACGTTTCTTCGTTTCCCTAGGATATCAGAGGATAATATTGCACTAATTTCACTTATTTCAGTAACTTATTACGTTTCAAAGATAAGAAAGACACCACATATGTTCCCGTTTCAAGATTGTTTTCCTTGAAATCGCATGACGGATAACGCACAACTTTTCTAATCTTAAAAAAAACGGGGTATAGATGCAGACAACAGGCGGCCATATCGCTAAAGAGCGATCTCTTCCAGACAATGATAAATGGAATCATAGGAACCTGTATTTATTGTTTCACATAAGTTCGCTTGCATAACATAGCGTGAATGATTTCATGTACAATTCAAAGCTAGTCGTGGTAATCGAACTAATTAACAGATAAAATTTGTTTGATAACGTCGTATTGGTTTTTTATCTGAAATAGCGCCTATCGGTCGCAGGTATGACCTTGGAATCGATACCGTTAGATATTTATTCAAAGGCATTTTTGGTTCGTTTTTTTAACGAAATAATTTAAGTTTACGAATTATTTATGCGTTATTGTATCTTTAAATATTTTGCACCCAAGGTTATGTGTACTTGTTAACAATCTTGGCAATTGTTTATACTTATTTAGCAAAATATTTCCATTGTTTTATTGCAACCTTGGTGTCGCGGATGTGTATTTGCGGTCCGTTGGAAATAAATTAAGTATATTACGAGAGGAATTAACGAATTTGCGTATCCACCTTATTACAGTTTACCGGTAGGCACTGTCAAGGTGAAACGCATTTAACCTTGATTTTACATTTGAAATAGCTATTTGTTCACGATACTGGCCTCTTATATTGGTCGCGGGAATCCGCTGGATGCGGTCAGCCCATGATCGGTCGTTGTGGCAGTCTCAGGGGGACGCCTATGTCCAGCAGTGGACGTCATTTGGCTGATGGTGATGATGATGTCCGACTTATAATTAGGTAGGCACATTCAGAATCTAATTAACAAAATATAGACCGAAATTAGGTTTGAAGAAAAAAAATGCCACCGTCTTGAAATCTAAAGAGCGTTTTTTTCGAGATAGAATAGTTTATTTTATTAGTAATAAGCTATGTAAGTATAGATAGTCAATACCACTTATTACATCCAGTAACTACGAGGGGTGATCCATAAGTTTTGATAATCGGTATGAACCACCCCGTTAATGATATTCCTAATCAACATTAAATTAGAGTAAAAATATATAAACATTATTCATTTGTTTTTCTGTAATTGCTGAACAAAAATAAATCCGAATTGAAAAAATAAGAAGATGGCGGATATAAGAGTTGGTTTTGTAATTATTTGGAGCGGTGTTGAAAAAGTCCTGATGCACTAATGAAGAATATTGTAATTGAAAATAAAACCTTGGTTTATCATTATGATTTAAAGGATAAGCAAGTTATCTGTGCCTTGGTTTTTTTTATCTCCAGCTCTGTCACCAATATTAGGGAGTATTTTTCGACTTCTTCCTGGACTATTGAGGCCTACCAATAAAAACTGCGAAATTAGCTTTCACTAATTGAGCTCAAATATTGTTGTAGAGTTGTATAACATTATTCTCTCAGAGTTGTGTTAAATATTATAAAGAAGCTTAAGAAAAAAAAACACGAATTTTCGGGAGAAATTGTACTTCAGAGCCTTCTAATTGACAAAGGTGCTGCTCTTCGAGTAAAGATCAGAACTGATAACCGTTCCTATTGTTATTTAGCCCTAACTTCCGACTACTACTTCTCATTCACTTATGTTCAAAACCAACTACATGAAAATTAAGAGCTGGTGATGACTTAGTGAAGGTATAAAATTTGACCTCAAAAAGTAAAATTATATTTATTGGCGTAAAATAAAACACTTGAATGACGTTAATAAGTATTTGAAAATATAGAAAGTGTGCATATTGTGTTAAAAATATAACGATTTACATATTTCCCATATTTAATACTGATTATCAAAACTTATGGATCACCCCTCGTAACCTAACCTACCCTTATTTCGTCTATTTTCGATGTTTCATATAAATGTAGCTATTGGAGGTGTGGTAATCTATAAATTAATAGAAGAAATAGCAAAACTAGATTTAAAGGCCGAGCCACACCGAATGCGTGCGCAGCACGTGCGCGTGCGCATTCGGTGTGTCTCGGCTTTAAAGTAGTAAAAACATACCAGGGATATTTGTTTAGAGACTTTCAGAAAGACGGTACCTACTCGTACTCACGTCATTCACCACATATTTTTAGGTATTGTAGCAAATAAAACAATTCTATTCTATTGGACATATAAAACAAAGAAGTTGTTTGGTTAGATATAATTTGTTACTAATAACTAACGATACTTCACGATGTTATGAAATCATCATCATCATTTCAGCCAAAAGACGACGTCCACTGCTGGATGAAATATTTATAAGTAAATTAAATTAGTATTAAGACTTATTTGTTAGATTATTAACAATAGATCTGTATATGATATATAAATTGAACCGAATGCAGGACTTGAAAGATTTTTATTAAAAAATTGGGCGTCAATAGTAGCGTGTGTTAACTAGAATAATAATTATAATTTAATACATTCAAGAACGTGTTCATACTCACTAATCCTGTACAAACTAATGTAATTAAAATTACGTTGTCAGCTTGTACCTGGATTGTTAAAAAATCAGTTAAAGTGTAGGATATAATTAATTAAGCTTTAAAACATATAAAATGTTGACTTACGGATTAGATCCAAAATTGTAAATTTTTAAATATCAAATTTCGGTAGTGGTCTAAATATATGCTAGATTTTTTAAATTATATTTCCATTATGCCGGTATTTACTCTGCAACCTTTGAGTGGTATTGTGATGCTGAATTCGAAAATCATGAAATCGGCCCACCCTTGGAGGCGTATCAGGTTAATAGTATAATTAAGTATGAATGTATTTAAAATGTTATATAAAACTTTAAATGAGTGTCTGCCCGGTTTCCTCGAACAAACAATCTCTGCAGCTCTTTATGCGGGATAGTCTGTAGTCTGGTCTCACTCTGATCGATTTGTTGGATCTCTTTCTCTAAAACTTGTTTTCTTCACTGCGAATTTTCTTTTCGCAGTTCATTCAGCCGTTTTTTCCTAATAATAATTTTCTTTGAACCATATATTTTCTAAAAGGATCGAAAAAAATTGGGGTAAAGATAATAGAAACAAAACCAGTGTGATTAAAAATCAATTTCTATTTTTCCTACAAATATTCACTTGAGCTCAATTGCTGTGATTGCAATTGTCAGATAAAAATTCACTCCCTGGACCTTGTTCCTGAATGATGAACAGAAAATAAATTGTAATGGTTGGTTTCAAGTGTTTTTTCCACAAACTTGACTGGAACGCTCATACAATGGATTCATAGATACACATGTACACTCGTCACATCCACCACCATATCAGCCCTAGGACGTCCACTGCTGGACATAGGCCTCCCCCGATTTCATGGGGGGTAAATGCCATAATCGCCACGCTTGGCATGCGGGTTGGCGATCGCAGTATCTCCACCGCACGCTAGGAATGCTGCTGCCCATTCCCCGGTCTTGGTCGTAGTTTAAGGACATACTCGTCACATGACTAGTGACTAATATAAATACGTTCCCGTAGTGTAATTGTATGAAATAAAAGCTCTATTATGCTGAAAATGTTCGGGAAATGAATTAATTAAAAATCCCTTTTGACTGCATGCTCAGTGAGCACTGAATGGATTCGCGGATATGCGTTCATTTTAAATGTCCAGCTCATATTTGTCTGAATGGAATCGTTTCAATTAAAAGTGTCTACTTTCTACAGAATTTCGCTCAGCACAGCACGTATCCCCGGGCTTGTTGTTAAATATTACTGCATGGTCGATTGTCATACGGTTTCGAATCCTATTTTTTGTTTTATTTTTCAATCTGGTATTTGTTTTCGATGTCGCCATACATAAACCTTGATTCAGTTTATACATACATGGCCGATAGACCGCGGCCGCTTGGCCGGTTACTCGACTAGGGCCAGCATGCGACCACATGAAGAAAGGAAGTTTCAATTTAAAATATAATCATTTTTACAGACCTTAAATAATATGTGAGTCGTATGCATTATGTTTGTTCCTTAATGAATGGGCATCTATTAAAAAAACGTGAAGATATCCTTTCATTTCATTAACTCATCCAAGTGGTCGCTAACCGACCTATCGACCCTAGTTACTTTTTTGTAAACCTAAACGTTATAAATTTTCTATATAGAACTACCTTCTTGGATTTTATTATTTGCTACGCTTGGATTTTTTTTTCAATTAAAAATAAAATGTAAGTGTAGTGTACCATTCAAATTCGTACACAAAACAATAGATTACAACATGTTATTATTTACAAATGTATACAAACTAAAAGCCTCTACAAGAGCTGGTGCCGAATGCTATTATTTGCATTTTTCAATTAAGGATCACAAAGGAATCAATAAAAGCGAAAAAACGTACGACGTTCTGCCCGACGAAAATGTTTATAATCCTTTTTTTACCGATTACTAGTATAATTTTAATTACTGTGCAAAAATAACGAATAACCTAAACTTAATCCTTGGTACTGGTCGTTGTTAACCGTCTAATTTTGAACCTGAATACCTCAATTACCTCAGGCAGGTCATATCCTGGAATAGGTCGTGACTTTCCAACAGCAACGGTGTGAATCCTTCTAAACCTTTGTTAAAAGTAGCTCTGGGATGGCTTAAACCCTCGAGTTCTTTTTTTACCACATAATTTATCAAAATATCCAAAAAGAATCGACAAATAATTTCTTTATTAGTATCGAAACTGCTCACACAATTTCACGAAAATCTGTTAAGAAGTTCAACCTGAAGAGGAGAACATCCAATAATGATCCAGACAGCATTTTTTCCCAAGCTGAAACGATGACGCTTCGCTCGCTCGGTCAATAATAATGTGAGCTATAAAACATACCTGTTAAGACAGTCAACCATGATAACCTGATAGTAGTAGAAGTCGTAAAACTCTTTATTGTACTCAATAACACAAAGTAAACGAAAAATACAAAGGACAGAGGCGAACTTATCCATTTAAGGGATCTCTTCCAGTTAGCCTTTGAGTACATGACTTTTGATAATATATGTAAAACTTATGTGGTCTTCTCATTCTCAATCTTTTAAAATGACTAGTATCGGTGTTCCTTGTTTACTGTCGATTGTTTTAATAAAGCATAATATATTATTCATATTATTATAATGGCAAAAATTGTTTTTGTAAACAGTATGGATACGACCCTTATAAAAATAAATCTGCAACCAGCTACGTCTGGCTACCTAGGGGAATATTTATTTGTCATTTTTTGTTAATTTATAGACATATGTGTATGGCTAATTTTGCACGTAAGGAGTGCATAATACTCATAATCGGCCTTCTAATACATTTCTTGTGTGTCAACTTAGTATATATCTAGAAAATAATAAAAAAATACAATGATTCCCAGAGAGAAGAGAGAGAGAGAGAGATTATCGAAAGTCGTTGAAATAAAAGTACGAGTAGGTTAGGCTAAGTACTGGATTTAAGTTATACTCACCGTCTACATACTTGGCCTATTACACTATTTGATCTCAAAAAAAGCTCGTTAAATTTCAAGATGGTGGTGGTACTGGTAATTATTTTCAAAAGCAAAGAACGGTATACATTATTTTATTGATTAGATTCGAATCTTTATATAGTAGATAAAGTGATAAAACCTTCTCAACCATTTTCAGGCCCACATTAAAGATCTAGATTCATGTCTATAAGAGTTGAACTAAGGAATATATGTGCTAACAGCAGCCGGAGACCGGCATTGGGAGTGATAAAAAATGTTTTATTTTTTTAAATACTTGATGAAACCAGAAATTCTTTGATACAGGTTGTTTCTCATTAATTATAAAAAAAATATTTAAGCACATTTCCGTTTTTTACTAATTGTCAATTGTAATAACTAAGATTCTTGTGTTCATTTCATTACAAGAACATTTCAGCAGTACCTACGGGTTGTAAATAGTACTTGTAAACACAAACCGTAACATTCAATTAGCAAAATGGCTTGCATAAAAGATTAAGGTTTTTTTAACAGGTTCAGTCCAGGTTTGTAGCTAGGCAAACCCTTTGCGATTTATCAATCTATGTTATCTATCATGTAACCTTTGTCATTCATTAATTACATTATTGAATAACAGATGAGGGATGATAGAGGGTTTGAATTTGCGTTTGTATTTTAAAAAGGCTCTACATATAAATAGAAAAAACTGCAATCTTTATCACTATAATTATTTGGAGTGATTAGAACTTGAAGTTTTTTCAGGAATTGCTTAAAAAAGAACGGATTTTTTCCGTTTCCATGAAAGTTTTATGTATTTTTCAAAACTTCCTTCGTTCCTCATACTCAAATTTATTCTAACAGAAAAAAAACATTTATTGTTTCATTGTATGTAAAAGGACAAATGTTCTAAATAAAATCAACGTAAAAAAATTAAAAACTCCGACGTTTTCATTTCTAAGTTTTAATATCTCAAAAACGGCTGATTGGTTTTATAAGACGTCTTAGAACCTACGCTAGATAACCGGCGCGGCTTTGAAATAAAAAAAAAGCGCTCTCTAATCGGTCCATCCGTTAAAAAGCTACGGTGTCACAGACAGACACACATATAAACAGATACACATGTTAAACTCCTAACAAACCCCTCCTCTTTGCGTTGCGTCGGGTTTAAAAATGGCGCATTAGAAACTAAAATTCTTTGAATTATCCATCCATCCATTTCTTGCAACTGACCATTATAGTAAGTGTGGTCTAAAGTGCTTAAATTGATCTCTATCACTCCTGAAACGCCCTGCACTTATCTACCAAACATTATGTATATTACTTATGCCGGATCATACTCTAATATACAAAACTCGCTAGATGAATAAATATATATGTATATATCAACTTGTGACTAAGCTATAGTATTTGCATTCTGACACAGCTGTCATCCCAGTACAAATTATGTCATTATTGACGTTTATTTTACCGGGATGACAGCTGTGTCGGAATGCAAATACTATAGCTAGTGTTTCAGAACGTCTTATGTGAGGTTTTTCCAGACTTGCTGGTGGCTTTTGGAGATTACTTTTATAAAGTTACTATTACAATTGTATCTACGATCAAAGTAGTTACATGTTCAAAAACTACCTTACCTTAAAACATTTTCCACTATGGTATAGACTAGTTAATCTATACTATATATCTATGTGTAGGCTTCTATTAAGTATGTATTAAGTAAATATGACATCATGCATCGTATTTACATACACTGTTTACATCTACTCTTTTGCATTGAATACGGATAAATTAATACTTAAGCAAGAAATAAAATTAAATGACTTACTTAAATTATTTGTTCTTAGTTGATATGTTAATAAAATACAATTCAGTTCAATAAATAATGTAATGCAAATAATAAATCTCTATAATACCTATTTACACATTTACATTACTGATTACACATTTACATTATTTACACATTAACGTTATTTTTACATTACTTATGATTGACTATTGTCTTAAAATGTCTTGCTGTGTTTGTAAATGCCAATGAGTTCTATACATGTTTTGCTGTTAATTGTCTTTTAGGTGATAATAATCAGTTTAAAATCCTTTCATAATCAAAATTCCTTAATGAGGTTTAAAATTTAGTGAGGTGAAAACTTTTATTTTCATTAATCTGTAATATTCGAATAAAAATAAGAAGATACATCAATAAGCAATATTACACACACATTGCATTAATAACTAATACATTACTTATATAGAATACCTATTTTCTCTAGTTAAGAAAAAAGTTCTCTGTGGTCTATCATTTTTGTCTCACATTTAATGGGCACAAATGTGAGTGTGCTTGTCGTATCTCTCAAATCTCACTTTTCCTTCCTTGTAAGTTCCATTTTTCATATCGTGCCAAAAACGTACTACTCATATAACCGCCATAAAATATTTGTGTCGGTGAACATCATCGTAAACATGTTTACATATATCTATTTTAGTTATATAAAGTACGTTTATAAAACTACTGTCTATCTGTTACTGAGTATTGTGTGAAGGTACCTCTGTTACGTAAAAAGTGTTTAGTATGACAGTAATGTTCAGAAGAGACTTTCACCAAGGTTTGTTAATTTTGCTACTACATACACATACATAATTTTACTAGGGTTTAGTAATGACTCAACTGCGATCCCGCCCCGCTAATCCTTCGTAGCGTGGGTGGGTTGGTGTTTTAATTTATCTTGGGACCCAATTCACAGTCAAACATTGGCCAATAGGTACTGCATTATTGCTCGGAAAATGTATTTTCTACATTACTTTGTAGTTTTCGAACAAATGCAGGTAGGTAAATTTTCATTTACTGTGTAAAAACCTAATCGCTACAAATAATTTAATCGAATAATAAGTTTTTTTTTTAAACGAACAATTCTTGTATATTTTTATTCGGAGATATCGGAAACGGCTCTAACGACTTCGATTACATTTAAAAGTTCATTTTACCACCACTTTTAAATTTACTGGGGCGAATAAACGATCTACAACGAGTTCAACTCTGTTGTGCGCGCGGCGCTATGTGTGCGTGCGCTTGTACCTATAACTATACGGGTTTGGTTTGTGTGCGAGTGACACGGCAGTCGTTGTTACAAGCATTCGCACACACACAGCGAAAGTCACAAGAGCACGCACACATGCAGCCGCGCGCACAACTGAGTTAATCTATCTGTAGTTTGGTCTTATTTTCTGGAAAACTCTTATTCTCCAGGAAAACACGAAAGATGGCGTGCAAAGGTCAGTCGGGGTCGGGTAAGCGTAAAAGTAAGAAGTAAGGTCGGCCATTTAACTTCCCCACCGCCGTCACAGTAGATTCCGCAAGGGGTGTCTTACACGCCAGTCTTTGTCTATGTAGCAAAATACTGAAAATGAACCTTACTTGACAGCACGTAGGTTGCCTTTACATCACTTGAGATGACTTGATATGAAGTCACGGCGTGGGCACTTAATTTACTGATTTTATATCAAGTCAATGTCGGCGAAAGGGTCAAAGATTCACATTTGCACAAGGAACTAGAAAATCTAGTTTATGTGCCTAATTCTTGTACGTATATGAGTAAGAGAAGACATTGATTGCTACAGGCCCGTGTCCATCCTACCGGCGGTAGCGAAGGTACTCGAGAATGTTCTCAGCTCGCGAATAACGGAATTCCTGATAACAGGCGATGTCCTGTCCGAGCGGCAATATGCCTACCGGGCGGGACGCTCGTCGAGCATGATGGCGCGGAAGTGGTGCGCCGGGTGTTGTACGCCCGCGAGCAGGGCCAGCAGGTCGCTGTGTTGTGCTGCGACCTGTCGAAGGCGTTTGATGTCGCTGACCATGGCATGCTTGCTATGAAACTCCGCCACTATGGCATCGAAGGCAAAGCGCATGCACTCATTTTAAACAGTCTGCACAGCAGGTCGCAGGTGGTTGTGAGTGGCGGAGGCAGGGTAATGTCCGAGCTATTATCAATCACAATGGGAGTTGCGCAGGGATCATCGGTATCTAACATCCTTTTCTCGCTGCTTCTTAACGACCTTCCCGGTGCGATCACGGCGGGAGACATATACATGTATGCCGATGATGTTGTCACCGTTGTGTGCGCTCCAGATGTTGACATCAACCTCGAGGTATGTCTTAATGAAGTGGCGACTCAGTTGGTAAAATATTTTAAAAGCAACGGGCTGGTCCTAAACTTAAAAAAGACCAATTTCCTCAATTTCCAACTGAAGGGCCGAATTCCAAGAAACTTAACGGTTCTTGTGGACGGCATCAAAATTACACAAGTCCAAAATACCACCTTCTTGGGATTCGAGTTGGACAGCGGGCTTCAATGGGGAGCACAAATACGAAAAGTGTGCTATAAGCTAGGGAGCGCCTGTTTTGCACTGCGTCGCCTAGCAAGAGTAATGCCCAGAGATGTGGTGCGTTCGTGTTATTTTGCCACCGTGCACTCGCTCCTACAATACGGCGCAGAGCTGTGAGGCCGCGCTGCCGACTGGGAGCGCGTCTTCCAAATGCAGAAGAGGGCCGTCCGAGCAATACTGGTGTATTGAGTACGAGGCTTGCACTGAAAGTGGCGGGAATCGAATACTTATTAATTTATTTTTAACATGTATTATACCTTTTTATAATCTCTGAAGTTTCCTTATCTCAACACACTGGCCACTTAGAAAAAAAAAAGTATGGTTCGGTTTCAATTGTTTATTGAAGTCGTCGAGTCACTGCTTAAAATGGAATTGTGCCGTGAAAATTTCAGAGCTATGATTTATTATGACTTTAAAAGTGGACTAACACAAAAACAATGTGAAGAGCGGATGGTTGCTGCTTTTAATATTGAAGCTCCTTCAAAGACTACAATATACAGGTGGTATTCAGAATTTCAACGTGGCCGTGTATCCCTCACCGACGAAGTGCGTGAAGGTCGACCAAAATCGGCAGTCACGCAAGAAAACGTCGATGTTGTGCGTCGTCTGATAAATGAAGACCGACATGTGACATATCGGGAAATTCAAGAGCACCTGGGTATTGGAATGAGTCAAATACAAATTATTTTAAAAGAAGAATTAGGCGTGAAAAAGTTATTTTCCCGTTGGATACCTCACCTATTGTCTGACGAGCAGAAAATAGTCCGTGTCAATTGGTGCCGCAAAACTTTGAAAAGATTTAACAAGGGACGCTCAAATGCTGTTTTTAGCATAGTATCAGGTGACGAGTCGTGGATATACGCTTATGAGCCTGAAACTAAAAACCAATCCCGAGTATGGGTCTTCGAAGACGAGCTCAAACCCACAAAAGTTGTTCGTTCTCGCAGTACGGCTAAGAAGATGGTGGCTACGTTTATCTCTAAATCTGGTCACGTAGCTACTGTGGCTCTTGAGGATCGTAGAACAGTCAATGCTGATTGGTACATCACTATTTGTTTGCCGAACGTCTTTGCTGAACTCCGAAAAACAAACCCTAGTCGTCGCATCATCCTTCACCACGACAACGCCAGCCCACACACCGCTCGGACAACAACTGAGTACCTGGACGGTGAAAAAGTCGAAATATTGGACCACCCTCCATATAGCCCTGACTTAAGTCCCAACGACTTTTTTACATTCCCCAGAATCAAGGACAAACTGCGTGGTCAGCGGTTTCAGACGCCAGAAGAAGCAGTGGAGGCCTATAAAATAGCCATTTTGTCGACCCCTACTTCAGAGTTCAAAAAGTGCTTTATGGACTGGTTTGAACGCATGCATAAGTGCATGAAATACAAAGGAGAATATTTTGAAAAACAATAAAAATAAATAAACTCACTTATACTGCATATTGTCTTCTATTCCCGAAACTTTCAGTTTTACCCTCGTACTGGTGGATCTGGGTACTTTCGCGAGACCATATTTTAAAGACCATCGAATAATGACGTTACCGTCCGTGGTAATCTATCAGGTGGGCTTATATGTGAGGGGCCATCCCGACGAATACGTGAGGCGAGCAGACGGTCACTGTCGTAACCTACGGAATGGCCACAGAATCGTAGGCGTCAAGCACAAACTTGCAAGCCAAACTCCCACACGTGGTGGGCCCGACGTCATACAACCGACTGCCGGCGCAAATTACGGATGCCTCGTCACTGACTGGCTTCAAATCGCAGCTCAAAGGCAGCCAAAAAAGCACACTTTCTACAGTTACCGAATTTATTGAGTAAAAAGTTGGTACCTAGTTACTTATTATTATTAAATTATGTATTTTTTGTTATTAATTGTTATATACTAACTTCTTTATAATATGATTGAAATTGACATGTAATACGAATGATTATGAATAAAATGTATATGAATATGAATAAGCTTCTCAAGGTTAGGAAGAATAGGTAGACCTAGTTACTTATTATTATTAAATTATGTATTTTTTGTTATTAATTGTTATATACTAACTTCTTTATAATATGATTGAAATTGACATGTAATACGAATGATTATGAATAAAATGTATATGAATAAGCTTCTCAAGGTTAGGAAGAATAGGTAGATTAGAAATCTAGTCAAAATAACTCCTACGCATGACACGATATTGGTCGGTTGACGTCATTCACGTGAGCTTGTTTTATTTATCACGTCGTTCTGCTCACGACGGCACGGAGGATTTGAAAGTCACTGACCAATAAGTAAGCAACTCGTGTGATATCGTTTTAAGCCATTTAAGATGTCCCGTAGCTATATGAAAGAAGTATTAAGCCGTCCAAACATTCGTCTATGGGCCGAGCTCCAAACGTCAAGACGTCGGATGACTGTCAAGAAAAATAACAAAGTGTAATATATTCCGTTTTATGTTTTAAGTAATGCTAATGGGGAAATATTTACATCGCATCACGTTTACATAAACGTATTTACGTGCTATAAATAAAAATAACAATCTGCCATTATGATAGCCATTAACAAAAGTGAAAAGCGAGTGCATAGTTAGATAAGCTTACGTGATCGTGGCCGCGTACATCGTTAATTGCCAAATGAATAACGGAAACGCTATTTTTACCGAGTTAGTATTATCATGCAATCATTACACTTGGTATAATCATTATGCTAATGGCGTAAGACTTTTGCGGTGTAATGGTTTTGTAAGTCATGCCGGAGTGGATTCTTATCACCCTTACTATTTCAATTTGTGTATTTTTATTGTAATAATTGGATACAAGGTCTATTTGCATCCAATTTATTTTCATGACGTGGGACTGCCGCTCAATTCCCCTGATAGCAGATGATAGCAAATTGGAAGCACATACAAATATACGCGTGCATTTTTAAGATTCAAAATGCGCTGGCAACCCTGAAGGCTACGATGGGATATCTCTATGTCAAGAACGCTTGAACTATCGAGTTAATACATAAGATGCCAGTCGCCTGAGAAACAGCGTCATTTAGATCGATTTGACCTTGACCTAGTTGTGGACCAGACACGCGCGCCAAGTGCCTCGAGTCATTGTCATCGCAATAAGCTTATTGGGCACAATCATCACCAATCTATGCATTATTTGTTTATATAATAACGCACGTTCCGTATTTTGTCATAAGGTCATTTAGAGGGCAAACCTGTTTTGTTTAAGTTTAATACTTAAATAGGTAGAAAATTAACTTGGAAGTCGTTGGAAGGTCAGGAATGCTGTTTAGCATTTTATATTTATGCATAACAATCAGCGCCTCGTGCAAGTTGAACAACCATGTTGTGTAAATTATGAGTTCATCGTTGCCGTAGTGCCGTGTTTGACATGCCATTTATGTACTTATGCCGCGCACTTTGCTCGTGTAATTTTATAAGTACGTAGGTACTTCGTTTATTGATTACTGCGCTGTAAGTATCATGACTAAATTCTCTTCTTTTGTTTACAGAGAACGAAGGGATCAGGAACGCGAGCTGCTGGAAAAACAGCAGAAAGAAAAGGAGAGAGAACGGATAGAACGCGATAGAGAACGGGAAAGGGAGAAACAAGAGAGAGAAGAGAAGGAAAGGAGAGATCAAGAGAATGCCGCCTCTAAACTCGTGTCGAGGCATTTCGAGGAATCTCTGAGGCTAGCGAATCAGAAGGTTTTTATCATTCCTTATCGCCGGCTTATCGGCCGCTACTATTATGCATTCCGCTCGTAGAATTCGTTGACGCTCTCGGTTTTCAATGCGAACGTAATCCGAGGTGACGCAATCTCAGCACTCGGAGACGGGCCGCGTAACGTGATATAGTATCGTAAAGGTATTTGTTGTCAACAGCGGGAGCGCAACATGTCGTGGTCGCTGCTGAACAGCCTGGGGCCCAACCGCGGCGCGGGCGCCGAGCACGAGCGGCTGCGCGCGCCGCCGCCCGACCGCGCCTACTACTCGCCGCCCGGGCACCCGCCCGCGCCGCGCCAGCCCGCGCCCACGGACTACCATCCCCACGCGCGCCTCGCCCTCCCCTCCAAGCCGGAGAAACCTCCTCACCCCTCCCTCCCCAAGGGCGAACCTAACTTCGCCCCCTACAACTATCCCCCCTACCGCGCCTACGATAAACTCAAAGACCAGCACCTCCCGGCGCCGCCGCCGCTAGTGCCGGAAAAGAACTCTGTGATAGTGAAACACGACGCCAAACAAATCCACCTCGAACAGAAGCACCCCTACCCTAGCAAGCCCCGGAATGAGCCGTCCCCGCACTACCTGCCGTCGCGGCCCTACCGGACGGGGCTGTCGCCGCACGCGCCCTCGCACCCGCACCCCGCGCTGCAGACTTCACCGCACGCCGCCCTGCCCGCGCAGGACAAGAACAACCGACGGCCACTATACCAGCCCCCGCCGCAGCGCTCGCCCGCCGCTTACTACCAGCAGGCGCCCGCCAAGCCTAAAGTATCCAGTCCTGCCCCACCGCACATATACGGAAAACCGAGCAGCAACGCGCCCAGCCCGGCTCACTTCGCGGTCGCCGTAGAACCAGCTCTTCAATTAAGTAAGGCGGATCCCCCGCCGATTCCCTATCCACCTCCGTCGGCGTACTCGCCTGCGCTAAGGACGCGACTCCCGCCAGTCGCGCACGCTCGACCGCCGCGCCCGCACAGTGACGCGTCGTCCTCGTCCCCGTGCCAAACGCAACCCCTCGATCTCGGCGTCTCGCGAGCGGACGATTCCGACCGGTTATCGCCGAGAAGACGGTGCCCCTTCGAATCCGCGGATTCGGAAACCAAACGGCGACGGCTAGAAGAATTACCGGCGCCTGAACCGTTAATAGCGAGCGCCGCTGCTAGCGTGGGGCGAACGCCACACGGCTCCGAACCCGCACCACAGGCGCCCGGCCCGCCGTGTGACGTCCGCGTACCTTCCGCTGACGGGAGCGTCGAAACGCCAGAAAAGGCTGCCGGCGCCTCGCCAGCACCCTCAGTCACCCCTTCCGCGAGTCCCGCGCCCGCGACCCCCATCCCCCCGCAGGCGACATCACCACCCGCGGCGCCAGCGCCTGCGCCCACGCCGCCCGCGCCACCCGCCACGCCGCCATCAGTCACGCCAGTGGCGGACGTCGACACGCCCGCCAAGACGGCATCACCTAACCCCAGAGACGGATCGGCGCCAGTGCGGCACCTGGGCAAGAAAGCCTGGCTCCAGCGACACGAAACCGCGCCGATCGGCGAGGGAGACTGTTCCGGGGGAGGCGGTACATGCATAACGCTTCCGATGGCCATCAACAGAGTGTCCGAACAGGACGACTCTAGCTCAAATATTATTGTTCCCGTCGCCGCCAAGTCGATACAGAGGCAAACGGGCGCGCGGAAAACCTCTAAACCTAGGAAACCTAAAGAAATGAATGGACGCGTCGAAGACGCCGAGCGGGACAGCTCGAGTTCGGAGCGCGAGTCGACGTCACCACCAAAGAGAAAACCGCCCAAGGCTAAGCGAAAAAAGGGTGGTGTGCCCCGGAAAGCCGGCGATGAACCCAAAAAGAAGAAGGCTTCAGAGAGCGGGAGCGAAAGTGACAAGGAGAGTGACGATAAAGATTCCGATTCGGGTGCAAGCGGGAGCGGCAGCGGTAGTACTTCTAGCAAAAGAGGTGGTGGTGGCCGAGCCCGAGGCAGGCGAACGCGAGGCGGTGGTGGAGGCCGAGGCGGCCGGCGGAAAGACGAACCCCCGCGGCGGACGCCTTCCAACGCGCGAGGCAAGGCTGTGCCCGAGACGTTTCTCCAGAACGGCTCTTGCTGTGAGGTAGCTCCCCGCCTTGCCAAGTGTCGCGAGTGCCGCTGGTCTCCCGCGCAGCGCGACAAGGATATGCCAAACATATTCTGTCGCTTCTACCATTTTCGAAGACTGAAGTATGCCAAGAACAGGCAACTAGCTATTGCCGGATTCTCGGACCCCTACAAAGATGCTGAAGAGGTAAATTTCGCATTCAAATAATTAATTATCTATCATTTTCTTTGGCTCATGGTGGCGTGTACTAATGGTGTGTACTATTTTGTCATAGGAGGACAAGAAACTATGGCTCTCCTCTTCGGCTGGAGCGGCAGAATTAGATATAGAGATGAGTTGCTTCCTTCTTCGGGAAATTGGAGACCAGTTCTGTGAACTGCTACAACAGGAGAAGGAAGCGGAATTACATCACCAAAATGATGGTAAGACACACTTATTCCAGTGTACTCTTATTTAAGATTGTTAAAATAGTATGTTCTGCCTTTATTTGAAAACAGTAACTCGCTATTTGTAACGTTGATATGAATAACAAACATTGATAATGATAACTTTTGAGTGTCAATGTGACACCCACACCCACGTGAACAACCCAGTGTATACTTATATGGATAAATAAATGGATTCTATTGTTGTCTAAAAATAGTTACGGAATCTATTCGAGCATTACCATAATATAGGTCAAGTAGGCAGGTCCGCTTCAATTACCGACTTAGAGGCAATTAATCTATTAAGAGTCAGTATTAGCTGCCTATTCAGTTGATTAGATTACATGGAACCAAAGGTTAACAGGTCCGAGATAACGGTCTTTGGGAATTTACGGTGCAAACAAGAATTGAAAACATTATCATATTTATCATACATTGACTAAAGCAGTTGAGTCCACAACATTCTTTGTTCCGGAGGGTAACTTTATACTGAAGGTAGCTGATAATCTAATTTTCAGTTTACTGAGCATTAACTGCTTTCATTAAATTCCCAGTATCATATACTCGCATTCCTCCTATATTATAATCAATTATCTTATCAGTTTCGATTTACTTTATTATCTTTAGGTACTCATATATAAATCATTTTTCGATTGTAAAAGTTTATACCCGCGGACACAGGGATATATGTATATAATTTAACCTAAGATATTTATTAATCGATGTGTGTGTGATAATGATAAAGCATGAATTGTTATTTCAAATTCATCATTATTACTCTAGTCCAAACTCCAAAGTTAACAATGTACTCTGTTTGTTACAGACAAAACAATAGCGTGGAAACGAGTAGTGCAGGGCGTCCGGGAGATTTGCGACGTGTGTGAGACGACGCTCTTCAACTTCCACTGGACCTGTGGCAAGTGTGGATTCGTTGTCTGCCTCGATTGCTATAAGGTAAATGAATAAAGTAACATTTACTACAGACATTGATATTCGTCATATCCTAGTAGAAGTTTTTTCAATGTGTGTATTGCTATGTTTTTTTTTTTACATCAAATGTGATCAGAAACACATTGAACAACGATTTTAGTCTACATAAATGAAAGTTAGAAATGTTATGTTAATTTTGACTTTGTTGTTAAATAATTAATTTAATCTCAAAGACGAAATTCTACGGATCTGAGGTCCACCATAACGTGTTCTTGGGTAAAATTTGTAATCAATTTGAAAATATAAATTAAGTTCACTGATGAATGACGTTTGTGGTTGAAGTAGTTTAGTAATCCAATATGGCTATTATTCATACAGGATTTTCTAACGTTACATTTGTTTTGACAGTCACGGACCTCGGGTGAATCGGCCAACACCACCAGTGAAACAAATAACTCTTCAAATGCCAACTCCAATGAAAGAGATTCCTTTGGGTAAGTTAAGCAGTTATTTGTTATTGTGGCGTGAGTTTTTGACCGTGAATAGTTAATTCCGGGTTTTTTCCAATTAGGTATAACTTATGAATTATTTATTATAAGCGTTTTGTTACGACTGACAATAATAATCTAAAATAAAATTTTAGTGTTTAATGCTGTCTATCAAATACTTTTTAAATTACTGAATGGGAACTGCAGCAAAGGCAGCAGCCAATAGTGATGTTATATTTGTTATGAATTGTGAAGGATCAATATTATGATTAGGTGAACGTTACGTTCTTACGCAACAATGGATCAAAGACTAACAATAGTAGTATATTCTGTGACAGATGATAAAACAAAAGGTTGTTATCATTACTGGAGGATTATTTTACTTTCGTATTCAAGGCTGTTGTCTTTGTGTCGTGGAGATTTATTATTTTGTTGACTAGCCCGTGATACACGGGTGTTGCGCTTTAACGACGTGCTATTTAAATGTTAATGTAATGTTACGATGCTTTCATAATTAGGAATATTTTGACAGTCTATGATCTTAGTTTAAATTATTCCACGATGATACTATCAAATTACTTGAGTTTTGCATATATTATTTTTAAGTACTGGCTAGTTATTGGAAGGCGGCCAGTAATATGCAATTTACTGTCGTACTTACATGTTGGGGGCACTGATTTATTTATTACCAGAAGAACTAATAAAACTAAGAAAAATAAGGGGCAATTACAGGATCTCACAGATAGATAGCGCTAGAATTAGAATATAATAACAAAGTGCGTACTTGTACACAATCACACAATGAAATCTAATAAGAATGTTGGAAAAAAAAAGTTAATTATGAAATAATAGTATTAATATCTGACCCATATAAATTTCACTAGGATAAAATATGTGGAAGTCTGTATTTATAAGACCGCCGTCTGGCCCGCTAGCAGACATTGAACCCGCTCAAATGTATGAGCTCCCGCTCACTGGCCCGCTGCCCGCTGTCGTTCAGACCGCGGTCTATATGTCTAAATGATGACTGTGTCCCGTAACGTAGTTCATTTACACCCATATATCAAATCCTCAATAATCTGTTCAAAAACCATCCGTAAAGACTAGCTTTTCAATATTTCAGCTTTTTAAAAACACCCGTGTGATCTTATTATGAACTAGCTTTTCAATATTTCAGCTTTTTATAAATACCCGTGTGATGTTATTATGAACTCGTCTGCGGCTCGTTTCATAAAAGCAGGTTTGAATGTGTGTAATAATGTAAGAGTGGTATAAAGTAGAATTCCGTTGTGCAGGTGGCTGCTGTGCACGTCGGGTGGCGCGCACCCCGTGCGGCGGCTGCTGCTGACGCAGATCGCGGCGGGCGGCGCGCTGGGCGCGGCGGCGGCGCGCGCGCACGCGGCGCGCGCGGCTTGGGCGCTGCCGCCGTGCAAGTGCGGCGCCGCCGCCGACCCGCCCGCCGCGCTGCGCGCGCGCGCCCGGCAGCTGCTGATCAAGGTCATGCAGAAGGTAGGATACCCGCGCCCGGCTATTTATACTTTGTACAAACGATCCGTAACACACTTTTCTCAAACATGCAATGGAATATTGATGTTATGTTCCTTATAATAAGGCTGCGAAGTATAAAATTTCAGGTGCGGCTAGGACAAGAGGTCGCTAATGGAATTTCATACAAATCTTGTAGGCCTAGGCCTGCAAAGTCTTCTTTTTAATTTCCATTCCACATAAATTTGTAGCACAGGCATCATGTCATTCTCCCACTATGCGTATTAAGATACAACTTTGATTTTTTTGTTGTTCATTTCATTGCATGTTTGAGAAAAGCACTATACGGGAAATATGGGGTTACCCCTTTCGTCCCGGCCTCTGTAGTAATGTACTATTTCTAAAACATGCAATGAAATTTCGTCGTTACGTGCTTTGTAACAGGCTTCAAAGTAACACGTTGCAGGCGGAACAACTCGGGAGAACTGTAAAGGAATTTCATACAAATTGAAGGCGTGGCGTCAAACATAGCGTCTGTTAAATTTGTTTTTTGTGTGGTTTATTTTTTTATGCAATGGCGTGTTTGAGAAAAGCACTATACAAATCTCGGCGAGAAACGTTGGGCTGCAGACCAGCCGCGTATCCCTATCGTCTAAATCTACTTGTCCTGCAACCCTTCGTTGTCCGGCCTCTGTAGTAATATACTATTTTACTTTGGGAGCGACGCGGACACGAGACTCATAAGAGTCCGGCCACACCGATGCTCAAAATACGGTGACGGTACAGAATAGTAGAGAACGAGAGGGAGAAACTGATAGTTAAAAACGTCACGTATGAGGCCCGTCCCTGCCCTTACGTTACGTCGGTGCGTTTTAAGCATCGGTGTGGCCGGACCTTAAGACTTGCTTGACATCTGCTTGTTTTGAAAAATGTAGAATGGGATACAAGTAAGGTATAGAGATAGACCATCTTTGTCTATGCCTTGCACACATACATACATAAACTCACGCATGTTTTCCCGTAAGTAGTAGGCAGAACATATAAAATTTAATTTCATTGCCACATTTAGCAATTATTTGTTCAAAAACGAAGTAAATGTGATACCACAGTGATGTTTGCTCGTCCATCGCCCACATCACGCTTCAACGCGGTTCCCTTAGTCTAGACTCTTACGACACCCATGTCTGTGCTTATGCCTTGCTTTACAAAAATACAAAACAAGTTTCAAGCAGGTGAACAAGGTGATGAACGTCATATGTTGGACTAATGATCAGCGCTGGTTTTCAGGCCCGACCGTTTTTGTTTAGGGATCATCAATTTTAAACATAATATATAGGCACTTATGCGCTATGTTGTGTAAAATGATACAGTAACGTAATTTGCGCCATGTTTAATGTATTTACCTATAGCAACAACATGTTTCCTGCTGAGTATGAAAGGATAACTGTCCTCTTTCCTCGTGTGAATCAATGCTAATAGTAAATTGACACGAAAATACTCAATGCTTCCTTTGTTTATTGCAGAACGTGAAGAAGGAGGACGTGAAAGAGGAAAACGGGCCGACGAACGGCACGTCGCCGGTCAAGTCTGAGAACGGCAAAACGGGCAGTCCGGTCGTGAGCTGGCTCTCCGACATCCCGATAAAGCCCGAGAAAGAGGAGAAATCCGACACGAGTTCGTCTGATTCTAGCGACGAGGGGGGAAACTTCTCGACGCTACGGGAGCTGTTAATCCGGCCGGCGCCAGATGCCGCCGAGCCGCCCAAGAAGAAACAGAAGAAAACCAAAAGCGACGGGCTTGAAGACGTCATCTCCAGCGTAGTCGATAAGAAGAAGGGAGAAGATGAAGAAACGGAACCTTTCGCGCTGTCTACGGTCAGTCTCTAGTCAATTTATTTTCACTAGTATGGAAGAACATGAAAATTTTGGAAATACTTTACTTAATCCTACAAAATATCTGTTGTTATAAATAAAGTAACATGCAATTCCCGAAGTCTGAAAAAAGCAGCGGGTTGTATAGGGGATACAACCTTGAATTATATCAAGAGGATACTTCTTACGTTTTCAATATGAGTAAATAGAATAGATATCAATGTAAAATAAACCATAATAGTATAATATAAATATTTGGTTCATAACTTCATTGAAGAAGAATAGAATTTCTGCAAATAATCACTGATATCATCACTTTTAATGTAGCGTCATCTCGCGTTAATAACGGAACTGATATTGAAAACGTCAAGTGTCGAGCAGCTAAGCTGCCAACAAAGAAGCTTTAAAGAAGTATTTTTTGAAGTAGGACTTCGAAAAATTGTTGTTTCATCTTTTTTGGTTAATTTATGCGTACTCTATATGTATACTAGAACAATAACGATGAATCACACAAAAATATACAATTAATGCTAAACCTCAGATCATAGAAAGAAAGAGATATGCCCTAACCGCGAAATTAGTCCGGTACTGCTGTCGCCACTTTTAAAGATGTGTGCGTTTCCACTACTTGCACAATATTGTAAATATTGGATTCCCGCACACATCCGTCCAGTTGTCTACTAGCATTCTAATCCTCTAATTGGTACTCTCACTACGAAAAGCAACACACTCGTACACGTAAACAACAGCGTCGGTTAACTCGTTAGGGATGGGCACATGCATCCATTTTTGTATTTATCGATAAAATCATGAGAAGAGAATTTTACCTTTAAAACGATAAACTTCGTTTAAGGGTGAATCAAAATACTGTTTATTACAGAAACACAAATTGTTAATTTTAGTAAAAATTACGAGTCCAACGAACCTATGGTTCGTATTTATTGTATTGGGGGTTCGTCTATTTTGATATTATACAAACCTATGATGTGTAATGTACCTATGTGTAACAAAGAAACATCCTAAATAATAGTTCAGTGACCGTTAATCAATTTATTTTAAATATTTCATGGCAAAATCATTCATAGTCGATCTGTAGGCTTTTTTATATTTTAATGTGATATTCAGTTATGCAAATAACTATATTTAAAAAGAAAACGTAATGAAAACCATTCGTAATAACGTCGATCAATTATCGATAATATTGCATGCATACAGATACTGCCACTGCCTTATCCCGCGCACTCGAAGCTGCGTAAGGTGTTTGCGCTGGCAGGTCGAAGCTTTTAGGGTGAATGTTACAAAGTGAATTAAGGAACTTTAAAAATACATTAATAATAGAAATACTAATCTAAAATAGCACTTAGCAGTGGTATGTTATTCCACGTATTATGTTTTTTTGTTTAGTTTACCGATTATTACTAATAAACACGCTACAGACCGTTATTTCGAAAAAAATTTGGAGCCATAGCGTGAACAACGATCGCCGCTCAAATGAGTCAGCGCTAAGAGCGGTGCGCGCCGATATGGTTTACTGACCTCATCGAGGCGACACGCGCCACGCCCCCGTGCCATATCTCCTTCTTTCTATGATCTGAGTGCTAAACTATACGAGTACAACAATCTTTGATATACATATTTACTGCCGGATCGACATCTTAGGATTCATAAAATGAAATAAACAAAAAACGTGTTATAAAAGTGAATGTTTTACAAAACCTTTATTCGTCTGGACAGGTGGTGAAGCGTTACGATCGCAGTGGGGGCGCGGAGCTAGCCGTACGCATCATGACGCTGACGGAGTCTAAAGTGCTGTACCCGGATGTCCCACACGCATGGCTGTGTGACGGCCGGCTACTGCATCTAACTGACCCCACGCACCCCGGCAACTACAAGCCTTTCCAGGTAAATATCAAGTAGCATATTGTTAACGTTAATACGTCCTAGCCACACGGCTGAAACGAGTCAATGTCAAAGTGAAAAGATTTGTGGCAGACCCTGTACTCCTTCAGGATGCAACTATACTGGGATAACGCTAGGAGGATGATGAATATTTGGTTGTCATACTGTCTCTTTTTGAGGTTTAAACGCTGTGAATGTGCGTGTTATATCGCTGGCGAGCTTTCGAATAGACAGTCAGGCCTGTTGGTATAGATGAGAAGCGCGAACGCGATGTGGGCGGCAGAAAGTTCTAAGACGAAGCCTGGGTTAGCTGGTAAGGTGGTTACGCTGACAACTAACCGATATAGAGCTTCTGACGCGAACTTTTAGTGTGACAAATGCAGAAGATCATGCCGTTCTCGCATTGGTCTTCGCAGTCGCCAAAAATGGTGTGTCTATACAGCTATGTTTGAATCGTTTATTTTATAATAAACGTATAGGCCAATGATGATTATGGCCCTGTGAAGTAATTTAACAACTCCTTACTATGGAATATCTCTAATTGGGTTTTAATGTTATTTTCCTTTTGTTTTAGGACCAGTGGAAACGTGGACAGCCCGTGCTAGTGTCGGACCTGTCCAATCTACTGGACAAAGACCTGTGGTCCCCGGAGAGCTTCTCGCGTGACTTCGGGGACACTCGAGTTGACCTGGTCAACTGCGCTTCCGGCCTCGTGGTTCCCAACCAGCCGGCGCGCAAGTTTTGGGACGGGTTCGAGCTCGCCGGGAAACGATTGCGGGACGAGCGCGGGGCGCCGATGGTGCTCAAACTAAAAGACTGGCCACCGGGCGAGGACTTCGCGGAGCTCCTCCCCACCCGCTTCGAGGATCTCATGCGGGTTCTTCCCCTCGGCGAGTACACCTCGCGCACCGGGAAACTCAACCTCGCCGCGCGCCTGCCCGAGTGCTTCGTCCGCCCCGACCTCGGCCCCAAAATGTACACGGCGTACGGCGGCGCCGGGGGCACGACCAACTTGCACCTTGACGTGAGCGACGCGGTGAACGTGATGGTGCACGCGAGCGCGCCGCTGGACGCGCAGGAGCGCGCGCGGGAGGCGGCGCGCGCGGCCGAGGAGGCCGGCGTCGACGTGCTGTCCCGCCGCCGCGCGCGGCTCAAGCCCCCCGCGGCGCTGTGGCACATCTACGCGGCGCGCGACGCCGACAAGATCCGCGACCTGCTGCTGCGCGCCGAGGTGGAGCGCGGCGCGCGGCCGCGCGCGCAGCACGACCCCGTGCACGACCAGACGTGGTACCTGGACGCGGCGCTGCGGGAGCGCCTGTACCGCGAGTACGGCGTGGAGGGCTACGCCGTGCTGCAGTGCCCGGGCGACGCGGTGTTCGTGCCCGCGGGCGCGCCGCACCAGGTGCGCAACCTGCTGGACTGCGTGAAGGTGGCGGAGGACTTCGTGTCGCCCGAGAACGTGTCGCGCTGCTTCGAGCTGGCGCAGCAGTTCCGCCGGCTGTCGCGCCAGCACTCCAACAAGGAGGACAAGCTGCAGATCAAGAACATCGTGTACCACGCCGTGAAGGACTCCCTGTGCTGCCTAGAGGAGGCGCTGGCCGCCCCCGAGTAGCGCGCCCTGCCTCTCGCATTTGATCTCAACCTCGTAACGTTAGCTAAGTTCCGCATTTAAACGTAAGATTGGGAGCGAGTGTGACCCGCGTTTCGTGTGTAAGATGCCATTGTTAAGCGTCGCGTGGAATGTGTACCAGTTGTGTGTGTAAATGTACTCGAAATGTGATTTAGTCCGACTGTCGCGATCGGAGCATGTGCAATGTAAATTAGTCTGAATACGGTGATATTGTCGAGATGTGGATATGTTTTATGTTCCTTAATCGAAATACAAAATAAACTCTTCAGGTTATTTACGGCTTATTTGTAGTTCTAGTGATATGTACGTATTGTGTAAATTTTTAATTCGAATTCCATCGAGTACATATTAAGAAATGTATACTTTTAAGTTATTGTATTGAAACGTATTCGCTCGAAGCATTGTACATTAAACACGGCGTGTAGATAAGTTTCTCCTATATTAGATTTCTCAACTTGGTTAGTATGTTACAAATAATAGTTAAACAAGATACGTGACAATTTCTTTTGTCCTTATTGCTGTATTAGGCGAAAGCAAGTTTTTTTTGTACTGTGTATATTATGTACGGTTATAAGTTGGAATAAAAAAAAGATGTTTATATTAGTTGTTCTTTCACTATTTATTTACCCCAATTTCTCATTTCGGAACGAATAAAAATAATCAATATCAAAAATATACTTTGGCAAAACAGATTATTCATATAGAGTCATACATACACACATTTCAACACCTTGAACTAAAAGAACACATGAAGGTGTGGGTGTGGATCTCCTCCGAGGGATGGGGGGGGGGGTCTACAGGTAAAAACCATTTAAATAAATAAATATTAAGGGACAATCTTACACAAATCGACCTAGTTTAATTTTACGACCCAAATTAAGCAAAGCTTGTACTAGGTACTAGACGAGGATATACATACCTATATAGATAAATTAAATACATAGGAAACATAAGACTCGGGAACAATATTCGTGGTAAATGCACAAATAATGCCCTGAACGGGATTGGAACCCGGGACCTCCGGCTTCGTAGGCAGGGCAGTGTACCCTGGGCAGGGTCACTGCCAACTAACAATAAGCCAAAGTGGTCGTCAACTTTAAAAACGAGTCGGATGTTTAGATGGAGGGGGTGGCCTTACGGAAGGGCACAAACTAGTGGTGTTGGAGGACACAGATCAATAAGAGATACTACGTATTGGAGGACGCGAGATAGTTTAAAAAGACAGATTTTTGTCTAATAATGTAATTATCCCGTAATTGGTACGCCTAGACACCTTGCCTGTCTGTCACAACGTAAGTAATGCACCGTTAGCTAAAAGCCAAAATACATGGTATAAATAATGTATGGTGTATATACACCGTACTATATAGTACTCATGCATTCATACACGCATTTATTTGTATTTGTTTACTAACACCATCTTGTAATGAGGATATTAACTAAATTACAGCCACAGTTTACATGATTTGGCTACTCAACGATAGGTGGCACTATAATCAATATTAAATTGAAAGTTTTACCCAGGATTTTTTTATAACTCGATATCTTTAAATTAAAACCTATCAATCTAATTATTCCATAAGAAGCATCTAGTTCTATTTTGACATTGTGACAGCACGTGTGTGTTTGGTAGGGTGACAGTACCAGTAATGGACAAGGACCAATGATGCACCTTGACTCTTATTTAAAAGAAAATAAGTGTTATTAAACGGAGCACTTGTTCTGCGACTTCGGCGGTTTATCCAGTTTTTCCCAAATTGCCTTGGATGGTGTATCCCTACCAGTCTGCTCCGACTTCCGGTACCTTGGATCATTAATCCAAAATGACGGCAATATAGACCGTGACGTGAAAAATAGAATAAATGCAGGATGGATGAAATGGCGACAGGTCTCTGGAACAGCTTGCGATCCACGAATGCCCCTTAAACTTAAGGGGAAAATTTATAAAACGATCATAAGATCTGTCGTAATGTATGAATCAGAATGTTGGGCAACGAAAGTGACGGATGAAAGAAGAGTGCACGCAGCTGAGATGAGAATGCTGAGATGGATGTGTGGAGTGACGAGGAAAGATCGAATTAGAAATGAGTATATAAGGGGAAGATAATTAGCACTGTAATACAAATTTCAAGAAAATGAACTTTTTTTTTATAAATGGTTGTAGCTAAGTAAGTCGTCTGCTCTTTACGAATTTGCGGTGCCCAACAGGGTCCACAATTAAGTTTTAATATTATTTTTGCCTAATATCCTGTAAACTAACATTGTGGAATGCAATAAATGATTGAGTATTGAGTGTTGAAGTTTGAAAGTGGCACCCGTGACAGAGAAAATGAGGACCCAAAAGTAGGTTAGCATGGTATGGGCATGTAATGAGGAGGGATGAATGTCATATTGATAAAAGAATGTTAGGGTTGAATGTCGAAGGACGAAGAGTGATTGGAAGGCCCAAAAAGCGATGGATGTATTGTGTGAGAGAGGATATGAGAAAGAAAGTAGTAAGCGCTGAAGTGACGAATAATAGAGAGGAATGGAAGAAGAAAACATGTTGCGCCGACCCTGCATAAGCGGGGTAATGGCATGATGAAGTATTATACATTTTTTATTCAACAATCAATTTAAAACCGTATGATCGTTGAATTAGGAATGAAGTGTTCATTACTGGTGCTTGTCAGCTTAAAGTGTCCAACACTGGTGGCGTCACTCTAGGGATAGTTTGTTGCGAAGGCATGAAAACCACTTATTACATAGCATTTATACAGCTATTAGCCAGTTTTCACTGTATTTATTTTTATTTTATTTATTTAATCAACAAAAAAGCATTGTACTTATACAGTTAAAGTCAAGAACTCAGCGCATCTGGTCTACGTGGTCTAGTGTTCTATAGAGATATACTTATTTAATAATCGTACTGGGGGTGTCTAGTGTACCGCTCTATCGCATATGTCCCCACACAGAATAGCTCGATGGCCTCCAGCCAGGATTAGTGCCAATTGAATATATGTACTTACAAATCTTAGGACCGAACATGGGGCTCTGCAGGGATTACACTGAGTGAATAAGAAAACCAAGAGGGAAAACATAAAGTAAAAAGCGAATGGATGGCAAAATAAACATTTTCCTAAAAAGAAAGAAAAATAATACTACCTACACCTAAATAAACTACAATAGCCACGGTTCACCTTACCTAACAATCAGATTACCTTCAAAGCTAACATATTCAGACAATGGCGGATTGTATTGGCGAGTTACATCGCTCTGATACGATCTATCATTTAGAAGAGCACAATGGTAAACACTTGACTACCCATTTCTGAGAATCTGGCATAAACAATTACCAATTAGCAATTTTATCAGGCTGTGCGATCGCACACCGAACAAAAAATCGTCATGAAAAACTTATTATGATAATTGATAGGTAAACTACACTCATGTTTTTTATACCCATGATCTATGTGTTATGCCCAGTGATCGTAACTTTTGTAGCATTTTTGGTGCAGCGTAGTGGTGTTAACGGGATTGGGATAAATGATTTAAATTCTTGTTACCCGACTACGCTACCACAAAAGGAAGGGTTATGTTATCATTTTAAAGGCTATGTACATACATATCTACGAGCAACATTTGTATTTTTATTTGTTACCCGACTACGCTACCACAAAAGGAAGGGTTATGTTATCATTTTAAAGGTTGAAATTTTCGCGTGCGGTCCACCGTAGTGCTTTATTTAGTTTGTTAATTGGTTCTCGATAACGGCAGTAACATTTTCAAACATAAATGTAATACATATACACGTGTTTTTAGGCGGTAAAAAATAGATTCAGCTAAGTTTATATAATTTCCAGGAAAACTCGTTTCCGCGAGAAGGAGCGAAAGAAGCCGAGCAAAGCTCGATTTCCAGGTTATTTAATAAAAAACAAATGACCAAATTGGAAATCATAAAAAATATACGTTTTAACGAGTTTATGTAAGTAAAACTTAAACGTGATTAAATTGTGAAGAAACATATTGCATAGGTATAGGCAAACAAATGCTGTTGGTGTGCTGTTGGGCCTATGTGTCTGTCTGTGGCATTATAGCTCCGATTTGAGTGCGGTTTTTCTTAGTCGAAAGTCTAGTTACAGGTATGTTTATTTTACAATTTATAGGTTTGGTTACGAAACCAATTCTTACAGTATAAGTACTAAATTATACTATGTACAAAATTAGCATAGCTATAATACACGTAGATGCATCTTAGGTCATACTCGGTGAGATTGAAGTAATCCCTCCCCGCAGCGATGTTATATAAGGCAGAGCCCCCGCCGCCGACCAGTTTGGGAGTAGTGCTCAACCAGTGCGCAGTCCAATATGAAGGCAGTCACTTTTGCTATTTTCGGTAAGCTTATTTCCAGTATTAACCGGTTTTAGAGAGATTGGCTTTGGTGATAAATAATTTTGTTTTGAATAACCAATATCAAATTCCGCCAAATTTGCCGTTTGATCGTTGTGTTCAAGCTGAATTTTTATACATGTAGGTATTCAAAGTATTTTAAGATTTTTGACATAATATTGCATTGGTTAGTACGTACTCTCTCGCACTAGTGTTAGCTAAATCTGTGCAAGAGCGCATTAACTAATCAAAAATATTTTTATGGTTTCCGTTCATGAGCTCCTAAATTGAAGGTATTTATGGGAAGCTACCGCGACGGTCATTCGCCTGGTACTTACCGATTTTTTAGCATTTATTACGAGTATGCTGTATTTTTTTATAGATAACTATTACTACTGCATCTACATGTACTATGTAGCAACTAAGTACGATTTTCAGAAATATTGTATTTTACCTGTTTACGCAGCGATGCTGATCCGGTGATGGGTGTGACTTCTCGGAATGTACCCTGCGGCTGTTTTGTTTAAAGTGCTTAATTTTTTTTTTAGGTATTTCATTTAAACACGAATATTTTATCCTTATCGATGTTCATTGATCCCAAAAAGAACGGCATAATGCAGCATGTTTTTACAAACTGTATGTATTTGTAAATAAACTAGGTATCATCTACTTTAAAATTGCAAGATGTCTCGTAAAGGAATGATATCCTACGGCATTTTTTTGAATAGGCTATACCACCACTGTCGCCAACTTGGGGACCCCAAGTTTATTTAATATAAATATAATTACTATCTCTGTAATTGGTAATTTTACATTTAGAACAGCAGAATTTTATTGTTTCATTTTACTATATCTGATGGCAAACATGGCATCCCTTTGTTGCCAAAACGAGGATACTTACCACAACAGTGGGGCTTGGATTAAGTTGGACAGAGCATCTTCCTGCGTTTACCACATTACCTCATTAGCTCCTAGAACCTCGACCTCTGTCGTCTATTGCTTGATTGCTTCCTGTTATGCGTGGAAAAAAGACAATATGAACAGTGGACTTGTTGACAAAGGTTGATTAACAGGCAGAAACCGTAAGGCAGTCTTGCCTTTTTTGTAATACTACAACGACACGCTCATCGTGTCGTGTCATGTTCATTTGCGATGTATTTTTCAACATGGGAATACGAGTAAAGAATGGACTCGAATGACTTCGATGTCATGGTAGCTAAAACTGTATTGTAGGTACATATTTTCAGGAAACTTTGTGTTAGCTCTTCCATGTGTATCCTGGTTTTCAGTGCTCGATAAACCAAATCATGAAAATGCTTACCTAATCATGTCTCGATGTCAAAAGAATTATTTATGTTAATAAGTCGTACCGTAACTAATTATATTTAACCCTTTCAGAGCGCATGACTCGCTTGTGCTGTTCGGTGCTACATCAGACTTTCCGCCACTGATGACGAAGCATTTTACATGTTTAGTGTGCGTAGCTTTTGCATTTAGTGTAATGTAACGTTACGAGTTCTATGTGCGCTAGGAGGGTTAAGTCATTTAGACATTTATTATATGCTGGACAGGTAATACGGTCGGCCCCACAAAGGGCTTAAGATCGTATCGAGTTAACGTCATTTTTGAACTGTCTACTAAATTTCCAACGGGTGAAAGCGACAAAGTACCAATGTATCCGGCTTACTTGTGAATTCGACTGTACCTTTTTTAATTCGTCACTGTTATCCTGTACTTACCTACCACATTCACTATTACAGTTGTATGTAATCATATTAAATATCCAGGCCATTAAGACACGGGTAGGTAACCAGAAAGTGGTCTCTTCTGATCTCCACAATCAACGTAGTTTAATGCTCACGACGTAGGGCCTGTGCGTCATTCATACTAAATATTTAAGTAGGGCATATAGTTTCCTAATGTTGTAACTACTATAAATTTAAATTCAGGCCAAAACTACGTCACGAACTCGAGACCGCTAATACGAGTACATCCATGCCGCTAAAATAACAACACAAAGTAAACTACCGGAAATGGTAAAGGAAAATCAGCGTCTTAGGTTGGGTTGCACCAAACCGTCTTTAATCGTATGCTGTGTTCGTTAAAATAGGAATGTATGGAAAGTTTGACAAGTTTCTATGGGATGACAACTGCCGGCGCCATATTTAACGTTGATCAGTCTGTGATCGTAAGTCGGTGCAACCCAGCCTTAATGTTCATGACCTGAAGTACCAATTCTGTACCGCAACTAACGAAGCATTTATACAATTCCAGCTATGCTCGTGGTGGCGGTGTCCTGCCGCCCGGACAAGGCGGACCTGAAGCATCTGAAGGCGGAGGCGGCACGCAAGAAAGCGTGCACGCACGACTGCGCCAGCGTCGCGCTCGACCCCGTGTGCGCCGGCAACGGCAAGCAGGGGGAGAAGCCCAAGTCCTTCGCCAACGAGTGCGTCATGAACAACTACAACTGCGAGCACAAAGAAAGTAAGTGATTTTGTGACGCACTTTATTTATACCAATGTCGGTGGCAAACAAGCGTACGGCCCACCTGCTGGAAAGCTGCTAACGCAGCTTATGGACGCCTGCAAGTGCAACTCCAGGGGAGTCACATGCGCGCTGCTGACCCTTTTAAAATGTATACACTCCTTTCTTGAAGAACCGCATACTGTAGTCCCTCGGGAAAACCTCAGCAGGGGAGCTCATCCCACAACCGGAGCATCCGAGGGATAACTAAGTGTTTTATTTTATATCGCCTAACTAAACCATTAACCAATATACTGGCGATGTCGCGTTGTCACAATAACGAAAGTTTGTTATTATAATACCGTGATTAATTTGGGAATGGAATAGCTGTCAATTGACGTATGCATACGAAACAAGTAATTTTTTTGGCAAAAAAGCCGACTTCGATTCCTCATGGATCTCGTCGTAAGATCTTCACTAAATGATGGAGTTCTGAGGTAACAAATATTAAATATTTATCAATTATTATGAACTGGGGCCGCAGCTAGCATAATTCATGAATTGGCAGGAGCTAAAGGGGCCACTACGGACTTACGGAGGTCACAACTGGGAAAAACAGCTTTAAAACAAACACGGAGATGACATGGCAGCTTGTCGTCACTATTAAGGTAGCAGGACAGCAGCTGCAGGCGATGTGTCATGTCGCGGCGTCATGTCTCTGCGGTCATGATTCCGAGCAGATGGCAGCAACAGAGGGCAGCACCGCCGTCCAGTTGGTACCGACAATTCCGCGAGACAAGATGTATGATGGCATGTTTGAGAGTAGGGATCGCGAATTACTTTTCTATCTTATTTTAAAAGAGGAAGAAGACGATGATGCCTTTTTTATTATCGTCATCATCAGCCACTGCTACTGAGGCCTGTGCCACTGTTGGGCACAGGCCTCCTCTCATAGACGAGAGGGAACGGACATTAGTCCCAACGCTGGTCCAGTGCGGTTAGTGGTTTTCACATACACCTTTGAATTTTTTCGCATATATGCAGGTGTCCTCACGATGCTTTACTTTTCCGAAAAAACTTGCGATTTTTTACCATACAAATTCAAACGTGATGTCGCTGCAGCGTCGGCGTCATTACTAATCTGCAGTTGGGCGACACTTGCGTCTGCTACTTGGCGCGGTGCGGCAGACGACATTGTCGCTATATAGCTGTGGAAGGTATTTCACTGTGGTATTTCATAGAAACCAGTAGTGTCGCCTGCTGCTGCTGTCTGTGGTCGGCTACGCTACGAACTATCTTAACAAGGTTTTAATTTGAGACTGCAGTACCGCGCGACAGCGGTTGATTTCCCTACAGTGAGCGATGAACTTTGAACGAAAAACGTCGCGATTATTAGCTCAGCTCACAGTACATCATGGGATCCTTGCCGTGGGGTTTAACGAAGCCCTGGTTCTTCTTACGGGGTTTGAGCACTCCGATTGACTGGATTGGGTTCCACGAGGCACTGTCACGCCTAATAAACACGGTTAAAGTAAGTGGAGTTAAATATGGCTGGCTTTTTTGAGAATTTCCTAAACGGCGAAAGACCACCGTTTTGATGCCTATTTTATGCGTTTTGATACGCACCAGTATAGATATAATTAATCCTCGACTTTAGCTTTCTGTAGTTCTGTAGTTTGTATAATTGGATAAATCTAATATTTCCTTTTCGTACTTTCCAAATATTTAATGCAATAAGTAAAACTTCTGATTATTCGCTAGAATAGTGACTTCTTAACACGAAGCTGACAACAATTACATTACGCTCCCGATATCGCAAAGTGAACAGCTCTGAGTATGTGTCGCATTATCAATAGGTAATTCGATGTTGGCATCTATTCGATGTGTCATCATCATGTGGACATTGGACAGACTGCTCTGACAAATATGACTATCGGAGCAGTAGCAATAGGTTCAGTCATATCTAAACAATATAGTAGCTTCTGGTTGTACCGTTTTCTATTTTCTGAGTAAGTTTTCCTTCAGTTGTTGCAGATTGGAGACCAAACATATGAATGCGTATTCCTGCACTTAAGATTCAGAAAATTTCCACTGCAATGCATGTTCGATCACTCAGTTTGGTCTGAACCTGCTATAAGGCGTTCGCATACGTAGGGTACATTACATACAAAAATATATATTGGCAGTTGAATGGGGACATGTAGTTTCTAACACTTTTTTGGATCAAAATCAGATCACTGTCATCTTACTTACATCTTCATCTTCACACAAATCTTGGTATTATTATTCATTACCAAGTTGCCCATATTAAAAAAAATTAAAATATTTTTCTTCCAATACGAACTTATTTTCTTTTAGGTAAACCTAACATTTGCGTCATTTATTATGATACAGCATGTAACTGCCCCGTCAGTGAAAGCCATGGCATGATTGAACCGTCTACACCCGGGCGGCAGACTGTGACATGACATGACGCAAGATTTTTGTTGGCAACCTTGCCATTGTGCGGCCGAAGCCGACCGGATCGTGACTCACGTTTGTTTTTTTGTAAACACGTACTTTCCGAGGCGGTAAACTGTATTGAGCGTGCATAACCGTCCAGCTTTTTGCACTTGCTTGCTTGCTGGCTGCTTGCTTATTGATGTGATAGGTACTTGTCAAAGTCAAATTTATTTAACTTATTTATTCTTCAATTTAGGCATATTATATGCACTTATTATATGAATGTCACTACAATATGTCTATTGCATGTTATAACATTGAAAAGGCCTGTGATGTAATTTCCTACCGTAAATAAGTCCATCGGACCGTCTGTCCGATATGGTAAGGAATTAAGATTAATATTTTCAAAACTTGTGTCGAGCTCTGTATTTTATCATTATTGTTATTTTCCTTTTTAGTCTTTGACCAGTGTGTGTATATATGGCACTGAAACGTGGTCGCTTACTATGGGCCTCATAAGAAGGATCAAAGTCACCCAAAGGGCAATAGAGAGAGCTATGTTGGGAGTTTCTCTGCGTGATCGCATCAGGAATGAGGCCATCCGCAGCAGAACCAAAGTGACCGATATAGCCCTCCGAATCGCTAAACTTAAGTGGCAGTGGCCGGGGCACATAGCACGTAGAACCGATGGCCGTTGGGGCGGAGAAGGTTCTCGAGTGGCGACCACGTACCGGAAGGCGTAGCGTGGGCAGGCCCCCCACACGGTGGACTGATGACCTGGTGAAGGTCGAGGGTGTCCGCTGGATGCGGGTGGCGCAGGACCAGTCATTGTGGAAATCTTTGGGGGAGGACTATGTCCAGCAGTGGACTTCTTTCGGCTGACATGATGATGATGTTATTTTCCTTCGATGCTGTAGCTTCTGTTGGCTTCTGCATTTTATCAATTCAAAATATTGAAGACGCGTCTTGAGTACGCGTCTTGGTGGGGTTGAACTGGACCAGATTATCCTGGCTCTTATTCACGCCCTTTTTGAAGAGTCCCATGCTGTAGCCCATTGGTAATACCTCGGCAGGGAGGTCATTACACAACCTAAGTGTTCTGGGTATAAAGTACCTATTGAAACGTACTGCACGAGAACGCAGTGGCTCCAAGGTGTGGGGATGAGCTCGATGGCGAGAGGTGCGATGATGCTAGGTAGCCGCGGGCATCATGTCATGCATAGCTCTCCCCCAGAGAATTCCAAAACAATCAATTAGGAGCTACCCGCATCCAGCGGACCCACGCGACCTTAATCAGGTTATCAGCCCACCTCAAGCCTCAGCAACCTTGTGGGGGCATTCCAACGCTATGTCATCTGGTACGTGGTCACCACTCGAGAACTCACTTGCCCCAACGGCCATCGGTTCTCCGGGCAATATGGCACGCACCAGCCACTTTAGTTTGGCAAGCCTTCAGGCTATGTCGGTTACTTTGATTCTTCTGCGAGTACCGTCATTTTTCATTCGATCTCGCAGAGTAACTTTGAGCATAGGCCATAGTCTTCTCCATCGCTCTTTGAGTGACTTTGACCCTCCTTTTTTGGAGCCATCATAGGTCAAAGACTTTAAGTATTGACGAGAGGATAATCGATACATGACGAAAAGATATTGAGTCTCCCAAACGCCATCCAGCCAAGTCATTTTTGACAACTGATCCCCTTCTCGAAGATGCACCCCTGCCCAACTGAACCGTTTGTCCTAGGCTAGTACACAAATTTGATCTTCAAAAAGAGTCTCTGATCTTAACTGGAGTAAGTACTAGGTACATGGACATTAGATATGATCTTCGTTTGGTCCATGTTCATCTTAAGACCAACTTCTTCAGAGGCCCACCTTATATCATCGAGCATAGTACTTAAGTTCTCCATGATCTCAGTTTTGAAGAAGAACAACAAAACCTTTGAAAATGACTGAATCGAACAGCTTCCTAACTAGATTAACTAGCTTTATAACTAAAATAATATTTTGTTCATTAATTTAACAGATCACAATCAGCCAGCCTCGAAAGACTAATAAGAATTCACGATCCGAAAGTAGGTACAATGTTGTAAGTCTGCACGGCCGAAAGGTTCGGCACTTTTTTGGTCGAAACCGAACCTTAGGCCGAAACATGATTTTTAAGCCGAAACCTGCCGAAACCGAAACCGGAACTTCGGCCGGACACTACTAGGAATTCTCGGGAATTAACCTAGTTTTGCTATTTTTATATACAGATCCGCTCCCTCGCCTCCCTGTAAAATGGAGGTTCAAGTTACAGATCCCTTAATTTTTCTGTTCTTTGTATTCAAGCTAAGGCGTTGTAAGAGGGAACTAGTGAATGATTTCGTGCCCGAGCTCGATTGTTCCGATAGTTCAGAGGCTAGAGCGATTGGCCGCGTATGCCAGATGTCGCAGGTTCAAATCCAGCTCGGAGTAGGAGCCCAGCTAGGAGGACTAAATTTTTCTACGGATATTGTCCACGTTCCTAGATACCACTCCAATATGTACACAATTATGGAGTTAAATTGGTATTCGATATCATATACCTTGCCTTAAGCCAGGAAAATGACACCTAAAGGTACTTTTTTTCTGAAATTTCTGGGCGGCAACTAATGTTGTCTTACGAAGACTTAGTACGCTAGAGTATCTGTACATAATTGCCGGCTACATATTTGAGCAAAAATAAAGCTCGTCTAGAAGCTCCATTATACACGTTAGTTAGGTAGAACAGTGGAACAAAGTAGGAAGATGACAAATTACTCATTTACTTGCGACACTTGCGTGTGTTCAAGATCCCTTATCTCGATTTATCATCATTGGTATTTATCTTTAAAAGCACAATAAGTAATGGTTTTCTCTCCTTCCAGCGCTGCACAAGATCAGCAAAGGTGAATGCCCCGGCTCGCAAGGCATCCGTCTCTCCTAAACGACGAGAACAACACCAGCTTTGTACTACTCATCTAAACAACTTTATGTAACGACGAGCCCATAACTATGTCTAGCAATTTATGTACTGCATTCAATTTTTTTAAGATTTCTATCAGACTGTGATGTTAATTAAAGATGTAGCTCTTTGCAACATATGATTTTGTAAATTTGTTTTTGGATTTTAACCTAGCTTTGGAGGCAATAAACGCTTTATTTGTTGTGTGTATGTGTTTTCCCGGGCTTTATTAGAGGATAGATTTATTAACAGATATGTCAGAGGAAAACTTTTAACGCTATATAGTAATGGTTAATTGGTGTTTTTAGGGCTGCGCCATTTTCGTCCGTTCGTAACTTTCGGTGGCTTAGCTCAGTAACCGTTACGACGAAAAAGCTGTAATTTGGCATGGCATGGTAATACTCGTACATATATCAATCACGCCGATAAAATAGTAGAATAAAAGTTTGATAAACTTATTTTAGGGTACCGCCCAGACACTTTAAGTGCAAATGCATTTTTTCTTGCAAAACTCATTCTGTGGGTTATCATTGGATAGCTCGTTTAAAAGTTAATACTGTTTTTTTTGATTCAGAAATCTGACTGTGTGATATTAAACTATAAATTGCAAATTATTGAAGGAGTCAAGTGTCACCCCTTCTGACAGCTAAACGGTGGTTGTGTGTGAAAAAATCATGGTATAATATATTTAAATGGAAAACTAGTTAACGAGTAATAACCGATCCGATATTAAGAAATTTACCTGGAAAAGCAAACTTTCCTACAATTTCCATTGATTATTTAGATAAAGTTGTTATTTTTGTCAAATGTAAAAGTAAATTTATATAAGTTTGTAAGCCTTTAAGTCCTCATAATGCAACGTCCCAACTTCGGAACCCTTCATTGCGGGTGGCCCGAAACACACTCGGCCGGTTTTTTAGTATCAAGTCCTTGCAAATATTTCTAATACAAATGAGCTCTTCAAAAACATGAAAAATAAATATTTTTTCCTCGTTTTAAGGTTATGTTTATCAAAACTTAATTCCAATTTTTCCTCCGTTTTTTAAATCTAAATATATAAAAGAAGAAACTGACTGACTGACTGACTGACTGACTGACTGACTGACTGATTGACATATCAACGTACAGCCCAAACCGCTGGTCCTAGAGATTCCAAATTTGGCACGTAGATTCCTTATAAGGTCTAGGGGTGCACTAAGAAAGGATTTTTCAAAATTCAACCCCTAAGGGGGTGAAATGGGGGTCCGAAGTTTGTATGGGGAAACAAGATTAGTTGGACTATTTTATTCGAAACTTCACAGGAGTATTTCCAACGACAAATAAGTAAATACGTGTTTCAGGTTTTTTGAGAAATCAACCCCTAAAAGGGGGAAAGGTGGGTATTGTTTTTATGATATACCAGGTTGCTGATAACGAAAACAACAATGATTTTAAAATCTCACGTGGAGGACGTGCAATACCATCCCCCCTGTTGGGGTGCGAGGGGGATGAAATGTCTAAATATTAATATGGGTGTCGTTTTTATGGTTTTTTGGGACGTTAATTACGAAAATGGCATCGGTTTTGTAATTTAATATTGTGGACATGAAAACTTTGAAAAATTGTGCCAATTTCAAGAAATAACTGACTGACTGAGAGACTGACATATCACCGCACAGCGCAAACTGGTGGTTCTAGAGATTCCAAATTTAGTATGTAGGTTCCATATAAGGTCTTGAGGTGCATTAAGAAAGGATTTTTCAAAATTCAACCCCTAAGGGGGTGAAATGGGGGTCCGAAGTTTGTATGGGGAACCAAGATTAGTTGGATTATTTTATTCGAAACTTCACAGGAGTATTTCTAACGATAAATTAATAAACATGTGTTTCAGGTTTTTTGAGAAATCAACCCCTAAAGGGGGAAATCTGGTGACAAATTCTGAAAATCGATATGGGTGTTGTTTCCATGGTTTATATTAGGTCGCTGATTACAAACACAACAATGATTTTAAAATCCCACGTGGAGGACGTGAAATACCATCCCCCCTGTTGGGGTGCGAGGGGGATGAAATGTCTAAATATTAATATGGGTGTCGTTTTTATGGTTTTTTGGGACGTTAATTACGAAAATGGCATCGGTTTTGAAATTTAATATTGTGGACATGAAAACTTTTGAAAAATTGTGCCAAATATCAAGAAATAACTGACTGCCGTTAGGCCACGAGCGCTCTATATTCTTGATAGTTTGTGCCAAATTGCAATTCAATAGGTCCAGTAAAAGCAACTTGGTTGTAACAGACGGACTGACAGTAAGGAGTGCGAATGGAAGTGAGGCCAAATTTTCTTTTTGGATGCTCCAATTTAATATAATAATTTTTAATTGTAGGAAAAATAAATGTTACACATGATATTGAATTAGCCCTATTTCTGTACTTCAAAGGACCAGAGTTTATGTCCGCTGCGCGCTGCTTGGTCGTTTACAGACCTGTTGGTGTTACTGTAGTACACACATACATTTACTAAGGGCCATTTAAGACATGCTTTTATTTCATCGGCCCTTTCCCCTTCGGCCTCTCGGAAATGTATGATAATAGTTTTCGATCCTTATTTTTGCTAAAATCAAATGAAATTCAAGAGAACAGCAAGGTGTTTGGAGGTAGAGAAGTGCATGCGACTCCGATTAACTACAGAAAATACAAAAATCACCATACGCGTGCCTATCAAATTTGAGGAGTTCCCTCGATTCCTCCTGGATCTCATTATCAGACCTTCACCAACTATATATGGGACTAATTTGGGGATACCTGCTTTGAAACAAAAAAAAAACTTATCCAAATCGGCCAACGTGGTCAACAGTTATCGGGGAACATACAAAAAAAAACATGCAGGCGAACTGAGAACCTCTTTCCTTCTATTGAAGTCAGTTTAATAATATAATAGTACATTACGATACAAGTGCGGAGAATAGGAAATTCGCAACGAGTGGTGATAAATTAAAACACGACGGAAGGGAGTGTTTTAAATCGACACGAGTTGCGAATTATCTATTCGCACGTGTATCGTACAACGTTTTACACCACCGTTTTACATTTACATATAGCACCATATGTACTGTAAATGTATTTTACAGTACTCCCTTCGGTCGTGTTTTAATTTATCACCACTCGTTGCGAATTTCCTGTTCTCTGCACTTGCATCGTAATGTACTATACTTCTATAATCTGAACCTGTTGTATGTAGTTGTGACGTATTCGAATAGACATTACATATTTAAAATGTGCAACACAAACAAATAAAACGCCTATTCGAACACGTCACAACTACATACAACAGGTGACTTACTCAAGTTTTTCACCTATACCTAGTTCGATCAGCTTAATTGATGGAAATTCATGAAAGTGATAATTTCTATGAACTTAGCACATCCATATCCATACTAATCCTAAAAATGCTAACTTTGTCGGTCTGTTATTACCTCTTCACACTTAAACCGCTAAACCGAATTAAGATGAAATTTGGCATGGAGATATAGTTTGTATCCCGAGGAAGAACATAAAATAGTTTCATCCCGAAAATCATCCCTTAAATCATCCATAAATGGGGATGAAAATTTGTATAGGGAAACGATATAAACGCTGACTACAGACGGACGCGGATGAAGTCGCGGGAAAAAGCTGGTTTAAAATAAAAGTCAAACTATGAAAGAAAGCTTTATTCATATTAAAGATATTTACTTGATACATTTATAAATACAGAAATTCATCTAGGACTGCAATATTCCAGTCGCTCTTCTAACATACAGGTTAATTCGTACTTTGTACAATAAATAGTCGTGTGCTGTAGGTACTGCTTAATACTACGAAAACTAATAAAAAGCTTAAAATACACAAAAAAAAACAAACGGTTAAATTTTTTATATAAGTATTCAAAAATAAATTTTGAATTTAGGAACTTAAAAAAGTATATTATTAGGTACAAGTGCTAAGTAAAGTTTACATTCTTTGGTAGCTTTCGTATTACCCACGCATACTTAATGATGTTGTTTTTTAGTAAAACTAGATGCATCTTTTAAGAAACATTGAATTATTAGGTATCCAATTTATAAAGGAGTATTATGTGTTGCTTGCTTGTGCTTCACAATAAAATTGCGTCTACGTAGGGTAATGACAAGTTTCAAGTTACTTGCGTACCTATGTATCCTAGGTAAGTATTCGATAATTTTGTTCAATAAAATTTGAGTAAAGTGACCTTATAAGTACTTAACACTACTCCTATGGGGTCTCTTCAGTCAGCATTCACCCAGGCTCGTGATGGCATAATCTGCAAAAAATACATGTCACTTGCAATCGTTGCTTTATGTAAAAAGAGAATATTTAGCATTCTCGTAAACCACTTTGAGTATACATACACGTCTGTGTCCTCAAAAAGGGTTTAGGGCTCATGAAAATATTTTTATGTGTCATTTATAGATTTTTTTTCTTTTTTGTCGAGTATATTTTAAAGTACCCATAAGAGAACGGGGTGCTGTCGTCATCACATACATAGGTGCATGTGAACAAATATCTGAATATGATGTTATTGTCAAGCAGATAGACATGTTCAGATATTTTTGAGCAACCTCAAGAGCACGTAACGTATACATTGATTGCGACTGTAGGTGAAAGAAAATCTATAGGTAACTCTTGCTCGTCGCTGTGCCCCTTGAGCTGAGGTGGCTATGGCTATTTCCAGTATTCCCCAAAGCAGCGAGCTCTCTTTGTCGAGAAATCACCGTGTGGAAATTACAGGATGCTCTGGCGATATGACACTGCCTACAGCTCTCAGAGCGTTGCGAAGGCCTGCGCAATGCTAGCCGCGTCGAACGCACAGACGGGCCCGCGCGGCGGGAACGCGTAGCGTTCCTTTAGCTGTGATAGCTATTCTCTCCAGTGTCTCTAGAGCGGCAAGCTAAGTCTACTACGCGTACTATGCGACACTGCCTTCAGCTCGCGGAGCGTTGCGTTGCGAAGGACCGCGCAATGCTAGCCGCGTCGAACGCGCAGTCGGCCCCGCGCGGCGGCGATGCGCAGCGTTCCTTTACCTGTGATAGTTATCCTCTCCTGTGTCCCTAGAGCGGCGAGGTATCTTTTCCGGAAACTCACTGTGTGGAAGTTACTTACAAGTGCTCTCGCGACACGACACTGCTTCCAGCTCGCAGAGCGTTGCAAAGGTCCGCGCAATTCCAGCTGCGTCGAACGCACAGACGGGCCCGCGCGGCGGCGACGCGCAACGGCCCGCGCATAGCGGCGGCGGCACGCCCTCGCGCACGCGCGCGCGCACCTCTACGGGCAGACGCACGTCCACGGCGAGCAGCTCGTTCTCGCTGTCGTCCTCGAGGCGTGGCAGCCGTGCGAACGGGAGGCTGGCGGTTTGAGCCTCGTACCACGCTGGAGACACAAATCAATTGCGTTCGTTAGGATCAAAAGTGGAAAAAATGAAATCTGGGCTAACTCAGAAATCTTGGCTATATGAATAATCCAATGTCTAACGCACGTTTACGAGTACATCAGTGTCAACTTGTTAAGTGAGTGCAACATTTTTATTACATTATGCTGGTCTTTCCAGATCAAACACATTAAAATCTGAAGAGGTACCTATTAATTGTTTATAGGTGTACCTCTTCAGCTTTTGTTTAATGATCGTTCTTAATTCCTCTGTCGATAAAGATGTATGTACGTATACCTATTACTTTGCTGACGCTCAGCTCATACCTACACATTGGATGGATACATATGTGAACAGCAGAGAGGAGAGCGTCGTTATTGATGTAATTTGTAAGATTATAGCAGTATTATATCATAGTAGTCTACAACGTGGTCGTGACCAAAGACTACTATGAGTCGTGACTTTGTTGTAAGTAGTAATATTTTTATTTTTATTTATATGTCTGAACATAATTTCCGAAAAAGGACGCTTATGATATAATAGAAGCATTTCGGTGTTCATCGATGAAAACTTCATCCAAGTTTCCTAGAAGATATTGTTACCATTAAAAAACACCACCAAGTTTTTTGCAAAGGTAACAACTGTCAACTGTAATGTATTCTCCGTGGTCACAACCAACTTTTTGTTATTGTATCTAGGTTTATACAAGCTTAGTTTCTTATGTATTCATTTGTCGTCGCTGCCCTGTGAGCTGTTTTAAAGATTAAAAAGAAAGTCGAGTCAAAGGCTTGCTGCGCGCCGCCGTCAATGATATATTATCTCCAGATAATTAATGAGGACATACTCGTAAACGTAGCTTAATTGTTTCTCGTTTTATTCCATTATTGTTTTGACGAGGTTCCAGATTATGGCGACTCTTACTTGACCCTTAATCTAATCGGTATTGTTTACTGTCTAAACTTTTCCTGTGATCTCATACTTTCGTAAATACTAAACAGTGATTGTTGGGTCAACATTGAATACAACTCTTTTATGTCAATAAGTTAAATGCGTAAAAGATATTTCGTCGCAAGTGCAAGGCGACTGCACGTAGGCTGTTATCTAATGACTTCTTATTTAGTTAAAGGCATACAATCAAGAAATAGTATGTTGTGTCTATTGTTTACTGAGCGTCTGCGTACAGTGCGTACGATGGGTGGGTCTAAAACTTCACTTTCTGGTAGGGAGTTTGCAATGCGTTCTACGTGACAGAGACGCCACTCTCCTGAGGACCCCAGGGGACGCGACGTAGACCGTGCTGCTTTAAGACGAACCAGGTATAACTAGACATGAGAAGTCCATTCCAGTGCGTTCAGTAAGAGATCCTGGAGTCCTCACCGTGAAATCTCAGATACAAACTCTCCATGTGAGGCTACTTATTAATTGTAGAAAAGAAGAAAATAAAATTGTTTCAGGCCAGTTGATTGCAGGACCAGGTAAAATAAGTGATATAGCAACGACTGAAGAAGCTTTAGTTGCAGACTTCTGCCATTCAGCGCATACGGCTTCGCATCCTGCTGCTTCTTAAAGATAATCAGGTTTAATTTTGGGATTGAAAATCTCCCTTTTTATGAGGGTACAGGCAGAGAAGAGTACCACCCGAGTTTTACAACTACTATTGTTACAGTTGGTGATCTTATGATTTCTTTCAGTCCAGACTATTTCTTTGTTCACACGAAGGTCTAGACTGGGATACAGTTTACCGAGTACAGTGCTATGAAGTGGTTTACCGAGCATGTCAGTAGTTTTCCTCGCGTTTTACTGGTAGGTCTGCAATCCAGTTTTCTCGTCCTAAAGTATATCCAGTTGTTGTTGCTGTAATTATTAGTTTGGTTGGTTTGGTGGTTGTGGTGCTGATCGGATCGTTATGGATGTGGCCACATAGAGTAGGTACAGTCAGCACAGAAGTAGCTACGCATATGAAGGTGTCAAAAGCTCTTATTCCCTTGTGATAAAAACTTTTGAACTTTTCAAATGCGTAGCTACTTTTGATGCTGACATTGCTGACTGTACGTGTTTGAAGTATATAGCTAAAAACGATGAAGAACATAAGCAACTAAGTTATTCAAAAGTAACGTAAAAGGAACACGGTATTCACGGACGTGTTGCCAATGTTTAAATAAATATCTGATATCCGAATATCCTCTCTCACCCCGTCCTTCGCAACTAAACAATTTTAAGTTAAGTCGTTTACTAAGGTGGCTTTCTGATTTGTCGATCGATGCGGAGGATACCAGAAAGCTGTCAACTGTCAGCAGAGTCAGTATCGTCTCTTTACTGCGGGCCTAAGATTTAAATGAGTGCGTCCTGGCTGGCGCGGAGTGCGCATAAACTGGGCGGTATGAATGCAATATTGCCCCGCTTTTGCGCATGTTATTTACTACTGCACTAATGTAATACTGCTGGTATCCTGCCAGGTGAGGAAATGTCTGTGACGTCAGTACCAAAGCTTACGTTGAAGAACAAAATACCTCAATATCTAGAGGAAAAACCAATCCTACCTGATCCGTTCATAATTCTTCTTCTTCAGGCCTTATCCCATATCTATTTGGGGTCGGCTCTCCTAATCCTTAGTCTCCAGAGTCCACTGCAGACTGTACGCCAGCGGGCAGCGGGCGGTGAGCGGGGCGATCACAATGTATGGGTTTCGATGAAACTATTCAACCTGTTCTACACGCCTGCGCCGCTGTCGTCATTCAGATTGTGATCGCGTCGCTCACCCGCTGCCCGCTGGCGTACAGTCCTCAACCTCTCACGCTTGCGAGTGCGACGTGCGTTAGTGTTCCGGATAGGCAAAGCATGGCAGACTTGGACGTCGACGTTGAGTCGGCGTATTTCGTTTGGCTTGATATTACGCGCCAACGTGTAAATACGTCGCAAACACTGACCGCAAGCTTCCTTTGATCTTTGTTCAAAAACCGTTCCTATCCGGATCGGGACAAGCTCACGCAAGCTAAGCCAAACACCCCAGCACCTTTACACGCTTGTGCTTGTGGACACTTGCGAGGCCTCCACAAACGTGCAGGTAAATGTAGCATTTTACAGGGTGTAACAATTATACTATGAGAACCGGGTAAGGTATGTATGGGTAAGGTATGGATGTGTGGTGTGACGAGAATGGACCGGATTCGGGATGAGTATATAAGGGGAAGCCTGAAAGTAGCGCCCATTGCCGAAAAACTAAGAGCCAATCGCCTGGCGTGGTACGGGCATGTAATGAGGAGGGATGAAAGCCATGTAACCAGAAAAGTATTGGATATGAATGTGGATGGATGCAAGAAACGAGGTAGGCCAAAGAAAAGGTGGATGGATTGTGTGAGAGATGATATGAATAGGAAAGATGTGAATGAAGTGATGACGCGTGACAGAAAAATATGGAAGAAAAAGACATGCTGCGCCGACCCCAAATAAATGGGAAAAGGGCAAGAGAATGATGATGAACCGGGTAAGGTATTAAACATCGGTAGGTATCGAATTGCGATTAGTTTTCCGATACATTTTGAGACCCAGCGCCTGATGAACACAACGAGCAACTTTTTGAAAGTTTTTTTATATGGGAGCTTTCTAACTATCACGGTTCATGAGATTCAGCCTGGTGACACACGGACAAACAGACAGACAGACAGACAGACAGACGGACGGACGGACGGACAGCGGAGTCTTAGTAATAGGGTCCCGTTTTACCCGTCGGGTACGGAACCCTAAAAAAACACTTAAGTAGGTATCGAATTGCGATTACGAAAATCACTTTCTTTGTTTTTTTAGACGACTTAAGACTTTACACATGCATAAAAAGATAACACACTAAAAACTTTTCGAAAAAGGTGGCTCTGGCTGCTTGGTACTGGTAGTAGTGATAGACTTGCGTACTAATTCATTCACATTTCGTCTCTACTTGCCTCAGCACCAAGACAGCTAGTTTAAGTTGACCTCCAGATCCGTAATAACTAGGCGTAATTTGAGGTCCGGCTTCACTCGCGGCGAGTTATCGGCCGGCTTTGTGAATTAAATCCGTAGGCATTTTGGGCGGGTGCCGCAAGTGCCGACAAAGAGGCATAAAGGTGACAGGCGAAGCGAAATGTCAATATTCTTGTAAATATTTTATTATTATTATGATAAATTTTGTATAAGTATCGACCTAATTTGACAATGTTCAAAAAACTGACGATCACAATATAAATTCATTCAATTGACTAAGTATGTGTAATTTTAAGTGACATTGTATATTGTGAAATAAATAAATCTAATCTCTACTAATCTACTCTAATTAATGACCCCGCTTTTGCACCAATTGCACCTGCAACTACGAAGTAAGGTACCAGGGGTTATCAACCAATGAGCAACCTTTTGTAAAATTTAAACGTATTATTATTTTATGCTTGTGTTTTTTTAGTTTTATAAAAAATGTAAGTCACTTTTGTAACCGCAATTCGATATCGATGCCATCCTTAATCCTATAGCCATTCATCCTGTATCCTTATCCTTAATCGGTTCCCATAGTATATCTGTGCGGCTCCCTGCATGACATCATATAGATATTAGGCGCTCTGGGCTGGGTATAGTAGCCACGGGCCACGTTCCGTCAAAAATGTTTGTATATTTAATGGTTTTTCCTTAACAACTTATGTATATATCTATATTTAATATTATAAAGCTGAAGAGTTTGTTTGTTTGAACGCGCTAATCTCAGGAACTACTGGTTCGAATTGAAAAATTCTTTTTGTGTTGGATAGTCTATTTATTGAGTTAGGCTTGGGCTATATAATATCACGCTGCGACCAATAGGAGTGAAGACGCGGACGAAGTCGCGGGCATCAGCTAGTTTACTATAAAAACAAAGACACACTTAGGAATATAATTCGAAGCAAATTGCAGAAATAGTGATGATGACGACCGGAAGTCAGAACATGAAAAATGACAAGCATAATATTCGACCAAGACTGTTAGGTAGGACAAAAAAAGTAGATCTTTTTTATCTATAAAGAGTCCGGTAACAGCTATCAACCAATATATGCCATTATACGTCAAAGAACTTTTTATACGTCAAAGAATTTGTGTTTGTACTGGGTTGACAGCTGTCACCGGACTCTTTATAGATGAAATAAATAGTAAGAAGTGATTACAAATTAGGTACGAAGAATTCTTGTGAGTAATGACTCGCAAGATGTTCTTATCTATCAATTAAACTGCGCATCTTAACCATTAATTAGGTACACTAAGTCAGCTCTGCACTGAAGTACTACAGCGGGAGTGATTACGTAACGTGTTCAAACGTGCGTAAGGTTGACCGAAGTGTAATTTTTCATGCGTAATGTACGCGCGTACGTTTGTGTACGTGTGTAGTGCTAGTTTACGTTTGAATTGTTACGTAAACAACTAGCATCAGTTCTTCACGGTAGAAGAGCATTTGAGTAATACATAAGTGTTTCTCCAATTCTGACTTTTGTGGTCTAATTATTGTGCCCAAGGCGAATTCCTGATTTGTCGGTGCGGACGCGGTACGACATCAGAAAGGTGTCAGCTATCCGTGTCAACTGTCAGTCAAGTCAGTACCGCAGCTTTACTACGCGCCTACATTTAGGTAAATGAGTGATTCCTGAATGACGCGAGATGGGCACTTCCGCGCATTTAGTTACTGCCTAAGTAAGTAGTTTTGGACCTACGTATATCCTAAAACTACTACCAAGACCACCGGGGGATGGGCAGCAGCATCCCTGGAGTGCGGTGGAGATACTGCGATCGCCAACCCGCATGCCAAGCGTGGCGATTATGGCATACACCCCCCGTGACTTTGGGGGAGGCCTATGTCCAGCAGTGGACGACCTTTGGAGGATGGTGGTAGGTAGTTTTGCGCAAAACTGTCAGTATCCGGTCAAGTAAGGAATTCTGTGGGACATCAGTAGACTCAAAGAGCAAAATACCGCATACCGATCGCCCCCGCCAGGCGAGGAAGTCGCCTTAGTACTCTTAAAATATAGCAGACGGGGATTCTTATTACCATTCTTATCAAAAATACTACAAATCCTTAACGTAACTTGTCAATAATGAACCGAAGTCAGAGCGTTTAAGAAGGCATCTTCTCTCTTGATTGAGCTCGAATTCATAACCAAAAAGTGGAATGAATAAAACGATGAATAATGCCTATTATATCCTAGATTTGTGTTGTAAACATTAATTTTACTGGAACTGCATAGTTCCTCATGTGTCATGTCCTATCGTATAGCGATGGCGCACCGGCCTGGTTTCCACACAGATCTGGATACGACACTTCCGATGAGTCAGCCCAGGATATAGCAGTATCGCGGTTCCCACGCCTTGTGTAGGATGTATAACTGCGATTTAATTCATGTAATCGATATAATTTGGAGTTCTTTAATATTACCACAACGTATATTGTCAGTTTTAGCACGTTTCTGACTCCTCATTCTTCTTTCCTTTTCGGATTTCACCGTTCAACTGTCGCCTGTCTGCCGTCGGATTTAACTGTCTGTAGGTATGGGTGTTGTATTCCTGGTAGTAAGTTGACATAGCTCCACAGGATGTGCTGTGTTGAGAGTGAAGGAACTGCATTTGCTTCTATTCTAGATGGCAATTGGCAGTCGCATGCATCCATAGGTTACGCCTTCTGTTTGCTATCAGGCAGGTTGTATGTATATTTGTTTGTTTCTATCGTAGTATAAAAAATAATTCGGTAATGAATGAAGAATCTAACCTTGGTATTTTCTTGGTCGAAGTCATATAGCTATAGTCACTGTCCAATAACGTAGTGATACTACGTCTTGAGCTCGCATTTGTACTAAAGATTAGGTCAACAGTACGATCAAGTATTAAGGTAAGTAAGTAGTAACGTAGTATAAGTCAGTTATCGTAATTCGTAACCCCAGTTCAATCGTCTTAGTTTATTCAATGCAAACAAGTAGGCATCACACTATAAGGCACGACAGTGTGATATTGTATTGAAAATCTTAGTTTCAGTCTAATAAATTCAAAAATAACATTGTTAATTTTATTAACTAGTCAACCAATAGAATCCACGAGCAGAATTACTATGATTTATTTCCCAATACTTAAGTCACGAAAACCTACCGCATTAGCATTAGATTATCATTATAGTTGTACTATGTACATATACATAGTTGCAATAAACGTCGTCTTGAAGTCTGTGAGTAGCTTGGTTACTCACTTGTAACAACACTGGTGGGCGGGTCCCGGCCGATAACCCGGGATCAAGTCGCCACTCGGTCTACGCAGCTGCCCTGCCTACCCTCCGTTTATCTAGATTTGCAAAAGCACAGGCCATCTTTGTTTACGAGATGATATCATGTCTAAACAAAGAACCGAGGATGTTCGCTAGGATATTTCCATTGACTTTAATGTTCGGATCGGTTGATTGGTTGAAATTGGTTCGTTTATCGGATGGCGTGATGGTATAGCCCGTACCTCTAAGAACTTTTAATAGGTTAATTTTACTAATTGGAACTAGCAACGATATGTCAAATATTCATGTGTGTTCCTTATTAATACGTTAACGTACGATGAACTTTTACACAGTGACTCTTTATTTAGCTTCTAGACTGAATGTTACTGATTTAAATATTTTATTTGCGTAGTAAAGTCTAAGTTTGCAGTTTGCATAAAAAAGACACCAGATATATAAGTTATATACATAACGGGACTAACACGAATCACAAACACCTCTAACTTATGTGTATGTTTAGTTTACCTATCAATAGGAAAGCAGTTCGTTAATAAGCAACAAATATTAATTAAATAGTAACTCTTTCTACTACTTAACTCGATTCTATGTCTAATGTATGAAATCATTATAAACTTACCAGCAACTAAAATCACGCAAAAAAGGAACTTCCCGCTTAACATCTCCACCTGATTGTGTCCAAAAACGTAACTGCCCGCCACGAGCCACTCGCGTCAAATCCCGAGTCCGCGTGTGCAATCCGGATTCCGATCGGAGTTTATTTAATTTATTTGTTTTCTTTTGTGGTCAGTCGGTGTTATTGCTTGTGTATTTTTCGCTTTACTGGTGTATCGGTATCGGACGGCAGCCTGGAGGGGGAAGCGATAACCTCCGTGCCGGAGGACGGGGCACGAAGGCGAGATAACACCGCCGACTTTCAAACGAGAGCGAACATTCTTTCGAGCACGACAAAAGGAGGATTTTTTTAAATTTCGTTTATCGCTGTGGATTCATATTAGGAATTGGACATGGGGTAACAACTACGTATTTTTTTTTTTAATAACCATTGGTCGCACTAAGAAATTACACTAAGTATAATGTATATGACTAAGTACTGTAAGTTAAATGATAACAAGAAAATAATATGCACTTTTCATATAAAATTAATAGAAATTGTCCAACTGCGAATCCGCCACGCCCACTTTAGTGCGGTGCGGTACCATGAAAGTCACGGCACTTATTTAATAAAATGAATGCGGCAAGAAAGGTCCGCTATTTGTTACTTTCGGAACGATTACCCAACGATAATCTCCCAAAATATTAGCCAAATCCAAAAACTTATTTATTAATATTCGTTTCCGAGTCGAATTCCTCTTGCGTATGGACGACAGACAACATGATGAAAGTTGATGAGATGATAATGAGGGTCCTGTTTCCGCCTTTTAGCTGCAAACCCTAAAAACGGCATTCGTTGCTGTTTTATAGCTGTTGATTACATACTCGTAATACCTATATCCCGATTCTATTCTATTCTATTGATGAAACATACATAGTTTTACTTGTATTTTTTTTACAATACAAATAATTTAGTAGTTATGTCTATGGTACCGTCCAAAGCTTTAAGTCAAACGGTATTATATAATTTAGAATTTTTAAATCTATTTATTAGTGGTGTAATTATACAGTTTTACATAGTTTTATTGTAAAACGTTAATTGGATTCTTAAATTAGGCGTCAATATCAAAAAAAATCGAAATCAATTGAACATAGAAAATCTTTCTGAGTATCTAACCTAGTTTGTATCTAAATATTAAGCTAAGCAAGCAAGTCTATGTGAGCAACGACCATGTTAGCATATATCGATTATCAATTTATCATTATTTACTAAGACTACTTCACAATAGGATGTACATTCTATATATTCTAATTAACAGGACTATAATTTTGAGGTCCGCCGGCTGAGGGCTATTTTCGTTTTATCTGAGCAACGGTTTCGTGGCGACCTTATGCCCTGAGACTATTATTGTCCTGCCACAAGGCATGGCTGTAGTTCAATAGTAGATTATACACTTAAGGGGATAAAGCACTGTTTTATGTCACGGGAGCGAATTGAATCCCGAACGTAACGAAGGACTCATAATTTAACTCCTGAGCGTAGCGAGGGAGTTATAAGTTAATTCCTGAGCGAAGCGAGGGAATTAAGACTGAGTCCTGAGTGCAGTGAGGGGTTCAACCGCCCAAGACTAAAACAGTCTCATCCCCGAGGTGTATACTCTACTTTTCACACCTTATGCGAGACAAAAAAACAGGCTCAGTAGATAAATAATGTTTATTTAGCAAATTAAAAGTACATAGTAACATTAGACACGTTAGTCCAATTATGGAAAGATAAGGTAATGTTTTTATTTGGTACTCGATTTGTTCGTCACGCGTGAACAAATGAAGGCGCGCGACGTTCCAAATTCGAAAGCACAAGCCGTGGTCCTAGATTCGAAATTCGAATTTCGAACACCGCTTTTCCGGACCGGGGTTCACACGGAGGCAAACTTCATTTATTTTGTCAAATCAAGTAGGCCATGGCCTAGGACAAATTGTGTTTAGCAAAATTAAACTTTATGCATATAGTAATAAGAATTATGAAAAGTGAAATAATATTATTAACCAGCGGGTTATAATGAAATTCAGTACAACATTATAACCCGGCTAATACCAAGGGATTTAATGTCTTGCTTTCGGTAGGGTTTACATGACCTATAATTCGGCATTGTCGAGCATGTGGTTTGAAAAGTATATTATAACTTGTACGGACTAGCATTGTTCTTTGTAAGGAAAAAAGTTTGAGAGACTCTTGAATGTTTTAGATTGATATGAAAGTGTCGACTACCTACTATAAACTACCAGTAGTTAAAGTTGACGTAACCTAGAGAATAGAGATAAATCATTAAAATAATAATAATACCTAAATTAAATTAAATGCCCTGCCGATAAAATACGGACTAAAATGAGAAAAATAACTTCTTAAATTAAACGTACAAAGGTTGTGACTGACTGACTGACTGACTGACTGACCGACCGACCGACCGACCGACCGACCGACCGACCGACTGACTGATGGGGAAAGAAAATTAGTTGGACTATTTTTTTCGAAACTTCACAGGAGTATTTCTAACGATAAATGAGTAAATACGTGTTTCAGGTTTTTTGAGAAATCAACCCCTAAAAGGGGGAAAGGTGGTGACAAATTCTGAAAATCGACATGGGTGTTGTTTCTATGATTTATCGGGTCGCTGATTACGAAAACAACAATGATTTTAAAATCCCATGTGGAGAACGTGAAATACCATCCCCTCTGTTGGGGTCCGAGGGGGTTGGAATGGAACGTCTAAATATTAGTGTCATTTTTATGGTTTTTTGGGTCGTTAATTTCGAAAATGGCATCGATTTTGAAAGTTAATAATGTTGACATGAAAACTTTTGAAAGTTTGAGCCAAATTTCAAGAAATAACTGACTGACTGAGTGAGTGACGTATCAACGCACATCCCAAACTGCTGGTTCTAGAGATTACAAATTTTGTATGTAGGTTCCATATAAAGTATTGAGGTGCATTAAGAAAGGATTTTTCAAAATTCAACCCCTAAGGGGGTGAAATGGGGGTCCGAAGTTTGTATGGGGAATCAAGATTAGTTGGATTATTTTATTCGAAACTTCACAGGAGTATTTCTAACGATAAATGAGTAAACATGTGTTACAGGTTTTTTGAGAAATCAACCCCTAAAAGGGGGAAATGTGGTGACATATTCTGAAAATCGATATGGTGTTGTTTCTATGGTTTATCGGGTCGCTGATTACGAAAACAACAATGATTTTAAAATCCCACGTGGAGGACGTGAAATACCATCCCCTCTGTTGGGGTCCGAGGGGGTTGGAACGTCTAAATATTAATATGGATGTCATTTTTATGGTTTTGTGGGTCGCTAATTTCGAAATTTAATATTGCGCACATGAAAACTTTTAAAAGTTGGTGCCAAATTGCAAGAAGAAACTGACTGACTGAGTGAGTGACATATCAACGCACAGCCCAAACTGCTGGTTCGAGAGATACCAAATTTGGCATGTAGGTTACTTATAAGGTCTAAATAAAGGTGCATGAAGTGCCGTGAGTTCCCTATGAAGATACGACCTTTTTTGATTAAATGTATTATTGTAAGTGATTTTATTAATCAGTGCTGTCCGATACGATTTCGACAAAAATCGATATTTCAGCGTCCGAGAGTACTCTTAATAGGAATCCGAGGTACCTAAACTTTGAATAAAGTAACGGCCTATTGATTTTCTTAATTTCCGTCCAGATTTTGTCCAAAATCGATATCTGAGCGTCCGAGAGGTCCCCTAATACGACTCCGAGGTAAAATTTGTAAAAGTGGCGGCCATATTGATTTTCTTTTTTTTCATCCCGATTTCGTTCAAAATCGATATCTGAGCGTCCGAGAGGTCTCTTGATATGAATCTGAGGTAAAATATGGCACTCCATACATGCCAGGGATTGAAAAAAAGTTTAATGTTACTATACAGGCGTTTGATATTTTGTCGTAGACAGCAGCCGGGATCAACGGCTTAACGTACCTTTCAAAGCACGAAAGCGCTCAGTTAGTAACCACTCAAAGCGGTCACCCATCCAAGAACTGACCTGCGCCCACATTGCTTAACCTCTCATACCGCACGCAGCTAAATTTTGTTTTTGGATGCTCCAATGGGAACAGGCAAAACCTACCTAATAAATTTAATTTTAGGAAAAATAAGGGTTCCACGTGATATTGAATTATCCGTATTTCTGTTCTTCAAAGGACCAGAGTTTATGACTGCTGCGCGCTGCTTGGTCATTATCAGACCTATTGGTGTTACTGTAGTACACAGATACTTTTGCTAAGGGCCATTTAAGACATGCTTTTATTTCATTGGCCCTTTTCCCTTCGGCCTCTCGGAAATGTATTATAATAGTTTTCGATCCTTATTTTTGCCAAAATCAAATGAAATTCAACAGTTTGCCGGTTCTCAGAATGTATACTGACTTTTCATTTGTTCATCTGTTAATGAATCACAATCACCAAACTTCCTATACTAAACCCCCAGAATGTGACAACTACTTTTCTGGAAACCGCAGCTAAATCGGTTCAGCCAAACGCGAGATAATCGTGGACAAACATGCATACATAGCTACATACGTACATACATACATACGGGTGAAATAGAGAACCTCTTTTTTGTAGACGGTTAAAAATTACTCTTAGTACGCGGGCGAAGCCGCGGGCAAATGCTAGTGTTAGCATATATCGGTGTTGAAACAAAAATCCTATTGATACTTAGTTACTAGTACTTACCTAGTCAACGGGTTTTTGCAGACTATACCCACTTGCCGGAATCCTACTAATATTACAAATATAAAGTTTACATGTTTCAACGTTTGTTGTTCAATCACGCAAAAACGGCTAAACGGATTATGATAAACTTCGTATACAACAAGTCTGTAGCCTAGATTAACATATGTGGATATAGTAGAAGAATACGCGGACGAAGTCGCGGGCAAAAGCTAGTTGCAAATATTGCATCTGAGCCTTTATAATAGACTCTCAGTAAAGAAGAAACAGGCAATGATTCAGCCCAAGTCCAAGTATGCTCTCGTTCTAACAAGTTAACGTACTCGTAAGTACTTTACCTATGCTGAAATGATTCACGTATTGATTGACGAATGACATTGATAAATTCTAAACGGGGGTGTTTTAATGGTTCAGCAATTTCTTTACAATATTCAGTACAGTGTAACGCAAACCGATGTTAATCACGAATAAATCGCATGTTGCCGGAGATAATGACGATACACTCTGGGAATTGAACCGAACTTTTTTGCGATAAGATGGCATCATGTTATGATTATAGTGTAACGTTTAAGTTGTTGCGTATGAATGACAATTGTTGATGATAACTATTTATAAACTTAAAATGGGGACCTACATGGGTGGGCGCCTGTAATATGTTTTTCTTTCCTAGAAGAGCGTGCGATAGGGTCAGCGATTCCGGATTACGAGTAAGTATTGTAGTTGTGTGAGTGTACATAGGTACTCTGTCAAACTGTAACACGGGATGAATTCTATTAGTGTGGTTTGATGACAGAGGGAAGCTATGCTATTGACTCTAGGCAAATAAAGGCAAAGGTAGGTAACAAAAAAAGACTGATGAAACAAAAGCGATAACCTAGGTTTGTCGTCTTCTGCCAACTACGATGAATAGAATTGCGGCCCTTACGTTTAACATATGTAAGGTTGTGTGACTAGGAGTAGGTACATTCGGCCAAGAAAGAGGTGTACCACTTTTTGACTGCTATTATTTCTATATTAAGGCAGGCTTGCTTCTCTGCTGCAAAGGCTAAACTCTGCTCTCACATCAGATCATAGAAAGAAGGAGATATGGCACGGGGGCGTGGCGCGTGTCGCCTCGATAAGGTCAGTAAACCATATCGGCGCGCACCGCTCTTAGCGCTGACTCATTTGAGCGGCGATTGTTATTCACGCTATGGCTCCAGATTTTTTTCGAAATAACGGTCTGTAGCGTGTTTATTTGTAAAAATCGGTAAACTAAACAAAAATACAAAATACGTTGAATAACATACCACTGCTAAGTGCTATTTTAGATCAGTATTTCTATTATTAATGTATTTTTAAAGTTCCTTAATTCACTTTGTAAAATTCACCCTAAAAGCTTCGACCTGCCAGCGCAAACACCTTACGCAGCTTCGAGTGCGCGGGATAAGGCAGTGGCAGTATCTGTATCCATGCAATATTATCGATAATTGATCGACGTTATTACGAATGGTTTTCATTACATTTTCTTTTTAAATATAGTTATTTGCATAACTGAATATCACATTAAAATATAAAAAAGTCTACAGATCGACTATGAATGATATTGCCATGAAATATTTAAAATAAATTGATTAACGGTCACTGAACTATTATTTAGGATGTTTCTTTGTTACATATAGGTACATTACACATCACAGGTTTGTATAATATTCAAATAGACGAACCCCCAATACAATAAATACGAATCATAGGTTCGTTGGACTCGTAATTTTTACTAAAATTAACAATTTGGATTTCTGTAATAAACAGTATTTTGATTCACCCTTAAACGAAGTTTATCGTTTTAAAGGTAAAATACCCATCTCACGATTATATCGATAAATGCAAAAATGGATGCATGTGCCCATTCCTAACGAGTTCACCGACGCTGTTGTTTACGTGTACAAGTGTATTCCTACAGTTGATTTTGGTAGTGAGAGTACCAATTAGAGGATTAGAATGCTAGTAGACAACTGGACGGATGTGTGCGGGAACCCAATATTTACAATATTGTGCAAGTAGTGGAAACGCACACATCTTTAAAAGTGGCGACAGCAGTACCGGACTAATTTCGCGGTTAGGGCATATCTCTTTCTTTCTATGATCTGAGGCTCTCACACACCGCCAGCAGGGTGTTAAGTTAATTCACCCGAACGCTGCTGACACCGCCGAACAGTGACCGAACCGTTCAACTAGGTACTATTAGATGCTTACAGGCTTCCGGATGTGTGCTATAGCGTTCCCGGGGCCCTGTCCAAATGCGAGCTGTGGGGTTTTAGCCCGTGCGAGTCCGACGTCCACTAGGTTTCTCCTGGAGCGAGTGGGATCCATAACGGATTTCACCTGGGTAAAAAAGGTACTATTGGATGACGGCGTTGACGCGCAAACGAGATTATCGTAACTAGACAACAGAGCCGTGAACGTGCCGTACGATAGAGAGATGCTATCCAATGATTCCTTGTTTACTACATGTTTAAACATCGGTTTTATTCATTAGAAAATCTTCGATACCTATAATTATTCTGTGATTGAGGTTCAAAACTGGTAGACCACTTCTGTGGTTGATTATACTAGAATGTGGCGGTATGAACAAGTTTCAAGATCATCAGACTCATTTGTAAGATGCGTAGGTTTCAGCCCTTTAAGGAAAATGTAGCGTACCCGCGGGTATTTACAGCACAGGTCAAGCGCACTGGCAGGCAACTGGAAATCTAGGGTTGTGTCAAATACTCGTAGTGCCAACGAACAATGTGAAAATGTGACTGTAGTAGATATTTACGAGTTCAATCTATTAAGTGTTAAATAACGCATGTACCTAGCATATGTACCTATGCTACAGACAAATCAGCGTATTAAGGAGTAGTAAATATTATTGTAATACAGTGTGGAAAGATAAGTCGGGCCCTGGAGGGAAACTACCTTAAAACGTTGAGATAGCTCAATTTGCGGAAAGGAAACATTATTTTATTTCCCCTAAGCATTAAAACTGCATTCACAGATTTAAAAAAAAATGTACAGATAGCAAAACTTAGCAATTTTTTTTTGACATTTTTGTCAAAAAAAATTTGATAGATCCTATTTTTATCAAGGAACAAGAACTTATTAGAGACAGACCTAGTCTATGATACAAGAGAGCCCAAAAATAAGGTATCTTTTCCAAAAATCTTTGAATTAAGTTTTATTGCTAGGGAGAAATAAAATAATGTTTCCTTTCAGTAAATTGAGTTATCTCAACGTTTTAAGGTAGTTTCCCTCCAGGGCCCGTATTTTCTTTCATCAGAGGTATATACAGAGGTATATGTGAAATATTGGGGTATTTTAAATTCTGTTTTCCTGAGGTGGGTATACCTAAAAATATGTCATGATTGTCAGTTCTGGAATAAATGTTGGTTAAAATCCAAGGCTCCCGATGCCATAATTATTTGAATTATTAACCTAGGTTCAATTATTTTATGTCATTTTGATAACACATAAAGTACATTTGCTTATCCAGTAAAAAAAATGCCTTAGGGCGAGCTAGTTAAATTCGATAGCTAGTTTAATGTCAAGGTAGCTAGCTAAAAAAAACTATGTGTTTTCCCGAACTGACTACCTAATATATGATTTCAAAGAGTTACTGCTTTCGTTAATTTGTAGGTAAATAATAAACTAGTTTTCAAAATTAAAAAATCCCAGCCAGCTTTTCCCTTAGCTAAACATAAATTCTGATATGGTGAATTCCTTTCAAAAAGACAAACATGATTCACAACCCTACAAAACGAGTTAGCAGGCGCAAGTCATTGAGAAAACTCGGACCGCAACATAAACGAACCAGTATAAGGCTGATCTCCGATTACTTATTGTTATTTCAAATATCGAGGTCTTGTGACACTAGGAACAAGCTCACACACAAAGCCGAGCAACTTGTGCCGGCGCCGCGTTTATAAACATAAACGTTATCCGTGGCGGTCAGAAAACGACGACACTCGCCGTGAGTGGACGGACTTACGAAAAACACAAATTTGAACAACAACCATGAAACCGCTGTGCATCTTCCTCGTTATCGGTGAGTTCCTTATTTGTCTTATCAATTTTACTTCTAACCGAAATTCGCTTGAATGGTCGTATTTAATCATCAAACAACTTTAAATACTTAGTGACAATTTTGGAACTGCAGCGCGTTTTCCGATTTTTATTTAGATTGCTTTACTTCAGCGTTAATTTCATGACGTTCGTTAATATAGTAGAATAATTCACCTGCACTCAAGAGCTATTGAAGTAGTTACTTCATTATGTACTTAGGTACTAGTTAAGTATAGGTGAAAAACTTAAGTAAGTCACCTGTTGTATGTAGTTGTGACGTGTTCGAATAGGCGTTTGTTTTGTTTATGTTGCACATTTTAAATATGTAATGTCTATTCGAACTCGTCACAACTACATACAACATTTGACTTACTTAAGTTTTTCCCCTATATCAAATACTAAAACTTACGTATGAATACAGTTCCAAATAACGGTGAATCTATAGCAACAGCTTTTGAAATCTCACTCAATACTCGATACTTTGAACCATTAACTACTATAGAAAAAAACATACGAATTCCTGCATTAATATCAAATAGAATAATAAAAATAACGGGTAATCGAATTATATCCAGGTTTTCCTAATTTGATGCGCCTAATAACGGTGAACCTACCCCGGCACCAGCTTTCTAGATCTCACTCAAGTCAGTATTGCGTACCATTAACCTCTATAGCCATTTAGTTAACCGATGACGTAGGTCCCCTTAGAATAAACCACAAAAAAAACAACAAAATAAAAATATCATGGTTTTTATCACCTACACTTTGAGAGTTTTTGTGCATTACATTTAAAACGCATTAGCGTGGAATTGCACAGCATGCTTAGACGTTCGTCATTATAAGCAACCACAAAACGTTTACAACAAATAAACGAGCATTACATCTCGTACTCTTAATGTCATCGATAATTATTAATTAATGATACGGCTATGAGGAAAACCGGATAATAATTTATTTGTTGAATTTTAATTTGTTCGATGACATATTCGCTGTATAAACAAATAAAGTACATATTATAAGTAAACAATCTACGTTGTGAGCAAGTTTCAAATGCCAACGAGATGTAAAAATAAATTAAGGAATGACTTTATTCAAATGTTTGAAGAACAGACAAAATGAAGAAACAAGTATATCTGGATCGAAATCTGTACCTACCGCACGATGAGAATTCCCTGCTGACCCCTTGACAAATGAAATATATACATAATATATAGCAGTTAGGATAACCAGTTAAAGCAAATCTATGAATATAGAGCAGCAGAGGAGAAAATATAATGATTCATCTAGTTCGGGATTTCCACAGTCATTAAAAAAGTGGAGGAACCTTGTTAGACTCTTTAAAACATGTTTTAACCATGTATGCGTATGTGTAGAGAACGTTGTTTACAGAGCCTTCTTGTGAGTTTTGATTAACCAGCTAGGCTAGTTAGATTTGTTTATTGTATAGATCAAGTTTTCGAATACCTGGTTTCTGAGCAAGACCGGTTTTAGAAATTATACATATATTCAAAAATATTGAAACCGTTTTATTGACCACATATTGAGAAAAACATAGTGAGATACACTGCCCTAGATGTGTCGAATAAAACTTTGTATAACACTAAATTATAGTATTGTTTTAAAAGTCTTCCTGCAGACAAACTGTCTAAACAGTTTTACAGGGCTTTTATTTATTTTTATTTTCATTGTTGGCTATATAAATAATAATAACAAACAATCCACCAACCACCTTATACTTTATTCAAGACTATTCAAGAGGAATACGAAATAGCTGATAATTATTTCAGATATCCTTGCAACACGTCAGAAATTTGTAGAAAGCAGAAGAAACTACACATCTCCCACATTTATTGTTATTATAACCAATGTTTACTAATATTCCAGCCGTGTCTGGTGCCATGGCAATGCAGATCAGACCCAAGCGGCAATCCTCCCAGGCCGAAGATTCGAATGACCTGGAAGACAGATACGGCTGGCAGGGTAGACCTTCGTCTGGTCGCCAGTGGAACCAGTTCCCAGGGCAGAACCAGTTCCCGGGACAGGGTCAATTCCCCGGTCAAGGGCAATTCCCTGGTCAGGGACAGTTCCCCGGACAAGGACAATTCCCCGGTCAAGGGCAGTTCCCTGGTCAAGGACAGTTCCCTGGTCAAGGACAATTCCCCGCTCAGGGTCAGTTCCCTGGTCAAGGACAATTTCCAGGCCAGCAGCAACAGTCTTCGACTTTATCCCCTAATAACGGGTACGTATTCATTTACTCCAATCTCTTGTGAATTGTACCTATGATTGATATGCAATCGTATGGGCTTAATAGAAATTACTGGTAAAAAGATTTTGTTTTTGTCAGCTCTCCCTCTCTCTCATCTTGGCGTTATAATTGCGGTTGCATTCTCTGATATTTGATTTGGTGCCGGGCTCCGCTACCCTGCATTAGGCTGCGACCACACCGCTGCCTAAAATACGCAAAATACGGTGACGGACTGACGGTACGGAATCGCAGTGATGTGCCTCATGCCTGACGTTTTTTCTCATAAGTCTCTCCCTCTTGTCACTGCGTTAACGCACCGTTAAGCAATGGTGTGGTCGCCGCTTTATTTCTTCTCCCCCGTCAACTGAGGATCATTTAAATAGTGCATGCACTCAAATTATTTTCAAATTTCTCAATTTATACTATTCTTTTTTTCAAAATGGCTTCCTGAAATTAATGATGGCTTTGCAAATTTCTCTAATAAATTCTGATTTCCATTTCCAGTAGCTCAACCAGCTCAAGCCAACAACAGTGTATCAGCCAGTGCCCCGTGACGGCGGAGTATAACCCGGTGTGCGGCACAGACATGGTGCAATATACTAACCCGGGGCGGTTGGCCTGCGCCCAGGCGTGTGGCGCCAGTAAGTATACGATATTATTTATTGGCTTATTTCACTTTCAAAAAAGACAACACGTACAAAATAAACACAAATACAAACAAACAAAATAAAACAACAAAACAAATGGATAAACAAAATATAAGAGGCAAATTATACAGGCATTAGAGGCAAATTAAATATTCTGCCATGACTGTTTATTAGTTCAGAAGGACCTGTTCGATGTAGATAGTTGTAACGTGTTCGAATAGACATTATATGTTTAAAATGTGTAACACGAACTAAACAAATATTTATTCAAACACGTCACAACTACAAACAACCGACCTTTTTTACCTATATTAGGTACTGTAGCCGCCGATGCCGATGAAAAGTTGACTGTTGTATTTACAAAGTAGTTTAAAAGTTTGGATTTGCCAGGAAAAGTTATGGCGAGCAAGATTAGTGAATTTGGAATTAACGTACGTTAATAAAGCATATGTGGACCGTTGCTATCGGTGGCTTTTAGAAGCCGCTCCTATACTGTGCCTATCGTGCTATGTGCACGATTTGCTACCTGCATAAAGTGGCATACTACATAAGTGAAGTTTTATTTTTTTAGTTGTTTTAAGTTAATAAAAGGGTCGCGTTTGCAACAGGTACACTTCATGCTTTAACCGCTGAACGTATTGCGATGAAATTTGGCATACAGGTAGTTTAAAATTCGGAATTGGACGTACTCGCACAGAATAAGTAATAGTTCAAGTGTACTCGTGGGACTATTTTATTTCCAATGGGTTTAAAATAAAAATGTCTATAACCACCACCTATGATTGCCATAACACCAACCAGTTGACTGCCATAAGTCATAAAACATGTTGAAATTTGCAAGCTACCATCTTAAAGCGATTAACAAGCTAGTGTAAAATAAAACTGAGAAGTGCAGAACCTTATGTACGAAACCGGTGTGTGGCACTGACATTGACATAGTCCAGCATCAGAAGTTTCAAGTTACTGCATCAACGGTAACGTTTGCAGTGTGGGTGGAATGGGTTACAGTATTAATAGTTGATAATCTGTGAGGACTTGATAATCATCATCATTCATCATTTTTAGCTTTAGCCCGTAATCGCCCACGGCTCAGCATAGCCTTCGAGTGCACCATTCGTTCCGGTTCTGAGCTAATCTTATCCAGAAAGAAGTAATCCGAATTAAAATATAAATATTAGGGGCAATTTCTATACACAAATCTATAGAATATAGAAATAATTACAATAGTCTATTTAAGTTAAGTATTGCAAAGTGTTAAACGTATTCGATAATTCGTCGTCAAAACTCTTATTATGGAATAAACAGTTTAAACTTTAACTTTTTTTTAACTAGTCCCATAGTAAGCTCAATAAGGCTTGTGTTATGGGTACTAGACGACGATATAGAAAACATTACACCAAACCTCAGGAACAAATGTTTCTGCTTACTACAGAAACAAATGCTCTTACCGGGACTCGAACGCGGGACCTCTAGCTTCGGAGGCAGTGTCACTAACAACTGTTTTTCCAAAAGGGATGAAAGTTAATTTCTGTGCCTTTTAGTACGAGTACAATTCCTGAAAGTGGCACTGAAGAATGGGTGGCTTTAAAGGCCTTGCTGGCGTAAAACCCGGTTTGTGACACCATTGTGATTGTTGCTTTAATAAAGACCGTTTTTGAAATAATATGGTACACTCACGCCTGTCTGTCCAAAAGGGGTAACTTTTAGTATAATTCATGAAAGTGGCACTGAAGAATGGGTGGATTTAAATATGTGGCACAATACAATTCAACCAGATTCCCACCGTCGACTCTTGCCATGTCGACGGCCATGGGAGGAAAAGGGATATGGTGCTATTCTAACCGGGCACCACACGAGCGATATCGTAATGCACGGTAAAATAAAAACGAAGGTTCATTCTTCGGGTACTCTTAGGAAAATCCCTTTTGAGAATGTTTATTGTTAGATTTCCTTTAGCCGAGCTCCTATGTGTTTATTATATTAGCAAGTTATGCTCGTAATACAATAGGACAATAATGCCTAGCCGTTTAAGTGGTCTTAATAGCTCCTGTTTGAGGAAAATGCTCGGCTGTGATGTGAAGTTACGCGTGTTTCGGTGACCTCAGACTGGTGTGGTTTATGTCAATACTTAATATAATCTAATCGGTACTATATTTACGACAAGTTTGAAGTGGTTGAATTTAGGATTACTATCCTACACACAAACAACAACACAACAATAGTTCACTTAGCATTAAAGCAGGTCGTGATCTAACTAGATAGTAATTAGATCAAATTAATCTAGTAAACTATTGTTGTGTGGCATAACTTCCATTTGTGTCCCTATCCGAGATTTAATAGATTAGTAACCTTTTCTCAACTAATTTTTTTGTTACAGATGTTTCCTTGCTGAGGGCGTCTCCGTGCCCGGCGTCTACAACTGCTGCACCGAACTAAATGCGCATTTTTTAATTATTAGACTGATTAAATTATAGTTATACTTTGAGGCGTTTTACTTATGTGTAAATTAAAAGAAGAACGTAAATTAGAAAACTATGAGATATTACAATGTCGTCTATATATTTTGTTTTGTCAGTACCAACACAGGATTGTTTAAAGTTTTGTCGGTCTGTTGATAGTGACACTGCCGCCGAAGCTAGAGGTCCCGGTTTCGAATCCGAATGACATAAGATATCGTCACCATAAAATGTCTTTTCAAAAATGTAATCGTAGTTATCTCATACTTTACTAATATTCTTAAAACATTTAATTTAACAATTATTATGTTTTGTTACGCAGCTGTAGATCAAATGATAACATATTATGTTTTGATCTATTTACAACATGTATTCGTAAGAAAATGAATTAAAATTGGTACTACCAGCGCCACCTGTTGATGAATAACATTATCACTCCACTAATATTCTTAAAACATTGAAATTTTATGATGATACATCAGATGTGCATCAATTTAAATAATACAATAAACACATTAAGATTTGGTCATTTATCTAATAATACGTACCAACACCACTTTAAAAATAAGACAATTAACGAAATTTTTACTAATAGCTTAGGTATATAATGAACCCTTATTTCAGCTGCTTAGGAGATGATCTTTATTATTCCCTAACTCCATGTTTCTTGATTTTTTACACACTTTACACACTCTTTACAGGAATTTTCAAGTTTTCAACTTAAATAATTCCATGTTCGTCATACAAACTTTCATCTCTTGTTTTGTCAGATGGTGAATTTCATAAATTCATGAATTGATGTACAGTCACGCTCGTTAATTTGTGACCCATTTCGCAAAAAAGTTCTTTAACTTTCTATACGGTTTGACAGGGCTATCAACCTTAAGGGGGTCCCAAAGTTAAAGTTCGTGACTGTATATCGATTTTCAGTAGTAGATTTCAAGTTTCGAAGTTCACAAATTTTACGATTTCGGTTCTAACTGTCATCCCAGTTTTACCCCTTAGGGGTTTAGGGGATGAATGTCAAAAATTCAAGAATTCAGGTCTTTCTCAAATGATGTGCAATAATGCCAAAAAACCTTTCACAACACAATATTTTTTAAGGCTTTCGTAATTTTTCGTACATGGTTATTTTTTTTAAATTGATTTATTAAAGGTTGCGATTTAATGGCGCTGTCAGAATTTTCGAAGGTTTTTATCCTCAGTTTCATCGCAGCGGGAAAATAATGGGTTTTTATAAGATTATTTTTTATTATACTCCTATGCAGAGCAGAGCTTTAACTCTTTTAATTTGGGTAGATGAAACTGGTCAAAACGCGCGATCGTTTAAAAAAAAAATAGCAAATGCTAATTCGGAAATCCGAGAGCATTTTGAGAATAGAAGAATACTGCATTATTCCTGTGGCTCAGAAAGTAAGGATTGCCTGACGAGGTGGTTGTCGGGCCTGACAAACAAACCGAGTTCAGACAATCCCGGTTTTCGCCAAGGTAAATATAGTGCTGTTAGAAATGAGGGGCCTTTTTTCGACCCTTGCTAATAACGCGGTGATACGTACACGTTTAACGCAGCCGGCAATAACGGTCTTTGGTACGATTATTATACTCCTAGGAGTATTATCATACGACCCTTTCCGAGCATGTTTGAGAAAAATCATTGTTTTCCCAATGCGTCTCGTATATTTGACTTGATGTTAGTTTTTTCATCACACTAATCGTGATTTTGCCTATGTTTAATTTCACATTCACATTTTTTCCCGGAATGTATTTTTTCCTATTGCTAATTTCATCTTTTAATTTAATATCAATATTTAGCCATTTCTTCACATTAGTTTCCTTAATGAAACTTTTCAATAGCTCATTATTAATAGTAATGTTTTTATTTTATATGGCTTTTTAAAGCACAAATTATACAATAATTAGGTAGGTTAATTTGGTTTTGCATCGGTCCGAAGGGCCAAAGCACACTGTTGCAATATCTATCAAGTTTAAAAAAAGGAATGCGATCGGGAAAAATACAATTCAGGCAAAAACGTAACCGTAAAATTAAATGCCATAGAAATTACACTACTAGCACAACACTATAATGCGATTGAGAAAAAATGCGAAAAGTAAAATCACTATTACACCTATTACCTACAAGTAAAACAGTAGATTGTAAAACAATTGACTAAAATAAGCCATTTTATCCAAGAAAATTTATCGATCCGAGCCGCAGGCGGGGGCGGATTTCACTTTACGCTCTATAGTAGAGAGGCCTATGATCTGAGAGAGAGGCCAATTTGAAAAAAGTCGTCAAATAGCGAAGTTCGTTTGAATGAACAGGTGCATACCAACAAATGGTATCGTTGGATTCAGTAATATCTCCCGAGTATGAAAAGTGTGGTTGTCGCTCTTTAAAGTGGTGGAGGGGATAACTATGACGTCACAAAGATGGCGGCATATGGTATAAAAAATTTACGATTAACTCAACAATTCCGATTTTAACAAATGAGGTGTCATATGAAAGCTGATTAAATAGCAAACAAAATATATTTACAAATTTTATTGCAATTCATATATTTTTTTTTCTTTTTTTAAAAATAAAGAAAAACATAAAATCGATATTTTTTAAGTTTAAAATAAGCAGTGAAATTATCCATTTACTCTAAAAATACCTGATATAAAAGAGACAGCTACACTTCTTATCTACAGATTACTTTTTGAATTTAAGAAATTGGTTCATAAATAACGAAACGACGTTGATTTTTATCCGTCGCGGGCGCACCGCGCGGTGCTCTTGCGTGCGATAGTAGGCCCACACTTTGTCACGTTTGTAGTGATTAATCAATAACTACAATACTTATCCGATTTTAATATACAAGGTATTATATTAAAGGTATGTTGATGCCCAATAAATCTTATTAAAAATAAGAAGTGTATATCCTATATCTATACGTTATTGACAAAACATTCAATAGAAGAAGTGTGTACAATGTTATACGGGAGTAATTAAAATAAAAATTACTTTTACATCTAATATACTATTATTAATCAATTGACTCATTACCGTTCTATTAATATACATTTAGAGTTCTTGAAAATGATACGAAAATACATAAAGTGACGATTATTTTGCGGGGCCGGGTGGTGGCTGCGAGGGAGAAAACCTCTATAAAAAGTTACAAGGGGACCTGAGAGAGTGAATCCGGGGTTTTTCATTCTCTCCTGGCGTGGAGGTCCTTTGGTCAGCGGTGTTGCCCTGCACGCTTGCCGTCGGGTGGGGGGCGCAAGCCTCTTCCGAGAGGGGACAGCTTCGGCTGTCGCAGCAGGCGGTGTTCGCGGTTGTGTGCCTTGGCGATCCCGTGTCACCGCCACTAATGCTGCGTGATGGGCATACCCTGGTGGTTTTAGACGGAGTCCGGGCGGTTCCCGGGAGTCCGTCATACCTGTCCTAGTTCTCCGGCTAGGCGGGATGCGTAAATGCATTTCCTCAGGTAAAAAAAAAACAAAGTAACTAATGTTCCTTACCGCGTCTGGGTGTCTGTATATTCTGTACGCGACACTCAAAAACTACCAAACGGATTGACCGATGATAGCTTCAAAGTCAATTAATTAATTAATCTTCATACGGTCTCCACTAATAGAAGGAGTGTTTCAAGAGGAAGATTTACGTGTGAGGATGGTTACTGGGTTTCGAGTAGGTAATCAGTAAATTTTAACCTTTTTGAACGCTATTCCCTCCAATACTGAATTGAATAACGTTAAAATTTAGGACATGGTGTGTGTGTCATGGTTTATATTATAGTGGTGGTATTATAACTAAAAAAAAAATAAGCTTATCATAAAATTTGATTTTTTATAATTCTAAAAAATACGTTTTAATCGTTCAAGAGAATCGTTTAAAAGATATCAATAGAATCCTTATGTAAACATGAAAAAAATAATTGTATTGCAACTATACCTACATTTTCCCATACAACGGTTAGTTCGAATGTGTGTGATGTCATAATATAATGATAATCAGTAGAAGCCGCCGCAAATTTTTCGGCTTTTGTTGTGCTCTAATTTTAGGTAGTTGGTCCCATATAGACTTATTATTTTAACCTCTTTAAAAATGGTTCGAATGGCAGGCACCATAAAAATGACAAGTAGCCTATCCCACGCGTACGAAGCCGCGGGCAAAACTAGTTTACATATAAAAGGAAGATGCAGACACAATGTGTCCACACCAACTGGTTTCTCGGGATTTCTGTAGCGCGGTTAATAAACGAGAATGTAATATACTCGTCTCCGCGAATAGTTGATGATCATTCAACTGATGTGATGAGACGGGAATTACCGCTGAGTAATGGTAATGGCGCCAGGTCCGTTCACCCCTGACCGATAAAATTATGGATTTTTCTATAAAATAGGCTATATTAAAATGCGAATATTTAAGCCATTAGACATTGGTTTCCTGTTAAATATAGGTGAATATCTGTTTTTAGGTTTCCGTACCCAATGGATGCCAGGCATACTTTCAGCTACGATCGCGTGTCGCGGCTTGCTAATATAGACTTTAAATACTGTGTACAACATGATTAAATATCGTTTAAAGATTGTAAAATCCGTCCAGATCCGACGCGATGCGAGCCGTTTGGTGGAAATTATCCTAGAGTATTATGCGCACGCTAACGACAAATTTTTAGGATTAGGTAGTGGACCCCGGGCATCCTTCAGGGTGCAACTGTACTGGGATAAATAAATAAATAAAACCTAACCCTTTGAGGATAGAATCGTGTCACAGAATTGTATGACATAATCGTGTTCAGATATTTGTGAGCACCTTCTTCGTCGAACTAGGTTATGAGTAACATTAATATTGATTCAACAATTCTTTGTATACATATGTAGGAATTCATTCACGGAAGTTACAGGTCCCCTTCTGTTCCGGAATCCGGAATTACTCACAATTCCAACGGAACTACAATGCACTGTTTTTTTAAGGTAAGTTATTACTAAATATTATGGGCGTCGGTTATTCTACGAGTTTCCGATATTTATATTTTTTTAAATCGCTTCGTTGATGTTATTTGCAAAAGGAAAACTGTAGTCACTGGAAAACATATAGAATTCCATGCAATATAATAAAAATATTCACACGATAAATTAGGTGGATAGATACTATTGACAGCTCAAAAATCGGTGATTCGATCAAACGAATAAGTACACTAAAATATTCATTACCGTGAATACAAGATGGCTTGGCCTGGTAATGAATATTTAGTATCTGGAATAGCTCATATATTGATTTACATTTTTCAATACAACTAACAGATTTTCATTGCATTTTACCTCTTTAAATGCACCAATATATAAACAATAAACAAAGTACAGCAGATAACCTTCACTAAAATAAGGGTAATGATTTCAAATTTGTCTCCCTCTTTCATATACCGACTTTGAAGTCTTTTTCATAGGAAATTTAATAGATGACATTTCACCATCATACTATTCTACATCGCACTATTTAGTGCACAAACCATCAACCCAACCCTCATTGATATATACAACTGTTTGATAGCGAGATCAAAGGATTTTGTCGCTACTGTCAAATCTGTAAAATAAAAAAACCCCCGGTTGTACACTTTTTGCACGGTAATGTTTTTTTAAGATGATAAAGTTTATTTGTGATTATTCTGTGCTTTATTGAATTAATGTTATTGTCGGATTTTTTTGCAATCTCATTTTGATTTAATTTAATTTTAATTTAATTTTTTCATTTAAATACCTATAGGTAGTTTTATCACAAAATGTTAAAAATCACATAAGTTTTTGATAACATTAAATTTTCACATATTTAATTTTTATTTTTGCAGTAAATAAATACCTGAATCAATCTCCATCATGGAATCAATGCAATGCAGTTGCCATGTAAGGAATGTGTTCTTGATTATGAAATTCGTTACAGTTACTTTGCGTAGGAACTTGGGTTTTAACGTGAACTTGGACCGACAGCATTCAAGGAAAGGTAATCGACCTTTACGATAGGTATTACTCATTTTGCACAATATTGGTTAATATTTTCTTATGTACCTTTACGTTAAGTTACGCAATAAGTACAAAATGTGTATAGGTTTAACATGGAATACCTCAATCGTTCCTCTAAGGAGTCTAAAGTGGTAACGAGGTAACGAATACTACGCGGACGATGTCGCGGACAAAAGCTTAGTATAGTAGTATCTAATATTATATCATCTCTAATTTTGTATGTATATATAACGCGCGTCATAAATCCGTACCTCTACCTAGGACCTATACAGGGTGATCAATCCAAATGGGTCAGTGGGGAGAAGTCAGAAACTATCAGAGATAGCGAAATCTGATCTTAGGAACCATGGCGTCGATTTTAGTAAAAAGTAAAACTGCATTCATAGATTAAAAAAATAACTTGTACTCTGCCCGGCTAGCACAACTTGGCGCGCGAGATAGACAATCCGTCTCTTTCTGTGTGTACCACTTAGAAAGAGGCGGATAGTCTATCTCGCGCGTGAGATAGCTCGCGCGCCAAGTTATGCTAGCCGTCCAGTCCAGGAATCGAACCCGTCTTATTGAAAAAGTAAAACTTCCAGTATTTCTATTTAATTTAATTACTAGCTTTTGCCCGCGACTTCGTCTGCGTATAATTCGTTCTCGCCTTAGAATGATTTGTTTTCCCATACAATCTTTCTCAAGCTCAGGTGGATACCAGGAACTTAGGGGTGACATGTTGGAGAAGGAAAGCCACGAATAGATCGGACTGGAGATATTTGCTTGACCAGGCTGGCCTAGGGCCCACCCGCGGCTATAACGCCTCAGATGATGATGATGATACAATCTTTCACCCTTCTTTACACCCCCTTAAGAAATGATTACAGACATTCCCTAGAAATCCTATTGTCAAAACGAATGATTAAGTGCTTATTTCGGAATATCAAATGTACCGATTCTAGACGAATGAATCTCGTCAAAAACACTACATTTACATTGTACAATGATAAAAGTCTCGCTACGCAGTTCTACTGTAAAACGTTATCCCAACAGAGCGAGTTCTTCATGTAAGTATGATGACCGAAGGCCGGAAGCAGAGTGGCAAGGCATGCGAGAATAATCACACAGAGCGGGTTTCTCATGTAAGGCTGAGGGCCGAAGGCCTGAAGCAGAGAGGCGAGACACGCGAGGCTGAAGGCCGAGCCTCCAAACAGAGTAGATTCTTCATGAAAGGTTAATGACTGAAAAGCCGAAGGAGAGTGGCAAGGCATACGAGGCCGAAGGCCGAGCTATGTCGTCGCCGAAGATTCAGTTGCCATATTAATGAGGGTAAATTATACTCCATTCGTTCGTTTTCACGTGATGCCTAGACTTATAAACAGACAGACAAACAGACACAAATTCTTAAAACTGTTAAAACGATTTCTGTTATCGATTCTAAGTATCCCCAGCCAACTTTTTTTCGAATATCTTCCATGTACAGACTTTTGACCCTCTTCTAAGTGTACATCTAAGGTGCTCCAAACTGTCTATGCTGACGATTGGGCTGCCCAGCTCAAGTGATCTCTTATATCAAACAGTTTTTATGGTGTGAAGGGTCAACAATTACGTAAAAAATAACGCACTTAATTTTGTACTCGTAACAAAATTAAATGGTACACCGACGATACAAAGTGTGCATTGAAACAGCCGTTTTTGTATTTAAGCATATGAATAAAAACAATGCCAAAGTGTCGCAAATGCATTTTGATGTACACGCAAAGTAGAACTAATTGCGAAAAGGTTGTGCTCAAAAATAGCGTCAACAATCAAAAGGAAATATGATACTTCGATTTTGACATAATGAATCGTCAACTTGTTTACAATTCTGCTATGCTTTAAGTTAAATTATATATGTAGTTTTGGAATCTAGAAAACGGGACTGAAATTTGAGTTTGGAGTCACAGTTACTTAATAGAATAAAACATGATAGTGTTCAAAATTTGAAGAAACCTTGGTGTCCGTGGTGGCTGGCGCGCACACTGGGCAGCGCCGCGGCGCAGCGCTTGCGTTTACTTTTTTTCAGTTTCTATCTTAAGATTTCACAAATTTTGAATGAGGATGTTTTTTTTTGTCGTCAAGTATATGCTTACCAATTTTCATACCTGTAACTCATGGATTATAGGAGTTCCCATACAAAATTTAATCCCTCTTTTTACCCCCTTTTAACCCAAATCTGCACAATTTTTATAGCCTAAAACCTGACCGGGTCTACAGATTAGTAATGTTTTCATCAAAATCCGTTCAGCCGTTTTCACGTGATGCGCGTTCATATAAACAGACAAACAGATAAACAGACAAACAGACGAAAATTCTAAAAACTGTTGGAACGTGTTCTGTTATCAATTCTAAGAATCCCCAGTCAACTTTTTTTCGAATATCTTCCATGTACAGACTTTCGACCCTCTTCAGCTTTATTATATGTATAGATGCATATTATTCATTTTAGATATCATGTTTCATAGTAACATTTACTGCTTATGATCTACACAATCGAAATAGAAATAAGTTATTTTTTTTCTTTAAAACTAGCGGGTTCGATTCCCGAACCGAGAACAAGTTTTTTTTATCTATAATTGTAGTTATTTTTGTTACTAAAATCGACGCCATGGTTCCTAACAACAAATTTCCCTATCTGTTATAGTTTATGATTTCTCCCTACTGACACATTTAGATTGATTACCCGGTATAGGACCGGCGCAGATCCTTCTGGGTTATGTCAGGACGCCAGAATCTGGTGAAATATCTATGTTAGTTGGGTCAATAAACTTTTTCGTGTCCCTCAGCTTTTTCTTCATTATTTTTTACCATGACATGTATATTTGATAAAATGTATACGTATATGTTCTCATACAATTCGGAGGAGGTGGCCCTCGGAGCAAAACGTTCTTATTGGCATTTAGTCCCCTAACCATAATGTCCGTTGAACCAAAATGACCACAGGGAAGAAAGGCCAAGTAGCAAATTGTCCGCAAATAAAAACGCCCTTAAACCAAATCGTCATTAATTAAAAATGTCATGAAAGCAAGACGTCCATAACGCATTAGGACTTATGTAGTTTTTATGGAAGGACTAAAAATAAATAATTATCGATTATTACGCTTAATCCAAATATTACAGGAAAGATAGAATGATCTTTCTATCTTATTACATTTTTTTAGAAATCATCAAAAATGGTAGTTGCAAAAAATTTAAATAAAATCACCTTTGGGGGAAAAAAATTTACGACTTTTTATATTTTTTTTTCGAGAGATGGCACTATACTACTAATCAATCTTTCTTATTTAATGACGAAGCATAATTAACTGCTTAAACTATTGATACAAAGATCAAAGCACAAAGAAAAATTGAAATGCGTAACCTGGTGGACGAGACCGGGAATCGAATCCGGTACCTCTGGATTACCGGTCCAACGTGTCAGCCACTCCAGCGGTCATAACAATACTCTCATGAAATAGGTTTTTAATTAGGTAGGTACCTTTTAAATTGCGGACGTTTTGCTCCGGTCGCCATTTAAATTGCGGTCGTTTGACAATAAGGACGTTATGCTCTGTACAAAGAGTACCTTTAAAATTACGGACGTTTTGCTCCCAGAATTACTACGTTACGGTCGTTTTTCCAATAAGGACGTTTTGCTCCGAGGACCACCTCCTCCGAACTGGTACTAAACATGAGGACACTAAAAAGTTGATTCACCCAGTTCCATTATGTTACCAGTCTTAAACTTGGTAAAAGAGCCCTGAATTGGAATAGAATATAATGTATTGTACTATATATATATTGTGATGAATATATATACATACCTACCGATATCCGTAAAGGCTCTGCACTGTACAGGCTGCATAAATATTAACTCACGGAATAGTTAAGAGCGGAAGCCTAATTATTCCTAACCTTACCTTAGCTTAAACACCCAGATAGATAAAGAAATCAGTACTTATCTTTTGAGCATCGTATATATTCGTTGATACTAGTATATATACAATATCACATTTGAAATACTTACATTTAATTTTCATGAAATAAAGAGAAATTCTGTGACTGTATCGTCTATTGAATACATGTTTGTTAGACAGAGAGAGTGAAGTGACTGGTAATTAAACTTCATCTACATACAAAGAGCCTACGTACTACCAACCTAATTCCTAAAGCCGTTTTTGAAGTAAAATTTAGGTTCCATTAGGTTATTTATGGCTTTAGTAGTTAATACGTGTTGCCGAAGATAACAAGAAGTCTGTGTAATGGAACTCGCGGTAAGTAGGGCTAAACTCGTATTCGTAACCCAGGCCCAGGCCAAGTAGGAGTTAGGCACTTCTTCATGAATTGGTGTTCATGGATAATTCGGGGTTACATACGCGTACATTATAGCATCATTTGCATAGTAATATACGAGTAGATGCCTATGTGTTGCGTGCGCAGCCTACCGACTCCGTACGAGTGCAACGTAATCATATTATTGATATCAATCACTGTACGAAATGTTTAACCAATTTGACTTCCTAGAATTCCTAGACTAGGTAGCTGTTTAGCTACTCCCCCTCATTTGAGCATCCCTGTGGCATCCTGAAGGAACCCGCGATATGTAGGCTTGCTACCTAGTTCCAAGGTTTCGCGAGAAGATAAAGTTGACTTTATTTGAACTGGGCTGGTAAGTTGAGGGTCCTGAACTAACTAAACTCCCACATAACACGAGGTAGGTTTTGTTTTAAGCGGCTTCAGGGTAAACGTTCGATAATTGTTATGAATCGATCGATATGAATCATATAGGTACCTATAGATTCGAATATATTGGTAGCGTGCGAGGGCCAACACGCATGGTGGGGACGTTATAAACACATATAGGACTTAAGATTCGCTTCTTAAACGTGTGAGAGCTCGCAGACCGCGGACCGAGTATGCAGACAGAGTGCCCTTAAGAATAGCGATTAAATATTCCTTTAGTTATCACAATTTATATACCTAATACATAACAAAAAATGGCTCAATGGATCGCAATTCTAGGTAAGTCTTATTTTTTAGTATTTTTGTTTGCTTGATGGATTCTTTATTGTTGTGAACTTGCCGCCCATTAACACACACGTATCTAATTAGTATTTTATCTAAACACCGGTGATTTAACGACGTTAGTCATCTGCATCAGTGTCATCAAGTTTGTTACTGAATTTAACCCTGAAATTTTATTATGTTAGTCATTCGTGCACAAATCGGATATGCTTATATATTCAGTTATTAGGAAATGCCTGTTACAAGCATCCGGTATAATGTGAGCTCTAGACCACAGAATAAGTAATTCGTATTTGGAGGTCACAATATGTCAGTTAACTTTGATAAGCGCTTGGGAGAGCTCTGAGAAAGCAATGCTATGCTGGCATAGCTAGATTGCAAATTGTTTTTGACATTTCTCACTGTGAAATATGTCACAATTTTCTATTGTACTTTTTATTTGTTTGACCTCCGATAAACAAACATTTGCTATGAGAGTATAAGTTGTGTGGTTCTATGATGATTGGTTTATAGTAATAGCACGTCGGTGCACTTCATAATACTAGACTTAAATACAAGCTTTACCGGCAAAAATTGGATGAATTTTCAGAAATTTGTTTTAAGTGTATTCTTGCATTAGTATGAAAAGATTAAAAAATCTTTAATTGTAATCAACCCGTTAACGCAATCTAAGCTCCTGTGGGAAGTCCTGGAATAGAATATTCCTACTATTAATGGACATTTTACTTAATGGTCTAACTGCACGCAAAGGGAATTGCGCTCCCAATTGCAAACGATCTCCGATGTATCTTAGCGCACCGGAGGACTTCTGCATGGATGTAGGCCAAACCTACACCCTGTGGCATCTCTATTAGCTCAGGAACACAAGCATTACTATTACATGGATGCTGATACGATTAGCCCAGTTGATTCGAAGATAGCGAGCCTCTACAAAATAGCCGTTCCGCCGGGATCGTATACGGGTAAGGGTCCATCTAACTAATCGTGTTGGCATATTAGGTTTCGTTCGTAGTCAGACCCCCAAAGGCTATTATTTCGTACTTTGTGACGATATTAATACCTAATTACGATGATCGAAGGAGGCAAATAAAAGGAAACGATTGTTTGCTCAGTTTCGCCAGTCTTTCATCTCAACCATTAGGTTAGTAAATACCACAAAAGTACAATATATATACTGGAAAGAGATATAAGTCAAATACTCCAATCGGGCGCCGCTGTGGTATTTAGTAAGAACTAACCGCACGACGGCTGCATCTCTGTCACTCCAATATGCAACATTTATTACAAACAAATTAAACTAAAATCTCCTTTGAAAAAATCGTACTTCGGGCTGAAACACCCCTGGTGGCTACCTAGTTTTGACGCACGATGAAACATTGGTTCGTGAATTTAGAAGTGCAGCCCTTGAATAGTGTGGTTGTGTTATTTATGCTACTAGTTGAGGTTTCATACCCTAATTAGAGCGGCCCGATAGGGTAGCAAGTGCACTCGGAAGTGAGCGACGAATGCACCGCGGGTTCAAGTCCATGTGTGAAAGTCACGCGACAATGAAACGGCGAATGCAATACTATTGAAAAACCTTGATTATACCGAAAAACAATAATGTCCTTCTAGTTACATATTTGTGGCATTTTGTTGTTATAGCTACAATTGTACCAGATAAAAGTGACACGGCGCTTTTACGTTCCGGGTCAATTTCCAAGAGTGGTGAGCTGGTGAGACGTTCAGAGAACTCTATTCCCTCGGCTTGCCTACTCTGAGGACATTCAGGACCTTATAAGCTGTTGAACACTAACTAGCCAGAATCTTCTTGTCTTATGATATGTTTTGACGCTATACGCTATTATAGCTATTTCCAAACAAAAATGTTTTGGGTAAATTGACGTAACTACACTACATTGCACTGTAATCCTTGTGTGTTTCTACCTAACCTAAAGGCCATGTCCAGATGTGAAATTAACGGGTTTTATTTATTTTAAAATTTTAATTTACAGTGGCACTGGTATGTTTGAGCGGTTCCTCGCTTAGCCGAAGTTGGGTTGATACTGATGACTTCGAATCATGGCAAGCCAGCCCCAACGACTACGGGTCAAATGAAAATTCTTGGGAAAGCGATGAAGAATACGAGGACTCAGGATACAAAACCGGATATGAACATGATAAACCTATTTCGAGTAATGATGGATATTATAAGGACCATGGTAGCCATGCATATAGTTCCCATGATCATCACCAAGTTGGTCACAATCACGATCATGGATATAATGGCAATTGGGGATATCATGGACATCATACTCAAAGTGGATCTCCTGATCAACCTGATCAATATTGGGGACTTCATAACCATAGCCCGTCTTCTGATCAATCTAGTCAAATTTGGGAATCTCAAGGACACCATGGTCAAAGCGGATTTACTGGTCAACAAGGGCAAAACTGGCGATCACATGGACATCAGAGTCAAACAGAATTTCCTGGTCAGCCCGGTCAAAATTGGGCACCTGGCGGACGTAATACTCAAACCACGTCAAATCCTGGCCAACCCGGTCAAAGTACCGGATCTTGGCAGGGTTTACCTCAAAATAACGTAAACCGACCGCAGGCTTCCGGGAACGACGCTGACCGAATAGTATTTCCGGACTTTAACAACCAAGTTTCTACAACTAGGTACGTACGTTTCATCATTACTCAGTTTTTAATAAGTGTTTAAATCATCTTTCACACTTTTTGCCTCCAGTTTTTGTTTATCTGCGAATCTTGCGGCAATTATAAATATCCCAAGTGGCTTTTGACAAAAAAAAACCTTAATGTTCACTTCAATCGCTCATGTACTCCTGATTGGTATTCTTATAAGGATTCTTATACGGATTCGAAGTGAAGAATTGACAACATTTCATTTTTTTAAGCAGGCTTTTTTCCGATGAAATCCAATAGAGGATAAAAAGTTAAGTAAAACCACATTTTTAAGTTCTCGAAAATATCTCCATTTCTTATAAATAAATCAATTTCAAAAGCTCCTCATTATAAAAGAGAGTAAGTGACAAGTAAGGCGTCACAGCGTAACACATCATACAGAAGCACTGTTACTAAGACAAATTTACTAAAGAAAGTGAGCTGCTGTTCATTTTGTCCGCTGTGACTGTCACAATTTCTTAGTAATGACGTCATTACTACGATATGGGGCTTTCTTCACATTTTCGTGAATATTTAGAAAACTAATATCTTTAAAAATATAAATAAAATATTTTGGGATTTCTTGTTCCCGTACGATTTCATACTACTTATAAATTTGAAATGTTGTCAATTCTTAAAAATCATATTCTAGTCGCATGTAGTTTCCACTCATTATCTCCTGGGTTTTACCTGTATATTATTAACTTGGAAATCACATTACATTACATTAGATTTTTACAACTTCATAGCATAAATAAGTCATAGTTAACATTATCCTGACATACAGATAAATAAGCATTACCTAAAGTCTTCTCAGCAGCTGTCTTCGTAACTTTCCGAAGCGATAGATTTGTAAAAGATTTTTAAGCCTGGTGCTGAAAAAAATACATGCCTATGTAGAGGTACATGTTTGAATTTTGAAGTGAAAGGCGATCAAATTGTTTTAGTTCATTGAATCACATTAAATATTAAAGCATATGTAAGCAAAATAAATGTTCCAGTACCCCAACTTTCCTTAATAGTGGATCTTAATCCGTAACAATAACGGTGAAAAGCATTGTGTCACTTATTGAAATTAAGTTTTAAACATTGGATTTGTTTATAAGCGCGGTGATGTGGATTCTCGTGGATACGTGGTATACTGAAGAACAAGTAGTACACATCGAACCCTATTCCTTACAAATATTGAAATTCGAAGCCACAAGCTTAAAGTCGTACGACTGAATTTTGGCCACCACAGCTTATTGTTTCTAAATCATTCTTTCCAGGTCTCCGGCCACAATCAGACCCAGTACGACCACAGCTCGTACTACCACTTCGACCACCACTCGGACCACCACGACGGATCGGACACTGCTAGATCTGGTGATTTGCATTCGGGCATGCCCGACGACCGCGGAGTACAACCCGGTCTGCGGGACCAACAATGTGACCTATAACAACCCGGGGTCCTTGCAATGCGCTAGGAATTGTGGACTCAGTAAGTATACACGGACAGAGTTTGGCGAAATCCTTCTTTTTAAAACCATAATCGTAATCAACGGTAATTTTATTACCGTGGGATCCTTTTTCCTAAAATATAAACAGCGCAATCGCCGCTGGATTTTGGTAGGATAAAAGGTTTCAACATAATAGTTTTTTGGTTTTATGTTCGCAAATCAACTCGTATTGTATGAGTAAGTATGTAACGTGTAACGCTCAATTCATAAGATTTTTATAGCACAATAAAATAGTTACGTGGTCACATCAAAAGCATTTTGACATCTACTAAAATCGGAAGCGTTTATTTATATTTGCGCCTTTTTATGCAATGTCTAAAACATTGGTTAACTGCAACAACTAATTATCTGGGTGAGCACGTTATCATGATTTGAGGATAACTTGGGGTTATAGATAACAACAAGATTATGTATTTTTATGTAATTCTTCACTCCTTGTTTACAGATGTGGCAGTAGCCCGCCAGGCTCCGTGCCCACGTGCCGCTCCACAGCCGACCACCACAGCCAGACCAACAACCAACCCGTCTACTACCAGATCTACACCCAGGCCGACACAGACTACTACTATGAGAACCGTGACTCCTACACGTTTCACCAACATCAACGTTAATTTTGTGAACAAACCTGATTCCACTGCGATACCTCTCGAGATTTTGCAGAGCGTCTTTGGTAACGCCTCACCGATTATCAGTCATACAGAAGAACCCGAATTTGATATTGATAAGCGAAGAAAATCCTAGATAGATAAACCAATTATATTTCAAATTAATAAATGAGTTTAATCTAATAACCGATTGTGGAGTGTTTCTATTCTATCGACGGCGTAATAAGTATCATTAGTGAGCTTTGAATAGTAAATTAATTTATCTAATTTGAGTTGCTTTCTTAGGAGTGATTAAAGTCATTAATATCATTATTTTATAAATGACATCGATTAGCGCTAATTATGCAAGTGTTGGTATAAGTACGCAAAAATTGATGTAAATGATTAGTTATGCTAACGGGTAGACACGAGCAACAAGTGTAGTTTAAATAAGAATATATTTCGTTCAAAATTAATAAAGATGCAGTACTCAAATTTTAACCAAGTGCAATGTGTGCTAACGGTCATCACTTTAGCGTTAATTTCATACGCAAATGCAAAATCACGTAAGTATTTTTTGATTATAAATATGTAAAGTGTTGATGTGATATTAATTATTATCACGGTATTTTGGGATTGCAAAATTGCACACCGTCCTTTTGTGCATAAATTTAGGAGCTCTCGATGTCTCCCAAACACATGAGTGCACACGTGTATAAATTTTTAAAGGGTCGGCAACGCGCATGTGACACCCCTGGAGTTGCAGGCGTCCATAGGCTGCGGTGACCGCTTACCATCAGGCGGGCCGTACGCTTGTTTGCCACCGACGTGGTATAAAAAAAAACCTTCATACGAAACTATGCACATCTTCATGTCGTGAAGCGTATAGTAGCAGTATTTATAGGTAACTTAATTTTATGTATATACAATGCATATGCACATGTGACTAATGTAAATATATTTTCTCTCCATTTTAGCGGAGTTCATAAAAGTATGCAAAGCTGGCTCTAGCGATTGTCTGCGGGAGTCTCTTCAGGCCAGCCTGCCTGGTTTCTTAATGGGCGCGCCGGAGCTTGGTATAGAGAGGATGGATCCGTTCGTTGTCAACAACTTGAATCTGACGTTGCCGGGAGGCTTAACGATCAGCTTCAATCAAGGCATTGCTACGGGTTTTAGAAAATGTGTCATCGATAGAGCGAGGTACGTTGACAAAACTTGCATCATCTTAGTATTTTGTTAAATTGAGTGCACATTTTGAATATCCTGCTAGTGTTGCAATTTCCAGACATATAACGTACATTATATCGGTAGGAACTACTGACATAAGGATATAATAAAAAACAAAAATACCTTATTAACAACCGACATAGTGGTACCATGCTGAGAATGTCACTTACGTGCCAAGAATAGCGTATTCGAATGTCACTACTAAAGTAGCATATCATAAAATTAATTAAGAAAACCATGCATTCACTCTAATGTAGCCTATAAAGCCTTGTTTGTATTTTGAAGAGTGTTATATTTTCAGAATGATAAAAGATAACCTAGATATTCAGCTACACTGCAACTTAGCAATAAAGGGGAAGTATCGGTCCACCGGCAGGCTCCTCATGTTCCCTATCGATGGTTACGGTGATTCCATGATCAAATGCAGTAAGTCATATGAATATTTATGTTTTTAATAATATATTGTATAATATAATAGGCCTAGTGGATTTCCTAGGGATTTTCATGATTGATTTGTGGGACACTTGGTATTAGATATTTAAGTATCAATTTTCCCAATAATTGAAATAAATAAAATAAAATATAAATCTGAGATTCATGCGTAATAGGACTAATATTGTGACAGCTTAACGAGCAGTTATTCACCGTAGGTATGTGTAATAATAATGTTACAATCAACAAAAACAAGCATCTTTGTTTTTGTTGATAGTAAATTAATTTATAATGATTACTTAACTCGGCAGTGCCAGTAAATACGATAGTTCATTATGGAATTTAAAAGTATTTTTTGTTTTTCAGGAAACCTAAGACTGGAGGCCTTGGTAAAATTAGGATCAAAAACACAAAATTCTGTAAAACACTTGGAAGTTAAGAATTTAAAGGTGAATCACAAGTTCCAGGGCCGAGTTTCCTACCAAATGACGAATCTTTTCAAGGATAGTCCTGAGATGAGTAAGTAGACTTCATATCTCGCACATTTTTCAAATAACGAGCAGTAAGTACGAGTACACTGACTGAATAAAATCAACAGTGAAATATGTCAGATGTGTGATGGTGAATGTCAATATATCGTAAAATACCACAGAATACTCCCTTTCCTTGTTCTTAAAGTTTATAGGGATTATAGCGTGTGCTACTACACATAATTTAATATGTTGAGTTCTTGTAGCTAAAAGTTGGCGTGAAGGTAGCTATTATTTTTGAAAACGATAAGTGGCGTGCCAACGATTTATGTCAGTATTACAGATGTATTATGGCGTTAATACTGAAAACAAAAGTTGGGGATAGAAAACTAATACAGGGGTTTTTTGCCCACAGGTAAATTAGTGCTGGAGTTCATGAACAGGAATTGGAAACTCGTAGCCGAGGAGTTCGGCAAACCAATCGTCGACTTTGGCGTGGACTCCATCATGACCAGTGTAAACCAGCTCTTCAGGTCTGTGCCGCTGGAGGACATCGTGTCTGGGCCTCTCGACTTGTGATCTGACTAGAGAAAGTCGCCGGAGGAGCTACAATAGCTGCTCCTTTTTTTTCAAAGTTCTGGAAATGAGCCCCAACGGCAACTATCGCTGGGATATTCCAAAGAATTGTAAGAGCTCAATAATGGAGTCATCCATTGGCATCATGTTGGTACATGATATCGCGCGCTCGCTTCTACGTACGCCAAGCCGAGTCAGAGCGAATGCGCGCAACACATCGCATACCAATATGATACCAGTAAATCGATTGAATTCCTGGTTAAGTGAAAAAAATACAAATCATTTTAGTAGCGAATGATGGGACTAATCTTGTTAATTTTTTTCTAGTCTAATATAGTCTAGCTTTATTAAATAGTTTATAGGACACTCGTGAGATGTAATACGGAATACCTATTTGATCTGAATAAATGGTTATAAGGTTTACACACAACAACAGTTTTTTATTTAATTATAATGTAATTAAAGGAAGTTTGCTGTAAAAGATGATATTTACTGGCAATACGTATCGCGTTTTTAATTAAATATTTACATAGTAAACGCAATCTATTTAAATTTAATACATATTTTCCAGAACGCACACAATATTGCATTGTTTTTACTAAAGATATTTCAAAGCAGCAGAAATATATTTTAAGTAATCGCGTTTATCTAATGCCCTACTTCTTTAATGCCATTTTAATACACTCCAATGCATCGTAACACGCAATATATTACTCGTATTATGTAGAAGTGTAGAAGCGATTACCTCAGTTTCTTTTTTGTTTGCGAGATCTGTCAGATTTCTTTATGTGTCAGCTCAGAGTAACCAGAGTAGACGTCAAATAATAATACCGCTAAGAACGAGAAGATCATGTACTAAATTGAATAAGAGCGACAGAGAGGGATTTGTTGTCCTTGTCATAGTTCCGCTTTTCTTTATTTGCCTCCATTGACTTAAGATATAGAAATAGACACACAATGCCGAACATAAATAATTAAAAATGTGGTGCAAGATGACACTGACAGTTGCATTCCAATAGCTGACAATAACGCTTCTTTATAGTCCGAGTCAAGATAAAAACTTCATACAAAAAAGAACTTACAGGCATTAGCGCCAAGTGTCAAATTTGCAAACATAAGAACCAACGTGGTAAAAACTTTTTAGTAAAATGGCACTATCGTATACTGGCTACCAATGTTAACTTTATAAATGTCAAAAGTGAACAGTGAAAATAATGGAGTCGCTTTAGTTATTTAAATTATTTTTATATTAAAATTAAATCAAATAAATATGAATAAAATATTCCATTTAAACATTAACACACATTCGCGCACAATTCTGTGATTGTTACTGTTCTTTTTCTGTGTTAGAGATAAAGATGTTTACTTTGCCATTGCAGCAGCATTTGTAGTTTTACAACTTTTGCTTTTGCAAGTCATCGTCATCTATCTCTGACATCTATAAAACAAAGATACCGACTATGAACTTGAAAGATAAATTTATTAAATATATTAACGTTAAATTGATTTTTATTACATCCATTAATATAAGTATATGAATATGTTTTTCTCTACATGATTTTTCACGCTAAAAGTATATGTTAATACAGAATTTGAATAATGTAGTTTGAGTCGGGAACGAACGGACTTACGTTCAAGACAGGTTTAGCAGTTGCAGTTAGTCGATTTAAGCCTTTATTGGTCCTGTATATGTCGGAAATAGGGAAATGGGCCGAACACACAACACTCGTGTGGCTTGGTTTAAAGAGTGCACGTCTATTTCGCGCTACCTATAATAGCGGTCAATTCTGACCGTCGCTGAGAATGTTGTGGAAATCTTGACTTAAAACATAAATGTATTCCTTACCAATTTCAAGTAAAAAAATATTGACCAAATAGCGACTCCTTACATTTTGTTTCTTGATGACCTTTAATTTGTACTAACAAAATTATTTATTTAAAACCATGAAATTACCAGGACTTTACATAAATTTTGTAACGTTATCAAAATAACTAACCTAAAGAAATTTATTCCATCCTTTTCCTTGTTTTTTTTTTGTAGCTAAAAGTAGTTTTTCACGCACATTTCGTCATTGTTGGACAACTGTCACTGTCTGCGGTCCAAACACGACTAAACGGGAATGTACCGCCCGAGTCCTACGGGCGGTACTTTCACGGGGGCCATTTTTGTGGGCTGATTGTGAATCTAGTTCGATAATAGTACATCAATGTTTGCCTCAATGTCATCTAAACGTCAAGTCAAATAGTTTGAGGCAAATAAATTATTACCCGGCTAAATTAAAGAGGTTGTTTGTTGTAAGCCGCCAGACGGTTTAAGACTAGTTCTCAATTTAGCTGCATAAGAGCTTTTCTGTCCTCCTTGGTGAAACTCGTATAGGATCTTTATAGAAATCCTTACTCTGAGTGTGTCAGTCTCAGTGATATTTATTATGAGTGACTCGTTAGGTACTGTAGACGACAGACCCTACCCTCCCCTGATGTACCTAGCACATAATTTAGAAAGAAATAAAGATAAGACGTTAGCTAGGTAAATGTAAGAGTAACCCTGTTATTTAAAATGGAATATTTAAGAAATATTGTCATATTTACGTAAATATTAGAACCTTGTCGCACTAAGCGGAAGGAATAACTCTTTAGGGCGAGTTTATTCATTTCAGCAAGTATTATGACACAATTCGAGTGATTGCGCAATAATACTTGGAAGTTTCCATACGCAGTAGAATGAAAGATTGCGTAATAATGTAAAATATATCGATCGTAGATCGAAATTACGCTATGAAAATGGCATGTTTGTGAGCTAACTCACAAACAGTTGACTCTGAGACAATAAGGTTTTTATTATATAAAGTAGGCGCTGAGGCGCATATTATAAGCCCTGTTTGAATCACAGGCGCTAAGAAATGGTCGCGCAGCGAATTTCTTAAGATTGAATAAATTCAGAATAATCGTTTTTACACAACGTTCTTCCCTCTCAGAGCCAATATTAGGGAGACACTGTCCAAGTATAAAGGGTCACGTGTGACCACACCGAATGCCGACTCGATGAGTCCTAGTACAGGCCAGTGAGATAATCACAGCCTCCGCAATCCGCGGAAAACCGCGAGATTTGTAAGATTCCCTATTTATACTCGGACAGCGCCTCGTAGCGTGCACAACTTCATGGTGCTCACGTTACGGTCAGCCATTGCGAAAGAAAGGAGGTGAGTTCGCAACGTACTTCACAACACATCGAGCATCTTTCCATCTTTTATTATTGCATAAAAGACAGAAGATAAATCGGCCCGGCTACCGCAGCCGGCGGGGATCGCCAACTACAAGGAAAGCTCCACTGCCGGTCGCCCTCACCGTATTCCCGATCCCGGTCCCGCTCAAACGGACGCCCCGGGTTAGGGAATGCGGGGATTGGCACCAGCCGGCAGTGGCTAGCGTCGCTGGCCCCCAGCTTTGTCCCTAAAATGGACAAAAATAAAAAAGAACCGAAGCCCCAACGGGAGGGTAGATCGAGAACAGCACGTAAAGATCTACCCACCCTATCAAGATCGACATCGCGACAAACATCAGGGTCGCCTTCACCGCTTCCCGATCCGGAGGGTAGATCGAGACTGACTCGTTCCAATCTACCCACATCTTCGCACTCTTCATCCCGACCATCGCCAGTTAGGGCGGAAATCGGCAGTAGGGCGGAAAACGAGAGCGAATACAGGGCGGAAATCACGGAAAATGCCGCTATATTCAATATCGACGATGATTCACCGATATGGCGCGACATAGAGCTACCTGAGCGCCTCGCCGCTACGGAATCACTCGCAGGCAGCGATGACTACAACAGCGCGGACGACACAACTGCCGGTGAGGCCCCCGCCTCCCGCATACTGACACCGCAACCACTGGACGCCGTACCAGAACTGCCTCCACCAACAATGCGGCCATTCTCGCCTGTGTCGCCCGCCGCACAAGGCCCAAGCATAATGGAGGAACTGCAAACTGACTCGCTTGTAGTTTCCCAAATTATGGCTGCGGACCTACCATCGGCGGGACTGAAGGCGTGGGTGGCTGCTTACATACGCATCTCAAACCACCAACTAGGATTGGAGACCGACCTGCATCCAGAGGACGGGCCCTTCTTAGATTTCCTGAAGCGACACCCGGCGGTGTTCAGGCCGGACAAGCGCCCTAGGGAGAGCCCGCCCTCACCATCCGGCACAACAAAACGGACCTGCCGGAAGGAGACGCCCCCTACCGCTAGCATATCAAGACCGCGCAGCCGCTCCAAATCGGCGGAACCTATCACCCACGCGCCCACTGCCACCCCCCAGCACCGTCAACCACTGGCGCCCTGGAAACCGGTCGAAAACCCGGATATAGCAAAAATTTTCCCGGGGAAAAAGGTGGTTGCTAGAGACCTCTTTTTCCGCCCCGCCCAGCAGCCGCCCGCACAGCCAGAGAGCGCTCTTCCCAAAACCCCGCAAGAAACTGCGCCGGCAAAGAAGAAGACCGCCGACACCAAACAGACCCGGGCCAAATCGCCCAGGGAATTGCCGCCACCAACTCCACGAGCCTCCGCCCCCCCACTAACAACAACAACAACAACAAAAGGGGCCGCCGCACAGCTAGCAACAACAAGACCAGCAACCACTTCCCCTGTTCTGTCACGAAGCTCTTCAGTGGCCGAAGAGGAGAAGAAAAAGAAGAAAACCTTCGCAGCCACGGCTGCCACCCCTCAGAAGGCCCCTAGCCGGCCCTCAGAGGCAGCGCCACAACCACAGCAACAGAAGCCTCAAGAAAAGAAGACCAGATACCCCGCCATCGTCGCCCCAGTACTCCCAGACTGGCCTGGGGTACTGAGAGGAATTGCTACCGAGCTGGGATCGACTCCGTTCACAGCACCAACGGGGAGCGGGATCCGGTTCCAGCCGAAATCAGAAGAAGAGTACCGCTGCGTCATCCGCCACCTCGCTGCCTTGGAGGAGAAGGGAGTCAAGCTGGAGTACCACATATACTCGCTTGACTCCGAAAAGAAACTAAAGGTGGCGGTGCGCGGACTACCAGCCGGCACATCGACTGACGAACTCAAAGCCGCCTGTGAGGAGCTCGGACATCCCGTCGACTACATAAAACAGATCAACGCGAGGGGTGGGCGACCGGGCTGTATATACTTCATACAGCTCGCTGGCCCCGCCAAGGACAACACCGCGATCTACGGGATCAACGAGCTCCTCTTCATGAGAGATGTCAAGGTGGAAGCCTGGCGCGGGAAGAGGGGGCCCGCACAGTGTCATCGCTGTCAAGGCTTCCGCCACTCCTCTCATGGCTGCCACAGACCGCTCAAGTGCGTGCGCTGCGCTGGCCCACACGCAGCGCGAGACTGCACGCGCCCGAAGAGCGAACCCGCCTCATGTGCCAACTGCGAGGGCCCCCACCCAGCAAACTATACCGGCTGTCCCGTGATGCGCAAAGAGGCAAGAAATAAGAAGGCGGGAACAGCTGCCCACACAATCCTGAGTCGCCGCGGCCCTGAGACCAGAGCCTCAGACGAAAGGCCCACGGTGGCTGAGTCAGCGCCAGCAACACTAATGGCGCCGGCCAACGCCCCCACTCAAAGGGGCGCGTCGAGGCCAACTCAGGAACCGTCGAAGAATAAGAAGAAGAAGCCCAAGAAGAAGACAAAGCAACCAGCTGGAACACCCTCAACTGCCAAGCCTACCGAAGCAACCGCTCAACAATCGCAACCAGATATAGCTGCACTTATAGCGCAGCTACTAACAGCACTGAAATCAGCAGCCACAACCCAGGGCCCAGCAGCAGTCGCGAAAACCCTCCAAGAAGCCTTACCCTCTCAGCCTAACATTCAACCGTAGGCTGAGAGTGGTATACTGGAATGCGCAAACGCTGTCTCGCAAGTACGCCCTGCTTCGTCACTTCCTCAAGGAGCAGGACGTTGACATCATGTTGATTTGCGAGACACACCTACGCAGCACAGACCGCTTAAAGATAAGCGGATACCTGGTCTATAGGAGAGAAGAGGTATCCCCCACTGGAGCAGCTTACCGTGGATTGGCTGTCATAATTCGGAGGTCCATTATCCACCAACCGGTCGACTACCAGCCCTTCGACTCCTTGCAAGCACTAGGAGTCGACATCAGGATCTCGGGCACCGACCTCCGAATATACGCCATCTACAGACCATGTGGACCGCCTGGAGACTTGCGACGAGACGTCAAGAAGCTGTTGGAGTCCCCAGTGCCGACCATCCTGGCCGGGGACTTCAACGCCAAACACACAGCATGGCACTCGTCCAAAATAGACACCGCCGGAAGAGCCCTATACCAAGCAGCAGTGGACCACAACTTCGATGTGGCGGGACCCGAAGAACCAACCCACTATGATGTTGGGCACGGAACTGAAGACGTCATCGACTTTGTGGTCCACCACAAAGTAAAAGCCGCCCTCCTTCAGGAGGTCCTGCCCGACCTCCCATCTGATCACCGCCCAGTACTCCTCACAATAGAGGATATACCTGCCACCATAAGACGGAAGAACAGACGACGCTACAACTGGGAGACCTTCTCAGAGATATTGGAGGAGAAAGCCCATACAATGCCGGTATCCACAGCTGAGGAAGTAGAAGCTGCAGCAACCGCCATCAACGCAGACATTCAAGAGGCGCTCAACGCCTCTGCTCACACCATCCCCACCACAGAGAGGAAATCTCCTCTGCCGGCGGGGATCAGGAACCTCATTGAGCAGAAGCGCCAAATGAGGCGGCGATGGCAGCAAACAAGATGCCCGACGCTCAGGACACAGCTGAACAAGCTAGTAGAAAGAGTCCGAGAAGAGCTGTCCAGCCATGCAGCCACAGCCTGGGAGACCCACATTGCGTCCTTAGAAGGTGATGTCCCCTCCATCCACCGTCTATGCCGTCAACTCGGCACGTCGCAGGAAGCAACCAGGCCACTCCAAGACTCTAACGGGCAGCTGAGATACAAAGCGGAAGACAGGGCAGAGATTTTTGCCGAGTGTCTCAGCCGCCAGTTCCAGCCAAACCCAGCCACCGACGCGAGACACGTCCTAGCAGTAGAGCAACACCTGGAGACCTACTTTGCTGCACCCCTGGAGAAAGAGGAGGATCCGATCTTCTTCGCACCCGGCCAAGTTCGGCGCGCATTCCAGCGCTGCAACCCCAAGAAAGCCCCGGGCGCCGACTCGATCCCGAACACAGCATTGCGCCACTTGCCACAGCGCTCCATCGCGGCAGTGACACGCTTGTTCAACGGGATCATGCGCTCGGCCCACTACCCGACGCCCTGGAAACTTGGTCGGGTCATTATGCTGCCCAAACCAGGAAAAGATAGAAGAAGACCGGAGAGCTACAGACCGATAACTCTCCTCAGCACCATCTCCAAGGTGTTCGAAAAGCTCCTGCTAGGAAAGCTCCAGCCGTACATAGAGCCTCGCCCGGAACAATTCGGATTTCGGCAAGGCCACTCTACGACGCTACAGCTCACTAGGGTACTCCACTTCCTAGCGTCTAAGATGAATAAGAAGGAGTACTCAGCAGCTGTATTCCTAGACATGGAAAAGGCGTTTGACCGTGTATGGCACGAGGGGCTGCTATACAAGCTGTCAACGTCTCCCACACCTCGTCGCATCGTGATGACCCTGGCATCGTTCCTGTCCGAACGGCGCTTCCATGTGGCAGTGGAGGACGTCATTTCATCCGAGCATCCGATCCGAGCAGGGGTCCCGCAAGGAAGCTGCCTTTCCCCGACCTGTTATGCTGCCTACACCGACGACATCCCCGTCATAGGTGACGTCCAGTTGGGCCTATTTGCGGACGACGCGGCCTATTACGTCGCGTCCATCAGCCCAACTCACGCCGCCCGCAAAATCCAGCGACTCCTGAACGCCCTGCCCGACTGGCTCACCAGATGGAGAATGTCGGTGAATGTGGGCAAAACTCAGGCCCTGCTCACGGGAAGCACCAACCTACCGCCACCACTTCAACTGTTCGGACAGGACATCGAGTGGAAGTCTCAAGCCAAGTACCTGGGGGTCACCATCGATAGAGGGTTGGCCATGAAACAGCACGTGGAGGAAGTCGTCAGCCGAGCAAAGGGTGCGCGAGCTCTTCTGCGGCCAGTGCTTGCCAGCCGCCTCCCCGTTCGCACAAAGCTGGGGATTTACAAAGCCTATATCAGGTCGCGTCTCACCTACGCGGCGCCAGCGTGGTACGCCCTGATATCAGAGACCAGCAGAAAGAGACTCCGTGCGCAGGAGAACCAATCCCTGCGTACCATCGTCGACGCCCCACGCTTTGTGCGAAATCGTGACATACATCGCAGTCTTCGCTGGCAAAGCCTGGATGACTTCGTAGAGCGACTCGCGCGAGTAATGTTCGACAGCGCGGACAACTCACGCCACCCACTACTCCAAGGGATCGCGCCCCTCCACGCGCGCCCCCCAGACGGCCGCACAAGAGCTCTACCAAGAGAGCTCCTGAAGCCCGACGAAGACACCAACCCTCAGTCCGACCCCAGGACGATGCAAGCCACCTAAACCCAAAGACAGGGTCACCAAGGCCACCAGCGGCCATTGAGCCGCAGAGAGGCCGACTGATGCAGCCCAGGCCACAACAGCCCAGCCTGTAAAGGCTGCGAACACAAACCGCCAAAAGGGGCCAAGCCCCGAAATGGCCTCCCCCTCACTCGCCCCCTTCGGGGGCGAGAGAGTGAGAAGACAACGGATGACGTACTTCACTTAGTACCGAAGAGACACTCCAAAGAAGAAACCCAGAACAAGAAAGAAAAGTGCGTTGGGAACTCAGCTCAGGAAAAGTTTAGGAATCTAGACATTGTGTCCTAGATTTAGATAAAATCAGTGTTAAAGTCATTATAAATAAGTAACTTTATTATATACAGTGTTAACTTCCAAATACGTTTTATTAAGAACATAATCTGTGATAAACAATATAAGCCATTTACAATCCGTCCGGACTTCTTATTTACTTGTTACGAATCATAAGAAAAAGCAGAACCAAGGTGGCACCAAAATTAGAGTAGAGTCAGTCACTGTTATTTTACGAGAGGAACTACCAGTCATTTGTATACAGTCCACTTTAAACATTTATATTTTTGGGCCTAATCAATCAGGATTAGTGCATCATTTACAGGTACATTATATGGTTGTTAGGTTGTTGTGGCAGGTAGGTTGTTGTTTTGTTAATAGGTTGATAATCTTCGGCCAAAGTGCGAATTTCTTACGTTTTCAAAAATGGCGGCTATTCCTCTGTTAAATAATTGATCAAAAATAGTAAATGAATGAATTATCCATTAATTATTGTTGATATACCAGTAGCGGAGACGATACCCGATACTCACCGGCTTGCCTAAAATTTCTTGCTGCATGTACCATACTTATAATAATAATGGATGATATTAATCTATATAGTAATAACTTAAATGGCATCCACAAACTCGCAGGCATCACACAAACATTTTCAACCGACATAAGCATGGAAATTCGGCATCGACAAGTGTAATATCCAGTCGATTCGAGGTGGTAAAGTAGAGCACAATACTTATACTCCTACCAACGGAGAACAAATAGAGCCTGTTAATGATGAACTTGGTTACAAATATTTAGGCTATCAACAGTCGCAACAGATCCATCATAAAACAACTAAGACAACACTCAAACATGACGGCCTGTTTAGCCTAGTTGGTAGTGACTCTGCCTCCGAAGCTAGAGGTCCCGGGTTCGAATCCCGGCCAGGGCATTTATTTGTGCATTTTTCACGGATATTTGTTCTTGGGTCTTGGATGTTTTCTATGTATTTAAGTATGTATTTATCTATAATAAGTATGTATATCGTCGTCTAGTACCCATAGTACAAGCTTTGCTTAGTTTGGGACTAGGTCGATTTGTGTAACATTGTCCCCCAATATTATTATTATTATTATTATATTATTATTATTATTATTATAAACAGAAATTCACAGGTAGACTGCACCAAATCTTAAATACTCACCTCAACGCGCGTAACACAATTAATGCAATAAATACATATGCCATTCCTATCCCCACCTACTCTTTTGGTATCATACAATGGTCACAAACAGACCTGTGTAACCTTCAAAAGGTTATCAACAACTTAATGACCAAGTACCGTAAACATCACCCGAGAAGTTGCATCCAGAGGCTGACTTTACCGAAAGCAGAAGGCGGTAGGGGGTTAATAGACATCAAGAATCTTCATAACAGGCAGGTAAGCACTCTCAGGAAGTTCTTCATTGAAAAGACTTCCCATTCTCAAATCCACCAGGCCATAGTGAAAGCGGACATAAAAATACGCCACTGAACCTGAATGACAACACGAAGCAAAAAAGTGAAGAAATAACAGAACCCAAACAAAAGCTACAAACATGGATACAAAAAACACTTCACAGCAGACACCGATTAAACTTGATCAACCCTCACGTCGACAAGCTGGCGTCCAACATGTGGCTCAAAAGAGGTGAGTTGTTCCCTGAGACTGAAGGGTTTATGATAGCCATCCAAGATCAAGTAACTACACCATAGATACCAGGAACTACAGGAAACATATCATTCGCGACTCCAATTTATCCACAGATTTATGCCGACGTTGTCATGCTGCTTCAAAAACCATACAGTACATGACAGGAGCTTGCCGATCTATTACCCAGACTGACTACAAACACCGACATGACCAAGTTGCAGTCATCATTCATCAATATCTTGCGTTTAAATATCACCTCATAGAAACCAGAACACCCTATTATAAATATACACCGCAGATTATTTTAGAGTCGAAATTTACTGGGACAGAACTATCATCACCGACAAATCAGTACATTACAATAGACCAGACATTACACTCCATGACAAAGCGACAAAAACTGTGTATCTCATTGATATAGCCATCCCCAATACTCAAAACCTTGCAACCACCCAAACCGAAAAGATTAGCAAATGCATCGACTTGTCAGTAAAAATCAAAGCCCAAAGTGAACAACGTAAAGACAATCCCGATCATAATCTCGTCCACAGGCGTTATCCCCCGCACTCTGCACTCCGGCCTGAAAACCTTGGATATTCACTCACTCACATACATTCTTTTACAAAAAGCCGTCATCATGAACACATGTAGAATAGTCCGCAAATTCTTAGCTTTAGAACAGTTAAATCTATCATTCCATAATCGTTTTGGCCAAAAGGCCGCGATTACGGAATTAACGCTACCTCCTCTTGGAGAGCAAAACTAAATAGACTTATAAATAATAATAATAATAGAACTTGGTGGCCAGGATTCACCAGCAGCTTGCTCTTTTATACGGTCTTGTAGACTTCGAAGTGCCGTATTATAAGTACACACCTGCGCCAGTTCTCGAAAATGGTCGTGCAACGCTCTATTGGGATCGATCTGTCATCACGGACAGGACTATTGTAGCCAACTGTTGGATTATTGAATGTGTAATGCAAAAATTACTCTATCATAATAAGGTGTATACAACCTCATAAGTATTCAACCTTAAGCTTAGCCTCCTTACTGTCTTCTTTAGATCAACTCACTCTGTATTAGGTGTCAGACGTGATGGCTTCCTAGTGCTATTGAAAACGTTTAATATATTATTATTTGATTTCTTGAAACGTTTACTATGTATTTTATTTCCACTAAAGTTCATATTCAATAGGTTATGGTCCCAGCCACATTAAATAATATTTTGTGAAAGTAAAATCTAAATTTTGAATTTCTTTTTATCTGATTGTCACACGTCAAGAATTTGTTTTACGAAGTAAACAAAAAATAGAAAATTTTAAGGTAAAACAAAATATAAAAATATTCATTGGCGAAAAATACAATACCTGAAGATATACGACTCGTGCTATGTGGATTGCATGTCCTGCTAGTTAAATACCAGGAACTCATATTGTAGAACAGTAAGTGAGATAAACAAACTCGAATTGCTAAAAGTTTTATTGTTGAACACCCATCCGATACCTAGCTCCGTTTTGCGAAGAAAGAGAGCACGGTGAAAGAGAATTTTCAGAAGCTTTGACGTCATGTACGAGCGCTAGAGCATTGCTTCATAGCTGGCTTTGCGCAAAATGTTATTGGCGCTGACACTACAAGGTGAAATATAACGAAATAAATACTCTACGATACAAGTCTTACAAGTCGAGATGATGCCTAAAATATCACGAAAGCGGAATTATGAGGACTAAATCTACTAACTATAATTACAAAAGGACAATCGACGAAAGAAACTAATTTGAAGAAGTGTTCTCCTATCATCACTATGGGCTTGAAGGACATCTGAAAGCCGACTATTAATATTACAAATGAAATAAGGATTACCAAAGGACTACGAATAGGAAAAACACATTGCGATGCGAGGAGTTGAGATGAGTCAACCATCCACATCAGTGGACTGTTCGGGCTTTGTTTGCATGACCGCGGAGAGTACTGAGGAGAGACACAATATATAAGTCTTATCGGATCTCTGAGCTGCAAACTATTTAAGGGATGATCTCTTCTAATACATTAACTAACACGGTTATATCTATTAAAATGTATAGTTGCTAAACATAGTGCATTTATTTCAGCTACCGGAAGGTGAAACTTGTTCGTCTCTTGCGACTTGCATATTCATATCCAAGACATACCAACTTATGACGATGCGTGTTTCTACCCCTATGATCCGTACAACTTGTAATCAAAAATGCAACAGGCTAGTTTAAATAGTCATCCTATATGTAATACGGAAGGGAGGTAAAACCATCATGCAAGGTATGTTAAGCAATTACTAAAGCTGCTAAGCTATACATGTCACTCTGTTGCTCAAGCGTGCTAAATAATGATAGTTACGAGTACACATTTGAGGAATCATATCCTGCATTTGCAAAACAATGTCACGGTCAATGACATCACGATATCAATCATTGATGATTTAGTTTAAAGCATGCATAGATAAGTAAGAAACAGAGTGGACTACTATTATTCTGCACGGGAAAAGATGAAAGGTCATATCATATTCATTGACTATTTTTCTTATAGAAAGTATAAGATATATTGCAGGCCTTATTACTATCGTTTGATTATTGCTGTTTCAAATATTGACCACAAAATTGAAGTATATGAGGAAAAATATTGAAACTCATAAAAGGTAAAAGTAGTTTATTCTTCAAACTAGGCATATTACATGCACCTATGAACGTCAATAAACTACCACCGGTTCGGAAAAATAAACCTCTGCCACGAGAAGAACCGGCGTAAGAATAAATGTATTACCTATGATAATGTAGAAAACAGAATTTTAAAAGTTTTATTAGTTACGAGAATGAGTAAGTGAAGTGTTATTAGTGAGGTGAATGAGTAAGTATTATGATATCAGGCTATCGCTATAGCGCAATTTACGTAGCATAATTGTGTTGTAAATGGGATCAATTACCATCTGACATTTCGCATAAAAACCTTTATATGAAAACACCTTATGAAAGTTCACCTTATAAATATTTGCTACATAAGTACAGGCTATAAGTGTATTGTTGATAAATCATGGTGATCAATACTTATGAGCACCAAACGGTTACAAAGTTTGGAAACCAGATATGAAAAGTATGTTGTGGTCAGAGTGTAATCGTGGACACGACTGGTTTTGTTCAGTGCAGGTGTACTCTGTAGCCTGAAGAGAATAATGGAAATTCTCATAATTAAACTGATTGTGCTGACGAGCCTACATCAGTATATCTACGAATATGAAGTCCCGAAACTCTGATATAAAATAAATCAGACATGTATGTCAGTAAATCTAAAGAAAATGATGACTAGGATCGTACAGTTTGTAGTACGAGTATACATATACACTATGATATATCGGAATCTGATTGATTTAATTCAGTTTATACATCGTCTTAGATACAAAAATTAAGTCTTAAAAGCACAGATATTGACTAAGTAGAAGTGATAAACTCTGAGGTTTTAAATACTTATTGTTTTTGAAGAAAGTAAGTACATGTGGTGACGCTGACGGTTGTTTATTTCATGATCAGTCTATTTTATTTTGTCATTTTTGTGGTATGAGCAGAGTTGAAATGTACACTTCTTGGTGAGATCTGTACTGTCAGACTAAAAGACACAAAACAATTTAATTGCATAAAAACTTATTAGATCACATGAGGAAAGTAATTTTATTTGAAGTGCATACACAATTACGCAGTTCTTAATGAAACCGATATGCACGATTTAAAATAATATGAAAGCCATTTATTTGAGACTCAAAGATCCATATTTGTTAGTAAGAACATTAATTAACCTTTTCAGCGCTCTGTCAAATACAAACGCTGTCACGCACACGCCATGACATAGACATGTCAAGCGCGAAGTTTAAGCCTATATGAATGTATGTAGGTTGATATCGCATTGGACGCCATGCCGGATATACGCGTCGTTGGTGTCAAACCAATGGTGCGCATATATACGTCTTTGCCGTCGATAAAAAAAATAATAATTAAAAAGTTGGTGTTACTAAACAAAATTCTAATGTATTATATTGTCCCCGTCACAACGCCAACCCGACATAGGGCTGTCCGTCTTTTCAACATTTTCAGAATACTATTCTCACTTTCTTTTAAATACTCGTCTCAGCAGTGAGACTATCCTCTTATGTTTGATGGCATTCTTTTCTCTCCCTTTCAATATACAGGGAATGATCCAGATCATTTATAACTGTATAACCCAGATATATAAATTTACTGGCCACGTTCAGAGCCACACCATTCAACATGACCGAAGATACATCTTATGGATAATATTTGCGTGCTTTAAAAATCACCATCTTCCTTTTATTTGCATTGAAGCTAAGACTACGTCGCTCGTCGTAGCTGTCACATCTCCGAATCAGTTGCCTTATGGAGTTGTTTGAGGGTACGAGCAGCACCTTGTCATCATCATATCAGATGCTGTTTACGCAGACATTTTCGATATACAAATTAAAGGGGACAGGAGACGACCGTCCAACCGGTCTCACTCCACATTCCAGTTTACACTGGTTAGATCATTCTCCAGCCCATGTCACTTTGATTTACCTGGTTGGCATACCAGTATTTTAACGTGGATACGGTTGTAACCTTGTCAATACACAGACAGTAAACTGAACTACTATAATATAATATAACACTCTTTGTAGAAACGTTATAAGGTTTAAAAAAAAAAAATGTAAGTAAGTACGAGTCTAATTAATGCAGTTGTGGGAAATCAAGTGTAAGCATTAATATACTTACTAATACTAGACATACAATCGAAAGTAACAAATAGTAATGGCAGTATTTTAACCCGTTTTAACGCCAAGGACTTTTGAAGTCATCGTGTGGAGTTGTTGTGCTACAGCACCAGAAACATAAGCTGGCTAACTAAAAGCTTTCAATCAATGCTTACGCTGTCAAAGTAACCTTAATGTTCTCATGTAAGAGTTACATTTGCTCACTAGAAGCGATGATGTCGTCGTGTGAATGACAGTTTTGTTTGTGAGGAATGGCGGTGAGAGTTAAGTATTTTTATAGCTATTTGAAACCGTTGATTTAAGAGAATATCTAATTGAGCTACATAGATTACGAGTGGAGTATATACGATTTAGAAAAGTACAAATTATTTGATAAGTGTACAATAACTTGCAAACATGATTTGAAAGATGTCAGAAGGTTCTCTTTGACCGACGTTCGTGAGATAGGTGGTTATATTCTAGTGATTTGCAGTTATTATCTAATTAAAGATAGACGTACCGGTTACCGTCTATAAGAATAGAGATGGATATATAACCTTTCAGATTATGAGAGGATGTTCGGTTTTTGAAAAGATAAAACAGTATTGTTTATCTTTAACTATTGAGACTATTGTGAACTGGTGTCTAGATAAACATACCAAAATTAAGTTATTCAATATGTAGTATTGGATACGCATATGAAAAAGCGTCATTTTAATTTATGTTCTTTAATGTGTAGAGTGCGATACACAATTACACTTGTATAAAAGTAATATTATTTTTTAAATAATTTAATGTGTTATAATGTTGATACAAGCGCGTAAAGCGCGTAAAACGCGTAAAACTACCCGAACACGCACAACTGTATATCGTTAGCTCCGTGATAAAAAAAACTCATAATAGCTATTTTAAGGGTCGTTTTTCGACGATATTTATATAAACTCGAAGTGTTTTTTGTGTATTATCAAGTGTGATATGTGAAAGCTAACAGTTTTAAGTGTAAGAAGCACAATTCATATAAATTGCTTCCAACAAAATTAAATAAACACCGTCAAAAGCAGTCACCGACCTAAACGCGTAAGAGGCTTCAAAATCGGCGGCGCTTAAGACCTTTGTATAAAACGTACGCTGCGATCGTGCACCGCTGTGGAGCATTTATTAGCGTGCCACTTACTGCAATTGATTTGAGGACATACCTTACTGAGCCGCACGGAGCATTTATTAGTGAACAAAATGCATAAAAATACAAATAACTGTGAGCAAGGACCGTTTAAGTGCTGGGGTTGTGATGGCCCTTTGTACATTAATGAAAAAATAGATTGTTCGAAATGTCGTTTATCATTTCATTACGAATGCTGTCGCATAGAGAAATCTCAGTTCAGCAATCTTACATTCACGCAGAGAGCTAGTTGGATTTGCCCAAACTGCCACGGAAACGCAAGAAAAGGGAGCAATCAAAACACGCCGGTCCGCAATCCATTGTTGCTAGAATCTGCCGCCGAGGGAGTTGATATCGACATGAAGACTCCAATGTCATGGGTAACTCACAGACAAAAAACTAGCCACAAAGACGTTGATCAGTCAATGACAATGCTCCAATCTGGGCATGCTCACCATCAATGCCTCACGAAGGAAGACATCCGCGAGGTCGTCTATACAGAATTACGCAGCGTTCTGACGGCGGAAATAACTAAAGTGCTAGACCAAAGCGTGTCAACGCATCTGGCGGCTATTAAGACAGATATTGCGGGATTAAAGGACGATATTAGTAAGGTTAAGGACTCTATGGACTTTATTAACTACCAATTTGAAGAAATCAAGAAGGATGCACAAAGTACATCACAGGAGTGTAAACGACTGAAGAAGGAGATGGAAGTCTTACAAGCTTCAAATTTACAACTAAATCAACGCATTACGCAAATTGAACAACAAACACGCGCATGCAACATTGAAATTCAATGCTTGCCTGAACACCGTTCGGAGAATTTAATCACGGTAATCAAACAATTGGCGAGAGTAGTTTCCTGCGAGATAAAAGATGACGATATCCATCACTGCACGCGAACGGCTAAATTAGACGCTACCAGCTCGCGGCCGCGCTCGGTAGTAGTACAGTTGAAAAGTCCCATGACACGTGACAGACTACTTGCATCGGTTATTAAATTTAATAAGACACACCAGGAAGATAAGCTCAATTCCAGCCACCTTGGAATTGGTAGTGAAAAGGTACCCATTTATATTGTGGAACATCTATCGCCGTACAATAGGGAATTGCATAAAGCGGCAAGGAAAGCAGCAAAAGATAAAAATTATAAATTTGTTTGGGTTAGAAGCGGGCGAATTTTTATCCGCAAGGACGAAACATCGCAAGCGATAGTCCTTAAGGATCTATCATCTATCGATAGATTGTTGTAATTTGCTATCTTATGCTTTATTTATAACTAGTGCATGGACTTGGAACTTTCTGCTTTTACTGTGGATACACTAAATGTTTACTATCAGAACACTAGAGGACTGAACACTAAAACCGTAGACTTTTATCGCATGGTTTCTGTTAATCAGTTTGATGTCATCTGTATCACGGAAACATGGCTACAAGATAACATAAGCGACAGTGAATTATTCGATGACAGATATAACGTGTATAGACGAGCTAGAAATATTGATAGCCCATTTTCAAAAAAAACTGGCGGAGGCGTGATGATTGCTGTAAATAAAAAACTAGTTTCTTATAGAATGTACGACTTTGAATCACAACTAGAAGATTTATGGATAGTTATTGAGAACAAATATGAAAAGGATATATCAAAAATTTGCCTATGCTGTGTGTATCTGCCGCCGCCAGTAAAGGTTACCGATCTAGAGCTGTTTGTAGACAGGGCATCGCTGAATTTAAATAATATGGATAATTTTAGTGATACTTTGATATTAGGTGACTTTAATTTACCTTCAGTTGATTGGGCCACATGTGATTACGAGACATCTATGATACCTATAAGTAATGCTTGCAGCTTGAACCAAACACTAATTGAATTCATGTCTTTATGTAATTTAAAGCAGTATAATAATGTTAAGAATTATAATAATAGGTTGCTAGATCTAGTATTTTCAACAATCGCAGTTTCTCTGGGACAAAGTAGTGACCCATTAAGTAATGTTGACTCTTTTCATCCACCATTAGAAATGTCTCTAAATTTCAAACAGGAGAGTACTCTTTCTCCTGCGTTGAGATCAAAATTGAACTTTTATAAAGCAAACTATGATGGAATAATAAAAGACTTGACTGATATAGATTGGTTATTACTATTAGAGCCTTGCAAGGATGTTGATGAAATGGTACATAAATTATACGAAAAAATACAACTTGCTGTTCAGAAATTTGTTCCATTAACTAAACCTAAAGGAACTAAATACCCAGTCTGGTTTACAAAAAACTTAATTAGAATGATGCATGAAAAGTTCAAAATAAGAAAACGTTATAAAAAATATCATAACCCATTAGATAAACTTTCACTTGATGTAATCAAAAAGCGATGCAATGATCAAACCTTAATCTGTTATAATCTATATTGTAAAAATATTGAAAATGATATCGCGCGAAACCCTAAATTCTTCTGGACATTTATAAAACACAAAAGAAAAAACAAATCAACCATTCCAGCGAACATGAAACTTGGCAACGAGCAGGCGTACGATTGCAGAAGTATCTGTGAATTATTTGCAAAAAATTTTTCTTCAATATACGAAACCAATGTTTATAATTCAGATGTCATTAATATCGTGGAAGAAAAAACGGTGTTAACTAATTGTTTAAGTGAGATTATTTTTAAGGAAGACATGATCTTAAAAAGTATTAAAGCCCTGGATTTATCTAAAGGACCCGGTCCTGATTGCTTGCCGCCAATATTCATTTCTAAATGTGCTCAAGGTCTTATACAACCTCTTAAATTAATATTTAACAAGTCTCTAGAAACTGGCATCTTTCCTGAAACTTGGAAGGAGACAAAAATTGTTCCGATATTCAAGAACGGTTTAAAATCAGATATTCGAAATTACAGACCTATCTCAATTTTATCCGTAATTCCTAAGATTTTTGAGTCATTGGTCTACCCGTATATATATTCACATTTCGCGCCGCAGCTAGCGGATGGACAGCATGGATTCGTGCGGTCAAGGTCTACGACCTCTAATTTGGTATCCTTTCTCGAAGGGCTTATAGAACATGTGGATAATCGTATACAGGTTGATGCTGTGTATACGGATTTCAGCAAAGCCTTCGACAAAGTAGATCATACGACTTTACTAGGTAAATTAAACAATTACGGGGTAAAAGGATCCTTATTAAACTGGTTTAGATCTTATTTGACTAATCGAAAGCTGTATGTAGCCATAAACGGAGAGCAATCCAGAGTATTTTTTTCCACATCTGGTGTCCCTCAGGGTTCCCATTTGGGTCCACTGTTATTTTTAATTTTTATTAACAGTATAGTAAGCTGTTTTAAACATTCCGAACCATATCTCTACGCCGACGACCTTAAAATATTCCGGCCTATCAAAAATATTACAGATCACGTGCTACTCCAGGATGATTTGGAAAGACTGAGTCAATGGTGTTCACAAAATAAAATGACGTTGAATGCTGGGAAATGCGTATGTATTTCTTTTACTCGCAACAAAAATGTTATGCCAACTAACTACACTATTGGAGGTAAGCAACTTAATAAGGTTCATACAATCCGTGACTTGGGAGTAGAAATAGATAGCGAGTTGAATTTTAATACCCATTTCAACAACATCATTAAAAAAGCGTCTCGTATGCTAGGGTTTTTATTAAGAAACGCTAGACAGTTTAGGCGTGTTCGTACTAAATTATTACTTTACAACACATTAGTAAGAAGCAATCTTGAGTACTGCTCCCAAGTTTGGACACCCTATTACGAGGTACACAAAAATCGAATTGAGAAGGTGCAGAGGCGTTTTTTGGCACATCTAGGGTTTGTTTCTTGCAAGAGACATAAACTCACATCCTACAAAAGACGAATGAAATTCTTTCGAGTTTTTTCACTAAGTAGCAGGAGAAAAGCACTGGATTTGATGTTCCTTTACAAATTAATTAACAGTAACGGGTTGGATTGTCCGCAATTATTGAGTAAAATTAAAATATCTATACCTGCAAAGTTACCTCGTCCTGGTCTTTACAAGTTGTTTAGCATTCGGTTTGGAAGGACAAATTTAGGTCGTAACTCTGCCCTTGCAAGAATGGCCAAATTGTATAATTATATCCCGAACTCAGTTGGAGCCGATATATTTCATGACAGCATTAAAGTATTCAAGAAAAAAATCATGACATATTTTGGCTCCCTTGAAATCACTTAGCAAGTAAATCATAAAAAATATTTTTTTAGATTAAACTGTCATAATATATATATATATATATATATATATATTATATATATATATATGTGCGGCATCCTTCAGGATGCAACTGTACTGGGAATAACGCTAGGAGGATGGTGAATATATATATATATATATATAGATCCTCCACTCAAACATTCCACTGTTGCACTTGATATTTGTCACTCATTCATTCACTTCGGCTATTGTAAACTTACTACCTAGTTAATTACTTCTTTACTTTATACTGCATGTTAAAGGGTTAAAGATACTATTGTTTGCTGTGGTTACCTATAATTAGTTAAGCATCAACCATGAATGTACACTAGATTTAAGTGAATGTAAGATGTATTAACTGTTGGTGATCCTTAATAAAATAAATAAATAAATAAATACACATGCTTACTTGCTAATGTCAAATTAGAATAATGATATGGTCTGATTAGGTTTTCTGGGTTTCCCTAATCCTCGCAACAAATGTTGGACCATGGTTATAATATTGTACTGTCCCAGGAAACACTCGGAAGTCACATGCTCTGTTTAGGATTGTGTTTTTGTTTATATACACGGTGTTTAATTTTTGAGGGGGCGTGTTGGATTATTGAATGTGTAATGCAAAAATTACTCTATCATAATAAGGTGTATACAACCTCATAAGTATTCAACCTTAAGCTTAGCCTCCTTACTGTCTTCTTTAGATCAACTCACTCTGTATTAGGTGTCAGACGTGATGGCTTCCTAGTGCTATTGAAAACGTTTAATATATTATTATTTGATTTCTTGAAACGTTTACTATGTATTTTATTTCCACTAAAGTTCATATTCAATACCAACAAGCCTGATATCGTGCTGACAGATCGATTGAAGCGCCAGGCAGTGCTCGTTGACATCACTATCCCCCATGACGAGAACCTCGTGAAAGCTGAGAAGGACAAAGTCAGCAAGTACCTAGACTTGGCACATGAGGTAACCGCCATGTGGGATGTTGATTCGACGATCATTGTCCCGATAGTCGTCTCTGCGAACGGTCTAATTGCGAAGAGTCTCGACCAACATCTTAAGAGACTCTCGCTAGATGGCTGGGTCAAGGGTCAGATACAGAAGGCGGTTCTCTGGACACGGTGCGAATAGTCAGGAGGTTCCTCTCTCTGTCACCCTAGCCACCTAGCTTAGGCCCTGCCTCGCTGCCGGCGGCACCCTAGGTTAGGTTTTTATAATGATTTTATGTTTTGTAAATATTGTTTTATATTTAACTTTTTATTATTGTAAAAAAACAAATCTAAGACAAAAAATGAATAAAGAGATATAATAATAATAAATGATTTATTGTCGCAAAAAGCAAAAAACAAAAATACAAATACACAAAGAAAGAAACATTAATAAACAGGAACGGTGCGACAATAGGCTCTGGCTCAGCGTTTGCTGCGAGCCTGGTCGGCTGTACAGCGCTGATTTTCAGCCCGCACCTATTTCACAGCTCAAAAAAATAAATGAATAGCTGGCTGGAAGGGAAGCATTGTCATAAATCAACAATATAAATACGAACTACCCTGAATTTGACAATGCGATTTACTAAATAGCGTCATGACAAAATATTTCAACGAATAATTATCAGTACGAATTCACACGCCGAGCGCGCAAAGCCAATGAAGGCCGACTTGTCTTCGCGCGTGTTATACAGCGTGCACACATTGAAATTACACGCACACATTGAAAACGCGCTTCCAAAACTCTCTGTGAAAATGGCGCCTTCCACGCGTCTTTGCAAGCCGCTGTACAGCGGCTTATTTTAGTATTATCCCACTGGAATTTAAACCTCAATTATATTGAAATAAGGGTTATATTGGAATGACTTGTTTTGGCGAAATATTAAAATTATACTGAAACGTATCTTGAGGGAATGGGCAAAATATTATAAAATATCGATTTTATAATTATCAAATATTGTGTACACCTTTAAAACACAAAAACTGAATTAAAAATATGGATGTTTAGTGTAGTTTCCAACTTTAGTATTTTACTCTTATTTTAATTATCCATTGCGGATTGCGCAACACGCTACCACAGAATAAGTAATAGTACAAGTACAGAAGTTACTCTGTTAACAAATCCCCCGTTTAGGTATGCCGAACGTGCCTAAACGTGGCCATCTCTTTCTATCGCACGCAACGCGCTCTTTCGAGGCCCCGCCCTCAGCGCTAGGGTTACCACCAGCGAGAACCTATTTTAATACATCTACTTTATTATTAGTAGTGTTGTTTACAATACAATTACGAATAGTACTTTTAAGGTTCCGTAGCCAAAATGGTGAAAATGGAACCCGTCCGTCCGTCTTTTCGTCTGTATGTGACAGCCGATGTACCTACTCGGAGACTATAATATAAGCACTACAAATAGGTACAATTAAAACATTTAGCAGGAAGATGTGTTCTACTCGTATGAACCGCTGCGTAAAAGTGATGTGAAAATATTAAAGTAGGGGGAGGGGGGCTCTCCATACATGTAACCAGGGATTACAAAGTTTTAGATAATTTTTAAATGCATCACTTTAAATTTTTTTAAAGAGGATTTTTAGAACCTACGTTTTCATTTTCGTTTTCTTTTATGTCAACCGTTGGAATACCAAACTTTTTTGAGTGATAACTGTCAGTTTTTTCAACATTTTAAGATAAAGACACAGAATTTGGGTAACTATATAAAGATATTTTTTATACAATAATGCTGTGGTTTTGACTTTATTATTTAACATGAAACGGATTATTTTATGATCGTACAGCGGTACAGCAGCGCGTGCGCGTACGATTCGTAACGCTGCGCCGCAACCATTGAATAGTCACACGACGTGTGAGCCGGCGGCCGCATGTACTTTGCGCGGCGCGATGACGTCACGGTAGTGAACCACCCCTGACGCTACTTTGTTATTTGGTGAAAAATATACAAAATATGAAAGTAAAAAATATATTTACGTATGCTTATTGTTATCTTTAATGACCAACCAACTTAATTTAGTAGTGAGATTTAGATTTACGATATACCAGTGTTTTGTGTATGATTATGTCAATTAAGTATGTGTCGTGATTAGTTGCGATTGAGGGGTATTTCAAGGCCATTTGATGTTGGGAATAATCCGTCTCGTTTGGGGGAGTTAGAATCCTCTTCAGGAGTAGTTCAAAAAGTACAGTCGGTAATAATTGTACAAAGAAAATACCTTATTTATAGATACTTATTTTTGCTCCAGGTTGCCCAACAAAAAATCTCAGTAGGCGCCACTGTGATATTCAATATGAAAATATTATCTAGCTGAGGAATAAAATTATCAAACTTACTGTGAAAATGGCAATGAATAAAATAACCATACATAATAATTCAGCCCGCAATGTATCGCAAAAGTTACTCCAAAAAGAGCGCATTTCTTAATGCCTCCAGTAGTGTAGAGTAGTGGCTCCAGTGAATGAACAGTTCTAGTGAATAAACAAAACATGCGTTGTCAACACATTTTTCCTAAAAATAAGTATACTGAGATATTATGCTATGTCTTGTATTTCTTTTCGGTTGTAAACATTATTAAAAGAATTATGACAACATATTTATCAACTCTAACGCATCAATGACAACATGGTCATGGGCCAGTATTAAGGAGTCGGGTAAGTCGCCTTATGATTCTCTGTACTTGGCATACGTAGTGTTTATAAAATATTCGAGTTGATTATAGGTTGGGATAGGTTACATGAACTTTTTATGAGATGACCAGTATAATTCTGTTGCATTTTCTTCCATATTAACCAGTGTTCTATAACTGGAGCTGTATAACATTACCTAAAGTCTTCCCGGCATCCGTCTTCGTAATTTTCCGAAGCGATAGATGACATTAGATTTGTAAAAGAATTTGATGTTGAACAAACCTGATTCCACTGCGATTTTGCAGAGCGTCTTTGGTAACGCCTACTATCAGTCATACAGAAAAATCCGAATTCGATATTGATAAGCGAAGAATATATTAGATCCTAGATAAACCAATTATATTTCAAATTAATAAATGAGTTTAATCTAATAACCGATTGTCGAGTGTTTCTATTCTATCGACGGCGTAATAAGTATCATTAGTGAGCTTTGAATAGTAAATTAATTTATCTAATTTGAGTTGCTTTCTTAGGAGTGATTAAAGTCATTAATATCATTATTTTATAAATGACATCGATTAGCGCTAATTATGCAAGTGTTGGTATAAGTACGCAAAAATTGATGTAAATGATTAGTTATGCTAACGGGTAGACACGAGCAACAAGTGTAGTTTAAATAAGAATATATTTCGTTCAAAATTAATAAAGATGCAGTACTCAAATTTTAAACAAGTGCAATGTGTGCTAACGGTCATCACTTTAGGGTTAATTTCATACGCAAATGCAAAATCACGTAAGTAGTTTTCGTTATAAATATGTAAGGTATTGATGTGTTATTAATTATTTACACGGTATTTTGGGATTGCACAATTGGTCATCGTCCTTTTGTGCATAATTGTCATTCAAACACATAATGTGTGTGCACCTTCAAACGAAACTATGAACATATGCATGTCGGGAAGAAAAGCTTATAATAGTAGTATTTGTAGGTAACTTAATTTTATGTATATTCAATGCATATGCACTTGCACATGTAACTAATGTAAATATATTTTCTCTCCATTTTAGCCGACTTCGTAAAAGAATGCAAAGCTGGCTCTAGAGATTGTCTGCGGGAGTCTCTTCAGGCCAGCCTGCCTGGTTTCTTAATGGGCGCGCCGGAGCTAGGTATAGAGAGAATGGATCCGTTCCTCGTCAACAACTTGAATCTGACGTTGCCGGGAGGCCTAACGATCAGCTTCAATCAAGGCATTGCTACGGGTTTTAGAAAATGTGTCATCGATAAAGCGAGGTACGTTGACGAAACTTGTATCATCTTAGTATTTTGTTAAATTGACTGCACATTTTTAAATATCTTGCTAGGGTTGCAATTATAGGCATATAATGTACCATATATCGGTAAGCACTAATGACATAACGATATAACAAAAAACAAAAATAGCTTATTAACAACCAACATAGTGGTACCATGCTGACAATGTCACTTACGTGCCAAGAATAGCGTATTCGAATGTCACTACTAAAGTAGCATATCATAAAATTAATTTAGATAACCATGTATTCACTCTTATGTAGCCTAAAAAGTCTTGTATGTATTTTAAAGAGTGTTATATTTTCAGAATGATAAAAGATAACCTAGACATTCAGCTACACTGCAACTTGGCAATAAAAGGGAAGTATCGGTCTACCGGCAGGCTCCTCATGTTCCCTATCGACGGATACGGTGATTCCATGATCAAATGCAGTAAGTTATATCAATATTTATGTTTTTAATAATAGATTATATTCAACATTAATCAATTCATATTTGCGTTAAGTGATAATATAAGTTCTACTAGATTTGTGGGATACTTGTTATTAGCTATAAGTATCAATGTTCCCAATGATGGAAATAAATCAAATAAAATAAAAATCTGAGATTCATGCGTAATAGGATTAATATTGTGACAAATTAACGAGCAGGTATACCGTTACCGTTACCGTAGATATGTGAAATAATAATAGTCTTACCATCAACAACACAAAGATGCACTTATACGTATTAATGGTTACTTAACTCGGCAGTGCCAGTAAATACGATAGTTCATTATGGAATTTAAAAAGTTTTTTTTTTGCTTTTCAGGAAACCTAAGGCTGGAGGCCTTGGTAAAATTAGGATCAAAAACACAAAATTCTGTAAAACACTTGGAAGTTAAGAATTTAAAGGTGAATCACAAGTTCCAGGGCCGAGTTTCCTACCAAATGACGAATCTTTTCAAGGATAGCCCCGAGATGAGTAAGTAGACTTCATATCTTGCACATTTTTTAAATAACGAGCAGTAAGTACACTGACTGAATAAAACCACCAGTGAGATATGTCAGATGTGTGATGGACTGGTGTGTTGGTGAATGTCAATATATCGTAAAATACCACAGAATACTCCCATTCCTTATATATAGTACCTACTTACACATAATTTAATATGTTAGGTTCTTGTAGCACAAAAGTTGGCGTGCAGGTAGCTATTATTTTTGAAAACGATAAGTGGCGTGTGCCAAAGATGTATGTCAGTATGACAGATGTATTATGGCGTAAATACCGAAAACAAAAGTTGGGGATAGAAAACTAATGCAGGGGTTTTTTGCCCACAGGTAAATTAGTGCTGGAGTTCATGAACAGGAATTGGAAACTCGTAGCCGAGGAGTTCGGCAAACCAATCGTCGACTTTGGCGTGGACTCCATCATGACCAGTGTGAACCAGCTGTTCAGGTCTGTGCCGTTGGAGGACATCGTGTCGGGGCCTCTCGACCTGTGATCTGACTAGAGAAAGTCGCCGGAGGAGCTAACATAGCTGCTCCTTTTTTTCAAAGTTCTGGAAATGAGCCCCAACGGCAACTATCGCTGGGATATTCCAAAGAATTGTAAGAGGTCAATAATGGAGTCATCCATTGGCATCATGTTGGTACATGATATCGCGCGCTCGCTTCTACGTACGCCAAGCCGAGTCAGAGCGAATGCGCACAGCACATCGCATACCAATATGATACCAGTACATCGATTGAAAATTACAAATCATTTTAGTAGCGAATGATGGGACTAATCTTGTTAATTTATTTCTAGTCTAATATAGTCTAGCTTTATTAAATAGTTTATAGTACACTCGTGAGATGTAATATCTAATACCTATTTGATCTGAATAAATGGTTATTATGTTCACAAACAGTTTTTTTAATTATAATGTAATTAAAGGAAGTGTGCTGTAAAAGATGATATTTATTGGCAATACGTATCGTGTTTTTCATTAAATATTTACTTAGTAAACGCAATCTATTTGAATGTAATACATATTTTCCAGAACGCACACAATATCACGCATTGTTTTTACTACAAACATATTTTAAGTAATCGCGTTTAACTAATACTTCTTTAATGCCATTTTAATGCACTCGAATGCATCATAACACGCAATATATTACTCGTATTATGTAGAAGCGATTACATCAGTTTCTTTTTTGTTTGTGAGATCTGTCAGATTTCTTCATGTGTCAGCTCAGAGTAACCAGAGTAGACGTCAAATAATAATACCGCTAAGAGCGAGAAGATCATATACTAAATTGAATAAGAGCAACAGCGAGGGACTTGTTGTCCTTGTCATAGTTCCGCTTTTCTTTATTTGCCTCAATGTCATCTAAACGTCAAGTCAAATAGTTTGAGGCAAATAAATGATTACCCGGCTAAATTAAAGAGGTTGTTTGTTGTAAGCCGCCAGACGTTTAAGACTAGTTCTCAATTAAGCTGCATAAGAGCTTTTCTGTCCCCCTTGGTGAAACTCGTATAGGATCTGTATAGAAATCCTTACTCTGAGTGTGTCAGTCTCAGTGACATTTATTATGAGTGACTCGTTAGGTACATTATATGGTTGAGAAATTCGCACTTTGGCCAAAGTGCGAATTTCTTACGTTTTCACAATTGGCGGCTATTCCTCTGTTAAATAATTGATCAAAAATAGTAAATGAATAATAATAATAATAATAAATAGTAGAGGACAATTATTTACACACATCGACTAGTCCCACAGTAAGCCCAATAAGGGTTGTGTTATGGGTACTAGACGACGATATATTTAATAGATATATACTTAAATACATAGAGAACATCCAAGTCTCAGGAACAAATGTTTCTGCTCACCACAGAAACAAATGCCCTTACCGGGATTCGAACCCGGGACCTCTAGCTTCGGAGGCAGTGACACTACCAACTAGGCTAAACAGGCCGACAATAAATTATCCATTAATTATTGTTGACATGCAGTATGTAAATATTATCTAGGAGCAAATATTTAAATGGTAGTTAGTATAGGAGCTAAGAAATAAAATTATCAAACTTTCGGTGAAAAATTGAAAATGGCAATAAAAAAAATAACCATACAAAATAATTCAGCCCGCAATGTATCGCAAAAGTTACTCAAAAAAAGAGCGCATTTCTTAATGCCTCCTGCCTCCAGTAGTAGTAAGGTAGTGGCTCCAGTGAATGACCACTCGTGAGATGTAATAACTAATACCTATTTGATCTGAATAAATGGTTATTAAATTTACACAGTTTTTTATTTGATTATAATGTAATTAAAGTATGTGTGCGGTAAAAGATGACATTCATTGGCAATACGTATCGTGTTTTTCATTAAATATTTACATAGTAAACGCAATCTATTTGAATGTAATACATATTTTCCAGAACGCACACAATATCACGCATTGTTTTTACTACAAACATATTTTAAGTAATCGCGTTTAACTAATACTTCTTTAATGCCATTTTAATGCACTCGAATGCATCATAACACGCAATATATTACTCGTATTGTGTAGAAGCGATTACATCAAAGTTTCTGTTTTGTTTGTAAGATCTTTTAATGTCAGATTTCTTCATTTGTCAGTCTCAGTGACATTTATTATGAGTGAACCGTTAGGCACATTATATCATTATATAGTTGTTAGGTTGGTGTGGCGAGTAGATTATTGTTTTTTTTAATAGGTTGTTAATCTTCGGCCAAAGTGCGAATTTCTTACGTTTTCGAAAATGGCGACTTTTCGTCTGTTGAATAATCGATCAAAAATAGTAAATGAATGAATTATCCATTAATTATTGTTGATATACAGTATGTAAACATTATAAGAATGTAAACATTATAGGAGTAATTATTTAAATGGTAGTTAATAGAGGAGCTAAGGAATAAAATTATCAAACTTACGGTGAAAATGCCAATTTAAAAAATAACCAAACAAAATAATTTAGCCCGCAATTTATCGCAAAAGTAAGTCCAAAAAAGAGCGCATTTCTTAATGCCTCCAGTAGTAGTACTTACCCATATCAGTTGTATGAAAAAATTTCGTGTCAACTCTTAAGTATGGTCTATAATTTGGTCCTGACTGGACAGTCAAATCAAAGTTGCTCGGATATAGAATAAATTTAGTTACACCAAAGAGTTTGCTACATTTTAAAACAATTGTTAAATATCTTCGGGGCTTTCAGTTAATACATGGAATCAGGCTGCAAACAAAAAAATGAGTGGAATAATTATTATGTCTTTAGGTTTGTAAACTGTTAAAATACACTGACAAACAATAAATGAACAACAAAACACAATAAAATGACAAAAATGATGAAATGTCTTAGGAACAAAATATTTTTCTCCATGCTTATTACCAATACTATTAACTACAGACAGATTATTGTGACATTAGATTGACAATACTTGGGTTATCAAGTCAATATCTTGTTGATAAGATAAATTAATAACTAACGGGTGATAACACAAAAATTAGAATACATTGTGGAGGTATTCAGAATAAACTCTTGTGATGTTAGTAATAAAAAATAGTTATATTGTAGAATATATAGAAGAGTAATATTTACAAAACCGTTAGTGTACATTTGAATAAGGCCCGTGATCAGCTGTTCGTCGAAGCCTGGACATTATGTTGCGACATGACCTTTGGACAGCATTTTGTCAATTTTTAGAAAACATGTCTTGTTTTTTTTTTTAAATTAAATTGCTACTTGACCGTGTTTAAGCTCATTTCATCGTGTTTGCTGAGTAGCTTCTGTACATGATCTGCTGAGCGTCTGATGATGGATCAGAACAATATTGCAGGGAATCTTGTTCAGGTAATTACTTATATTTAGTAAACCGTTTTTTGACTCTTTTGATAGTATTTATCGAGAAGCCTCTTCTCCTGAAATGCTGAAGGCCTGATGATGGAGCAGAACATCACCCTAGGGAACTTTGCGAATACATATATGTGTATTACCGTGTTGTGATTATTTTGATAGTGTTTTCTCGGTAGCTTCTGTGCACGAACTGCTGAGGGCTTCAGGTATGATGAAACAGAATAATGTAGTAAGGAACTTTGTGAAGGCTCATAGATAGAATACCGTAATACGGCTCTGTTAAAGGTGTTTAGTGAGTAGCTTCTCTACAAGGACTGCTAAAAGTAGAATTTTTGCTCTTTATATCCGCAACGGAAGGTTACGTGTAAGCTGTATGTCCCCCGAACACATCTGCTGATTTAATTATATAATCATATTATGGTTTTGGTTCCAGTATTATAATGGGGTCTGTGATTTATCGGCGATACATGACGTAAATATACCACGGGGCACTAATAAACCATCGTGTTATGCTGTATAAAATAATTTCAAGATCAAAACGGCTTCACTAATTTAGATGTACGGCATACTTAATTTTTTTCAATTTGCCACTATTTGAAGTTCCAATGAATAAATGAATGGTCCAATTAACTAATATACCTAAAATTTCTTGTTCTTGTGAAAGGGGCATATGAGTACGAGCTTCTAGTGGGTTCGTATTTAACTCGTAGTGCGCTTTCTGAAGGGTTTTCCCTTCGGACCTTCGGCCCTACGCAGAACTCGGCCTCCGCCTTAGTGCGCCTCCTCACACATCTTTGGGCCTGCGGTACTCAGGTTCTCTTTTAAGAATTTTGGGATAGAAAGTATCCATGTGGGCCCGCCCTTCAGGCCTTCGGTCTTATAGCTATGGCTCGCATAGTAAGCGCGTACTGAAGGGATACTGAGACACTTTAGACCTCGCGGTAGTCGCAGTAGTTACCCTTACGTGACTTGCTGCTCACGCGTGGGCTCGACCTTCAAACCTTTGTAACCGTTCTTGGTTAAACTTGGTAGTAAGAACTGTGAGAACAAACACCCAGTATGAATTGGAATATATTTTATTACAGGAATACAGCACTATAATTTAAATGTGTTAACCAACAGCAATACTATTAAGAACAAGTGATTATCACCGCTGCCGAGAAACGAATGACACGTGACACTGAAAATCCTCACCGATTAACTTTTATCCCCGCTACTATGCTCGCTTGTGATTGGTCATTGATATCTGCAATATCTCGACCAACCACAAGAAGTCAATGCAAGTACTCTTAATCACGCAACTCTATAGAAACATATATTAATATTTATAACTATAATTTAATTATTTATAACAGCTGGGCCATCCGCTTCTCAACGAGTCCCTCGTTGTTATGTGTAACGACTAAAATAAGATTATAACAAATTATTTTACATATTTTATCACATTTTATCACATCACATTATGTTTTATAGCGAGTATACATTTTCATGAGCTATTTATTATCTGATTTGTTTCATATACATGTGCAGTATTTTCTGCATTGATCATCTTCATCATCAACTATAAGTCATCATGGAAGAAGTTATACCATTTACACAAATACAACGAAGTATTTTATAATATTTTGTTTATTTATTTACCCATGACCTTGGTAATACGTTATTATTGTCCTTTTAAGGGTGTCGGTTACCTGACACTCCTAACTTAATGCACTTTATTATATCAGCAGTATACGTATTGATCCAAGACGTTGACCAATAGATATACTGATGCACCACTTGCCAAAATGCGACGCATCTGTTAACTGATACGTCGCACCAATTTTTCAGTATATAAATTGGCATTTACTAGTCCATGACGTTGACCAAAATAGCTAGAGAACATCTCACAGACTTCGTCAGTGTTTGAAGATACAGCACCGTTATATCTCATTATCACTGGTATTGAACTAGAACCTTTTTTCTTATCATTTATGTATCTCCAGAAGTGTTTTATATCGTGTTTTATGGATTCCTGAACCGAAGTCAAGTAGATATCATAGCATTTTTCGATGAGAGTTTTGCATTGGAGACGTAGACAATCAAATGAGTCATAGTCTAAAGGGTTACCAAATTTTTTATATCGTTTATGATATTTGAGTTTTTCTTTTAGAGAGCGTATAAGGGCAGGGCTAAACCATGGAGGGTAAGTATTTGACCGCATTCTTTTCATAGGTGTATGTTTTTTTATAATATGATTTAAGGTTTCATAGAATAAATGGACCGCTTCATCAAGTGACAACCCTAGAAAAAGTTGATTCCAGTCAGTAGAATCGAGATCCTTACGAATCAAATCAAAGTTGCACCTATTGAAATTTGGTTTGCATCCTACACGAGCTCTTATATATTTTTTAGGCGTGCTATGTGGAATCAATAAATCAATTAGTATGGGTGGATGGTGCTCATCCACACGGCTAAGTGGGGTGGCGCCATAAACAGTCGTACTGATCGTAGACGAAACCAAATCAAGGATTCGGTTGTTCTTGTTAGGTATATTGTTGTACTGCGAAAGGTTACATAGCGATATGGTCTGTAGAAAAAGCTCAGATTTATGATCATAACATGGGGTAGGACACATATAAGTAAGGTTAGTAGACTTTGTCCAGGTCATGATCATCATGTCAGCCGAAAGACGTCCACTGCTGGACATATGCCTCCCCCAAAGACTTCCACAATGACCGGTCCTGCGCCACCCGCATCCAGCGGACACCCGCGACCTTCACCAGGTCATCGGTCCACCGTGTGGGGGGCCTGCCCACGCTACCTTGGGGCCGTGGCCTGTTTGTATCTGTCATAGGGGGTAATTGCCATAATCGCCACGCTTGGCATGCGGGTTGGCGATCGCAGTGTCTCCACCGCACTCCAGGGATGCTGCTGCCCATCCCCCGGTGGTCTTGGTCGTAGTTTTAGGACATACCCGGGTCCTTTGTCCAGGTAACTTTGGACCAATTTTGGGTAAATTAAAATCTCCAATTAACACGAAATTGACTTTGTTATCGCAGTGTAGCATTCTTTCCTGTACATTATTATAAAATTTCTTATCCTTTGTTATTTCTAAATCAGGCGGCAGATAACACAGCCATAAAATTACAGTTTTTCTAAGCGAATCATTATCGAAGTTTAAAATAAGCCAAATGTCTTCAACCTCAGATTCCCATGTAGCAAGACGAGTAACAGAGAAACATCTCTTTACAGCAACCGCCACCCCTCCCCCTTCTGTTTTACTCAGAGACGTCGTACAGCGGTCTCTGCTATACAGCGTGTAGCGCGAGTCAAGGAATTCTGAGTCATAAACGCCGTTATTCAAATTAGTTTCAGTCAAGCAAATCAAATCGTACTGGCTATTTAGAATGTTTAAATACATTTTTTTTAACTTACTTCTAACTCTATTGACATTTTGGTAATATACTTATATTATTATAAAAGAGAAGTGAAACTCCAAATTGAATGATCCAGGAAAGCAAACTAAAGATTTTACAATTTCTTCAAGCACTCGGCAGTTTTTATCAGAATGGCATTTGACTCATCATTCTTGCGTACATAGATGCGACCGAACTTGACCCATACATACTTATACTGCTTACCAGCTGCCTCCCTGCGTGTCTCGGCGTATAATCACTTACATTCTGGTGAGAGGTGTTCAGTAACAAAAATTCTACACTTTTCGCCGGTGACACCAAGGAGCGTGCTGTTAAGCATCGAACTGATATCGTTGGCTCTGGCCTTATTGTACCGTCGCGACATGGATAAGACCGTGTCTCGCAGCCGGGGGGACGATAGGGTTACTAAAATATTTCTAGGTCTTTTAGATTTCTGGTCCATTTTGGCTACTCTGCGGCATGAGAGTATGTTTGAGTCGTCGACGTCGGCCCCGACGACGGCGCAGAGCTTTTTGAATAGCGAAACCACGTTCTCACTGCGGGTCTCTGGGACGGCTTGAAGCTCAATGTTATGACTGCGGGATATTTTTTCCGTGGTTGAGATGCGGTTGCTTAGATTGCGGATTTCAGACTGTAGCTGGTTGTTTCTTGATTCCAATAATTCTATGGTTTTGTTTTTTTCAGAGATTTGTGATTTGATAGTATTTTGTTCGGCGCATATAAAGTCAGTTGTTATTGTGAAGTTATTTTCCAGCTCCCGAATTGCAGTTCCTATTTCTGACTTGACAAGCTTTCTAATGTCTTCCTGTAAGTTGGTGCGAAAGTGAGTCAAGGCGTCCCCAATCTTATTTTCGATTATGGTGGACAGGCTGGTGGACAGCTTCTGCTCCAGCAAGACACTTATTTTATTCATTGTGACGATTTCGCTATCATCCTTGAAACTGCCGTCGTGTGACATGTTCATACTGTATTCCGCAAACGGGACCTGGTGCTGCCGTACTGGAGTGTCTTGTTTCGATCTCTGCCGCCGCGCAGTTATGTTAGTACAACCCGGACAAATCCAGGAAGCTAAATATGAACGACTTAACAAGACGAAATCCTCTGTTTTTATATTAAGGCATTCCCGGTGGTAAGCACCCGCGCATTGGCTGCATTTCATGATATCATCTTTAGGATTTATTGTTTTATAACATTGCGCACTGCATTCTATTGTGGATCGCGTTGGTTGATAAGGTAAATGTAAACAAACAGAAAGTAAGGTTTGTGACTGGAGCTGCCCTCTATGAACATGTCAACGCAACACTAATGCTGACCTCGTAGCGATAAAAGTAAACTCGGACGATCGAACGTAAAGGAGCGTTCACCGATCGATAAGTTCAAACAGTTCGCAGGTGTGATCATAGATGTCGCTATAACCAAGTATGAGTATGGGTAGTGTTCATGTTTTATTGTCAATGTCTGAGGGTAATTTTTTGCACTTCCAAATAACAAATATTGCACTTTAAAATTTAGTACTAAAACACAATAGGTAAAGACTCACAAATCGTAATTAATTGTTTCAACACCAATATCACCACTTTAAATTGCTAAAACTGCACAGACGTCAAACGTTCATTACACTGTGTCCGAGTTGAATCGATCATTTCTTCGTACGATTTAACTATGTTATGCCGTTTAAAAGAGATAGATAATAATCGCACATACTTCCACTATGACAAAGTTGGTATTTATTCACTTTAAGCTCGGTTTTCGATCAATGTTGAATAAATATAAGCTGTAACACTGGGAACGGACGTAAATTGCTTGTTGACACGATGAGCGCCCCCTGGCGGAGGGTATAAGAAAACGATAGAATAATTATCTCATATCTACTCTTCAGTGACACGTTTCGTTATCTAGAAAACTTAACATTGGACTAAAATTGTCAAAAATAGTATTTGATACCTTAATTTTTACCCTTTATCAACCAAATATTTACACGACTCTTACAAAAGCAAATATATCTACGTATTTCGATAAAAGAAGGAACCCAAATAAATTTAAGGTCAATTTGTTCATTACCATTAGTAATATTAATAGGTACTCTGATATAAAATTCATATGCGTAGTTTCTTTAATTGATGTGAGCAGCTTGAAGTTGATTTGATAGTCCTCATAGCCTCATAGGTATAAGTTATTATCCACTTATCGTCATTTCATTGACACGTGCGTCATATTATAACAAAATTTTAAAACATGTCTACGATAGAAAAGCAAATGAGAAGCAATACCAAATCAATGCCTCCACGGTTTCAAGATATTGTGCACACTTTTGGCTCGGTGATTAAGTTGGAAATGTTATTTGGAATTTTTCGTTTTTGCGTCAGAAACAATGAACTACATAAGATTAATGGACTCACGATTTTCTTTTCTACTGTTATAATGTTATCTAACATAACCATATTCCTTTTCTATTTAAAAGAATCCTATCTTGCATTTAGTGATTTTGTATCATTTGCCAATATTATAAGATTGATACCTGTAACCTCGGTTTTTGTAAATTACATTTTTACCGTAATGTTTAATAATTTTCTAAACAGGGACGCTAATATCAGCATAATATTGTTATTTGCAGATCTTGATAAACAACTTGGGCTAAATGTAAACGATTATGAGTACAAAAAAATCAGTAGGAAAATAAATTTGACTCTTGCATGTGTCATACTTTGTAACATGTTACTGGCCCTGGGGTATTTTTACAGTACACATTTATCAATAGTGGGTATTACGTGGACAACTTTTCTATACTTGATTCAAGAGATCGATGTATTATATTTTAGTATAATGGTAAAATTTCTCAACAGTAGGTTGACCGTTATAAATAAATTGTTATATAATACCAGACATTTCAAAGACTGTAACCGGCCCATTAAAAATCTAGCATGCTCTAAAAATATAAAAATGCACACAGACAATTTTAATCATGTCCCTTTCTGCAGCCTTCGAGAGTTATCTTTAGCTTACGACAACATAGGAAAAGCATGCAAATTGATCAACCACGTGTTCAACTTACAACTGTTAACGATTCTCATAACCACGATCGGGTTGATTATCATTACGATGTGGATGGTGTTGCTCTCACTGCATCAACAAACTTCAGCGAATGGGTTGATAACAATAGTTATCTGGTCGTTTACCCATATGAGTTTCGTATTAATCATGTCTTTGGCGTGTGAGAGCTTGTTGTCAACTCGTTATAATACTAAATGTAACGTGAACGAGTTGGTGATGGACTACGAAGAGTCCGCGCACACGCGCACGCGAGCCAAGGCGTTCATGCGGCTTATCGACGCGTGGCCGCTGCGGGTCTATGTCTACGACATGTTCACTGTGGACATTAGTCTAGTCTTAAAGATTATAAGCGTTATTACGACTTATTTAATCATCTTAATCCAGATATCTCACGTAGTATAGTTGTAAGACCTGTAGCAGTGATTTGGCGGTTAACGAATTCATAGGAAAGTCGGAAACAAGAATGGATATGATACAAAAACCCAACCGTGTTCTATGGATGCCTCGCCAGTGGTGTTTAGTGATTTCAATGAAATGAAGTGAAACGAAGCAACGATAGATACTTATACGATGATTGTTCAAAGGACGAGGCAAGATATGAGACAGTTTTGGATTATCTTCTGAACTTTGTTAAAATTATTTGGTACATGTAGATGTTTGGTATGTATTGATAAATGTTATCTACGAGTATGTAGCTTAAAAAGAGGCTTCTAATAATGTGTAACTTACTTTAAGAGCCTCCTTCACATGCATAACCTCTAGTTAAATAGATATAAAAAATAAGAATTTTGTATATGGTTAAGGATATTCTAAACATAAGAAGTTTTAAAATACGAATTTTATAATGCTTTTATTGTACCGACGTCATTAAGTAATATCAGTAACCCTACACCACGACATGGGGATTAGCACCGTGCATGGTTTCTTTAAGCAGACTGCCAGGCGTTATTTTGACAACGCTCCCGATCATATGAATCCGATAGTTAGGAAGGCTGTCGACTACGTTTCCATTCCTCTCCCCTCTGTCGTAACTCGGAGATCACAGATTAGGGGCCGCACGGTCCGGCGTCCTTAAGCACACACTCACGGACCCGGACGACGTAATCACAGCGTCCATCAAAAGATGGAACACTTGCGCTTAGACACGACACGTACACTTAGGCTTCTAGGCTTAGGATTAGGCACTTAGGCTTTTTAAGCGGAGGCGACGTCGCTTGCGCGATCTCGACAAAACAGACACACAGTCCCTATTCGGGTAGAGCCAGTCCGACCTAGGTCGGACCTAGGTGAGTTTCTTGCTAGAATCATCTCGCTAGGCTAGGTTTAGTTAACCAGCGACAAAACTCCCAGTAGCTCGATTCTAGTTAGGTACACCCCAGTTTCAGTTGAAAACCGTCAACCAATCTCACTGGAGCGCAAACCTTTAGAGCATTCCAGTGTTTAAACTGCCCGCGTGGTCGTGTCGGAGGATACCCCTGGATTTTGCGCAAGTCACTCTCCCACCGCGCACTCCTATCGCTTTAATGAGTCCGGCCTATAAAGTCACAGTCAGGTCCAAAATAAAAAGTACCTATATCTGTACTCTTCAAGGTGTAAAAGCTATCCAAATATGCACTTTAAAGCCTTGACAATAGAGTCGTGTTCAGATATATCTAATATCTGAACACGACTCGGATATATCGGACTGTACCTTCCCGCCAATCACGAGACTCGAGAACTACACAGGCCTGCTACCGCGAACTTCGAAAATCGAACTTCGTGTCGTGCCGTCCCTTTCACTCTCGTGTTATACACTATATGACGGAAAGGGACGGTACGATACGAAGTTCGATTTTCGAAGTTCGCGGTAGGCACTCAGGATGTTTTTGTTGATGTCCGTTCGTTCAAGCATATAGCCGTGTACAGACATTGAAACGACGTCGCGTATTTAGTTTTTCAAATTACATTTTTTTTTTCATTTTCATACAAAATAATTAATTATATCCTTAAGAGTTAACGTGAAGTCAAGCAAAAGTCAATGTCAGAGGTATCCGCCAGCCCTGCGATCCCCCGGTGCGTTGATCAGCCGCGACGACAAAGCCTTGATAAAGCTTTTCATGTCGGCTGACCAGGGACCCAAAGTTTCTACCGCAAGCGCCGCAAATTAGTAATCTTTCATTAAAGATGAGTATTTGCGGCGTTGGAGGGTTTGGGCCTGATCAGCCGCAGCGCGGGCCTGAGAGCGGGTACCCTGGATGTGGGATTGAGCGAAAGTATCGACACAGGTGGCGTCCCAAACCAGAGCCCTGCCAAGCCGCCACGGCACCAAAGTGACTCCGTCTGGGCGCTTGCCATCGTCTCTCGCCATACCAGAGGGTTCTAGGGTAGATGGTACCGATGCGGTGGCAAGCGACCGACGTACCAGGTCATTTATAGTGCTATGGCGGCAAATGCGGCCGGCGCTCTTGTAGCACGAAATGCCATGCCGTCCCAGCTGATCCACAGCTTTACCACACACGCAGCTGTGGGGGCACATATCCTGGCTCCTAGTCTGAGGCAGATCGCTACCCTCAAGCAGTTCGGTTCCAGGACAGTGCCCACATTACGCGAAGGGAGCGCATTTAGCCATTAGCCGGACACACCGGGCGCGTTCCATATCATTCTGGTTTTGCAGGAGAGCAGCGTGGGCTGCCTTAAGTCGGGGTGTGTCCCACGCCCTCTGGTTGTGTTCGGCAGCCAGGGCGTCCTCTCCAGGGCAAGACTCGCACCAGGCTATCTGTAAGGATTTTCAAATGATACCGACAAGAGACAGCGAGCTGTAGGCGGAAGACAAGAAAGCCGGCAGCGCCATGCTCGACGAGGAGCGAACACCCAGTCCACCAAACCTAACGGGGAGAACCGCTTGGACCCAGGAATTTGATTCTAAATTAATATTTAGAATTTTGGCTAATGTCGCGTGAAGGGTGTCGTCGATTGATGAAAGGATGGATGGAAATTTCCAAATCGGACAGCTTCGTAATAAATAAGTGAATTTAGGGGTGAATAAACAAAAGCGAATAATGAAAAGGGCCATATGGGGGTTTAGTTCGAACAAAAGGGAAGAAGTACACTTCAAAAGGTTTAATTTGCAATTAATAAAAGGGTTGATAGCTTCGTCAAAAATTGGAGAGCCTAAAAGAGTGAGCGATGATTTTTGATGAACCTAAATATTAGGCAACAAAGCGTTAAAATTGGTCAGTATTTCTATTTTTCTATCCTGGGAAAGAAATAAGGTTGTTTGTTTTGTTTTTTAGTTTAACTTGTAAAATTGTTTAACTGTGTTGATACAAGGATGATTATGATTATTTATAGTTAGACGGAATAAATTCCATTTAACTTGATTTATTCATTAAAATTACTCTACATATTTTTTTATTTGGCAACACTTTTCAAAGCGTACATATGATTTGTGTCACTCTCAAGGAAGAGATGTCGCTTTGACGATGTCAATAAGGACAGATAAAAAACGATGCAAAAAAACAGTCTACTTATTAATCTTGAAAATAAAAAATTGGTATTTAGTACACGCTCTTTGGCATGGCCTTGAAAATAATGCACTTACTCTAATCAACGTATGAATAAACAAATTACATCTTTACCTATTAACGGTTAACTATTTCATGCTAGCTGAGAAAGACTGCATTATGGTAATAACACTAATAACTGAATGGAATTACGCGAATAAAATGTGTTAAGTAATTTTGTATTATGGTACCTATAGCATGTACTTATTTTGTATTACTCGTACTTGATGGCTAACAATAACAGTCAATCATACCGTTATCATTTGTTATTTTGTTTGGACAAGTTAGCCATTACCTGATGAATTAATGACATAAAGTGGTCGATGGACATCGCCACAATATAAGAGATGTTCAAATGTATTTGAAGCACTAGCAGAGCGCCATTACTTTTGGTTGAAAATGATTGGCGAAAATAATAAAAAGAGAAATGATCAGCAACTTGTGAAAAAAAGAATTATTGGATCTTTGCGACCCATTCTTATGGTTGAAAAAGTGCTCGGAAAATTTAGATTTCACTTCACAAAGAATAAACTGCAACAAACCAATATAATCATGATTTTATATGGTCTATTGTTGGTTATTATATTTAATATTGTCTATTTTTCTGACGGTTACTACTGGAGAGTATCATTCAATGACTCTGACTTGTACCGGACCGTAGATAACTTGCCTAACTTAATTGTTATATTACAGTACAGTGCCTCGGTAATATTCACCTCAGTTGTCTTAAGAAAAGCAAATTTGGAGATCATTGAATACTTCGCAAAAATCGATTCTACAATAGTTACTAATTTTAATGATGATTTTTATACAAAGACTAAAAATCAAAATATATCAATGCTTGTTACTATTTTCACTACAAACATCTCTTTTAGTTTATATGATTACCTTAATAATGGTTTAAAGTTGATCGTAGTGATCATTGACAATTCAACGTATCTTGCGCATGCTCTCGATACACTAGTGTTCTCTATGATGATACTGATGGTCAAGCGCAGACTCGATATTGTTAACAACAATCTTGTCAATATTATCAGTAAAAACGTCAGTGCGAACCTAACACCGGTTTACAAAATACACCAAAAAGAAGTGTATACACCGATTTCATTGCGCGAACTTTCGTTCATGTATAATACCATCGGCGAACTCTGTAGCTTGATCAACAATGTTTTCAAATTCCAAATCTGTTTCAGTTTAGTATCAGCTTTTTTTTACATCATTATAACTCTTTGGTCTGTAATATATGGCATACGTACTCAAAGAATGCCGAATTTGTTAGTGACCGAGTCTTTGTGGTGTATTTGTGAAATTGCGAATATCGGTTGGATGGCTTTTGTCTGCGAAGGCTTGTTATCCAGTCGAGGGCGCACGAAGGAATCGGTGAACGAGTTGGTGATGGACTACGAGCTACATAACGACACGCGTGCGCAGGCCAAGGCGTTCATGCGGCTGATCGACGCGTGGCCGCTGCGGTTCTACGTCTACGACATGGTCTCTGTCGATATTACTCTTATGTTAAAGTTTATTAGTCTGTCCACTACATACTTGATTGTTATCCTACAAATATCTCACTATGTGTAACACATTTATATTAAGAACCCGACTTATCATTACGTCAGTAGGTATAAGTGAGGGTTGAAGGATAATTCTGACGAAATTGTTTGAAATAAACTCAGTGCGCCGATATAAATATGGTTTTTCAATGGATTCATTGTATACTTAATACAGACATTTTGTACCTATACTATTTATCCACATATAAATAAAGATAATACAATATAAATTAAAAAAAAGCTTTTTAAATGAGTGCTCCCAAGAGGGGCGTGGATGGAAAAATCGAATGCAGAAAGTTTTACTCCTGGACTTTGAAGGACTAGTTATATAAAAGCACAGTATTACAATATATTGTTAAACTGTGATAAAAGTTAGGGAGCAGACAAAAAGGCCCCAACTTTTAGTATTTTTGTCTCATAACTAGTCCAAACAAAGTCCCGAAGTCAAAGTTTCTGCTTTGGACCGTTTCCTCACACTCAATCGTTACCCTGCCCCACACCACAGATAACCTCCACCTAAACTGTAAGTATACATAAATGCCTCTCACTCACTAAAAATCACATAGCTTATCTAAACTACATTAAACATACAAGCAACACCACCGACCAATTACCAACATAGACAAAGGCTGTTCTCACTATACTCGTACAAGTGGTTCAAAATATTACCTCAACTATCATCATAACTGCAATGTTACATTTAATTATATAAAATGCGTGGATGATAATAATGATGATGATAAAATATGTCGTCGAAACACTGAAGAACTTTAATATTAATTTAATATCAATGGTGAATAAATCATACGACGCTTATATTAAGAGGGCATACGTCGATCAAAGCCATGAATGACTTCGCGTGGGCCCTGGTGGTTGCCCGTAGCTCATAGTTCATTATTAGCTCACTCAGCAATACCAAGGTATCACTGCGAGTTGGTAACAGTTTTTTATTGTTTTTTTTTATGACATAGGTGGCAAACGAGCAGACGAATCGCCTGATGGTAAGCGATTAGCGTCGCCCATGGACACTCGCAACACCAGAGGGGTTGTAAGTGCGTTGTCGGCCTTTAAGATGGGAGTACGCTCTTTCTCACAAACAAATACCATTACGCATATTGTACAAAACTTGCATAGGCACCATGTAATTTTTAATAGCATTAAACGCTGTACGCCTCCCTAAGGCGTTGTAAGAGGGACCTATTGAAGGATTTCGTGGACAAGCTTGGTTGTTCCGATAGCATAGAGGCTAGAGCGATTGGCCGCATATGCCAGATGTCGCAGGTTCGAATCCTGCTCGGAGCATTAAATTTTTCAATTTTTCCCTCTAATTTGAAATAATAATAAAACTAATAATAAAATCACTGTTTTCTGATTTTTTCTGGTGTATACACATAATTACCAAGCTGCATGCCAAATTTCAGCTTTCTAGGTCATCTGAAAGTGGGTTAGGTTTTTGATTACTAGTCAGTCAGTCAGTCAGTCAGTGGTAAAAATGCCGTTTCTTGGAATTTAATATCTCAATAACTATTAAATCTATATCCATGAAATTTGGGGTTCTAGTTGTTCTAAAGGATCTTAATATATGTACCAAATTTTATGTTTTATTGTTAGATAGATTTGGAGTTATTGAGGGGTCAAAAGTGGCTCCAAACGGTTCGTGTAATATAACACACGGCTGCTTTCCGCCAGTTCTTGGGGTGAACTTGGCTGGACACGCTGCCGCGTGTCTAGATTGTATTTTGTAGTGTACTGTATAATAAATAACATAAATGCAATAATGATCAGAATCGAATATAAGTAATACAACACATACGTTTTTAGATTATTGTAAAAAAAATCCACACAAAGTCTAGAACCAAGATCTTCAAGAGTCGAGAAAAATTGTATATTCATGCCACATTGACAGAATAAAGACATAAACGCTACGCCGATATAATAAAACAGAAGAGGCAGGGGCGATAGAAGATCAAGATACTCTTCTATCGACTTGAGTAGTAGGGACTTCAAAACAGACGTAGAATTAAGCGATGTACAGTATGACTATGCAAACTCCAAAGCACTTCCCTGATACCGGGTATGGCAGAATTTGGTTGTCTTTCATTCGCAATCTAAGTATTCCAAATATATTTTCACATAACATGGCTGATGGTCCGAGGGAGCATAATATGCTTTCAAAGGAATGCCCTTAGGTTTGTTGTTATTCATCTGTGTTTTAGAATGTAGATGGCTTTTCGATACCATAGAGTTGAACAAGTATGAGTATGTTATAACTCCTTCCACAAGGCTTACTAAGTCGCTAGAGCTGTCATAGGGACTTCTCATTTATCTTATCATGCACCGAAGCTACTCACTCAGAAAACACCATATAAAGAACAATAACACGGCCAACTAGCTATGTGCCTTCGTAAGGTTCTTTTCGGTGTTGTTCTACTACATCATCAGACCCTCAGCAGTTTACACACACAAGAAGAAACTCGGGAGGAAACTGAGGACATAACCCTGAGTTTATATCAGGGCCAGGACACGTAAGGCATAAATCGAGCTGTGACTTGTGATGTCTACTTCAATATAAGTAAAAAATCTGTGAGCCATGTTGTTTTAATTAATCGATTCATCGTTTAATAGAGTATATTTAACGAACCTAAGGGACCAGTAGTTCGTCATGTACTTACCTAGTTATGATAAGCCCTTGTTGTCTTAACTATGTCTCCTTTATGTTATGGTATTAAAATTTGTAGCCTCGATAAAAGGAAAAATAAAACTAAGAAATCACTTTTTGTTAAAATTTTAATTATACATCAAAATACCACGGTCGTCGAAATAGCGGTGCGTAGATAAAATCTACTCAAAGTGCAAAAACAATTATGATTTCGATTTGTTTCCATCGATTTTTCAAACGAAGTGTGATATTTGTAAAATGATAATTAAGTATGTAGTGCAAACGCTTATGAACTTAAGTATGAGCGTGATATCGACGGTGAACATGTCATAGACGCAGACCCGCAGCGGCCACGCGTCTATCAGCTGCATGAAAGACTTGGCGAGCGCGCGCATTGAAGCGGGAAGCTCGTAGTCCATCACCAACTCATTCACCATCTCTTTCGTCCCCTTGCGGGTCGACAATAAACTTTGACATACAAGAGACAATGCCATCACGTACGACAACTTCGCAGTGCACCATAAAACTGACGATATTATCTCACTGATGATCATATCTTTTTTAAACGCATAAATAACTATCCACATGGAAATAAGTATATAAGTGAACGTGTATACTAATGCCATGAAGATTTGAAAGTTGAAGAGGTCGTTAATTAAACAGCAGGTTTCTCCAATAATGTCGTAGGCTAACGAAAGTTCGTGCAGCTTTGGTGAGGTGAATTTTTGCGCTTCAAAATGCCCATATCTCTTGACCTTATTGTATCGAATTGTACAAACCAACATTAAGTTTCCTCTATTTCTGACAAGCCCACGAAGATAATAATTGAGCTCAGCTAGTCTGATTTTAAGCATGTATATCATTACACAAACAATCATTAGTTCAACATCTTGCATGAGATAAATGCTATTGACCACAAAAAAATAAATATAATTTTGTATAGGATATCTTGCCATGTACCATACGGTGTACGACATATTTGCAAAAACTATCCAAAAAATAATGCAAACATTATAATTTCTCGATGTTTTGTAAAAGTTTTCTTTTACATTAAGGTGCAATTTGGAATCTATGTCCGCAAAACATAAGATGTAACGTACGTTGACAGAACTCTTCACCAACAAATGGATCAGCAGTGCTACAATGTAAACAATTAATCCCGCCAGGGCGCAAAAGTATTGCACAGCTGCAAGGAATATAGCAAGTGTGGTCATGTCTTCCGAAGGGGCATAATTCAAAAGATATAAAACAAAGACACCTACGTAAATCATCGCCAAGCATAATCCAAAGCATTTAATTTTCCAGTCAGTCACCAGTAAACTCTTGTTCTCGACCCGGAATCTAAATATTCCAAATATCTGCTCGAACACAAACAGTGGTCTTAGCGAGTAAAGTAAACCATGTGTTTCAGGCGTGGTTTCAGGGTTACCTTTGCCCTTTTCCATTCTGCAGCGTTTGGATTCAGTATTATGTTCAGTAATCATAGGACGTGTCGTTTATTCGATTCATGGAATATATTTACTGAGACATTTGACGCACCAACAGTCTTCAAAATATGTAATGAAATGGTTGTTGAGTGGCATACATAGCAAGCAATTACTTAACTCATGATTAATCTTTATTCTCGTTGAATCAATAATGGGAACTCCAAAATGTACAAGAAGTAATGAACGTACATTTGTACTTTATTAAAGTACTAAATTAATGACTATTGATATAATCATGTAAATGGTTTACAAGTATATATAACATAAATTTTAATTATTCTATAACTATGTGGGATACGCTAACACACTGGTATTCACACGAAATGAGAAATTTGTATGATGACAATCAAATAAGTGGTAGATACGCTTATGAACTTGAGCATGAGGGTGATGTCGACCGTGAACATGTCGTAGACGTAGACCCGCAGCGGCCACGCGTCGATCAGCCTCATGAACGCTTTGGCCTGGGCTCGCGTAGCGCGCGGTAACGAGTACTGCATCACCAGCTCGTTCACCAATTCCCTTGTCACGTTACGCGTCGACAGCAACATCTCGCACACAAACGCCATCGCAGCCACCGTCAACATCTCGCTACAACACCACAGTATTATAGATATCAGATTACCAGCTAATACTTGAGTACGATAATAATATAGCGATGTCCACAGAGTAAGTACAATATAGACGAACGCTGATATCAGAGTCATGAAAATTTGATAATTGTAGACGTTGTTGATCAGGTGGCAAGCTTCACCAATCATATCATATGCTAAGGATAAGTCTCGTAGATTAGTAATCGGGATATTGCCATAGATATCGACCTGCTTTTCGCCCTTTGAGTTTTTCTGCCCGACCGTATAAACTGAAATCTTGTCTTTGATATCCTCGTGACGAATCATCTTCAATAGATGATTATTTATGATTTTCAGCCTGCAGTTTAACATGCTTATCATTAAGAAGAAAATTAATATCTCCAGATCTTGCACGTAGTTTAATATATAATTTATAATATCACTGGAAATGCTGTCGTCGCCGTCTATTTGTAGAAAAAAATCACACGAGCTGGAAATTATGTGAATGATGATCACAATACTAAGTGCGCAAACTGAATACTTCCTTGACTTTCTGTAAAATTCGTCATTTGTGTTGAGGCGAAGAGTTGCATCGATATTTGCAAGCGAAGTCATGATCCGAATGTTCGCCTGACTCAACAAACATGACGTCATTATAGCAGACGTGACGTATTGAATGAGAATCACCATCGATGGAAAGTCCTCCAAGGTATCTATTAACGGTACTTCATCAGACAGGGCTAGAGGTACATCGTAGAAATAGATAAAAACGGCAGTAATTGAGATTGTAAGAATAAATCCGAATAGTTTCATTAACTTGCATGTGGGCATAAGAGTTGCTTCTGAAACTCTGAATCGATATATTCCGAATACACGTTCCAGAAAAAGAGCCGGTCCGAAGCAATAGATAACTTCCTCCGTACTCAATGTATTCTTTTTTGGTTTGATGTTTTTTGTATTGTCATCCTTATCCGCGATCATTTTAGACGAAGAGCTAACCGAAGATGGCGTCTTAGGAAACGCCCGGTACTCGCACACGTTTACGAATTATGTTAGACGACTAGGTAGGTGATAGATTCAATATACTTAGTTTATAGCCACCGGAGATCGATAGCTTTTAAAAGAAAACATGAAAGGCAATAACTGTTAATGTAGTTGATAAGACGTGCATTATTGATGAAGTAGGACTCTTTACTCGTACCGCCTAAAATGGAAATGACATTTTGTGCCTTTAACTGTATTGGTAACGCTTTTGCCGTTAACGAATGTATAAAACGGAATGCAATTATAAGTAAACATTTAAATGCTAATTGGCATTTCATCAAGCAAGACTATATATTTATTATTAACCTCTTAAGTACGTAAGTATTAAAATGTATATGGCAGATCTTTGCAAGTTCATCAAGTTGCCCACTCACTTGACAAGCCTAATCCCAATAAGGTCTAGTTTCCCCCTTGGGTTGGAAGGTCCACTGGCAGTCGCTTCCGTAACTAGTGCCTACGCTAATTCTTGGGATTAGGTAGCATATCCCAGGCATCCTTCAGGATGCAACTGTACTGGGAATAACGCTAGGAGGATGATTGATGGCAGCATCTTTGCATTTCGAATGCACTTTTTTATATGTTATGGAATCTGTAGCTTTTTGGGATCGTTATAAAGCATACCTACTAGTCGAATAGCTTTAATGTGAATGCCCCTTTTCAGAAATATAATGTATATTTAATAATTTCTTGATTTTGACATACAGACAGCAATTTTTTTTAAAGAATACTAATAGCATCAATAAATTGCTCTAGATAAGTAAATTTAATGTTTTAACTGCTGACGATTCTGAAGTGCTAGTTGCTAGACCTATTTGAATACTTACCTAAAGAATATTTTGACTTTGACTATAATATCGGAGAAACTGATAATTCTTCGAAATATTAGTAATGGGACGCTCGTCCTGGACACGGAATGCCAATATAGTTATATCCCTATTGTTTATGTACTTTGATACGGAGATGCACTATATATAAACCTATATATAACCTACGGTTTAGTAGTCGTACTAGAATTACCTATCATTTAGGATATTAATTATTAGGACCCGTAGCGCCCTCTTACAAAGGATATGCACACTACTCGCCGCAGCACTGAAGCTGCGACTGTGGGCCTCCATAGTTCAGTATGTCATAAGTAGAGGGCGGCGTAATGCGATCATAACACAGATGTACGAATATATTGTATGCTGAGGATCATATAACTTTGAACAACCTACCAGTTGACTTTACCAAAAGCATATGAACAATGTTCCACAAGATTTGCTTTTACAACTTATCCCAGATTTATGTAAGTAAAGCGAATGAATCAATAATGGCTTCAAATACTCGTAACCTAGAAGTTTGTGAAAATCAGGAGGTACTATCGGCCAACGCTACGGACTTGTACTATTACTTATTCTGTGGCTAAGGGTTCACACCTCTAGGATTATTTTCGAATGCACTTCGCAGCGTTCTCTATTATTTAACCGTACGGCATTTATTTACGAACCGTGAGATCTTCGAGAAGACAAGTACGGTGGCCAGTTTTTTGTTGCACTTTTAGCACCACCCAGGGGTCACGTGTAGGATAACGGTGGGTGCTTCCTACGGACGTGGTGCAACTTCGACCCCCCGCTTTGTCAAGTGAGTGGGCATGTTGACTGTTAGAAGTTCTCAAGCCGCCCGAAGGCCTCAAACTTGGCTTAACGACTGCTGTCGTAGACAGCAGCCGGGATCAACGGCTTAACGTGCCTTCCAAAGCACGAGAGCGCTCAGTTAGTAACCACTCAAAGCGGTCACCCATCCAAGAACTGACCTGCGCCCACATTGCTTAACCTCGGATACCGCACGCGGTAGGCGGGTGCCCCTGGGCCACGATTTAAAATATACTAATATAAACGGCCAGCCTGCAGACGATTTTGTTGAGAAAATGTGAACGCGTAGCGTTGGCCGATAGTTAGTACCTACACCTACGTCAGTTGAAATGAGAAAAATGCAGCACTGATAAGTGTAAGATCATAATTTTTCACATTATAACTATAACGCACTCAATATTAATTAGTTGTCTGCGCTACCCAAAACGAGCAATTAACATTTTCGGAGGCAATTTGTGCACTTGACTGTACAAAACTTAAATGACAGTTGATGTGTGTTAACGAGAGCCGGTCTTCAAAATTGCCCTTTTTTGGTGGACATGGTGATTGGTTACATGGACCAAACGGGTCGCCTTATAATCCATGTGATGGAACATAATAATAGGGAATATCAGGCCTACGAGTATATAGGACAGCCATGGCTACTTTGCGTACAGGGACATTTTGCAGATATACTCTCGTCTGTCTGGGATTCTTTCTAACATCGCTAGCAATCGAAATTGAAAACAACAGCTGTGGTCGACAACATGTAAATTTACTTTGGTGGGGGCTTGTTTCACAAGCTTCGACGTTTAGCGAGCGCATCATCGCAACACACGATCCAGTATAGGTACGTCTCACCGCCGTTGTCACATAGTTGTTACCTGTATAGGGGTTCAATTAGCTGAGCTCACAATCGAATTCGATTCGAAAAAGCTGGGTTTGTAAATAGCTGGGTTGAACATCATTCGACTAAATAATGATATACATACTTAGTATAAGTAGACAGGTACAGTCATCATCAAAAGCAGCTACGTATATGAAGGGGTCAAAAGTTATTATTCCTTTATATTATTATTGCTTACTTAGCCTTTTGACAATTTTAAATGCGTAACTACTTTTAATGCTGACTGTACTCTTGTGTAATAATTCCATATAAAACGACATCTAATCTGCCAGAGCAAACCTTTAAGATAGGTATAAGAAACCTAGCTCGATAACTACAAAAAATGGGAACCAAAAACCAAAGCAAACTTTAACAAGAAAACTTGCATGCATTTGGTACCTGTGCTCATGATAGGCAGGTACTTAGTCATAATTTCGAATATCGTTTACTAGTTTGCGAAGATTCAATGGAATCGGTTTTGTTTTCGAATAGAACTGTCAGAGGTCCCAGCTGAGAGCGTGCGCCCGCTGTATCGACCGCCCGGAGCGTAGGGCTGGGCCCACCATCGATATAATAACGGTGCCATTGTTCTTTTTATACAATTTAGGTCTCGTATTTCTTTTAATACCTTCAGGTATATATTTTTGCTTACTTAAAAGGAAAAACAATATTCGTTTCAAAAACCTGTAAGGGTTCCCTCCCTATAGGGCTAGGTTTTGAATATGTATATAATATTTTGGTATTTATCATTGAAGCAAAAATGAATTTAAAATCAGATAATTTAAGGGTTAGTATGCCTGACATACTGTTAGCAAAACGTTTTATTTTTATTAAGTTACGCAAAGCGCTAGATCGAGTTCTTCTCTACAAAGCGGAAAATACCTGCTACGCGCTACGCCGGTGTAGCGGTTACTGCGACTTGCTAGAAGTGATCGCTTATTCGTTAAACTTAAATCACCAGTCTGTTACATATATGAAAAGTATTTAGATATAATGATAAAATGTAAATATAACATTGCTAGTGTGACAATTAAAATTTGAGGAAAATTAAATGTCACTGGCGAAAGTGGCGAAACGTGGTAATTATTATATTACTAGATGAAAGCCCGGCTTCGCTCGGGTGAAATAAATAAGAAAGAAATAAAGTAAACATTTATTCGTGACAGTTATGCAAACGACGAAAGAAATAGTGTACAAAAATGTATAAAATAAAAACATTACAACAACGGATTATGATGAAACTTCGTATAGAAATATAGTCTGTATTCTGGATTAACATATGGAATAGGGAGTAAAAGATTACGCTGACGACGTCACGGACAAAGGCTAGTATCTTTGCAAGTTAATCCTAAGCATTTTATAAGGGTAGTATTTAAAGGCACATAAAAAATTTGACACCGTAATCAGTACTGATTTGTATAGCTAAAATATGCAATTGTTAAATATTGATGTGCCAGTCAGTATTTTTGGTGCGAAGTCAGAGCTGCTAACGCGAACGAAAATAAATGAAGTTCGTGTATCTGCCTCTCTGTCGAACTTGCAAAATCGAGCGACACAGAGGGAAATACACGATGTTCGTTCGTTTTCGTTTCGCGGTAGCAGCTCTCTATTCTCCGCCAAATTCTATTAAGTGAGGCCCTTTACACTCAATATTATGAGTCAATATTATCGCGATTTTTAAAATTGTATGGGATCTGTTAAACGCTTAATATTATCACAATACTGGTGTGTCAATATTATCGTGGTTTTCAAAATCTTATGGATTTTTCTTCATTATTCATTGCACGTGATACGGTTCGTGATATGAGTTTATCGCGTTAATAATAACCATGTAACAGGCCCCTATGGATGTTGCTTCAATATCCAGTGTTACGCGTGATAATAATAACAGTTGGTAATATTTTCTCCAAGTAATGGAAGCTATTTAACAACTCGTTCCGTTTTGCCAAAGGTATTTCACATTCCGATACTCGCAGCATCCAGGAATAGGAGCCGTCAGACCAGAGGGCCCACCGCGATCTGAAAACGAAGTATTTCCCTCTCCGCGCTCGAATATGCAAGTGCGACAGAGAGGCATATATATTTAGTTTTCGGTTGGTAGCACTTTAGTCCGAGCGCGGCGGACGGTCGAAGAAAGTCGAAGAACATTCCGTGTGTTATCTGTCACACATATAATTTTTTAACTTCCCATCGACCTATGAACTTGAAATTAGGTGATAATGTTTATTATGAAGTATATTTTACCAAAAATATCAATATATTGATAAATCACATTTGTTTTTTAGTTGTACGAAACCCTCAGTGTGCGACTCCGACGCATTTGGCTGGTTTTTACTACATTTTGAATTTTATTTCTCTTATAGTAAAATACCCTATTCGTTTTAAACTTGACGCCTGAGGGCCTACCGCGAACCAAAAACGAACTATCTTCCTCTCTGTCTTTCGAATATACATGTGCGAGAGAGAGCAGATACTTCGTTTTCGGTTCGCGGTAGCGCCTCTAACGTCCGAGCGCGGTGAACGGCGTGAGCTGGGGGTCTACTCCGAAATTCAAAATCCTAACTTCGTATGGTGCCGCCCCTTTCACTCTCCTGTGACCATACGAAGTTCGGATTTCGAATTTCGGAGTAGACCCCCAGTACCACTAAGTTATAAGATAGAGCGAGATAGGGATAGAATTTTGCTAGACGTTTAAAAGCCATAAAGTCACCTAGTAGTTTGTCACAACAAAATAGAGACGCAGCTTTAAGATGGCGGACAGACTCAGCAAACATTCAAGTGGTGTCCTTTACACGATTAATATTATCACAATACTGGGGTGTCAATATTATCGCAGTTTTCAAATTTGTATGGATTCTGCTTCAATATTCACGTGATACTTATCGTGATATGAATGTATCAGGTGATAATAATAACCATGTAACAGGCCCCATACATTCGCTTTGAAGTCGGTTGTTGTGACAATCAGCCTAGCTAGCACGATAGATTATACCGTTACGTTTTATGTGACGTCTTAATACATTTCGCCCATATAACGTGACGGTATAAGTTATCGTGCTAGCTAGGCTGTTAGGTGTATAGAACGCATGAAAACTACAAAAACAAAACGCTGCAGACGCAGCTAGCCGAATCCACACAATGGGCGATGATGGCCCATTAGCCCGAGAAAGATACGGTTTTTTTGGAAATAATTCAATAACTGGCCAATTTTTGTTATACGGTCCTATTATGTGATTTTAAGAACCTATATTTTTAAAATTTCCGAATATGAAGACCGGAAGTTGGAAAAAAAAAATTACGTGCCTGAAAACTGGTGAATTTTTGCAGCAAACAGGGTATCAGTATTTTTATGATGAGTACTTCTATGTTTATGTCTATTTTAATACTTACGACCAGAATCGAACAATATATGCAACGGGAAATGAGAAAAAAAATATCATAATAGGTAGTAGTAGTAGTCAATTTGACCTTCATGAATAGTCTACAGAGTGCATTTGGCTGCCACATTAATTCCAAAAGTTATTACAGCTTTAGGTATTTTGGGTTGATTCAGTATAAAAAGTGTCAAGAAATATAATAAAGGCATATAAAAACCCTAACTGTAATGATACCTTATATGCCATTAGCGTAATGCATTTTTATGTTTTACGATATTAATAATTGATTGTATTATTAAGTTACCGTAACAAAAATAAGTTGATTTTCATATATTACAAAGAACATAAATAGAAGTAGTATATCATAAAGAAAATAATTCTTATAGTGTTTTCGCTAGATTTTTACGGATTTTTTATAGATTTGTTTTTAATATTTTCTACCGTCGCGTTAATAAATGTAGGTGTATTATTAAATAATACTTAGTATAATTACTTAACCTAATTTTTGATGCACAAAATTTGCTGATATCGATATATTGTTGTTTTTTCATACAATGAAACCGTATAGCTCTCGGGCTACATCACCCAGAACGCAGCCCAGCAACCTGGCCAACACTCCGGACGCAAACATAGTTTACAATTTCCGAACGTACCCAACCCGACGCTGTCAACCAACGAATTTAATATGGCCGATCTTTTGTCATAAAATTAATACTTTTTAATGCAAAATACGCGACAATCCGAATTTTGCGGATACATATGTTCAACTCGAAATCGTTATTTTTATACGTTCTTCAATTTGAGACAGGTCTCGTTCGGGTCTACCGTACCCCTGCACGAAATTATTAATATAGATTACTAGATGAAAGCCCGGCTTCGCTCGGGTGAAATAAATAAGAAAGAAATAAACAAAACATTTATTTGTGACAGTTATGCAAACGACGAAAGAAATAGTGTACAAAAATGTGTAAAATAAAAACATTACAACAACGGATTATGATGAAACTTCGAATCGTATAGAAATATAGTCTGTAGTATGGATTGGGAATAAAAGTATGGAATAGAATTATATGGAATGGGGAGTAAAAGATTACGCAAACGACGTCACGGGCAAAGGCTAGTATCTTTGCAAGTTAATCCTAAGCATTTTTATAAGGGTAGTATTTAAAGGCACATAAAAAATTTGACATCGTAATCAGTACTGATTTGTATAGCTAAAATACTAATCGTTCATTAAAATTCAGTTCAGATGTGCATTGTTAAATATTGATGTGCCAGTTAGTATTTTTGGTGCGAAGTCAGAGCTGCTAACGCGAAAAACAAATGAAGTTCGTGTATCTCCCTCTCTGTCGCACTTGAAAATTCGAGCGACACAGAGGGAAATACACGATGTTCGTTCGTTTTCGTTTCGCGATAGCAGCTCTCTATTCTCCGCCAAATTCTATTCGGTGGGGCCCTTTACACTCAATATTATCGCGATTTTTAAAATTGTATGGGGTCTGTTAAACGCTTAATACTATCACAATACTGGTGTGTGAATATTATCGTGGTTTTCAAAATCGTATGGATTTTTCTTCAATATTCATTTCACGTGATACGGATCGTGATATGAGTATATCGCGTGATAATAATAACCATGTAACAGGCCCCTATGGATGTTGCTTCAATATTCAGTGCTTCACGTGATAATAATAACAGTTGGTAATATTTTGTCCAATTAATGGAAGCTATTTAACAACTTGTTCCGTTTTGCCAAAGGTATTTCACATTCCGATACGCGCACCATCCAGGAATAGGAGCCGTCAGACCAGAGGGCCTACCACGATCTGAAAACGAAGTATTTCCCTCTCCGCGCTCGAATATGCAAGTGCGACAGAGAGGCATATATATTTAGTTTTCGGTTGGTAGCACCTTAGTCCGAGCGTGGCGGACGGTCGAAGAAAGTCAAAGAACATTCCTTGTGTTGTCTGTCACATATGTAATTTTTTAGCTTCCCATCGACCTATGAACTTGAAATTAAGTGATAATGTTCCCTGACGACCTGTTTAGCCTAGTTGGTAGTGACTCTGCCTCCGAAGCTAGAGGTCCCGGGTTCGAATCCCGGCCAGGGCATTTATTTGTGCATTTTTCACGGATATTTGTTCTTGGGTCTTGGATGTTTTCTATGTATTTAAGTATGTATTTATCTATATAAGTATGTATATCGTCATCTAGTACCCATAGTACAAGCTTTGCTTAGTTTGGGACTAGGTCGATTTGTGTAAGATTGTCCCCCAATATTATTTATTATTATTTATTATTTATGTTTATTATGAAGTATATTTTACCAAAAATATCAATATATTGATAAATCACATTTGTTTTTTAGTTGTACGGAATGACAACTCAGTGTGCGACTCCGACGCACTTGGCTGGTTTTTATTACATTTTGAATTTTATTTCTCTTATAGTAAAATACCCTATTCGTTTTAAAGTTGACGCCTGAGGGCCTACCGCGAACCAAAAACGAACTATCTTCCTCTCTGTCGTTCGAATATACATGTGCGAGAGAGGCAGATACTTCGTTTTCGGTTCGCAGTAGCGCCTCTAACGTCCGAGCGCGGCGAACGGCATGAGCTGAGGGTCTACTCCGAAATTCAAAATCCTAACTTCGTATGGTGCCGTCCCTTTCACTCTCCTGTCATAGACTATATGAGTGAAAGGGACGGAACCATACGAAGTTCGGATTTCGAATTTCGGAGTCGTCCCCCAGTACCACTAAGTTATAAGATAGAGCGAGATAGGGATAGAATTTTGCTAGACGTTTAAAAGCCATAAGTCACCTAGTAGTTTGTCACAAACAAAATAGAGACGCAGCTTTAAGATGGCGGACAGACTCAGCAAACATTCAAGTGGTGTCCTTTACACGATTAATATTATCACAATACTGGGGTGTCAATATTATCGCAGTTTTCAAATTTGTATGGATTCTGCTTTAATATTCACGTGATACTTATCGTGATATGAATCCATGTAACAGGCCCCATACATTCGCTTTGAAGGCGGTTGTTGTGACAATCAGTCTAGCTAGCACGATAGAGTATACCGTTACGTTTTATGTGACGTTTTAATACATTTCGCCCATATAACGTGACGGTATAAGTTATCGTGCTAGCTAGGCTGATGTATAGAACGCTTGAAAACTACAAAAACAAAACGCTGCAGACGCGGCTAGCCGAATCCACACAATGGGCGATGATGGCCCATCACCCAGAACGCAGCCCAGCAACCTCGCCAACATACCGGACGCAAAAATAGTTCACGATTTTCGAACGTAGCCGACACTGTCAACCAACAAATTTAATATAGCAATATAGTCTGTGGGCAATATGGCCGACGTTTTGTCATCAAATTAACTTTTTTTAAATGCAAAATACGCGACAATCCGAATTTTGCGGATACATATGTTCAACTCAAAAATCGTTAATTTTATACGTTCTTCAATTTGAGACAGGTCTCGTTCGGGTCTACCGTACCCCTGCACGAAATTATTAATATAGATTAAATTAATAAGTTTTCTTTATACCACGACGGTGGCAAACGAGCTTACGGCATGCCTGATGGTAAGCAGACACCGTAGCCTATGGACACAAGTGTCGGCAACACATTTATTGATGAATAAATACTTACCAGGATATATGGCGTATATTCATTTCCTATATTGAATGTCGATTATCGAGTATCGTGTCCAACCCCCATCATCGACACCCCTGGCACCCCTAGGGTTGTGCACTCGGCATCGGTGCGGCAGTGGACGCGCGAACGACGCGCGGGCGGCCGCGCAGCCGGCCCTCTCACTCACCATGGGCCAGACTGCCGGCGCCGAAGCCAACGTCGAGGATGACGATGAAGAACCCCGCATTCGTGTCAACCCTACGGAGAGTTCACTGGTAAGTTTCATATTTAAAAACTTTTTTTTTATCCGAACACAGGTTTTTTTTTCGGCCAGTTACACATTTTCTGTAATTGACGCAGCCTGTGATGATCGGAGCGCCTAGTGTGTTGTGTCAGCTACGTACAAATGAGTTTTAGTTAAGAAAATTATCAGGCGTTTAGGTAATATATATCATTCTCAGCCCTCGGCTAAAGTCTGCAGTAGTCTTATAGTAGTCTTATTTTGAATCTACAATAGCACAATTAAATTAGGAAGTTATACTAATATGTTCGACGACTCATAACATAACAAACAAAAAAAGAACTAACAGTCATTTACCTGCTGAATAGAAAAGCGCAAAGAGACGCGAAATAGGCATGCATACACGTACTCGTATATTGTAGCTGGCTAGTATAGGAACATATGACAAAACGATGTAATGTTTACTACTACATGCAGGGTCGCATGCAGACCACCGGGGGATGGGCAGCAGCATCCCTGGAGTGCGGTGGAGACACTGCGATCGCCAACCCGCATGCCAAGCGTGGCGATTATGGTATTTACCCCCCATGAAATTGGGGGAGGCCTATGTCCAGCAGTGGACATCTTTGGGCAGATATGGTGGTGGTGGTGGTGGCAGTGTCGTTACGTCGGTTACGCGACCAGCGCCAGTTTGCGACCACTTGAAGTTTTTTGAATTAAATGTACGATTATTTTTACAGACTCCAAACAAATAGTGAGTTGTATACACTATATTTGGTAGTTATTGTATGGGAATCCATTAAAAAAACGAGAAAATACCCTTTCTGTTCAACAATTCATCTAAGTGGTCGCAAACCAGCACACCAAATTAGCTGGTCGCTGTCAACTACCAACCTATCAACCTTACTATGTACATGTTATAGCAGCTTTTTTACAATAGGCATTATACAGGGTGTTGCCTGTAATAGGAGCAATAAATTAAACGGTACACTATTGAGCTCTCCAGCAATTATTTCCAAATGGTTTTAATTGAAAAAAAAAAATATATATAATATTTTTTCGCAAATGTAGCTTATATGTATTTTTTTACACTACTGGAGTGATATTAATAACTATTTATTCAAAAACACTAAAAAATTATAAAAAATAAATAGCTAACTTGAAGCAACCTTAAAATCAGCATTGATTACCGCGCTATAATCTCTGGGTGCCAAGATCCATTACTTAGGGGTCATAACTTTAGATCAAAATTTCTCCCAATTGAAAAAAAGATATATTTTTTTGGACACAAGAGGTTACTGCAGATGCTCTAAGCAAGCGTCCTTTAAATTTATTGCTCCTATTACAGGCAACAACCTGTATATATGGTCCATCCTGTTTTTTTTTTTTCATTCATAGTAGTAGTTTTTTTTCCATGAGGTGAGCCAGCTTTATAAAGATTCGTTAGACCGTTTTAGACAGGGAAGGCACAGCGGAACTTCATGTCGCTCATATTTGAAGCAACCCTGGGGTGGTACCGCGAACTTCGAAAATCGAACTTCGTATCGTGCCGTCCCTTTTCGTCATATAGAATATAACACGAGTGTGAAGGGACGGCACGACATGAAGTTCGATTTTCGAAGTTCGCGGTAGCACAGCAGTAGGCGAGTACCTCCACGTTACAGAAGACCGCAGCCGTAATAACACCACTACTTGCTCCTTAGGTATGTGGTGTTTTGTTTCTGGTCGTGTCTAAGGCCAGCAGACGTATGATGATTGCCATTTTATCACTTATCGTTGTTGGTAAGACGCCCGTCACTCTCGCACTTACATACTTGTCAGAACGTGACGAATCTCTTATCCACGACGATAAGTGATAAAATGGCAACCATCATACGCCTCCTGACCTGCCGAATACGCGCTGTGTTGAGAGTGAAGGGACCTGCATATGCATCTGTCAAAACAACGAATCCTCAAGTCAGTAAAGACAACGCGTTGCGATTCTTCTGGAGTCGCAATCGTCCATAGTGTCTGCTTACCAATCTTACCATCAGGCAGGCCGTAAGATTTTGCCACCGGCCACCGTCGTTGTATAAATAAAACCCGGAAAAGAGCTAGTCGGACTCGCGCACTGAGGGTACCGTACAACTAAAAAACAACTGTGATATTGGTATCTGTTGGTAAAATATACGTAATAATGAACATTATCACCAAATTTCAACTTCAATGGAAAGATAAAAAAATCATGGGAGGATTTTTTTAAAATAGCTGAATTTGGTGGATTCTCATTCCTTTTGATTTCCAACATAAAAAAAAATACAATATTTATCTAGATAAAGAGTTCTAAACAACGTTATCTTATTCGATGAGGTACCTACGTTAAAAAAAATCATGGGCCTTTAGCTGTATGGGATCCCCCTTAAAAACATTTAAAACTATTTTTTGACAATTTGGGTCAACAAGATGCTTATACTGTGTAAATTTGACCGTTTCAACCGTTTGGCTGTTAAACCTGTGTGACAGACGAAGGCAGACACGCGAGTGACAGAATAGGGTTTTCCGATCGACATTCATATCTCTCTTCTTGAAACATTGCTTTCATCCCTTCTCATTACATGACCATATACTACGCCAAGCGATACCTATTATCTACGCTCTTAGCTTCTCGGCAATGAGTGCTGCTTTTAGACTTCCCTTTATATCTATATACTTCATTCCTAATCCAGTCCAGTCCATTCTCGTCACACCAGACACCATATTATGTAAATATATTGTCCAGTGAAAGATTAACAACTGGGTGAATTTATGACTGTGGTTGTCCATGAGATTTCATTAGAAGTGTTAACAACAGATTTGTCATCTCGGTGCTCGTAAAAACAAGTAAGATGTTATGAGGAAAATAATTGTATTTGAAAATGCGAAATTATAGCGTTAGGAAAATAATTGTACCTATTTGAAAATGCGAAACGATAGTGTGCCGTACCAAAATGGGTCCAAAGGAAAACCTAGGTACTTGTAGTGTAGTCGTGTCTGCTAATTCAAACTCAAACTCGTTTTTTTGGTTGTACTGAAGTACACATATTAAAATGGACCTGCCCAGTGTGCGCTTCAACCACCACGATCTCTTTTAACTTTAAACTCTATTATGATTTAGCCCCTTAAGTAACTGTGACCCTAAACCCTAATTTCAGTCCCGTTTTCTAGATTCAAAAACTGCATGTGTAACTTTGTAATCCCACCAATATTAAAATGGATCCGGTATCCGAAATACGCAATTACCAAAAAGGTCAGATGGCGATGATAAAGGCCGTTGACATTGAGATTTGAAATAAAAATAAATGTAAAATAAAAATGAAACTGGGCGGCTAGGGGTGAAACTACATTCGGTTTTAGTAAGACAAAGAAAGGCCATTGTATAATTTTTTAATATTTAGGTATCATAAACTGTTTCCTTAAAATTAACACAAGCAAACGTATGAGATCGGCTCACACAAGGTTTATTGGTATAAAATTAGCAGATAAATAATCATAAACAAACCACAGAAAGATCACAGGAAGTCGAAAAATTGATTAGGACACATTGTGACCATTTAAATAGACAATTATTTTCCTTTTCATCAAATAATTTTATATCGCGATTGCCGCACCGAGAAAAAGCTTGAAAAATCTTCACGTAACGTATAATTTTATGCGCCTTTGACATAAATTAACTTATTAAAAAGTAAATTATAATCATTTCATTAACATATTCATGGACTTTATGGTGGTCGAAAACCGGCTCACCAATGGTCGCAAACCGACGTCGCTATCTAGTGGTGGTTTTCGCTATTTTTGTCATTTTTTTCAATAAATATCTGGTTCATGGATGAAACTATCATAAATTGTTGTTTGTTTTACAACTTGACTATACTCGTATATTCAGGATCAATTTACAGGACTACCTAGCTACCATTGATTATGTGTGTAGATTTCATGTTTTTTGCTTCATTTAAAGAGGACAACTCAGCTAAGCGGTGACTAACCGACCCAGTAACCCTAGTTGATAATGTAAAGGCGCTAGGCTGAAGTAGGTAAGAACTTTTTTCAGTTAAAGATACGAACATTGTTGCAGAGCCTAATAAAACAGAGCTGTATTTGGTAGTTGTTGAATGGAAATCAATAAAAACGTGAAAATATACTTTCAGTACATCAACCCATCCAAGTGCCCGCTATCGGCTCACTAAACTCGTTGGTGGAGGTCGCTAACCGACGTATCTACCCTACGATGCGTACCTGATCATCATCATCACATCAGCCTATATCACGTCCCACTGCTGAGCCCCACGCCTCCTCTCATAGATGAGAGGGGACCATGAATATGAACTGAGTAAATCATCATCTTCATGTCTATAAAGACGTGAAGGGTTCAGGCATCCCCGGGGGCATAAAGGGCTAAGTTTGAAGGACTCGCCTCATAGTATGTACCTTAGTCCTAGTCTTCACTAAATTTATGTAACAACTCGCCTAGAATATTGTAATTTTATCACGAATAAATCATTTCTATTTATTAGTCTTCATTCTGGTTTAAGTATATCAACAACTTTTCCTTCCTTTTTCCTGATAATTATTTCATTACCGACAATTTAGTGGTTCTAATGCCACGGGCGTCAATATCTAGAGGGCAATACGACTAGCCCAAAATTGCGGGTTTGGAGAACGGTGGGGAAGAACTGCTCCTCTGGTGGTCACGACCCTTAGCCTTGTGCCTCAACCCATAAAATGCAATATAGAAACTGAGCAAGAGATATCAGTAAAATATTCCACATGGATCGTAGCGCCGCTTTGGTCGCGCCGCAACTAACCGCACGACTGCTGCATCTCTGTCACTCCAATGGGCAAGTGCGATAGAGGTAGCACACAGTGATATCTGTTACAAACAAGAACATCTTAGAAAAATTCGTACTTCGAGCTGAAAGGCCGCTGGAGGAACCGATGAAGAAGAGAAAATGATATAAGTAATAACTACTTATTGCATGCCGGACATCAGTGTCCAATTCAAAGTCAGTATTCGAACTCGAGGCTCTTACGTTACCAGCGTCAGTTTGAGGCCACCTGACGGGACGAGATTTTTTCTATTACCTACCTAAATATATTTTTACATACCCTACAGAAATGGTGAGTTGTATACACAGACTAGTAAGGGTGTTGTATACATCTTATTTGGTAGTTATTGAATGGGAATCCCGACTCCATTAAAAAAACGAGTCCATATCCTTTCAGTTCATCAACTTATCCATGTGGTTGCAAACCGGCACACCAAATTAGCTAGTGGTTAAGTTAACCGGCCTATCGCCACGTTGAGGTCGTACAAAACCACGATTCGTGTACAAAACAGATAGAGCCTATTATAATGAATGAGCTTCATTTACCTAGTTGCTATAGGCCAACAAAAAGAAAAATATATTTACCCGTTCGGCGAAAAAAACCTCATTATTTAATGAAATATTCACACAAACAAACCATATTTTTTGGGCGCTGAACTGAACGTGTCAAATGACGAGAATGGCGCAAGCGAGCGTCTGACAGTCGTGTGTCGAACGGCGCATGAAGTAGCCGATTTTATTCCCGTTGTCATTTTGTTGCTAACAAAACGCTACAGACAGGACAGAAACCTCATCTGTCATAATTTCTACTAGACAAGTTTAGTGTTAGTGTTTTAATTATTTTGCAATTAAAACAGTATTAATTCTAAGATAATATTAAGAAGACTACATTTTCTATCGTTTTAAATCCATAATTGTCATCTGTAGAAAACTACGGGGTTGTGATAATCGTGGGGTTGTCAAAATTAAAATTGTTTCGTTTCAAATCCACTTGAACTTGGTCGAGATTTGATGTAGTTAAATAGCGTTCAGTGCCAACAGTGTGGTGTGTAAGATTCTATTTTTTGTTCTGATCGTGAGCAGACTGTGAAATAGTACGAGAATGTCTAAGGCGTCCCTACAGAATATACCATCAAATCCACGGATCAGCAGATTGAGAACATATTCTAGGGTAAGCTAATTATTACCTTTATTATAAGCAAAGTTTTCAAGAACATTGCTGTTACGGCTAAAAATAAATAATTTGAGGTTACTTCTTTGTTAGCCATGTTTTGTTTTGATCTGAACTTATGTAGCCCTATAGCCTTGGTTCACTTCAAATAATAATGAAATCCGGACAAGTAAGACAGCTGGCAGTCGGTATATTTAAATTATACATTAAGAAAAAGTTCCTTGACTCTGCTACTGAATATGTTTGCATTGTTGTGATGATGGCTCATATAAACAAAAGACAATTAATTGTAAGCTATGGCCAGTATATTTTCAAATAGGAATTAAATAATTCTGTTCGTGTATATTATATGCAAGTATGCAATATTTTATGTTTTCCTTGTTGCCTTGGCTTTTGTTTGTGTGCTTTGGCTTTAGCCCCAATTATGTGTAGGTAAGTAATTACTCACATTTTTTGTTAATAAAGTGAAATAAAACTAATATCTTAGGCATTACTAACAATCATTTTGTATATTGGATTGTAGCATATTTAACCTGTATATGTATTCTCATTGGTAATCCCCACTGCATATTGTTTCGGTAATATTAGGTATGATCAGGTTCATTGGTTATAAGATAATTTTAAGTGCACATCATCTTTGGTAAAAAAAAAATTGATAGTTATTAGTTAAAATAATGCCATATATCTGTTTGATTGAGATTGTACACATTCCTATGACACACTTTTTGTACATATTTGCTTTATAACTAGAATAGCTATAACAATCAAACAAGTGATGGAGAAATATAATCCATTTGATATTTAATTCAGAAAGAGAACTTTAATACTAAAATGAAACAAGTCTGTTACATAAATGTGCTGGCAAAAACATATAATTAAATAGCAAGTCTATTAAATGTCTATTTATTAGTGCCTAATTATAGTCACATTATTTAAATTTTATATCATGGCTATTTGATATTTTCATCATTTTTATCCTATTGTGTTTATTACACATGTATGAACATATTAATTAAAATAGTGATTAGTATTCATTGCAACAAGTGTGGCATTGTAAAACTATGATCCATCAGCATCACAATAAACCTTGGCCCTGTATGTACAATGAATAACATAGACTTGTAATGTTCAATCTAGCATATACATGTATAATTAATTATCAGCATTTTAATCAATTTTCCCTGTAAAATGTTTAAGTCATCGGCTAAAACAGTCAATATGGCACAAATGGCATAACATTTTTGTAGGCAGGCGTTTTTATCTTATTTTGATGGAGTAAGACTGACACTAGATTTATCCTTCATGTATCAGCCTGACCCTAAAATTACGACCAAGACCACCAGGGAATGGGCAGCAGCATCCCTGGAATGTGGTGCCAGGTGTGGTGATTATGGCATTTACCCCCATGAAATTGGGGGAGGCATGTGTCCAGTCCTGGACCCGCGTATGTCCTAAAACTATGATCCAGACACCGGGGGATGGGCAGCAGCATCCCTAGAGTGCGGTGGAGATACTGTGATCGCCAGCCTGCATGCCAAGCGTGGCAATTATGGCATATACCCCCCATGAATTTGGGGGAGGCCTATGTCCAGCAGTGGATGTCCTTGGGCTGATATGGTGGTGGTGGTGGCTGTGTCTAGCAGTGGACATCCTTGGGCTGATATAGTGGTGGTCGTAGTATCAGCCTGAAAAATGGTTAAAATTATGTTTTAAGCACTGAGATTTTAAAACTAAAATTAATCATAAACTGAATGCCACTCTAGTGTCGTTGTCATCTTACAAACAGATAGTAGGGTGTTCATTTTAAGGTAAGATAAAAGGAGGATGTTATTTGCTTGGTTTACTCTACCAGTTATCGTATTGCAGATTGTGTTGCTGATTAAATAAATAAATATTGGGGGACAATCTTGAATCTAACTAGGCCCAAACTAAGCAAAGCTTGTACAATGGGTACTAGATGATGAAATACATACTTATATAGATAAATAAATACTTAATTATATTAAAGAAACATCCAAGACTCGGGAACAAATATTTATACTTATCACACAATTAATATTGAGACTGGGATTCAAACCAAGGACCTCCAACTTTTTAGGCAGGGTCACTACCAACTAATCCAAAGTCACACCAAAGTGGTTGTGGATTACTCAGGAAGTGTCAATTTTAAAATAAAGCATACAATACAGTGTAATATCTTAACACTTAAAAGTAAATATCTCATCAACACCAGCCCTATCTAAATTTCTGGAAGAATGGACTAATGGTTTCTGTATTTGATATATTTCTTAGAAGCTTATCATTCACCCTATTAACTAATGTGTTACTTACTTACTCTTTATAAACAGATTTTAAATTCTGGTTTAAAGATAACAAAACATGTAATTTGTTTGTGATACAAAAGTAAATTATTATCATTCTTACCACCATCTGGCCCCTTGAATGATAAATGTGTAAAAAATTATCATATAATCCACTTACTTGGCTGACTTAAGTTCCATTCCCAACTTGCATGATGTCCTCTACGGATGTGGCCATGTCAGTTCATTCAGGTGTGCACACCTGAATGTTTAATGAATGATTCTCCTGAATGCTATCAGTCTCATAGGATACATCCAATTTGTTAATTGCTACTACCGGAACCTATTACCTTAATGCTTCAGCTTAATCCAGTGCATTCTTTATCATACCCAAATTTCATTAGGTTAATTAACATCTTTCTTTACTTTCATGAACAAAGTGTCTTTTATTATTATTATTCAGATCAAACTTGAACATAACAGAAGTATAAAATATTAATCCTAACAAGTGACATCTGACACGTCTTCATCTGTCAGTGTCTCCGTCTTTATAACTGAAAATTGTACTGAACTGACGTTATGGTGTGTTAAGTTTATATGGGATTTAACATCCTGGTGTGCTCACAAATCGAGACAACTTGTTAACAGCCGAAAATGATTGTATTATCTGTCGCATTCTAACTCATTTTGGTGCACCATAAGGATTAAAGAGACAACTATATGGAAAAACATCTGGCTTAATACTGCGAGTCTGCTTTTCTCTGATGTCTGTGGCACCATCCAGGAATAGGAGCCGTCAGACCAGAGGGCCTACCACGATCTGAAAACGAAGTATTTCCCTCTCCGCGCTCGAATATGCAAGTGCGACAGAGAGGCATATATATTTAGTTTTCGGTTGGTAGCACCTTAGTCCGAGCGTGGCGGACGGTCGAAGAAAGTCAAAGAACATTCCGTGTGTTGTCTGTCACACATATAATTTTTTAGCTTCCCATCGACCTATGAACTTGAAATTAAGTGATAATGTTTATTATGAAGTATATTTTACCAAAAATATCAATATATTGATAAATCACATTTTGCGACTCCGACGCACTTGGCTGGTTTTTATTACATTTTGAATTTTATTTCTCTTATAGTAAAATACCCTATTCGTTTTAAAGTTGACGCCTGAGGGCCTACCGCGAACCAAAAACGAACTATCTTCCTCTCTGTCGTTCGGATATACATGTGCGAGAGAGGCAGATACTTCGTTTTCGGTTCGCAGTAGCGCCTCTAACGTCCGAGCGCGGCGAACGGCATGAGCTGAGGGTCTACTCCGAAATTCAAAATCCTAACTACGTATGGTGCCGTCCCTTTCACTCTCCTGTCATAGACTATATGAGTGAAAGGGACGGCACCATACGAAGTTCGAATTTCGGAGTAGTCCCCCAGTACCACTAAGTTATAAGATAGAGCGAGATAGGGATAGAATTTTGCTAGACGTTTAAAAGGCATAAGTCACCTAGTAGTTTGTCACAAACAAAATAGAGACGCAGCTTTAAGATGGCGGACAGACTCAGCAAGCATGCAAGTGGTGTCCTTTACACGATTAATATTATCACAATACTGGGGTTTCAATATTATCGCAGTTTTCGAATTTGTATGGATTCTGCTTTAATATTCACGTGATACTTATCGTGATATGAATCCATGTAACAGGCCCCATACATTCGCTTTGAAGGCGGTTGTTGTGACAATCAGTCTAGCTAGCACGATAGATTATACCGTTACGTTTTATGTGACGTTTTAATACATTTCGCCCATATAACGTGACGGTATAAGTTATCGTGCTAGCTAGGCTGATAGGTGTATAGAACGCTTGAAAACTACAAAAACAAAACGCTGCAGACGCGGCTAGCCGAATCCACACAATGGGCGATGATGGGCCATCACCCAGAACGCAGCCCAGCAACCTGGCCAACATACCGGACGCAAAAATAGTTCACGATTTTCGAACGTAGCCGACACTGTTGACCAACAAATTTAATATAGCAATATAGTCTGTGGGCAATATGGCCGACGTTTTGTCATCAAATTAACACTTTTAAATGCAAAATACGCGACAATCCGAATTTTGCGGATACATATGTTCAACTCAAAAATCGTTATTTTTATATGTTCTTCAATTTGAGACAGGTCTCGTTCGGGTCTACCGTACCCCTGCACGAAATTATTAATATAGATTATAACAAAATGGTACCCTCGAGAAGGAGAGAGGAAACAAGGAAGACCACCACGAAGATGGGAAGACGACCTGAAGGCGATAGCTGGTACCACATGGAGGAGCAAAGTCCATGATCGTGAACTATGGAGAACCCTGGGGGAGGCCTATGCTGGAAAGCAAGACAATCCGAATTCCGAAGTCTAAAAGTTGAGCAATGTTAAACGTTAAATGATATGATTGTCAAATAAAGGCTAATTGAATTGAATAACAAAATCATCAATTCCATTTAATTTGATTTATTTAATCAATAACAATTCATTAATTATGTCTGAATACATATAATATAAAAATAATAAGAAAAATCAACTCCAGGAACATGTCAATTATAATATACTTATAATATACATAAAATACACAAATTCCCATAAAAACACAAAAATCCGTTTCAAAATGAATTATAATGTCAATACATATTAAATTTATAAAACCAATAACAAAATAGTAATAAATTCATTCTTTTCGTACATATACATACGTCATCTAAAATGTAGTAGACTCCTTTGAATACAATTTTTCGAAGGCGTGATAATCATAACACTTTTCGTTTTTGGAGTTTGGTGAACTTGAAGGTCATGGACACGTCGTAACCTTCCGACCCTAAGCTCAATAACAAACTGGCTTGGATATCGTCACTTTCCTTGCCCAGCAGTAATAACTACAATAAAACTGCGTATATGTGCAATCGGCGCCGCGTTGGCGTTTTATTATCATTACCAGATGCATGCTACATTTTGACATTAAATATTTGTATGCCTTATAGCCGCGACATAACACGTAAGCGACAGTATAGACATAAACGACAGTATAGACATAAGCGACAGTATAGACATAAGCGACAGTATAGACATAAGCGACAGTATAGACATAAGCGACAGTATAGACATAAGCGACATGGGTCAGTTATACATTTGATATCAGTAGATAATTCATTGAAGATGAAGAAGAGCTGTGTTGTATCACCTGCAGTTTGGTTACAATGATGATGTTTGATGTATGATGTTTTTCTCCTGTGATGAGAGGGATTATGGTAAAATGTGTTATGTGATTTTTAAATTCTATCTCCATAGAGTAGTAGGAGTATGAAATTGAACAGAATCTACGTCATTCACAGTATTTCAGAAACCCTATGGAGCCTCCGGTTATTTAGGTTTTTAAATTGGAACAAGCATACCATGTCAATGTCGATTTAATAGAGTCGGTGGCTTGGTGCCCCGATTCTATTACCTATAAAAAATACATGTGACCATTGAGCACACATTTTGGACATTAGGTCATTACCAGTCACTGTTCTACCCGCTTAGGTTAGTAGTGTCAAACCACCCTTGGGGGATGTTCCTTAAAAACGCACATATTAGGCAAGCCGTATACTTATTTGCCGCCATTATAGTATAAAGGTAGTTGTGGTTATCAATATAATTATATATAGCGCTTTTATCAAGCGTCATTTCCTGAGTACCTGGGATAGGATTTCGGGTTATCAATTTCCATTTCAAATAGCTTGGATGTACATTGGATGATTTGGAGTGGGGTCGTGGTTAGATCTGCCGCAGTGTAATGTAGATATCTGATTAGATAGCTGTGCTGTTAGTTATCCAATAAATAAATAAATAAATAAACATGCACTTTGCCACGATCTACCAACAGTACCAACTCACTCCAATTATCTCCACGTCTAGTTACTTCACCGCCGTATTGTTCGCGAGAGCGCTACAAAGCGCTAGTTCATCAATTCGATTCGAGCAGATCTAAGCGTGGCGTCGCAACTCACTATCATTGAGTGGGAAGCGTAGGGGACAATCAACTGGACATTCCATTAGGTTGTCAACTAGATGCATGCGCGTAAAACATGATTAATAAAATTGCGGCTATTGTTATTTGATTCTTATGCCGCTCTTGTCATATACTTTAGCGACCCATTGAAGTAAGTGTAGCAGACTATTGGTTACAATTTTTTTTTATATCTTAGGGTATTAGATGCACTAGATTAAACAACAAGACAAATTACAGAGCATACTTACTTTTTCATGTTTCGAATTATCAGATTTGATGTTTTTTTTTTATTTCGTGACTGGTAATAATATGTCCCTTACTCTGCTTGTTCACCAACGTGCCATTCACCTATATTTAGTGACGAGCATTAGTATTCGGATAATTTTGTAAATGTTGTGCTAAAATTATATCAGAAAATTCAGAAGCTCAAACGTTTACCTACGTATAGGACTGCTACTGGTTAACAATGTTAACATTAAGGCTCTAAATTCGACGAAGGCCATTAATAAATTTAAAACGTCACGATATCGTCATGAAGGAAATGCGTAATTGTTCCAATAACCGTAAATAAAACAAACGCCTCGAACTTTTCCATCACCAACACGAATAAAATGTCATTGGCAATGGCCATGTATACAGCCTTTCAACTTATAGAAGGTCACTGCGGAACCTTAGTGGAGGACAACGTGTTCGTCCAACGTACCGCATGTTGTATCAGGCGTTTCTGATACAGAAAACTGTAGCCTATTGTCACTGAACAAAGACCACTGAAAGCGAACTCCCAAGCCACCGGGTATTGAATTATTAAACTATAATCGATGGTAGCATGCCACCTGTGCCATTGACCAAACGGGAAGGTTATTATAAGTATATCAGAATCATTTCCGTGGTACATACTATATTAAACCTTTCAAGAAAAAAAAAACATATATTGGTACCTGATGTTCCAGTTTGGACTTGCAGTTAGTTATAAATCAGCATGAGCTTATCTGAAAAGAAACAGCATTCTTTGGTAAACAGTTGATAAAGATAAAATGGATGATAACTGTGTTGTCCTGTTTGCCAGTGCACAAGTACAACAGCCCATTGAGATAATCTGCTCTTGGAAAATATTGATGTTGAAACGTGCAGCAAAATTAGTTTTCCAGAGCTACTTATTAGAGCTGTCTGATTCGACGTCAATGTTGCTTTCGGAATGGTTTGGGCAAGTTTGCGGAGGCAAAATTAACTTTCGTGGCTACGAACACTTGGGACAATGTGCCATGAAAAGTACACGAATGTTGACGGAACTTCATTACGCCAGTCCTTTGTTTCGACAGTGGTTATCTTGTATTGTATGGTTATGTACTCCTTTTTCCCGTATTTACATAGCTAAGCTATGTAATAGCAGTTTTAGCGCTCTAAAAGTCGTATATTGAGAGGGAGAGACATGCTGCCAGCTAGAAGTCTATTAACATCTTACCAAAAGATCTTCATATCTCCACGAAGTCATCTGCTCTTCTTTTTTATTTTATTTTTATTAAAAATGGGATTGCTCTTGGCCAGCATCTAGCCAGGAGGCAAAGATGAGGCCGACGATGAAGCGAGCTCACTCAGAAGATGCCTATTCACTTGTGCCTTGAAAAGGTCTAGGTTATATGAACTCGGAAATTCAGACGCCGGCAGAGAATTCCAAACCTTAGAAGTGCGCATTAGATAATTTTTAAGAAAAAAAAACCGACTTCAATTCGGGAGGCCGGTGAAAGATTATTATACTTAAATGGTGCACTCTTAGATTCCATACAAAAAAAAACAAAATGGCTATAAGTATGTTTATAATGGTAGAAGACTAAGTACCCTCAATTCCTCATGGAATCATGGAAAAACCTTGCTTGCTTGACAAACAAAACGAAGAGAACAAATCGCAAAACGTGAACTACGCGTCCTTGAAGAGTTCCGTTCTGATCATCATCAGCAGTTCCACTTCATCAAATGTAATGTCACTTTTATGAATGAAAATGCCTGATTAGTTCATGAAAATAGTAAAATCACTATTTGTGGGTCTTTCACATTTGAGGAGTTCCCTCGATTCCTAATGGATCCCATCATCAGAACTCGAGCATGACAAAAATCAATCGTGAAAATAGAACTTGCTTAACAAACACAGCTAGAAAGACAAATCGCCAAACGTGAACTTTTCGTCGTTGAAGAGTTCTGTTCTGATCATCATCAGCAGTTCCACTTCATCAAATGTCACATTTTTGTATGATAATGCTCGATTTGTTGATAAAAACACAAAAATCACTATATGTTTGCCTTTAAGATTTAAGGAGTTCCCTCAATTCCTCATGGATCCCATCATCAGAAATCAAGCATGACAAAAATTAATCGTGAAAATAGAACTTGCTTAACAAACATAGCTAGGAGGACAAATCGCCAAACGTGAACTTTTATCATCATCAGCAGTTCCACTTCATCCAATGTCACATTTTTGGATGAAAATGCTTGACTTGTTGATAAAAACACAAAAATCACTATATGTTTGCCTTCAAGATTTGAGGAGTTCCCTCAATTCCTCATGGATCCCATCATCAGAACTGCGTTTTGACAAAAACGGGACCAACTTGGATATATATACACAATAAAAAAAAGATTTTTTCAAATCGGTTAAGAAATGACGGAGTATCAACATTAAAAAAAAAACATACAACCGAATTGATAACCTCCTCTTTTGAAATCTTGAAGTCGGTTAAAAAGATGATGCAAAGCGCTTTTACATGAAACACCTATTTTGGATGTTAGAATGGCATATAAATGATGCTAGAAGCTATTGTGAAACTCACTGGATCACCAGGGCACTTATGTTTTTCCTCTTCTTGTTATCTACACAAATAGCGTCTCTTCAGTGCTTTCCCCATGCACCTAAAAGGTAAATACTTCGTCAAACTGGCTGCTTAGTGTCTTCATTGTTTTTAATCATATTTATAAACATGCTTGTTATGCTGAGATAGGTCACGTTTTAAATACGATACTGACACGTGGCGAGATGCCTTAATAGATCATGCATAATGTTACTTTAATGGTATTGACATTGGCTGACTCTTATAATAAGATGCTTCCATCAACAAACATCAAACAGGGTAATCCAGATTTCTTTGCTTAGTCCTCTTCTTGATTTTACGAGTTAGCATTTTGTTTTTCCATTGCTGGATTTATTGTAAGATTTCTCGACTCGCTGAGTGTTTCAGAGTGCTCTCTCTCGCAGTGGATTTTTCCACTAAATCCACAGCGCGAGCCTCCTTTCGATGTTATTACACTTGTCCTAAGGAGTTTATTGTATGTATGAAATACACTACCGCTCATAATTATAGGCACCCATACCTTTTTCCATACATCTGTATACAAAAATGACTTTCTGAAATACACTGCCAAGTCAGAGTCCCTTGATAGTTTTGCGTGCAATTTGCATTTTTTATTTAGCTGACTTATTGAGCCTTAAATCTGTGCCAGTGACCCCCCTTTTAAAATGGTAGTTTTCTTTTTGCAATGACTTAAATGACTACTAATTGCTGCTTCATAGAAAAGTGTAGTGTGTTTGTATGAACCAGCAATTAGTCTTCGTGAACTGAACGAACTATAACTATCTAATTACTTATGCGCTTACACGGCGTTGTTACTATTTAATCCCTGTGCATTACACAAGTGCTAGGCTTAGCTGATAGGGCTCAGGTGTTATCTGCCAGCTCAATATAAATGTAAACTAGTCAGACTCTAAACAAGTTACCGGCACGTGTCTACCTGGACGTGACATGATGACGTATTGGGTATGATGCTGAAAACCATTGTACAAGCTCTTGTTTTTATTCGTTCCATTTGTACGAGAACGTGTGTCGTTTAGACGGCTATTAAAGATATATTATCACTTACCTAAATCTTTCCATGCACTCTGCAAGGATACCTGATCATCCTAAACCTGAGGACCTGAGGAGAGAGCAGATATGCATGAGTCTAGCTGGTATGATCATGTTTATGTCGAACTTAAAACTGTCGTCCGTCAGGAACTAGTAGTATCTGGGCAACCGACCTTCGCTCGTCATCTTTCGTGTTTTCCCGAAGGTGAGACCTAAACAGCCCCCGTAAACCGTCTGAATTGTCAATTTCTTCGAAATCGTTAGATTACTTTCCGAGATCCCCAAAATAAATTACTTAATATCACAACAATTGCTCGATACTTCGTAAAAGATGTAAGTGCAGGAGAACCGAATACCTTATGTCGGACACAAACGATATTTTACTACCAATCGCAGATCTAAATACACTGTGTTGAGTTTGAGTGTTTTGTGATTATATATTATGAAAACGGTCACACTTCATTACTCAATAGGCTATTAATTATAATAAGAGAATTTAAATTATTAGTAAAATGGCAAATATGTATATCAATGACATTTTCGAATAATTAGTCCATTGATAAGATTGTACGATCTGTGTTGATTTTCAATTACGATAAGTACTATCAAATTAGACTTTACAATACCTCTCTTTATCACTACCGATTGAATTACCAGTAGAAGTGTTTGTGCTGTGCAGTGCTTATAAATACGTAATCAATTACAGAGGATGGTGAGCAATTAACAATAATTTAATTTATGTCTTAAGTTTGAATGCATTTGTCCCAATCCCAAAGTCTAATTCCAAATAACTTTGCAATAGAAAAGTTTTGATTTAATGACAGCTACAGCAACATGTTACAATTAAGGTTGTTTCATGTATGTAGGATACATTTTCATGGCATAATGTGGTATGTAAACCTAAATTAGTTTCTTAGCTATAATAGCATTGAGCTTCATGAATATTATTAAACCTTTTAGTCCTAACGCCCTAATCAGAATAGTTAATTTCTCATTACTCATTAGTTGGTTGGTTGTCGCTCAGTCCACTATAGCCGGGACGATAGATATTATATGTATATTGAATTGCGAAAGTATCGAAATTGGATCCCTAATATCACGCAACGCCGCTCCTCAATTGCATGAATTATGTCTCTGGCTTAGTAGTACTGCTTTAGAAACGGCCGCTTTCTTGATTTTCTGATTATTTATTAATTGTTAATATGTATACGTACATTCGTAAAAATCCTAGTTTTGAATAGTTTACAAAACATGACAACTTGGCTGTCAACCTATTTCCACGCCCATTTTTTATTGGACTTCATCAGTAGGGTATTACACAACTCTCTAGTTATATCAAAGCTTTACCACCTAAACGCTGTTACACGGAACATGGAGGCCTGAAATCTAATATTTCGCGAAGTTTGCGACAGCGGCGCTAATCAATTAGTGGCAATCGAATCGGCGTCACGTGCCGGGCCCGGGCGCCACAATGGAGCACGTTGCCTGCTGCCCGTCGGGCGTACGTTGTTTTGAAAGGGAAAGGTTTTGACGTAGGCATACACGTCATTATGTGATGCTGATGTGACTCCAGGCTTGTACTCACAATAAGGGGCACGATGAAGAAATATGGCTGTCTGTGTATGCTAGATTTATTTTTTCGAAAGTAATTTCCCCCATGAAGAAAGGAGAAAAAAAGGAGACCAAATTGGAATCGAATCCTTGTTCGTCCCTATTCATCCCACTGCTTGTCGGAAAATATGCTGGAGTGCTGTAATGCTTGTTGCAAAGTTAAAGAAGCCATGGATTGGGTTGTTTACCTGTCAATTACTTAGGCTGGGTTGCACCGACTTACGAACACAAACTGATCAACGTTAAATATGGCGCCAGCAGCTGTCGTCCCATATAAACTTGTCAAACTTTCCATACATTCAAATTTTAAAGAACACAGCTTACGATTACAGACAGTTTGGTGCAACCCAGCCTTAATGTGTGAACCCCAGTTCATATACTTAATTGATATAAGTAGTCTATTACAATTAATGGCCGTATAAATTGAACATCTGACGATATTAAATAAATCTTTTTACTAGTTTGATTGAACAAAGTTATTATACATTATTACGTAATGCTGCAAAGTGTTGAGAGGATTCAGCGCTAGGCAGAACCAAAAAGAAAATACCGTCACATCTCGCTCAATCCTGATAAGAGTGAGTCTGCGGGACCGTCTTCCCCTCCTGGTTGACGAAGGACTGTTGTCCACTGCCCCACGCAAGCACTTAAGAAGGATCTTAAAACTGCATCAACTTTATACAGCTCCAAAATCCTCCTCAGCCATGAATGAGGCACCGAATCATAGGCCTCCTTATAGGTAGTCAATCCAGGCGGCCAAGAACCCTTTATTCCACCGAACTCGTTGGCCGTGTATTCGAGGAGGAGCGCATTATTACCACGCGACCCAACTCTACATCCATTTTGAGCAGGGGCTAATAAAATGTTGTTCACAACAATGTGCGTGTTAATTTTTGCTCTCAAAATGGATGCTTATATTATCTTCTACAGCGTAGGCAAGCACGTGAGGGGTCTGTAGTGTAGGTAACCCCAGTTGTCAAGGGAGGTGGTAGAGAACCGAACTCGAGGGCTCGCTGGAACTGTGCTGTGCTTATTATTCATATACCCTCTTTCCTCGTGACTGTATACTTAAACGATTGATATAACTCTTAATAATTTTCGGTATCTCGAAATAGACAAAAGTATTATTAAAATTCCCTCGTGCGCTCAGTGGCCCATCCTAATCTAACTGCTTTTGACTGGCATTCACTTGATTATCTTGGTAACATTGAATAAATAATTGGATACCAATTATCATAAAACTAGTGCAGACACTTTTCCAAATATTCCAATGCTATGCTAATACCGTATTAAGAATCGGTGTTAAAAGTTCATTAAACTTCGTTCCTTTGTTTTCCGGATTAGTACCTACATTTGGAATCGATTTTGTGCTTCTATGTAACTTTAATGTAGGTTAACTGGGTGATTGTCAACAATGATTCTTAACCTGGTTAAGTAAGTACACAGAATGTCACGCAAAGTAAAAAATAGTTCTTATTCATGTCTACGACTACGCTCTAACTATAAGGAAGCTATAAACTATGATACAAGGATAATTTTAACCAGAAGCGACCTTAAGTATGTCAATAAGTAACGTGCGAAAAATAAAAGATTGTTGTACAATGCGGAATCTTGCAACTGCCGTCGTCTTGAGAATTGTTTGCTTGCGGTACCGCAGTCCGCAGGTTATATAAACCACACACACACTTTGGAGGTCAGTTTCTACTATGCATTTTAGATTTTCCGCCATATATGGAGTATGGGAAGGGTTTAATTATTTGAATAATTGTTGTTAGTAATCTATCACAAAGTAGATTAACCATAAAAGGAACATACTTACAATGTTTCTTGTTTTATTTTCCTTTTATTATGTACAGTTTCAAGACGAAAGTCTGACCAGTGTGTGTTGCTAGTGTTGACGTATGGCACTGAAACGTGGTCGCTTACTATGGGCCTCATAAGGAGGTTCAAAATCACCCAAAGAGCAATGGAGAGGGCTATGCTGGGACTATCTATATGGCATCAGGAATGAGGTCATCCGCAGCAGAACAAATATTTTCCAGGAGCAAGGACTACTTCCTGTTCGGAATAAGTAAATAATAATCCTATCCTATCCTAAAGTAATATTTAGGATAAATAGACCTTAAGCCCATGTATTACATTATCAGAACACACTACTAGTATAAAACTGGAATGATATGAATTTACTAATACAAGTATGCGGCATATACTGTTATTGTTTTTATGATTAAAACGCTGGCGAAGTTTGTTTGCTAGTACACACACATATCTAAAGTAATGGCTTACACAAACATTATTTATGGTTTAGTCTTTTACTGCCGTATTTCAATATGATTTACGTATAATGTTACGCACAGTAATACAGGGTTCTACGAGTATAAATAATAATAAGGGCAGCCAGTGGAAAATATATTATAATTATTACGAGCTATCAAGCAGGAAGCATTGCAAGGATGATAGATCTTGAACGTTCGATTTACAAAGTTAATTGACGTGCGTCTTTGTACAAAGCGGCGATAAATTGTTGGAATTATAGACTTCTATTATAATAAGACAGTGCCAAACGTCTCTGTTCCCGAAGCTAGCAACTTCTCGAACTGCGAACATGTAGGTTATCAATTAACAATGATAACACTGGCCTGATGTGGCCCACTCTTACATCCGTTCTTCTATCCTTACATCGTTAAAAGCTTTTATTGTTGGTTGGGATCTTTTCGATGCTCTTTTGTTCTGAAGCCGAGATGTGTTATGTTATGTTAAAGTAGCCTTTTATTTCTCGTAACTTGATGTATGAAGACTCCTTTTGCGTTTGTAATGATTTATAAGATAATGTACATCTAAGCACACATTGGTCACGCTCATTGTTATTAGATACATAAGTAGGTCTCTCACCACAAAAAAGTTAGCACGTGAAGGTTACGACATTGGCAATGACCATGAAGAAGTGTGTGCATGAACATGATTCGGTAGCGGAAATTTTCTTATGATAAAAACCATCGTAGTACACATTATGAAGGCTATCAGAGTTTTTATATACAGTCGAAATATGTATATTGGCGAACTTTTTAACCGATTTAAGGAGGAGGTTCTCAATTCGACTGTATTTTGTTTTTGTTTTTATGTTTGTTACCTCAAAACATTCGACTGCTGGGTGAAACGATTTTGATGATTCTTTTTTTATTTGAAAGCTGGTGCTTCTCGTGTGGACCCATATAGATCCAGTTCTGACAATGGCATCCATGAGAAAGCCATATGTCTTAAAATTGCATTAAGTATGTGCACGATAAATGGACCAAAAACTCTGTTCAAGTAGGTATTTTTGTTAAAATTATTATAATTAATATTGCGATTGCTGCGTTAAGTGAATAACAAACAATTTCCGTTTGATGTATAATTTCTGACACAGTTGTATCGTTATCTGCGCTATACCTACTTTATACGCCTACTTGCATGTCAGATTAATTCCTATGTAAATTAGATTAATACCTTTAATACACTACATAAGCAAACTGGACAACTCGTGCAGTGTTATTTTCCGTAAACAAAAATATGGCTGGCGGCTCGTAAATACGCAATTCATACGAAACGAATGTCTATAAGTAAGGACGGGATTTTTACGAAAAATAGGTCAATGATATGTCGGTCGCTAAGCCAATTTAGGGGAATTGAAAAGAGGTTGGTAAAGGAAAATTTGTCGCGGTGTGCAATCAGCATTTTGTGGGTACAGATTTTGCTCTGGTCTGGAATGTCTATACTTATTCCAGATACTGCTGAGAAGCTGCCGCTACTGCTGTTCTAAATACGGCGTATCATTTCGAATGAATTTACGGCAACATAAGGCAAACTTTACGATGACAATAAAAACGAGTCAAATAATTACGATTTCAGTGACGCAATGCTCGTATATTTATGAATCGTTGATTTTGATGGGCGTATTAAAATCAAGCCCACTCCATTGTTATTGAACTGGTGAGCTCATTTGTGTACTTTAGGGATTTTCCTAAACCAAGCTTGTTATCGGAAGAGAAAATGATTGATGATCTTCGCTCATTTTTCTACGGGGATTCTGCTGTAAATAGACATTATGTAAATCGGTTGTTTGCGTATGTGACACGGCAGCCTAACTTACGTAATGATATATCACCTATTTGTTACCTTGGTTCTCTTTTATTGGCCTTTTGAAAACAGAAAACATGTTTCCTAATATTATAGACACAAACATCTGTATCTAATTTCATTGTAAGATATCAATACAGTCATTAATAATGCTGGTTAGCTTAATTTATGAACGTAACTTGCCGAAAGTACACGTCGCGTGGGCGTGGAAACGATCTGTAATTAGCCGAAACAGAATTCAAATATAATGCTAATTTTCTCTTGTTACAGACTGAAAGTGAAACATCATGCGAGGAAGCGGCGCGACTGACAGCAGAGGCCGACGACGATGACGAGGCGTACGATTACGGGGCCCTGCCGCCGCCGCCAGACGGCGGTTACGGCTGGGTCGTGGTCTTCGCCTCGTTCATGTGCAACTTAATAGTGGACGGCATCGCATACACCTTCGGAATATTCCTCCCTGAGCTCGTCACTTACTTCGGGGAAGGAAAAGGCACTGTCGCATGGGTCGGAAGTTTGCTCTCAGGAGTCTATTTGGCTGCCGGTAAGCTATTTGGCATTTAGCATTGTTTACGCTTCATTTTCGTTAACACTTTTTAAATAGTTGTCTATTTTTGCTTAATGAGATGTGTGTTATTCTGGTCTTGCTTGCATAGAACCAGATCGTTAGTCGGTGCAGACAAAACGTACAAGTAGTGACAGGTGATCGTTTCGAGTTGGTTACCTACCTACAGATAACAACAGAAGTTTTCAAGTAATTGATGGTATCTGGCGTGAGTTGGGGATGAGAAAAGTTTTTCTTGAGTAAGTCATTATGACGTTGATTACATAAGACTGAA